>OW052197.1:7856250-9251666 GCA_932527185.1 Ecliptopera silaceata | reverse complement strand
TCTAAGACAGGCTTCTAAGTCAATTAGTCGACCAAAATACGAGCAACTATGCTTTTTGCCACAAAATAGGTACTCTTTCACAAAGAGTCCGCCAAAAACCTAGAATTATCGTAACTTTTGTATTTTAATTTCAATAAATACTGTCCTGTACATTACGAAGTAGATACAAATTAAGTTTAATCGATGTGCAAACTTAGTTCGCCGGTTTCTGTGTTTGGTTTGGAAGTCCGTCCTGTTTGCTCGGCCCGCGCAATCAGCGCAGCGACTTGTCTACACACAGGGTGTATACACTGACCGGGACCGACACGATACCGACATAATAGTTATTATTATTTGGCCATTATCGTCCCACTGCAGGGCAAAGCCCTCACTTCACTTTTTCCACTCTACGCGATTTAACGCAGTTATCGGCCATGTGCTTAGGTGCGAGTCCTTTCTTAATTCTCATAATTCATATTTTTTTATTTGATGAGATAAAAATAAGACGAAAACGATAGAAGCGTCCATTTACGGTTATTATATCTTATTCTCTAGGTGCCCAAAAAAATTCTTAAAAAACATTTAAACAAAGTGGTCGAAAACAAGTACTATTAAATTCGACAACTGCCTAGTATGCGCAGTATTTACAATAATACATAAACTACTCAGATTTTGATCATTTAATGGGATCACATGAGAAGCACCAGCTTTCAAATAAATAAAGAATCCTCAAAATTGATCCATTTAGATAAAAGTTACGATATCAGATTAAAGTCGAATATACCCCCTTTTTTTGGAAATATAAAATATCGGTGTCGACGCCGATACGGTAAAAGCACTTAGTAAAAGTCGTGTCGCTAACTGTGACGACATCCGTTTGCTTACTGGTGCAAATGGCAGAGAGACCTTTAAATATCTGAAATGCATGTTTACTTTCGCAAAAACACAGCTAAAAGATTCGAAGTAATTGAAATTACTTGCAAATTTCGTAGTTTTATTGCGAAAATATATATATACTTAAACTAATAAAATAAAAATACAACCAAATTCAAAAAAATTTAAACTTGCATCTCGAAATTCCCTTGGTTTGTCAACTGTTAACTTTAAAATAGGATATTACAAAGGTACTGTTAAAAAAATCACTTGAACATAAGAGAATCTTACAAAATTAGGAATTTTACAAAAAAAATATATTCATTAAAATCGGTGCTGTGACTGACTATTGAGGTTGACTTTTTGATAGATTAATATAACACTTTTACCATTTTTCCTCCTAAAAATAATCACCTTATGCCACTAACTGTGTGACGCCAGAAAGAAAACGAATAAAATAAACAATTTCATGGTTTTTCTGCACCCATGACAAAGATTTTCCTTCTAGTGTCAGATACAGAAATAAGTAAGTTGTCTGTTTGACAGTTGATGAACTTCACTTGAGAACTTAGTGACCTACTAACACCGTCGCGGGCCAAAACACAAAGCAGTAAGTGAAGTCAGGAACTCGTTAATTATAATCATGAATAACGTTTTTCGTTTTTATACGACTTCATGATGATGGAATAAGTTAATGTCCCATCAGAGCCCGGCCTGAGTTTTATTCGAATTGCTTTTCTAAAACTGTCACAAATTATACTTACATGAAGTCAAAATTACTTTATTCAATAAAATCACGAGGATCATTAAGAATCCTTTTAAATTCTAGGTGATTCTAGGTGCCAGTTCCACGCGACCAGAACCTAGAAGATCGGGCAAGAAGAAGCAAAATGAAACTTCGGTTTACGCGTCGCGAAATGTCGTTTTGCTCAAAACAAAAGCGTGATAGTTTTCGAGAAGTAATTGGAATATAACTCAGACTACGCGCTTAAACGAATTTATTATACGAATTTATACGACTCGAAACTCGTTTTGTCATTTTTATTTCTAACAAATATATTCCAAAAGCAATTCTATTAGTAGACGCAGAAATTATATTGTTATTCGTAAGTAAAACGTTTTTAGTTTTCCTCATAAAATTCCGTATTTCCGTGACAAAATAACCTGTCCAACGTTTCTGTTTGTGTGATTGATTGCGTACTAATAGCGGATTAGTTTTGCTTAGTTTTAAGGCAGACAGTAATATTACATTTGCTATCTTGGTCTTTTACTCGGCTACATAAAGCACAAGGTTATGAGTTCAACGAACTTTATTTATTTAATAAAATAGTTACTTTATTTGCAAATAAACTTACAATATTTACAAAATGTACATAGGTAAGTTTATTTACTTATATTATTGTTTATAATATAAGTAAAATTTTTCCAGTTTTTGTAGATATGTTTGTTTTTTTGTTGTTCGAACAAGTTCAAAATTTTTTTTGTAATTTATGATAAAACATAGGATTTGTGTTTTTATTGTTTTCTTAATGTTATGTTGAGTTTTGTTGCTTAATTTTGAGTGATATCGTGATATGATGGACCTCGTTTTGAAGTGAAAATTCTCCACCATTTTCTTTTATTAGCATTTCGCACCAAGAGTTTTTATGTGATTATTTGAGCTTACTGAGATGTCAAAGTTTGCACACAATTATTTGTTAGACTGTAGTTAGACTGTCTTTTGTTTTGACACATTGGCGCAAGATAAGGACGGATAGACATGAGTGAGTGAGTGAGGACCAGGTCCGAGCTCTAATTTATATGAACACCGAGACGCGGTTATTAATCAACGTCCCGTAGCCCCATAAATTCTTGTGGGACTCAAAGTTTAGTGGTCGTTTAGCGTTGCAAACATTCTACGTAGCACGGTACTGTCAGCATGGCAGATTCATATTGTGCGAGCCAGGAAAAATAATAACGAAACAGGACTCGATTACCTACTAAAGTGCTGGCTATCGTAGCAAAAAACGCATCAACACAAAATAAATTAAAATAATATATTATAAACAAAACTACTCTACCGATTATGGCAATTTTCACAATCACATCTCGATCAGTTTTGTCAATAACAAATCAAGTTAGCTTTTAATTTAGGCTCGTTATCTTGACGTTTTAATAAAGACCGTATTTTTTTTCAAGTCGCACTCAGGCAAATCATCAATGATTTTGAACTTTGAAAAATAATATGTTATCAAGAACAGAGGCCGCTAATTTATAAAAAAATGTAAGTAAATTGTACTGAGCAAGGTTTTACTATAAAAAATGTAAGCTTTTTTTCAATATGATAGTTTATTAATACCGCTAACTGTACGTAAGTTCATAGTCATGTTGATAAGTTCAGCTGCCAGTGGGGCCCATTAGCTATTGTGCTAGTTGATCAAGCTAGCGGGATAATTAAATTTTAGATTTAGACATAAACAAAGCCGGTTTGCGCACTAGTTAGGCCAAGTTATGGAGTCAAAAGAGGCTGCCCTTACTTTTGACGCCACGAAACAAAACGCGTTTTTAAATGCGCTGGATACCGTGAAAGCAAAAGCATCAAACACCAAATAATTGGTAGTAATTTTAACAAAATATAGAACAATAAATACTTTTAATATTTGGATTTTATCAATGCCTATAAATATAGGACTAATATAATAAAGAGGAAAGATTTGATTGTTTGTTTGTTTGCATCGAATAGGCTCCGAAACTACTGGACTGATTTCAAAAATTCATTCACTGTTGTGAAGCTACACTATCTGCGCTGAACATAGGCTATATTATATATTCCAAAAAAATAAGGATCCTTACTAAAACTTCAATTATGTAGCCCAAGGTGTATAAAAATACCTAATTTTTTATATAGGCTACCCGTGCGAAGCCGGGGCGTACTACTAGTATAGGATATAAAGCTCAACTGTTGATCCTCGTTCCGTCCTATCCTGCTTCCTACTCCTACCTACGAATATTATAAATGCGAAAGTTTGTATGGATGGATGTATTTCACGCAGAAACTACCGATGAATTTTCATGAAACTTCACAAAGTAGTTTATACACTCGAGAGCAATGAATCCGGGTCACTTAAAGAATGTTAAAAATCTCGGAAACTAAAAATGATAGGTTAATGCAATAAATTGTATTTAATAGACAATGTAATACTCCTTAAATGAAAGTAAAAAAAATATGAGTCACCATACATTTTATTAACACAAAATTACATAAAGAAAAAAACTGCTGATCTCTCCTTAAAACAAAAATAGGAAACATGAAATTTTTGAACTTTATTACGATTTTCTTGAATTTTAATACTTCGTATTGCCTCCTCGTGCTTCCATTACTGCGTTTACGCGGTTTGGCATGCTGTACACCAAGTTCCTTATACGATTTTGGGGAATATTCTCCCATTCCTCTGTGAGAGCAATTTTGAGCTCACGAAGCGTGATTGGGGGAGGGTTTCGTTGTTTTACGCATCTGCCTAGCTCGTCCCAAGCATGCTCGATCGGGTTGATATCCGGGCTGCGCGCTGGCCACTCCATACGAGTAATGTTCATCTCTTGAAGGTAGTCATTCACAATCCTACCTGTATGAGGTCGGGCATTGTCATGCATAAATATAGCATCCTCACCTAAATTGACCATAAATGGACCAACGTGATCATTGAGGATTTCTTCCACATATCTTACGCTAGTTAAAGAGCCGTTTTCTATGATCACCAGCTCTGTGGACTTTCAGAAGAAATTCCGGCCCACACAAGTACAGACCCACCACCGTAGGCTACTTTTTCTTCGATGCATGCTTGCTTGAATCTTTCCCCTGGTCTTCGATACACTCTGTGTCTTCCATCGTGCTTGTAGAGCATAAATTTTGATTCGTCGGAGAACATAACTTTTGACCAATCTTCAATACTCCAATTTACGTGGCTCTGGGCATATCTTAGTCTCGAAATACGATGCCCACGCTCCAGTTTAGGGCCGTTTGCAGGTCTAAGGGGTTTTAAGTTAGATTCAGCAAGCCGACGTCTTACTGTCCATGCACTTGGGTTACTTCCTCCGAGGCGTCGAAACTGATTGGTGAGTTCAGTTCCTGTGAGAAAGCGATTTCGAAGCATGGTGTTCACCAAGTATCGGTCTTCTCGTGCTGTGGTACACCTGGTTCTGCCCGTTCCTGGTCTGCGTAGGTTAGAACCAGTTTCTTCGTAACGTCGGAGAACTCTTTGTACTGTTGACAGCGACACACCGACAGTCCTGGCTGTATCGCGCTGACTCCGGCCGGTTTCCAGCATTGTAAGTATTCTGGTGCATTCTTCAGGCGTAAGCGACATAATTTCAGCTTGAATAATGAATATAGAGCACTATCAACATGGTTTATGTACCCACATAAATGACGGATTACAAACAAAAGCAAAACCAAATGCTGTAATTTCGTAGTTCCACTTCGAAAGTGGCCCTTTTTCAAATTTGATTTTTTTATGATATAACTTTACAATAACTAAGAAGTTTTAATACCTTCATTTAAGGAGTATTACATTGTCTATTAAATACAATTTATTGCATTAACCTAGCATTTTTAGTTTCCGAGATTTTTAGGATTCTTTAAGTGACCCGGATTCATTGCTCTCGAGTGTAGTTAATAGTATATAGAACGTACTGTTAAAGATAATATATCGATGGCAAGATGAAGTCGCGGGCACGTGCTAAATAAGTAAATATGTAGGTACCTACTATGATAGTCGTAAGTTTGTTTGTGAATAAAGAATAATATAAAATAAACAATATTTTACTTAGATTGAACTAATAGATATACCTACCAAGTTGCTTGGAAGAAATCAGCGATAAGGCCGCCCATTGTACTAAATTAAGTTAGTTCTAAGTTTTTTTGTATTTTCTTTTGTGCAATAAAGTGTTATCTATCTATCTATCAAGTAATCTCGTCGACTACTTCAATGCCACGGCCTAAAGTTGGGCGACAGCCAACTCTAGTACGTGTTTTCCAGTTCTCAATATAACGTCTGATCAAATCTCACTCACGTAGAAAATCAATCTAGATTAATCAATTGGTAGAAATTTAAAAAAACAACTGATAGGTGCTAGCTGGATGGACTATTAAAGAAGACTATTTAAAAGAAAGATAGTTAATTAATACTTCAGAATCTCTGTAAAGTTGCCAAAAAGTAGTTTTGCTCATGTTCAGCTTACGAGGCACTTTAATTTGAAGACCTTTTGATGTTTTTTAAGTACCTAAGTATTAAAGAGTTTGTAACCTTGATTAAAACAAAATATATTCTAAAACTCTTTTTTAAGCTATTGCATAGCTTCTATCGCGGGCCTTGAGCGTGGAGACTGAATGCAGAAATTCTGTAACGAAAATAACCTAACACTACGCATGCGTAATCCAGCAAAAAATGCTATGCATAGCTTTACCGCGCCAGTCCCCGAGTGACACACATCTTTTTTTTCTCTAATAAAAACTGGTAGCGAATAAAGCCGCGGACAAAACCTAGTTAATAAATACGCCAGAAAAAGTACGTAGGTTAAATATTTACATCTCACAACCAGGATATAAAATGTAGGTAAGAAAGATTACCATAATTCCGTCTGTGTTTCTTTTCCAAATCCATCTGTACCAACTTCATGTTTACGAGGGTTTTCCCGAAAGGGTGGAACAGTCAAATCAATATGGTTTGCCAACCGATATAGTTCACCTAGTTTGTAACCATTTTTACTAGCTTTAAACAACCATTTTCTCATGAGACAACCTATGGTAATAAATAAATGGTTCTGTGTCAGGATGTTACTATGTATTCCATGTATGTATTTACAAACAAAAATGTATACTTATAAGTCTATCAGCAATCTCGTTCCCATAGTACAAGCTTTGCTTAGTTTGGGACTAGAGATGTCCATGTATATTTATTGAACTCCAACCACATGGTGATTGATTTTCGCAACACGCAACTGAGACTTGGAAGAATTAGACCGAACCTTTCTAATGGTCGCCATTTCTCCACAAGGTAGAGGAACCCTATTTAGCTCCCCAAATGTTAGGTATAAATCTATAAATTCTGGTGTAATTTTGTCTACTACACAGAATTGCAGTTTTATTGAACGGTAGCTGGGTCAGAGACCGTAAACTAGTCTAGGCGGCCGCGCAGTGTAATTCAAATGTCGCAAATCGTCGCTAGCAAAACATCGTTCATAGATTTTCGTTGTAAATCTACACCTGGGTTGCAGGCATCAATAAGTCAGAATTTGGGAAACTGCTCCATTTGTCATCGGAAAGTCTATCTTCGCAATCCAAAGTGCCGTATGCTAGATAAGGTGGAACGTTTATTCGTTTTATTGCTTTAAAGACTAACTTTCAGCGATATTGAGGGTCTATGGTGCCATCTAGAACTCAAGGTTGAAAACATCATGATCATCCGCAGCCAGATTGCCCACTGCTGGGCATAGGCCTCCCTTTTCTTATGCCATTCTCCACGGTCCTGTGCTAGTCTCATCTATGTGCGATATAGGTGGTTGAACATATAGGGTGCGTTAAATAAGCTCCCGCTGGTCTGCTTTTATTTGTTTTGTAAAATCAATACGTTATACAGTCTGGTACAACAGGTTGACTACACCTTTATCTTTGTGAAGAATTTTTGATGTATAATAAATGCAAAAAATAAACATACCTATTGTTCTTAAACTTAGTCATTATGTTTAACTTTCATCTGTTTAGTTTACCAAGCAATGTTTGCTAATTTTGTGTAGCAAATAAATTACTATTTTATTATATTCCTCTGTTTATATTGTGACGAAAGACTCGACAGCTCTCAAAGGTCACTTTTGTTTTATTTAGTACTTATTTTGGCCAAAACTAAGCCTTAATAACGTGGTACACAGGTATAACAAGGGTTAGAATGAAATAGGCGGCTAGTAAAGTACATTTATTATAATTTCTCTCTCGAGAATGGTTTGGTGACACGAAAAACGTTTCGCCCAAATTGGCTGTAGCTTTCAACTAATTAGACGCAGTATAGGTAGGTATACAAAGTACCTAATTGTACCTTCAATGTTCAATGGCGTTAATTTGTCGAGTTTTACCAGTTTGTCACCTTTTTATGCGTCTCATTTTATGTCTCTTCCAAGTTTTTTATACAGTTCCCGGTTTACTTGAGTTCTTGAGTTGAGAGGACGCACCAATAGAAAAACACTCATTTATTTAACAACTACAGGTTATAAAAAAAAGGCTAGATTAGTTAGGCAGATATTTTTTATTACTGTCATGATTTTCAGCTCTGTTACATTCAGACCAACATCAATTTTTACTAAAGTTCTTGAAAATTTGAAATTCTTCAGAACGTCAGAATATAATAAATAAATAAAATAAAATAAATAAAAGTTTATTGCCAAAAGTAGAGCGTACAATTTTTACAATTTATGAACTAAAAACTAAAGACATTATTTTGTACATATAAAAAACAATATGGGCTCATTGGTTTCCAAACTAAGTAATAACTTGTATTTTGGTAACCAGTGGTCCTCCTATAGTACAGTTACTTATAATTGATTGTTTTACATTTAAAGGTTTACTAACATAAATTAGAGTTGTACACAATCTATCTATACTTATAATAAAACTGTAGAGAGATCAATTCTGTACATGAAATATATTTAAAAAAAAACTATCAGGGGGTGATTAGTGATCGATACTGATGCCAAAAATGCAATCAGTAAAATTTTTGTCTGTCTGTCTGTCTGTCTGTATGTTCCTTATAGAAACAAAAACTACTCGACGGATTTCAACGAAACTTGGTGCAATTATTCTTCATACTTCTGGGCAGGTTATAGGATACGTTTCATCACGCTACAATCAATAGGAGCAGAGTAGTGAAGGGAAATGTCGGGAAAACGGGAGAAGTTACTCCGTTTTTTAAGCTTCCGTCGCGTGTGCAGCCTTAATGGTTAAAGTTACATTGAAATCATGTATGACGGAAATATTCTACATTAAATTGTCTAAAAAATATCCCTGAACAGCATACGTCTATCTTTTATGGTTGACTCACAATAACACGTGTAACTCCTGATAGCTTAGCAGTTCGGAGCATTCTGATTATATTTGTTTACTTTTACGTTTTCTATACTTATAATAAAACTGTAGAGAGATCAATTCTGTACATGAAATATATTTAAAAAAAAACTATCAGGGGGTGATTAGTGATCGATACTGATGCCAAAAATGCAATCAGTAAAATTTTTGTCTGTCTGTCTGTCTGTCTGTCTGTCTGTATGTTCCTTATAGAAACAAAAACTACTCGACGGATTTCAACGAAACTTGGTGCAATTATTCTTCATACTTCTGGGCAGGTTATAGGATACGTTTCATCACGCTACAATCAATAGGAGCAGAGTAGTGAAGGGAAATGTCGGGAAAACGGGAGAAGTTACTCCGTTTTTTAAGCTTCCGTCGCGTGTGCAGCCTTAATGGTTAAAGTTACATTGAAATCATGTATGACGGAAATATTCTACATTAAATTGTCTAAAAAATATCCCTGAACAGCATACGTCTATCTTTTATGGTTGACTCACAATAACACGTGTAACTCCTGATAGCTTAGCAGTTCGGAGCATTCTGATTATATTTGTTTACTTTTACGTTTTCTATATCTATACTTATAATAAAACTGTAGAGAGATCAATTCTGTACATGAAATATATTTAAAAAAAAACTATCAGGGGGTGATTAGTGATCGATACTGATGCCAAAAATGCAATCAGTAAAATTTTTGTCTGTCTGTCTGTCTGTCTGTCTGTCTGTATGTTCCTTATAGAAACAAAAACTACTCGACGGATTTCAACGAAACTTGGTGCAATTATTCTTCATACTTCTGGGCAGGTTATAGGATACGTTTCATCACGCTACAATCAATAGGAGCAGAGTAGTGAAGGGAAATGTCGGGAAAACGGGAGAAGTTACTCCGTTTTTTAAGCTTCCGTCGCGTGTGCAGCCTTAATGGTTAAAGTTACATAGAAATCATGTATGACGGAAATATTCTACATTAAATTGTCTAAAAAATATCCCTGAACAGCATACGTCTATCTTTTATGGTTGACTCACAATAACACGTGTAACTCCTGATAGCTTAGCAGTTCGGAGCATTCTGATTATATTTGTTTACTTTTACGTTTATAAGACTCTCAGTCATACCAAATTTAAAAAGTTAACATTATTACCTATTCAATAAAAAAAGAATCATAGAAATCGGTATAGAAACACCAAACTTATACATGAAATAAGCCATCGCGCCGTCGCACTTGAATACTCAAATCGAGTAAAGTTTGAAATTTGTTGTGTTTACCATTAGATGGCGTTAGGCTTCGTTCACACGGCATTGTCCTGCACGTTTTTTTGCAGTATACGTCTTAACGTATAAATAGTGACCATACAACGTACATATATCCATTCACACGTCGATTGTACTGCAAAAAAACGTGTACCGCTTATACGTTTAAACGCATACTCAACGGACTTGTCAAGCAAATCGAATGAACTTTGACGTATTCGGTTCGCAGTGGCACATAATATAGCTCTGTCTCGTTCACACGGCACGATGTTCACACGTTTTTTATCGAATAGCAACCGAAGAAGCGTTTTGTACCTGAGCGTCTTTTGGACGAGTGGCACGTATTTTATGTTTGATTTGGTTTGATATTCAAAATGGTAGAGGAATCTTCTATAGACAACGAACTATTAATTTCTTTAGTGGAACAATGTCCCGTTTTATGGGATAAAACTTTGGAACTTTATAAAAATCGCGTCGCAACTCAAGCGGATCCATCAGTGACGTCTACTCGCTGTGACAACTGTGTGAAGACTGCGGCTATTCGTCTTTTACACGAATGATAATTTACCGTGTGAAGACCCGGATGATTGTACGTTAAAAAAACGAATACGAAAAAAACGTGCAGGACAATGCCGTGTGAACGAAGCCTTACTGTACACAAATCCTAGATCGCGCTATCGGTGCGTTTTGGCAATGTGTTATAAGTCTGTCGGTATTTAGCAATAGCTCCGTTAAATTGAGTTATCTTGATAAGTTATTTAGGGTTGCGTATCCGATTACCGCTTTAATGACGAATAAATATTTTAAAACAAAATATTAAATATTCAAGGGGGTGCTCATAATCTCATACAAAAACATAATTTACTTAGATGGTTTGTTTTTTTATATATAATATTTTATAAAAAATATATTGTTGTTGATGAGTACATTTACCTACTTGGGCCAGTTAGCGAGCTTCGAAAACAGGCAGGACAAGGAGATCGATCGCCGCATCGAGAACGCCTGGAAGAGCTACTGGTCCATGAAGGAACACATGAAAGGCGACCTTCCACTTACGCTTAAACGCCAACTCATCGACATGTGCATCCTGCCCGTCCTAACCTACGGTGCGCAGACATAGTCACTGACTGAAGCACAGAAATCCAACTCAAGATTTGCCAAAGAGCAATGGAACGTAGCATCTTTGGTTTCAAGCGCATCGATCGAGTGCGAAACACTACGCTGCGTTTGCTCACTGGTATTGCAGATGTAGGCAACAAAACCGCGAGGCTTAAGTGGGACTGGGCAGGTCATATTAGCCGGATGGACCCAGAGAAATGGTCCAAAATTGTGACACCGTGGCTGCCTGAAGACGGATGGCGGCGTAGAGGCCGACCAAAAAGGCGATGGCGGGACGACCTCGATGCTTTCGAGAGGGATTGGTGGACGAAAGCGGAAAGCAGAGAGAAGGATTTGGGGGAGACCTTTGCCCAGCAGTGGGACGAGATAGTGTAGGAAAAAAATATATATGTATATAATACTTACTTAATCTATACTAATATTATAAAGAGGTAAGGTTTGTGTACTTATTTGTTAAATTGGGGTAATCTCGGGATCTACAGAATCGATTTTAAAAATTCTTTCATTAAAATAAAAAGGCTTTTACGTGGTAGTCCGTTTTGCAAAATGAATCGGAGAAAAAACGGTCGAATGAAAGCGTTTCTTACGAACGCTGCCTTAACTATGAAAGAAGTGTTCTAGAGAAAAGATGTGGAGCTTGATAATGCCTACAAAATAGCTACAAGTCAACGACAGCAAAATTATCCCCAACGAAGTGGGCACGTGTCAGCTAGTATATAAATAAATATAGAGTGAGCTGAGATCTAGATTGTGTCGCATATAAAAAAACCTATTTTTATTAGCTTGTTCAAAGCTAGTCAAATAATGAAATACTTACTTGCTCCATCTCCTTGGTAATGTATCTATATTCATGGTGACGTATTATATATATATATATATATAGACAATGAAGTTTAGATAAGATAAAGTTTTTATTCAGAACATATACAGGGCATCAATTACAAATCAACACAATTAAGTTAGTATCTTCGTCGTTCAGATTTTCCTTTATGCTAAATTATATCCCGTCAATTCAAAATAACACTTGTATTTACTTAGATAAGTATCATTTTACTTTGAATTGAGGGAAGTAGATGAACGCTTATTTTCACAAAATAACGTTAGTAATCATCTATCTAAAACCGTAAAACTCTCCAGAAGACTTTACATCAAAAATTTACGGTATCGTTATAAACGTATTTAATACCAGCAGGTAGAGATCTACGGACTTGATCTGCGGAAGAAAAGGAACGATAAAATCATTTGACCTGGATAAAACTAAATACCCCGTTCGATAAAACGGAAGTGAAATGCGATTTAACCGGTATTTATGGTGATTGATATTGAAATACCTAGTTTTTGCTTTAAACCCTACACAATATTAATTATTTTCTGGGTTATATATAAAAATATTAATAAGTCTCAAAGATACGTCTAGTTACGCCTGTGACGAGGAGTTTGCGGGGTCGATTCCCGCCTTGGGATAAATGTTTGTACAATCTGCAAATATTTATTCCGGGTGTTCTGGGTATTTCATATGAATAATAAAAATATTATCTATGTAATGTATTGTATTAGGTATGTCAGTCTTCTAGTACCCATAACACAAGCTCTGCTTAGCTTGGGGCTAGATGATGTTGTATGGATTGTCCAGCATTATTTATTTATTTAGTTACGCCTACATAAAACTAAAACATGGTTGTAGAAGTCGTATTAATGTGCAAACGCTCAATGAGGTTATTGACTCATATAAAATACAATAAAAAATATCTACAAGGAAAAACTTAATAGAAAAGATTGCGTGATGTTAAATGGTTCTGCTTATAACAATGCATTAAATAACACGGTTTGAGAGTAGCTCTGTGAAGCTTTCCATCATTCAAGACGGATAATAAAAACGGGTAGAATTAAACCATTCTAAAAATGCCTGAAAGTTATCTATATATAAAAAAATGAAACCCGTTTTTCGTTGTCACGACATAGCATGAAAAAGGCTTGACCGATTAGGCTGATTTTTTTTGTAGTTTTCTCTTAACAAGGTTCTTACGGAACAAAATATTAAGAAAATCTCTCAGAAAAAAAAACTCTCTAAGGCGGTACGAAGTTCGCCGCGACAGCTAGTACTATATAAATATCACGGACATTTCTAGTCCCAAGACTAGAGTGTGATGACGAAGCAAAGCTTGTACTATGGGAGTAATAGAAAACTATTAAACATTTTTTTTTTTTTTGGAAATACATAAATAGAACACATAATATACAAATTGACTGGATCTGTTGACCAAATAGTGGATTAACACGCTGAACATTGCATTGTGCATTTTTAAAATTGTTTATGGCGGTAGTAATTTTTTTGTAAAACGCTGAGAAAATCCGATGACAATAATTGCGATTTTAATTTGAATTTTTTTTTAGAAGCTCGTTAGAGTACGATATCCTTGACCCAAACATTTCGAAATGTAGCTAACACTTGTACGCGCTCAGGAAACGTAAAAATTAATGCTTAAGTTTTGATGACGACGCTTCAAGTTCCAAGTGACTCCTTAGAGAGGTCAAGAATCAAAAATACGAGGTTGAACAACGAATTTGCCATTGATTTCTGAACATAGGTAGGTACTATGTTAATAACAAAAATGGTATTTGTATACTACAGTACTAGTATAGGTATACTTACTATTTTTTTATTTTATAGTAGGTTTATTCAAGTGAAACTAAAATTAAAAGTAGATGCCATTTAAAAATGCAATAAATACTAACAACGGGAGCAAACATGCAAAGATAAAAAAAAAAAAAAGGTAGCACTCCGGGAGTGCCGGCAGAAGTGAAAACTTCAATATTAGCGTTGTGTTTTCACTTCTAAGTTTTCACATAAAAATATAACCACAGACGTCATAATGACAATGACAATCACAATGACACAGACACATTCGCGCAAGCGCCCTGTGCCGCCTAAACAGAGCACACTCAGGCACGGTAGAAAGAGTGGGAGATACTAGTTCCTCTCCCTTTCCCTCGATCTTACGCTTCGATCAACGTCACGTGACCCTGACGCGAGTTTGAAAGTTTTTACCCACCCAGCGCCGCTAAAGAAGTTTTCACTTCAAAAACACTTTTGTACTCTTTACTTGACTCTAGTATACTTTTGCTACGTCGTAGTATACCGGTTACGATATTACTACATCGTAGATACTTCGCTACGAGTACGCGTAAAATCGCGTACAAAGTTCGTTAGTGTGCATAATCTTTTAAAGAATTACTTTTAAAGCAAAATTATTAAAAAAAATTATTATCGTTACGTTATGGTAGTAAGAAACGATACTACGATTGTGCTACGTCGTAGACACTTAGCGTGTGCGTAAAATAAGTACATAGTAAGTAACATACAAGGTAGTTTTAACGCTAACTTTGTATGTAATGTTACTCATACATTACAACTATCCAAAGACAACGCATAACTATAATATTTGAAACTATCAGTGAATGATTGAATAAAGCTTTATTGTACACACAAATTACACCAACAAAATACAAGAAGAACAATAGTTAGAACATAAATGCACAATGGGCGGCCTTATCACTCAATAGCGACCAGGCAACTATCACGGTTTTGAACATAGTTTTCTCTTTATAAACGGGATATTTAAATAATCAAACTCACAAATCACACGTGACGTCACACTTTTCCATGGCTCAGTCTGAAAATCAGCGCTGCTCTGCCTTTTGCAGGGCAGCTTTTTTGACATTATGTTACTGTTTATTCTGTTGTTTTATGTATTATCTTAATGTTGCTTCATATGTTTTGTATCCGTCTTTGTGTTGTCAAAATAAATGCATTTCATTTCATGCATTTCAAATCATGGTAAATATTCCGTTTATAACGAGAACAACACAAAACTAGTTGCACGTGTTATTAACAATCTGAGCTGTACTCTCAGCAACATACAATTTTGCATCAAAAACGGATACAATCCGTGTGGGACCTCTCAGAATGTGGGTCGAGAACCGCACTCCTCTAGCGATGCGAAACAATCTAGATAAGACTGCGATGATGTCTATGAGCCTCGTATTTCTAACACACTTAACTGGATCTTGAATCGGTACGAGAATACTGTCAGCCTGATCAAAGGCCCTTATTTGATCGATTTTGTACATATGATGTTTTATTTCTTGTGAGGTAATTAGGATCTGTCAAATACTGTACCTCTACCGTTGTCACAGTAAAATCGCCTGACTTTACTGCACTTCAAGCCTTACATGGAACGCCTCAGAGCGAGGTAACGCCGCATGAGTCATGTTTTTTCGTGCGTTCAGCCGGCTCTATCGAATTATAAGACGTTGTCACGTCAAAAGGTCAAATACGGGATGCTCAAAGCGTAGGTAGATTTGTTCTGTAGCACGCATCTTCGTGCAAGAGAGGTACAGTTTCGACCCGTTTGCGAGGTACATCTATTATTTACAGTCAATGTCTCTCGCCTCCTTTCGGCTATTACCTTTATACAGCCGTGTTACAATTCCAATGTTGGATTTTCATACAATTTAAGCAAAAAACTACTACTTACTATTCCATTGAAATACTTACATAAATTGTAAACTATAATATAACTATTACACCGCATGTAATAGTTTGATGTGCAAAAGTTAAAATCATCATGTTTAAAGTTTGTCAAAAGTAAGTTATTAATATAAAAAGCGATACTAAAGTGACCACACTTTACTTTCGTGCCCACACATCGTCCTACTACATAAACAATGCAACATTTTAGGTGTTTCATTAATGAACAACTTCAAAACTTTCTAAACATGTAAATAAATACATATTATTAAAATATATTGTTTATCCGATCCGAAGTTTAAATAAATATTCAAGGTTATTTCACACATCGCGCTAATCCTAAACTATGCAAAGCTTCTACTATGGTAAATAGAATATACTAGATGCTTTTTGAACAAACGTTGTTTATCCTGACGTCGTGCATTATATGGCACACTGTAGGTACATTAAATAACTACACAGTTAAATAAATCTGGTAATATATTATATACAACACACCAATAAATAAACGGTATCACTTGTACATCTACAAATAGATGAAATGTTCACTCACGTCTGACTGACAATGGCCTCGCGGTTCATCAGGTGTTCATGATTGTACAAAACAATATAGTTGGTTTTTACAGAAATATGAACTACAAATTGCAATACAAAGAGTCTAAAATTCAATGCCATGTTGCTGAGGACCTTTCGAGGACTTACCCGAACCCGTTGGTTTTGCAGCTTGGCCTTGCATCCTAGGTATCATGGATTGTTTGGATAAAGCCAAGGATACACTAGGGAACATTTTGTCCCGCAACATGACGCGCAACATTGTACGTGAAGCCACGTATTCATTAGTAAACATTTTGATAATAAACACTGATTATAAACTGTTCATAAACAATGTTTCATCATCTCTGTAACAGTTTATAAACCGTGCATAAACATAGGTGATGAAACAGTGTTTACGATACATGTTGCCGAAACATCTAGTTTATAAACAATCCATAAGCTAGTCATAAACAGTTTATCAACAATGTTTACTAATGAATACGTAGCCGCGTATTCATTAGTAAACATTGTTGATAAACTGACGCGGGGCATGTTGCTTGCTCCCGCCTCGAGAACGAGTGCACTATATTTCGCGACAATCACTTCGGCATGTTCTACGTGGTTGTTGAGCAACATGTTGCTTCATTTGCCCCTTAGTGTAAACTTGGCTTTACTTCTCCGAAAAAAAAATCCGGCTAACTAAAGTAGAAGAGAAGTGTGAAAGTTATTTACGGCTCGAAATACCGTTTAGCACCATACAAAATTAGCATGTTACTTTTCGAGAATCGTTCTAGTAAAACTCAGACAACCTTTGATTCCTACTGATTTCCAGTAAGGCAGAGAAGTAATAAAAGTCATCTACAAATAGATCCGTATGTTATAACTGGGTTAAAAAGGTGGCTACAGACCATCCTCACTATGCCCTAAGGAGTCGTAAGAGCAGGCCCTTTACAAACCTTCTGTAAAAGATATTTGTTGAGCAACATTTATGTGCATCCTTGGTCGTTTGAATATTACGTAGTTTTTTATGTTTGACAGGCTTTTTCCAAATCGATGGATATTAGAGAACGGTGTTAGTTTTCGAATAAAATATGGTTTTGGTTTTACGATTAATAAAACAGAGAGATATATGTAAAGAAATAAACGGAAGTAGTGATGATAAAAAAAACGCTGTTTTAGGGAAGAAAAACGGTACCTATTCCTGCAGCAAAGCGGTCTTTTGTTCCAGTTTGAGGGATATGGATGCCGGTGCATTTGACTGAATATCATGGGGCTTGTGCAATTATAAGATAATTATTAAAAAAAATTAGAGCAAAATTTTACAAAATGTTTGTTTTTATCTAATAATACATAATAAATAAAACAAAATTAATTAATCGGCTTCTTTTGAATATATAAAAATGTATTTATTTTTAGGTACCGACCGAGTTATTTTATTTCAGTTTGTGTAAATTTGTACCTGGAACATATTTACACAAACTGAAATATGTATGTGAAATATGCAGCTCGAAAATCAACATACAAATCAGGGTTACCGTCGAAGCAGTTACCTGAAATCAGGATTACAACAAGACTTATTGAAGTCGGTCTTGGTAACTTTCGAACCCAATTAAGAGGCGAACTTGCTGATAAGTTCGGTATACTGTTCCTATTCACGAACTAACTCGTATTGCCACATCCTGTTTACGGTTAGGTTAGTGTTGCCATCTCAAAATTTTGAAATCTAGAAAGTATTTAAAAGTAAAAGCTCTCAATTTTGAAATCTAGAATTTAAAGGTGAAAAATCCAGTTATAGGATTCAGAACCAAGATCACACTTTTGTTTGGAATCATTTATTGTGTTATATGCTAGAAACAAATTTAGTTGCAGTTAGAAAACGATAAAATACAAGTTTATGAAATTATAACGCCACTAAAATATTATCATTAGTAGACCACTAGGTGGACGTTAACAATTGCAATTTATTATGGATTAAAATTTACATTTTTGTTGGTAACTACTTATCCTTCATGCAAAATTTGGGAAATATTTGATTTATCGTAAGAATTTAAGCTTGGAATCAAGCTTAACAAAAGGGACTGCGAGTACCCCAAAAAGTAAATAATTCTCTGGGAAAATAGGATAGTTGCTAACTCTAAGTTTAGTCGGAACTAGTGTACGTTTTACCATTGTTGAATACGGAAATAAAATAATAATGGGCTATGGCTGCCCTATAACTATTATTTAAACTACTTACTTTTTTACGGTTATGCAGTTGAGAAAATGATTTCGATTTCTTGTTCAAGGTGTAAATGTATGTGAATGATTACAAAAAAAATACAAGTTCTTATAAAAACATGGATTTTTCTTTCGGAGTACATGTCACATAGATATATACTTATATATATATTCTGAAAGAAAAATCTATATTGTTTTGTATAATCTACAGACTGATCTATAGAAATGTGTCTGTATAATATTTATAGACTATGTTCAGTGTATCTATTTAACTCAAAAAAATACAGTAGAACCTTCAGTTCAACTATTTTATTCTAGTTTTCCAGAAATCCCAAGTTTCCAATCTGTTATTCAAACCTGCGCTAAATATTCCGCGGTAAGAAAATAATATTTGTAACATTTCGATTTGTGAGAACTAGAATGAAATTACCCTTTAGTTTCTAAAACTACTCGCGGTATCGAATTTCTATTTGAAACCATAAAACATAGTTAGATAGGTACCTATAGAAATTTATGGCGCTTTTAGCTAGAAACGCAATATTAGCAAAAGCTTGTCTGAGTTTCAGACAAGCTCTAAATGTTGTCTAGACGTTATTACCTTTCATAGAAAATAAGTAAAGTTTCATTGAAAAACTTTGAAGACGGCTTGGTGTTTCAGGAGACCTACCTAAAGTTTCAGAATGTAATTTACTTTTTAAAACTATAAATGCATTACTTCACCTTGCACGTCTAATAAGGACGTGCCATGAGTTCATACTATATTTTTTTTATAAAACATTGTTTATCTTAAATTAAATATAAATATATATTCACGGAAAATTGTATGAATTATCCGTGAGTATTAACTTTTTTTTTGTAAAAACATACAAAGAATACATAGTTATGTTACACCCTCGTCCCTCTGCCTTAGCTTAAGATAGTTTATAATATTTTGCTGAAATGCATCTTCAATGCATTTCATAGAATTAGATTGTTTTTGCTGACGAGCCGTCTGGCGTCTCGAGACGGGCTCATCCGCTCTTGTCGTTTTAGATTCATTAGTTAAGTTACCTCCAAATCGGTATAGCGTATAAGTTTTAATTTTAATTAAATAATTTTCAAGTTTTTTAAAAAGCTTTTATTACGTTCCGAAAGCAACAGTGGCGCAGCCGGCGCGGATTTTCTTGAAAATCACGGAGTTTTTCGCGTTTTCCGATGTCAAAATCCGTCAGAAAATCGTTGAAATAAAATTTCGTGTAGAGTGAATCCGACGAACCAAATAAATAACTCGCTATACGGAAAAAGCAAGCAGTATGGGAGTAACGGTCGGTTGGTGAGTAAAACTTTTCGCCATTCCTTTCCCTCATCCTCCTATATTGTGCGTTTATTGTAATTTTGTTATACTTGAGATTAGAACTCTCTCATTGTAACTGTTTGGTAATCTTTGTATAAAATTCTACAAGGTTAAACCGTGTTCTCAAAATAGAACAAACATAGAGTTAAGAAAAATTGATGCGGTATATTCGATCTCAAATCGATCTGCTTTTTATAAGATAAATAAATGTTTAAGATTATTGATCTAAAAATCGATCTGCTTTTTACAAGATAAATAAATGTGTTAATTAAAGATTATTGATCTAAAAATCGATCTAATCATTTTAAATAAGAAATAAAAAAAAATATATAATATTAATAAAAAATAATTTTAATTTTCAAATTTAATTTTATCATTCCTATTTTTATATTGCTTGTTAGTTTTACTTATTGTATTTTTGTGTGTTTTAATTTTGTGTATTTTTGTGTAAAAGTGAGTTGCCACCTCCGAATTACTTAGTAGCTCGCGATGTCGGAACCAGTGATTAAACTTATTCCTAGAGAAGTCTCTCAATTAATCCCGCTTTTTAAAGGCGATAAAAGACAATTAAATTTATATTTGAGAAAATGTCAGTATATTATCGATCGTTATGGTAAAGCAGGTGATGAAAATCAGAATCTTTATGTTTATAATGTTCTGACGAGTAGATTAACAGAGGAGGCAGCTGCTCTTTTATCAGAACGGGAAGATATTGTGACTTGGTCAGAATTAAAGGAACTACTCATCCAGCATTTTGGAGACCCGCGTAGTGAAGCGTGTATTAATATCGAGTTAGAATCTTTAAAAATTAAATCCGGTGAAAGTTTTCTTGATTTTTGCAACCGAATCCAAAGCGTTCGATCGCTTTTGATGTCAAAGGTAAACGTGATTGCGGACAGTGACTTAAAGCGCGCTAAGTTAATAATTTACAACAATACAGCTCTGAATGTATTTTTATACAATCTACCGGAAAATATGGTTCGCGTAGTAAGACTTAAAGCTCCAGCAACATTGGAAGCAGCATTGACTGTCGTACTTGAGGAAGTGAACTTCTTAGAACAGTATAATATGAGGAATAAAATTCATGGTAGTAGACAGATTGAACCTACACCAGGTTCAAGGCCATTAACAACTCAGCCAACTGGGTTCAAACCAATGTTACAAGGTAATAACAATAACCAGCCCAAATTTAATTTTGGTATACCCCAAAATACACAGATTAGGACGCTAGGTCAACCACAAAATAACGGTACATTCCGCCCACCAACATTAGGATATAAACCTCAATTTGGTCTTCAGCCACAACAACAAACTGGCCTTCAACAATTCGGCTATAGGCCCCCTCAACAATTCGGCTATAGGCCCCCTCAACAATTCGGCTATAAGCCCCCTCAACAATTCGGTTATAGACCACCACAGCCATTTGGTTATAGACCAGAAGCTAAACCATATGTTCAGCCTCCACGCACACAGACAAGTGACGTTACGATGCGAACAGCAGCCCCTAAGGCACCAGAGCAAGGTTTTAAATTGAATGAACTGACCACTATAGAATATGAACCTTATTATGATGACAGTAATAACTATAATTATCATGACGTGAACGAGTTTAAGGACTATGATGATGATTATGATAACTCGGAAAGTAACGTAAAAAATTATGAAATTGAACAAACTGATGAAACTGAGTATCCTGAAATCTTAGAATTAAATTGCGATCCAACTTTAAAACTTCCTTATGTTCACATAAAAGAAATAAACGCAAATATGATAATAGATACCGGAAGTATGAGATCCTTTTTAAGCCCTCGAATTGCGAATAAATATTTCAATGACTTTGTTCAAAAAGAACCATTTCATGTGGTTAGCACCCACGCAACAAGTAGACACGATGAAGTAATTAAAATCCCTCTCTTGCCTACTTTTGCATCTAACGATTGGCATAAATTCTATATATATGACGTCGACCCACGTTATGAAGGTTTAATAGGAAATGACCTTCTTGAACAATTAGGCGCAATTATTGATTTGAAAGCTAATGTTTTAAAGACGAATGCTACTTGCATTCCAATAATCAGTAACAACCTAAATTATACAATTGACATACCAGCTCAGACAGAGAAAAGAGTAAAATTACCAATTGATCAGTATTCAGGTGAGGTTATCCTTGACGCAAATGATTTAAAAATGCCTAGTGCATTAGTAACCTGCATAAACGGTTACGAAACTACAGTCATTCAGAACACATTAGATGAACCAAACAAACTGACGGTCAAACAACCCTTTACTGTGACTAGATTCGAAAATGATGTGACAAACTGTGACTTAAATTTTATTAGACCAACTAACGACATTGAAATTGATCAACTGTTACAGAAAAACTTAAATAAAATCAGACTAAGACAGCCCAAATTAAAAATACAGCTAGACAAATCGGAAGTTTTACGTAAAGAAGACTTAAGACATACGATTACTAAAGATGGACTGAAACCTAACAATGACGAAATTGAAGCGGTATTAAAATATCCTATACCTAAAACGACTACTGAGATTAAGACTTTCTTAGGACTTGTAGGATACTATAAACGATTCATAAAAGACTTCGCTAAAATTACTCAACCATTGACAGCCTGTTTAAAAAAACGCAACAGAATAGTAATTAATCAAACATACATTGACGCATTTAATAAATGCAAAGAACTTTTGACGCATGCCCCTTTATTGCATTACCCGGACTATGACAAACCCTTCGTTCTAACGACGGATGCGTCGAACGTAGCAGTAGGTGCAGTACTATCCCAGGGACAGATTGGTAGTGATAAACCTGTAGCATATGCTAGTCGCACACTGAGTGATACTGAAGCTCGTTACAGCACGATTGAACGTGAATTGCTCGCTATTATCTGGGCAGTAAAGCATTTTAGACCTTATTTATATGGTCGAAAGTTTTTCATTTACACCGATCATCGTCCATTAATATGGCTTCAATCTCTTAAAAATCCAAGTAGTAAACTCACGCGATGGAGATTACGTTTACAAGACTATGATTATGAAATGATACATAAAAATGGCAAACAGAACACCAACGCTGATGCCTTATCTGGAATAAAAATTAATGCTTTAGGTTCTGATGATGAAAATCAAGCGATAACAGTTAACGGTGACGAGAAGGAAGAAAAGCTTAAAGAACATTTACTTGATGTAGTTGAACAGGTAGGAAAGCTAACAGCTGAAAAGAAAAAGAATAAAGGAAAGAAAGGTGGTGAAAATGACGTAGAGTTGCCCAGAGTTTACGCTAAGGACGTTAACAAATGTAAGAGTAAGGATACGGCACGTTATGTAAAAGCGAAAGTAGTAGGTGAACCAGAAAGAAATGTATTGCCTATACAGGTAGGAGAAAGAAAAACTAAAGCTCCTATTAAAAACATCAAACGCCCTTCACAGGTGCAGTCTACTGCTGATAGTAATGCCGTCGCTGGCCCTTCATCTTCAAAATCTTGATGAAAATCCAGGATTACTTCCAATTAAACAAGGACAAGCTTATGTACAAACCGATCATTGGACTATAATTAAGGTTATTAGTTTGGAAAAGATTTACGATGACTTTAATTACGTATCTACGAATTATGAACAACTATGTAAACTAATTAACTGGAATGTTTCTTACTCTCACGATTTTAAGAGTGTGAAATTACATACAGAGTTTATTCGCCATATAACTAAAGAAAAATATCGACAACTTGTTCCACAACAGCGTTTTAGGAGAGGTCTCCTTAATCCTTTGGGTTCTCTTATAAAAATTATTACAGGAAATCTTGATCACCAAGACGCGATTAGAATTGACAATCTTACTTCTCATTTGAATCAAAATGATATCGTAATATCTAAAAAAATAACCCTGGTCTCTAAAATGTTTGACAGCTTTATTAATGTAACCGGAACTATTGATCAAAATACATTAAAATTGGATAACCGTCTAAAAATCACTGAAAAAAATGTTAAGTGATTTAGCCGTTACGCAAAATAATTGGACTTTATATACATTTGTAATAGGATTATTTAACGTTTATACAAGCAGTTTCCACACTATATTTATTAGACTTAGTGAAATTGAAACAGCTCTAGCATTGAGTAAAGTCTCTATATTACATCCATCTATCGTGAACTCTACAGAACTCTTGTATCACTTGAAATTGATTTCTAACTCTCAAACCTTAGTATACCCACCTATAGAAGAAAACTTATTGAAATTAGAGGAAACTATTTGTGTAAAATCTTATATTAAGAAAAATCAAATTACGTTTATTATGGAAATTCCTTTAACATATAGAGATATTTATAATTATTACAAATTGTACTCCTTACCAATTTTCCATGAATCCGAGAATAAGACCTTATCCATATTTCCTAAATACCCGTACCTTTTGGCGAAAGGAACGAAATACTTACCGATCGTGAAACCGTGCCGCCCGTTATCAGCTGGCGACCATTTCCTGTGTAACGCAGATCACCGAGCTTTGTACCATGAGCTTACCTGTATCGAACAGCTCATGAGATTCGACGATGACCCCACTCATTGCACGCAACATCAGGTTCAAATTGAAGAGCTTAAGATCCAGCAAGTCAACTCTGACAGTTGGATCCTGTATAGCAGACTGAAGACGACGCTTACCAAGCATTGTGACAGTGACGTCAGCAAACTGTCAATATTCGGCACATACCTCGTGACAATCGATGAACCATGTGATTTGGAAATCAATGGAATTCGCATAAGCCACCGTATCTACATAGAGACGGACGTTGTGGAGCCAATTCCACTAGTTACCTTACCACAGCTACGTGTGGGCGCAAATCTATCCAGTGCACGCGCACTCAATCTCAACGGCGTTAATCTAGATGAAGTGAAGTACATGGCGTACTCCTTAAAACATTCTTCAGTGATCGAAAGTGTTTTAAATGAAAGAAATGATTTTAAATTCAGTGAAAATTTAGGATATGTATCTTTAAGCTTAGTAATCTTAAGTTTTATTGCATTTGTGTTTTATGTGTTTCGACTCAAATTGTTGAATAGCATACCGTGTGTGAAAAATTATCGGAACCAATCTCAAATCGATCGTACCGATAATTTTCCTCTTAGGGATGGAGGAGTTATGTTACACCCTCGTCCCTCTGCCTTAGCTTAAGATAGTTTATAATATTTTGCTGAAATGCATCTTCAATGCATTTCATAGAATTAGATTGTTTTTGCTGACGAGCCGTCTGGCGTCTCGAGACGGGCTCATCCGCTCTTGTCGTTTTAGATTCATTAGTTAAGTTACCTCCAAATCGGTATAGCGTATAAGTTTTAATTTTAATTAAATAATTTTCAAGTTTTTTAAAAAGCTTTTATTACGTTCCGAAAGCAACAGTACATAGAAACACCCAGACACAGAACAAATATTTATGTTTATCATCAAACATTTTGCTGTGGGTGGGAATCGAACCCACGACTCACAGCATAGAAAGCTAAAAAGCTAGAAAGCAGCTTAAATCAATTATAAATGGCTCTGACATATATCTGAATACAAAGCTCAGAAACCGGAAAAATCTACGCAAAGCGACTGAAGTAAATACCGTAATACTTCCTTCAACTCTTTCACAAAGGCACCTACTATTTATATCGAAATACTAAGTTCATGGACATAGTATTACCAGTTACTACTAAGTGATTAGTTTAAATCAGTGACTAACAGACACGTGACACAGTAGTTTTACCTATAGTTACTTTGTAGTTATTAGAATAACTGTAAATGAGCTAATGCATTCAAATAAGAACATAGCAAGTTTCTGGGGGGTTATCCTGACAACTGAAATGTTTTTGAACTGTTATTTGATCAAATTGCAGGTCAGTTTTCTTCTTCGTCTTTTATTGATATTTTGAATGATCGATTCTCATACCGTTTGATAGAATTAACGAAAAATCAGGTAGGCCATGCTCAAATCAGGTAGGCTACGTGCTAAACCGCGGCATTGACGTCATTTTTAACAGCTCAGTCATAATTTTATAAAGCTCAGTCACGTCAGTCCACAAAAATGCCACGGAATACTGATGAGTTACTATAGTAAAATCACCGAAAACTGAACTGCAACTGAAAGGATATTCGGTCACGCAAGTTTCCCTTGCTGGATAGCCCCCCTGTAAATGCAAAAGCTGACTGAACAGTCGGATATACGTTCTAAAAGCTGTTCTGCAAACTGTTTTGTTGATAATGAAAAAAACACAACGAAATGACTGAAGTTTATTAGTGCTTATTGTAAGCAGGTACAGACAGCAATGTAAATTGATGAAAAACTCCAAATTTTTTCATCAATTTTTGTTTGTTTTGTAATTTTAGCGAAAGATTCGTAGATAATTTCCTTACTTATTTTATTAAAACTAAATTTCTTAATTATGTTAGATATTATTGTATAAATTGTTTTTGTACCATTTATTAAGATATATAGAATTTACTGAATAAGCTGTTCTGCTTCTTCCTGTCGATGATGGTCTTAAACAGTGTTTTCCCAAAACTTGGCGACTTTTATGGCGTTTTCTGTGGCAACGTACATATTGTACTAATCTGTTGTAAGTATACCTAAAGTCATCAATTAACTGATGATTTTAAGAGTTTATTAATAAGAGATGCCTATAACCAACAGTAAAGTAAAATAAAGTAAAGTAAAAAAGTTATTTATTGAATAAAATCACAAGGATCATGTAGAATCGTTACATACCTACTAGTAGATAGGTCAAGTCAGGCTGTAGATGATGATGAGGTTTATTAATCAACTTATGCTGCTAACTGTACCTTAAATAACTTCTGATTGTCCTGCCGTGACAAAAGTTTATAGTCACAACACATTTGTATTAGTTTATAACGAACCAGTTTTACGATCTTTTTATGGGGCGTTATTTTTGTATAATTCAAAATAGGGTTTGCATGTAGTTTATAACATTTGTTATATGAATAGTATAATTGAACCGCAACTTTACTCAGATAAAAGAATACTTTGTAGATACAAATATATATTTTATTCAATTCATTATATATAAGCTTTAGATCAAAAACTGTCCACAAAACAGTAATTTAAGTTTGCAGAAAAGTTATAAGAACATATGGTGGCCATTTTTTGATATGTACACTCGATACACAACTGACACAGTTTTTGAATACGTAAAGCTTAAATAATGATTTATAACATAAAATAATACCTACACTTTATGTTCAGTCATCTAAATACCATTAAACTTAGGAGACGTCCGATGGTTTTTTTTTATCTTTGGTCATCGTTTTTTTTACGATTATACGAATTTCAACAGGCCCTATGTTATTGTTTTCCAAACGTTTTTAACGATAATAGTTAAAATTATTTACGTGTTTTCGAGATACGGGTATAATTTGGATATTTTCAAGAGGAGAGTGAATAGGTTCTATCTAGGCAAACGCGTTACACCCTAGGCCGCATCGGGTTCGGCCGCATCGGATTGCGAACAAGCGTTTGCCTATAATGCATAAAAAAAGGGTAATATGAAGCTTTAAGAGATATATTGGTGTCTTTATTACTACGTAGCTTAATTACAAAAGTGAGGTAAAGTCCAGTCTCGGTTAAGGCCTGCGCAGACCGGGACGGCATGGCAAGGGATTTTAATTTTTACTAATGGACATTCAACCTTTGGCATGGACATTGAATGTACATTAGTAAAAATTAAAATCCCTTGCCATGCCGTCCCGGTCTGCGCAGGCCCTTACGCGTAGTCCCGTAGCACCCTTAGAACCCGCTATTCGTCACTGACAAATTCAAATTGTTTGTACCCTTCTAACAAAACACAGGAGACCAATTTACTTTTTGACAGTGCACAAAAAGTGAATTGGTCTTTGGTCTCGACATTCATAGTGGCAGAGTTTTTTTTTTGCTATCTATGTAGTTACTTTCTTCTATGATCTGGTCGCAAGGAACTGGCAGCTAAAATCATCTACATCTCATTAATAAGAATCAAAGTCCTGACTGACTGACGGCTGACGTACGAGCCACAGCCCAAACCGCTGGTCCTAGAGACTTGAAATTTGGAAGGCGTGTTCCTGGAGTGACTGTGTGGCGTACTAAGGCAGGAATTTTGGAAATAACGCTCCGGAGCCCTAAAATAAGGCTTTGAAGTTTGTATGCAGAATCTTATCCCGTGAACCGATTGACTTGAAACTTGGTACGCATAATGCTGACGCGAAATAAAATGGATCTGCATTTTTAGATTTTGCAAAATCATCCCCATTTCCCTAAAATTGAGTATGTAAAGTTTAAAATTTCGATCGTATACGATTTAGTATACGATTTAGTATACGATTTCGAGTATAGATGGCGCTGTCTCATTTTCTCTTATCCCTTGAACCGATTGACTTGAAACTTGATACGCATAATGTTGACGCGAAATAAAATGGATCTGCATTTTTAGATTTTGCAAAATCATCCCCATTTCCCTAAAATTGAGTAAGTAAAGTTTAAAATTTCGATCGTATACGATTTAGTATACGATTTCGAGTATAGATGGCGCTGTCACGCGTGGCGTAATCCTAGAACGCGCTATCGGTGCGTTTTGGCAATGTGTTATAGGTAAGTCGATCGGTACCTATTAGCAATATTTTCGTTGAATCGAGTTATTTTGATTAGTTATTTATAGTTGCGTACCTACCCAATTACCGCTAATGACGAATAGAATAAATATTTAAAAACTAAAAACAAAATGTTAAATAATCAAGGGGCGCTTATAGTCTTCTCATACAAAAACATAATTTACTTAGATGGTTTGTTTTTTTAATATAATAATATTTTATTAAATATGTATGTATAAATATAATAAATAAATAAATATTTTTTATTTATGTACATATATATATTTACATAATAATATTTTAAAATTCCTCCATGGGAAAGGGGCAAGTGTTTTGTAACGTTATTAATCGATGAATTTTAATCAAATTATTAAAGATAAAGATAAAGATAAAGATAAAGATAAAGATAAAGATAAAGATAAAGATAAAGATAAAGATAAAGATAAAGATAAAGATAAAGATAAAGATAAAGATAAAGATAAAGATAAAGATAAAGATAAAGATAAAGATAAAGATAAAGATAAAGATAAAGATAAAGATAAAGATAAAGATAAAGATAAAGATAAAGATAAAGATAAAGATAAAGATAAAGATAAAGATAAAGATAAAGATAAAGATAAAGATAAAGATAAAGATAAAGATAAAGATAAAGATAAAGATAAAGATAAAGATAAAGATAAAGATAAAGATAAAGATAAAGATAAAGATAAAGATAAAGATAAAGATAAAGATAAAGATAAAGATAAAGATAAAGATAAAGATAAAGATAAAGATAAAGATAAAGATAAAGATAAAGATAAAGATAAAGATAAAGATAAAGATAAAGATAAAGATAAAGATAAAGATAAAGATAAAGATAAAGATAAAGATAAAGATAAAGATAAAGATAAAGATAAAGATAAAGATAAAGATAAAGATAAAGATAAAGATAAAGATAAAGATAAAGATAAAGATAAAGATAAAGATAAAGATAAAGATAAAGATAAAGATAAAGATAAAGATAAAGATAAAGATAAAGATAAAGATAAAGATAAAGATAAAGATAAAGATAAAGATAAAGATAAAGATAAAGATAAAGATAAAGATAAAGATAAAGATAAAGATAAAGATAAAGATAAAGATAAAGATCGGATATCGGAGCCGGCACCGATATGCTGGCGGTACCATCGGACGCCCTATCGGATAATGAGATAACGCTTTCAATCAAGTTTGAGAGTCAGAGCGTTTTCACATTATCCGATCCGATATCGGTGTCGGACGCTGATCCGATATTGGGGTAAGTAAGATGTATGAAATATGTACCTCCGATATCCGATATCGGGCCGGACATATTTGATAAATTTTACTTACCCCGATATCGGATCAGCGTCCGACACCGATATCGGATCGGATAATGTGAAAACGCTCTTAGGGCTCTTTCAATTTATGCGTTTCGTATCGGACCGCTGCAGTGCCGAAGCGGTGCGTTCGTCGTTCGGCGTAAGGACGGACGGTCGTATGTTTTCATACAAAATGCACGGTGCGGAAACAGTGCGGCGTCCGTACCGCGAGCGTTCGACAGCAGGACGGCAACGTCGTGTCGCAACCCCACGTGTTCAGTTCAGTGCGTTCATAGTGCGGTGACAAGAAGGAGGCAAATTTCTAAACGGTAATTTATAATGGATGATATAAATGTGGAGGAGTCATTTATTGATATAAATGTGGAGGATTTTATAAATGAAATTGAAATACTTACTATATCTATCTAATTCCAGTAATTCGAAGAAACATTCTCTAGGCATTCTTAAGTAGGTAATTAAAAAAAAACTGATTGGGTCTTCTTTTAACCTAAGGTAAAGAGTATGGAAATCACCACAATCATGGGTGCCGTGATTACACGACCAAGGAAAACACAGCCACGGAATGTACAGCCCGGAATCGGTGACCATTTTGGCATCCTATTCCGGGCTGTGCATTCCGTGGCTGTGTTTTCCATGGTTGTACATTCCCGACACGTGTTGAGAATTTGATGCCAAATGACGTCATACTCACTTACTCGAATTTTTCGCTAACTATGCCACTGTCAAAATATTATTTTTTAACTTATTTTTTTTCACGTGTGATGCGTCACAGTAGGTGCGAGGAGCGAAGCGACGAGCGTTAGTTTGATATAGACAACCGCGCCAGAACCTACATGCGTTTAACCATTTGCCAGACAACAATTATTGAATCGGATTGTTTTCTTTTCATATTATAATCTGTGCAGTTTATCTTTATTGTGAACCGATTGACTTGAAACTTGATACACATAATGTTGACACAAAATAAAATAGATCTGCATTTTTACATTTAGCAAAATCATCTGGGGATGATTTTGCTAAATGTAAAAATTTCTCTAGAAAAAATTCCCTGTAAAAATTTCCCTAAGTTTAAAATTTCGATCGTATACGATTTAGTATACGATTTCGAGTATAGATGGCGCTGTCATGCGTGGCGTAATCCTAGAACGCGCTATCGGTGCGTTTTGGCAATGTGTTATAGGTAAGTCGATCGGTATTAGCAATATTTTCGTTGAATCGAGTTATTTTGCTAAGTTATCTAGGGTTGCGTACCCAATTACCGCTAATGACGAATAAATATTTAAAAACAAAATGTTAAATAATCAAGGGGCGCTTATAGTCTCATACAAAGACATAATTTACTTAGATGGTTTGTTTTTTTAATATAATAATATTTTATAAAATATATAACTATTTTCATAATAATATTTTAAAATTCCTCCGTGGGAAAGGGGGCAAGTGTGTTGTAACGATAAAAATCGACGAATTTTAATCAAATTATTAAGAGGCGCTTTGTGACAATTTTACTCTAATGAATGCAATAAAATGAGGGAAGTTTTCTGTAACGTTATTTATAGACGAAAGTCAATGAAAATTGAGACGCACATTAATGACTTGATTTTACACCAAATATTGCAAAAAGGAAGTTTGTAGTAGCGTTTTTTATGAACGATTTCAATCAAGTTTGAGAGTCAGAGCGTTTTCACATTATCCGATCCGATATCGGTGTCGGACGCTGATCCGATATCCGGGTAACTAAAATGTATGAAAAATGTACCTGTCTTTCATATTGTCCGTCTCGATATCGGATATCGGAGCCGACACTGATATGCTGGCGGTACCATCGAACGCCCTATCGGATAATGACACGGCCACGGAATGTACAGCCCGGAATCGGTGACCATTTTGGCATCCAATTCCGGGCTGTGCATTCCGTGGCTGTGTATTACATGGTTGTACATTCCCGACACGTGTTGGGAATTTGATGCCAAATGACGTCATAGCATATGCTTCGTTTGCGCTTACTCGAATTTTTCGTTTAGCCGATCATGTACAAGTAGCTAACTATGCCACTGTCAAAATATTATTTTTAAACTGATTTTTTTTCATGTGTGATGCGTCACAGTAGGTGCGAGGAGCGAAGCGACGAGCGTTAGTTTGATATAGAAAACCGCGCCAGAACCTACATGCGTTGAACCATTTGCCAGATAACAATTATTGAATTGAATTGTTTTCTTTTCATATTATAATCTGTGCAGTCTATCTTTATCAAAATGGGATAGTAACATTTTAATCTTTGGTTTCATCTAAACGAAGCATAGGCTAGGCTTTCGACCAATCTTCTTCTTCTTATCGTGTCGATGCTACAACTGTATTTTGTTGTAGCATCGTATTGGAAAGATTAGCCAGACTAGACACTGCTTTACCGTGCCTAGCTGTTACCGGTGTGTGCCACGAGGAGGCTCTTTCCATGCACCCAATTCATTCCAATTGATTTCGACCAATCAGAGCAATAGACGCCAATTCCATGGTTGTATTTTCCACGGCTCTACATTCCGTGGTTGGACATTCCTAACACATGTCGAGAATGCGCAGCCCGGATTTCATGTACATTTTGGCTGAGAATTCCTGGTTGCGTATTCCTGGCTGTGCTTTCCGTGGTCGTACATTCCGGGTCGTGCTTTCCATGGTTGTACATTAACCGGACATAGTTATTATATTTTAGTCCGGCATAGATATCAAATACTAAAAACAGAACATGCTTAGAGGGTTCGCATAGGTACAAAAACATGTTTTTTTTCTTAATCGTTTACATAGGTATGGCACGGAACTTATAGCGGGCGAGTCCGAGTCGCACTTGGCCTGATTTATTTACTTACGGTAACGGTAATTTAGTGAGTTTTGATTACTTATGTTTTAGTAGTTTACGTTATTGGGTTTTTAGGGTTCGGTAACCAAAGGGTAAAACTAGATCGTATTACTGAGTGTTTAATTTCTGTCTATTTTAAATTCTCTAACTATCACGCATAATTAATATTCAAGGGGGCTTATATATAAACGTAAATTTTATTTATTCGATATTGATAAGGGCAACGGGCCATAGATACGGTACGAAAATCTTCGTGCGCACTTGCCCGGTTTTAAGAATAAGTACCAATATGTACTAAGTTTTCCTTCTTAGACTGCACTTTACCGTCAATTTCTTTCATAAGAAGATAGTAATGGTAATGGGTTATCGCAAAATATCTTAAAACGGCACGCGGACGAAGTCGCGGCGGGTTCAGCTAGTCTCATTAATAAGAATCAAAGTCCTGACTGACTGACGGCTGACGTACACGCCACAGCCCAAACCGCTGGTCCTAGAGACTTGAAATTTGGAAGGCGTGTTCCTGGAGTGACTGTGTGGCGTACTAAGGCAGGAATTTTGGAAATAACGCTCCGGAGCCCTAAAATAAGGCTTTGAAGTTTGTATGCAGAATCTTATCCCGTGAACCGATTGACTTGAAACTTGGTACGCATAATGTTGACGCGAAATAAAATGGATCTGCATTTTTAGATTTTGCAAAATCATCCCCATTTCCCTAAAATTGAGTAAGTAAAGTTTAAAATTTCGATTTAGTATACGATTTCGAGTAGAGATGGCGCTGTCACACGTGGCGTAATCCTAGAACGCGCTATCGGTGCGTTTTTGCAATGTGTTATAGGTAAGTCGATCGGTATTAGCAATAGTTTCGTTGAATCGAGTTATTTTGACTTATTTATGGTTGCGTACCCAATTACCGCAACCTACCAACCTACCAATTAATAACTTTATTCACAAACAAACTTACGACTATACATGTCATACACAGTATTTACAAAATAAAATGTACATTGTCATATAAAATACATAAAAAACAGTTGAGCTATCTACAGACCGTTGCAAACGATCTATAGATAGTTCAACTGATCCAAATCAGTACCAATCGGAAGCGTACCCAAGACCCGAGGGCTGGTGAGTATCTGGCCCAACGTATCAGCATTGCTATTCAGCGCGGCAATGCAGCCAGTGTCTTGGGTACGCTTCCGATTGGTACTGATTTGGATCAGTTGAACTATCTATAGATCGTTTGCAACGGTCTGTAGATAGCTCAACTGTTTCTTATGTATTTTTTAAGACAATGTACATTTTGTAAATACTGTATAGTCGTAAGTATATTTAAAAACAAAATGTTAAATAATCAAGGGGCGCATAGTCTCATACAAAAACATAGTTTACATAGATGGTTTGTTTTTTTAATATAATAATATTTTATAAAATATATATATATATTTACATAATAATATTTGAAAATTCTTCCGTGGGAAAGGGGGCAAGTGTGTTGTAACGTTATTAATCAAATTATTAAGAGGCGCTCTGTGACAATTTTACTCTAATGAATGCAATAAAATGAGGGAAGTTTTCTGTAACGTTATTTATCGACGAAAGTCAATGAAAATTGAGACGCACATTAATGACTTGATTTTACACCAAATATTGCAAAAAGGAAGTTTGTAGTAGCGTTTTTTATGAACGATTTCAATCAAGTTTGAGAGTCAGAGCGTTTTCACATTATCCGATCCGATATCGGTGTCGGACGCTGATCCGATATCGAGGTAAGTAAAATGTATGAAAAATGTACCTGTCTTTCATATTGTCCGTCCCGATATCGGATATCGGAGCCGGCACCGATATGCTGGCGGTACCATCGGACGCCCTATCGGATAATGAGATAACGCTCTCACTCTAAGAGCGTTTCCACACTATCCGATCCGATATCGGTGTCGGACGCTGATCCGATATCGGGGTAAGTAAGATGTATGAAATATGTACCTCCGATATCGGATCGGCGTCCGACACCGATATCGGATATCGGAGGTACATATTTCATACATTTTACCTACCCCGATATCGGATCGGCGTCCGACACCGATATCAGATCGGATAATGTGAAAACGCTCTTAGGGCTCTTTCAATTTATGCGTTTCGTATCGGACCGCTGCAGTGCCGAAGCGGTGCGTTCGTCGTACGGCGTAAGGACGGACGGTTGCAGCATGGAATAAATAAATAAATAATGCTGGACAATCCACACAACATCATCTAGCCCCAAGCTAAGCAGAGCTTGTGTTATGGGTACTAGAAGACTGACATACTTAATACAATACATTACATAGATAGATATTTTTTATTAAGTATACATGTAATACCCAGAACACCCGGAATATATATTTGCAGAACATACAAACATTTATCCCAAGGCGGGAATCGAACCCGCAACCTTCCGCGTTGCAGGCGGACCATCGCTTGACCAGTTAATTTAATTATTATTATTTGTTATTTTTATGTCTGTAAATAGGTACCTAATACGATGGAATTCTGGAACACATTAAGAGCACAGATAAGAGACGACAATCGGGAGCTAATCAGAGAAGCGGAGGAAAATATTACCCAGAAAATTAAGGCGAACTTAGATGAGAAATTTAACTACGTTGAACAGGAAATGGACAAGAATACTCAAATGGAGCAAGAAAAGAGACTAGATAGTTTCGACAAAACACTAAGACAGAGAAATTTAATAATATTCGGGATAACGGAAAATGAAAGGAAATATTCAGAACTCGAAGATATAATTTTAGAAATTATATTAAAAAAGTTACAAATCAATATTGAGAGGAAAGAGATTGAATTTGTGGGAAGAATAGGTAAAAAAGAAAACAATAAGCCCAGACCAATACGACTGACCCTAAGCACTCTCGGAATGAAAATACAAATTCTACAAACAAAAAAAGTTCTTGATGGTTCGGATACCTATATAAAGGAGGACTACCCACCTAAAATCCTGGAAACCAGAAAGGGGTTACAACATCAGCTCCAAGAGCATAGACAGAATGGGGTTTCGGCCTTTCTGGTTTACGACAAAATTGTTATTAATGAAAAACCGAATAACAAACGGGCTCATTCAGATAGCCCACAAGAAAAAGAAACGACCACAAAGAATATACCTGAACAACTGATTAAAAGAACAAGAACATCGGGAGTTGTTTCTCAAAACAAAAACCGTGTGAATAAAAACCCGCAAGGGACCAGCAGTCAGTCAATCACGGCATATATAACAAGAACCCCACCAGGCGACAGTAACAATCAAAACAACTCAAGCACAGAAAGAAAATAACAATTAAAGCAATCACAAAACCAAGACGAAAATGCGCAACGCTTCCCAAAACGGCTGGTCACCGCGGGTAAGCTAGACCAAAACCCTCCAGTTAAAAGAGAAAAAATGACAACACAAAATGTTTTACATATTTGTACCTATAATGCAAGATCACTAGTAATCACTAATTAAGAATAATAAGAATCAAAGTCCTGACTGACTGACGGCTGACGTACGAGCCACAGCCCAAACCGCTGGTCCTAGAGACTTGAAATTTGGAAGGCGTGTTCCTGGAGTGACTGTGTGGCGTACTAAGGCAGGAATTTTGGAAATAACGCTCCGGAGCCCTAAAATAAGGCTTTGAAGTTTGTATGCAGAATCTTATCCCGTGAACCGATTGACTTGAAACTTGGTACGCATAATGCTGACGCGAAATAAAATGGATCTGCATTTTTAGATTTTGCAAAATCATCCCCATTTCCCTAAAATTGAGTATGTAAAGTTTAAAATTTCGATCGTATACGATTTAGTATACGATTTAGTATACGATTTCGAGTATAGATGGCGCTGTCTCATTTTCTCTTATCCCTTGAACCGATTGACTTGAAACTTGATACGCATAATGTTGACGCGAAATAAAATGGATCTGCATTTTTAGATTTTGCAAAATCATCCCCATTTCCCTAAAATTGAGTAAGTAAAGTTTAAAATTTCGATCGTATACGATTTAGTATACGATTTCGAGTATAGATGGCGCTGTCACGCGTGGCGTAATCCTAGAACGCGCTATCGGTGCGTTTTGGCAATGTGTTATAGGTAAGTCGATCGGTACCTATTAGCAATATTTTCGTTGAATCGAGTTATTTTGATTAGTTATTTATAGTTGCGTACCTACCCAATTACCGCTAATGACGAATAGAATAAATATTTAAAAACTAAAAACAAAATGTTAAATAATCAAGGGGCGCTTATAGTCTTCTCATACAAAAACATAATTTACTTAGATGGTTTGTTTTTTTAATATAATAATATTTTATTAAATATGTATGTATATATATAATAAATAAATAAATATTTTTTATTTATGTACATATATATATTTACATAATAATATTTTAAAATTCCTCCATGGGAAAGGGGCAAGTGTTTTGTAACGTTATTAATCGATGAATTTTAATCAAATTATTAAAGATAAAGATAAAGATAAAGATAAAGATAAAGATAAAGATAAAGATAAAGATAAAGATAAAGATAAAGATAAAGATAAAGATAAAGATAAAGATAAAGATAAAGATAAAGATAAAGATAAAGATAAAGATAAAGATAAAGATAAAGATAAAGATAAAGATAAAGATAAAGATAAAGATAAAGATAAAGATAAAGATAAAGATAAAGATAAAGATAAAGATAAAGATAAAGATAAAGATAAAGATAAAGATAAAGATAAAGATAAAGATAAAGATAAAGATAAAGATAAAGATAAAGATAAAGATAAAGATAAAGATAAAGATAAAGATAAAGATAAAGATAAAGATAAAGATAAAGATAAAGATAAAGATAAAGATAAAGATAAAGATAAAGATAAAGATAAAGATAAAGATAAAGATAAAGATAAAGATAAAGATAAAGATAAAGATAAAGATAAAGATAAAGATAAAGATAAAGATAAAGATAAAGATAAAGATAAAGATAAAGATAAAGATAAAGATAAAGATAAAGATAAAGATAAAGATAAAGATAAAGATAAAGATAAAGATAAAGATAAAGATAAAGATAAAGATAAAGATAAAGATAAAGATAAAGATAAAGATAAAGATAAAGATAAAGATAAAGATAAAGATAAAGATAAAGATAAAGATAAAGATAAAGATAAAGATAAAGATAAAGATAAAGATCGGATATCGGAGCCGGCACCGATATGCTGGCGGTACCATCGGACGCCCTATCGGATAATGAGATAACGCTTTCAATCAAGTTTGAGAGTCAGAGCGTTTTCACATTATCCGATCCGATATCGGTGTCGGACGCTGATCCGATATTGGGGTAAGTAAGATGTATGAAATATGTACCTCCGATATCCGATATCGGGCCGGACATATTTGATAAATTTTACTTACCCCGATATCGGATCAGCGTCCGACACCGATATCGGATCGGATAATGTGAAAACGCTCTTAGGGCTCTTTCAATTTATGCGTTTCGTATCGGACCGCTGCAGTGCCGAAGCGGTGCGTTCGTCGTTCGGCGTAAGGACGGACGGTCGTATGTTTTCATACAAAATGCACGGTGCGGAAACAGTGCGGCGTCCGTACCGCGAGCGTTCGACAGCAGGACGGCAACGTCGTGTCGCAACCCCACGTGTTCAGTTCAGTGCGTTCATAGTGCGGTGACAAGAAGGAGGCAAATTTCTAAACGGTAATTTATAATGGATGATATAAATGTGGAGGAGTCATTTATTGATATAAATGTGGAGGATTTTATAAATGAAATTGAAATACTTACTATATCTATCTAATTCCAGTAATTCGAAGAAACATTCTCTAGGCATTCTTAAGTAGGTAATTAAAAAAAAACTGATTGGGTCTTCTTTTAACCTAAGGTAAAGAGTATGGAAATCACCACAATCATGGGTGCCGTGATTACACGACCAAGGAAAACACAGCCACGGAATGTACAGCCCGGAATCGGTGACCATTTTGGCATCCTATTCCGGGCTGTCGAAATTTTAAACTTAGGGAAATTTTTACAGGGAATTTTTTCTAGAGAAATTTTTACATTTAGCAAAATCATCCCCAGATGATTTTGCTAAATGTAAAAATGCAGATCTATTTTATTTTGTGTCAACATTATGTGTATCAAGTTTCAAGTCAATCGGTTCACAATAAAGATAAACTGCACAGATTATAATATGAAAAGAAAACAATCCGATTCAATAATTGTTGTCTGGCAAATGGTTAAACGCATGTAGGTTCTGGCGCGGTTGTCTATATCAAACTAACGCTCGTCGCTTCGCTCCTCGCACCTACTGTGACGCATCACACGTGAAAAAAAATAAGTTAAAAAATAATATTTTGACAGTGGCATAGTTAGCGAAAAATTCGAGTAAGTGAGTATGACGTCATTTGGCATCAAATTCCCAACACGTGTCGGGAATTTGATGCCAAATGACGTCATAGCATATGCTTCGTTTGCGCTTACTCGAATTTTTCGTTTAGCCGATCATGTACAAGTAGCTAACTATGCCACTGTCAAAATATTATTTTTAAACTGATTTTTTTTCATGTGTGATGCGTCACAGTAGGTGCGAGGAGCGAAGCGACGAGCGTTAGTTTGATATAGAAAACCGCGCCAGAACCTACATGCGTTGAACCATTTGCCAGATAACAATTATTGAATTGAATTGTTTTCTTTTCATATTATAATCTGTGCAGTCTATCTTTATCAAAATGGGATAGTAACATTTTAATCTTTGGTTTCATCTAAACGAAGCATAGGCTAGGCTTTCGACCAATCTTCTTCTTCTTATCGTGTCGATGCTACAACTGTATTTTGTTGTAGCATCGTATTGGAAAGATTAGCCAGACTAGACACTGCTTTACCGTGCCTAGCTGTTACCGGTGTGTGCCACGAGGAGGCTCTTTCCATGCACCCAATTCATTCCAATTGATTTCGACCAATCAGAGCAATAGACGCCAATTCCATGGTTGTATTTTCCACGGCTCTACATTCCGTGGTTGGACATTCCTAACACATGTCGAGAATGCGCAGCCCGGATTTCATGTACATTTTGGCTGAGAATTCCTGGTTGCGTATTCCTGGCTGTGCTTTCCGTGGTCGTACATTCCGGGTCGTGCTTTCCATGGTTGTACATTAACCGGACATAGTTATTATATTTTAGTCCGGCATAGATATCAAATACTAAAAACAGAACATGCTTAGAGGGTTCGCATAGGTACAAAAACATGTTTTTTTTCTTAATCGTTTACATAGGTATGGCACGGAACTTATAGCGGGCGAGTCCGAGTCGCACTTGGCCTGATTTATTTACTTACGGTAACGGTAATTTAGTGAGTTTTGATTACTTATGTTTTAGTAGTTTACGTTATTGGGTTTTTAGGGTTCGGTAACCAAAGGGTAAAACTAGATCGTATTACTGAGTGTTTAATTTCTGTCTATTTTAAATTCTCTAACTATCACGCATAATTAATATTCAAGGGGGCTTATATATAAACGTAAATTTTATTTATTCGATATTGATAAGGGCAACGGGCCATAGATACGGTACGAAAATCTTCGTGCGCACTTGCCCGGTTTTAAGAATAAGTACCAATATGTACTAAGTTTTCCTTCTTAGACTGCACTTTACCGTCAATTTCTTTCATAAGAAGATAGTAATGGTAATGGGTTATCGCAAAATATCTTAAAACGGCACGCGGACGAAGTCGCGGCGGGTTCAGCTAGTAGTAACTAAGACGATGGTTTTTCATTTGTATTTGAAGGATATCTAGTAAGTAAGACGATGATTTCTTATTTGTATTTGAGAGATAAAATAATGAATTAATGAAAGACCCGGTTTCGAACTGTATTTATTCCAAGTTTCGACAGATTTGAACTCGACGTTGCCAGGTGATTAAATATATCTAAGTAGGTATCTGATTTTTGAAAAAGGTTAATCAGCAAACTGATTCCCATAATACTAACTTTGCTTGGTTTGGGACAAGCCAGTAACAATTTTTTTTTTTGCACATTATGTCATTACGTGATACTATATTGTTATCTAAGTAATTAAAATCAATATAAGTAATTGAATTTTTGAAATGGAAACAAAATTAGTGTAACCGTTTTAATTATTAATTAATAAATAAATAAGTAAATCTAAACTAAAAATAATTAAAGTTTTTTTAAATACACATATAAAAACAACCCCATAAATAAGTAGGATAAGTAATTAAACTCGCAAACAGTTTTTGCAGCTGGGTTCATACCTACTCCCTTGTACCTGTATGTTAGTTTAACCCGCCAAACGTACCTACAACATTCTTCTAAGCCAGCGCTTTAATATTTAACCCACATAGCGAACTCTCTAAAATATAAAGTAGTATTCGACCACGGACTGCGTCTCGAAAGGAGGTTTTTCGCTCCATTAATGTGGAAAAAAACTTGAATGATCATATATTTTTCTGACGGCTTGTGTGCGTGACCTGGGTCTGGCCCCTTATTCATAAAGAACCCAGATAAGTGATACATAAAGTAATCGGGTTGTACTAAAAATCTGCTAAGCTTCCAATGGGTAAATCGATATAGAAGGTTTAGGTAGGTACGTTAGGTACATATTTTTGTATATTCTTTGGAATAGTGATAAGTGTGATAACAAATTAATACTGTTTAACTTAGGCAAAGTCAGATCATAGTTTACTTCTAATCTCTATATTAAAATGTGTTATTTGTAAACATTATTTGAACCTTAAAGCTTGCTATTAATAAGCATATTTCTTGTAATCTAGATAGACAAAGGAATGTCATTTAAAAAAATTGTTTTGTCAGTTTTAGTACCACTTCTTAGTTAATAAAGCAGTATTACTGATTACCAAAATTATTTATATCGTCTTGTACTTTTCCGGTTGCAGATCGACGGTCTTTTTGTCATTAAATAAATATATTTGTGAATAAATATAATATAAATATTATGACATAATATACATAATATAACAGTAGGTACTGTGAAACTAAGTAGGTAATAAACATAGTTAGGTAGTAGTTGTAAATAGAATAGGAACTTCTAAGTTATTATTCTAAGTGATATCGTTCATACTTAGTAGGTACTACAACTTATAGCGTTAACCGAACCGTTATAAAAGTATGAAATGTCACAAAATTGTTAATGTTCGAGACATCTAGTCTAAGATCCGGCTGCAGGATTACTGCGCTCATCTGTTTTTTGCTGAAAACCAAATTTTTATGTATATTTATAATTAGGAGAATATATATTTATCAGGTTGCCTAGCAAAATTTGGCCGCCAGTATGTTTAATTAAATTATTTTTAATTATTTTTTGGGAAAAATATCGTTCACTTGTTTTTTAAATCAAATAACGTCTACACCATGGCAATTAATATGAAGACTCGAAAAAATCAGCAACCCTTATTTGCGGGTAGATTTAATTAAGCAAACAATATGATAAAAAATGGAAAAAAACATAGCTTTAATTTGATATGCAATTAATAAATAAACGTTATGCACGTATAAATATATCGAAATCATACCTGTTTACACCTAGCTGCGAAGAGGTGCGGCCAAGTACGCAACGGCAACCGTGATTTTTTTGAATCTTCATATAAATTGCCATGATGTAGACGTTATTTTATTTAAAAAACAAGTGAACGATATTTTTTCCCAAAAAACAAAAAAAAAAAATGGTAGCACTCCGGGAGTGCCGGCAGAAGTGAAAACTTCAATATTAACGTTGTGTTTTCACTTTTAAGTTTTCACTTCAAAAATATAACCACAGTCGTCATAATGACAATGACAATGTGTCATGTGATTGTGTCATGTCATTGTGTAACATTCGCGCAAGCGCGAATGTGACACAACGACGAAGACAACGACACAGACACAACGACACAGACACATTCGCGCAAGCGCGAATGTGTCTGTGTCAGTGTGATTGTGTCATGTCGACACAACGACAATGACAATGACAATCACAATGACACAGACACATTCGCGCAAGCGCGAATGTGTCTGTGTCATTGTGATTGTGTCATGTCGACACAACGACAATGACAATGACAATGACAATCACAATGACACAGACACATTCGCGCAAGCGCGAATGTGTCTGTGTCATTCTGATTGTGTCACATTCGCGCAAGCGCGAATGTGACACAACGACGAAGACAACGAAGACACACTGACACAGACACATTCGCGCTTGCGCGAATGTGTCTGTGTCAGTGTGTCTTCGTGTCATTGTGATTGTGTCATGTCATTGACATTGACACAACGACGAAGACAACGAATGATGAACGTCACGTTCGATGAACGTCACGAGTCACGTGACCCTGACTGAGTTTTCACTTCAATAAGATGGAAGCGATACAGTTAAATACAAGTTAGGCGAAACGATTCGTACGATATAATAGCGTCTATCTGGTTATGCGCGCGCGGCGAGCGATACGTGTTTCCCGTGCGAGGGTGCTCAGAGCGTCTGTCGGCTGCCGGCGCGCGAGTGCCGCTCCTCGGTCCTCCGCCCCCGCGCTCCGCACCGCACCGCGTGTTGGCAGCGCCTTGTACTCGCCTTGTACGATGTCGCCACAACACTATTTAATTGTTTGAGTCATACGTCGCGTGACCGCAAGTGTGTTCTTTTGTCGTCTCTTGTTTTACAAGCAATGTATAAAAATTAAATAAGATCTTACACTTTTTCGACGTCACGTGACCCTGACGCGAGTTTGAAAGTTTTTACCCACCCAGCGCCGCTAAAGAAGTTTTCACTTCAAAAATTTAATTAGACATACTGGTGGCCAAATTTTGCTAGGCAACCTGATAAATATATATTCTCCTAATTATAAATATACATAAAAAATCGGTTTCCAGCAAAAAACAGATGAGCGTAGTAATCCTGCAGCCGGATCTCGTACTAATCGTGAGATATCTCGATGTCCGAAAGTTATTCCTCTCTCTTTCGCACTCACTATAACTATAGGCACTTCTTTTTCGCACTCACAACATTCGTTATAGGCACTTATTATTCACTATTATTATACAAGAAGCTACGTGATACGAATATTCATATCTAGACATGGGTCTACGCATAATGGCTAGTTCAATTGCAAACATAAGTTAGATTGCTGATTGCTAACACCAGTTGTGATAAAACTTAGGGTGTGCGCACACCGATTACAAGACTGCAGTAAGACAGTATATTATACGTCACTCGATACTTCACTCGATACCTATAGTTAAAAGTTAACTCAAGTGAATTTAATAGGCGTTTAGTTGTCCGTGTGCTTGCACTTAGGGCGTTATCACACTGGTAGAGGGTGATATTTTAAAAATTGTTTTCATTAAAATAATTAAAAAAAACTTGCTTATTTGTCTACTTCCTGTTATAAAAGTAAAGATGCATGGTTTACTAAAAATGTAAATAAAAACCATGTGTTAGAACAAATGGGGGTGTGCACGAATAAACATAACAATCGTAAACAGTGACTTATTTGAAATACATTGCGCCGCGCAATGTATTTCAAATAAGTCACTGTTTGCAACGCGCAATTTGCGCGTCAACATCAGCTTTACTGTCGAACGATGCAGCGTTAGCGCGCAGTGTGTCTCAAATACGTTACGTTTACCATTGTCAGATTTATTCGTGCCCTCTGAAATGTTTTTATACTAAGTATTCGACAATGCTATTCGGTGTCGTGTCGTTATCGGTCAGTATGCAAACGCCCACTGATCAAACTTTATGTATTTCCGTAGAACATTTGAAATTTGCTGAATAACAAGTTTTAGAGCGTTATTCAGCTGCGAACATAACGCTTCTATCCGCAACGGTTAGCTACTACACAAATAAATTGAACTTTATTATGACTACCATGAGGGTAGTCGCTTAAATAAATTCCAGCCTTTTGCATTTTTCAGTGAGAAAGTTATAGGGTATTTTGAAATAGTCTAAAACTCTTCAGAAACTTATTATTTTTATTTTTTTTATCTATTTAGTTTTACATAATTATATTTGTTAAATTAGTGCCTATGTTAAGTTTGTCTAGGCACTAGGTTCTCATACAAAAAATATATTGCATTAAACAATGATGTTGTTGACGGATAACACAAATGTTTGTTCGTGGTAGAAATCGAAAGACACAGAAATCCAACACAGAAGGCGCTATTGACAGAACTATAACATCTGTCAGATAAAAAATAATGCTGGACAATCCACACAACATCATCTAAGCAGAGCTTGTGTTATGGGTACTAGAAGACTGACATACTTAATACAATGCATTACATAGATAGATTTTTTTTTATTATACATATAAAATACCCAGAACACCCGGAATAAATATTTGCAGATCGTACAAACATTTATCCCAAGGCGGGAATCGAACCCGCAACCTCCGCGTCGCAGGCGGACCTTCGCCCGCCGCGCCACATCGGTTGTCATAGTCACATCACAAGATGATAAACTTGTATGCATTTATTAAACCCACAATAGCTTAGAAGTGTAGGCACCTACTTGCAGACTATAAATACTGTACAAGCGCTAGAGTTTGTGGAGTCACTACTACTGCTATTCCATGTTTTATTAGGTACCTACGATATTGCCGCGACTCAGGTGGCATTATACTTCGACTTGAATAGGTTATAGTTTGTTGAATACGAACGATAAACAGAGCTATTGTGAGGCAAGTCTTTGTCAAACGTTCCTTATTTTTAAATTACTTTTCTAAAGGAAAATTCAGTTGTATAAAGGTAAAAACAGTAACTTTTATCTAGCTAGAGCATGGCAACATAGCCATAGACAATTTAAGATTACTTACTTCTTTCATCAAGCAAGCGTGACTGATTTATGAGAAAAACATAACGTAAGACTAGGCGGTATGGTTCTAAACTATAGCCTGCTCCGAGGAGCAAAAAAAAAAAAAAAAAGCAAGCGTGACTGGCACATTGACAAGCGCTGGCAGTTAAAATTTAAAAAAAATGTGATACTTATTTTTCTTAGCTGCCAGCTCAAAGTTTGGGTACTGGACACAGCAACACAGTTTATATTATAGTAGTCTCTAGTGTTTGTTAACATTTTGTGACATATATTTCACAGTTCACCAATATCATTTCAAATTCATTTCATTTGAAATGATCTTCGAATGTTTTTTTTCATGATCAAATTCTAGAATTAATGAGTCCAGAATCCACAAACCCAAAATTACAATAAGCAGTGGGCGAGAACAAGGAGCCCATGTCTCCAGAAATGTAATGTTACGATCGAAGCGTTTATGTGAGGTCTTATTATGATGTGACATTATTACAGAGGAAAATGTTCGCGATAAATTATGTGGGATAAAATTACACCCACAACTGTATATATGTAGAGCAAATATGGATATTATTTTTCTAGTAGCGCTGTAACTTTTTTTACTATTTTATTTCCTATGATTTTTTTTTGTTAGTAACGGGAAGAAGGTTTATTATAAGTCTGTGTAAATATGCATATCGTATTGAAAACGCGTGTTTGCGTTCATCATTTATAAGCTTAAAAGAAATTCACTTTAAATATAAACACAAAGCGAGACAGTGGTCTCAAAGAGTTCTTTACTGCTAAAGGTTTTATAAATAAAGAACTGACAAGCGGAGTCGACAGCTCAGTACCTCTACCATGAGTTGTCACAGTAAAATCGCCTGATTTTACTACAGTAGTTACGTAAATATTAGTACATATTACGAATTTTAGTACCCAACTATCCGCTAGTATAGAGGCGCTGTACAAATCTTCATACATTTTTTTTAAATACAGACGCTAGCGAGAATAGTATATATAGTATAGTAAAAGGTCATGGTAGAGCTACAGTTGGTATAAGCTTTACGTTCCGTGCCGTGGGTTGTATACAGTCTGTTGTTTTAGTAAACCGGTGTAGAGCCCAATGGTTCTACACCAGCACAAGCTGAGTGATGACCGTCAGTATTTTAGCATTAAGTAATTGTATCTTTTTTATATGTACTATTAAGTAAAGTACTGAAATAAAGTATTCTATTCTATTTTATCTTGGTCCCCACAAAACATAAACATTTGGGTATTGTCAAATATAGATAGTTCTGAGTCTGGATGTAAAAGTTGTATTATATTTATAAGAAACCTGGTACAAACAAGCTTTGCTTAGTTTATAGCTTAATACCATTGTATGATCATGAATATTTAATAGTTAAAGATTTGCCGAGCAGAAAATATGGAGCCCCAAAACAATCAAACAAGATCGATTTCATTCAGTGAATGATAAGCTTGGAAGCTGTAATATTCTGATTTGTATGCCGGAGCTTACCTCGGATCGTTATGTACCAACTGCAATACCTGCCGAAATCATAAACCAGGCGATAGTAAAATTTCGGCAGCTTTCACACGCCAAGAGATAATATTATATTACATCTCATGCTGCCAGTCATACATTACAGAACAAAACAACTGCAATATTGAAAGAAAGCCGTCTTTACTGAGACATTCCATTCTATCTCGCTTATAGTAGGTAAATAGCATATTTCTTTTTACGTAACCACAAAAAACTTTAAAACGGAAAATGCACTAGACGTGCGAGGGGCAAAAAACCGTCTTTTACAAAATCAATAACTAAAAAAAGTTACAGGTTAGGTCAGTTTTTTTTTTGTTTAGAATTTTTTTGAAGTTTTTTCAGTAGGTAGACCAGGAAATTGTTTCGCCTAGAAAAGAGTTCTAAAGTTACACACGCGTAATTTTCCAAAAAACACTTTCACCAATGATCAAGCCAATTGATTTACGCTTGCAGTCATAATAATTTTAGGTACAGTTGAGTTGGGAAAGATGAGGCGTAGGGTCTACGCCTCATCTTTCTCTTTATCAGCCTTGCCATGGGAAATCGTAAAAGTGAGGCAATGGTTTACGGCACGCAAGGATGCGGCATTCCACGGAACACCTCCATTCAACTTGATTGCATATTATATTTGATAGCCAGTTCTAACTCCATCTGCGGATTGTGAGGTTTACTCACACAAAACTCACTCTGCTAGATAAATACTTAGAACTACCCACATAACAGCGGAGGGTTCAAATAAATCTGTTCTCATGCTTATTTTTTTTAAGTTTTAGGTACTCTATGGAATAAAATAATATACATACTATGTGATCGCCACATATGTACTTACGTATTTTTTTAACGATCAGTTACTAAGTAGGTATAATATGTTTTTGTTTCTGACTATTATTATGGTTGTACTAAGTAAAGGAAAATGATAGATAGGTACTATAAGTCACGCAAGGTTTTCAATAAAAAAAATGACATAAATGTACATAATACTAAAAACGGTGAAAATAAGTTCTTAACCCGTAAATTAAGTAGTTCTGAACGTATTATATTTTCTATCGACTAAGCTGGGAGATGTATACGCAGGCTAACCCTTTTTTCCATCTAGAAATGGCTCCGGTAGTTTAACGTCCTTTGCATCAGAACGTAGAAATACACTATAAATCATACCTAGTTTTATTTACATACAAAGTATATTCAGAGAACGAACCCCCTGCTTTTGAAACATCCCAATGCTTTCACAACCAAAGGCTTTCCTTCCGGTAAAGTAGTACTTTAAAGGGAACTGGTGCGGTCACAGTTGGTAACCCTCAGTCGAGTTAATTGGCTGGCGGATATCACGGAACGGACTAACGATTGACCAAAACTCTCATTTAAACTATCCGTACGTAGTAAAACCACTGATTTACAACGGTATCTACTAATTGATCTTCTTCTTATCGTGTCGATGCTACAACTGTATTTTGTTGTAGCATCGTGTTGGAAAGATTAGCCAGACTAATTGATGGGAAATATAAACAGTGTGTTATTTAGATATATTTTTTACAAGTTATAGGCAAACGTTTGACCGAAAACTTTGATAATCGACTATTCATTTTTAATTTGATCATCATCATCATCATCAACCTATGGCAGTCCACTGCTGGACGTAGGTCTCTCCCAAGACGCGCCACTGAGCCCGGTCTTCGGCTCTTCTCATCCAGTGTTTGCCAGCTACACTACGCAGATCGTCGCTCCATCTCGCCGGAGGGCGTCCTACACTACACATTTTTAACTTGATCGTTCCAACTCAATATTACTCTATGAATCTGTTCTGACCATGAGAATAACAATTTCTTAGTATTCTGAGCTACTAAGAAATTGTTAATCTCATCTATGCAACAGAATGCAATATAATTTTATACAAAATGGTATTGTTGCGACGGGGTCACTCAATAAACGTTATTTGAATGCGGTCAGACGTGGTCTATCTAATCGAATATATATATTTCATTGTAATACCTATAGAAAAGGTAAAATATATATTTTGATAAGTAATTTTAGTATTTTATTTTTAAATTCGGCGTCATATTTTTTTTTAGAAGTTTTGATCACTTTTAAGTTTTAAATACCTACTTATCTTTTTATATACTTATCTACTTAAATTTTAAATACTTATCACTTAGAAGTTTTGTTCACTGGTATTTATGATATTATATAGTAATGAATATATACCTAGGTAGCTAATTATAGGTTATATCTACCTATACATATCGGAAACGGTGAAAACAACATCTTTACTCCGGCCGTTGTAGAACTGGGGCAATTTCTAAAAAACGTGACAACGGTCATAAAAAGGGTCCCTACCGAGTTGGTAACGGTGCCTTTTCACGGGCCCAAGGCTGCTTAACAGTTGGATAGTAAATTTCTCCTTTACAAACAGCAATAAAGACATTTAAGAATTGTAATTAAATTAGATAAATATACTGTTGATCTGATACTCTGATTAACTCAAACAAATAGCTTTGACCGCAATCTAATGCTGTTATTTCTAATCCTAACAACAATAGTAGAGAATTCTTAATCACAAAGGCCTCCCTATGTATTACAATTATATTTGTGCAGTAAAGAATAATTAAACAAACAATCAGCCGTTTAGGTAGCAGCTAGATGCAATCAACTAAAGAAAAAGGGTGGTAAACATAACGGTGCCAGTAATATTTTATACTGCAAATTCTATGCTATTAAAAATGCAGTATACCAAACTTCCTCGTTGGCGGTTGAACGATAGAAACAAACTGGTTTATTTTACATAGACTTTAAGCCTTTGATTTTTCCAATTAGCTGTTCGAACCTATATATTCCAATTTTTAGCAAATATTTTTTCCATTTTTGTACGAATTCAGGTACCTATACTTTTAGGCACACCACCAAACAATGACGATCTAAGTAAAAATCATCGGTACTATGTTCGACTAGGCTCCGACTGAATTAGCCTTATTTATAGAATGATAAGGTTGATAATCAGCAGAATTTGATTATCCTTCATTTTGACAGGTGTCACAGTTCAGTTGGTAGTAGCTCTGCATTCCATGCTGTGGGTCGTGGTTTCGAGACCTACGTCCAATAGTGGACTGATATAGGTTGATGATGATGATGATCATATATTTATTTATTTCCAGGGCGTGATCACGCCGAGGTTCGCGTGGAGCTGCAGATGGAGCGCTGGGCAGCCCGAGGCGGTTCAGTGCGACTCCGCTGCGTACACGACGTTCCTCCTCACTTGCTCGACAAAGTAGTCTTCCTGCGCCACGGGACCAAGATCTTCCAGTACATTAGGGATAGAAAACCGCCTTATAGAAACTTCACAACGCCTGGAGCGGTGCTAAACGTAAGTCTTGTGATTCAGAGTTTGCTACGTGCGTCTGAACGGATAAACTAGGGTTATTTTGTCGATATTATATCGCATTATATACATATAGGTACTTAGTTTAGTTATCAATTTAAAATACAAAACAGCAATTATACAGATATATAGATAGCCCAGGAAGACTGGGAGACAATGCTCTTAGCATTAAGTCCTCGTAGCAATAATGTTATGTGTGAAATAAAAAAAAAATATTGATAACTTCCTTGTCCTTCAAAATGGTTGCACTAAACAAAATTGTGTGGTAACATTGGACAACATAAAATCCAATGAAAGTCGACTTTGTCCAAGTAATAAAAATCAGCCATTGGAGAGCAAACTGCGTCCCGAAAATTCAGTTTCAATAGTTATTATTCAATCCTTATTCTTTTGGGATAAACGAATAAGGTCCCTTTCTGCCTGGTAAAACGGGATGCGAGATTTTGGTCACAACCACGTACGCTCATTGCGAACGGTAAAACCTGGCTCTACAAGTTTTCCTTGACATTTTCACGGTTTGATCGACCTGAAAAATCTTTCATGACTTTATTCTTTACCTCATACACTTTTATTATACGTGGATGCATATATTATGTAGATTAATAACACTAAAATATCACTCGTATTACTAGTAAAACGTTACTAGATGCAGCTTTTATCTTTACTAATATTATAAAGAAGTAAATTTTGTGTGTTTGTAGGTATGTTTGTTAAATTGTAAGGGGTAATCTCGGGATCTACAGAACCGATTTTAAAAATTATTTCACCAATAGAAAGCCACATTATTGCTGAGTGTCATAGATTATATGAAAAACCGAAATATAAAAAGGCTTTTACGTGGTAGTCCGTTTTGCAAAGTGAATCGGAAAAAACGGTCGAATTATGCCCAACAAAGTGGGCACGGGTCAGCTAGTTTTATGTAAAGTTTTAATGCATTAGATGATTTCATAAAAAACAAAATTAATGCATTAACAATATCCAATACCCATCTTCAATCATAATAATTTTAATCAGTCACTTCTAACAAAAGATCAGTCAATATACAAACTTATTCAGTTATAGGTATCTAGACCGGAGCAGAGTTTCAAAAACAGTTTTTCCCTTGTTATTTTGCTGTCAAAAAGCTTTCAGCTATAAAACGAAATTGGAAGGTTCAAATTATGATGTTAAACAATGTTCACGGTTGTAACCGAAATCGATTCTAAATTACCGTAGAGGGGAGCTAATTGGCGGAATGTGGTACATTTCAAACCATTAAAATATTGAGCTACCTGTTGTCAATACCTATCCACCTATTACTAGATCTACATTGATAGATGTGTATCAATGTGTATAGACTGTGAGGCGTAAAATACGTAGGTAAATTTTGTGTGTTTGTAGGTATGTTTGTTAAATTGTAAGGGGTAATCTCGGGATCCACTGAACCGATTTTACAAATTCTTTCACCAATAGAAAGCCACATTATTGCTGAGTGTCATAGGTTATATGAAAAACCTATACAGAAATGATGGATTAATATAATTATGTTTATGATTTGTTTAGTTTTGGTTACCTAGCGTACGTTATGTAATAAATCGGTCATAATATAAAGGTGAAACTTGTGACATAGGTAGTTATTTTTTTAGTATATTAGAGCCTTTTTGTATTTATTAAGTAAAAATAATAAAAATATTATTAATAGCAGTAAAAATATTACAAAATATTTTTACTGCTCGTATTAGCTATCTAGCAGCTAGCTGATTATATGATACATTCAAAATACACCAAATAAAAATACAGTTGTATGTCCTTGTAGCTTTAGTGATAAAATCTTTCTTTCATATACAATATAACTATAATGTAGGTTACAGTATAATACAAATAATAAAAAAAATAACGACTCCCGGAGCTTCGTGGACGTCTCAAACCTCTCAATACCTAATCAATATACCTTATGAATATATACCCAGACATATTATTTTTGGCACATGCCCACATTTTGCAGTAATTTGTATTCCACACATGGCAAGCCCTTAGCCGCTGCTAGAATACTGCGTAGTGAATTTACTAATTGTGGGAGTTTTCATACGTATTACACAGAATTCAAATCACCGATATAAACTCGAAAATCCAGTCGCGTTTTGTATACTATAAATCTACCGTTCCATCACTATCTATACAGTTTTGATGACAATACGCTCCCGCAGCGCTGTTTGCAAGCTCGATACGCGTCACACGTATAGAATCTATGAAATATTAAATCCCTTTGAATGTCGATTCTAGTGAGGATTCCAACATTGTTGGAATAATTTATTCACTAGGTTTGCTAAAGAGAAAAAACAAAGCCGCTATCCATTTGATGTCTACAAACAAACTGAAGGTCTCGGATAAGAAGACTCGCAAAAAAATATCATTATTATACATTACTTAATGATCTTTTAAACAAGCTAGAAGTTTTACTTAAACAAATATACGCGTATTTTAGACAGAAGTCTACAAAATACCAAAGAAGTCTACAAAGTAAAAAAGGTTTTAATATCTACGTTGGAGTACCTTTAACGTGCTGTACGTGGTAGTTAATTTTCCGCGCCAACGTCATAGTAGGGTTACCATATAAATGAAGATTTATTAGTTCTCGGCGCTAAGACTGACAATACCGGATACTTGTCAAAGTCAATGTCAACAAAAGCACGTTCATGAACGCAACGTACAATAATCAACGTTGGTTATACAATCACACATTAAAGTCTTCACTTTTTTCATGATAAGTAATAATGTAATGCCCGCTTGACGTAAAGACCTTTTTTTGAGCTACCTTTAAGAGATGTAGGTTTGGAAAAAATTAAACTTATTTAACGTTTAAGTTTTGTATTTTTTTAAATGCGTACCTACTTACTAGGATTTTACTGAAGCTAGAAACTGGCAAAATCCAGTAGGTAAACGGTTCCAGTCTTTAGGTACTCTTGTCACATCTCACCGTACAGTTCAACACGACAAAGTTTCAGAAGTGATTACAGTCGTGGGACGTATTTTATATGAGACGTGTAACTGTCCCTGTAAACAACAGCCGTTGATGTTTTGTTACAACCAACTATAGTTGAGAATAAAAGCTTGTGTTCCTTTAAAAGTGATATGACACTTACACTAAAACTTTCAGTTATTTCTATGAAAGCATTATAAATAAATCTTAAATAATGATCAAATTCAAACGTAATTTTGTAAATATCAAGGATGTTAAAAGTGCGTTTCGATCAGAATCAAGCATGACGTCATTAGTAAGTATTTTTTTAGTTAATATAATGAATAATAACAAGCTACAAGCCTGAGCATTAAAATTAAACATAATAGTTAAAGTTATATAGTAAACGAGCTAAACATGACGCTTAAAAAACGTAGGCTTGTAGAGTAATAAGGTCCCTTTCGCACTCTTCGGTGTACGGCGGCTTCGAAAAGGATAATCGTTTGTTATGTCCCTTTGCGGAGGTTTTGTAAAGTTTTGAGGTAATTTGCCTTGACTTTGGTCAGGAAATTACCACTTCTTTTTGAATACATTAGGCCGGGTTCGTGACACGATAATTTGAATATGAAACTTTCCACGAAGTTCATAATTATGGCTATCTTAAATATTGCGTCAGTGCAAAAGCTGTTTTCTTATTTTCCGTGGCTTGTCGTGTTTGAAACGACATCAACTTCGTTAATTGGTTCAGGCGTGACATAGCGTCCAATTTTACCCAACTACGAGAAACGGTATATAAGTAGGTATAACAGTCTATAATATATGTGAAACATGTGAGATGATTATCAGTTGCCTTGTGGCTCATAAATCATTTAACATAATGACAAACGAGGTGTCAAATTATGCGTTTTGACAACGTCAATATTTATTTGATGGAAAACGCAGGAACATTTGCATCTGAATAAAATAAAAACAAGCAAACAACTTTGTACCAAATGAAAGTGCATTCTCAAAAAAAAACATACTCACATATTTAAGTTTTTGAAGTGAAAACTTCTTTAGCGGCGCTGGGTGGGTAAAAACTTTCAAACTCGCGTCAGGGTCACGTGACGTCGAAAAAGCGTAAGATCTTATTTAATTTTTATACATTGCTCGTAAAACAAGAGACGACAAAAGAACACACTTGCGGTCACGCGACGTATGACTCAAACAATTAAATAGTGTTGTGGCGACATGACGTGACGATGACGTGGCGACATGACGTGACGTGACGATGACGACGAAGCCAACGAAGACACAGACACATTCGCGCTTGCGCGAATGTGTCTGTGTGTGTAAACAATTAATTTGTGGCGACATGACGTGACGATGACGTGGCGACATGACGTGACGTGACGATGACGACGAAGCCAATGATCAATGATGACGACGAAGCCAACGAAGACACAGACACATTCGCGCAAGCGCGAATGTGTCTGTGTCTTCGTTGGCTTCGTCGTTGTGTCACATTCGCGCTTGCGCGAATGTGACACAACGACATGACACAATCACAATGACACAGACACATTCGCGCTTGCGCGAATGTGTCTGTGTCAGTGTGTCTTCGTTGTCTTCGTCGTTGTGTCACATTCGCGCTTGCGCGAATGTGACACAATGACATGACACAATCACGACTGTGGTTATATTTTTGAAGTGAAAACTTAAAAGTGAAAACACAACGTTAATATTTAAGTTTTCACTTCTGCCGGCACTCCCGGAGTGCTACCATTTTTTTTTACGTTTACCTATACCTACACGTTCAGTATGTATTAATATTTATTCTTGATTATTTAAAAAAAACCCGTTATCATTGGATACAATAGTCTGATAATCTTTACATATTGCTGTAGACAGCTCACAAACAAATGTCATAGTACACCACATCTTTGCCACATTCTTTTTTTAGTAAGTAATCGGAATAATTCCGACGACTAAAAAATGATGGTCACCGTACTGAAGTCGGCAGTAGGCGAACATTCGCCTGTTTGCTGCCTAATTGTATGAGTAGAGTAGGTACTAATGAATTAATCGGTTTCTACCAACATCTTCAGCGGCTCGCCTTTTTGGTGAAATAGCAGACGCCTAGATAACATAAATAAATATTCTCACTTAATATAACAGTTTGTTTTATTATCATAGGACTTATTTATGTTGGTAAAACTTTACTGGCTAAATAAGTGCAAAACTTTAACCCCCTGTGTTATCAAAAGTTGGAGGCGACATTACGGTACTTATGTTTTTGTATGCTAATCAAGACAAAAAGATTCTTTTAAATTAAAAGTTTTAGTATGAACATGGAGCGTGTCTGAAGTTAATAATGATGAGAAAGAAATTTAAAAAAAAAAAATCATTTGAGATCGATTTTACAATACTAACCAAAAAAATACGACTAGGAATAACAGAATAATTTACTAGTTTTAACGATAGAAAATCAGCATAAACCACGAGTAGGTAGGTACTTACCTACATATAAAGTCTGAGTTACTTATTTTAAAACTTTGTTTGAATTGAGGATATTTTATTATACTTAATATATTTTTCATTTTTTTTAATTAAAATTTGGTAATATAGAATCTCAGCGTTAGCAACACTATTGATAAGCAACCTCAAATAGAGAAATAAGGGCCTATAAATCTTACACAGGAAGTTTATAATCGTCTGGTATTTACTATATTAATCAAGTAATCGTTTTATTACTGCTGATTTACTTACAATGATTATAAATAGTGTTTAGGTTTAAATCTTCGCGCGCAATGCATTTTAACTGCTGCACCGACCTATGCTGTTTTCGTCATCTATTCCCTTCCATCTTGTTTTATGTAAAATGAAGTAAACGTGTTCGTCGAAATTATTGAATTTTATTACCTAACCATACCAAAGTCCCCTACATGGTCCTTCGAGCCGGATATTCATCCCAGCTGATTTATATATTGAGGAAGAAGTTTCCATCACATTTGAAGCCGTGGAGCGCAAATAAATGCAACGGGATTGCGCGTCACAAGGGTGGTCGAGAGTTCAAAGTACAAAAGTGCAGTGTGAAAAGAAAAAGTGATTTACTTTAGAACCCAACACTCTAATCAGGTATAATTAGGTATAATTCGACGTTACATAAGGTTAGTAAAAGTTCTTACATTGTATATATTGTGTATAATCGTTAAAATCATTGTAAACTCATTGTTAAATAATTGTAAATTCATTGTAAAAGTATAGTTTTGTTTGTCAGTTTACGGTTAATTCACTCGATTTAAATTAATTCTAAGACCTAACATTGTATATAAAGTTCAGGTATTTTATTGTTATTCCTTTAACTTTAACAGTTTCTAGGTACTTTGTGAAATAGTCTAAGTACAGTAGTAAACGTGTTGCCTGTATCAGTTTCAGGTCGACCGTGCCGGTCTCCCAGAATGACCGACGAAAAGGAGCTCATTAAAAAGCGCGGCAGTATTAAAGGTCGAATTACTGCGTTCGCGAATCACCTTGTGACGTTAAATGCAACGTCTCCTCAGCTGAGTTCCTCGGATGCCAGGGAGTTACAATTGCGCATCGGTAAGATCGAATCCTTATATGACCAATACGATGAGGTACAATTAAAAATTGAGTGTAGTTCTGACAATAGTGAAGCTCAAATAGCAGAAAGAACTGATTTTGAACGACAATATTATCGGTTAGTTGCCGATGCTCAGGGAATGTTAGAAACGTATAGAAAGGATCAAGATAAAATAGATAGCGCGTCTAGTTCTCGTTCTAATCACAAGCTTGTTAAATTGCCCACTATTCAGTTACCGAAGTTTGGAGGTTCTTACGAAAAATGGTTGGAATTTCACGACACCTTCTCAAGTTTAATAGATAATAATGATCAGATAGACGAAATAAATAAGTTTCATTACTTGAGGGCGTCACTGGAAGGTTCGGCTGCTGTGGTCATTCAATCCATTGAGTTTTCTGCTCAAAACTATTCAATAGCTTGGGATCTCTTGTGTGAACGGTTTGACAATAAACGCTTATTAATACAAAATCATGTTTCAGCCTTGTTCAACATCGAACCGGTCACAAAAGAATCTTCAACTATTCTTAAACGCGTGATAGATCAATTAAATAAGAATTTACGTGCATTAGAATCATTAGGTCAACCCATTGAGCACTGGGACACTCTTTTGATCTATCTCGTCACGCAGAAGTTGGATGTGAAAACATTTCGTGAGTGGGAGGAACATAAAGGTGCATTATCTAAAGATAAGCCGATTAGTTTGAAAGCCTTTCTAGAATTTATGCGTAATCGTGCAGATTTAATTGAGACGATTGAGTTGTCACAAAATAATATGTCAGGTAGCAAGCAGGCGTCAAAAATAAAAGCTATGGTTTCTTATCAGAGTAACGATAATAAAAATAATGCATCTTCGTCGTCAATGAAACCTTGCCCTAACTGTAATGACGATCATTATTTGAATAACTGTCCGAAGTTTCTAGCTTTAAGTAGTGATGCGAGATATAAGGTAATACCTACTTATAAAATATGTTTTAATTGTTTCCGAAGTGGACATTACGCCAATTCGTGTAAAAAGCCAGGTTGTAAAGTGTGCAAGCGTAAACACCATTCACTCATTCACATAAACGAGTTTAGTGCATCAAAACAAGTGTCTAGTTCTATGCCTACTCCAACAGCTGATTGCGATAACGGGAGTCGCACAAACAACTCTGTGCCCACTGCGGCGAGCTCCGAAAACTCGAGCGTTGCACTTACGGGATGTATTACCACTGCATGTGAGACGTCAGATCAGTGTGATGTTTTATTATCCACCGCGTTAGTGAAATTATATGATAGCAATAATCGTGAGGTCATTGCCCGTGCGATTCTGGATAGCGGTAGCACTTCGTGTCTAATGACCGAAAGATTACATAAACAATTGAACTTACCAGCTGATCGCACAGATAGGACTGTTGTAGGTATTAATAATAAAACATCGCAAATTAGTCAAATGTGTCGCTTGCATATAAAATCATTATGTGACAGTTTTACAACAAAAATAAGTTGTTTTATTCTGCCGTCGATTACTGATAGCGTTCCTGGGTGTCAGATTGATGTTAAGAACTTGAATATTCCTTCAGATATTTGTTTAGCGGACCCTCAGTTTTATTCGCCCTCCGCCATTGATATAATCATCGGCGCTAATGTTTTTTGGGACATATTAGGTTCGCAAAATATCAAATTAGGAGATGGTAAGCCGATACTTTATGAAACTAGACTAGGTTGGATAGTTTCCGGTCCTGTTAATTGCGGCCGCGTATCTACGCTTTCTCATATTAAATGTAACTTTACTAAAGTTGATTCTTCGTCTTTCCACTGTCCTGATGATGACATTCAAAACCAATTAATGCGTTTTTGGCAGCTTGAAGAAGTGAGCCCTCAGTCATCTCATTATTTTCCAGAGGAGAAGCAATGCGAAGAACACTTTGTGAAAAATACAACTCGCCTCGCAGACGGTCGGTTTTGCGTTAGGATCCCATTAAAACAAACACCGAGCGTGTTAGGTGATTCTTATCAGCGAGCTAAACATTGTTTGCTTTCGTTAGAGCGCAGACTTAAAGGTAATGATTCATTTAGTAAAATGTATGTAGACTTCATGTCTGAATATGAATCATTAGATCACATGTCAGAGTGCAAACCGATGACCTCGGTGCCTCATTATTTCATCCCTCATCACGGCGTCCTTCGTGAGAGTAGTACGACGACCAAGCTACGGGTCGTATTTAATGCAAGTAGTCCTACTACCTCAGGAGTTTCATTTAATCAGATTCAAATGATTGGGCCAACGGTACAGGATGACCTACTGTCAATTCTTTTAAGATTTAGGCAACATAAGTATGTTATTGTCGCAGACGTGGAGAAGATGTATAGGTGTATAGTTGTACATCCAGATTGTAGACCGCTTCAACAAATCATTTGGCGTGATCAAACTCAACCAGACTCTGAGATTAAATGTTATATGTTGAACAGGGTGAGTTATGGAACTGCTAGTGCACCGTATCTTGCGACTCGTTGTCTAAAACAAGTAGGTTTAGAATGTAAGGACCCTAAAATATCTGAAATTATTATTCACGATTGCTACGTTGATGATTTTTTGAGTGGAGGGGATGAGTTAGGTGAAGTTTTGCGAATACGCAATCAGGTTACTGCCGAGCTAGCTTCAGCTTGCATGCCTCTTAGAAAATGGAAGTCTAATGAACCTCAACTATTGCCAGAAACCGATCAGTTTTCATCGGAATTTAATATCGGAGATACTGAATCAAGTAAGACGTTAGGTCTCGGGTGGCACTCAGTGCAAGATCAGTTCTATTTCTCCATCAGTCCCACCATAGTGAAAGGGAACACAAAGCGTGATATTCTATCGGTCATAGCTCAAATATTTGATCCTTTGGGGCTCATATCACCTTGTGTTATCCTCATGAAAATTATATTACAGAAACTGTGGCTTCAAAGACTGTCTTGGGATGATGAATTGCCGCCAGAGATACAGCAGGTCTGGGTCGAAGTTGTCGACAGCCTGCCGGGTCTGAACTGCCTACGCATACCGCGACGCGTCATCTGTGACTCATATTCCTCTCTGGAACTGCACATTTTCACAGATGCGTCTGAGCGTGCGTATGGCGCTTGTATTTATGTTCGTAGTATTAACGATAAAGGTGAGGTCTCAGTTAACTTATTAATCGCTAAAAGTCGAGTCGCTCCGATCAAGCCCACAACAATACCACGACTCGAACTCTGCGGTGCTTTGATAGGCGCTCGTTTGTATGAAAAGGCGAGCACTGCACTGCGAGCTCAAATAAAGCATGTTGTATTCTGGACGGACTCCATGATTGTTCTAGGTTGGCTTAAAATGTTACCGGCTAAGTTACAACCGTTTGTGCGTAATCGCATAGCAGATATTTTAGATAAAACTAGCAGCTGTACTTGGAGACATGTTCCCACTGATGAGAATCCCGCAGATCTGATATCGCGCGGCGTCAGTATTAGTTCTCTTCAGTCTCTCACGTTATGGTGGCAGGGACCAGATTATTTAAAACGCGATCCGTCGCACTGGCCTGCAACTCCAAGTACTGTCGACAAGTTGCCTGAAACTCGAAATGAAGTTTCATTACATATAAGTGATTCCACTTCTCACGAACTTATTGATTTCAGTCGCTTCTCAAATCTTTCTAGGCTTCAGCGTACCGTGGCTTATGTGCTTAGGTTTGTTAATAATTTAAAGAAAGGAACTAAACGTCATACTAATTATTTAAATGCTGAAGAGTTAGATAACGCATTAATCTTAATATTGCAGCAATCACAAATTCAGTCGTTCCCTGAGTATAATTTATTGATTAAAAAACAAAGCTTGCCTAGTAAAAGTCCATTGATAAAATTTAATGTTTATTTAGATAAAAATAATTTGATTCGTGTAGGAGGTCGGTTAGATAATTCTAATTTTACATTTGAGAAAAAGCACCCTATTATTTTACAGTCCACACATAAAGTTGCGAAGTTATTATTTGAATTTGAACATAAAAAATTAATGCATGCCGGCCCTCAACTTTTATTGGCTACTATTAGGGAAACTTATTGGCCAATAGGTGGTCGCAATTTAGCAAAGAAATGTTTCCGTCAATGCGTACGTTGCAATCGCATAAAGGGTAAAACGTATAACCCGCTGATGGGTAACTTACCACAGCAGCGACTCAATCCAGGTGGATACCCATTCGAGAGTGTAGGCGTGGACTACGCGGGCCCAGTGGCTGTCGCTAGTCGCACCGGTCGAGGTTGTAGGCTCATCAAGTCGTACATAGCTATTTTTGTATGTTTCACAACCAAGGCGGTACACCTTGAGTTAGTGGGTGATCTAACAAGCAATAATTATCTATTAGCATTACGCAGATTCATTTCACGCAGGGGTAAACCCACTCATATTTTTTCAGATAACGGTACCTCATTTGTCGGTGCGTATAATGATATATCGAAGTTTTTAAAGAGTAATTGTGACTCTCTGTCTTCAGAGACAGCTCGGGACAGCATCAACTTTCATTTTATACCCGCGTACAGCCCTAATTTCGGAGGTCTCTGGGAGGCTGGTGTCAAGTCGACAAAATATCATTTAAATAGAGTGTTGGGAAATTGTAATTTAACGTTCGAGGAGCTTACTACTACGTTGGTGCAAATCGAGGCGATACTTAACTCTCGGCCACTCTCTCCGTTGTCGTCGGACCCAGAAGACTTGACGCCACTCACACCCGGCCATTTTCTTATCGGCCGCCCTCTCACTTCCCTACCAGAACGGAACTACCAGGACTACCCAATCAACAGATTGACACGATTCCAGCGCATTGAGCAGTTACGCCAACATTTTTGGACGAGATGGAGTAAAGAGTACATAGCTGAGCTTCAGCAGCGAGTCAAATGGCGATCCTGCAAGTACTCTCTTAAGAATGATACTCTAGTCCTACTGAAGGAGGATAACGTTCCCCCCCTGAAATGGAAGCTCGGACGTGTCGTAGCTGTGCATCCTGGTCCCACTGACGGTATATGTCGTGTTGCTGACATAAGGCTGTCGAATGGCGTCGTACGGCGAAGCTTCAGCAAGATAGTCCCACTGCTGCCAGAAGATGATGTCTCCGGTTGAAGGACGAGCCTTCAACGCGCGGGGGCATGTTTAGGTTTAAATCTTCGCGCGCAATGCATTTTAACTGCTGCACCGACCTATGCTGTTTTCGTCATCTATTCCCTTCCATCTTGTTTTATGTAAAATGAAGTAAACGTGTTCGTCGAAATTATTGAATTTTATTACCTAACCATACCAAAGTCCCCTACAAATAGTAAGTATAAAGTAAGGGAGATATGAGCCCATTTCAAAATTACAAATTTCCGAAATCATATTATAATTGTGTGACGTCTGATTCAAAGTCAAAAAGTCAAAGTCAAAAATAACTTTATTCAGTAAAATCACAAGGATCATTTAGAATCGTCTTACATACTAGGTGATTCTAGGTGCCAGTTCCACGCGACCACGAGTAGGACGCGATTACCTATATAATTATATAATAATTACACTATGAAAAAAGATCTAATATATCTCATTTTATCGCCAAACGCTATATTTCTAGCGCTCACTAAAAGCCTATAAATTATACAATTAAATGGGACATTTTCGTGTTCTATACCTGCATAGTAAAATGTAATAGTGTACCCAGAATAGTTAGGGTTAGGTACATACATCAACGTAATGCAGAAGCGCACCAAAATTAATTCGGTGTTTCGCGTTTTAGGTGCTGTCCGGTTTAAGGTATGTCCGGAGTCGTTGGCCGGTAGATTACCGGACAGTTAATTTATTTACAGAAAAAAACATATACTTAGTAAAGAGATATATTGTACTTGTATCTTGGATTACAGTGTTGTAGTTTTCATTATAAACGGGATATTTACCATGATTTGTGAGTTTGATTATTTCCCGATATTTCTAATGAAAACTATGTTCAAAACCGTGATAGTTTCAAATATTATACAGTGTTGTATATCGCTTTTGAGTTTTTATTTTCCGACGCCTCAACTATGTTGTATATGGCATGGTCATATGATCTTTTAATGTTTTTACAACTGTATTAATGACTCTTGAATCGATTGTATCCAGGTATTTATAATTTTTACAACTTATCGGTTAAACAAACAACGAATTAAAACAGGCGTAAAAAACTATAGCTAAATATAAAACTAAGCAAACATTTGGATAAGTTATGAGGTAACCAATAATAGAATTTCTTTCCTTATCTTTTCTCTCAAAGTAATTTCATCAAAATTACAAAACCCCCCCGACTTTGTAATTTGATCTACTAGTGAGAAAATCTATTTAAAAATCAGAAATAAAATGTATGTCGTGATATCAATTAGGTACATATTAAATTTGGTTTACCTCTGTACTAATGGAAAGGCCTAACCTTACCTAAATGCTAAACTGCAAGTGATAATAAAGATTTTCGCCATTCATCCGGTCTTTTTCCCTTGTTCAGCAACTCTAGTTGCATGTATAATACCCGTTTCGTAGATGGGGGTAACAGGTCGACCTCACTTCTAGGTCATTCTAGCTTGGTTGAATATAGGTGAATGCAGGTGCACCCAGTGATAAGAACTGAAAGATATTTCAATTGTCAACAGTCCATTTTCGATAAGACTCACGGTTACCACACACTTTGGTTTATTTGCTTCTTATACTTAGGTAATGTTATTAAATAAAGTTAATTAAATTAATTAAAAGCATTTTATTTTAATCTTATATGTTTATTATAGAAAACGATCAATTATTTTAAATCTAAATTATTAAGATTATGAAATGGAAGGTTATAAAATTCACTAAAAATAATAAAACATTACAACAAATGAGTGTATAGTGTGAGTTCTGTTTAAAAATGAGCGATAAGTACAAAAGGGAAACGAATATATTACGTTGCATTTGTTTATCATGTGATTAAATGTCTGCATGAAAGTAAATAAAACCTTTTTTCTCAGCTCGCGTTAGCAACAGAGAACTCAATCATCCTTCAGAACTTGGACTTCGCGGCGAGCGGCAGTTACTCTTGCGAAGTCTCCATGGACACGCCCATTTACACGAAAGCGTCCAGTGTCAAGCAACTCACTGTGTTCCGTAAGTCACTGCATATCTACGTTTTCTTTTTTTTTCTTTTTTTTCTAAGACACAAGCCAAGCGCACGAAAGACATAAGACAACAGGGTGAAAAAGACATAATATCGTTCTTTTTTTTTTAAACAGACACAGGCTAAGCGCACGAAATATTATTTTACTATTTTGGGATAAGTAATACGACTTGTCCATTTCACCATTTTATTACGAGAGAGCGAGCACAGATACATGTAAAAACACTTATCGATTACATCAATCATACACAGACTATAAAGTAAGGTTAATCTACACGAATCAACCCATAATATCTCAATACAGCCCCTCAATTGAAACATGTTTATATTAATAAAATTTTAAATTGAATAACATACAAAACAATAACTTTGAATCTAAGTTTATGATTGACTTTACTTTAATTAACAGTTATAATTAATTTACTTGAAACATTAATCTGTGCTAGGCTCAAAATTATAATTTTAAGTTACAAACAAATAACAATTTTATGTTACTACAATAAAGAAAATTACATCTTTATATATCAGTTTTCTTTACTCTAACCCTTCTCCTTTATTAACATTTAAGTTACATATTATTAGTAAGTTTAATTAGCCCTACGACAATGTCTTGGGATCAGTATTTCACTGCTAATTATTATACATAGTTTTAACAAAATTATACAATGCTTTATATAAGTAGCCCTACGAACAAGTTTCTTGGGATCAGATTAATACTGCTACTTTAGTTATACCTAATTATCATTATAGGCATATTATGCTAGGTTTAGTTTGTTACAAAAATACATGTGCCTATTGGCTGGCAACGCTTTGGTAAAAATATCAGAGATATTTTCCTCAGTAGGTACATATGATATGGATACAATTTCTTTGTTTATTATATCTTTTATGTAATGATATTTAATTGCAATATGTTTTGAAGCTTTAGTATTCATCTTATTTTGAATTAGTTTTATAGTGCTTTGATTATCAATAAAAATATGAGCGTTAATAGTCTTAAAATTTATGAATTCAGAGAGTAGGCTTTTCAAATGAATAAGTTCACATACTGCATGAGCTCCTGCTATGTACTCTGCTTCAGCTGTTGATAATGCTGTACATGTCTGTTTTCTAGAGAACCATGTTATTAAATTTTTGCCTTGAAATATTACACAACCACTTGTGCTTTTCCTGTCCACTTTGTCAGCTGCCCAATCTGCATCTGAGTAGGTATAAAGTTTTGTACCATCACCTGTCTTCTTATAAGTCAGCCCTGATCTTGAGTTTCCTTGAGATAACGTAGAATTCTTTTGCCTGCTGTCCACAACTCTTGTGTTGGTTTGTCTAAGAATCTACTCAAGTATGATACTGCATAAGTAATATCTGGGCGAGTGTTTGTTGAAATATAAAGTAACGATCCAATTAATTCTTTATAAGGAACTTCTACTCTGGTTGCTGATGATGTTGCACTAAAATTGGTTTCCATTGGTGTTCTACTTCCTTTACAATCTTGTATTTTGAATTTTTCTAAAAGTTTCACTATCATTTCTGTTTGTTTAATTTTCATTTCATCCCTGTTTCTTGTGACTTCTAGTCCTAAATAATTTCTGACTTCTCCTAAGTTTTTCAATTTAAATTCTTTCTCAAGTTTCTTTATTATGATATTATCTTCTCCAAGATACAGAATATCATCAACATAAAGTAATATCCAAATATCTTCTTTCTTATACAAGCATGAGTCATTTCTTGATTGACTGTAACCTTCTTTGGTTATGAACTCATGAAATCTTTGATTCCAACATCTAGGTGCTTCTTTTAATCCGTATAATGCCTTTTGCAATTTAAGAACTTTACCATTATCAATTTTCAATCCATCGGGACAGTTGATATACACATCTACATCTAGATTCCCATTCAAAAACGCTGTTGGTACATCAAACTGTTTCAACGGTAAATCTTGTTGCATTGCACTCATCATTAATCTTATAGTTGATATTCTCGCTACTGGAGAATAATTGTTTTCTGTGTTTCTTTGCTGAAAACCTTTTGCTACTAGTCGAGCTTTCTTTGTACCATCTTGTTTAGTTCTGAAAATCCATTTTGTATCTATAGCTTTCTTTCCTTTTGGTAGTATACTGATATTTTCCATGTTTCCATTTTTTCATGTGCGTTTAGTTCTCTGTTTATTTCATTTTTCCATCCTTTTTCTATTGCTTCTCCATAATCTTGTGGATCTCCTGATAGTAGACAATATGCTGTATATAGTTCATAGTCGCTCTCATTATATCTGACTGGTTTCTTCACATTTCTTCCTGATCGTATTTTATGCGTTGGTGTTCCTTCTTCGGTATCTTCATATTCACTTTCTGTTTCCGTTTCTGATTTTTCTATTTCTTCTTCTTGCTGTTTTTCTTTCTGAATGTTCTCATATCTTCTTGTCTCTTTAAGTCTTCTCTTATCTTCATTATCTTTTTTATTCTTGCTCTCATATTCTTCATCTTCAAAGTACTTTTCTTCATATTCTTCATTTTTCTTTTCTTCATATTTTATTTGGGTTTCATCAAACCTGACATCTCTTGACAATACTATCTTGTTACTTTCTGGATCCCATAATCGATAACCATTTTGCTGATATCCCACAAATCTCATTTCTTTTGCTCTTTCTAGCAATTTGTCTTGTTTTGGTAAAATATGAGCCCATACCTTTGATCCAAATACTCTTAGTCTTGATAAGTTTTTGTTTCCGAACATCTTTTCTGCTGGTGTCTGAAAGTTTATCGCTGAGGATGGACATCTATTTATCTGATATACTGCACACTGTACTGCTTCACCCCACAGCATTTTTGGTAGTCCTGTATCGATCAACAATGTTCTTGCTCTGTTATATATTGTTCTATTCATTCGTTCTGCAACACCATTAGATTTCGGACTGTATGGAGTTGTATATTGTAATTCTATTCCTTTTTCTCTACAAAATTTGTAAATCTTCTCATTCTTGAATTCACCACCATTGTCGGATCTTATTTTCTTGACTCTATTTCCTGTCTGTGTTTCTGTTCTATTTATGTATTCTATTAATCTATCAGTTGCTTCGCTTTTTCTTTTTAACAAATAAACTTCACAAAAATGTGTAAAATCATCTATTATTGTTTGATAGTATATTTCACCTGTAATATTGGGTGTGGTTATTGGTCCCGATATATCTGTATGAATCAGCTCACCTATGCAATAAGACCGTGGTTTAGAAGTAGGCTGGAAAGGTAACCTAGTTGATTTACCTTTCATACAAGGATCACATGGTGTCTTACTGTATGGTAGCTCTAACAACCGCAGCTGTTTCCTGTTAGCATGACCTAATCTCTGATGCCATAAATTCTCAGATATTAAAATTACCTCAGTATTTATTTTCATATCTATAACATACAATCTACCTTTTAACTTGCCAATAACTTCTTGATTTGAAGTAGATACTGATACACAATTATTAAAAAATTGTACATGTAAGCCTTTTTCTAATAACCTTTTGACAGATAATAAATTGTGAGACAATTTAGGAACTATTAATGCATTAATATCAATTGACCGATTATTATATTTTAGTGTTAATTTACCTTTCTTTAAACATGTTAAGTATTGTCCATTTGCTACATAAATCTTCATTTCTTTGGGTAGGATCTCGATGTTCGTCATGTATGGCTCGTACTCAGCCATGATCATATGTTCCGTTGCTCCAGAGTCCACTATAAGTTCTACTAGTTCATTAGCACTTGTACCTATATCACTTACACCACTGAAAGCCGTAGATGTCACTTGTTCATCCTCTTGTTCTGCCTGCACCACCCGGCTGGATTGCCAAGGCGTCCTGAAGGAACTGGAACCTCGACCTCTTGATTGGCTCCGTCCTCTGAATTGGCTCCGTCCTCTGAATTGGCTCTGTCCTCTGAATTGGCTCTGTCCTCGTTGATTGTTTCCATCTCGTGCCCATGATTGCTGCCCTGACTGGCATTCGAACGATTTGTGACCTCTTTTTCTACATCTATAGCATGTTGTGAAGCATTGTGAGTTTTCTATAATATCATTGTCTTGACCTTTTAGTTTAAGTTCAGCATCTAGTAATCTTGATTTGACAAAGTCTATTTCGAGCTCTTTATCAATGGTTTCAAGCGTTGTAATAACTGTGTCATATTCGCTGGGTAATGTTAACAATAGATGACACACTTTGTCAGTCTCCTTCAATGTGGCTCCAGTAGACTCAAGCTCAGTGAATAAATTGTCGAACTTGTGAAAATGATCTTGCATTTTTTCTGTTGATGCACACTTCATAGTGAGTAGCTTTTTTCTTAAATAGAGCTGATTAAACACACTTTTTCTTGCAAAAACTTCTTCTAGGTTTTGTAACATGTGCGCCGCTGTTGCACATTTCTTGATGATATCTATAAATTTATCGGACACACATTGTGCTATGACACTTTTTGCTTTAGATTCGATATCTGCTGCTACTGCTTTTGATTCTAATGCCGCTCCTAGTCCTTTTTCTTCTAGTATTAATTTTACTCGGAACTTCCATGTTGAGAAATTTGCCCCGTCAATGAGTTTTGGTAACTGTGTGTTTGCACTCGACGACATCTTTTTAATCTTTTGTTATTCCTCCAATTTTCGTTCATTTGTCTAATCCAGGATCCTTTTACTTGAGCGCCAACCATTTATTTTGATGATTGCGCAGTGGAAGCGTATTATTTTACTATTTTGGGATAAGTAATACGACTTGTCCATTTCACCATTTTATTACGAGAGAGCGAGCACAGATACATGTAAAAACACTTATCGATTACATCAATCATACACAGACTATAAAGTAAGGTTAATCTACACGAATCAACCCATAATATCTCAATACGAAAGCCATACTAACAGGGTAAAAAGATTTACTGAAACTTCCAATTATCATTCAGACCGATAAGTATAATATATCAAGGTATAATATCAGTCTAATTAACATAATAATTGATGTAATACGCCGTATGAATTGAAAGAAAATACACAGGTCAGAACAAAATGGTTTTATATTTGCTATGAAAATGTCGGCAGTTTGCTATGCATGAGTTGTAAAGGAGTTCAGAAGACTGGAATTGAACCAGTAATGAAAAAATACAGAAAATAATGATCAGACGTGAATTTTGTGTTCGTTTTCTGGTATAGTCTTGACACCCTGTATAAGGTTTTAAAGTACCTACTTAATTTATGCCTTTATTTAGACGACCGATGTGCCGCGGTGGGCGAAGGTCCGCCTGCGACACGGAAGGCTGCGGGTTCGATTCCCGCCTTGGAATAAATGTATGTACGATCTGCAAATACGTATTCCGGGTGTTTTGGGTATTTTATATGTATAATAAAAAATATCTATATATCTAATGTATTGTATTAAGTAGGTCAGTCTTCTAGTACCTACCCATAACACAAGCTCTGCTTAGCTTGGGGCTAGATGATGTTGTGTGGATTGTCCAGCATTATTTATTTAGGAGGCTACGTGCAATTCTTTTAGTAATCTACGTATTTATCGTGTTTTTTTATAGATGTCATGTGCAAGTGTTAAATATAACCAGTAGCTATGCTGTTTCCGATCCAGTAAATAAACTATGCCTGTTGGATTGATATCGCAATGAATTTTATTTCGCAAGCGGATCAATCCGGATATCCACATTTATTAAATAGCATTTCGTGCAATATCCCGTAAATAAATTAATATTTTAGTGATGTTTGGTTGTCATTTAAAAAGAGTGATCGGATATGGCTTATTTAATTCGGTTATTGGTTATACAATTAATTGATAAACCTGTCTATAATAATGAATTGTGGACGAAATCAACTGAGGACGTGCCTTGTGAAGAGTTAATCATAAAAAAAACCTAAAAAAAAAATCAGGAATTATTTATTTTGAAGTAGGCTAGCTCCTAAGTATTTCAAAATAAATTATTCCGGATAAACTAAGTAGCTCGTAATAGTATCTGAAACTTTCCTCTTTTTGTCATACAGTTAAAAACACGTATTAACATGATTAATTGTACACTGATTAGTAAACCCTCATCTACTTTATTTTACACACGTACAGAATACAAATAAAACCATACCTACATTTGTAAAGTTTTGTAATAAATTACAGTAAAAGGTTAATTAATGATCCAAACTCGACCTCTTTGGCAGGCCAGTAGAGCTCAATTACTTAGTAAATAATCTCCGGCTTAATGAGTATGAAATCAATTGCACGTTTTTACAAATGATCGAATCGACTTCCACGATTTATTTAAGGGTTCGACTGCCTTCCATTTCTATTATTGGGAGTTGGGCAGACATAATAAATCACAATTTATACTGTTACTGAATTTGGCACGAGTTTGACGGAAACAGCTCTATTAATTTCCAAGGGTTAAGGGGTCCAACCCAACTCAACTAATAAAAAGCTTTATTGTGTGATGGAGATTGGTACGATGTTTTATATGAGAAATTTTGAGTCGCATCTTTTATTGGTGCATATTATGCAAAACATGATAGAAGACACAAACTTCTAAGCATCCCGTTTGACGGCATTTTCGACCTACTTCCATAACTGTTCCAAACACGTACCTAGACTGTCATCTTCAATATAGTCTGTCCAACAATACATTGCAGTAGAGATAAATTATTTTAAAATGCACGCGCCTCTACCGTGGTCACACACATTGCAAATGGTGTTCCTACTACAATACAAATAAATTGCTTTTTGACATTAATTGTTTAGTCACAGTCTTGGCAGTTATTCTTTAATGGTAACGACCATTAAAGAATAACTGGATCTGTCGGCCAACTTGCGATTTTTTTGCAGTAGATACGTAGTTTTCAAACCCGAACAGCAACTCTATTGCCGTTCTTAGTATACCTGTTTACTTATTTAGTCACGATGTAAAAGTAACAATGTTCTTTTTTTCTAGCAATCTGGTTCTCATAGCACAAGCTTTGCCTAGTTTGAGACTAAAATTCGCGGTGAAATGTCTGAATATTCATTTATAAATCCACCAAATCGAAACACCCACGCTTATCCTAGATCGATCAGATTCGGAATTTGTTTTCGTCCAGTACCTAAAGCAAATTTAGAGAGTTCTGACTTGAATAAATGATATACTGTGACCGCTTTGTACATATTGAAGAGTTGCTTTTGAAGGTAGAATTGGTAAATTAAACCTCTGGTGTTACCAACTCGGTTAATTTTCCCGTTATTTAGGAACAGTTTTGGTTATTTGGGACGGATTGTTTTCCAGGTAAACAGACATGTGGGATTGTTAAAGCAAGGAGTTTCATCGTAATATATTGCATGTAATTTGATCAAACTTTGTGAAAGTCAATGTAGCATTAGAATATGAACAAGCGATTATTTTAAAAGTAAAAGAAATCCGATATCGACAAAATGTTTATTAAATACCTACTCATCTTTATGCAAAAAGTACCTACAACTTTATTCACATACAAACTTACGACTATTACAGTAGGTATTTAAAAAATAATATACCAACATAAGAAAAAATAATTAATTCTTAATCAGTTTAAATGTGACCACATATAGAACATTATAAATAAAAAAAGATAGATAAGCAAAATTTCCTCACCTTCCAAATAAATCAGACACATAAAAAAAACACCAAAAACTTTATGTTGAAGCATGTTAAAAATACTTCGTACCAAACAGAAGTCAACAAAAGGTAGATATTCTTTTCTTCGACAGTATTTCAACAAAGATACAGGGATATTTCTCAACTAATTAGGTGTACGCGAGTAAACTCTTAAGTTAGAGATACCTAAGATATGAGAGAAAGAGATGAAATACTTAAATTAACTAATATCTTCTCCCTGTCTCGGAATATCGTGGGAATAAACAAAGTTTATTTTTTAATTTATCTCTATAGTCTAATCCACAGTCTAATCTAAATAATAAGTGTAATTTTATTAAAATTATGTTTCCCTAATGTTTATTAAAAAAAAAAACAAAAAAAAATACTTGCAAAATGGCTAAATGTGCAACTAACTTTCCGAAACGAAGTCTTTGTAGGTACAATCACTGTCTGAATAATCATCTAGGTCGTTGATTAGTGTGCGATTTTTATCAGATAATAAGGCAAGCAAGCAACACGTGTAAATGCGGCGAAGGTAGCTAGAATGCAAATTTGACTACGAATTTAAATGTTATTGTTACATGCCTCCAGTTTATCTCATGTTATTCGAGATTTTCTGGAGTGCTTGTAGGCACCCCAGTAGTCTAAATTCTAAGGTTATTTTTACTTACTTTGGCTCTGTTCCAAGTAGGAAGAATGAATTTATAAGGCTCTTTCATTAAATTGCTATTAAGGTACCTTCTTCAAAGTTATTGGTACTTATATTCTTCTATCTTTGTTCTTTATTGTTAGACTGAAAAGTAACGTATCCAATCTTTTAATCATAGCCTTTGTTTTGTTAATTCCGTAGACTTATTTTAAAGAATGTTATCAGTAAGAAGACTAATTAAATTGTGGCAATAAAACGGTTTACCTATGATTATTAAAAAGGATTATCTTGCCGACTGAAAAATAAAATAGATAAGAATCGCATTTATAAACACAAATTCACGCCATAATTAGTACCTAACTAGATAAATCGTGCAAAATGCGCGCGGTTTTATTCCTGGCCCTATATTGTGTCGGCGTGTGGAGTGAGGAAACCGACTATACAGGGTGGCATGGAAGAGTTGGCGTCAAAAATGCACAGAAAATCCAAGAAAACGAGGACATTCTCTTCTCGAACCCCATTGTTGGAGGAACAATCGCACCAACCAACTTCCATCCATACCTCGCTGGACTGGTCATAGACGTATGGGGACTGTCTTCGCCATCTGCGTGCGGCGGATCGCTGATATCACCAACTAGAGTTCTAACAGCAGCGCATTGCTGGACCGATGGCAGGTTCCAAGCGTGGCGATTCACCGTGGTCCTCGGCTCACCGTTCCTGTTCCATGGAGGCCTTAGGATTCCGACTTCCTTGATCGCTCTTCACCCGAACTACGATCACCGAACATTCGCCAATGACATCGCGATGCTTTATCTTCCAGTTCGCGTGCCCTATTCCACTGCGATCCAACCTATTCAGCTGCCGTACGGAGCATTCCAGACGTTCGACTACACAGGAATTTGGGCAGGCGCTAGTGGGTACGGGAGGTACTCTGATTTCGCCAGTCCCACTACGAACACTATGGTTAGGAATGTTCTACTACAAGTGATACCTTTGAATCAATGCAGAGCGGTCTACGGTAACGTTGTTCTGGATTCTAACATATGCACGAACGGTGCAGGAGGAGTGGGGATCTGCCAAGGTGACTCCGGTGGTCCACTGACAGTTACCAGTAATGGAGTGCCAATATTGATTGGTGTCAGCTCGTTCGTCGCCTACGACGGTTGCGAACTAGGATATCCGTCTGTGTTCGCCAGCGTTCCTCAATTCTTGAGCTGGGTTCACGCACACTTGTAATATTAATTCTTGGAATTATTTTGGAAGTTCAAGTAGTTAATAAACAATTACATAAAGACACAATCATGTTACATTAATTTTGTCGCTTGTGAATCTTCGTTTAGAGCCAGTGTCGAAAACTTTTTTATATTTACAACAGGGACTTAGTTTAATAATAACAAAAAGAAAATATGGAAAACCGAACGGATTAATTTTTGTTTTAGTTTCTGTCTTTTGGTCTTTTGCTACCCAGATAAAGTAAAAATAGCCCATCTAATAAATAAGACAAAAGGCAGCATTAATGTTAAACAGACACAAAGTTTGATCTAAAATTCAAGTCATAAACAAGCGCGAGTCAATGTTGAATTAGGAGAGACAGGAAACTCACTAATGGATGACAAAGTTATAAATTATTTATAGCTTAATATTGAACCCCACTTCGATTTGACATCCAGCTTACCGCAATTAACGTTTACGAGAATTTATGTTGATCGACTCACCGGCAGATGCTCGTACGAGGCTAAATAACGAAGTGCACCAACATATCTCCAGTGAGATACCTATCCCAGTCATGCCTCTAATTGATCAATAGACTACTTCTGTTAACTCATTAGCGTAAACGTAGATCATAAAATATTAAAATTACTAAGTTCTTGTCTATCACAATTTTATAAGTATAAGGGGAACTAAAACGTGGTAAATCATTTAAAATACGTTGATCACAGCAAAAACGTTTTATTGCTATGTAATCTTTGCAGGATCTTAGATAATTTATTTAAATTAAGGGTAAAGTGGTCACAAAGCGACAACCCTAGTAGGTAACCTACTTTCCAAAATGAACCTCTCTTCCTTCTTAGCACAGGGTAATCATCATTTCAATCAACCGTTATCTGCAAAAAGTCCGTTTCGGTCCCAAATCCACCCTTCGAATTCGAGTTACCCCAAAGTTTAGAAGTTAAACGCAAAATAAAGAACTTCAAATCTGATTATGGTTGAATTTACAGGAAGGATATTTTAACATAACGTGTGCAATAATTTGATAGGATAGACGCGAGATGAAAAGGGGCTTGCTTTTGCATAAGTTTGAGGGTGGAAAGATTGCGAAAAAGATAGGTGAGCGGATGTGAGCTGAATATCTAATCCGGACATGAACTGATCTGAGCAAGGTTTTGAAAGATAGCAATTCTCCCGTGGCGCTCACGCTTCTTAGAATACCTAAAAGCTACTATATTTTACATTAAAATGATTGGTGCGAGACTGACATTTGGTTTGGATACTCGACAGGATAGCTGAGATTCACAGAAAATCCATCTTGTATATTTCAAGTAGGTACTATGTTGGTGATTTATTGCTGCGAATAACTGATTATACGGTGCCGACACTTATGTCCTTACGATATTTTCTAAGAATTTGAATCGTGTATTTAGTTCTAGAAGTTTTCTCACTGTGTCTGCGCTGCTCGCTCGGTATCATAAAATTTTCATTTTGAAGTTTTTTTTAATCTGCAGATCCTCAAAAGCACCATCCTCGTATCGACTTCCCGACTCGGTATTTGAGCTTCGGCGAGACTCTTCGAGCGAACTGCACCACAGCACCAGCACTGCCAGCACCACACATCACGTGGTTCATCAATGGGAAGAAGGTATATTGATAACTTCACATCATCTAACAAACCCCGAGAATTATATTTTAGTTAGTATTTTTCTCATATTAAATCTTGACAGGCGTTACTTACAGCTCAGTTGGTAGTAGCTCTGCCTTCCATGCTGTGGGTCGTGGGTTCGATTCCCGCCCAGAGCAAATGTTCGTGCGATGAACATTATTTGTTCTGTGTCTGGGTGTTACTATGATTCTATGTATGTAGGTATTACCTATTACAAAAAAAAGTTATTATATAAGTATTCTATCAGCAATCTAGTTCCCATAGCTTTGCTTATTTGGGACTAGAGTGTGATGTGTGCTTAAATCGTCCACGAATATTATTTATTTTATATATTAAAACTTTTCATAAGAATTTAATTAAAAAAAGCAGCATGAAAATTTAATTCGATTAAGCTATTTCGCGCATACTCTAAATTGGATCCTAAAACCAAAAATATAAACTTAGCAAGTGCCAATCATAAAAGTGAAACACAAATCGCTGTACGAAGCACGTCGCGCCGTCGCCCCGCTGTTTTAAAGACAAACATTTTAAGTGTATCGTAAAACAAAGTGTCATTTCAGATGGACGAGCTCGTCGCCCACTCACATAAATTTCTAGTCTCGATGAGCGAGCGGAACGGTAGACGGGGGTTACAGCGAGCCTTCGAACACGAGGGGGAAAGCACCCCCACTCCGTTGGTTGCCCTGACCCACGCTTCTCATGTCGCGACGAGGCCGCCTGGATGTAATCTTAAAGATCAGGTGAGCTATGTGAGCATGCTTACTCTTCCTGCTTGCGATTTTCTCTCAGATTATTGTTTTTTCTATTTTCTTCTGTCATTGTGTTTGTGTTGGTCTCCCGTTTTCGCATTTAGACTCTACGGTGTATGCGTGATTTTCTCTCACATCAGTGTTTTTTCTATTTTCTTCTGTCATTGTGTTTGTGTTGGACTCCCGTTTCCGAATTTAGACTCTACGGTGGTCCATTATGCGTTGGGGTTTTTCTGTCATATCTATAAACATGCATATTTTAAGCATCGTCTGCAGCACTCCAGGCTGGCCAAGAAACTGCATTTGCTACTGTAGCGATCTCATATCTATGACCTTGACTTGGAGTTTAACTCATTTCTATAGAAGTCCTATCTATCCATATCATAACCTAGGTATCAAACCAAAGGTATTAAAAACTAACTGCCAAATGTTCACGTTTTCTCGTTTCGCGTGTGGAAATGTGGAAAACAGGCACGAGCTTTAATTATTTCATATGCCACCGCGGTAGACAATAAATAAGTATTATTAAATAAACCTGATTTATCTCCCAGCAATAATGAATTCCCAGCTAACGATGGCGATATTATTAAATAATACCACGTTTTACTCACTGTGTTGTTTTGTGTCTATCTGAGCTGAAGGAAATTACTTTTATGCAAATCAAGCATTATGTTCACACGTGCAAAGCTTAACCACTGAATGTAGGTACCTATAGCAACCTATGAATGTACATACCAATAAGGTACCTACTACTTATGTTCACTCCAAATGTAGATATTCTAATAATAAATGAGGTTCACAGGAAAATAGACTTTGTCAGGATTAGGTATCCATAATGTTCAGTTAAAAAGGCTTTCAAATAACTTTTTGCTTAATGTTTTGGGTCTTTATTTTCATCTTTATGGACACAGTGTTGGAAAATGGATAATTTGAAAATTATCTATGCCTAAAATACAATATTGTGATTCGATTTAGCGAAGAAAAAGATTGATTATTACGAGAGTAGGAATAATTTTGAAGATTCGGGGTGTTATAGTTATTAACCTTTCAACTTCCAGGTGGCAGAACTCCAAGAACAAGTCAACGTGATCAGGACAACAACAAGCCGACACAAAAGCCGTAAGCCGAACAAGAGGGACCTCTACGTGACGGTTTCTGAACTGCAGCTTGTCGCCACTGGCCGTTTGGAGATCACGTGTGTTAGCACTATACCAGAATTCAGGAGCATTGAGGACAAATTCGCGGATGTGAGGAACGATACTGTTATAGGTGAGGTGGTGGAAATACCAGACTTGTTGTAGGTACCAACATGTAAATAAATATGAAGTTGAACTGATGCTAGACGAAAAGCTTCGAGTTATTTAACGGATAGTTTAGATTCACGGTTTGTTTAAAATTTATTTGTTTCCGACGTGATTTGGTACAGACACTCACTCATTTCGATTTCGCAGATCTTTCGATTTGCAGAATAAAATTAAATTTAGTTAGTTAAGTTATATACTTACTTAGATAATTTAAGTTATATTCTGCAGGGAACAAATCAATTCGATTTTGAGGTTATTTTCCGGCCGCCATGTTATTTGTGTGACCTTCCGGTATATATATAGGCGTGTCCTTTGTACCCTGATCCTTCAGAGGAACGAGTTATCAAACATATCAATGTCATCTTCACAGAGAAAGTCACTATTTTGAGTTGGGTTTAGAAATGTTTACATTATTCGCGGTCTTAGACTTGATTTTAGGTTATCTACAGTCGTAGGTGGAAAGGTAAATTTACTGGTTAATATAAAGCAATTTAATGTACATATTTTTTGCGCCGGATTCATATAAATATTTGCTGATAAAAAACATTATCCAAAGTTATTTAAAATTTGGATTCACACCAAATTGTTAAGAATTTCATACGTTTTCTATGTTATCGGTAGAAACTTATTTTTTTTTTTTACAGTGGACGTCATCGGCCCTTCTACATACTCTCAGCCATCAGCGAACCTCACCATGCCAGAGTCCAACACATCCAGTACAGCATCTTCAATTTCATCATCATTTTTTTTATTACTATGCTTATTATACATCGCTCTTTAGTAGCTAAACATTATTATATAAAACGGGCTGTGATAAAAACATATGTTCATCTACAATAGGTACATTTTCGCGTGTGATATTTGTTATAGCGACAGCTGGATAGTTACTTTAGCTATAGAATGAACCACACATGTTCTGATTCCCACGCATGAAAATTTCTTTAACTGTAACGATGGCTTAATCTGACAAGAGCTGTACCTCTACCATGAGTTGTCACAGTAAAATCGCCTGCCTTACTACAGTAGTTACGTGTAGTTACGTGTACAAATCTTCATACATTTTTTTAACTACAGACGCTAGCGAGTATAGTTTGTAAAAACTCATGGTAGAGCTACTGTTCCGTAGTTTCACGTGCTGCATCAGTCATGATAGATAAACTCTTTATTGTACTTAAAGAACATTACCTACACAAGGAAACATTACAACAGATTTGTGAAATGGGCGGTCTTATCGCTAATAGCGATCTCTTCCAGACACCCTTGGATGGAGAAGATTATTATATTATTATATCTATTTTTGGTTATCACGCAAATAGCGCAATGTGTTAAACCTTGGGGTCGAAAAATAGAGAATATACCTACTATTAGATCACTAGTGCTCTTAGAATAATTGATGAAATAACCAGATGGTCCAAGAGACCTATCCCTATAACAATGCATTGCCTCAACACGGACGACATTGATATCCTTTGAACGTGGTGTGATACTTTACAAAATAATTATATCCAGGATGTATCCTGTGAAGTAAAATTCTAAATAGGTACGTAAAGTCCTGTGAAGTACCTATCACACTATATGATATACAGTGACGGATTAACCACGTAGCAAGAGTAGCAAATGTTACGGGAACCACGCGAAAGGGGGCACTGCATATTTAAACCCAGTATGGTAAACCTATGATAGCAAATTAACGGAACCCATAACAAGGGCTCTTTGTACGAATTTGGGCCCCACGCTTTCTCAATCCGGCACTGATATATCCTACACTACGGCCAACACTATGACATGGAGAGATGTTAAGTTGCATATGCCTATAATTCCAACGACACCCATAACTTTCAAACAGAAAGACAGCAGTGCATCTGCTTGACGCCAAAAATGTACGATGGTAGTTTTTCTCCACTGGACAACTGCCATTTACTAAAGCTTTCAACTGTCCGGCCTGTCTACTTTAATTTCAATCTGCTGAGCTTGTAATTAGATAATAAGAATTCGCTTAAGTTAACTGTTATCAGTAATTCTGTACTTCCATTTACTTTGTTTTTAATGTCAACTGCTTTTTTAAATTGCCATAATTGTGCCTCAAAATGACCCGCCAAAATTAAAAAACATATCAAAATACTCCTTGGGAGACTTTTAAATAATTATGTATAAAAATATGAGATAGACCATACCTACTTAAAAAATAAGTTAGTTATAGTGTAAAATATTTAGTAAAGTAATAAGATATGATAATATTAATGTAAATAAATGTTAATTACATTTAAAAATATTAAATGAACCTAACGCTATCGATCAATGAACTAACGCAACGAATATGAAGGAAAAAAAACAGAAAACGTTGAAGCTAGTTCAAAGATAAACATTACTGTCCCCTTGCAATAATTAAGGTAAAGTAGATGTTATTTAAAAACATCCAAATAAACTAATTAAACTCGTGCTAATACATGCACGGTAGGTAAATTGGCCAGTTTATATAAATTTTAAGGGATCAAAGTAGGGGTAGATAATTTTGTCAATCCTCGCAGTAGATCTAAGAAATCAACGAGTAGACTTAGCTCTTTTTTTCTTTTTTAAAGTGAAACTCGTACGATACCTACATCGTACCCTTGATTCCATTAATAATTTAAAAGCTTCCCTGAAAGCCGATTCAGTTCAACTGAAAGAGGAATGTACAACCTTTTATGAATTCAGGGTCATTTCAGATATAATTTATTTTTATATATTTTTTATTTTATTCTATTTTTTTTTATTTTATATTATATTTTATAATCTTTTACAAATACCGAAGACAGGTGTAAATTACAGTAAAAATTAGCAACAATCCGAAGAATTGTTACGGCTTGTTGTTATCAGCCGTTAGCGAGACCGAGTGAATTTGTTACAATCGGTCTCGTTTTGTTAATCTGGTTAGCAAGAAAAATCTTTTTTTCTCAGTAATAGAGCACAAAATACCTTGTTACCCATTTTGAAATGCAATATTTAATAGAGTAATTACAAAATACCTGTGCTTTCAACTAGCTATCAACGATAACACGATGCCGGTACATTCACATGTTAGAATTAGGTACATTAATAAAAAGAATAGAAAATCTAATTAATAACTAATGCAATAATGCCATTAGGTACACTATATTTTTACTTACAATGTATTTAATCTTTTAAGCAGGTATGCCAAAGACAATATGCTGCGAATCCATACATAAATTAAACCATAAGTAGATACTAATTGGATGTCAACACGGATCGACTTTTCGTTAAGCTATAATAAAAAAACTCGAAAGAAAAAGGATAAATAATGGACTGGAATGAAACTCAAACATATCAATAGTTTTTAAGGACATTTTTGTAATCTGATATTAATAATCTATCTATAGTTTACAAGTTAAAAACAATTGACTATTTGCCCTTCTCATACTTCCTACTTTTAAGTAATTTATCTAAATAATATTAAAATCAAAGGTTTTGAACGAAATTCAAATGAAGATGTAAATAAATGCGAATCCTTATATTGTGTTTTATTTCTAAAACCTAGTGTAGAAATTCAATAAACTATATTTGTTTTAAGTATTTTATTTAAAAATAACAACATCTAAGTACTTAATTTATAAAACAGACAACATAGGCGTACTTATTTATATTACTTATATATTAATTTATAGATCACACGTTAGGCAAAATATTTGGAATTCAAAAGCTTATTTATTACGGATTTTATGTGTATTTTACAATATATTTAAAGTCATATAGGAATCACGATTTTGTCTAATAAATATACATTATACACACAAAGATTTATATTCAATAAAACATAGAACTATATTACTTCAAAAAATAAAGTCGAAAAGAAAACGCTGTGTTTTCACCGCTTATATTTGTTTTAAATACAAATATTCTTATTTAATTGTTTTGTATATTGTATTACAAAAAATCTATTTAAATTTTGAGGGTTTTTAAACCTAAGTTAATTTTGCTATATTATTATAAAAAAATATTAAATAACATTTTAAGTGTTTTTCTACAGACAATACTCACAAAGACTAGTTATTATGTAAAATAATGTGGTAACTTATATAACCACTTAAAATAATTAAATAATTCGTTGACTATGAATTGTGTGATGGAATCTCAAAGCAGAATCTTTATATTATATTCACTACGATTTTGCCCTTCTTACTAATGAACTTGAAATGGTACTTCATATTTGTAATGTAGGTAGCCAAGTGTGGGTAGGCTCCTTTGACAAACGGCGGCCATTCCTTGATTAAATACATTCACGGCACGATATCTTTTATTTTGAGTTCCTGCATCCAGTTCCACCGATAGGATATTTCATTGGCGACGAGTTGGATCTGCGTGTGTATGAAGACGAGACAATCAGAAACATGTCGGTGGGAAAGATTGGACCATTTCAATTGGATACAGATAACTGGACATTGTACGCGGAGAGGTTAGAACAGTACTTCGTGGTCAACAATGTAAAAGAAGATTTGAAAGTGCCTACGCTGATTACGGTGATGGGAGGTGCCGGCTATGAGTTATTAGTTACCTTGTGCACCCCGGAAAAACCAGCGAGTAAGAAGTTTAGTGATTTGGTTAAAATTATGTGCAATCATCTCCAACCCAAACCAAGCATTCTAGCGGAAAGGTACACATTTCGAAAAAGGAAACAAGCACAAGGTGAATCTATTGCGGAGTACGTAGCGGAACTCAGACGTCTATCAAAACATTGTGGCTTCGGTGAACAATTACTAGAAAGTTTACGAGATCAGTTGGTATGTGGATTGACGAACGATACTATTAGACAGCGTTTGTTTGCCGAAGAGGATCTTGACTTTGCTAAAGCACTCCGGTTGGCAGTCGCAATCGAAGCCGCAGAGTTGAATTCAGCGTTGGTGGAGGGACGAGAAGGAAAAATCTATTCATCGGAAGGGACAGCGTGCAACGCCGTAGGTACGCGAGCACAAAATCGGCAGACGGCAGGACAATATCGAGGGTCAGTGACCGGAACGGGCACAGGCGGGTCACGTGATCGGAACGCTACGACATCGCAGCGGACGTCGGGCTACGGAGCGCGGGCGCCGTATGTCAATGTCAGAACAGGAACGGGGTCGTCAAAATCAGCTGATCGGTACCAATGTGTTGTGTGCGGCCGGGATCATGAATCAAAATTTTGCAAGTTTAAAAACTATGTGTGTCGGGTGTGCAATCAACCTGGGCATCTGAAGAGGATGTGCCCTAGGCAGGAAGGAACCGCACAACAAAACATTAAAGCGTACAATGGCGAGGTGCGCGAATTGGTAATGCAAGAACAAACAGACTCAAGTAGTGACGAGGTAATTGTTGATTTATATAACTTTGATAGCGTAGATCGAATGTGTAGCCCTATATTACTGGAAGTAGATATCGATGGAAAGGCTATTACAATGGAGGCCGATACGGGTTGTCTGATATCTTGTATAAGTTATGAACTTTATAAAAAAATGTTTTCCCACATACCTCTTTGTGAACATAACCTAGTGATGAGCTACTATACCGGAGAGACAGTTCGACCAGTTGGAAAAATAACACCTATAATTAATTACAAAAAGAAAATATGTAAAAGCTTAGATTTATATGTAATTAATAATGGTCGTAGACCATTGGTAGGAAGACGATGGCTACATGAATTTGGGTTAGTGTTGAAAGAAATTGAATGTCATGATGTGAAATGTAACTTGCCATTTACCATAGAATCTCTCAGTTCCAGATACAATGAAGTGTTTTCTGAGGGGCTCGGTCGGTACACAGGCGGTGAAGTATCATTGCATGTGCGCTCAGGGGCTCGGCCGGTGTACTTGCGCGCGCGCCCGCTGGCGTACGCGCTGCGCGAGCCGGTGGAGCGCGCGCTGGACCAGCTTGTAGCCGACGGGGTCATCACCCCAGTCGAGACTTCGGACTGGGCCACACCAATTGTGCCAGTGGTAAAGAGTGATGGTACTATCCGGGTATGCGGTGACTTTAAATTAACTCTCAATAAATGCCTCGAGGTAGACCGTTTTCCTTTGCCTAAGGTTGAAGATTTATTAGCTAAGCTAGGCGGGGGGGAGAAATTTACTAAAATTGATTTGTCTCAAGCATATGCTCAGTTTGTTTTGGATAAGGAGTCACAGAAATATACAGTAATAAATACGCATCGAGGACTTTTTAGGTATGAGCGGTTAATCTATGGGTTAGCATCAAGTCCGGGTATTTTTCAACGTAAGCTGGAACAGATGTTTGCAGACATTCCAAGAGTAGGGGTATTTTTGGATGATGTTATTATCAGTGGCAGGAATAATCAAGAGCATTTAGAGACATTACATAAAGTTTTCCAAAGATTACAACATTATGGACTAAAAATTAAAACAAATAAATGTTCATTTTTTGCGGACTCTGTAACATATTTAGGATATGTCATTGATAAGAGGGGAATACATACTAACCCAGACAAGTTAGCAGCAATAAGGGAAGTTAGGGCACCAATCAATGTTACAGAGGTTAGAGCTTTTTTGGGTATGGTAATGTACTATGGAAAATTCATTAAAAACATTAGTACAGTTTTATATCCATTATATGAACTGTTAAAAAAAGGGGTTAATTTTTATTGGTCAGAAAAATGTCAGGAAGCTTTTCAAAAAATTAAGGACTTATTATTGTCTAGTGAAGTTTTGGCCCATTACAGTATGGAACTACCATTAATTTTAACAACAGATGCAAGTGGAGTAGGAGTAGGAGCGGTGATATCACATGTAATGGAGGACGGTTCTGAAAGACCCATATCATATGCGTCACGAGTGTTGAACTCTGCTGAGCGAGGATACTCACAAATTGACCGGGAAGCATTAGCTATCATTTATGGAGTTAAGAAATTTCACCAGTATTTATATGGGCGGAAATTTATTTTGAAAACAGACCATAAACCATTAGTATCTATATTCGGGCCAAAGATGGGAATTCCGACTATGGCTGCATCACGAATACAAAGATGGGCTGTGATACTGTCGGGTTATGATTACGATATAAAACATGTATCAACAGACAAAAATGGAGCTGACGCTTTGTCGCGACTACCATTATCTAGATCGGCCAATAGGGAGACTTGGGGTAAAACAGAAGTTACCTATATGAATTTTGTTAATAACTTTTTACCAATTTCGCAAAAACAGGTGGAACAAGAAATAAAAAAAGATCCTCTTTTGTGTAAATTGATTATTTATTTACAATCAGGGTGGCCAGCAAAATGTGAAGAATTGGATTTACAACCATACTATTCCAGGAAAAATGAACTTTACCTAATTGAAGGATGCATTATGTGGGGATATAGAATAGTAATTCCAGGCACATTTCGAAATCAGATACTGGAAGAACTGCATGTAGGTCACATGGGTATGGTAAAAATGAAATCTATAGCTAGAAGTTATGTATGGTGGCCAGGTATCGATAAGGACATAGAACGGGTATGCAGGGAGTGCCATACGTGTGCCGTCGAAGCTGCAGCTCCACCGAGAGCTCCTCCACAACCATGGACGTATTCGGCAGAGCCATGGAGTCGATTACATATAGATTTTTTAGGACCTTTTGCAGGAAAAACTTTTTTTGTGCTCATTGATGCAGCATCTAAGTGGATTGAGGCATTTCACATGACTAGCACAACGGCTACGGCAGTAATTAAAGTTTTGAGGGAACTTTTTGCTAGATTCGGGTTGCCGCGAGAAGTGGTGTCTGACAATGGCCCTCCTTTCACTAGTGCAGAAGTTAAAAATTTCATGACTTGCAACGGAGTGACTCATACGTTCGCTCCACCGTATCATCCGGCTTCGAACGGTGCAGCAGAGGGAGCCGTGAAATTATGCAAAAGGGCTATTAGGAAAGCGGTTAGAGATAAATATGATTTAGATACGGCATTGCAAGCTTATTTAATGGCATACCGAAATACAGCTCATAGCACGACAGGGGTGTCACCGGCCATGCTCTTGCAAAAGAGAAGTTTGCGATCACGATTAGATCTGTTACGTCCTGAGCGAGTAGTAGAGGAGAGGGTAGTAAGTAAACAACGGCAACAAGTGGACAATGTGGGAGGTAATTTAAGACAGATACTTAAAGGAGAGGCAGTGTGGTTAAGAGAGTATGGGTCAAAGGATAAGTGGGTAAAGGGGAAAGTGGAAGAAGTTTTAGGAAAACGTAATTTTAAAGTAGCTAAGGAAGACGGTTCATCTTGTAAAAGGCATATTGATCAGCTGAGGCGACGCATACCTACAGGCATATTGGCGTGTCCCACGTCTAAGATAGTACCGCGAATAAGCTCTCCATCACCGCCCGCGATACCAGACCGAGCCTGTCGCATACGCTACCCAGTAGAGCGTTTTGGTAACCCTATAGTGTACTAGTGCACTTTAGGAACTAGTTAGGATTATATTGTTTATTTATCTAAGTTGTTAAATCATAAGTTCTTATATATACCTACATATCTACAGTTAAATTTATTTTCTAATTATGGTTTTGTTTAGTACGTTTATATCTATAGTTGTCTAGAGTAAACTCTTAGTTAAGTAGGAGGGTGTAATGTAGGTAGCCAAGTGTGGGTAGGCTCCTTTGACAAACGGCGGCCATTCCTTGATTAAATACATTCACGGCACGATATCTTTTATTTTGAGTTCCTGCATCCAGTTCCACCGATAGGATATTTCAATATTAATTGATTTATATTAAAATCTAAGTATCTTTACGTTTAGGTGAAATTGGCTTAAACAAGACCAATTTATAAGGTTTCGCGTGCCAATAAGTATAATAGAAAAGCCTGATAATTTAAAATTATCAATGCATTTTATGATCATTAAGGAATTTTATATTATCTATTTACTATCCAATTGATGGACGATCTGATTCGATACTACTTTAGTCGCTACTGAAGCATTTGGTATCAGAAATCGGTCCATATCCTTGATGAGTAAATTATCTCCATCAGGAACTCCGTATTTGAACGTGATTAGTTCAGGATGCCGCTTTTTGGCGGTAATTTTAACGATCGTAGACAGTGGCCTTCGGGACATAATCTTAGCCGCGCCTCGTTTATTCGGAATGTCTCGAAGTATTATTAAATGCGTCTCGGTAACCACCAAATAAGAATCGTGCATGTATCCGTTTAGCAACACCTCTTGGCATTGGAAGCTATCGACGATATTGTACTCTTTCAAAAATGAGTTGATATCGACGATTTCATCCAGCGAATCAGATTCTGCGTAATCTTTTTTGGTACTATCTGATCTGGAATCGTCATCTTCATCGTTTATGCTGAATACTGGGGGCACGTTGCGGTATCTTTGCTCTTTACGGTCACCTGCTGACACGTGCCATTCACCAGTGTTTATATTAGAATTCGGATTCACAATATATTCGATTAACTTTCCTTTCACCTCCTGACTCTTAGCTTTCATAGCTGATGAAAGCTTACTGAACAGCTGTTTCGCTGGCAAGTTTTCTTTAACTTTAGTCTGACGTAATTCAGCGCCATCGTTATTATTATTCGGGGCGCAAACCAGACATGCAGAAGGGTTGTGTTCTTCCAAGCAGTCTGTCATATGAGGGCCGAAATAATCGTGAATAGCCACAAAACCTCCGTCAAGCATAGAGACATGTTTTATATTTCTCTTGAGGAAAGAGGCCACCACCATGTGTGCGTAACTGTCTTCCTCAGCTCTGCCTGAGCCCACAAAGCAGAGGTGTTCTCCAGCTGCTAAGGACCCAGCCGCCAAGGCCTGCCGTTGTGCATTAAGCAATCCTTGCACAGCAGTCTTAAAAGCTGAGGGCTCTTGCAACATTAAGTTGCAGTCCAGGTGAAATGCAGTGGACAGGTGTCCAGCGTTATACTGCTCAGAAGGTCGACAATCAACCAGGAAGAACTTTACATTATCTATGTTCGAGTCTACAGTAGCACTCTCGATCAATTCATGAACGGCTACTGGAAGACATAAGGCCTGTGAGTAGAGTTTAGAGTTTATTTCCAGATTTTCTGAAAATAACACTTCTAGAACATCCTCTCGGAATGACTGAGGGGTTTTTAAGGAATAATAACGCGCCAAGGAACAGAAATCTGACACGTCATTTGCTTCGAGATCGGACGGCATGCCAATTAAAGCTTCAATTATAACTGATTTATCATCATCTTTCATTTGAAGTAACTGTTCTCTGGCATTGATGATCATAATCAAACATAGGAAAAATATAAAGAAAGGGTCAGACCTTTGGAAGCACAGATCCCACATGAATAGTACCACTTCTAAGCTGCAGGTTCCGGCAAAAAGAGATCTGAGCCACGGCAAACAATACTGTTCTGGGGTTATTCTTTTAGTGTCCAAAAAGGAACAGAGTTCAGGATCGTGGTATTGCAACACCAATCGTAAAATATGGAATGGTACACCATTTTTGACACAGCCATTGGGAATGTACAGTTTTATAATCCTTTCAAATAAATTGTATGTGTCTGCTCTCGGCAATTTCAAACTCAACAATGGTAGTAATAACTCTATCCAACCATTGTTGGATGTGTACGCAATAGACTTTGATTTACAGTAAAATGTGATAATAGACTCAATGTCGGATATAACTGATAATTTATCATCATCATCATTACCTAGTTTTTTAACAAACTTCTTTACATCATCTCTAAGATCATTTTGGTTGGTTAAATCAAATATTTCATCAAACGACAGTAGTTGGTTACTTGCGTCTTGGCAGTTCAGACAGAGGAGCCACACATCGGGACGCATGCTGTCAGGGATTTTCTTGCCTTTTGTGAGAGAGTTGATTTCATGTGCGGTGCAACTATCCAGCAAAGCCGACTCCAACTCTATAAGCCTGAAAGTTTGATTAGAAAGTCATTGACAGGCACAGATCACAGCTCAGTTGATAGTATCTCTGCTTTCCATGCTGTGGGTTTGATTGCCACCTAGAGCAAAGGTTTGTGTGATTAACATAAATATTTGTTCTGTGTCTGGGTGTTACTATGTATATAGTACAAATATTTATGTTAAATGTATTTACAAAAAAACCTATGTAAGTATTCTATCAGCAATCTAGTTCACATAGTACAAGCTTTGCTTAGTTTTGGACTAGAATGTGATGTGTAAAATGTACAAGAATATTTATTTTTGTATCTTTCACATGTTAACTGTTGCTAAATAACAAAGTATAGTTTAACATCATTTTGTAAACACATTATCAGTCTCATTATCATGCTAAGACCAATTTTGTAGAGAAATTGTCTAAACATCATTGTGCTAAAATCATTAATCTTAAAGCTTACTCAAACTAATAATAATAGTTTCTTATCTTTAAAATCTGACTACAATCTGCCTACAGCATTTTCAGATACTGATGACTAATTTATAAACGATTTCTCACCAAGTACTATCGTCTTCTTCACTAGCCATCGTGAATCTTGTGGTTTACTATTTGTTGATCGCACAGGTAGGATGGTGAATCGGTAAGCACCTGAAAAGTGAAGACAAAAATGCTTCTTAATAATTCACATTATTGTACGTGTTTTTGTGGTATAGGTTCAAAGAAATTATAATTATTACCTACACTAGACAGGTTTATTATATTCACGTTTAGATTATAATTAATAATTTTTATTTCTCTAAAAACACAATTTAAAGATTTCTTTTTCCTGTGGCTTTTTCACAACATTGCTAGAAAATAAAATAATCAATCACCTCAGATTGCTTCTTCTTTTTTATTCTTTCAATAATGTTTTCTTCTAATCTGTCACTGTCACTGCCAAGTTTTTATAATGTTCATTATCAATAGTATTGCCAAGTCGTAAGATACTAAGTCGCCTACTAAACTACGACAAGTAAAATTATTTTACGTAAGTGTTACTACGTAATTGGTCATTAGTAGGTGAAATTTTAGAATTGAATACCACCTAAATGAACATTTCACCTTCACCGTTCTTGTGCGCTAAAACATCATTAATTTGATCAAACTATTAATTCTTAAATCACATATCCCGTCATTTTTGGACTATAAAGTCGCCGGCTCATATTATGATCCTTGACCTGGCAATATTCTTATCGTTCTATTATTATTCTCAAAAACAATCAAGACATACACTAACATAAGAGAAAAACATAACGTAAGACTAGGCGGTATGGTTCTAAACTATAGCCTGCTCCGACGAGCAAAAAAAAAAAAAAAACAAAAACAATCAGAATAACTTTCGGTCGGTCGATTATTTTGTCGTTCTATAGAGCGAAATAAAAGTTAGATAGCATTAATTGTCTAGCATCTTAGGCTTTCGCGCGTAAGAATTCTAGTTTAATACCCGATTCAAATTCGGAAGTTCTCGCACCGACAAAGAAAATGTTTGGCTGAAAGCCCGACTTGAAATCTATCTGAAATCTAGAACTGTTACAAAATGAAAAATTTATTCCCAAACAAGGAAGCCTTCATAGTTTTTGCCTTATATATAATTTTATTTGTTTTTCAAGGTAAGGTTTATTCAACTAACAAGTTATATTCAATAAAACAAATCCTTTGCCTCCTACTTTTGATTTCAATAACTGCCCCTTTTATTTATAATTTTAAACACTCTACAGGTGTGTTTGTGACTGCATCAAAAACTGAAAATGGAGGATATGACTACAATACCACAATGGTTGTGTTTGTGTCGGAAGTACTCAAGCTCACAATATCAGCAATTTTGTACACATTCAGAAAAGCTGAGTAAGTATTCAATATCAGTAACTGGCATATCTATTTTATTATTATTATTTAGCCACTATCATTCCACTGTAGGGCAAAGGCCTTCCTTCCTTCCTTCCACTCTTTGTGATTAAATGCAGTGACAGGCCACATGCTTAGATGTGAGAGTAACTCGTCCCGCCATCTCATCCTGGGTCTTCCACGCCGTATCTGGCAACTGGCATATCTAACAGATCATAAAATTAGTCATTGTTCACATGTGTTTAAATAAAATTGAAGTTGCCCTTATTGCCCCATTGAAGGTCAGGGCTCAATGGCGCGTCTCACATGTGTTTAAATAAAATTGAAGTTGCCCTTAATTGCCCCATTGAAGGTCGGCTCAATGGCGCGTCTTAGGAGAGACCTAAGTTGAGCAGTGGACTAACATAGGTTGATGATGATGAAGGATCAAGTGGTCTAGTCTGGCTACGATTTTCATAAATAATTTGTTGCCCTACCACCTTACCAGTACATCAACTGATTAATGATTAAAGGAAAGTAGGTAACAAAATATGGAATTAGTAGATCAGTTTTACAGAATGCAGACACTTTATTAGATATAAATGCAGATAACTGCATTAATAATAACACCTTGTTTCAATTACAGTTTCCATCCAACTTTGTATTGTATTCACAATGTCTAAAACCATCCATCCATCTTTGTAAATCCAATACAAAAATATTATCTCATGTAAATACTTAATAGGTACCATACCCTTCTACGTTTTTCTACTTGTCATAGGTACATAAATCATTTGGAAGAAAATTAATTATCTGACAAAAATTCTAAATCTCTTATTTCTATTTATTTATTTCAATACTGAATGTGTTATAAATTTAAGATACAAATGACTATCATTAATTATTAAGATAATAACTGGTTTTCATTTCAAACATAATAGGTAAAACATTATCATGGTTAAATCTTTTGTGGTAAGACCAGTACCTAAATAAATAAAAGTTATAAAATACAGAGATAATAAATAATAATAATAATAATAAATAATGCTGGACAATCCACACAACATCATCTAGCCCCAAGCTAAGCAGAGCTTGTGTTATGGGTACTAGATAACTGACATACTTAATATAATATACATTACATAGATAGATATTTTTTATTATACATATAATACCCAGAACACCCGGAATAAATATTTGCAGAACATACAAACATTTATCCCAAGGCGGGAATCGAACCCGCAACCTTCCGCGCCGCAGGCGGACCATCGCCCACCGCGCCACATCGGTCGTCAAATAATAGATAAATAGATAAAGTTTCAAAACTGATATTACTGGAAATAAGTAGCATTTTATTGTGTAGATAGTAGTCTTTTTTTTTTGCAAAGAGTCCATAAATAATATCTTTTCTTCTTATTAAAGAGCTACGCTCTTGTCTGTGTAATTAATGCAAGCTACGCCATTTTTTTCTTTGCAGGGCCGCCTCCTTAATAATATAGGAATAATATAGGACTTAAAAAAAAAAGCTTATCCAGTAAAGTACCAAAAAAAGTTGTAAAAATGATCATGAAAAATCAGTAGGAACCCAAAGTAAATCTGTTGTCTGTTCTTCTAGGCTCAGGTCGCGAAGAACTGGCACCTAGAATCACGTAGACGAAGACTATTCCAAATGAACCTTGTGATTTTACTGAATAAAAAATATATATGACTATGATCATCATATCCTTATAGTTTGTTATAGTGTCCATGAGTGTCAGATCAATAGGTTCATCTATACTAATATCTATACTCTATACTAATATTATAAAGAGGTAAAGTTTGTATGTTTGTATATTTGTTCAATTGTAAGGGGTAATCTCGGGATCTACTGAACCGATTTTAAAAACTCTTTCACCAATAGAAAGCCACATTATCGCTGAGTGTCATAGGCTATATTATATTTTCAAAAAAATTAAGGATCTTTACTAAAACTTCGATTATGTAACCCAAGGTGTAAAAAAAATACCTAAGAAATTCCTTACATCGCGTGCGCTGCGAAAACTATTTATGATAGAAAGATATCATGTACTACAATTTTGTAGAACACATCATCATCCACAAAAAAGTCAGCGATAGCATATGTCTAACTATTACAGATATGTCATTATAAGTGTTTTATATCGAAAAAATATAATTAAAATGACGCCGCTAGAAAACGTTCTTTATTTGTGCTTTGGTATTAATCCTTATCTAAATAAATTACTACATAATTAAGATTGTTTCAATACCTTTTTATGACTTTTTAAATTATTCAATTTGGACATTCCATTCAAAAGATATCACAAGTTCAAAAATGTAAGTATTAGAAAAATGTCAAGCGGAATAAAACAGGTGCCGGTCACGGGAGTATATGCGGGTTCTATTGTTTAGTTACGTGGATTCAAAAGGAGAGTTATGAGTTTAACAGTATACATAATATGTTAAACTCATAATTAGCAAAATCTATACTTATAGAAGTAAAGTTTGTTTATTTGTTAAATTGTAAGGTTGTAATCTCGGGATCTACTGAACCGATTTTAAAAATTCTTTTACCATTAGAAAGCCACATTATTGCTGAGTGTCATAAGCTATATACAAAACTGAAAAATAAAAAGGCTTTTACGTGGTAGTCCGTTTTGCAAAGTTAATCGGAGAAAAAACGGTCGAATTATGCCCAACGAAGTGGGCACGGGTCAGCTAGTAAGACATTATAATAACTGACCAAGTGCGAGTTGGATTCGCGCACAAAGGGTTCCCTACCAAAGAGAAAACATTTTTGTATGATATATTATTTCTCTGTTTTTTTTTATTTAATTATTATGCTGCGGCAACTGCAACACATCTGTAAAAATATCAACTCTAATGCCTTGATCACACGTACCGAGTAAACCGGCGAGACAGTGACGTATTTGAGATACACTGTCGACATCAGTTTTACAGTTGAACGTTGCGGCGTTAGCGCGCAGTGTATCTTAAATACGTCACTGTCTCGCCGGTTTACTCGGTACGTGTGATCAAGGCATTAATATTACGGATAAGATAAGATTATTACTAACCTAAGAAAAACACAGAAAATTACACGGTCTTAGTAATAAATTAAAGTAATAGCTAAACTATATTGAATAACTAAAAAAGGTGAAAACAGAAAAAAAAACTTACTAATAAATATAGTAAAAATGGTAAAAACTAGTAATAAAACTAGTAAAAACGGATCATGATACAGCTTGAACAGACAGACAGACAGCGAAGTCTCAGTAATAGGGTCCCGTGACCTTTGGATACGGAACCCTAAAATCTTGGATACGGAACCCTAAATTCTCAGAGCGATGACTCATCAGGCATGTCCTCGGTAGACCTGCTCAATATGGCAATGCATTGTTACTTGAGGCTCGTTTTTTTTCTTAAATAAGTTTTGAACAAGTTTTTTTTTTCTCTTTTCCTCTAACCTATTTCGTCCCACTGCTGGGCAAAGGTCTCCCCCAAGTCCTTCCACTCGTCCTTATTCTCTGCTTTTTTTAGAACAAGTTATAATTTCTATTTTTTATGAACATTTAAGTTCCAATATAAACCAAAGAGTGAAATGCGTTTTAAATGAATAACAAATACATTTATCTAGGTGTAAAAAAACTAGTTAAAGATAATAATAACTAAACATACAACACTTTCTGATAACCAATGCGTTAAATGGGAATGTTATTACTGTATGTAATAAAATTCCTATTTCAAGTATTGGCTATCAGTTAAACTAAGTTAAACTTCCTGTATGGAGTCATGTTTGTTGATTTCACACAATTAAAGTGTATTTCACTTTAGTTGTGTGACTTTTCTAGGAAAGAGTTCAACAAAACCTTACATACTTAAGTATCTAAATTAAAAATAATGTAGTTTTGGTACCTACTTTCAAAAAAAGAGGTGAGGAATTAACTCGGAATTTTACGAGTACCTACCTAAACAGATTTTGGAACTCGTGACTTTCTCTTGATACTTGAAGATGGAAGTTTAAAAAAAGTGCTCCTTAAGTCGACTACTATTTTATTAGGTACATACTTACATCGATTGGCACTTAAAACCTTTTTCCAGGTTCACCAACTTTGATGTGTTTTTTTTTAATTTAAAAGTTAGCTTATCATCATTCTATTTAATCGATTTATCAACACCGTAGGCTGATTCAATCCCCACCCTGTAAGAATCTCTTTAGTTGTTAACAACACGTCTAAGGTCCTCGAATTCAAAAAACTTTTTTTTTCAGAAACAAGCCCCATCTTCTTCGAGCGCTGTTTGTTAATCGAGAACTTCTATCGTATTACTTAATACCGTCTCTGCTGTACTGTTTTTACAACAACTTGGCGTTTATAAATCTCTCGCACTATGACCCCACATCATATTACATCTTATTACAATTTCGAGTGGTCCTCACAGCTTTACTATTTCAGGTAAGAAATATGTTTTAATAATATTAAATCTTGCTATATATAATTTCTCTTATTAGTCTCTCCTCTATATTTATAAATATTATGACTGCTGAAAAATGTTGACTCTTAAATCACATTGACATAATTTGACCTAGAAATCAGACATCAGAAATATTTATTTTATAACTGTTGTACATAAAAGAACGTCTGTTGATAAGTTTCATTGTGGAAACTTTCTATTTTATTGAGAAGTTATATCAAATTATGCTATCGATGTACCAATCTTAGGAACTAATCAGAGTATGTTTGTTTTCAGTTCCTATTCAAGAGAAAGTTATCTCCGATCCAGTGGGTCTCACTCGCGGTTCTAACGCTAGGATGCATGATCAAGAACTTTGATGCTGCTGCAACTAAATCTGCCGGTGATACGGATCTCTGGTCTCAAATATTCAACATATACTTCATATCTATCAACTTCCAAAACTTTTGCTCATGCCTAGCCGGAACCTTTAACGAATACCTACTCAAAACAAAAGGAGCAAACGTTGATATATTCCTACAAAACGTTTTTATGTACCTAGACTCAGTTATATGTAACTTTATAATATTATTATTCAAAGACGAGAAACCTAACTTGAGTGGCGATCTAGCGGGTTTAGGCGACACATTTGTTATTCTCATCATTGTAAATAGTGCAATAGTGGGAATCGTAACAAGCTTCTTTCTCAAGAACTTGAATTCTATTTTGAAAACTTACGCTAGCGCGTTAGAGTTAGTTATAACAGCAATCGTATGCTACCTACTATTTCATATATTAATAACTGTGTATACAGTTGTATCTATATGTCTAGTCAGTATTGCTGTAGCTATGTATTTTAAAAACCCAGTTGTTAATAAGAGTATAAAAGAAACTAAAGATAAAGTTCCGCTTCTAGAAGTCAGTACAAGCAAGTAATTTATCAAAAAATATTAGCAGTTAATACACTTGTATTGATTACAATGTGATTTACGATTACATGCCAAATCGTAGTTTTAATTAGTTACCATTTATTTTTACAATTCGTATTAAATAGATTGTAAAACGGTGTAAAAAAATTTAATTAAGTCGATGCACAGGTCCAGTCTACAAAATCAATTGATTTCATGGTTATCATTTTACCGTTTCTCACGAAAACTTGGTTTATAAATACCTGATGAACATATATAACAAAAAATACAACTAAATTTAAATACTATTCATTTGACAAGGTCAAGTACAACATGGAATCGTGATGCGCCTATAATTTATTATAAGATTTAAATAATATGACTAAATATGTGTATGTAGCAGTTTTAATCGAATCTCGAATATTTTTCACTGGAACTTTTAACAAAAAAAAATAATCGGCGAAAAAAATGAAAAACTAACAATAATTTATTTTTTATTCTATTCTAATTACTAAGTTCTTATACATAGGTAAGCAAACCAATAATATCAAGTCTCTTTCAAATAAGAATTATCTAAGTCTGACTACTTTGTCAAAAGTTATGCTTGAACACACATAAATATCTATATATATATATATATACACTTTGACTAGAGAGCCTCATCCGTTTTTTTTTAAAACGGAGTTCTTTCGGTTAAAAAGTAAAAAGTATATTTCTTGTTTCATTCATATCCTAGCAGCGCGTTCAGCTGAACAAATATACTCACTTCGAATACATAACAGTGTGATTCCAATACTGTAAAAATACTTACGCCAAGAAACAACACTAACGTTGTGCATCGCTTTGCTTGTTGCGCAATCGCAAAACTGGTCAACTCAAGTTTTACTCATGGCCGTACGTTCTTTGTACTAGATTTAAAGATTTAAAGACACTTCATGCATTATTATCTACCAAATAATACAAATATAAACAATACTTAAGTGTTTAGCTATACAGCATCTACAGACAATTCATAACTGCATTTTCTTATTAGTCATAATGAAATGACTTTGTTATCTGAATGTTTTTGTATTTATGTTTAATCCCACACACTTGTATCAATAGACGACCCCACAATAAGATGGATGGATGAACTGTTTTAGTTATAATTTAATTATGGCCGTGAAAAATATGAACCTATTTATATGCTGACTACGTTCGATTTATGCTGATAGTACCTACAGCAGTAAGCATCAAACATAATTATAACATTATCGTCCTTCATGAATAAAGATATACAATGTACCTACTCTGTTCTGAAAAAGACATATTTGACTTTTATAAACAAAGAATTAAGTGTATTTTAAAAGCATTTTTTTTTGAGTAATTTGTATATTTGAGATATATCACAAAATGTTATGAGCCGCAAAAAATACTTGTGAAAAATATCTCTTAAATATTATAAAAAAATCTATGTTTTTATGGCAATAATTGATCTTAGGAACCTTAAAATAATTTGTATTTAGGTATGTGATTTTTCCAATTGTATAGCAAAATGTCAAAGAAAGTAAGTAAATAAAAAAAAAAGTCCATAGTAGCAGTATTTTATTTACAATCGATGTATAACTACATTAAATCACAGTAATTAAACATAAAGATATTGCAACACCACATTCCATTTCGTACACTACATGCTATTTAATGAAAGTTTAGTATTTAGGAATTATTGAGACTATAATATAATGTTCTAATAGAAAGCTAGTACAAACAAAATACTGGTTTTCTCTTATGTCTTAACAACTAAACACCTATAAATAAACGTATGTAAATACAATATAATTATTTAAAGGTATCAAAGTATCCCATAACAAAGGATGCAAGATATATACAACCAGCGTAGAGATGCTGGAATAGGAGAATTGGACATTGTAAGAGTACAATGTCCAATTCTGTCAAAAAAAGAAGTATGCTACTTAACTGATTCTCGAGAAAATAATGCAAATTAGCTATGCTTCGGTAAATAAACAAATGTTACAACAGTTATAACAATAGAAATAATTTTAAAAATGTATAAATAAAATAACATCTATACCTACCTTTTGCGTACCTCATATTTTGTACCAATTAAGTATTATAATAATTAACTAGCAAATTGCCTTATTTTACAACAAGCTTCATAACATTGATGAATATAAATACATATTGCATTGAATAGTGAAACTAGTCATATTAAGGACACTTATGTTGATGAACTGAAAGCTTAGTGTCAATTTCAAGCTCAATTTGATAAGTTAAAATACTTATCTATTGTTTGTTTATTATAAAAAGGCCGGATTTAAAAAAGCTAATAAAATGTTAATAGCAAATCAAATATTTCTTTTAATTGTTGCTATTACTATCAGCAATTTTTGACTTTTCATATTATATTGGTTTGTAGAGAAGAGTGGTCACATATTTCTTTCTGTATCTGTGTGTAGCAGACAACACCATGACACCATCTTTTATAGACAAAGCATACAGGTGATTCAACATCACATGGTTTGGTTCAGGCAATAATGTAGGTTCACACTGAAAAAAAAAATATTTTATAAACATTGATGTGAATCCTACTAATATTATAAACGTGAAAGTTTCTAAGGATGGGTATATGTGGGATAATCTTTCTCGCAATGAAACTTACAATATTATAGCGATGCAATATTACATCAGAATAACATATAGGCTATGTGATTTATAAAAATATTGTGGGGATTATTTAAAATATAACGATAATAAGACGAAGTCATCATCAGCTAGTATGATAGATACCATTCATACGGATTTATATGTCGTGTCATAGCATAAATGCGCGACATCCATGGTGGGTCATCATCATCATCATCTTTCTCCCTTGTCTCACGCTATGTGGTGTCGGTACAACACGTCTTCTTCCATTCTCCTCTATCTAACATCATTTCGATGTTCACTCCTTACTTACTCATGTACTTCTACATCCATCCACATTAATCTAATACTCTCCTTGTAATATGGCCTTTTATTACCTTCGCATAATCATGTCTATACCATGCTAACCTATTACTATTAATAACCTATAAAACATACATGCTGGGTATAACCTAAAAATGGGTAGGTACTTTGGTTTTATACTAAAAGTAATTTAAGATGTGACTTACAGAGAGAGGTGTGTCCTTATTGAGAATAACTTGCAGCAAGTGTGGAGGTAAGATTGGAGGTCCTGATACCTTCTCCCAAGGCTTTGACTGCGGTATTTCCTGAAAGCAGAAAATGAACTTGAATATGAAGTGTGCTTTGATATACTTACCTAAAGATCTTTCTTAAGACATTCTAAATCATTATTTTTTCATTACAAGTTTACCTAATTTTCTTCTTTCATTCAAAGTTTTATAACTTATGGTAAATTTAACAGCTCAGCTTGGCTCTAAAGAATAGTAGCTCTTTGCATTACATGTATCCATTTTATGCCATCTTCACTTTAAATTTGATGGTTATACCCAGGTTAGGTAGGTACTAGTAAATAGGTTAGTTTAAGTTAGGTAGGTACTATTTAGCACCCAGGCTAACTGTTATTTACCTGTGAATACTCAGTTTGGGCACTGCTGTGAATTCCTTCGCTGTCTTTGGCAAGTGCTTGAAACACTTCAAAATCTGACATCTTTACTGACACCAAATTATTCTTAGATCCCATTCCATTGTCTATAACTTTCTGTAAAAACAAAACCTATTAGTATCCAATCCCTCTTTAGGTATGGTCAGCAATAGCCAGCAGTAAATAATCAAAGAAGAATGCGCAATTTTCTATGGAGAATGGGTCGGGACAGGACTAAAAATAAAACGTTACGTTACGACTTTCTAACGTAATAGGCAATACTGAGGAACATTTTTCTAGTCGTGGCCCATACTCCTTAATCTAAGTACATATGTTTAGATTTTATTTATTAAGGTTTGCCAATAAAAGATTAGACCTTTTTAATAATTTCAATCCCTTTCTTAAGATATAATTTGGCAGTATTTACATTCTTAAAAACTTAATAATCCACTTATGTCAAATGACAAATTTTGGAAGTATAAAATTGTCACAAACTAATGTAAATTTCAAACAGCTATTAATAGCAATGAGTGCATGCTGTGTGCATGCTTAAAAGTTTTAATGATGTTTAAAACATATGAGTTCAGATGTTTGGTTGTCAATATTTCTGTAACCATCAAACCAAATGGGATGACACTTGAAAACCAGGATTAACATAGTTATTTATACCAGATCAGTTTTGATGTTTTACTTATAGACCAGCTTTTGTTATTGGAAAATGAAGAATGTGTCTATGTCAATGTTAAAATTATGATATTATTTAATAAATTATATATTTATTTTTGTGACTTCTTATCTTTTTTACTGATTAAAATAGATATTTACATTACCAGTTTTGATGATGTGTCTATGACACAGTTAAAAATATGAAATTGTTAAATTCACTATTTATTGTTATGATTTCTTGAAGCATGGTTTTACTTGTTTGTAGCCAAACATTGCAACTTTTATTTATTTATTTATACATGAGCCACTTTCGCTGATGTGTCCACTTCACAGTGTTCAAATATATATTTCAGTAATTTTTTGGCACTGTTTGTTTGTAGTTGTTAAGTCTATTTTAGGTGTTAACATAATCAGCAAAAATAACATCCTCATAGCTAAAAAATCTCCAGGAATTTTAATAATAATTTTTTGAGCATATTTGTCACCATATTTTTAAGGTGACATTGCGTATGAATGTTAGTAGATAATGGCAAACTTAAAAAGAAAAAGGTCATTACACAACTCACAACTGTAGGGTCATGGCGCCACTCCCCATCTACAAAATACTTATACTGATGCTCTCCTTCTGGTAAGTCAATTATAGTCACGAAGTCTCCGTGGGATTTCACCATGGGAATTGTTTTCCACTCCGTAAATGTGCCACTTATAAACACCTGTAAGTAAGGTCAAAATCATTAAAATCAAAATTATAGTAACAAATATGTAAATCTTGTTTCCAGGAAATAGAATTTTAATATTCATCTTGAGATTGTTGAAAAATTACTTATATATTTTGTTTTTTGTCTTGGCCTATGTTAGCCCTGTAGCAGGACACACAATAATAATGAGATTGAGTGATTAATGATTATGGAATATATATAATTCTAACCTGCTTTCCTCCACCTTCCCATTTGAAAACTGTTGGTAATACTTTGAGTTCATCTATGATGTTGCTATTCTCCTCTGTCAAAGTGTTTGACCTTGGACGAGGACCAGTGTACTCCACGTCGCTTTCAGGCACAGCTTTTGTGTAATACGGAGCCCCGTCTTCAACGTTATTTTCGTCATCTCGACCAGTGCGGTCATCGTCTATCTTTTTGTCGAATGTAAAAGCCTCTCCTTCTTTGATTGGTGAAGATGGACCTGCATCTGACACTTTAGCTGCAGCGTCCCGATGCCATTCTTTAGGCTGATTACTTCCCGCGTTACCCATAACACTGTATTGTTTAGTTTTTAGCAAATATACTATCAAAATGAAAATCTCTTTCGCGCTGCAGAAAGCAGCTGTTTTTATTTTATTTTCGTTTGACGTTGATTAGGCGTTGACTTGACATGACAGAACAGCTGTTCAATTGTCAATCATAGAAACAAAAAGTGAAACCACAATACAAAAATATCTAAGAGTGAAAGAGATCAAGTAGCATTTATAGATGTTGTTTTGATATGTGACAGTGACAATCGATCGCATTCAAAGTAACCTATGCCCACCCAATCATTGATGTTCAATTCAGTTTCACCGCCCGCCCGCCCTAAAATATCACTAATCAGCGATTTGCTTGCCGCTTGCTTGGTTTGGTTTGCTTCAGTCAAACAATCAAGTATTTCATTTTCAGTGGATTTCACGACTGTATTTTGTATTTATGTTTTTCGTTCGCTTCGCATCGCATTGTCGCCCCAAATTCCAATCTCTCTCGACGTGAAGCTCCTTAGTTACATCTTAAATTTGTGGACTTTTGTAACGGTTACAGTGACGTAAATATAGTGTGCGGCATCAGCGTGTTTTCTTCGTGTTTTAAATAATGAGCGATGAAAAGCAGCCTCTTCTTACCGGGCCTCTTGTTTTACCTGAAACCAGTGAGCCACAAGTAGAATTAGAGATTGATCAGTCAGTTCCGCACGAGAAAACCAAGAGTGATTACCACCCGGCGTCAGAAAGATGTTTGGAACACCCGACTTCAAATTTCGATACAATGATCCACCTGCTGAAAGGGAATATTGGCACAGGTATACTAGCTATGCCAGATGCCTTCAAAAATGCAGGTCTAATACTAGGTAAGTGCCTTCATACCCTTCTAATAAGAAAAGCGAAAAACTACTCGCACCTACTATTGGTACCTAACCTACATAACACAGGTAAGTACATAATTTTTTGGAAAGTTTTATGATGCCACTTTCGTATTTTTTTTATACATCAAATGTATAATAAATAAGAAGTCTTCATTAACAATGTGTTACAATGTACATATTTATTCAAAAAAGTCGGTGATCTAGTTCTCATAGCACAAGCTTTGCTTAGTTAGGGACTAGATTGCAAAATGTTCATGAATACATTATTTTAGGTGTATTTGGTACTCTATTCATGGGAGCGATATGTACACACTGTATGCACATGCTGGTAAGATGTTCCCATGAGCTATGCATCCGGAGCCAACGGCCAGCGTTGAGTTTTGCCGAAGTTGTGGAAGACGCTTTCTCATCAGGACCGGCCATGTTGAGGCCGTTTGCCAAAAAAATGAGGTAAATCCAGTTTTTTATGTAACTTTTATATTATTGCTTATGAATAATTCAATGCCAATCAAATGTGAAATATTACATCATTACTATTGTATAATTTATTACCAATTTAAAAGGTATATGTTAAGGAACCTATAACTAATTGTGTTTTTATGTTAAAAGAAATATTTTTATTACATGCTTTTATAACAAGTTATAAACAAGTAGATTTTAAGATATCTAACAAGCTTAAATCATTATTTGTGTGATTTAATTACACAGTGATTAACAAAAAAGTCTGACATACTTAAACCGGTTGCAAACTAGTAAACATTTGTTGATTCAACTATCTTAATTGACAAACAAAGGAAATTTACGACTTTTTATCGCGTTTCTGTGTTTATTTCCTTTACATAATCAATAATTACTTTGTAGGTAAACTTTCCTATTTACTGTGTCAACATTCCCTGCAGGAACTGATAAATAAGTTTTATAAAAATTCCTAAGATTTTATCAAATAAATGCACTTATTAAGCTATTAGGGCGCCTTCAAATTAGCCGCAAATTGTCGCGCGGAGGCAGCGCGGCTGCAGCGCTGAGGCCGCGCTGCTGTCTAAATCCATATAAATTAAAAACGCGCGACTGCAGCGCTGCAGCCGCGCATCAGTTCATCGATCGACTAGTGACGGTCCAAAATCCTTTTTCTTTTTAATAGTAACACTAACAGCAGTGTTTCTTCGTCAGAGTCCATCGTGAAACTAATTATACAACACTATGATTCTCGAACCAAGCTACAGCAGCGCGGCCGCAGCGCTGCAGCCGCGCTGCCTCCGCGCGACAATTTGCGGCTAATTGGAAGGCGCCCTTAGACCTGGCACACATTAGATAGTCATATTATGACAAACTTTACTCAAGTATGTGAACAATTCTCAAAATATAACAATTTGGCAAAAAAACGCAATTAAATCAAATATTATTAGAAATATGTTTAACAGAGAACCAAATAAAAGGCTGATACCTATCTGTTAAATAACTTTTAAACTACTCTTAGAACTACCCTGGCAAGGTGCCCAAAGGCTAAGAGAAATCTTAACTTTTTTAGGCACCCAAATAAAGATCCATCTTTACCTGCAAACTTTCATATTTTTATCGTTTTATCGTAAAAATTACTCTAATATACAACATTGTCATTTTGTTAAACTGTACAATTTGTAACAGAGTATGTAAGATTACTTCTTAGCAAATAAATAGAGAATTAATGTATATGCAGATCTAAATAAACATACGTAAATAAATTCGTACATATATGTTTATTAATGAATATTAATGTACTTACTTGCATTTCTTTTAGAATTTTTATTAGAATTCTATAAGAAAATGTTGTTACTTGCGGTGACGGAATTATTTTTATTATGAATACAGTATTATAAATAATGTCTCTAAAAATTAGGCCAGTATTTGACCTGCATCCTAAGTCTACGTTCTAATATACAATTTCAAAACTTAGGATTATTATAGCCTTATAAATGTCATTTGGAAATAATAGAGTAAATAAATTAATATTATTTTTTTAGTACCTACCTAGTTATATATTTCAAAATGGTGAGCTCTGCAGTAAAATATCAAATCTGCTATCTTTGTTGGTCCGCCATTTCTAATTTAGAATGACGTCATTAGACAACGTGACAAAATTTCATCAAACGGTTGAGGATAACTGCTTAAAATCTGGTCCATGAATTGATCTGAACATACAAACATACAAACTTGTGAAATAGCAAGCGAAGTTTGTGGTTCATGGTGCATGGGGCATGTGTAAATAACAAACTTTATGTATTGTTTCAGGAATATAGTCAATGTATTTTTGGTCATAACCCAACTCGGATTTTGCTGTGTGTATTTTCTATTTGTCGCTACTAACCTTAGAGATACGATGGCCATATTCAAAATTGAATTAAGTGTGCATTTCTACTTAGTAGTACTGTTCCCTTTTATACTGGCTTTGGCTATGGTGAAGAATTTGAAGTATCTAACGCCGGTTTCTCTGCTAGCTTCGATCATGACCGCTTGGGGCCTTGTAATAACATTCTACTATATACTGCAAGATTTGCCAAGGACCGACACAGTGAAGCCTTTTGCGAGTTGGCACCAACTACCGCTGTATTTCGGAACTGCGATGTATGCTTTCGAAGGCATTGGAGTGGTGAGTTTCATTACAGGGCTTTTAGATTACTTCAATGTGTATTTTGTGTATTTTTCAAGTATTCTCGTCGCCCATTCCTCAATGCTTGAAAATTTTATGACATATGCTGCTGAAACGTGGACAATGACAGTGGGGTTAACCCACAAAGTGAAAGTCGTTCAGCGCGCTATGGAAAGAGCTATAATCGGAATTTCTTTGAGGGATAGGACGCGCAACTGAGCTCTATCGAGCTCAGTTGCGCGTCTTGGGAGATACCTACGTCCAGCAGTGGATTGATATAGGGTGATGATGATAATGAATGAATATGTATTTTATTCTTTGATATCGCGAGAGAAATTAAGTTATACCTATTACCTATCAGACGATAAAATAATCCGGCCACGCTAATAGCTTAGTAAAATGGTAATTTGTGTTTTATGATGGAACTGACGCCGCGCGATCATTTTATCTGTTGTTCTGAGTTGGTCATATAGATACCTAGTGTACCGAATATTGATTGATAATGACGTCATAGTACAGCCTCGCACTCACATGCCAAAGCGAACCTAAGTACCTACCCCATTCGCCACCCACGCAATAAATGGGCGTAGAATTAATATGAAAGGAAACCTCGACTTTCATAAGAATTCCTTTTATACTCGGCACTGAGGGAATAAATCTTTGTCAACATTTTAATAGATTTTCTTTTACATTGCTTTCAAAGTCAAATATTTCTTTATTCAATAAAATCAGAAGGATCATTTAGAATCGTCTTACATACTAGGTGATTCTAGGTGCCAGTTCCACGCGACCAGAGCCTAGAAGAACGGGCAAGAAACTTTTTTTTTTCTATTCGCTCTATGGTTTAGATTTTTCAAACTGTTTGTTCTAAACTAACCTATTACGACAGTTGTAGAGCTGTCTTTCTCTTTATAAAAAAGGGATTAAAGTATTTAGCTCATCAAAACAGCTTTTGTTGGGTTTTTCTTTCACATAAGTTTTTTTTTTAACACTGCCTATCAAAACTACAATATTTTCTCATTACTCGAAACAAATTTTCGTTAAAGCTTCTAAACTAAGCCATTTTGCAGCTTTAGCGTCAGGGTGGTTTGAATGCATTCCACTCAATATTAAGATCAATGTTTTTGTTTACATTCGATGCAAGATTGCTCGCGTGACCTTGCTTTGTCGATAGCATTACCTAATGCATTATACACTAATATAATACTTCTATACATGATATAACGCGGTTTACACGATAACAATCGTATTATATCACAAACAGTGGAATTGTTTTATCAAAACAATTATTGCTCGTAAAGCTTGGGCATATGGGAATATTCCAGAACATATCAAACCTAATGGGGCGTCTAAACGGGCTATATTTTACGACAATTTGTGGCTGCAATTATTGACAAACATTGCCCAGCCATCAATAAAACATTTTTATGGCTGAGCAATCAATTGCAGGCAACATGTTGCAATATGGCTGCAATAGTATGGCCTTTGATTCAGAACCCTTTAATGAGCCACACAATCCAGCAACAATGGCCGACGAAATGACGCTCATCGCAGCCGCTTACATTGTTTTGGCAGAAAAACGAAAAAAAAAAGGACACGAATGTGGATTTGGCAGTATTTTCGATTGCGAGGCGATCGTTCGGCCACACGCTGGCTACACATAAAAAACATTTTGACATATCAAAAAATATGTGGCTATAATGCCGGGCCATCCTTAAAATATTGCATAGTGTGGCTGGTATTGGTAGCAATGTTGCCGGCCACAGTATTGCAGCCACAAATTGCCGTAAAATATAGCCCGTTTAGACGCCCCATAACCCAGATGTTTTTCAAGGTTTGCGTCAATCGTGTTTTCGAATTTTATCGGATAAACCAGTTCCAATTTAGACCATAATACCTATGTAACAAACAAAGACCTATTTACGTTAAACTATGTTTAATAAGTCGGACGTTGCTTACCAAAGAAAGTCTGTGGTTTTAAGTTCCGCAATTCGACCTACTTACAGGAATACAGTTTCTCGACAAATAAGTATTATTGCCAACAAAACTCTATAGCAAAGAAACTCATTTATCATTCCACAAATACAAGCGAGGGCTTCCTAAGTTTCCGACTAATTATTTTTATTTCTGTTAGCTAGAATAGAACGGATACGGTTTTTTTTAATTTGAAATTATCAATGACAAGAATGTTGACTGACGGGTGGCTAGTTCTAACATGACGGGGTATTTCAAAAATGGAACACATTTCTCAGGCTAGTATTTGAAAGAAAGAAAAAAACATACATAATTTATTAAATATATAATGCATTTTATAAATTGAGCTAATTTTATGTATTTCTTTTATTTTTTCTTTATTTATTAGAGAGGGTTCAATAGTTTTATTACTAAATTTTGATCGAAAAAAACAACCACTTGATCAGAATCAATCGTTTAAAGGAGCGTTTGGGAAAGAGCCGCTTTAACACGTTAACAGCTTCAAAAGAGATGATAAAATTGATGATATTTCCAGGTGTTACCACTAGAGAACAATATGAAGACTCCGGAAGCTTTCGGAGGCTGGACCGGGGTACTAAACACTGGTATGGTGATCGTTGGCGCTCTATACACCGCTATAGGATTCTTTGGATACCTGAAGTATGGCGAAGCAGTTAAAGGGAGCATCACATTGAATCTACCGAATTCATTGTAAGTTTATATTTAAACAGGTTATGCTTAAGTGTGGACGAAAGCGGAGTACAGGGATGAGTGGAAGATCTTTGCCCAGCAGTGGGACTAAATTATTAAATAAAAAATCCTAATACTGCTCAAAGGTGCAGGCAGTTGCCCAGCAGTGTGAAGGGATAGGTTTGTAAAAAACAAAAGACTGTCTAATTGTTATGCCACGTTGGTCATGTTGATGTTTCACGCTCTAGTTCCTAACTAAGCACTATGGGAACTAGGTTGCTGATGAATACCTTTTTTTGTAAATACATAAAAAAAAATTGATCACACAAAGTTTCGGTCTTTGTGGAACCTACTACCAAAATACTGAGCTGTGATATGTCCAAAGTTTTCTAATTAATTACATAATTGTCATATGCCCACTTGGTTGGCTCATATTTAAAAGAGCTATTTATTGTTGCAAACAAAGTTTATCAACATTTCAAATACGACGTCTCACAAGGCACGTCCTTAAATGACGTCATTGTTGAGTCAGACGTCGAAACACCTGTATGTTTCACCACATAAAAAAGATTAAAAAATAGGCAGATATAGCCCTTAACTCATTGTAATAAAGTCTATAATTTCCAGATTAGCGCAAAGCGTCCGCGCTGTGATGGCAGCTGCTATATTCCTCTCATACGGCCTGCAGTTCTACGTACCTATGGGTATTGTCTGGCCGTTTGTCAAGTCGAAGCTTACGTCAGAAGACGCCCTGAAACATGGGGAGGCGGTCACGAGATTCGTACTTATACTAATCACATGTAAGTTGTATATTTTTAACCGAGGCTAAAAACAGAGGAGGTAAATGTGGTAATTGAGCTGTATATAATATATATATATATATACAGTAAAACCCGCTTAAGACGATTTCCCAGGGACCCTACCAAAAACGCGTCTTATGCGTGAAAGCGTATTATGCGGGATAGAAAAAATAAAATGTTCTACATAGTCTCCATACATATTGTTCTGTATTATGTTATAATGTAATATGTAGGTATTAAATTATACATTTATCAATTACATTAAATACGTAGTGTAATTTTATAATAACGTCATTTAAAATAATCGCTTATTTTAGTTTGACAGAAAGATTCTGATGCATTAGTAATTAAACATTTTCAACATAAATCAACTTTTGCAGTGCGTCTTTGCTTTGATCCAAAGACCTTACATAGCATCTTAAAACATTAACAGCTGATAATGTCTGGGCGTTTGACAAAACCGGAGTTGACTCATCTTCATTATCACTCATTTTATTATTGTGTTATTCACATTCTCAATAAGATCACCGTATGAAAATGATAGAATTTCATACGGTGCCAAAATATCCAGGAAATATCCAGAAAAATCCTGCAGTATCTCGGGTTCTTCTTCTTCCAACACGGGCGGGGGGCTTTCTGAGGCTCGCGTTAGAGCGCTCTGCTAGTGACCGACGGCTCGGCTCGGGCGTATTAAACGGGATGACGAATCGTATTAAGCGTTAAGAAATGTATGAAAATATGTCTCAAGTTGCAGGGACCGGCGTAAAGTGGCGTATTATGCGAGAAATCGTATTAAACGTGATCGTCTTAACGAGGTTCTACTGTATATATATATCTATTATATAATATATATAAGGTCAGTGTGGGCAAGTCCGGCATAGTTTTCTTAAATTGAATTTCAATATAACTTTAAAAATCGAAATAAAATTTATTAGTTACTTTAAGTAGTCGGAAAATATTGGTATTACATTTATCTTTCTATATCTATCTAAAAGTAGGGTTAATTGTAATTGTCTTCAGATTTATAGCATTTTTTTGTAAAGTAGGCATTTAGACGGACTTCCCAACCAGTTTGAGGCAAGTCCGTCTAGTAGCAATAAAATCGAAACTAGTGAGCCAATATGTATGAAAACCTTATCGATAAATGATGAAAAGCTGCCGTTAAAATAAGTGTTTTAAACGTGTGACTATAAGGTATACTTTTAAAGAAAAATAAAATTATTTAAATAAAGGGCAAGTCCGGCATATCTTTGCTGATGATGTACTTTCAGTGGTTGTAAACATTTTCACAAAGTACCCACTTACGATTTTTTTTTCAATAACATACAAATCAATACACAAGAATCTTTATTTGTAAACAAGTAATCATTAATAATGTAATGTATGAATTTAGAAATGGTGTGGCAAACTATTGCCGGATCTCTAGCTACATTTATAACACTTTCTGCCAGTACGAAATAAGTGAGTATGGGATAATTTTCTAAACCAGATCTTTGTTAAAACGATAAATATTCACAAAGTCCGACATGATGTGCCATGCTACATGAGTCAGGTATAAAAAATCAGAAATTAAAAAAAAGGTTGGATAGTTCCATGCTTTCAAAATATGTATTCACAATTTATAAACTTTTAAAGAATACTTATAGGTGATGCTAGTCCTCTTGCAAACATACCAGTGCATCTTTCACTTAATTATTTATTATACACAAAGTAAATACATAAAAATAAACGTAAATAGATTAGTTTTACAGAGGCAAGCTTAACCCTGAAAAGAGTTCACTTTCGTAGACAGGCGAATAATACTTACAAGTTGAATAAACAGTATAAAATAATTATAAAATTTGAACTACTAAAAAGGTTGACAATATCTGGAATTAAGGCAAGACCGGCATATGACGGACTTGCCTTATGTATAGTAGACGGACTTCCCAACTATAACATTCGAAGCTTGGATTTTTTCTATTTGTTATAATTACGAAACTAATGCGTTATTTTTGAATCGGACAACAGATATACATTCCCGAATCTGTAAATGGCCTACGTTATCACAGATACTCAGAAAACTTCTTAGATTTCACACCTTTTTTTTCATTTTTCGACGAGACGTCAAACTTCAACTTCAAGTTAAATTCGCGGAAAAAATTGGTTGTCAATTTTTTTCCAACATTAAGATGTTAGCGACATCTATTATCACTAGTTCGAACAAACTCAATGATACTGTTTTACCAACCGAGTTATATGGCTCTAGCTATTCAAAAACGGAAGTTATTGCCACTAGACGGACTTAGGGCCTAGACGGACTTACCCACACTGACCTTATATATTTCTATATTATGTTGTTAGATAACGCAGAACTTTTGACGGAGTAGTCCGATTTTGATATATCTTTTTTTTTATTGGAAAAATATACTCCGGTCCCATATAAATTTGAAAAGTAATCCAACCCTAAGGGCAGTAAACAGTGGGTTCGATTCCCACCCTAAGCAAATATTTGTGTGATGAACATAAATATTTGTTCTGTGTCAGGGTGTTTCTATGTATGTATTTACAAAATAAAATGTATATATAAGTATTCTATCAGCAGTTTAGTAACCATTGTACAAACCATGCTTAGTTTGGCACTGGAGTGTGATGTGTGAAATGTCCGTGAATAATTATTTATTTTATTACATTTTAACGTAACAATCTTACGTAATCTAATCTTGAGTATTCAATTATAAAGTAAATGCCCTAGTTTTGTTAAATAATAAAATAAGTTATTGATTCTAACTCATTCAAGTGTTTGATAAAAAGTGCCCTAAAAACGTCCGTCTGGTCGTTAGGTTATCTGTCGCAAACAGATCAAAACAACAGCTAATGAACTCATTTGAATCATGTTCTGACAATCGGAAACGTATTTGTATTTTAAATACTACTTCCCAGTATGTATATTGCTGTTATAACCATTTTTTTAACCTATACTGTTCCACTGCTGGGCAAAAGTCTCCCCAACGCCTTCCACTTATCCCGGTCTTTGAGGACACACCACCAATCCCTCTCCTGGGCGTCCAGATCATCCATCCAACGCCTCTTCGGCCAAAAAAAAAATTACTTAATTAAATAAATATTTAAAGGCACATACCTTGATGTGCGCGATGACTCTGATAGATTAAAGCATTGCACCATTGACAACATACATTTACATACTAGACGACCGATGGCGCGGGCGGGCCTTACCGCCTGCGACGCGGAGGTTGCGGGTTCGATTCCCGCTTTGGCATTATTTATTTATTCATATTTTTCTTTCCAGTTTCAGCGGCTGTACTGATTCCGAACTTGAGCGGCATCATCTCGCTTGTTGGTGCGTTCAGTAGTTCAGCTCTAGCGCTGATATTTCCTCCTATCATCGAAATAATGACGTTCTGGCCCGATCAGCTCGGCAAACGGGACTGGAAACTATACAAGGATCTGCTGATAATACTCTTCGGTATCACAGGATTCGTATTCGGAACTTACACGAGCGTTGAAAATCTATTTTTTTAACGATTAGACTACTGTGAAAGGATTTTGTCATACTGCCCGGTTTACACTCAAGTACTGAGAAATTTGTATGAATAATATGGTTATTGTAAATTTATTGGACCTGTAGCGTATTTGAGATACACTGCGCTGTGACACAACAAAGTTTGATAGTTCAGTTAGCGTTGACGCTCAATGTAAATCAAATGAGCTATCCGATACGATTGTCACATTTATTTGTCATTAGGCCTCTGATAACAACATAAACTTTACTAGTTCGTGGCAATGTTTTAGGCATTTGAGTCACTATTCGCTCAGTACACAGCGAAAGGTTACTCATATTGTATTTGTAAAGGTGAATAAGCTATAACAAAGGGATGATCACGAATAAATGTGACAATCGTAACGGTACGGCATTCAATATACACTGCATCGTGACACTGCAACGTTCTGCAATCGAACTAGTGTTGACGAGCAGTGTGCAGCAAATGCATCACAGTTTTAATTGTCATACATATTCGTGATTGGGTCCCAGCCCAGAGTATTGCCAGTCTATGCCACGAGTTTTGAAACCAAAAAACCAAAGATTTACAAAAATGTTATGATACCATGACAATAATTATTTAGCGTGTGTATAAAAGCTTTTAAAGTTATATTAGCTTCAAACCCCGTGCGGTTAGTATTACACCAAATATTAAATGGATTTAATTTATTTTTAGGCAGCTATTGTAGTATTGAGCTAAGTTTAATGTATTTTTACAGAGAATACTTACAAGTGAGTTTAAAAGTGATAAATACGATTTTTAGTACATTGGTACTTATTTTTATCTTGTTCTTGTATTGAAATAGATATTGAATTTTAGAAAATATAAACTATTTGTAGAAAATAAAAGTAGAGATCATTATTGTAAAGTTACGAATCTATTATTGTTTTTTGATGTGAATTTTATTCTTTTGTTGATTTTGTTTTAGTTAAATTATGTGCATTTTACATTTGGGCATTTAATGTCCATTATTATAATTTTATTATGGCAACTATATCGCTCTTACAAGCACAAAATGTATAGCAGCATTTATTTATTATATAATTTTAAAAAAATAATGTTGATACGTCATCTGAATTAAGTTTGTAGCAAATCTTATAACATCCTGTATTAAGTAAACGTACAAAATGTATTTTATTTCATTTACTAGCAAGTTATGAATGAAATTAAGAATATGAAACCAGAATACGCCCACCCGCTGAATGTACCTAAAATATCTCATTACAATATTATTTGCATAAACAGCTCATATCATTGTATGATCTATATACTAATTAGGTAAAGTAATATAAAATAAAACACGCAGTAGATACTATACAAGGTACAATAAGTACCCTTACCCTTCGAACCTGATTGATCTCAAGTTTAATTTTGGTTAAAAATAATCTGTTTTATTTCGAATATTAGCATGACATTTACAACTACATTGTAAGTAATATTTATATTGATCTTTTAAAATTTAGAAAAGTGGTTATAAAACTACATAGAATGTTGTAAAATTGTTACGACTTGGTGTATTCCAATGGTTAAGATTTTAATAGCTTCTTCACATCATAGACGTCTAAATAATGTAACGTGCTCCTTAAGTTAACTATCTATTATATGGAATCTAATCTGAAATAAATATATTTGAATGAGCAGTATTTGTGTTGTTTTGGTTCATCCTAGTATTTTACTCATTAGGTGCATGGAAAGAGCCTCCTCGTGGCGCACACCGGTAACAGCTAGGCACGGTAAAGCAGTGTCTAGTCTGGCTAATCTTTCCAACACGATGCTACAACAAAATACAGTTGTAGCATCGACACGATAAGAAGAAGACTCATTAGGTGGGTTTAGGTACCTTCCTAGAGCTGATATAAGAATAAGAATATAATCTAGTACAAAGCTAGAAAATCCTAAAGTGATGAATTACACATGTGATAATTTATATCTTATCGTAGGTATAGCTAATTTATCATCTAACTCACATTATTGACACTACTCATAGATGGCGTTATAAAGAAGAGTTCAGTCTGACAAGCATAGTGCCAAGCCGATTCATGCTGGATTGCATATTTAGTCTGTTTAAGAAAATTTTATAAAGTGGCAATAATTTGTGAGCTGAACAGATGAAACTGGTCTATTTTTGTCTATGTTGAAATGTCCAAATGTCATTCACCGACAACAAATTAAAAAATGTCGGAATCGTGTCAAGACGGTAATTGTCATGGAATTATTGAATGTGGCCCTGATGAATCACCTACGAAACTTATCGTCAATTACATTCCCGAAGTCATGACCCAGGATATGATGTTTTCACTTTTTTCTACAATGGGTAAACTGGAAAGTTGTAAGCTGATATCCAATCGAGGGTATGGGTTCGTCGAGTACTCTTGTCCTGAAGACGCAATCAAAGCAAGAAAAGCATTCAACGGGCTCCTAATGCAGAACAAGACGTTGAAGGTATCACATGCCTTGCTCAACCCCGAGCTGAAGCCTCCCACGAAGCCGGAGGCCGACTGGAACCTGTACGTATGTAACCTGCCCAATGAACTGACCTTGCAGGATCTACACGGTCTATTCGCACAATTCGGCAAAATAGTGAATTCACGCATAGCCGCCGGTATAGCATTTGTTTTATACGAACAGCAGTTCGAGGCGGAGAGAGCAATGCAAAGTATCAATGGCTCTACGCCTCCTGGGTTTCTACATCCACTAACAGTTAAGTACGCCAATAAAAGTAATCCTCATAAGTATAAAAACAATAATAACAATTTTGTGAAGGGTGCCCTCATGAAACCGTTCCATTGGATAAATCATTTCAATTCGATAGGAGATCACAATTCTCCGAGCACATGGTCCATTTACATATATAATATTGCAATGGAAGTGGAGGAGTTGACACTGTGGCAGTTGTTTGGTCCTTATGGTGCTATTGTATCTGTAAAGATAATTAAGGACCATCAAACCAATAAAAGCAAAGGATTTGGATTTGTGACGATGAGGAATTACGATCAGGCGGCCATGGCAATACAAGCACTGAACGGGTATGTCCTGCACGGACAACCTCTCTCTGTGAGTTTTAAAACTCAAAAGAGATAATGGTGAATTATAAGACTTATTATATTACTATACAATATCAATACAGTAAGAATAAGCAAAAATACCTTATTACCAATTATTGGCATTAACAGACACTGCATATGGCAATAGGTTTAATCTTAATTCTGTGTACACTTTAACTTTAAGTGTGGTCATTTGACTCTTGTTAAAAATAAATTATATTACTTTGAGCTATCGACATTGTTAAGTTTGATTATTGAATAATAATTTATTCAGTTTGCTCGTTAAATATTTCAAGTTTACTAGGAGTTTAAGATTTGTAATTGAAAATGAATGTTGTTTTGGAGTTCAACATAAGTTGTGCGCTATTTGCTTTCTTTATTTTTATCTATTATTTAAGTATAATAAACCATTTGAAAGAAAGTGCTTTTACAAGATCTTACTAATCGATAAGCCAGATTGAGATGTTTAATCAGCTACTAGTTTTAGTTGTACACTTTTTATAACAATGATGTCTATTTAGGTAGTGAAAACGAAATCTAGATTATATCATATTTATACATTTAGTATAAAAATTTGCTGAATAAAAGTTCATTTTCACAATTTTATATGTGTGTTTTGTTCTGTGTGTTATCTGTTTCAGCTGTATACAACTATCTGTTTGTTTTGTTAAGTGTATATTTGAACATAACTTGACCTCTATGAAATTTAAAAGCCTTTTTACTGACTGAACATAGAACAGCCTTGAAAAGCAATATTCAGGTTTTTATTCTTATTAGTATCTTGTTAGAACTCTAATTGGACAACCTATTTGGTTAGGTACTTGATAGCAAAAAAACTAGCATCTAATAAAAACTAGTTACTAGGTAGTTCAGTTCTAGATATGGGTCGTATTTTAGTTGTGAACTCTACAAACAGAGGTTAGGTCACCATGACATCATAGTCAGACCTAGAACTCGTATCTAGATCATTATTTTCTAATGGACTATTTATCAGTGTAGGTATGGTATTATCAGAATATCGTACTTTGTTACTCATTGCAAATAATTATTCTGTTAAGATATTTGGTCCTCACTTTGCAACTTCTAGTCCAATTTAGATAAAACTTATTTACTTACATTCTAAAAAGAGATAAAAAATATGAGAATGAAGTTACAGGCAGAAGTTGGTATACGGTACAGTCAGCGACTTACTACGCATCGTGAAAAATCTTAACTAGATTTTTAAAGAAAAATATGGCTAGGTCTTCTCGCAAAATAATAGTAGGTAGGTATAACATTTTATTGGCAATTATCATAACATAACATTAAAAACTTCTAAAAAAGAGCACATAAGAATTATACATTAAATTATGACTTTTATATAGTCATCACATCACTAAGCTCGTACTGGTGTAGAGTCATTGGACTTTACAAATCCTTAGCTTTCTGTAGTCTTCAACTAAAACGTTTTAATCCTAATAATTGCCAACTGAGAACCTAAGAATAAATGAGAAAGAAGATTCTAAGTTGCTGTTGGTTGGTTACAGGCTGCTGAATAACTCAATATGAATGAAATTGAGGTTAACTATGCCACAGTGATCACCTCATAGACACACTACATCAACACGCAATGTATTTTCTAACAGGGTCATAAGCATAACCTGCCGACTGGCCTGGCCCCGAAAATATCAAGTTCATTGACCATACCACTCTCATTAACCAATAAGAGAAACGGACTCTATGTAACGTCACTTCCTAAATTGAACCACAGAATACATTGTACTCAAAACCTAAGGTTTGTCCAGCTAGTCCAGCCTCAGAGAGAAGTATAGGGTGACCAAAAATAGCTACGAAAGTGCTCTACCCTAATAACAGAGCACCGGCCTACTTGCCTAGTCACTAGTATTTTACTATGTAGGTAAGTTATTTGTTCAAGTGTCACTCTGATGACTGATTTTAATTACCTATCTACCATACTATATGCGCCTAGCTACGTGCATCGTGCCTCCAACGTAGGTCACTCACAACTCGGTTGTAAACCGGACATGCCGATCAATCAGTAACCGGAAGTTATCCACTGTCTTCTCTAAACTTTGTTTTTGAACTTATAGTTAACCAATCCGTACCTACCAATACCGAAACTTAAAATCATTAGGATACATTTTCTGGGCAAATTGTACTTGAAAAATATTAAATTACCTACTGCAGTGCAGTCAAACGACGGACGATTGTTGTGTGAATTACTTACTACACGAATTTAAAGTTTAAACTACCAATAAATTATGACTAGACTGCGAATTAGCAAAACAAAAGCGTTAAGAAGTTGATTATTTATGTGCGTTGTAGTGTAGCAGTTGTAGGTAAAGTTAACTCTGAAATGAAAAGTTACTTTTCGGCATAAAGTATTGCGCATGCGTAAGTGAATCAATAGCTGCAAACACTCGCGTGTCACGCAACTTAACTAGTCCTGAAAAACAAAATAGTTATTATTTTCTAGGATTATAAACTGTGGTCGTAGGTTTACAGTGCATTCGTGTGCCGGTGCCACGGCCCTGGCGAGCGCCGAGACTCCGTCGGCAGCGGGAGGCGTCGGCCTCGCCGTGAATAGCAAGGTACGGTTATTTTGCCTTAAATAGTCTTAAATTTCTATGCTTTAGTGTAAATAGGTTTATGTACAATTCTAAGCTTATTTTTATGTAGGTTGCGTACCTACACATGTAACTGCTTTGAGTTTTTACAACATAGCGAACGCTATTGAAGTGTAATTGTGTGACCCACATTTTGAGCGTTGAGTGTTGCAAGACTATGCAGCGAAAAATAGTTGAATCAGTCTTCAAGAGCAAAATATTTTCTAATCTTGACCTAATTTATCTACTCAGAACTTGGGGTGCAACTATCTAGAAAAGATATTTTTATTATAAGATGTTCTATTGCTATTGATAACTATAGCTTGGTCTTTCATCATTAGGTAGAATCGAAACGATCGATAGGTAGATAGATTCCATTACCTACACGGCCTATTTTTCGGTTAAGTCCCTAAGGCTAATGTTTTCAATCAGGTTAGAAAAATGTGGTTTCCACCCCAGGTGTATCCAAGTCCGGGGGCGGCTCGCGGGGTATGGGCCCTGCCGCAGCCGCCCCCCTGCACGATGGCGGCTGAGGAGCCCCTACCGCCGTGCTCACCGATCTCGCCGGAGGCGCCAGCAGCGCCCCCTCGCACCATTACCAGCCTGTATCACCATTCTGACCTTCACCAGCTAATATTTGAAGCTGTGCGCTCTGGGTGAGATACGATGTCAATATCATAGAAAGTGCTTTATTCGAGAAATCAAACTTATGCTCAGATAACTGAAACTGAAAACAAAAGGGAATTTATCGCGTGCTTTCTTTGCAAAGGCCTTCGAAGGATATTAAACATAGACACAAATAGGTAATTTAGTTTATAGGGTTTTCGACGTCTCTATCTCTAACTTGCAGTGAGGTGTCGGAAATCGAGCGACTTGTTGAAAAGCTAGGTGTGGAAGTGCTGACTGCTCGTGACCAGCATGGATACACGCCGGCTCACTGGGCCGCGCTGGACGGCAGTGTTGCTGTCATGCGTTACCTGGTGGAACGAGGCGCGCCTATCGACCTTTCCTGTCTTGGAACACAGGTAAAATTGTGTAGCTTATAATTGTATATGGTATCCATCTAAATCTATTCAACTATAGGTGATTGTCAATAAAAAAAAGCCCAAGGGTCAGTTCTAGGAATTGCAGACACTTCACTACCTAACTTCTTCAGGCAGTTAATGACTATAAGTTGAATCCAAATTCATTGTATGTCACAATTATTCAATTTAGCATAGCTTGGCAAACTAAACCTTGGAGTTTTGCAGGGTCCGCGACCAATTCATTGGGCATGCCGCAAAGGACACGCATCTGTTGTCCAAGTACTGCTGCAGTCGGGGGTAGCAGTTAACGCTGCTGATTTTAAAGGTATTCATGATTATCTACCTAGTAGTAGTAGTAAATTAATGTATGGTTACTGAATGTTAGTTAATTCTGCAGTCATCAGTGTCTGCACCTTTGGTTACGAACATGCATTTTATGAACAGCAGGATATTAAGTACCATGACTTGTGAGTTCAGGTGTGATCGTTTGCAGGATTGACTCCTCTGATGACGGCATGCATGTACGGTAAAACAGCAACAGCTGCTTATCTCTTGGGTATGGGAGCCGCGACCAGATTATCAGACATCAACGGAGACACTGCTTTGCATTGGGCAGCATACAAAGGTCACGCAGATCTGGTCAGACTGCTGATATACTCAGGGGTACCGCTCCATTGCACGGACAACTTCGGGTCCACGCCTCTGCATCTGGCTTGCTTGTCAGGAAACTTGACTTGTGTTCGGTTGTTATGTGAAAAGGTATTATAGTCTTATGTAAAAAAAGGGTCAAGCTATAATTATGACGTGATATGACCTTTAGGTTTTTAGAGATGTCTTACATAACTAGACGTTTCAGGTAAAAGCTGAACTAGAGCCTCGTGATAAAAATGGCAAAACGCCTTTGATGCTCGCTCAAAGCCACCGCCACGCGGAAGTCGTGAAGCTATTACAAAAAGAAATGAAGCGTAAATCTCATTGGATGCCACCTTTATCTGAACTATGGGCATTACTCTTCGGTGGTGCTGGAGATTCGAAAGGACCTCTTCTCTTCTTCCTAATATCTGTCCTTCTTTGGGGGTATCCGATGTACGTCATTCGTTGCATCCCCTTGACTTGGAACACGCTACGTCTATCTCATTATTGCTTCCTGTATTGGAACGGTATTATGTGGATTAGCTGGGTAATTGCTAATCGCCGGGATCCAGGGTATATCCCGCAAAACTCTGAGACTTACTACAGGGCTATCAGGCAGATACCATACTATGATAAGTGGAAGAAGAGAAACGCTATTCTTTCGCGACTCTGTCACACTTGTCGATGTATGAGACCACTAAGGTAAGTCGTTGATGACAGTTATTTGTAGCTAAACTAGGACAGCCAAGAAAGCAAGTTTACGCCGTTTTATGTTAATTAACGTTGACTAAAATGATAGTTTAGAGAACTATTGTCATCTTTCAAATAAAGCATTTGAATCCAAAATTGCCTGACTTTGGAGGTATATTTTATTATTTTCGGTAGTACCCCACCTAGATCAACTAAAAGGTCCTATTTAAGTTTCCGGCTGTAGTCTTTTTACACTCTGTACTATAACGTCGATGTTAATAAGTGAGCCAAACCGGAATTTCGTTTCTATGCCTAAAAATGTGACTTTCATTGCGATCTTTAGTTACTTTCATTTCACTGACATTCCTAATCATAACTGATTATCATTAATTTAGGTAAGTAGGTAGGATGGTAATACTTGTTTGATGCGTTACATGCACGATAGAAATCTGAGTCACAGATAGCGTGACTCTGTTGTCGTTCGTGAGATGAAAAACAAAGTGAAACTGCATTTATGGGTGACCAATGTGACCATTGCGTTTTATAAGAAAAGTAAAGCATACTTACTCTATAACAAATCACTGTAGATAAAACTTACATGAAAGTTTTACTAACTACTAGGTAGGTAGGTACTTAGTAAAACTTAGGTACCTAAATTAAAAAGAGACCTATTTTTTAGGGATCTAGCTAGATTTAGCTCCCTGTCCTCAAAGTTACGAATGTGATAAATTTGTAACTAAACTGAAATATCCGTATCTCATTCGTACTGGCTCTGATTTGACAAAGAAAAACTCCTACGTATTTGCATACTAACAAAAAACAAGACTGATCCTCATTTGTATGATATATCTATATAAATTTATACACAGTTTTATAATAAATGATTCTTATTATTATTCTAAGCGTGCCTTTATCAAATTTCAGAGCAAAACACTGCCGTATCTGTAAGCGTTGCGTTGCGTATTTTGACCACCACTGCCCCTTCATTTACAACTGTGTGGGCGTCCGCAATCGCATGTGGTTCTTCCTCTTCGTGATGAGCGTGGCCATCAACTGCACCTTGTCCATCTACTTCGCATGTTACTGTCTACTGCTGGAAGGATTTGGCCTGCTTTACGCACTGGGGTTATTGGAGGCGATTACTTTCTGCGCGCTTGGATGGATACTCACTTGCACTTCTGTGAGTTGGTTTTTTTTAGTTACTGTGGTAAATTTTTAGTGCACTAGACTGGGTACCATTCAACATATGCATGTCCCCAGCAAACATGATGACAGATTCTTGATTTTTATGTATGCGCTTTATATATCTACAAATAATGATCTATTGGGTGTTGAATTGTTTCATTGACAAAATATTCATCCGGAATTCGGTTGAAATTAGATTAATAAAAAATAAACTAAGTTATTTGATACGTCTGCGCTAACTTTTTATAAGATAGACCGTTAGTAGGTTCTATCGGTCAGACACCACGACATTTTCTATAGATTGGCTGAAATATCGATTTACTTTCCATTGGACCATTTTATTTGCATCTCGCATTATCGGACTCTCGCAGTATCTATTATCAGAGCCCTTAGTCCGAAGACGCATTTTAAAACTCCTTACTCTCGAGCCGACATGATGGCTATCCGAGAGACGACTGTCGGCTCGAGAGTAGGGAGTTCTAAAATGCACCTTCGGACTAAGGGCTCTGCACTTGTGCATGTAATTTTTTAAACTTTTTTTTTTACAGATTCTTCACGCCTGCATGAACTTGACAACTAACGAAATGTTCAACTACAAAAGATATCCGTATCTACGTGATAAGCGGGGACGATACCAAAACCCGTTTTCGCGAGGACCCTTTATGAACTTGATCGAGTTTTTTGTATGTCTCCCTGACAAATGCGATGAACAAGATATTTTCCACGAAGAGAGCATTTGATGCGAAAAAAACCAGTCAAGATGTTTAAGAACTGGGACATAAGAGTTCGCCCTTTTAAATTCCCGTCTTAAAATCATGATAACGTACTTAGTAGGTACCTAATGCGCTAAATATTTAATCTATTTTTCGTCTTGTCGTTAAATGCTTGTGGAATTGAATTCCATTTGTAAGATATTTCTATTAGAAAATTAGCTTATAAAACAATTAAAAATTGCCTGAATGCACGCTTTATATTTGGTTTTATTTACATCATAATTCCTTTAGACATAGATTAGCCCTTTAATTTATTGAATATATTATGTCTACTTATTACTTACCTACCTATAAAGGGTTTAATTAAAACAATGAATAATGATACAATAATTTATTTCAGAATGAAATCTACATACATAAACAATCACTTAGGATTGCTAAATTGTAAAAAAATATAACTTAGAAACACACACTAACATTGAAACACAACTATGTTTTTCTAAAGCAATATAATATTATTTAGTTTCCTGACATCACAATTACAACACTAAAAAGCATTATTTAGTTAAATACTTACAAAAAAAATATATACTTACATAACTATGCATTTTATTATTTTATCATTCAGTACTTCAGAAGTGGAGAAATACACAATACAGGTCAATAGTACAGTCAGCATCAGAAGTAGATAACATTTTAAAATTCTTGTTATTTTATTTTAATTCTCATTTTTGACAAAAATTAGTTTTTTTTTAACTCAAATTATATTTTAAACAATAAATCTTTAGGTCTCAAGTCAAAAAATATCTTGCTATGTCAATTGCTAGACAGTAGACCAAACGTATTTTTTTTTCTAAAGCATATCATTAGAATAAAGCCAGGAATACACATTAAAAAATATTTAACGTTACTACTGCATCTGTACTAAAAGTTATGCAAATATATAAAAAAAATATTAAAATGAGAAATCACAGCTCATATTTGAGACTTCTAAAATAGAGAAAAAAGTACTTAATAGTAAGTAAAGGCATGAGCACAAATAAATGTGACAATCGTAAACGTATCGAAACAGTGACGTATTCGATATACACTGCGCGTCGACAACAATTTTATTGTCGAACTTTGCAAAGTTAGCGCGCAGTTTATTTTCGTTACGTTTACGATCATCACGTTTATTTATCTCGCCTCTCAGTTCAGAGGGATTAGTCCGAGGTTGCATTTGCAAAACTCCCTACTCTCGAGCCGAGAGTCGTCTCTCGGATATCCATACAAAATTATAAGGACATCCGAGAAACGACTGTCGGCTCGAGAGTAGGGAGTTTTAAAATGCAACTTCGGACTAAGCCCTCTGCTAATAAAATAAACTTGCTTAAAACTACTCATTGATGTAGGAGTGACAAAACTGGCGTAACACTGAGCATTAGCCTGTTAGATTTTTTTTGTCGGACATCTATAGTATTCCGAGTTTTACTCGAAGACTTTAAACATGTTAGAAGCACGATATTACAACTCAAAAATTTGTTATATTCTATACAAAATTTGCATTTAGTTGTTCTTGTTCGAGTAAACCTCAGACAACAGACTCGGATCACGAAGAAAATCGTAAAAGTATCGGAACGTAGCATAATCATTTACACTGCGCGTCAATACCAGCTTGACTGTCACAGTGAATCTCGGATACGACACTCTTACGATTGTCACATTTATACGTGATCACCGCTCACTTATGTACGAACAAATTGTGATTATGATTATGATTATTTAATCATAGTCATTGCATATAATTGAACATAAACTATTTAATTTATGTGCAAATACATGCAATATTGCAATTAATAGACCGAATTCCGCCAGATTTGACAACCTTAAGCATAAACATATATCTTAAAACTATCCATCATAGCCGCTTTGATCTTTCCGCATACCTTTTCATTCTTAAATACAAGATAAATCCATCAAATATCACATCACATTCCTTTTAATTTCAGTCTAATTCTAATAAAAATAAACAAACGTACCTTTGTACTAATTGTTTCGAATTAAATGACACTGGCATCATATAAGCAACTTAATTATTAATTTGATAATACGCGGTTACAAATAAATCTTTATATTTGGATATAAAGTTAAATAAATTATTATAAATAGCAGTTACTACAATTTGTACGTACATTATTGTTTATACGGTAGTATTTAATACTGACACATTAATTAATAATGTACCTACCTGTATTATATCACAAGTCGCGGTTATATAACTCTATTTTCTTCATTTAAATAAAATATTATTTCAACCTTCATTACCCGTACAGTGGCAACTTCATTAAAAGTAATAATTTAAAAAGACACTATTATTTTAATTTAATATACTTATTTAATTTAATGGAATCTGATCGCGAGACAAGAAATAATATATAATCGGGCGTATATCGTGAACAAGATACGTCAAAGATAAGATTTGTTTTTTTTTTATAAATCACTGATGAAATCGCCACTGTTCGTGGAAGAATTCTGACATCCGGTGCACTATCGACAAAATGCTAAACTTTCTATAAACATGTGCACTATGAGCACCAAGTTTATGAAAAAAAAAATCGTCGTATTTTGCATCGGATATGAGAATTTCATCTACGTCTAAATTACAAAGTCATGATGCCAATGTATGCTTAATATTACAAAAACTACATAAAAACTTGGAAGATAATCTGAGAACTATAAGAACAATATTCGAACAATACCCATTGGAAAAAATATATGATGAGTGTTCTTTGCGCTTATTTCGGAATAAGTAAAATGTTATTATGAAAACATCGCACACACTTCACTTGGCTTTGCTAATATTTGTGCAGCCAGCACAGTTCAAAAAACAATGTTGATATAAAAAAACACATCACTATAAAAGCTGTTAAATATGGAAGCCGTTTCTAAAGAAGACTGTAGTAGTTAAACTAACGTTATGACTTTCAGTATAAGAGCGTGTAAAAGTAATTAAACGTGCATTATATGCCATTTTATTTCGAGTTCGCATATTCGAAATAAATAATTTTTCGTATTATTTAATCATCTTTTGGGTTGATGCGAATCGCGGCCGCGGCTTCTTCCTCAGAATGATCCTTGTCGCCCCATCCCCACAGCATGTGCGATCCATCACCGGTCCTCTTCACCCGACTTTGCACGATCTGTTCCGACACAGTCTTCATATCATACGCCCAGCCTATTTTAGCAAAGAAGTTGATAAAAGCTGTGGTGAAGTTCAAACGGGTGTTGCCAAGCTCAGCGGTTTTATAATCCCAGGGGAAAGTGTGGTGGTAGTTGTGGAATCCTTCTCCTAAAGCGAAGAGTGCCACGCTCATGTTTTCGGAGGGTTTGATGCTTTTGTCGTACGGTTTGTCGCCCCATTTGTGTGCGGCGGAGTTCACCAACCATGTTACGTTCAAGATGAAAGTGTAACGGAACATTGCGGCGACGAAGAATGCATTCAGCCACGTCTCATTCCACAGATACACGGGCAACACTGTCGGCATCAAGAAACAGGCGATGGGCATCAGAATCAGGTAGTACCTGGAAGTGATAATCATAATAAATATTCACGGACATTTCACACATCACAGTAGTCCCAAACTAAGCAAAGCTTGAACTATGGGAACTAGAGAGCTGATAGAACACTTATATATTTTATTGTAAATACATACATAGAATACATAGTAACAAGAATCATAACCCTAAACATAATTTATGATGTAACAGACAGCTTGAAGGATAAGTGGGTCAGTTATATTTGCAGCAGATTTCCATTTATATTTCTCAAAAAAATAGAAATAACCGTATGACCCTGATTAACCCAACCTTAATTATACCATCAAATGAAATCCTTAAATCAGCTATTAAACATAGAAAGTCAACTTTATGTTATTTTTAATTACAGAATTTTGATTTTGAAATTATTTTGATAACTCAATGTGTCAAGTGTGTAAGATAGACCGAAATGTTTTACTATTATCAAGAGCTACACTTATGGTAAATTAAACTGGGTACAAAGTTTATTTTATCAAAAAGATATGGCTTAGCTTTGACGGAGAACGCTATCAACTTGTATAATGCCTACACACTTGAATTTGAATAAGCCGCAGAGAATAAACAAATTGCGTCAAGTATACATAAAAACACGCGCCTACCTAACATCTATAATTAATGTACCGTAGCCCGTAGTAACTATGAAAAAATCTGTGGCACTTGACCTCAGAATTAATTAAACCCAAAGTTCAAGTTGCTCAAGGTCGTATTTGCGTAAATTAAATTCTTGCAAATATTTGAATTACATTACAGACTCCACAATGTCATCAGAATTTTAATTATAGTCTATTATGCTGGGGCCACATTAGCGGGCTACGGCGAATATTCGTGTCAACGCGATGTATGTGGCCGGGTACATCGTGTCATCGCGTAGTATTTAGACAAGAACATCGCCTATACCCGAACACGATTTTTTTGTCGCGCCAACACGATACGAATATTCGCCCGCTAATGTAGCCGAAGCATAAAGAGTCTTGTTTGAATAGAATCAGCTTTGACAATAAAGGTATAGATTACCATTCTATAAATGCACACGCCCCCACCGCGTTTACAGTACACTCACATAGAAAATTGTATACATAAAATACAAATGAATTGCCTTTTGTTAAGTTACAATAAATACAGAATCGATCTGTCGGCGACTAGAGCACTAAAGATGTATAAGTATTCTATCAGCAATCTAGTTCCCATAGCTTTGCTTTAGGACGAGAGTGTGACGTATGAAATGTCCATGAATATTTGTTTACTGAAAGTGCCACGCGCGTTCATTTTTAAAATAATAAAAAAATAAAAAGAACTTTATTAAAAACACAAAAAGTAAGTTTTAATTTTTAATAATGTATCTCTAGATAGAAAATTAAGGCTATTGTGGTAAGTATCTGAGTAATGATGGTCACGAGACGTGACGCACGAAAGAATCGCGTAATTTTGAACAATCATAAACATTAACCTTACTACTTATAAACATGTCTCAACTGAAACACAACAGATTATTAGCATCATTATTTATCATCGTAACTGTCTGGGATAAGTACTAGGTTTTTAAGCTATTGCATAGCTTCTATGGCGGGCCTTGAGCGTGGAGGCCGAATCCAGAAGTTCCGTAACGAAAATAACCTAACACTGCGCATGCGTAATCCAGCAAAAAATGCTATGCAATAGCTTTACCGCGGCAGTCCCCGAGTGCCACACGTCTTTTTTTTCATGTTATACTTATTAAAATTTAAGCATGTAATAAAATACTTTATTTTTATTAAAATACTCACTTCTTCTGGAATCTAAGGATAGGATCGGCATAAAGGTCACTCAGATCAAGCCCCTTGCCCTTCTCCTTCAAGTCCGGGTGTTTCCTAACGAGCAGCCAGCCGATGTGAGAGAAGAAGAAGCCGCGGGTAGCGTTGTGAGGGTCCGCGTCCGTTTCGGAATACTTGTGGTGCATGCGGTGATCGCGGGCCCAATCTAGCGCAGAGTCCTGGGGGCGAAGCCTTTAGTTATTTACTGCATATAATAATAATAAACATCTCTGAAAGCAGGATCATACAAAAACGGTTGCATAGATTGGTGGTAGATTGTTGTATTTGTATTTTGTGTTTATGTAATTAAATACATAGTAACACCCTGACAAAAACATACACCAATGTTTGCCATCACACAAATGTTTGTTCTTGATCGGAATCGTACGACAGTATGGATGACAGAGCTAAATACTGCGCAATGACTATCTACAATAAATAAAGTGTACAGTGGTTTTTACGAGGCGATTTTACGATCATTGTGGTGTGAAGGAATTTCTACTACTAGTTTACAACGTTTCTTCTGTAGCTCTACCATGAGTTTTTACTATACTTTTACTATATTTACTATACTCGCTAGCGTCTGTAGTTAAAAAAATGTATGAAGATTTGTACAGCGCCTCTAGCGGATAGTTGGGTACTAAAATTCGTAATACTAATATTTACGTAACTACTGTAGTAAAGTCAGGCGATTTTACTGTGACATCTCATGGTAGAGGTACTGTATGACGTTCGTATATGTTATCCTGTTTTAGTTGGTAAAAAAAACTAAAACACGGAATTAAATATTTGCCATCCTCTGACTATCGCTATGACGCAAGTAAGTTTTTTGTGTTTTACATGAACATACAAACTTGTAAAGACTTTTTAAAATGGCTTTAAAGTTGCTACTTTTGTAATTTTCTGATGTAATAAAGTTTTAGCCGTATAAAAGACACACATAACTTTTAAAATAGGTAAAGTTAATTGGTGTTCAACTGGATTTGAACCTATGTCCTTAGGATCTGCAGGGTGAAGTAGCCACCACCAGAACATTACCTATATGCCTAAACCCATTACAATATTAATATAGTACATGGGTAATGCTAAGTACCTTTTTATCAGGAAAATGCATACAAGGAAAATGATAAGGACAAGTGCCCGTCGGTTTTGGATAACAAAGGCTAACAAGGCTATTGTAGCACCATTTTTATACAGTTTTATCCGTTTTCACCAGTACCTCTACCATGAGTTGTCACAGTAAAATCGCCTGACTTTACTACAGTAGTTACGTCAATATTAGTATGACGAATTTTAGTACCCAACTATCCGCTAGAAGCGCTGTACAAATCTTCATACATTTTTTAAACTACAGACGCTAGCGAGTATAGTTAATATAGTATAGTAAAAACTCATGGTAGAGCTACTGACTTTTGGAATGGACTAAGTGGGTTGTGGCTGTGTGGGTTGACTGACGACTTACAGCTCTACCGAACAATTAAATAATCTTTTTAAGCTGCATAGCTTCTATCGCAGGTCTTGAGCGTGGAGACCGAATCCAAAAATTCCGTAACGAAATAACCTAACACTGTGCATGCGTAATCCAGCAAAAAATGCTATGCTTTAGCATTATAGCTTATAGCTTTACCACGGCAATCCCTGAGTGCCACACACGTCTTTTTTTAAAATCTCATCACTCTCAGACATTAGCGATAGCAGCGACATCTAGTTATGAAATTGGAACTAAATATAGCTCGTACGGTACGATTGCAGTCCGTTCTGTTCTTTTTTGTATAAAATATAACTATATTAACATTTAGAGTGATTTTTTTTTATAAGCTTTTTGCGTCTTTCGGCCCAGCGGCCTAGATGGAGAGATTGTCGACACAAGATTATCGACACATTTTATTAAAAGAAATTATTACAATAAGCAACATGCCAAACGCAAGCGTAAATCCACGCTTAGTTTCACGTCTAAACAAATAAATCTCAGTCTGAGTACATAGATAGGTAGCTCTAGGTCATGCTGCATTGTTATCCTTATGAGAAGAGCAGTAAAATAAACTAATAAAATAACTGTGACGGAACGCCATGTCGTAATACCATTCAAAATATAAGTCGTAATATAATCTTAGCATTCGCCTTAGTCTAACTAAAACGAATGTAAATTTTATATTAACTACGCAGTGTGATAGGCTACGTCTTCAATGGCGTACTGGATTTTTATAGGCATTGGTTACAAGATTTTATTCAAGAATTAGGTTACATTATTTTATTGTTTTTTGACTTAATACTAAACTTTATAGGACAAATATATGTTTTGTCAACGATTTTTTTATATTCTATACCTATCTATTGAACAACATGTTTGCTAAGATTTTAAATAAATGAAAAAAAAATAAGTAAAAACAGCAGTATAATATTTTTGATGCTATCTAAACTAGGTATATAGTGTTAGTTGTAGTTTGACAAGTCGGTCAGCCCACAGAACACTGCATCAGCGCATGACTCGATGACGCATATTTATTAACATCAATGTCTAATAGTTTACGTTTTTAACTCATTTCAGAAAAAGGTTCTTAATTTATCTGTATTTTTTTCAATTCGCACAATATCTCATTAATAAGAATCAAAGTCCTGACTGACTGACGGCTGACGTACAAACCACAGCCCAAACCGCTGACCCTAGAGACTTGAAATTTGGAAGGTGTGTTCCTGGAGTGACCTGGTGCAAATCCAGGTTGCAGGATAATGGCTTAAAGCTCAATGCTTCTTCATTCATCGAGAATTTGAACTCAAATATAACTGAAACATTCTATCTCCTTAGATTGAATGTTCTTGAATTTGTTGGGAGCCCTTGCTCCCACACAAAACCGCGATGCGATTCCGGCGATGCGAATTCGCAGATATTTGCGATGCGATGCGAATTCGCGGTTTTGTGTGGGAGCACTAAACATGTGAATTACGAGAAAGGTTATGTTGAATGATAATAATCTGAATAGTGCTGGAATCAAAAGTTGCATCACAATATGACTCAATTACTAAAATTAGCGTGAGTTCCAGTAAGCTGCTATAATATAGTTAAGGTGCTGAGCAAGCCTACTTAATTTTAAACTTAAATAAATTGTCTTCTTTAAATGTATCATGCGACAGGCATCACAACTCAGTTGGTAATAGCTCTACCTTCCATGTGGGTTGTGGGTTCAATACCCACCTAGAGCAAATGTTTGTGTGAGGAACATAGATAATTGTTCTTGTCTGGATGTTATGTATTCAATGTACCTATGTATTTTACAATAAAAATTAAATATTCTATCAGCAATCTAGTTCCTATAGCTAGCTTTGTTTATTTTGGGACTTGAGAGTGATGTGTGAAATGTCCATGATAATTAATACTAAAGAATATGAAATCATTTGTTTACTTTTGTCATGTGTCTCGTTGCTGATTAAACGTGTATTCTATTATTTATTTTCTATTCATTAATAAAATTTATTGGGGAATGGCCATGAAGAATTAGTTTTTTTAAATAAATGACTGATATTTAATGTAGATAAGATGCAAAGACCTAATTATTATTATAACTTAATTAAACAGTAATTAACCTATGCTTAGTCATCATTATTTGTCCCACTTTTGCTAGGATTTCGTTTTTATTGAACAATGACTTGACTAACATCTCAGATGAGTCGGTATAGCTCTGCTTTCCGGCCTGTGGTTATTTAGACCAGGAACAAACATTGTTGGCAAATATAGATTTTTGTTCTGTCATTGTTATCTTTAACTGGATATTTATAAACACAACTAAATAAGCATTTTACGAGCAATCTAGATCCAAAATACCTACAAGCTTTGACAGAAGATTGTGAAATGTTAAGACGAATGATTAATAAGGTACTTACTATGTATTTATTATAAATAAATACCATATTCAGTGTTTAATTATAATAAATAATAATTAATGTCTAATTTTAACATTCAACATGTGTCAGAGAGCCGTTTTTGGTATTTTTTCATCTGCGATCTTTGGGACATATTTAGAATGAATTGGTTAAAGAAATAAATCAGTACACATACCTGGAATGCTACAGTGTTGAAGATGACTAGGATAACTCTCAGCGGCCATTTTGCTTTGTAAGACTTGTGGGCCCAGAGACGATGAGCTCCGGCAGTTATACCCAATCCGGATATAACATACAGAATGTAGGCTGTGAAAAAAATACTTTACTGTAGAAATAAATATAGACTGTAGGGGAAGTACCCTGCAAAACATAGTGATAATAATTAAAAAATAAAACAATAAACAGTATAAACCTACAAGGTTAGTAGGCTGCTATACACTGTCACATGACCTCACCCAAACATTTTCTGGGCTTGAAGCATGCATTAATATGAATAACTTAACAATTTGGGAGTGAGTCTTAAATCCCAACCCTGAATTTTTTTGAGTAGTCCTATCCTCAATATGTCCTATATCTCAATGTTGTTTTGTTGATCTAATTTTTTTAGTCATTTTCAATATTTTTATACTACCTATCTTATCAAAATGTTATTATTATCTCAACAGGTTGTATTATCATACATCATTCATCTGCAGAGGTCACAAATAGGTCACATTATGCAAATAGGTATAAAATATTTGTAAAGAGCTACTTAGGCTCATTCCAATTCTATGAAATAAAAATTATAAGTACCATCTTATTGTTATTTTCTTTAGGAGAAATACTACAGAAAAGTCTACAAATTCAAAATTCTTTATTGTCTTTTAACAGAATAACATTACAGATACATAAATCGAATACGTTATTCTATTTAAAATGAATTACAAAATAATTATGCAGAGTTACTTACCAAATACATTGGTTTGCCATTTAGCGGAAAACATGAAGAGATAGCCGCCATACAGAGCTGCTAAATGAAGATACGCGAAGAGGATGATATTCCTCCATACATATTGCTTTGGTCGTTTGTCTGCTTGTTGTATGGGAGTTCTGGAGAGAGCCATGTCGGGAGTAGCTGCATCGTTCTCGAACAATACCCCGTTCACGTCGGTCGCGTTCGGAGCCATGGCTTTGCGTTGTAGCACACTGTAAACAAAAGATTAGATTAGAATTTATCTCAGATACAAAAATATAACTTGTTTACTTTACCTATTTTCAGAGCAATCTTTAATTTCGGCCTCAAAATCCATGGTATCCTTATTACCACTCACTTTAAGTAAACAGAGACCAAGAACTAGGATACCAAAAATACTAAAACGATACTGAAAGCCCGAAGCCGCAGCAAGAGCGGAAAACACAAATATTCGTGAAATCGATGAAAACTGCGAAACAACTCGTTCGTTTCGTTCGTGTTTGCGAATTTCAGCAAATACTTTTTTATGATGTGACATTGACACCATAGTTGACAAGACATTTACATTTATAATTCAATGTCATGCTACAGTTTACACAGCACAGCACATCCTCAATGGACGTGCCTTGTATGGTACTAATTGATTTAATATTTAACTAACATGATGGGCTTCCAATCATTTTATATTTTAAAAAGTTCTTTACTACCCCATATTTTATATCAGTCCATAGGTACTTATTTGTTAATAATATAATAATATCTGCAATCGAACCGAATTTATAGAAATAATATAAAAAACGATACATGCTCCCAAGCCTTGCAGACCTTGTAGGTACCTAATGCTTGCTAGGCGCAAGCTTCGTTTGTTTATTAAAATAAAATTTTCATCACATTTAAGTAGGATAGTGTTTCTTAAAGTTTCACATGGGTACCTGATATTTCATCACACACAGACCCAGATAATCTGAGTTTCTGAGTAATACACTTGGTAACTTATTTTTAAATTACTTAGGCAGTAGTACTTACATAGATACTTTTTAAGTTTCTAAACCACAGATGATAAGGTTTACCAATTCACTGGCTAAAATTGTTTCTAATATACCTACTCAAAGTCCTCTCTTTGACCTCGATTATGAGTTAGTTGTTAACATAACACCGCAACATGCCGTCTGAAACGGCTATGCAGCGTAATTTGTAAGTGCAAATTACGTTTCTATGAAAGAAGTGACCTAAATCCTCTAGAACTAACTATATTACTAACTATTACAAAATTTATATTTTAGAAATGCTTACCTTAAAATAGTACCTAATATATAACTCCAGTAAGGCACGTATTTTCAGGAATAACTAAAATATCAACACTATATTTATTGTAATATAAACACAACTTCGCGCAAAGTTAACTAAGTACTGCGAGTCATACAAATTTTAATGTTTTATATAGCGCGTGGGTATTTTTTTTATCAATAAATATTATTATAACAACGCGGTAACCCGGCGAGACCGATAGCTTCACGTGCCGGACTGTGAACCTTTCTTTCTAACCACGTTCGTAGACGGTGGTACTAGAGGACGTTTCTAGAGCGGCGCGTTTCAACGCAGTCTGGCCAATGTGGTGTCTCAGCGACTCTGGCATTGGATGCCGAAGTGGCGCGATTGTGAGACCACGTCACGTGACGTCACCGGCTCATCCATCAAACTTCACCACGTATGCTTTTGAAGTTTGTAAGCTCAAAAACAACAACCTGTCTACGAGAGCTTTATCACATTCGCATGGTTCATTGATTGTGGAGTATTTATACGAAATACTTACATATTCATAGGTACCTAATAATTAATTCGCTCATAATTTGAAGTAGTGCATGCGAAAACATTATACTGTAGGCATTTACATGTACAACTTGTACAAGTCAAAATGTCAATTATATTCTAATTAAATTGGACACGTTGTAGTTACAGAGCCTTACCTATTGGTAAACAAACAATATTTAAATAAGGTTAGGTAAATTGAATTACATTAATAACAATTATTTTAGAACATGACCTATTAATTATGTTCCTAACTAAAAATCATGCGCGGGGTAGTAGGTAGGTACCTACTTTTCCGGGCAATTTTTCCGTACTACCCTACTATTTCCGAAAACACGTGATACTACACGTGATTGAGCTGTTTTTGTCTCTCAAGTATTGTCCCGGTCATACAATGTTTCTTATTTTCAACTAATTGGCAAAAATACAACATTTCTGTCCCTTAACTAAGTGCAGTGTATATTTTCCTATGTCAAACACGTGTTAAGGGTCCCTTCATTGAGCTCTGTGAAATTGGCGAGGTTTCGAATAAGGTTTTTATGAACTGAAACTTTTCACGGTTATAAAAAGATATGCATACCAAAGAATGATTCTTCGAAAGTAGAATGTATTGAAAAAAAAAATGATTTATTAATTAACAACTGAGAAATTAATTAATTTGTAGACAAGGTTTTCGAAAATTAGCAAAAATAGCGTACTTTCGATGGTGATTGTGATCAAAATAATAATAAGGAAGTAATATAAAAAATGAAATATGAAAGAACACTTTGCCGTGAGTAGAAGCTACAAAAAAAACTAACATACGTTCATACAATGTCATATTGAAAAGACGGTATGAAAAAAAGCATATTATAAAATTTTACCCTTCAATATAACTGTTATTTCTACGAAGATTATAGAGACTACAGCTGAAATATACCAACTATATAAAAATTCAGGCTTTTCTGATAATAATAAAAAAAAATTGGAAGCTTGTAGCTATTACTTATTTTTATACAATTTTTTGAAAACAACCTATAAATCGAGGAGCGCACCGCGTCGTAAATCAGTCCGCCTCGAGCGGTCAGAGAGAGCGGTCATGTCGGTCTTCGTCGCGATCTTCAAATATTACGTAAATAATTATAAAACCAAAATCGACATCAAATATAGTGGGACCGTGTGGTTTTGATCCTAAGTATAAAAACGTTTTTTTTTATTGATACCACAATGACGTTCCGTATTGAACAAAGTTCATATTATTGTTAGTAACAGACAATTGGGCGGCCTTTTCGCTACGAGCGTTCTCTTCGTAACAACCTTTGAAAGGCAACTTTTATAGATTTGAGTCTTTGTGAAATCAAAAATGATTTTAGAATTTTTCTATACTTATGATCATACGGATATAAATATTCCAATTGGATATCCACTTTGAAATCCAAGATGGCGCTCACTGGTTTTGGTCAATTTAGCGATATGGGTGTCCTTTTCGGGGTTTATTGGGATGCTGATTACGAATATGGCAACCATTTTGGAATCCAAAATGGCGCGCTCAAGTTTTGGTCAAATTAGCGATATGGGTGTCATTTTCGGGGTCTTTTGGGATGCTGATTACGAATATGGCAACCATTTTGGAATCCAAGATGGCGCGCACAAGTTTTGGTCAAATTAGCGATATGGGTGTCATTTTCGGGGTTTTTTGGGATGCTGATTACGAATATGGCAACCATTTTGGAATCCAAGATGGCGCGCACAAGTTTTGGTCAAATTAGCGATATGGGTGTCATTTTCGGGGTTTTTTGGGATGCTGATTACGAATATGGCAAATATTTTGGAATCCAAAATGGCGCGCACAAGTTTTGGTCAGATTAGCGATATGGGTGTCATTTTCGGGGTCTTTTGGGATGCTGATTACGAATATGGCAACCATTTTGGAATCCAAGATGGCGCGCACAAACTTTGGTCAAATTAGCGATATGGGTGTCATTTTCGGGGTCTTTTGGGATGCTGATTACGAATATGGCAACCATTTTGGAATCCAAGATGGCGCGCACAAGTTTTGGTCAAATTAGCGATATGGGTGTCATTTTCGGGGTGTTTTGGGATGCTGATTACGAATATGGCAATCATTTTGGAATCCAAGATGGCGCGCACAAGTTTTGGTCAAATTAGCGATATGGGTGTCATTTTCGGGGTCTTTTGGGATGCTAATTACGAATATGGCAACCATTTTGGAATCCAAGATGGCGCGCACAAGTTTTGGTCAAATTAGCGATATGGGTGTCATTTTCGGGGTGTTTTGGGATGCTGATTACGAATATGGCAATCATTTTGGAATCCAAGATGGCGCGCACAAGTTTTGGTCAAATTAGCGATATGGGTGTCATTTTCGGGGTCTTTTGGGACGAAATTAATGACACTCATATCGCTAATTTGACCAAAACTTGTGCGCCCCATCTTGGATTCCAAAATGGTTGCCATGTTCGTAATCAGCATCCCAAAAGACCCTGAAAATGACACTCATATCGCTAATTTGACCAAAACTTGTGCGCGCCATCTTGGATTCCAAAATGGTTGCCATATTCGTAATCAACATCCCAAAAAACCCTGAAAATGACACCCATATCGCTAATTTGACCAAAACTTGTGCGCGCCATCTTGGATTCCAAAATGGTTGCCATATTCGTAATCAGCATCCCAAAAGACCCCGAAAATGACACCCATATCGCTAATTTGACCAAAACTTGTGCGCGCCATCTTGGATTCCAAAATGGTTGCCATATTCGTAATCAGCATCCCAAACGACCCCGAAAATGACACCCATATCGCTAATATGACCAAAACTTGTGCGCGCCATTTTGGATTCCAAAATGGTTGCCATATTCGTAATCAGCATCCCAAAAAATCCCGAAAATAACACCCATATCGCTAATCTGACCAAAACTTGTGCGCGCCATTTTGGATTCCAAAATGGTTGCCATATTCGTAATCAGCATCCCAAAAAACCCCGAAAATGACACCCATATCGCTAATTTGACCAAAACTTGTGCGCGCTATCTTGGATTCCAAAATGGTTGCCATATTCGTAATCAGCATCCCAAAAAACCCCGAAAATGATACCCATATCACTAATTTGACCAAAACTTGTGCGCGCCATCTTGGATTCCAAAATGGTTGCCATATTCGTAATCAGCATCCCAAAAAACCCCGAAAATGACACCCATATCGCTAATTTGACTAAAACTTGTGCGCGCCATCTTGGATTTCAAAATGGTAAAACTTCACGCCGTCGCTTTTAGCCTATGCATGTAGGTCCGTTTTAGACTCATTCCCTACCAAAACTGGCTTCAGTACCGCATGCACGCATGCACCATGCATGGTACTGATACATAATTATAATGTATGTGATGAAAACAGTGCAAGGAATAATAAATGAATAAAAATAAAATAAATATTATAAAATAATCTTGGTGAAGTAGTCAAAATAAAAACTGAGGATTTTGAAACTGGTAATCGACTCTCTCAATCATTGTCTAACTAAATCTGAATTTTCATTTTATTTTTGGCAATGAAATAATGTTTTGAAGCCATGTTTAGAACTAAGGAAAATATTTTAAATTCATCAATAAACCTTCGTCTTGTATTTTCAGCACAAAAAAATATATTGAGAAGTGCGTAACACAACGCGCTGAATAGCAGTGCTGATACGCTAAAGTAATAAATAAGTTAGAACTAAGGCAAACACTCTAGCAAGAACAGTAGCGCGCACGGATATGTTTTAGCAATTTTTTTCAAATTCACAAATACCTATTCCTACTTAGAAATCTAATATTAGTTTCGAGGCTACAAGTCACACTTTTGTAGGTGATAGAAAATAGTACAAACTATTTAGAAATCTTATCTTCTTTTTAATATTTGTTTCTTGATACGATATAGCAAACCAATTAAACACATAATTTCATACTTCCAAGATTAAATACCGATGAATAATATCATTGATATTTAATGTTGGAAGTAATGAAGTAGTGTAAAAATATCAAATTCGTAAGTCTTTGAATATCGCGTGGACGGTACGTTCGCGAGTCGCGAGCGCTGTGAGCCGCGTCGCGCGTCTTTAAATACCTAAACTCGAACCGACGGATATTGTCCATGGCCCCTTAATCGTGTGTATGTATAAGTGCACGTTGGGATACACGCTTTTATTATCTTTATTATGTACCTACGTTTAATGTGCACCGGCGGCCTAGTGGTGGCAACGCCTTCCGAGTCTAAAGTAGTGGATTCAACTCCGAGGTGCACGAGGATATTTGTATTCGTTAAAAATATGTGCCCTATGCCAAATATGTGAAAGAGACAAAAAAAAATGTCCCATGTCGCTAAATAAATTAAAAGCCAATAACCTACATAATTCATAAACACCAATTAATATCTAAAATAAATATTAATTTATCAGAAAACGCCATAGAAGTGGCCAAGTTTTGGGAAAAAACTTGAGACTATCGACACGAAGAAGAATAATATCTATCTACCGCAGAACTGTCTTTATTTGTGACATCTAGTAAAACAATTAAATAATCAATTTATAAAAACTTTAATGCTATACTAAATGTAAACTATGTATAGTATAATTTTAATCATCCTCGCGCGCCATTAGTTGTTCGGGCCACTTCGCTGTGGCTTTGGGAAGAAGAGAGGTAGGACATAGCAGCAACTCTTGGATGGAACTGAGGGTGTAACCACCGAGGCAGTTTAGTACCCACTCGAAGTTCACCGGCACGATACTCTGCTCCATTGCGAGATCTAGAAATAAATTAAAACAAAATAATTAAACCACAGAAAAAACTGAAAATCTTCTATTCTATCCTAATTTTTGTTCTTTAACTTATGTAAGTAGATAAATCTATTAATTATAAGTCGGTTCGAAGTATACTGTTTAAAATAAAAAAAGAATTTATATAAATCGGACTACTCCAAAAGGTATGCATGATTACAAATAAAAATAAAACACTTGAGAACCTCCGTTTTTTTTCGTTAGTTAAAAATAGTGACTATTTATGTTACAAAATAGAAAATATAATATACATATGTATTTATAATATACATATGTATTTATAATATACATAAACAGTTGAGCTATTTGAAGACCGGTGTAAACGATCTATAGATAGCTCAACTGATCTGAAGCTTTAAATTTTGTTTGTGTACAGAGTGTAAGATTATTAAATAGTGCATAAGTTTCACTACATATTCGTATGCATCTTAAATTATTCAGGTAGTTACATTACATTCAGATTTTGTCATCAAAAATTGTAATCCTCAACAAAAAACAACTAAAAAATTTCAAGAATAACTTTAGTACAAAAAAAGTTAAATACCGATCTGCTTCAAGTACCCTCAAATATCTTTAAGTTTTTATGTACATTACAAATGATGTATGCATGTACAAAATATATAGCTAATGAGTGACTTTGACTCGACTTTGCGATACAGTTGTGTACTAGTGATAGAATTTTCCGCTCGTTTGCGATAAATACGTTTATTATTAAAACTTTTTATATGACGACCGATTTGGCGCGGAGGTTGCCGGTCCGATTCCCGCCTTGAGATAAATGTTTGTACGATCTGCAAATATTTATTCCGGGCGTTCTAGGTATCATGCGTAATAAAAAAAAGGAACTTCGTTACAATATCTATCTATGTAATGTATTGTATTAAGTATGTCAGTCTTCTAGTAAAGCTCTGATTAGCTTGGGGCTAGATGATGTTGTTGTGTGGATTGTGTATTACCTTGATGTGGGTCGCGGGTTCGGATCCCTACAAAAGGGTGGGATCAACATTAGGTGTTAGAATGAGGGGTTCCTAAATTATAATCAAAGAAGAGTCACGCAAGTACTTACTCTGAAATCAACATGTCATACTATCACGTATTGAACACTCAATAGCAAAGTACATTGCATCACCGCAATCTACACCTTTGAACTTGGTAATTAACCTTGTTATTGGAGGAAATTTTTGTAGTAGTAGTGCTTTTGGAATATCTCGTGCAGAGAAGAACTGCCATCAATAATAATATAACAATAATAATTCGAAATGATGAATCAATAAGATCCGTTAGAATTTAACGAATTAAAAAAAGAGGAGGGGATTTTTTTGTAATATTCAATTTCCACGGGACGGATTTTCCCCATTAATATAGTGACAAGTAGGTCTGTAAAAGTCCTTTCAAACTTATTATGTGGCAAAACAGAGTAAATTTTTTTTGTCGTGGCCCACGCTTTAGCGAATTGCCCATTCTCCTTTTGGCAAGAGTATGGCAATTTAAGACTACAACAAATGGAGATAATTTAAGAGAAGATCCCGTTTATTTCATCTTGTTCTTACAAATAAAAAATGGAAATATAGTGTCCGCGTTATCAACTGAGTCGTCGGCCCATAGAGCTTGTATGGCTTGACGACTCAGTTCATAACGCGGTTATAGTATTACTTACAAATAAATCTATCTTCCTGTGTGCTTTCTGGCTCTGCTAGCAGGATCGCCGGCGCTATGCTTTTATCTGTAACTTTGACGTCTTCCACTCCAGAGGCTACAATACCGCCTGAAGATTCTAGGATTTCCTATAAAATATATTTATACGTTAAATTCAATTATTATTTTTTGCGTTTTCAAATGATTTATTTACTAAGATTACGACTATTTATAAATAAAGACCTCTAATTGATTTCGATGATTTTGAACTAAGATTAAATATCTAAGTAATTATATATTTTTTTACAGAATGAACAAATCCGACTGCAATCGTCAGTGTAAAGTAAAATTAAAAATAGTAAGGATTACTCAAAAGGTCAGGTTTTAATCAAAATAAGAGAATACCTCTGAAGTTTCTTTCATACAAAAATATAATCAAAATTGATTTATATTTATAACTGACGGAGCAATCGTTACATACATATAATATAAGATTATTATGTATGTTATAATTAAATACTTAATAATAATTAGTATTCTAAGTTACTTGTTATTTTTTGTCATTAGTTCTTATGAGAGAAATAAATAAATAAACATAGGTACATTCGAATTGAGAACCTCCTTCATTTTTCAAGTCGGGTAATATAGATTAAATAAAACCGCTTTTATTTTTTATCCTATCCTATCCTACTTATATTATAAAAGCGAATGTTTATATAACTGGATGTATGTTTGTAACCCTTTCACGCAGAAACTTAATTTATGACCTCAGATATAAAATAGCATTTTCCTAATGACGCAAATCAAGTTAGATAAGTACAAAAGATTTTCTGCGCAATATCTGCGAAATCTTGGATAGATAAGAAAAAGTAATACGCACTAATAAGTTCTGAATAAACTAAAACTAATTAGTTAGCAATAAACGTCACCATCTTATAATATTAGTAGGAGGTAGGATTCTTGTAGTATTTATAAAAAAAAGTCGTAAATCTAGATTATTACATACATAGCTTTTTCTTTGTTTTGCTTGATGTTATAATAGTCATTTTCTTTGATAATTACAAAAAAAAAGCTATTTATTTAGATAGAATAAATATGATCGTTGACGTCAGAACGTAATTCGTACAGGGAAGTTAGAACGAATAAATGTGACAATCGTAATAGTAACGTATTTAAAATACATTACGCGCTAATTTAGCAACGTTCGACAGTAATGGCCGGCGCAGACTGGGACGGCATGGCAAGGGATTTTAAAGTTTTACTAATGGATATTCAACCGTACTGTTACAGAAATACGACATAAATTGCTATGCTTTAAAATGATGCCGTTCCGTTCACGTTCAATGCCGCGGCATCATTTTAAAGCATAGCAATTTATGTCGTATTTCTGTAACAGTACGGTTGAATGTCCATTAGTAAAAATCAAAAATCCCTTGCCATGCCGTCCTGATCTGCGCCGGCCTTTAAGCTGATGTCGGCGCGCATTTTATTTTAAATACGTTACTGTTTCGATACGTTTACGATTCCCACATTTCTTCAAGCTTACTCAGTACAGTTGAATGATAGTCATAAATCGCGGTCAAAATCTAAATTACTAAAACTGAAAGATAACGGTAAATAATTCATCTAATGATTAAAACAATCATTTTTGTTATAATTGTTGTTTTTTACTGTATTTTGTTGAAATGATTGCGTTATTAAAACAGCAGATTTGATTGAGATTGTGACTCTGGATTTAGTAACCAAATAAAATGACATAAACATTTATTCGACAGACGTCACAGGTAGACGTCAGTTGGTAGTAGCTCTGCCTTTCATGCTGTGGGTCGTGGGTTCGATTCCCACCCAGAGCAAATGTTTGTGTGATGAACATAAATATTTGTTCTGTGTCTGGGTGTAACCATGTATTCTACGAAAAAAAATTAAATTAAATTTCTAAAATGTATATAAGTTACATCAGCAATCTAGTTCCCATAACAAAATACAACAAAATACAGTTGTAGCATCGACACGATAAGAAGAAGAAGTTCCCATAGTACAAGCTTTGGTTAGTTTACTAGACTGTGATGTGTGATATGTGCAAAGTACTCCGAATAAGTTAATCTTTAAGCGTTTGGTACATGAACACTTATTGAAACAGACCGCATCTAGCCATGACTATTATTTATATTATAACATATTGTAGCCTGATTTTTCTGTAAGTATTCCGTAAGTTACTGTTTATTAGTATGAAGCACACCAACCATTTTCTCAACCTTTAAGGTCGGCAGGCAAAATGCTTATAGCATTAAGGCCCACCTTTTGTACATTACCTATATTTGTGCAATAAAGTGTTAAATACATAAATAAAAAAAAAAAATATATATATATATATATAAAAAGAATATATAAAAAGAATATATATATTTTTAAACCTTTAAAGTGTCCACATGTAGAAGACTGAATGGCTCCATACAGTAGAACGTAATGCCGTGGAACAGCTTCTTGTGGGAAGTACGAGATCTTCTCGGCCCCGGCTTACCGGAACTATCTAATGCCTCGTATACTTCCTGAAACAAACTGCTATTTAACACCCAATACAACGGCGGATCCAGGGGGGTCATGGGGGTCATGACCCCCCCTGAGCTGGTTTCAGGACTTAGGTGGACCACTAATTGAACATAATTATTTTATTTATATATTTTGTCACCATACAAAATTAATGGAACTATATATGTAATAACTTTGTATAATGGCAAACGCACTTGGTCGGTTATTTGTATTTTTTTTAGTGTATTTATTTCCAAAATAAAAGTATTATAGGTATTTATTCAGTCAGTCATCTTGTTCTTAAAATGTTTTTCTTAGTTAGAGACTAGAGCCCGATGTTTAAAATGTCTGTTACTATTTATATATTGGACTTAGACCTGTGTTCAGAAAAAAAAACGACTGAAGGCGGATACACTTCGGTAATTACGAATTTTTTGTCGCGGTCTCTCTAAACATATCAAAATATATTATATGCTTGAAATTCTAGAGATTATCCTATTATATATTTTTTTTTTACATTGTGAATAAATATCTCGAATATGAATTTAATGGATATTGATCCAGAAGATCTGTAATTTCGTAATAAAAATATGTTATTACCTCACCCACGATACTTTTAGTTTTCAAACATTTTTCCACCCATTCACTGGTTACTATCCATTTAGATGCAGCCAATGCACAAATGTATTTTACAGATCTAAAATAATAAAAAAAAAACTAAAAAACAATAAAAAATCCACAAAAAAGTCTTTCAACGGAACGAAAACTGTCATTGTTATCTGTTACATTTACCTTTTTCCTAAGTAGATTATAAAGTTATATATACCTCATGACAGGCGTCACAGCTCAGTTGGTCGTAGCTCTGCTTACCAGGCTGTGGATCGTGGGTTCGATTCCCACCCAGGGCAAATGTTTGTGATGGTATAAATATTTGTTCTGTGGCTGAGTGTCATTATGTATGTATTCACTAAAATAATATATATTTAAGTATTCTATCAGCAATCTAGTTCCCATAGTACAAGCTTTGCTCAGTTGATGTGTGAAATGTCCAAGAATATTTATTTATTTGTTTATTTACCTCTGTGATTTATTTCCTTCATCGACTCCTACAACTAAATGCGTCAAATCTCTGGTATACTTTTCTAGATAGCTCCACTTGTGTATAGAACATAATGCTTTCAAGTTTGCCACTTCTCCGGCAGACAAACAAGATCCAGCTATAAAGAACCGTTTGCCTCTCCCAATATTTCTATTACCCTTCACATGTTGCGTCGTAGGTGTTTTTTCAAAAGCTTTTTTCATAAATTCTCGTTCTTGCGTGGTTTTTGCTGCGTTGGTGGGGCAAAGAGTTTGTTCTAGATCGTCTAGTATCTCGGTTTCAAAATTGAGTGATTTTCTCGCTACTGGTGTAGAATTATGTTGAATGTGGTTGACGAATTTGTTTATAGTCAGTGGTGTTTCGAGAGTTTTTCTTGTGTCGATTACTGTTGTGTTACTAACGCTTTTTATTTCAGAATTGTCTACAACTGTTTTAGTTCGTTCTGTTAGCGTTCGGCTGGGTACCTTCGATTCGGTCGCGTTTATTTTTTGTGATGAGTTGTGGCTGGCACTGGTTTTCTTTAGTTTACTAAATGATGTGTCCCTGGAAAGATAAGAATTATTTAATTTTAAATAATCTGGTACCTTTGCAGTGTTAGAGGCAGATACAACATTAATATTATGCGGGTTACCATTATTTATTTCAATTGTCTCACTGAGAACATCCGTTGATAACGTGCTCTAGATCATCACGCTACTTGTAGATTCTAACAAGTACAGTGGTAGTAGGTACTTTCCACATAAGCTGGTTTGAAAAAAACCCTACTATAAGTAGTAGGGCTTTTTTACGCATTATAAGTTATGCTTACATCTATACTAATATTATAATGAGATAAAGTTTGTATATTTGTTCAATTGTAAGGGGTAATCTCGGGATCTACTGAACCGATTTTAAAAATTCTTTCACCAATAGAAAGCCACATTATTGCTAAGTGTTATAGGCTATGTTATGCCCAACGAAGTGGGCACGGGTCAGCTAGTAACTTATAAAATTGTAATGCGCACCAGAACATGCAATAGCATGCAATTTTCTCATAAAATTAATAAATATTTTTTTATACACAAGTAGTGTATTTTAAAATGATTGTAGGTATTATAAGCACTTACTTCTGTGGGGTGTCTTCAACGACACTTTCAGAGTCATCATTGATTATCTCAATGACTTGGCTGTCACGAGTCACTGCGTCATCTCTTCTGCTCATCATTGGCGTCAAGAAATCAGTCGGCTGCGGTTCAAGAGCTTGCACCTGGAAATACAAATAATAAACAATAATAAATAAATAATAAAAACAATAATAAATAAATAATAAATAATGCTGGACAATCAACACAACATCATCTATCCCCAAGCTAAGCAGAGCTTGTGTTGTGGGTACTAGAAGACTGACATACTTAATACAATACATTAGGTAAATAGATATTTTTTATTATACATATAAAATACCCAGAAAACCGGAATACATATTTGCAGATCGTACAAACATTATTCCAAGGCGGGAATCGAACCCACAACCTCCGCCGACCTTCGCCGGCCGCGCCACATCGGTCGTCCAACGTCCAAGTCTCTATTCCCAGTCTAGTGGTAACCTCATCATTAATAATTTAAATATCCATTAAATTTTTTTAGACATGTTTGTACAGAATGTTTTTGTAATAGCTTAAATTACTTAGACTAGCGCATGTTTATAGGTTTTTTTGTTAACAACCAAAAATTGGTATAGTTTTTGTTTTCAAATTGCCTCAAGTCATTTATATTTTCTGTCGTTAATCTTTTACAAGGACTAAATAGGATAGGAAGCCTTAATTATGATAAATAAATAAATAATGCTGGACAATCCATACAACATCATCTAGCCCCAAGCTAAGCAGAGCTTGTGTTATGGGTACCTACTAGAATACTGATATACTTAATACAATACATTACATAGATAGATATTTTTTTATTATACATATTGATATGAGTTTTTCAATCATAGTTATCATAATAAAACAGATAGACAAATAAACAGCAGTCTCAATATGTTATGTCCATTGGATACAGAGCCCTAAAAAATTACCTGTTCTTTTGTTGGCACTAAAGCTTCAACCACATCTGCCTTATCTATACACACAGAAAACATATTTTCACTCTCTTTCTGATTATGAAACTCATTTGTATTCATTGTACAATTGATAATTGATATTGCATCTTTTTGTGTTTCTTCAGCAATTAATTTAGAACTTTTATTATGACGTTGTGTTATGTTTGAATCTAGCTTTTGACTTGTAATTTTCTGGCTTTTAATTTCGTCCATATCAGCATCGATGTTAGCAAAGACTTGGCCCATCAGACAGTCGTAGTTTAGAGACTCACTATCTGGTTTCGGAATACTTTGATTGGATAGATTGTTTGTTTGTATCACCTCTCTTGCACTGTCATGGGTCAGTTTTCGTTTCTTACTAGCGTGAAAATCATTGGAGTCATCCCTATTCCGTTTCTCATTTGTTTTCTGTGTTTTGTTTCTGTTATGAGTACATATAAAGATTTCTGACGGAGTAGTGTTTTTTGTGTGTTTTAGTAGCTGCACATTCTCTTTTACAGTATCACTTTCAAATATATCTAGATCATTTAAGTATGATAAATCTTCTTGATTGGTTGGTTGTGTATTTTTTTGAGTTGCTTTTGCAGGCTGTTTTTTAGGTGTATTCTTCTTTTGTGTATTCTTCTTCTGAGGTGTATTTTTTTGAGAACTTTTATTTGTCATATTTGGTGCATTTTTTGTTTTAGCCAGATCTTTCATTTCAGCACATTCCATGATATCCGATAGTTCTTTTTCCACACTCTCAGTTATTTCAAACTGTCCTGTTCCTGTGTCAGCTGATGCTGTATTTTTCTTTGCTGATGCAGATTTTCGTGAAGACCCAATTTTTTTTATTTCCGGTGTTGAGTTTTTCGTCTTGCTACCTTGGGTGATTTGTTTGTGTTCAATATTGACTTCACTATTGCTATCGATGTTAATTGATACATTTCTTGTTTCAATTCTCTGAGGTGGTGTAACATTTGTTTCTTGTGGACACGAGGAGGTTTGTACTTCTCTGTCAGAGTTGACTTTAACTTGAACATCATTTTTCTTTTTGATTAAAATATTTGTTATTGTGCACCCAACTTTTATTGTAATCTCAATGTCTTCATTGTTATTGGAGTTTGATTCTATGTTATGATTTATTGTTTTAATTGGATTTGATGCTTCTTCTGATTGTTTTTCTATATCTGGTGCACACAATGCTCCTTTTTTGTAAAATGGCATCTTTACCTGATTAATAGGTTCTCTTGTTTGCAAGTTGATGGATTTTTCTTGCATAGGTTCAAGTACAGACTGACTCATGTCTTCTGATAGTTGATTTGGTTGATTATTATTGGCATTCTGCCAACTATCATCAGGAGTTTCTTTAGAGTTAGTCATTTCATCATAATCACTTTGATTTGATGTATTTGCTTTTGTAATATCATCGGCTGGAAGATCATTGATTTTAGGAGTGTTTTCATCTATTTCAATAACTTGGGGTGTATTTAAATGTGGCATGGGATTGGGTTTGGCTGAGCTTTGTGTCTTTTTGCACATTTCTATCGAAACATTAAGTTTGTTTCTGTTTATTTTGTTAAGTTTACTAAACTCTTTCCTCATTTTCTTCACATTATTCCAGTTATGTTTGGCGCTGTTAGTTTTTTTATCTGTTTCAATGCTACAGTTTTTAGGGTTTTCTTTTTCTGTTACAATGTTGTTATTTGTATTTAGATTATTAGAATCATGAAGATCTCTTTTCCTGGAACTCCTTCGAGGATTGTTAACAGTATATTCATTATCATCTATGTAAAAAGGTTCAATGTCCATAGGTCCTATTATGTTCTCTTTATTCTTTAGATCTGTAGCTGGTATATTTGGAATACTTTCAATTTTATCCCAATCATCTTGAGGTAACGAAACATGGACAATCTTTTCAGGACTTGCTGTCTTTTTTGTTGCTGAGTGAACCTGGATTTTACTTGATGATACTTCAAGTATTTCATGTTGTTTTATGTCTTGTGAAGACAGGTCTGAACTTTGAGCCGGTGCTGAGAATTGATTTTGAGAGCTGGCCAGCCATTCTTTTACATTCTTCGTAGGATCATTTTCTGTTTCTAATTCATCCGTGTCCAATAGAAATTCATTTACTGTAAAGTTAAATAGAAGCAAATTATTAGCAAGAGATCATACTTGTTTTCAATAAAAATATGATGTAAATACTTACACTTTATATTAAAAAGTTTTTCGAAGGTTTCACCGAGCAACTGTACATGTTCTGTTAACTTTTGAAAGGGCTGATTTAGCTTTATCAGCTTCCTTTCAACGGGTAATGTGCAAAGTGGACATGTTTTCCGACCTCGCCAGCAATTGTGGCACAAAGTATGGCCACATGTTGCTGTGTCAGGTGCTATATAATTTTTGCAACTAAAATAAAAAAAAGTGTTCTTCAATCTTTCAACATAGCTCTAACATCAAGTAAGTGCTGACATTGCTGTGATGTCCAAGGAAACTATAATGATACCATCTAAAACTGGTTGAGGAAAACATGGTTTGGCTATATATCAACTATAGTTCTAGGAATAAAAGTATCTATGAGGGTAAATGAAGTGATCTAAATAAAATTGAAAAACTTACCATTCAAGGCACGTTATGTGTTCGATTTGTTGTGATGTTAATTTTGACAATTTTATCAAGTCAATTCCTGCTAGATTCATATTAGAACATTTAGTTATAACTCATTACCTAAAAAATAGAGGTTAGCAAGTTAGATCAACATTGGGGAAACCGAAATAAAGACAAACGTATGAATTAACTGTATTGGATAGCTTACCAAGAATCGCGACACTCTTTTGGCATAAATGTTAAAGTAAAATAGAGCTACGAGTAAAAATATAAACTTGTTTTGTTTTCTTTCTCCCGCTTTAGTGTAAAATAATTTTTCACTTGCTGTGTCAAATCTAAATCAAATACACAATACCTCACGTATGTCAATGTCATTAAATGATAGGTACGTGTTGTCAAAAGTCATTCAACGTGTTGTCAAAATTCAAAAGCAATGGTTTTTTAAAATTTATTTTTTGGCGAAGTTGGCTAACCCCCATATGCCATTAAATAAAAATTGAATTGATTTATTTTAGGGTTCTAGTTCACGGCAAAGATAACCGAGACTCTTACCCACACTTCCCAAAAGGTAAGAATATAGTCGACTTTACTTGTGAATCAATCAATGTCACAATCTATCAAAACTAGTCCTCCGCCCAGCGTTGCCATAAGTACGGTAATTACCGTTTCATACGGTAATTAGGTCTCCCAATTGCACAATGTACGGTATACGGTCTAGTGGTTACTACCGTACGCTAAAATACGGTAATTTCATCACATAAAAAAAAAGTACTTTCACAGGACTTGTTGAGATTGTTACCAAGTGCCAACTGTCAATGTCAACTGTGTAAAGCTGTCAGTGGCCTGATTGTGTGTAGGAGCATTATATTGTCTATGGCGGTGCGGCGGCGTCGGGAAATTCCCGTTTTATGTAACACCTACGCAATATCGCGCTATCCTGCTCTGACTCGCAGTGTGACTTATTCTAAAACCAAACACTTCTTAGTTAGAGTTACAATGTACCTAGATGCGTAATTGCTTACTTTCTTAAATTACCAGTGAAATTTAGCTATTCTTAGTTCTTTGTCCATTCTTAGTTCAGTCAATTTATTTGAAAATTGTTTTATTTATACCTATTTAAACAGTGCAGTGAAGTACGTGGTAGACATCAATAAATAGGATGTCTTCTGATTCAGAAGAAGCTCCGGGGCAATCAACACCCAAAAAAATGAAGAAAGCAAAACATAGAGCACAAAAATATAGATCGCAATGGGAATCGGAAAGTGAATTTAAAGAGTGGATTGGTCCCGACAAAAACAATATCTACAAAGCATATTGCCGGGTATGTGATGTCAAAATTTCATGCGAAACATCAACTTTAAAGAAACATATGTGTTCGGTGGTTCATTCCCGGAAAATTCAAAATAAAAAAGCATCTAAACCGATACATTCTTTTTTCAAAAATAGTGATGCCAGCTCTAATCATTCAGATTTAGTTGGTGAACTAGAATTGAAATTATGTGCATTTATGGCCGAACATAATATTTCATTTAAAGCCATGGACCATTTAAGCGACATAATAAAAACTGGGATACCAGATTCGAAAATTGCTTCGGATATTAAATTAAAAAGAACGAAATGCACCAGTCTTGTTAAAAATGTTATTGGTGAATGTCATACCAGAGACTTAGAAAATCTACTTAAATCAAATAAATTCAGCGTGTTGGTTGACGAGTCAACTGATATATCATCAGTTAAAACTATGTGCATTGTTGTACGGCTCTATGACCCACAAGTAAATAAAATTATGAGCTATCTGTGGGAACTACGGCCCTTATTTGAGAAGGATGATTTTGACGCAGCTCATCAAGGCGCAACAGGAGAAGCCATCTACAATGCAATAACCCAAAGTTTCCAGAACCGAAATGTGCCTTTAGACAATATTATTGGATATGCATCTGATGGTGCTAGCGTGATGATGGGTCAGCATAATTCAGTGGCAAGTCGTTTTTTGATTAACAATCCCGGAATTACAATTTTTAAATGTATCTGCCACTCACTACATCTGTGTGCTAGCGAAGCTTGTAAAAAACTGCCGAGACGCTGTGAGGACTTAGCCAGGAATGTTTATGGATATTTCAAGCACAGCTCAAAACGCCAAGCTGAACTCGTTGAATTTCAGGCATTCACTAACACCAAAGTGCACAAAATATTGCATCCCTCCCAAACGCGATGGCTGACAACCGTTGGAGCGAGAGAATCCTTCACTGGTGGCCGCACGATGGAAAAAGAACACGCGGTCGGCCGCTCCGCCGGTGGAAAGACGACGATCGTGCAAATCGCGGGGAACCAGTGGACACAAATGGCCCAAGATAGAAAAGAATGGATAGATATGGAGGAGGCCTTCATCCGACAATGGATAAACCCCACTTTATTAGATTAAGTAGATATAGGAATAGATGATGTAGAATATTTTAAGGGGAAATAAAGGCTATTTTTATTTTATTTTATTTTTTATTTTATTTATAAGGCTTACTTGACAGTGTCGAGTTGCTGTAAATGCGGCTGGCCCTGGTTGATGAGTTCCCACAGGCGGCCCGGCGTGGCCACCACGACCTCCGGCCCGCCGCGAAGCAACCTCTCCTGTTTCACGTGCGCCATACCGCCCACTATTGTCGCTATTTTTATACCTATTAGAAAATTCTTTATTGCACATAAAATATATTGTACATAGGCGAGCTTAATGCTACAAAGCATTTTCTTCCAGCTAACCTTTGTGTGGCGTGGTCGGCGTGGAGTTAAAGGTAGTGCTTAAAAGAGTAAATGAAACTATTAACAGAAAAAAAAATAAACAACATACTTATATACTTAAAACACTAAGTATAATTCTAATTCTAAAAAAAAAATTGCGTGATATTTGCCGAGTACCCCCCTCCCTCCAACGTGAGATTAGATGAGATTTTAATCCACCCACTCCCCCCCTTAAACATCTCACGTAATTTATGGACGCCCCCTTATTATAAGTCTTTAATAAAATGACCTGTGTACTTAGCAGCAGCCATGAGATGACGACTGATCTGGATAGCCAGTTCTCTCGTCGGAGTCAGGATGAGAGCATACAGTGGTTTGCCAGTCTTCGTCACAACATGTCCGGGAATCTCTATGTTGTCAACCACTTTCACACAGCCTATACCTAAAACACATTTTTTTTTATTAATAATAAATATTCATAATTTCACACATCACACTCTAGTCCCAAACTAAGCAAAGCTTGTACTATGAGAACTAGATTGCTGATGGAATACTTATACATAATAGATTTATACCTGTTTCATCTGGATTTCCCAAGTCTTCAACATCTTCCATTCCATCACTTTCTTCGACTCCTGACTCATCATCTTCATCTGTTCCTTCCTCACCTTGATCATCAATTTCATCACCACTTTGTTCATCTTCAATTTCATCACCACTTTGATCATCATCAACTTCATCACCACTTTGATCAGTACCATCATCTTTGGCTTCATCATCTAAATCATCAGAATCAAGCATATCAGATAGATGAATATAATTCTCATCATCATCATCATCAACGGATGTGTCTTGTGTTATTTTTTCTTTACCTACTAAAAAGTCTTCTGCTTTCTTGAATTTTTTTATTTTGTTTTTTTTAACTGCTTTTGCTGATACATCATCATCACTATCATCATCACTGTTGTCTCCAGTGCTGTAGCCATCTTCAGAGGATTCCTTAGTCGAGGTTTCTTTTTTTTCTTGAGGTTTGACTACATTTTTAGTTGATTTAGCAGCCCCCTTTTTGTAGGGAATCTCGTAGACGTCTAGGCCTTTGCTCTCTGCTCTCTCTTTGAGTTTTAGGATGCCCGAGAGGATTGGCAGACCAAATGCAAGGGTCTTGCCACTGCCGGTTTCTGCGGCTCCTAGAATATCTCTGCGACCTGAAATAGTAATACAATGGAATGTAAACTGTTTGAAAGTTTTTATTATAACTAGCTGACCCATGCCCACTTTGTTGAGCATAATATAGCCTATGACACTCAGCAATAATGTGGCTTTCTATTGGTGAAAGAATTTTTAAAATCGGTTCAGTAGATCCCGAGATTACCCCTTACAATTGAACAAATATACAAACTTTACCTCTTTATAATATTAGTATAGATAGTATAGATAAATAAATATTCATGGACATTTCACACATCACATTCTAGTTCCAAAATAAGCAGAGCTTGTACTATGGAAACTAGATTGCTGATAGAATATACTTTTTACTATATTTACTATTTTAATTATTTTTTACTTTTTTTTAGTATATACATACATAGAATACATAGTAACACCCAGACACTACAAATATTTATCTTCATCACACAAACATTTGCTCTGGGTGGGAATCGAACCCATGATCCATAGCATGGAAGGCAGAGCTAATACCAACTGACCTGTGACACCTGTCAAGTTAATAATTAAAATAACAAACTAAAATAATAATTTTAATAAACTTTAACTTTGGTGAGACTATCTAGACGGCTTTGAAAAGAAATGGTGGGAAGGAGCAAAAGAAAGAGAGAAATGGAGGAATTTGGGGGAGACCTTTGCCCAGCAGTGGGACGAAATAGGTAAATAAAAAAAAATGTTTTTGTTGTTTGTATATTTACCATGAATAGCAGCTGGTAGCGTAAGCTGCTGGATTATAGTTGGCTTTTTAAAACCAAGCTCCATAAGAGCTTTTGTGATAGGTTCCTGAAGTTTGAACTCGGCCCATGACAGCATATCTTCGGGCGTTAAATCTGAGGTCTGTGTGTTCTCTTCGCCTAATTTAGGTTTTTTCAATTTAGTTTTAATTTCGGGTTTTTTCTTCTGTGGTTCTGGTTTGTTATCTTTGGCCAGTTGTCTTTTGTCTTTGTTTTTTTTTCTACGCTCATTTCTTTTGTTTCTTTCTTTAGGTAGCTCATTGGAGTCTGGATTATTTTGGCTGGATATATCATTGGTTTGTGATGGTGTTGTAGAATTTGTAAGTGATTCAACAACAAAACCATTGGTTAATTTAGTGTCTTTCTTTAGATTTTTGGTTAAATTTAACACCTTGTTTGATTTCTTATCATTTAGTTTCGGGTTAAGTTTAACCTTTTTGGTTGGTACTTCCTTGTCTTCAGATTCTGCAGAACTCTTTCGCTTTTTTTCTGGTTTTTTCTGTAAATTTTGAAGGAAAAATAAGCATTTGTTTACATTTAATTTTTATCATACAAAATATAATAATAAAATAATATGTAAGATGGTTAATGCCCTAGATTATCAAGAAGTTATTTATCGAAATGTTTGTTCTTATATCTTACTTTTTTAGGTCTTTTGCTCTCTTTATCGAGGCCGTAACTAGTACACTCCTCTAAACCGACAAAACCATCGAAATTATCGGTTGATATAGGAAAACCTTCCAGGGCCACTGACTCCCATTTCATATTCTTCAGCTTCTTACTCATGTTCGAGTCAGTTAACGCGTAATTTATTATTTTATACGTAATTTTTATTTATTTCTAGTAGATCATGTATGTTTATTACTATCATAACCTCTAAAAACGTGCATTTGACATTGACACTTTTTTAGCAATCAATTACACTTTGTGCCAAACAAATCCCTTTGATTGGATAATAAAAACCAAACTATTTTTGTCTATGGTATGGTCCTTACAAACTTGTTTATATATTTTTTAAATGAGCTAAATGTACCACATTACTGACTTATTAAGTTACTAATTATCATTAAAAGTAATTTTTAATAATTCTATCTTGGCTTGATTATTACACTGAGCGATTTTCCAAATAGCTTTTACAAAAAAAAAATAGTTCAAAAAGAGTCGATAGATGGCGCTGGACACATAGTGTATATCAAAATCCCTCACTTTTTTATCTGTTTAATCTATTGGTAGCCCTGTCGTGTAGCTGTCATTATCATCCTGTCACCGAAACGGACGTGCGTTTCGGTGTATTCAGCGTTTTGATAAATTTTGTTTGCTTTTCTTTTAGCATTCGTGTACCTTCTTGTGGATTTTACTTTTGACGACAACAGACTGTATACTGGTTTCTGATTTTATGAAATTCTGCCACGATTGAAGACTTTTAGCTTTTGTCAAACAGTTTTGAATTTTTTCTAGGACAAAACTTTCACACTACAGATAAAATATAAAATCTTTTTGTTTTGACAATTGACATTGACATGCAATTGACGTTGAGCGCCATCTATCGTGTATTCTAAGAACACTCCCTGGAAAATCGCTCCTTGCTGTGGAACTTTCATGCCCAAGCTGCGTTTTGTCATGCATGCCAAGCCAAGCCAAGCTAGTCTATTCAATTACCATAGACAAAAAGATGAAAGCGGACGAGACGAGACGGAGGAAGCAACAGCGTTGCCATAAGTACGGTAATTACCGTTTCATACGGTAATTAGGTCTCCCAATTGCACAATGTACGGTATACGGTCTAGTGGTTACTACCGTACGCTAAAATACGGTAATTTCATCACATAAAAAAAAAGTACTTTCACAGGACTTGTTGAGATTGTTACCAAGTGCCAACTGTCAATGTCAACTGTGTAAAGCTGTCAGTGGCCTGATTGTGTGTAGGAGCATTATATTGTCTATGGCGGTGCGGCGGCGTCGGGAAATTCCCGTTTTATGTAACACCTACGCAATATCGCGCTATCCTGCTCTGACTCGCAGTGTGACTTATTCTAAAACCAAACACTTCTTAGTTAGAGTTACAATGTACCTAGATGCGTAATTGCTTACTTTCTTAAATTACCAGTGAAATTTAGCTATTCTTAGTTCTTTGTCCATTCTTAGTTCAGTCAATTTATTTGAAAATTGTTTTATTTATACCTATTTAAACAGTGCAGTGAAGTACGTGGTAGACATCAATAAATAGGATGTCTTCTGATTCAGAAGAAGCTCCGGGGCAATCAACACCCAAAAAAATGAAGAAAGCAAAACATAGAGCACAAAAATATAGATCGCAATGGGAATCGGAAAGTGAATTTAAAGAGTGGATTGGTCCCGACAAAAACAATATCTACAAAGCATATTGCCGGGTATGTGATGTCAAAATTTCATGCGAAACATCAACTTTAAAGAAACATATGTGTTCGGTGGTTCATTCCCGGAAAATTCAAAATAAAAAAGCATCTAAACCGATACATTCTTTTTTCAAAAATAGTGATGCCAGCTCTAATCATTCAGATTTAGTTGGTGAACTAGAATTGAAATTATGTGCATTTATGGCCGAACATAATATTTCATTTAAAGCCATGGACCATTTAAGCGACATAATAAAAACTGGGATACCAGATTCGAAAATTGCTTCGGATATTAAATTAAAAAGAACGAAATGCACCAGTCTTGTTAAAAATGTTATTGGTGAATGTCATACCAGAGACTTAGAAAATCTACTTAAATCAAATAAATTCAGCGTGTTGGTTGACGAGTCAACTGATATATCATCAGTTAAAACTATGTGCATTGTTGTACGGCTCTATGACCCACAAGTAAATAAAATTATGAGCTATCTGTGGGAACTACGGCCCTTATTTGAGAAGGATGATTTTGACGCAGCTCATCAAGGCGCAACAGGAGAAGCCATCTACAATGCAATAACCCAAAGTTTCCAGAACCGAAATGTGCCTTTAGACAATATTATTGGATATGCATCTGATGGTGCTAGCGTGATGATGGGTCAGCATAATTCAGTGGCAAGTCGTTTTTTGATTAACAATCCCGGAATTACAATTTTTAAATGTATCTGCCACTCACTACATCTGTGTGCTAGCGAAGCTTGTAAAAAACTGCCGAGACGCTGTGAGGACTTAGCCAGGAATGTTTATGGATATTTCAAGCACAGCTCAAAACGCCAAGCTGAACTCGTTGAATTTCAGGCATTCACTAACACCAAAGTGCACAAAATATTGCATCCCTCCCAAACGCGATGGCTGTCTCTGTTAGCTGTCGTTAACCGTTTATTGGAGCAGTGGGAATCACTACAACTTTTCTTCTCTAAAAAATGGTTGGATGAACGAATTGTTTCAGCAGAACTTATATTCAAAGACTTGCACGACCCGTTTATCAAACTGTATTTCTTGTTTTTGCAATGGGTGTTGCCTAAATTTGTCAAACTGAATGAATATTTTCAAAAAAGTGGCGTTGTAATTACAGAATTAGACGGAAAAATGAGGGCGATGTATTTAGAACTTCTTTTATGCTACATGAAGAGAGATTATGTGGTTCAAAATGACTTAGAGGCTATTGACCCTACCAAAGAGGAGTACCAATTAATTAATAATCAAATGTATTTAGGGGTGCAAGTGATGAGTGAAATAGCTCGAGAGAACATTCAGGCGAGACCAGATTTGATTGCCGATTTTCAAGCAAGAGTCAAAGATTTTATTAAAACCGGATGCTGTCAAATTAGGAATAGATATGATTTTTCGAACAAACTATTGCAAAAAATATCAATTTTGTCGCCGAAAAACGCCATGTCTCAAGTTCAAAGGATATCTGAACCTTCTTTACTGCCCATAATGTTAGAGGTTCCCTGCATCATGCTAGGTAAGACAAATGAAGAACAACAGGCTATTGATGATGAATGGCGTCTTTTGCCAAATACAAATTTTTCTGACGATACGTTCCTTAATGCAGAATCAATGTCACCGGACGAATTTTGGGACAAAATACTACATATTTCAGAACCATTGTTTTTAAATTTGGCGAAATTTGTTCTTGAAATTCTTTCTTTGCCACACGCAAATGCCGATTCTGAGAGAATCTTTAGCGCCGTTAATTTATTAAAAACAAAATCTCGAAACCGGCTCATAACATCCACTATCAATGGCACGCTTTTGGCAAAACAATGCATTCGTAGAAACCCGAATGAAACTTGCGTAAATTTCAAGCCAACACCCGAAATGATTACAAAAATTAAAAACCCGTCTTCATACTACAAGCCGAATGAAGCAAATGAAGATGCCGTGAGAAACGTCGTAGATTTATTTGGAAGAGAAGAGTAGAAGTAGTGTTTTATATATAAATAAATGTTTTATTTAGAGAGTACGGTATTTTTCTGTCACAAACGGTAATTTTCCCACTTGTGTACGGTAGGACCAAATTTAGGTAGCGGCAACACTGCCTCCGCCCCGCCCTCCGCTCCGCCCGCCTGTCCTGTCAAAAAAGAGGTGCCGAAAGAAATAATTTCTCAATTTATTAATAAAACTATACTAAAACCACCTAAAGTAAGTCAGACATTACCGAAACTATTTAGAATTATTCAAATACCTACAGTCCATCTCCCAGTTTTCTATCTTGGTGTAATTACAGCCTCACATTATTACATAATCTGTTCTTGTTTTGGTGTCTCGGATTGTGGAAGAAAATAATTTATATTCTGGGATTCAGTGAGCATACTACCATCGTTTCGATAGGTTAAATATTAGTACTAGTTTTGTGATATTATAAGTCGACCAAAAATGTATATAACTATGCCTGATATTAGAGGTTAACCTCTACCTCCAAGATCAAGCAGCTACACTCTTGGATGATATTTTTAGAAATATAAATTATTGAAATAATTGACAAACTATACACTGCTTTACAGAATGTCTTTTGCATTCCGTGGTGTCCTCCGTACGGCAGCCAGAAGGCTCCAAGCCCGCAGCTATGCCGATGCTCCAAAAGGAGATGAAATGGCTCTGACCTTTGCTGCTGGAAACAAGGTAAACTTTCTGATAACTAATTTACTTTTTAATCTTTCAAAATTATTTGCTGTAGGATGAGAATATATTTTATCAGTAACATTGACATGTTGGAGATGGATTGGTGGGACACTGCCATGGACTGAAATAACTGGAAGAGTTTGGCAAAGGCCTTTGCCCAGCTGTGGGATGATTCAGGCTTGGATAAAAACATCATCATCAATAAATATTTAAAGTTGTTAACATATATCTATCTATATATGCAGTTTTTGATCATAATTATATTATTTTACATTTTGTATGGTATTTATAACTTCTATACTATAGAAATGAATTGATACTTGCAGGTGTTCTACAATAAAGTTGTTGTGAAGCAAATTGATGTTCCATCATTCAGTGGATCCTTCGGTATCTTGCCCAAACATGTGCCCACACTTGGTAAGATATTTTACAAACTTTATTCATTAAAAAACAGTATGGGATAAAATAAAGAAATAACAAAAAAAATTTATGTTTTAAACTTGCACAATCAGAACTCATAATAAAGAGCTAAATTGCATGGTTATTTTTCTCAGATATTGCAATGTGGGCCAAATTACCTAAGTAAAATAGTAGAAACTAAAATAGAGATTTTATAGCATATAATCTTAAACCCATGTATTTATTATTATTATTATTTAGTATTTATCTCTACAAAAACTTTTCTTTTTTTTTAACCTATACTGTCCCACTGCTGGGCAAAGGTCTCTATAATAATAAATAATAAAAATCCTTTTGTATTCCTTTTTGATTTTGTACACAATTAAGTATCATGTTTGAAAACTTTCAGCTGTCCTCCGACCGGGCGTAGTCACTGTTCTTGAGAATGATGGCAAAGTGAACAAGATCTTTGTATCCTCCGGCACTGTCACTGTCAATGATGATTCTTCAGTTCAGGTAAGATGATTCTTTTTTACTTTTTAATATTTGCAAGATCTAAAAACTGCTAGGTTTTTAGATTCTTATCATGACAGATAGTCAATGTATGAGAAGTTCTTGCTAAAAACATAAAAAAAAATTTACATAATAAATGACTACTCACCAATAGATGGCATTGTTAGATAAATTGGCTATTGGTAACCCATGTTTAATTTCTTTTAGTGTTGCTTAGTACATTGGTTACCTAATTCTTGTCCGTGTCCTAACATCACGTCAGACGCAAAATTATCATCATCTTCCTACCCTTATCCTACGCTGTGAGATCAGTACAACACGTCTTCTTCCACTCTCCTCTATCAGACGTCATACATAGCAAAATACAGTTCAGTAATAGGTACCTACTAGTAGTTATACTTACTTGAGACATTTTACTGTCCACAAGCTCATAGAGTAGGATTTCTTAGGAGACTGGTTATTTGTCATAATTGTATTGTACTCTACTGTTCTGTATAATGTTTGATTTATTAAAATAACCATTTCCTGAACCATGATCTAATCTGTTTTCCAAATTCAGTTTAATGAAGAGCATACAGACTCCACTTTGTTTTCTTATAGCAAAGAACAGCTTGGTGCCTGCATTATTAGATTTTTATATTATGAAATTGATGTAATGTTTGAAACTACATATCACGGTTTTGAATAGTTTAGAAATATCGGGAAATAATGAAATACACCGTAGGCCGCATCATCATTTAACATCAGAGGTGATTGCGGCCAAGCGTTTGCCTATAATGCATAAAAAAAAAAACACCAAGTATGGTAAATATCCCGTTTATAATGAAAACGATGTAATGTTGTTTGCAGGTCCTGGCTGAAGAGGCGCATCCCTTGGAGAGTTTGGATCGCGGAGCGGCGCAGGAGGCGCTCAGCAAGGCTCAGTCAGAGCTCAGTTCTGCTGCCAATGAACAGGTTTGTAGCTATTATAATGTACATATAGCTGTGCAGTTAGGGACAGTGTCTTACCTGTACCCCAAGTACGAGTTTGTGCACACACGGATCGTAGAGACGCAATCGCCGAGCGCCACCGATTTTGTATGGAGATCCTAGCTTCTCAAGAAATCTGCTAGGGGCGCTGCTTGGATCTCCATACAAAATCGGTGGCGCTCGGCGATTGCGTCTCTACGATCCGTGTGTGCACAAACTCGTACTTGGGGTACTGTTCTTTTGGCCTCTGGTGGTGTGGGATTGGGAACATTAGTCATCTAATATATAAGATTCGCAATGATCTTTCTTATTTTATTGAATAAAGAATTGCTGACTTTGACTTAGGCATACATTGTCTGCAAAGGCATCTTTACTTATCTCAAAAGTAAACTGCCCTATTGTAATATTTTCGGTTTAACTTTTTAAGCTTAATAGTGTTGTGCCCTATTTAGAATATATGAGTGTCTTGAATTTATTTATGTACTTACAAAAAAAAATGGCTGAACATCATTATAATATTGCTGTGGATTTTCTTTCATAAATAAAATAAAAAAATATTATTTTCTGGTTTAAATACTAAAATCATGTAAAAATTAGGAAATGCTTGGACATGTTCAGCCTTAATTTGAGATTTATTCATCATCTAAGAATTAACTGTGTATTTACTCATAGCAAATAAGAATTAGGATTCAGTTGCTCAAATCTAATCTGCCTTCAATTTGTTCCAGGCCAAGGCAGAGGCAGCCATCGCCGTAGAAGTAGCGGAGGAAATCGTGAAGGCCGCGTCTGCGTAAGCTACCAGTAAATACCAATCAAACTTAGTGTTATACAAGTTATTTAATTTAAAATTATGTAAAAATAAACATCTCCTCTGTAGAACTTTTTTATTTTTCATTATACTGCAATTTTTATAACACTACTCAATTTTTCGAAGGATTGCCAAAGTTTTGCTTGACAACATGTATGTAATATGATAAATAATTCAAAAGGCAGGGCCGAAGGGTTCTTTGCCTTTAAATTTGTATTGCTTTAAAACTAGTTGCATTTATAAATCTTACCAATTAGGGCAACTATAATATATAATTTGTATATTCTGCCTAGTTAATGGATACTGCGGTAGGTTTTCTAGGAACTAAAGGATTAAAAATAAAACAGCAATGTACGGTTGACTTTTGAGTAGTTTATTTAACACAAATCAAACACTTTGGTACAGTTAGTTAGTTGCGGTTAGCAATATTGTGTAATAACCATAAACTTACTTCCAAATAGCAGCAAACCAAACGCACAAGAACATTAGCAAACAATTACAATAATATAATTTTATTTTATTGCAGCCAATCGTTTCCAAATGGGAATATTTCCGAATTACTTTTTCTTATTTCAAATATTTTAATTTGTTCTCATAATTTTTATCTAAGTAATTTAACTTATTTTCGAATGACTAATTGGAAGGTCAAGAGAAGATTCTGTTACTTGGAAGTTGCCAGATACCTAACTACAAATCTACGTTGCGAAGCGTACACGACAAATACACAAAAAAAGGGAAACATCTAGAAAATTACGCATTTCGCGTCTTAATCCTAATCGTTTGCATATTATAGAAGGATAAAAATTACGATTATTAAAATGCACCTTATTACTCTAAGATAATAATGAAAGTTATAAATTCCGTGTATCAGTGTCTGTTTTTCTGTTTCGTGCTGTTATCGAGCCGTTTTGCCGACTTTGATAGGTAACTTTGGTTATGGCATCTTGTTTATGCGTAATAATGTGATTACAAAGTTAACGTTCTAGACACCTTTAACTTTATCTTAATTATTATAAGTTATAATGAGTAACTCGTGTAACTAACTAGCTACGGATTACATAGTTTTTTTTTCAAGAATTGAGTAATTACTAGTATATAGAGAAGATTATTATTAAACCTTATTCTAAGTAGTTTACGCGTAAATGCAAATCAAAACAATCAAACTATAGTTACTGAAAAATACATGACAATAACGTAAATAATAAGCACTGTAAACATCAGTTACATCAAAAGGAAGCATCGTTACAACCGTGCGGTTGTTTTTAAAATTCTAGGATTATTGGGATCATTTTAAAAACCTACTAGTACACGGGTATAAATTAGTGTTACTTCATATCAAAATTAAAAAGGGGTAAAAATACAAAATATCACAATATTACATGTTGAGCTTAATTTAAATCGAAACATTACTAATCACCCCGATACCAGCTACGACATTGAAACCATATTTAAATTAAGCTGAACAAATAAGACAAAAAAACTTAAAATTAATGTTAGTCATAGTAAATGTGCTGGGGTTGGGTCCACACTAAAGTCTTTGTAATTTTGAGGAAAGGTCATGTATCACACGCCACCTACACTTATTTAATTCAAATATACCATTTTCTACCACAACCATAATTTCTGTTTGTTTATCGATAACACTAGGTTGCGACGCGCAGTGGGTATCTACGTGGACGAGGGAGGTAGACGCTAATTTGTACTCGACCCAACTCCGCATTTTACAAATAAAAGCAATGAGTAACTTTCGATGGCACGAATGTGCGCTTATAAAATTAAAACTAAAAAGACAAAATCCAGCCAACTAAGTTGGGATAATTTTAACGTAAATAGCAACACAAAACCGCGACACACGAACGGTAAGAAGGTTTGGCACATGTATCACCATCTTGCTGGTAGCTGTCTTGTCTTGCTAGAAATTATCATAATATAAGTGGCTAATTAAAGAAGCGGAAACAAGGAGGCTCAAGCGCGAGCTGATATCAGCAAGATGGTAATGGGTCCAGGAACTGAATGTTAAATGTGGGAGCGAAGTGTGTGTGTCGCTTTAGATGTGGCTGCGAGGTTTTGACGCCTTACAGGTTACACTGCCACAGTATCGTAGGCTGTGAGTCCCCCCCGCCCGTGGACTGCTTGCTGGGGGATTGGGGTGGCTGCTTCGGGTCTGAAAACGTTGCAACACACTTCAGCATACCGCTCACTCTACTCACATATAGGACAAACTCATTTCAACATGTACGGTCAAAGTTACGGACAAGAGTGCTCAGGATTTCTCTATAATGGACATTTAGCTGTGTGCCAGGCAGGTCTAGTCTATCGATGATTGACTATTTTGGAATAGCTTTGTTTTTACAGGTTGGCTAGAGCGTTTGAGCTATCAGCTAAACTGGAAAGAATGGTTACATGGTTCAAATAAAAATAGGTTAAATCTGTTACGGCAGAGCACAAATTAAAAAGAAAACAGCCGTTCAATTTAGTCTTACCATAGGTTCCGAACAATCACAATGTGCATAGATACAAAGTGTTAGCGACAAAATGTTAATGACGTAACATAAAGACAGGCATAGGGTTACATACAGTAAGTAAATTGTTTCGACATACTTGGACTTACTGTTTCCTGTTGATCACGGATGCAGAACATAACACATGCTTAATAACGAGCATTGACTATATTACCAATACTTTAATTACTTTATTCTAGTCTATGACACGACCACAATATTCCGTGCTAGCGCACACACAAGGATTCGGCTTAGTTAGGTACATTAGTTTCACTGTGTCTGTGTGCACAAAATATAAAAAAAACTAGAACATTTTATTGGTTAATATTATTCTGGGCAGTCTTATATGGTGACTTTGTCAAGCCCAGTCCAGTCTTACTTGGAACTGTATTCTCAAACCTGGGTTTTGCATAATCAGATTTATTAAGTTAAGTGTAGAGTATGTTATATGATGAGACTGACCTGTCAATGAGTTTCCTCATTTCCTCGGAGTGGATGCCGTCCTTGGCAGTGTGGGCCCTTACTGTAACAACACACAAGTCACGACGCGCTCTACGCTACGAGACCAGTCTGCCCTCTACCGGCACTATTAACGAACAATATTCATTTTATATTATTTATTTACATTGATACTTGCTTATTTACATTTGGGTATTCTTAGATCTAGGCATGTATATAAATATTGAAGGGGAAATTGGTGAAGAGGTTGAATGAATATTGTACGAAAATGTGCACCATCAAAAACATATACTAATCTACAGAACCATTAGAATATAATTGTTAACACGATCACGTCTAAGCATAACACAGATATTAATCGTGTCGAAAGAAAATTGATTTCCTAAGAAACGTGTCTTGGCAAAAGTAATATAAAAGAGTGGGCTCAGAAGCGTGCCTTGTGGTATCCCTTTTGGTTGCAGTCAGTGATGATAAAATTTTATGATTTTATTATTATAAAACAATTGTATTAGTTTTGCCAAGCTTTCGAAAAGAAGGAAAATTTTGAAACGAAATAGAGAGTAAGCCAATTACAAGAAAACTAATCTTGAAGCCTTTTTCAAATTTGTTATTTACTCATTTTGCATGCTGTCAGTCACAAAAGTTAAAAAACATAAAGGAATCAAAAGTAGTTTGATTCAAGTTTTACCGTCTTCTGCTACGTTGACACCCAAGTTTGCGTTAACCAATTTCATAAGATATTAATATCCAATTCAATTTAATGATTATGGTAAAAAGGATGATAATGAAGGTTGTCAACAAAACTCAAATATTTGGATATTACATTACACAAAATGTTGGACATTACAAGGGATTATTTCAAATCAAATCAAAATCAAATCGGTATTTATTTGGGAAATTAAAGGGTACAATTTGTTATAAAATGAATAAAATCACAATATTAATATTAAACATTACTCTCTAAATGACTTGTCTTATAAAAGCGCATATGCAAGCACTTATTTTCAATAACTATATTTTAAGAAAGCCGTTATGGCAGTGCAGCTGATAATATCATCACTCTTCAGCACTCAGTGCAGCATCCAATTGTACAATATAAAGCTATTAAATTTTTTCAGCTATCAAGATTGCCGAAGCCTCAATATTCCGTGAAACAGCGTGACACTTTTTTGCTATGGTAATTAATACACCTGACAAACCGAAAGAATGATTGATTTATTTTTATATTAAAATCTGTACCTAAATTTGATTACCGAGACTTTACGACTTTCTTAATTATGTCGCTTTGTAGCGCTCACAAATATAATACAAATACATTTTATAATGTGAGAGTGTCTGTTAAATTGACATTTGTAATTATGTACTCTACACTCTATGAAAGTATTTACATATTTCATCAGCAACCTAGTTCCCATAATATAAACTTTGTTTAGTCACGAACTAGATGGCGCTGATGTCAATATTACATTTATTCAATCGATGAAACAAGTGATTTTATCATGATATTTATTATGTAAACTTACCGGGATAGTTACGCGGTTGGTCACATTCAGCCTCGGAGATCTCGTTGGAGTCCTTGCTCTCGTTGAAGGATGATGAGCAGTTGTTGTCGGCGTTGGCGTTGCGGGGCGGAGGCGGGGGAGGCTCGGGCGAGCCACACTTGCGGGTACCTGCAGATATCACTGACACACCATTCCGAGTTAGACATCGCTACGTGGGGTGCTAGGCAGGAACGGGTAATGTTCCTTGAGAGCTTTGGGTACCTGCTACACTGACACACCATTCCGAATTAGACATCGCTACGTGGGGTAATGGGTAGGAAGGGGTTATGTTATACACCGTTATAGTTAGACATCGCTACGTGGGGTAATGGGTAGGAACGGGTTATGTTTTACTCCGATATAACTTTGTTGAGGAACAATTGTTGCGTGGGGTAGTGTGGGAAGGAACGGGTTACGCACGAACTTGGGAGCTTGTTGAGGATTGCTTTTATGAAATGACTAAGGAAGAAAGCACCATTGGGAGTGAGACATCGCTACGTGAAAGGGATAGTTTATGAGTTGACATTGAAGAAATATGGGCTTAGAAAAGACAAGATGGCGGCTCTCTACCTTGATCAGTGATAAGTAGGGATGGGTGATATTTTGTGTCATTTGATCTAGTTCAAGAAGTGATTTGTATTTTAAATTAAAACTTTTTGAATTGTCTAAGTGTGCAAACTAATTACAAATGGAACAACCAAAAGTTACCAGAATAATGGATTCGGATACTAAAAGGGTTCTAAACTCACCAATGCTGGGACGAGATCCGTAGTGGTCGGAGTAGGGTGTTCCGTAGGCGCCGGTGTACTGTTCGTCTTCGGGAGCGCAGCAAGCCGGCTCGTCGTACTCGGGGCCACACGCGTACATCGGGCGAGAGTAGCGAGCACGCTGTTATTTTCAAAAAAATACGTTAATTTGAGGTGATATGGAGGTATTCTTGTTATTTTTCATCTCGAAAATCCTGTTTTTTATCACATGGCTGGTTTGTAAAATTAACGATCGGCGTTAGTAGATAGAATTTTAATCAAACCCACGACTCACAGTATAGAAGGCAAAGCTACTACCAACTGAGCTGTGACGCCTGTCAAATGTCTGTTTATTCTTCGTTGCAATAAAACCGGACCTTTTATGCTGTGACGTAGAATTAATACGAATTAAGGTGTGACGCCTGTTCATAATAGTTAACACACATACAAGTAAAAAATCAAACATATTCTTACGTATTGGTCTTCTTCGGCGCAGGTAGCGGGGTCGTCGTATTCAGGGGCGGTGGAGTAGATGGCGCTCTGTCCTCCTTGGGAGTTCTTGCGGGCATAGCGGCTGTTGGCACGGGGCTGAAACATTACCACAGTTGTATTAATGGCACAATATTGATGTCGAATAGCACAATTGGCCTGATTACGAAAATATTAATAACAAGTACCTATAGGGTTTTATTTATTTATTTATTTAACACTTTATTGCACAAATTATATCACTAATGTACAAAAGGTGGGCTTAATGCTATAAGCATTTTCTGCCTGCCGACCTTAAAGGTCGAGAAAATGGTTGGCGTGCTAACTTAATACTAATAAACAGTTACTTATACAGAAGAACTAGGTTACAATATGTTATAAATAATATACCTAATTAATAGTCATGGCTAGGGTTTTGTGTGAATAAAATAAATAAATAAATAATGTTGGACAATCCACACAACATCATCTAGCCCCAAGCTAAGCAGAGCTTGTGTTTAATAATAGTAACAAGTGCAGGTTTTTGAGTGAATAGTAGTAACAAGTGCATGTCTTAGTGTTAATGCTAATAATAAGTGCAGGTTTTTGTGTAAATAGTAGTAACAAGTGTAGGCTTTTATGTGAATAATAGTATCAAGTGCAGGTCTTAGTGAGAATGGTAGTAATGTGTAGGTATTTCAGTGAATAGTAGTAACAAGTGTAGGGTTTTGTGTGAATAATAGTAACAAGTGCAGGTCTTAGTATAAATGGTAGTAACAAGTACAGTTCTTAGTTTGAATGGTAGTAACAAGTGTAGGATTTTGTGTGAATAGTAGTAACAAGTGCAGAGCCCGTAGTCTGAAGGTGCATTTTAGAACTCCCTACTCTCGAGCCGAGAGTCGTCTCTCGGATGTCCTTATATTTTTGTAAGAAGTAGAGAGAGAGATCCGAGAGACGACTGTCGGCTCGAGAGTAGGGAGTTTTAAAATGCGTCTTCGGACTAAGGGCTCAGGTCTTAGTATCAATGGTAGTATAAAGTTTAGGGTATGTATGTGTGTGTGTGTGTGTGTGTACGTACCATGCTCTGTGAGCCGGCGCGCGAGTGTGCGGGGTGGTAAGTGCGGGTGCGCCAGCGTGCCGGCGTGCGGGCCGTGGTGGTGTGTGTGTGTACGTACCATGCTCTGTGAGCCGGCGCGCGAGTGTGCGGGGTGGTGCGGGTGCGGGTGCGCCAGTGTGCCGGCGTGCGGGCCGTGCGCGGCGTGCGGGCCGTGGTGGTGTGTGTGTGTACGTACCATGCTCTGTGAGCCGGCGCGCGAGTGTGCGGGGTGGTGCGGGTGCGGGTGCGCCAGTGTGCCGGCGTGCGGGCCGTGCGCGGCGTGCGGGCCGTGGTGGTGCGGGAAGGCGAGCGCCTTGCTCGGGTCCATCTCCTCACGGAAGCCTAGCAGGTGGAACGTCGCGTAGGGGCAGATTTCGTCTTCCATACCTGGCGGTAAACAATACACAGGTTAGGGCGCATCCATTAATTACGGTTAGCGATTCCCCGATCTTCTATGTAGTGTCGTAAGATTTTGCTCCACCCCTCCTTCGATTAAAGGGGGACCTTAACCTCACGTGGAATGGTTTAAAATGCATACCTTTAGATAACATTAGGCACACTTGAATAATATAACAATTTGCTCATATTTTATTGTATCATGTTTCAGCACGACGATTTATTACAAAAATGTATAACTTGACCCCTTTTTCTCAGCCATTTATTATCTTTAGACATTTTTACAATGCTCAGTTACACACAATAAAATAGATAAAAATAAACAAAGAATGCTAAAGTAATTTCAAACAAAAAAAAGTTAACAAAAACGCAAATAAAATAAACATGGGTTAGTAAAAAGCAAGTATTATATACTAATATTGTTCAAATACACACAAACATATTAAATAAATGTTACTTACGTATTAGCAGACGAGGTTAGTAACACTGCAATCCGATCACTGCTAGATAATTTGTCTAACAATCTAACAAAAGGTGGTTTACAATCATGCAGACTAAAGTGCTAGATTTTACAAAATATTGAAGCTTTATATTATTATTTGAATTCAGGCTTTAATCCACTATAAAACATGCTGTGATTTACATTCGTCTTCTCAAACAACTCTCAGGATTTTACCTAATCTTACATACCAAAATACATATTACTTTTTGTTTTTTAACTCTGAAAACCTTGGTCTGACTTTGTACATCTAAACTAATATGATGAAGAGCAAAGATTCGATTGTTTGTTAGTATTATACAGGGTGTAACAAATGAGGTGGACCAAAAGCAAAAGGGCGATAGGGGAGCTCAATGGCTATCGATATAACCCCCATGTATGTTCAGCGATATTCAGTCGTTCAAAAGTTATTCGCACTTTTAAGTTTTTTTTTTCGTTAACATATTTTAGGTTAGATTTCCCAAGTATACCCAAACTATTAAGGCTACAACCGTAATTTTTTTACACCTTGTAGCTTAATAGTAGACCTGTCGTATTGCAATATCAGTTTGAGTCGTTATTTGATTTATTTCCAAATAAAAAATAATCTTTGCAGAAAAATCCGAAACCTGAACTTCCGCGAAAAACTTTGGGAGCAATTTAAAAAAAAAACTTGCTGAATATTTTTTTCCACAACCTATCTTAAAAACTTTCTCCATTTATGGAAAAGTTACCCTGAAAATTTCATAAGGCTAGTACGAAAGCATCATCTTAAAATGTGAACTCAAGTGTTGTAAAAGTGCTGAAATCGACGGTTCAATCGACCAACACGATGGTCCGGGTAAGTCTCAGATTGTTTGCCACCCCTTCTAATCAATTGCTCTTGGTATATTCTAGCAGCCTCTCGAACGTTTCCTTGAGCTACAACATGACAATAATACATTTCTGCATATCTACGAGGAGAATATGGCATGATATGGCACTAATCGCAAAGTTTGTACAGTCCGTAAATGCGCAGTTTTCGTTAAAGAAAAAAAATCATCGTAATCAAGATACAAAAATAAAGATTTAAAAACTAAAACTCGACTACGAAAAGCTAGGTAACAAGTTTAACTTTTTTTAATTTCACACCTAATCCACTGTTGGTTTCTAGATTTATTTTATTTCATCACTGGTTTAGTCGGATGCTTAATATTATGTAGTTTAACATAACTAGCCTCCGACTACAACCATGTTAAGTAAAAAAATCTGTTTTAAGTAAAAAAAAACAAATTCTGTTTCGAAAAAATTTAAAGTTAAACTTGCTTCCTAGCTTTTGTAGTCGGGTTTTAGTTTTTAAAACTGTATTTCGGAGTCAGGGGTTAAAAAAAGTGCGGCCACTCAGGAGTCTGAATTTGGATTATCTTTACTTTAACGAAAACTGCGCGTTTACGGACTGTACAAACTTTGCGATTAGTGTATCATGCCATATTCTCCTCGTAGATATGCAGAAATGTATTATTGTCATGTTGTTGCTCAAAGAAACGTTCGAGAGGCTGCTAGAATATACCAAGAGCAATTGATTAGAAGGGGTGGCAAACAATCTGAGACTTACCCGGACCATCGTGTTGGTCGATTGAACCGTCGATTTCAGCACTTTTACAACACTTGAGTTCACATTTTAACATGATGCTTTCGTACTAGCCTTATGAAATTTTCAGGGTAACTTCTCCATAAATGGAGGAAGTTTTTAAGATAAGTTGTGGAAAAAAATATTCAGCAAGTTTTTTTTTTAAATTGCTCCGAAAGTTTTTCGCGGAAGTTCAGGTTTCGGATTTTTCTGCAAAGATTATTTTTTATTTGGAAATCAATCAAATAACGACTCAAACTGATATTGCAGTACAAAAAGTCTACTATTAAGCTACAAGGTGTAAAAAAATTACGGTTGTAGCTTTAATAGTTTGGGTATACTTGGGAAATCTAACCTAAAATATGTTAACGAAAAAAAAAACTTAAAAGTGCGAATAACTCTTGAACGACTGAATATCGCTGAACATACATGGGGGTTATATGGATAGCCATTGAGCTCCCCTATCGCCCTTTTGCTTTTGGTCCACCTCATTTGTTACACCCTGTATATATACAAGCTTTTATTTAACTTAAAATAAAAATTCCTAAATTTTGATGCACATAATTATCTTCTACAGATTGAGCTGAAATTTAAATGTAATGACCTACTTTTTTGTTACTGTTGAGCTGAAATTTAAATGTAATGTGACCTACTTTTTTGTTACTGTTGAGTTGAAATTTAAATGTAATGACCTACTTTTCTTGTTACTGTTGAGCTGTTAGATTGTATATCCTAAATCCTAGTGTTGTTTGAGAGTTGCAAGCAAAAGCGGTACCTGTTGAAATGGTCTCGCCAGAACCGCGACCCATCATCGGTCTGCGAACCCGCTCGTAGTGGTGCCGGCGCGGGTCCCACGTAGAATGCGCGCCCACTGAACCACACTACCGTTACGCGGCGCACAGACCCAGCGAACTAAAGCGTACTACGATCGAATGTCGTCTGCTGGTTTGATCGAGTCATACGAAGGCTAACGAGAGATTGCTGACTTTTGGATGCAATTCAATAAATAGATTTAATTTGTATATAAATAATTTATTTTACTTCTAACTCTTTTACTAATGTTTCTCTGACATTCTTGATCTAAATTTTTTTTTGTATTTAGGTATCAAAAATCTTTTAGAGATTGTCTAATAAGGTATGTAGAGAATAATAATGCAATGCTCCTTTCAAGTCTTCTCCAACTTTCAGGCTTAGCTATCATATCACCGCCTTTCTCAAACAAACCAATTATTAATAGACTGATTAAATATCATACTGTATAAGTACATCTCTCATTTGCAATACCGTAGATTTTATTTTAATAAATCGAAAAGTAAAAATTATTCTTCGTTAGCCTCCGCTTGCTTCTGTCATTGGGTCTATGCAGGCATTTAGCATGCGCACTTTGCTACCGCTCTTGTACATCATCTCACTATTGTTAATACATTTTTGAGTACTATAGTACAATATTATAGAGTATGTTGAATAAGTTTATCTTAAATGTTCAGATAGATAGTGAGATGATGTATTAATTAACAAAATAAAGCACTATTCTCTACTTCTTTGAGACAGTTAACTGAATTTTCTAAGGAGTAGAGTCATCGTGAAAACTATTATGGTACAAAAATGAATGAAAGTGATTTATGGGATGTTTTACAGCCATAATACCTTGGACAACAAGTATTAAAGTTGCCTCCACCTTACACATCCACTAGATACAAATAACATCTAGAAATAAGGAGTTTTTAAGAAAACGTGCATAAAAGTGGAAGGTTGAGAAAAAGCAAAGTATTTGAAATATTCTAAATACCTCAACCAATAAGAAATACCTTTTTTTACCTTACTTTTTTCCCATACTTTACTAATAAATAATTTAAATTGAAATAAACCGTGTTCGCAATGCAAAGGTGTTACCATTAAACAATAATGTGTTTTAACATGTTAGAACATATAACAAAGTCATGTGTCAAATTAAAACCAAATTGTGTTAAGACAAAATTACGTAAACTTAAGACATCGTCTTCATCTAGCCTTTTAACGTTTTGTAGATTAAAGACAAAGTTGTGTATAGGTTTGAGACAAAGTAGTGAATGAATTAAAGACAAAGTTGTGTATAGGTTTAGGTTAAGACAAAGTTGTGTATAGGTTAAGAAAAAGTTGTGTATAGGTTTGAGACAAAGTAGTGAATGAATTAAAGACAAAGTTGTGTATAGGTTTGAGACAAAGTAGTGAATGAATTAAAGACAAAGTTGTGTAGTATAGGTTAAGACAAAGTTGTGTAATAGTTTTAAGACAAAGTTGTGTATAGTTTTAAGACAAAGTTGTGTATTAATTAAAGACAAAGTTGTATTCAATAAAACAATAGTTATTGCCAGATACTTACTGATAACAGCCTGACGTTTGACTCTATCGCAAGTGTTGTAGTTGGATCCGGGCACAGGGGGTAGTTTCCTGTTGGGTGGTGCGATGTAGCCGAGCTCGTCGCGTAGCCCGCCGCGCTTGTCGAGCGTGCCGCCCGCGCCGCCCATCGCGGCTTGCGACGCGTTGTACACAGCGTCGTCTGAATTATTGCGTTACACCATTAAAGTGCTCTAAACTTTTATGTACATGTTTGTATTGCGATTTTGGGTTTACAAACGTCCACGGTTATATTGAGACTGCTTGGATTGGATTGATAGTGGTATTACGTTTAATAAGAATATGGACTATGTTGCGCTTACGAATGTCATATAAAGAGACTGTATGAATTGGAATTTTGTGAAAATGTCACTGAAATAGACTGTCTAATATAAAAATTGACTTTGCTATTTCAGCCATTCAGATTAAACGAAATTTGAACTAAAGTTTCAAAACTCGAGCGTGTAATGTACAACATGACAGATGTATGATATAAATTAAGTCTGATTTCAGTCATGAAAATCTAAATAAATTTACTGGGTTAGTCGATATCTACAAGGGGTTGATTACATGAATGCAGCAAAATATATTAATTATGAATTTCGATAGACAGAAATAACTAACAGAACAGACATGGTTGATTATAAGTTCCATGCTATGACCGAATTCGGATTAAAAATAATAAAAAAGCGGTGCGCTATACATACAATAACCGTCCTTCTGACCTCGCAGGCGATGCGGGGTGTTTCTGCGTGCGAGAGTGAGACAGATGACCACAACTCCGACTATAAACACTACTATTGTCGCCAGAATCGGGACTAAGACTTCAGGCTCGAGCCAAGCTTTCACCCACGGAGGCAGTTCCTTCGAATCAGCATTGCCCGGTAGAGGAGCGATGGTTCCTACGGAAAGTTATCAAAGTTACCTTTATGGGGATCCCTTGCGCCTTTGACGACGCAAACAACCACAATAGCGATGATGATGACTAGAATCGCCGCTACGACGGGCACGATTAGGTTAAGATGCGATAGGATTATCTTGAGGGTCTGTTCGGGGGTCAATGACCCGCCGCCGATGTCGCGAACGGGCGCGATCGTACCTGAAATGCAAGCCTTATGTTAGAAATAATAGGGAAATAAATTATAAGGCGATGCATTTCAGGTACGAATGTAACTGCTAACTACTGATGTTTTTTTTTTCGCAATTATCGTTATATTTTAAAATAAATCTCTAAGGATGAAGTCGTGACTTTAAATCATGTGAATTTTGTGGAATAAATAATTTTATTCGACATTAATTTATAGCGACCAAGAAACTACACAAATTATACGATAGATTATTGTACACCATTGGTAATGAATTGGTGAATACGATAACTTTTTTAAACTTAACTTATTTGTGTTTCACTGCAGGGAAAAGGTCCCCCAAACATTATAAAATTTAGTATAATTTTCTTACTAGTTTTTGTAGTTTTTGATCGCATTTATCTTGAGCGGCCATAAAGCTTTGCAATATAATGTGATGAGTTAAGAATGAAAAAAGCAAAATTTACCTCCAGTCATGGTCAGAGTAGCGAATTCATATTCAGCAACGTTGAAGCCAGCGTTGTTGTGCGCGGAGATTCTCAGCACGTACCATGTCGCAGGTTCGAGGTCTGTAAACGATTATAAGTTGATATTTACGATTAATATCAATAATAAGACTATATAAGACACGATTGTTAAATTTTTCTCGATACATGTTTTCAGATAATAAATCATAGTTGGTAGAATAATAAGTATTTTATTTAAGTAATCGATAAGTTAAGATTTAGGTACATAAGGGCATTATTTATACAGCGCGAAATGTATAATGTTAATGAATTTTATTTTAATTCATAGCCTCATAGGGTTTTATTCAGAATATAAGGTGTATAAACATACCGAGAACAACGAAGTTTCCACCTGGTTTCACAGCGTTCGAGATTTGATTCCATTCGGCAGCGCCTCTGCAAATATTATGAAAAATGTCACCTACTCTTAGTTATTTTAAATATTTATTTCATATTTTTTAATTAAAATAATGTATAATCCGAATGTTTTCAAGAGTGAATAACTGTCTTCTAGGTAAAACAAGTTATGGAGAATTATAAACAAAATGATTTTAGTAGTAAATAAAGAAAGTTACTTTGTACTGTTATTTTGATATTTTGATTTTTCTATGTGTAATTGTAGAATAAAAATCTTTATTGAAATATATTGTTTTTTTTTTCGAGTAGAGGAACTTACGAACAATAACAACATCATTATCAAACTGTCACTGCTGTGTCTGTGTCAAAACAATAATTTCAATAGGTAATTGCAATAAAAAACCAAACTAACTTCTTCTTATTCTCAACAACGAAGTGGCTCATAGGACAGCCTCCGTCCAGCCATTGTTTGAGATGCAGTGTGACAGACGAAGAGCCAACTTCTATGAAATCAGCAGCGCGGGGCACGGGCGGCTTCGAACCGCGGGTGCGGGCCGTCACTACGTCTGATGCTTCGCCTGTGCCGATACTGAACAAAAAAAACAAATTATCACAAGCGGCACAGCTTATTTATTTAACACTTTATTGCACAATACCTACAGCTAATGTACAAAAGGTGGGCTATAAGTAATGCTATAAGCATTTTCTGCTGGCCGACCTTAAAGGTCGAGAAAATGGTTGGCGTGCTAACTTAATACTAATAAACAGTAACTTAAAAAAATAAAAAATCAGGTTGCAACATGATATAATATAAGTAATAGTCATGGCAAGATGCGGTCTGTTTCAAGAAGTGTTCATGTACCAAACGCTTAAAGATTAACTTATTCGGAGCACCTTGCAAATTGCAGCTTAGATAGAATTGGAAATGGCCTATGTACAAATATTTCACTTCTATTTACTCGTATTGATATATAAAAATATAAAATAAATATATGTTTATTCGTTAGGCATAGTCATCTTCTTCTTTTTCCTGCCCTTATCCCACTAGGTGGGGTCGGCACATGTTCTTTTCTTCCATTCTCCTCTATCATTCGTCATCTCAGTATTCACTCCTTTCACATCCATATCATTATTCACACAATCGTTAGGCATAGTATAGAACAATATTATGTTCTTTGATTATCAACTCAAGGGAACAACAGCTATCGCAGGTATTTTATTTAATGTGTGGATCGTGGGTTCGATCGCCAGGTCATCACGTTTCTCAAATGTGTGTATTTGGAATGATTAGATTAGATTTTTCATACTTTCCCTTGATTGAGAACATATTTTATGAAGTAAATAAAATATCAGAAGATTATAATTTGTTTAGAAGATGGTATATTATACAGTTTTTGATGAAATTGAGTATTTACCCGTTGTAAGCCGTAACATAGAGTTGATATCTGGATCCGCAGAACATGTTTTCCAAAGTGTAAGTATCAGTGGTGCTAGGAATCTGAAAATAACATATACTTAAGAATCAAACGAACTTACCTTGTGATGTTTGATGTCTAATTATACGAGCGTCTTGACCGAAGATGATTTTATTTACATGCAGCAGTACGCCAGATAATGTATCGTTATTTTTTTAGTTCTATATTTTATTTATCGTATCTGAATTTCCTTCTGTACCGAATACAGATCTACACTATATCATTTTTTGTTGTTTTTATGTGATAACTGAAATCAAGTTTAATTATATTACTATTGAATTTTTAAACTTTTTTTAAGCAATCAGAACTCAAATAAGTTACATGAGGATGTATCGCGTAACTTATTGTTATTTTTACCGACGTTTAGCTATTGTAACGTAGCCCCTGTAAACCCGTGTTATTGACAAAGGAAGTTTTGTTACTATAGTATAAAAAGTAAAAAAACTTTTTTTTTTACTTTTGTCATATTGACCAAAACATAACATATACCTGCACAGTTTCCCAATCTCCGAACTCTTGTTTGTAATGGATGGTGTATCCCGCCGCGATCTGCTGCTCCACGTCGGGGGAGGGCTTGATGCGCAGAGTCAGAGACGAAACGGACGATGAGGCGATGCTAAGTTGAGGCGGGAATGGCGGCGCTACATAAGTATAGGGAAATGGTTAAAAACTAGGTAAGGAAACTATTGAAATATGTATAATGTGTAGTAAATATTTAGATTTTGTGAATGTACAATTCAAGTTCTTTCATTTAATACCAATACTTACCTTACCAATACTACCAATATCTTGGTTACGCGAGGATTGGTACTGATTTGGATCAGTTGGGCTATCTATAGATCGTTTGCAACGGTCTGTAGATAGCTTAACTGTTTATTATGAGGTAACAGTAACTTACCCAAAACAGAGAGAGTGTGAGTGACGGTGTCTGTTCCGAACTGGTTGTCAACATGACAGGAGTATTCTTTAGCATCTTCTCTCGCGACTCCGGCGATTTGTAGCGAGCCTTCGGGGAGCTGACGGACGCGTTCTGAAGGCTCCAGGGCGTTGCCTTTCACCTAGAAGCAGTTACATGTTAAAACATTTTTTGATTTTGACATTTTGAGAATTTATTGTAGGAATTCAATGATTTTAAATACCAGTTTATGGATAAAAATGATTAAATGTGAAACTTGAAGTGGCAGTGGTCACGCTTACGGCCGGTTTCTGGAAACCCAAATCACGATTGATTCGAGTTTGACACATAGTAATTATTAGTTTTTTTCGTTGATCATCGTTCGAGAAACCGGCCGTTAATCTAATAATTTGAGTGTCTGAGAGTCTACGTAATTACAATATAAAATGGTGATATGTGATAAAATATCTAAAACCTACTAATTAGGCTACACCATTTTTTATTTAATGTGAGTGTAATATAAATACTTTTCCGCAACAAATAAGAACATTGAAGTTAGTACACCAAAAAAAAATCACGAAATTATTAGTAACTATCAAGTGTTCATTATTCATATCAAATATCACAATTATACCTAAAAAAGCTGAAAACAGAGCCCTTATCTCAAAAACCAGTGTGTTTAGTAGAGTAAAGTAAAATATACCTTCCACAAAATGTTAGGGGGCGGTACACCGACGGCGAGACACGGCAATTTGACATCTTCCTTGTAAGTAGCGGTGAATGACTCGTCGAACGACGCGATCTTAGCGGGTACTGTAATAAGAACGATTATCAAAAACATGTTATTCGTTGGTAAGTCGTAGGCCGGATAAGTGTAAGACATCCTCCAGACAGGTGGAGCGACGATCAACGGAATGTAGCTATCTTATGTTGCTTCAGTTGGCTATAAGATGTTCGTAAAAATATAACAAGAGCTTTTTTATTTTATGAGATTCTTGAATGCGTTAATCTTCTTCTTATCTAAGAGCTACGCTCTTGTCAGCATAATTGATGCAAGTTACGCAATTTGTTTCTTTCCAGGCGCCATTTATATGGGTATAAAAATGAGCTCACAATGAATACAACTTATATCTCTTGGGCTGCTGACTAAACAAGTAGAGTTGCTAAAGAAAAATCAACTCTACTCAACAAACAATGAGTACCTTTGTCGCTAGAGCTACAAGAATCTGCGGTTGAGCAAGTAGAATTAAAAAAAAAACATAAAATTCTTTATTTACCAATCACACAGGATATTTACAAAGTGTATTAATAAAACTATTGTTAGTACAGGCTGTTTTTAAAAATGGTTTATCAGCGAAGGCCAAATTAAGCTTTAAGCTTGTATTTTGGACTTCAAGAGTGCAGTTACTAGAAAATTGAGGTACCTTACAGAGTTGAGGGGGTGTAAACGTATCTAACTTAATTTTATTCTAACTTAATTTTATTTTAATTGCCACAGAAAACTCAACTCAACGCAGGTAACAATAAGCTAGAGCTACAAGAAACGGTTGTCGAGCAAGAGTAAAACTGCTATAGAAAATTGAACTCTACCCAGATAACAATAAGTACCTTTATCGCTAGGGCTGCATGATGCGGTGGCTGAGGGTTGACCTTCTCCGATGATAGTAGAAGCAGTCACCCAGAAATCGTAGCGGCCAGCCTTCAGTTCAGTCGCGGAGTAGCTGGTTTGGGTTGCAGGTACCTGCAAATATTAAAAGATGAAGCTTACCAATCTTGATTTTTTTCCCCGAGCATTTACCCGCCATTTTGTGACGTCACTAGCAGCGTGTCAAAATTGACATTTTGTAATAATAGTCTGCTTTGTACTATAGAAACAAGATTGCTGATATACGTAATACATTTATTTTTGTAAACAGATATATATAATACAATACATAGCAACATCCAGACAAGGAACGAACGCAAATGTTTGTTCTTAGTAGGAAATTTTGAAATTGAACCCAAAACATATTAGGCAGAGCCAACTGTGTGTAGTTTAATTTGTATTTTCTATGGTTTTACCCAGCTACTTATTTTTATTTTAGTGTTTATAATTTGTCTATGTTGTGTGCTAAATATCTCTCTCTTGATTACCTTGCTAGGATGAGGCTCAGCATTCTGTGCCTGTGTGTAGACGTTGTAGTGAGTGACAACTCCGTTGGGCTGCGCTGGGGGCCTCCAAGACACAAGGATGGAGTCCTGTCCCATCACTAGGGCTTTCACGGCGCGGGGGGCTTCGGGCACTGTAAACAAATGGATTAAAGACAACCGTAGACCGACGGGTTAAGGTTGCAAATTAAATACAATTATGTAACTAAAAACGCATTTAGTCTTATAGAGATGATAATGTTAATCAAAGTTAAAAAGTTGTGCATTTTTACCTCCTAAAGAATTTTCAATATTGTCCGAAAGTGTTGATGCAGAGTTGTTCATATTGATGGGTACTTTTACCCCCAAAGTTTTAGAGAGCGATCCTATAAGCTATGTAAGGTTTTGAATCGGGGTTTGGTTATTAATTTTAAGCAAATAATATACCATCTTGTTCAGTCTGGCAATGGATAGGGGAAGACCGTACGCCGTCTCCGCCATTGGTCGTCGCGAGCACTTCCATTGAATAATTGGTGAACTTCTTGAGACCGTGAAGAATTGTTTCGCTGCTTGCAGTAATCTTGGTGTCTTTGGTCTTCTCATCTGGAAATCATATTTTAAATTTAACTAGTGATATAGAAATTAAAAAAAAAACAGAAAACTCTCAAAATATATGTGCTCTTCAGGTAAAATCAGAAACAGCAGTCATCATTAATTAAAAATATGTTGGCTCTCCTTTTAGGTATGGTATGATATTATGGGGAGTTATCATGAATAAAATAAAATAATTTATTCAAGTTGTATTTTTTTAAGCAGAAATCTTTCACATTTATTTTGAATCTGTAATATTTTAATGCTGCCAAAGCATTGCTGATATTAAAGAACAAACACTCACCATACCAAGTCTCGCTAGGTCCATAAACCACTTTATAAGCTTTGATAAGTCCATTGGCAGCGGCTAAAGGAGGTGAAACCCAGGAAACACGAATAGTTTGAGCGGTCAGAGTGGTGCACAGGACATCTTGAGGCGGGGCTGATGGAGCACCTTCAGCGGTGTAGGCCTTGATCTCAGAGGTTACTGGACCGGATCCCATTTTGTTGAATGCTTGAACCACCATTGAGTATTGAGTGTAGGTTCTGTAAGAAAGATCAATCGTTTGACTGTCCACTCCAACGGCGGATCCAGGGGGGGAGGTCATGGGGGTCATGATCCCTCCCTGAGCTGATTCCACACGACTTAGGTGGACCACTAATTAAACTAATTTAAAAAAATTAAATTAATTTAATGTAATAACTTTGTATGATGGCAAACGTTTGGAAATTACATTATCAAAATTATATTATAAGTTCTTGACTTGACCACGACTATGTGACCCCCCCTGGCGCCAAACCTGGATCCGCCCTTGGTCCACACACTGCCTATTCTAGATTGTATGATGCTTAATATCGGTTTACTATAAGCGTTAACGGATCTTACTATCGAAGTGAGGATGAAAAATACTCTAGTTAAATGAAATGGGAACATTGGTTTTGTCTTTAACGTAGAAACATCGCTTTCTTAGACGTTTAAGCTAGGAGGTATGAGGGATGAGTAAGAATAAATATATTAGTATCAGAGCTTACTTAAGATTAAGAATGTCCAAGTGGTGTTCCTTTCCAGATTCCTTGGAAATGTCGACGGTTTCAAACACGAATGACTTATTGCTTGAGGCCAATTTGTATCCGACATAGTACCTGCAAAAAAAAATTATCTATTAATAAATAGTCATAATAGAAGACTGTTTTGCCGACTCCACCTAGTGGGATAAGGGCAGGAAGAAGAAGAAGAAGAATAGAGGACTGTATTGTTTCTTGATTTCACCTAGGGGACTAGAAAATTAATAATAATAAAAAATTACGAAAAAGCGAGCTGCAATCAATTACAAAATAGAATATAAAGTGACATTACCCTTGGAGTTCGCCATTCCAGTCCTGGGGTGGGGGAGGCTTCCAGGTAACCCTCAAGGTGTGCTTATCAACAGCATCCACCTTCACGTCCTGAGGGGGTCCAGTTGGGGCTTCTTCAGCGGTGATGATGGTGACAGTTTCCGAGGGTTCCGAAGTACCCAGTTCGTTCTCAGCTACGATGCGAATGTGGTATGCTGTGGCGGGACGGAGGCTGAATACACCGGCTTCGGTCGTGTCTCCTGGTACCAGAACCCTGGAAGACAAGGGATTTGTATCGCTATTTCAAGATACATAGAGTTCAATTATCAAAAATAACCCTCGTAAATGGTGAGCAGACGGATATATAACAAAGTATTCGAGGAGTAGAACTAACATGTTCTAGAATTAGGTTACATAATTAGAATAACTCAAATTGTGTGAGTTTGGGGACAAAGAAACATTTAAGTATCTTATATTATCTTAAATTCTAAATGATTTTTCTAGGTGCTTGTTACATTTGGTTAGACCGCGTTTTATACAATTTTGAATCATGATTGAATCAATATCACTTCTTGTATCCAAATCACCTGTCAATATCCTTGTCCCAGTTGCCCTTAGCGCGTTTGTATTCAATGAGGAACTTCTTGATGGGAGAGTTTCCGTCGTAAGGAGCGGCCCAGGAAAGTTGCACGGTTCTGCCGGATTTGTCCAACACTTTCAGACCGTATGGGGCTTCGGGTACCTCTGTGGATTAAGATAATATGCAACATTAGATTGAAGAATAACCCCCTATCTTATAAAAAGTTAACGTTGACTTTATGTCATCATTACGTATGGTAATTAATACATCAAGTCTGCGCTAACTTTTTATAAGATAGACCGTAGTTCTCTATTGCTAGTATGGTAGAGCACTTCTGATAAGCAATTGACATTTGAAGGCGCTTAAAAATAGGAATTGTAAAGTAGCTCTATTAGGATTCATGACTTTGACGCGCATTACACCATGCCAAATAAGCGCTTTATTTATAAGAAGGAAAAGCTTTCGCTACAACGCGTGTCTATTTTTTGTGTAAGTATAAGAGAGACAAGAAGAATAATGTTAGCGTCAGTGTTCGCTAGATTCTGATCGAAGTATTATTGCATTTTACCTTGAATAATCATGTTGATGCTGGTATCATCAGATCCAAAAGCATTAGTCGCGACGCAAGTAAACAAGGCACTGTCAGAGCGCTCAGTTCTTCTGATACTGAGATCGGAAACCACTCCTCCGGGTAAGATCTCTTCGCGGATCGTGTAGCGGGGGTCGGATTTGGGCTCAAGACGTTTGTTGTTCATGTTCCAGATGATACCGATTGGCTGAAATCATAGAATATCTTCGTACACATGTATACAGAGATTCTCATTTTCTAAGTGTCACGCACACTTAGAAAATGTGGTTTCACACATGAGAGTTGAGAGGCGAGCTTCAGGAGTATTCGGCTGAACCAGCCTTTGCACCAATGCTACGTAACACAGATATTGATGTAAACAACACCCTAATTAAGCTGAAAAAGTAATAAATAAGGGTTGACTGACCTTTTCTCCCTTGGCTTGGCATTGCAGAACAGCCGATTCGCTGCGTCTAGCAGTTTGGTTCCTCATTTTAATTTCAAATTGGGGTGGAGCTGGAAAACAGAACATCAAATTACTAACTAGCTTTCATCAAATATTTAAAACTGAATTTGCCAAGATTCAATACAACAGATATGGCCTTAGACGTAGATATGACGTACCTTGAACGCTGATGAGAATAACGGCAGATAATCCTGATCCGATTCCGTTAACGGCTTCGCATAAATAATAACCCTCATTTGTCTTTTGGATATTGCTAATAGTCAGAGTTCCTTCCTCTACCTTTACGTTAGGGTTGTTAGGCTTTAGGTCTTTGTAATCGCCAGGCGTATCTCCTAGAACGAGAAACATTTATTTTTATAGTTGTCACAACTGGTATTCTCCAATCTGCCTCATATTCATAGATTGGGACCTTAACTGGTACATCCAGGATTTGTTTAGCACAGCTCTTAAAGCCGACATTGAAGTTTATGAATTCGAGGATCTGAAATTTTTATGTACCTAATGGATGAGGTGTTTAACTTTCATGATTAATAAAATAATAATGTTACCTTCAGCCCTCTTCCATGTGACCTGGGGCTTGGGGAAGCCATCGGCTTTGCATTCGACCTTAGCATCAGAACCTTGGGCAAAAGCCTTATCGGTCGGTTCAAGAATCCAGCGAGGGGGCACTGAAATAGCACCGGTATGTTATAGCAACTGTCACGGGTCTCCAGAGTATAAAACGTTTATTTTCTTTAAATAGAGTTTCAAATAAATTCAATTGATTTTAAAATAAATGATTTGATTGAAATTTTTCTATAAATTTTTAGAGATACTTTAATAAATTTGTTCAAGGGAATTCTTTAAATAATTTGGTTTGTACTCAAAACGAATGGATTATTGCTAGGATTGGAAAACCTCGAAATTTTTGAAAAATTAAGATTTTTATATAATTTACAGTTGGTACGTCAATGAAAAGAATGTGAATAAAAATGTCAATTCGTTTTAAGTTTTTCCAATACAGCGAAAAAGTACCTAAAGCTGTTATAGCGACTAAACTTATGTTTTGTTCAACTACGTAGGTATCTGTATACTTTTTTTTCGGTCGCTAAGGTGTTGCTTTAGATGCTTTTTTACAAATTAGCAATTTTGAAACCAAAGCACCTCAATCTACAAACGTAAATTTAAATGGGACGGAAAATAAAAAATAAAAACAACAAAACCCAAAAAGCTCCATGCACAATATTTGTAACGCTTCGTGATGAAATAATTGTTGCGACTTTTAATAACGTTAAACTGATTTATATTTTCTTTAAATAAGTAATTATTTCGCCACGTGTATTGATTAAGCCAAGCATGCTTTTAGCATTAAACGAAATGGCCAATATGCAAAACAATGATTAATATAATAATACAGAGAGGAACCCAAGGAAATGGATATGGTAATAAAGAAAATGCAGAGGAAGGAAGAAAAGGATCGTCGATGATAGCCGCAGCCGGTTCCTAATCACAACTTCTAGAAACTGAATCCTACACACTGGATGAATAGCTATAGCCATTCACCGTTCCTAATAAACCAATGTATGAACTATTGAGAATGATGTGTATTGGAACTCATATTGATCAAGTCAGAATTTATAATTGTTTTCGCATTAAACTGAATATTCAAACAAGCATACGATATTGAAACTACGCAAAGCTATAATATCCGTGCTAGGAATGAAGGGTACACAGATGCGAGTGGTATACCATGGACTTCTAACGAGGTGGTAATGTTGGACAAGCCCGCGGCATTGCGCGCGATGCACGCATATGTGCCGGTGTGCGACCATCCCGCGGGGTCAATCAGAAGCAACGAAGCTCTCTGCGCTATTTTAGTAGCCGTAACACCGGTCTTCTGTTTCAAGGGCTGCCCTTCAAAGTACCACTGAATATCGAGAGGCATATCGCCTTCCGAGACCAAACAAGTTACTTGAGTCGCCTGTCCCGCGTACAGCGGGGTTTCAAATGAGAATGGAACTATACGAGGCAGTACTGGAAACAACCACAGAAAATTGGGTTAGAGTATCAATTTGGCAGGCAATGTTAGCAAATGAATGAGGTCGAAGAAAAGATCGGTGACGGTGTCGGATCGGTTCTTTGAGAGTGCATATTTTGTGATGTTAGTTCCCGGTATTATAGCAGCGCAGTAAAATATGGTAGACGTGCCGTTGACGACGAGTGTCGCTGCGTGCTCGGCCCGGCCGGCTGCGTTTTGTACGATGCACGTGTAGTTTCCTTGGTGGTTCGCGCTCACGGAGTTGATGGTGAGAACAGATGCACGTGGGCCTAGTGGTGTCGTCGTGATATCTCTTTGAAGACTCGAGTCTATAGTTTCGCTACTGAATGTCCACGAGATTTCAAGCGGCATATCACCCTTAGTGGCGACGCAGTTCACTACTGCAGTGTCTCCCGGATTGTTTGGAACATCGCCGAAATTGAACGGCATGATCAACGGTGGTACTAGGACAAAATATTTGAGAAGATAAAGCTAAAACGTAAGAAAATTAGGTATACATGAGGGGAGTTCGAAAGCAAAATAACATTGATAAGTGGTGTTGTTTCGCACCCTTTACAACTAGTTCTGTGGTATGAGAAGCTACACCCGCCGCGTTACTCGCAGTACAGTTGTACAGGCCGGCATGCGTCGCATCCACCGACTCTATCGTGAGCACACTACTCCTTCGGTCGACATTACTGACGCGGACTCCAGGGACGGAATTGGCTGACATATTATTGAAAGTCCAATTGATACGAACAGGTTGGTCACCGTGGGTGATGATGCATTGAAGCGCAAAATAATCCCCAAGAAAAGCCGGTTCCGGACCAGCAACAAAAGGTGAAATCTTGGGAAGAACTGAAACAAACATTATCTAAATGACAAAATGATGGAAATCTAGCACCTACGTCATAACCGACTGACCGTATACTATGAGATCTGTTGAATGAGTATTACGTCCCGCTCGGTTTTCACCGACGCATGTGTAGCTTCCTGCATGCTTTGCATCCACTGATTCTATTATGAGGATACTACTTCTCTTGGAATTTGTCATCGTATAATCATTATTTCTTTGGGATATTAGCTGTCCGTTAACCATCCAGGTTATAGTTAGGGGAAGATCGCCCAAATTTACTGTGCATGCCGCTTGTAAATACTCTCCAACGTTTACGGGCTTCTCGCCGAATGTGAAATGTAGAATATTTGGGGGGACTGAAAATATTTAATAAGAAACGATGGAAATGAACGAAACTAAGGAAACTCAGGAAGAACAAAGAATATTTAATAAGAAATCGTGTAAACTAGTAAATGATTTTGAAATCTAAGCACCGTTAATAATCAACATCGAAGTAAAGGAATCGCTTCCTGCATCATTTTCGGTAGTGCAAGTATAGTTCCCAGCATGGTTATGTGCAACCGAAGGAATACTCAATATAGCACTTCTTTCACCGATATTGAATACGGTCACTCCAGACCTTGGTTTTATAGGTTCGCCATCGAACAGCCATCGTAACTGTAGTGGATGATCACCCTCAACGACAGAACAAGGGACGGTTACGACTTGCCCGGAATTCATAGCGACCTCCCCAAAGGAGAAAGGTTGGACCACAGGAGGAACTAAACAGAAAGCAAATATATTTCGAGGTCATTATTTATCAGTACCAATCACTTCAAGAAGAGCTGTGTGGCTAGTTTTGCCTGCTCTATTTGTTGCTGTACACGTGTAGTTGCCGCTATTTGTTCCCATGGCGTTAGGAATATCGAGAACGGAGACGCGATCGCCTAATGATGTCGTCTTCAGACCCATTCTGCGTGTCACGGGTTTGCCTTGGAAACTCCAAGAAATATTCAGAGGAATGTCGCCTTTCGAGACGTGGCAGTCGAGATGTACGGATCCACCCGCAAATACCGCTTCATCCAATTCGAAAGGTTTGATGTGGGGAACGACTGAGCAAAGAAAATATTTAATAAAAGTTAGTGAAGAGTACTATGCATGCTGCAAATCTAACAGTAATGTACCCTTAACGTTAAGTGTTGTCGAGTATCTATCTTCTCCGGCCCTATTTTTGGCAATACAAGTGTAGTTCCCACTGTGTGCACCAGTCACTGATGCGATAGAAAGAAATGAAGTCCGCTCTGCCATCTTCATCGTTTTAATGTCAGAATGTTTCGGTAAATCTTCGCCTTCAAAAATCCATGTCACTGACATCGGCCTGTCTCCTTTGCTTGCATGGCATGTTATTTGCACGGACTCTCCATAGTATATTGACTCTTCAATCTCAAACGGCATAATGTGGGGAGGAACTGATCACAAATAAGAATAAAATCTAAATTAATCTAAACGTGCAGCATCTAAACATATATTTGTTTAAGACAGCTATTGGGGAGGGGCCTTAAGTAAGTACCATGAATGTTGACAAGAGCAGAGTGATAAGCTCGACCAGCTCGGTTACTGGCCGTACAGGTGTAGTTCCCGCTGTGGTGACCCATCGCAGTCGGAATGCTTAAAACCGAAGCTTTCTCTCCCAATTTAGTGGTAGTTATACCCTTATTATTGTGATAAGGAATCTCGTGACCTTGAAAACTCCACGATATTTGTAGAGGTCGATCGCCTTTTGAAACGTGACACGTCAGGTGTACCGATTCGCCGGCAAATATCGATTCTTCGACTTCAAACGGAATGATATGCGGGACCACTAAATACGAAAATGAAGCTCTATTATTTATTATAGGATACGGAAAAGGGTAAAACGAAAAATTTGCAAAAATGCAAGCCTGCCATTCTTTAGGAAGATTTCGGTAAAATACCAATGATTTTGAGTATTGTTGTGTAAGAAGTAGTTCCAGCGTGGTTCTTTGCTGTACATGTATAGTTTCCACTGTGGGCACCAGTGACAGCCGGCAACATTAGCAATGAGGATCGGCCGCCAACTTTTGTAAACGATCCGAGTTCATTAGATAGAGCTTGCCCATTAAATTCCCAATAAACATCTAGTGGTGCATCTCCCTTCGATACGTGACACATCATTTGGACAGATTCACCGGAGAATAACGCTTGATCGACGTCGAATGGCAAAATGTTCGGTGTAACTGTGTTAAATCATAAAAAGGGTGAAATAAATTAAAAACATGAAATGAATTCAAGCGCACGCTGCTCAATGACATTTTAACAGAATTCATGCTGATTCTGCTAACACATCATCGTAGGCATCGGATCGCTGCACATGGAGGTAGATGAACAAATAAAACTGACCATGAACATTAACAATAGTGGAATGATTAGTAGAGCCAGCCCTGTTCGTAGCTACGCAGGTGTAGTTGCCGCTGTGGCCAGCAGTAGCCGCAGCAATGGATAGAAACGAAGTACGTGATGTCATTTTAGTAGTCATGATGCCGAGATGCGAAGAAGTGTTTTCAAACCCATGAAAATGCCACTTGATGTCAAGCGGTAAATCTCCCTTGGATACATGACAATTGAGTTGGACAGATTCTCCAGCGAAGACCGACTCGTCCGCTTCGAAGGGTACGATGTATGGCAATACTGTTAATCCAGAAAGCCGAAATTAATGCGGAGCAAAGCGTGCAACGTGCTATAAGGCGAGGCCACTGGGCAGCTATTGGAGAGAGGGATACCATGAACATTTATTGTGGCAGAGTGAACTGCTAGGCCTGCGCGATTGGCGGCATTGCACGAATATTCGCCGCTGTGGCTTGATGTCGCGCTCGCTATGGTCAGCAGTGATGTTCTCTGACCAATCTTCATGGTGGTTATTCCTTGGTGAGAGGATAAATCCTTCCCATGGAAGTTCCAATTTATTGTAAGCGGAGCGTCCCCTTTAGATATGTGACATGTCAACTGAATAGACTCCCCCGCAAATACTGGCTCTTCAGCCGTGAATGGAACGATGTGTGGTGGAACTGGTGAGGATAAGTTTAAATAAAAATAACAAAATCAAAACAATATGAAAACATACGAAAAAGACGTGTACCCTGAACGTTTAACATAGCTGTGTGGTTTGTGCTTGCTACAATATTAGAAGCTGTGCATGTGTAATTTCCGGAATGTCTTTCAGTTACGGCTGGGAATGCCAATATGGAACTTCTGGCTCCTACTTTAGTTATCGTTACCGCATCATTGCTTTTAAGAGGACGGTTTTGAAATAACCACGTAAGTTGTAACGGCATATCGCCCTTAGGAATGTTACACATTACTTGTATACTTTCACCATAGAAAATAGCTTCATCAAATTCAAACGGAGATATTATCGGTGCCACTGAAATAATAAGCATAGAAAAAACCTCATTGGATCTCTTCTCTACTGGATCCACAGTTGATCTTATATTAAACTAAAAACAATATGGGGGTAGTTGTAAAGAAGAACAAAACAGAAAAGCATAGTTTATTCAGCGAGACCGTATACCCTTGACATTGAGCGTGGAGTGGTGGCTAGATCTTGCGACAATATTGGAGGCAGTGCACGTGTAATTTCCAGCATGTTTGGCCGTCACCGCTGGGATAATGAGAGCAGACCCCATATCCCCAACATTCATGATGTTCAGCCCCGGAAGTGAACTCACATCTCCGCCATTAAAAGTCCATTTGAAGGTCAAGGGTTTATCCCCCTTAGTTACGTGGCACATTACTTGCACTCCCTCTCCGTAAAATACTGATTCGTCGAATTCAAACGAGGCTATCACTGGTACCACTGAAAGGTAACTTACGAAATGACTGCTATGTGGTGTTAAACTTTTAACCACTTTTATGGCCCGCCAAAGTACAAGGAAGGACAAGGATTGTATAATATAAGGATTAACAACATAAAACACAAGAGTTAAGTTTACGAGTTTCGAATAAGGAATTGATACCGTTGACATAAAGTTGGGCAGTATGATTTGTGTTCCCTGCATCATTGTTTACCACGCAGGAATAATTTCCCTGATTTTGATGTGTTACCGATTCAATGCTTAGTTGGCTAGTACGTTTAGTGTTCGCAAGGTTCACTCCTATGTCCCCTGATTTTATTGGTTTTCCATTAAAATACCACTGTATTTTCAATGGAAGGTCTCCCTTGCTGACAGTGCAAGTAACCAAAACCATTTCTTGAGCATTTACGGGATCCTCGCCAAATTCAAAAGGCATAATTTGCGGAGGGACTGCAAAAGGAAAAGGTTTAGCAAAAAAAAGCTTTAATATTGATATTACGTAGAGAAGACAAATAAGTAAAACAGAAGTTGTTAAGAGAAAATCTCTTTTGAAATACCATTCACGAAAAGTTCAGCCGTATGATTAGTTGCACCAGCCTGGTTCTTCACGACACAGGTGTAATTTCCCTGATTGTGATGGCTCACTGACTCAATAGTTAGCTGACTCGTACGCTTGGTATTGGTAAGCATAACGCCATTCTCTCCAGATTTGATAGCGTCGCTGTTAAAATACCATTTAATATCGAGAGGCAAGTCTCCTTTGCTGACAGCGCAAATAGCCACGATCATTTCCTGATCATTCACGGGATCGGCGCCAAAATCGAAAGGTGACAGTTGTGGTGAAACTAAATAACATCAAAAATAGATTTCTCATATTTTACAATATTTTTTATTATTATTGGCTTTAATAAATGCCCTTAAGGCTTTCATACTAGGTGCTCTTTTGCCACACACTTCACCCATACACCACCATGTTCAGATATTTCAGTTTTGCTTATAATAATAATGTTAAGGATTTTTCCATGAACGCTAATACCTGGACATTTCTAGGACATGAAAAACACAACAAACTAATAGGAATCAGTATCGTGCCAAGAAAGCAAAGCGTAAAATTTTTATATAATGATAAACCATTTGATACCATTAACACTGAGAGTGGCGCTGTGGGTACTATGACCGGCATCATTTTCAGCGATGCAAGTATAGTTTCCAATGTGTTCGTGTTGCACGTTCTCTATGCTGAGAACGGATATTCTCTTTCCATTCCTGTTGATTGTAATACTATTCCCGGAGTTGAGTATCTGGTCATTGAGCTGCCAATGTATTTTCAAGGGCAAGTCGCCTTTGCCGACTGTGCATATGAGTGAGACTGTGTCACCTGCGTTCAGGATGTCCTCCCCAAAATCAAACGGTGTGATCTGCGGTACGACTATAAATATTTTCTTTGTCATTATTTGAAATCAGTTCTGCGATTCCCTGCGATGATCTAATTTATTTTCTCTTGACTAATCCGACGTATAGACAAACATATTGAGGAATACAACAAAGATTAAACAAGGGTGTTTGGAGGAATAACTAAACAGATTAGGTGAAGCGAAGCATGATATAATTTAAATGTTTTAGAACAGAATACCGTTAACATTGAGTATGGCGCTATGACTGCTGACTCCAGCCTCGTTTTCTGCGATGCAGGTGTAGTTTCCAATATGCTCGTGTTGAACGTTTTCTATACTTAAGAGAGATATTCTCTTCCCGCTTCGGTTTATCAGAATACTATTTCCTGAATTCAACACTTGATCGTTGAGAAGCCAATGTATTTTCAGAGGCAAATCGCCCTTTCCGACCGTGCAAATAAGTGACACGGTGTCACCTGCGTTGAGAACATCTTCTCCGAAATCGAACGGCGTAATTTGAGGCACCACTAAGAAGATATTAAATAGCACTAAATTAATCATACGCAAATTATTTTCACACATTCCTCGACTGTTCGGTTTGAGTGCAAATGAAGGGAAAAAAGCATCTTTAAGGAGACACTAGAGGTGTATGAGTAAAAAAACTATGAAAAATTTAATAAAAACGTGCGAATAAAAAGCGAAGCGTATTTTTAAATTGGATGTGGGATACCGTTGACACTGAGTACCGCACTGTGGATACTGCGGCCGGCTTCATTCTCAGCTATGCAACTATAGTTGCCTATATGCTCGTGTTGCACATTTTCTATGCTAAGAATCGACATTCGCTTTCCGTTTCTGTTTATCAGGACACCGTTTCCGGAGTCAAGATTCTCATTATTCAATTGCCAATGGATTTTAAGTGGCAAGTCGCCTTTTCCAACAGTGCATGTAAGCGACACCATATCGCCTGCGTTCAAAACATCCTCCCCGAAATCGAAAGGTGTCACCTGCGGTATAACTGCACAAACATCTCATTATTGAAGATTTGAAGCAAATTAGACACAAAAAAGGAGGAACACACAGTAAGTTACACTTCATTAGTTGTGATTATTTGGTGGCTTATGTGATGTTAAAATTTCACGACAGCAGAACAAACAGGTAGGACCATTAAGGGAATCCGCAAAACAAACCAAAGGCAGAGGATATAAATAAATATCAGGAATAACAAGTGAATATCAAGCCATAGACGCAAAATCTACATAAGACGATTTAATGAACATAAGTACCATTTACAGCTAGTTCTGAGGAATAATTGGCGAAACCCGCGCGGTTGGTGGCGGAGCAAGTGTAAACTCCCGAATGAATAGAAGCCACAGCGTCGATCGAGAGACTGCTTGATTTGTGACCGATTTTGATGACCGTTATACCCTGAATATTTTGAACGGCGTTGCCATTCAAAAGCCAAGTGATATTGATGGGAGCATCACCCTTAGCGACCATGCACTGCACGCCAACTGTGTCACCTGCGTTGGCTGGCTCCTCGCCGAAGGTGAAGGGATGGATTTGGGGCAAAACTGTCATAGGAAACTACTGTTAATATACCAACTATAAAATAATCTTCAATTAACCATTGACTTCCAACGTCGCACTATGGTTTACTTGACCAGCCAAGTTTTGAACGTGGCAAACGTACACCCCTCTGTGTGTGCCGTTTACGGAATCGATGTTCAGAATGGACATCTTCTTGCTCATACTGCCGATCACTATGCCCAAGGTGTTGTCTTGTGATATTTTCCTTCCGTTAAGACTCCAAGAAAAGTTAGCTGGTAGGTCTCCCTTATTCATAACGCATTGAACAGACGCAGTGTCGCCCGCGTTAGCAGGTTCATCGCCGAATTCAAAAGGTGAAAGTTGGGGAGGAACTGTGGTGGACATAAAAAAGCGTTAGGTTCGAACTACAAACTAAAAGAACTAATGAGAGAGCGAACCGTTTACGCTAAGAAGTGTCGTGTGGTTCGTTTGGCCAGCGTCGTTTTTAAGTTCACAAGTAAAGGAGCCCCGATGAACCGAGCTTACTGCTTCTATGTTCAGTATGGAGGTCTTCTTGCTAATCGTTGTGAGGACAATGCCGAGAGTGTTGCGTGGCCTGATCTCTTCGCCGTTAAATAGCCACTTGAATCGAACCGGAAGGTCGCCCTTACTCATCACACAAGAGACAGACGCCGTTTCTCCTTCGTTCAGTATCTCTTCTCCGAATTCAAAAGGGGTGATTTGCGGTGGGACTGAGGTGATATCACATATTACTTGGAAGTTTAAGGGGATTTTAAACAAATTGAGAGATATACATAGAAAGCAAGCCGATGGTTATTGCTGAGTGTACCGTTGACTTCGAGAACGGCGCTGTGGTTAGTGGAGCCAGCTCGGTTGGTCGCCACACAATAGTAAGTGCCCCTGTGTACACCACTTACGGAGTCTATGTTCAGTATCGAGGTTTTTTTGTTGATGGAGGTCAAAACTATTCCCAAATCGTTCTTTGATTTTAGGAGTTGTCCGTTGAATACCCAGGATATGTTCAAGGGTTGATCGCCTTTGCTGACGGCGCATGATATGGAAGCCATGTCCCCCGCATTGGCCGGCTCCTCTCCGAACTCAAATGGCAACATTTGCGGAGGTACTGTTTACAAACTGCTAGTTTAAACTAAAGGGTGTGCAAGGGGCGTGTGTGGCAAATGATGTAGCTTTGGCGGGCATAAACATCATAACTTCTAGATAATCAATATTTTATGGGTACCTAATAAGTTCATGTATAGTCAGTGACCTGAAATAAATATTATTAGTTACACATAAAACTAGCTGTAAAATGAAATAATTTGTTGGCTCCTTTTCTTTGTTGTTGCTGTATAAAAGTGTCTCTGTGGTGTAAGATCCTAAAATGTAAAATGATTAATGGGTAACCATTTCGGAAGCGTGTCACGGGTTCGAATCCCATTCAAAAATGATTATTGACTGCTATGATTTTAGTATAAAATGTATATATAGGTTCGATTCCTCTTCAGTAATCGTAAAGTAAAGAAAATACTCCTGGGTACAAATTCCTCACAAATTTTAAGTCTAAAAACTTTTTGGTACATCATTTTGAACTTACCCATAACTTGCAGTTCAAGAGTGCCTCTGGCAGCATAGCCTTGAGAGTTCTTAGCGACGCAAGTGTAGGTAGCTTCATCACTCATTCGCTCGACGTTTTCAATCACCAATGTTCCGTTGGGGAAGACTTTTTGTTTGCGGTTGATTGGCAGCACTCTGAGGACAATCATTATCTTGTGATGTGATAACCGATCTCTGAATGTCGAGGGTGGTTAATAAATAAAATTCATTAATTCGTTAGGTATGCAGAAATGGAATTTATAATTTAGAAATTAAAATTTATCTTAAAACAGTTATCAAAAAGATAGCAGCACTAACATAATATTACTAAGTGTCATCATGCTGATTTCTGTCAAACAGCTCGCTCGAGCGACCGAACTGCCAAAACTTCTTTGAAATAAATTACAGAGAGAATGAAAGAGACAACTGCCAAGTACTAACCGTCCTTCTCGCTCCCAGACGATAGAGTCGATAGGGTATCCGGCGACGGGGCAGTGAGCGATGAGGGTATCTCCGGCGACCACGGGACGTTTCTTCATGGGCCGGACGAATGGCAGACCGTAGATGTTGACGCGAGCAGAGTGAGACGCGCTTCCAACCTGAAGAAACGGGCACACAGCATTTAAGGTATCTTCAGAAACCTGCAGAATGTAGCTGCAAACACTTAGATGAGAAGAGCCAAAGACCGGGATCAGTGGCGCGTCTTGGGAGAGATCAACGTCCAGCAGTGGACTGATAAGATGATGATGACAATGAGGAAACCTCAAGTTTATTTTGTAGTTTAGATATATACTGCGCAGCTTTGTGATATCTTACCAAGAAGTATAGTAAGCTATCGCTAGTTTGATGTTGTATTTGATTTTAAAGGCAACAGTAAGTATATCTCCGATGAACTAAAATAAGTAGAGGTAAAGTATACCTTGCTAGAGACAACGCAGGTGTACAATCCACCATCGTTCGTGTGAACCGAAGAGATGTTAAGGTGAGACTCGACGTTGCCATCAGCAGTGACGAATTGTCCAATCTGAAGACGATCTCCGCTGCTCATCTTGTCGCCGTCAAGAAGCCATGTGATGTCGGGAGTCGGGTTACCAGACGCAACGCATTTCAATCGTAGAGAAGGTCCTGAACGGAAGGTCTGTTCGCCGAAACTGTGACGGATTTGGGGTGGCTCAACTGTGAATCCAAAAGGTATACTATTGAATGTACTATGTGCAAAAATTAGCTGATAGTTGTTTTTTTTTTAATTAAAATAAAATTTAGACCGCTGATTGAGTAAAACTAAAGTAGTACGATTTATTTTCAATAATTTGCTATAGTTGGCGATTACTACTACTTTTTATGACAACTAATATTTTCTTACATTTCATAAAAAGGGGTGGTGCATTTTTTTAATAGAGTTACAATACAAGACTGGTGTTTTAATTGTTTAGAAAAATTTACATACATCGTCCTCCAAGTTTCAACTCGGCACTGGCTCCAGCACTTTCCTGATCGTTTCTGATAAAGCATTGGTACATTCCCTTGTCTTCCTTCTTAACTGATTCAATTCTGAAAATAAAACAAAAAGTATGATTAAACTTAAGTAAATTAAAAAAGTAGCACCGCTCTGAGCCGGTAGTGAATAATGTATGATATTCAAGTGCAATAAATGTACCTAAGCATAGCATCGTGATGCTTCATATCCTTTCCATCCTTGAGCCATGTGATAGTTTTAACGGGGTTTCCTTCATATCTGCACGTAAATACAGCGGGACGTCCAAAATCAACGGTCTGAGTTGCTGGTTCAACGGTTGCCTTCAACGGAGCGGTGACTGTAAGTACCGTTTCTACTGATTCACCTGAAAATAACACAAATATTTAAGTATTTGTGAATTCAATTATTACGGTCTATTTTATAAAAAGTTAGCGCAGACTTGAAGTACTGATACTTGAAGTACGTGATGATGATTTAAAGTCAACGCTAACTTTTTATAAGATAGGGTTAGAGTTTAGAGTGTGGTGTGTGATATGTCCATGAATATTTATTTATATAAGTATTTACATTTATTTATTAGTAACCAACACCAAAAAAAATATTTGTGAATTAACTTACCTCCAACAGAATTGTTAACGACGCACAAGTACTTTCCAGAGTCTTCAACTTTAGCCTCTTTGATAATAAGGGTTCCAGACACTTGCTTTACTCTTTCATCGAGGGTAACAGGTAATTTCCTGGTCGTGCCATCAACAAACTTGTACCATCTGTAACAATAGAGAAAGATGTTTAGAATAATATAGCATTTGCAGAATTCTTTACAGAAATTTGTACATAAGATAATACAATCTACTAGAAATATTTTATTATTGAAAACCAAATGATTTGGGGGTCGAATGCGTTATCTTTAAAGAGCCATCACCCACCTGAAAGCAGGAACAGGAAAACCTTGACTAAGACAAAGCATGGTTCCGGTTTGCCCAAAAATAATGTTCGATTCTTGCAATCGAGCACTAGACAGCTTTGGAGGTAAACTGTTTGTTGGTTCTTGAAGAAGAAAAAGACAAACTAAGCGATGAACTAATAAGAATGACTTGCGCGTAACGATATCAGTAAAACTAAGAATATCAAAACGAAATCGCTCCCCTAGACACGATTAGCTCAGTACAAAAACAAACGATAAGCTAGCAAAGGACAAAAGCTACCAGAGACCGTTTATAATTTGAAAAGTTAAAAAAAGTGCAACCTTGACTCACGACAAGCACAAAGTAAAGATTAAAGCGCCTGAATAAAAGCAAGAACACCCTGACACTTACCAACAGGTGTCTGCGCCGCTCAATCGTTACTTTGGCTGAGGACCGAATAGAGAGGCGCGGCCGGCCGCGGATCATCACGCCTTCATGTCACTGTGGCGGGGCGGCCGCCGCAACCGACATACTGCAATAACAACGCACATCAGTACATTGAGATGATATGGTATGACTACGTGATGAATGAATGCGTGAGGTGCCGACGGCCAGCCGTGATCGTGTTCAAGCCGTACCTCATTAGGGGAGCGGGAAAGGCCTGTGCCTCGCAAAGAAGTGCCAGCGTCTCACTCTCTCGACCTACTTGTCGATTGAGCCCATCGCCCGTCACCTTCGGCCCGGTCCTACCGGTGGGCTCTGGAATATAAAACCGAGCTTGTACTGCGCCTACTCACCTAAACAAGGGCGCTGGGAACGCAGCTACTTGACACGTCAAAAACACCACATCTTTTTGAGGCACAGTCACCACTTCCCACCCTTCAAAGGTCTTAGAAGAATCTTTTCTAGGAGCGATCTTATTGGTTGGTTCTGTAATAACAGAGACGACTTTTTAACGAACAACAGCATGGATCACACAGACGTAGAAGTCTTTTAAGAACTTAAATAATGATTTTGTATAGCGACAACTATAATATTTTGTAATGGGTACCTTCTCTAGTTTGCTTAAGTTATCAGAATTAATTTACGTAGATGATATCTAAGCTCCCCAGTAACGGAACTGGAGGTTATTGACTATTTTGCGTACATCATCATCATCATCAACCTATATCAGTCCACTGCTGGACGTAGGTCTCTCCCAAGACGCGCCACTGAGCCCGGTCTTCGGCTCTTCTCATCCAGTTTTTGCCAGCTACACTCCGTAGATCGTCGCTCCATCTCGCCGGAGGGCGTCCTACACTACGCTTGCCTAAACGCGGTCTCCACTCCAGTATCCGTTTGCTCCAACGGTTGTCGGTTCTTCGGCAAACATGGCCGGCCCACTGCCACTTCAGTTTGGTAATCCTTTGAGCTATGTCGAACACCTTAGTTTTCTGACGAATAACATCATTCCGGATTCGATCTCTCAAGGAAATTCCGAGCATAGCTCTCTCCATAGCGCGCTGAGCGACTTTCAGCGTGTGGACCAGCCCCACTGTCAGTGTCCACGTTTCAGCAGCATAGGTCATAACAGGTAGGACACACTGGTTGAAAACTTTCGTTTTCAGACATTGAGGGATGGAGGACGAGAAGACTTGACGAAGTTTCCCAAACGCAGCCCAGCCTAGCTGTATTCTCCGGTTTAGCTCTCTCTCGAAGTTGTGTCTACCTAACCGCAGCGTCTGCCCGAGATAGACATACTCCTGCACAACTTCGAGAGGCATTCCGGCAACGGTGATTGGCTCTGGGGTAATACGATCATTAATCATTATCTTTGTTTTATCTAAGTTAATGCCCAGGCCAATCCGTCGTGAGGAATCAGCAAGACTGTTCAGCATCTGCTGTAAATCCTGCAACGATTCTGCCAATATGACAATATCGTCAGCAAATCGCAAGTGTGAGATATACTCGCCATTGATGTTAATGCCCATTCCATTCCAACTCAGCGTCTTAAACAGATCTTCCAGCGCGCTCGTAAACAATTTGGGAGATATGACATCTCCTTGTCTTACTCCGCGGCGCAGCTGGATAGGTTTAGACTGCTGGTTCTGGACTTGGACAGACATAGTGGCATCATCGTATAGGCATCTCAACACTTCGATGTATCGCCAATCAACCTGGCATCGCTGCAGAGATTTTGCGTACCATATTGTTTAATTAACAACAATATGTAGAGAGTTGAAGGTTTTTTGATTAACTTACTTAAATACAGGAGCCGGATATGCAGCGACTTGACAGGTCATAAATGCTGCTTCACGTTTTTTCACGGTGAAAAGTTCCCCCCCTTCAAAGCTTTTAGTAGTATCTCTTCGAGGAGCGATCTTATTGGTTGGTTCTGTAATAACAGAGACGACTCAATAACAATACCAAGCCACATCTGAAATGTGTACAATGAAGACTTCAGGAACCAATCGCGCCTACTTTGCCACGCCTAGTTATGTACTTAGTGAACTTACCACTGACTTAATATATTATGGTGTGTCAGCCGTTGAATGACAATCCAAAACTTGGTATTTACCTTGACATTGGCACAGGAAATCCTTGAGCTGGGCACACAAGTGCAATAGACGAATTTATCGGGTATTGTAAAGAAGCTTTTGTTACTGTAATGCTCGGTGCAGCACTCCCGATCGGTTCTAGATAAAACATTTGAGTTTCCTGCTTACAGTCCAATTTAGAGTTTAGAAATAAACTTGCCTGAAAATGGGGACTGGAAAAGCCTGAGCCTGACACAATAGGCCAAAACTTTGGTTAACGCTCCTTACAAAAGTTGTGCTACGCGCGTCCGTAGAAAATGTAGGCGCTTTAGATGCAACCGGCTCTGCGATAAAAACAAAAGCACTTGCCTGAATGTCGGTGCGGGGTAACTTTGAGCTTGACATAAAAGAGCAAAGCTTTGTCCCACGCGCCTTCGGAAAATACTTCCCATTGAATCAGACGAAAAAGTTGGAGATTTTGCACCAACGGGTTCTAAAAGTTATTGTTTGAAATTAGTAGTTTTGAACTTGCCTGAAAATGGGTACCGGGAAAGCCTGTGCCTGGCACAGTAAGGCAAAACTTTGATCTTGATGCCTCTTTAGAGATGAAAGAGCTGACTCAGTAGAGAAAGAAGGGGCCTTGGATCCGACTGGTTCTGTACAGAATATTTTGAGATGGCAGTGTGTGTCTTTTATTAAACTTAATGAAATCCTATATTATATTAAAGATTGACTTGCCTGAAATTTGGTACGGGAAATGCCTGGGCTTGACACGACATAGCAAAACTCTGACCCATATGTCTCGTGACCGCAGATAATGTAAAGTCAGTAGAAAAGGTTGGAGGTTTTGAACTTACAGGCTCTGAAGAAAACAATTTAATAAGGATTATTACCGACTCACCTAAATAGAGGAGTAGGGAATGCCTGTGCCTGACAAAGTAAAGCAAAGCTCTGTCCTACTTCTTTGACAAAAATACTGCCTTTAGATTCAGTTGAAAAGGAAGGGGCCTTCGCTCCTACTGGCTCTAGAAAAATATTTAAAGTTGTCAATGGCAATATAACCACCTACCTGAAACTTGGTTGAGGGTACCCTTGCGCCTGACAAAGCATCGAGCCACCAGAATGAGCTTCAATGTCATAGTTGTAAGAAGACGCGGAGGTTGGAAAAGCAGGAGCTCTCGCAGTGACTGGTTCTAAACCAAAGAAATGTAGCTTTATGCTATTTTACTCACTTGAATAAAGGAGCGGGGTGAGCTTGTGCCTGACATAAAAGAACCAGGGGTTGCTCTGCCATTTTTGTGAGGGTAGTGCTTTTAAACTCCAAAGAAAACGACGGTGCTTTAGACCCAATGGGTTCTGCGATAATAATATTAATGTGAGTAAGATAAATCTCACCTGAATATTGGAACAGGAAATGCTTGTGCTTGACACAAGAGCGCAAAGTCTTGGCCGGTTCTACGAGTTATCCCAGAAAACTGAACGTCATTCGAGAATGTAGGGGATTTTGAGCCAACCGGTTCTATAATATCAAATAAAAACTCATTACATTCACCTGTATGATGGCACTGGGAAACCTTGAGCTGGGCACAGGATATTAAGACTCTGCCCGACATCTCTCACGTACCAAGAGAATTTATTATCAGTAGAAAAGGTAGGCGACTTCGATCCGATCGGTTCTAAAAGGTTTACATAGAGTTATTATTTTAATGACTACTACAGGGTATGATGACCGTTAGGTAGGTACCTGAATTGCGGGACGGGATATCCCTGTGCACGGCAAAGTAACGCTAAGCTCTGTTCCGTAGGTCTAACAAACCATGCTAACTTATCGTCTGTAGAAAATGTAGGAGACTTCGAACCGATGGGCTCTGAAAATTCGAATGAACAATATACATTCATTACTCTCACCTAAACGCTGGTACAGGAAAGCCTTGTGCAGGGCATGTTAACGCGAAATCTTGACCAGACTGAATTTCGAACCACTGTAATTTTGACACGCTTGAGAAGGAAGGGCTCTTGGACCCAATTGGTTCTAGAAAATTAAACAATAGGATACCTGAACATAGGGGCTGGGGATCCCTGCGCAGGACAAAGCAAAGCAAAGCCTTGTTTAACGTCCTTTACATACCACGCCATTTTGAAATCCGTAGAGAAAGTAGGGGCTTTCAGACCAACGGGCTCTAAAACAAACGCCTCTATATTAATGAGTTTGAAACTCACCTAAATACTGGAACCGGGAATGCTTGAGCCAGACAAAGCAAGGTTACACTGGAAGTCTTTTTCAATTCCACAAACTCGATAGTTTTGGTCGGAACTTTTGGTGGGGCGCTATTAATGGGCTCTAGAAAAGAAGGATTGCGTATAAAAAAGTTTACCTGGAGGAAGGGAGTGGAAACGCCTGAGCAGGACACAACAATGTCACACTAGCATTGACTTGCGCATTAAAACCTCGAGAGTTATCCATTGTAGGGAATTTCGGAGGTACTCTTCCTACAGGCTCTGAATTCAAATGAATTGGATTGCTCAGTTTACATATAAAAATACTCGGTACTTAATATATTTTACCTGAACATTGGGACAGGGAATGCTTGCGCAGGACAAAGTATTGTAACAGTATTATTGGAAGAAACCTCTGTTATATCGATCACTTTCGTTGCTACTTTTGGTGCAGCGCTACCCACAGGTTCTATGAAACAAGGTGTATAAATAGTTTATAAATACGAGATTTAGTACCTGAACGCTGGGGCAGGGTAAGCCTGGGCTGGACATAGAATGGTGATGCTTTCGCCTCCGCTAGCATCAAAAGCTCGCAATTTATCACCGGTTGTAAATTTTGGTGTAACTTGGCCGACCGGTTCTAGGAAGACCAAGAGAGGTACAATTTAGAAATCCCTAAACAGATATTATTTACCTATGTGAGCAATTTAGGAAGAACGAACTTTTTTTTTTATTTCGATACGCGAGCTTGAATTGAGACAGAGCTTATGGCTTATGTAACATGGTATAAATAAATAATTTGTTACTTTATGCGCGGTTCTATTCACAGGTTTTATCAAAGAAAGAAATGATGGTACATAATGTATATTTTAATACCTGAAAGCTGGGGCAGGATAAGCCTGGGCTGGACACAGAATAGTGACACTTTCACGTCCCGTAGCATCAAATGCGCGGCTTTTATCACCAGTTGTGAATTTTGGTGAGACTTGACCAACCGGTTCTAAAGACCAAAAAGGTACGATAAGAAGTTATATTCAGATTTTACCTGAATAATGGGACGGGAAACGCCTGCGCCGGACACATAATCGTCAAACTGCTGTTACAGACAGTACTAAAACTCCTTGAGCTGTCCATTGATGGAAATTTCGGCGGAACACGACCCACTGGCTCTAAAGACATAAAAATCTAGATAAAATAGTGTACCTGAACATTGGAGTGGGGAAAGCTTGCGCCGGACAGAGCAAAGTCACACACGAGTTCGAAGAAAATGTAAAGCTGCGTCCGGTTTCCATCGAGGGAAACTTTGGCGATACTTTGCCCATGGGTTCTGTTAGTAAAATGAGTATGATGTTCAAATTTGGTCAAGTACCTAAATGCTGGAGCAGGGAACCCTTGCGCAGGGCAAAGTAACGGAACTCCATCTCCCATGTTCGCTACAAACGTTCGACTAATGTCTCCTGTTGGGAATTTCGGGGATACTCTTCCCATCGGTTCTATGGAATAAAGATTGGATTCTGTTACCAAATCAATATAAAAAAAGCATTGAAGTATAGAAATTTACAAATGCTTACCTAAACATTGGAGTAGGGAATGCTTGCGCGGGACAAAGTAGAGCCATGCTTTGGTTGGCATCATAGTTAAACAATCTACTTTTTTCTAAGCTCGGGAATTTCGGAGACACTTTTCCCATAGGTTCTGCGGTAAAATGGTTTCGCTATAATGAAGGACGTGGTTTTTTATATTTCTAAGAAAATGAATCCTACCTGAAAATTGGGACTGGGAACGCTTGAGCTGGACATTGTAATGCAAATGCTTGGTTTTTCTTGATTCCAATCATTGTGCTAATCACGACAGATGCTAATTTTGGAGACACGTGTCCGACTGGCTCTACAGAAGCAGTGTTAATGTGATCAATGAGTAAGTAACTTTACCTGAACAGTGGGGTTGGATAAGCCTGGGCGGGACACTGCAAAGCGTAAGATTCGTTTTTCTTTACTTCAAACATAGTGCCTGTTAGTACTGTAGCGAACTTTGGAGGTACACGGCCGACCGGTTCTAGAAATGTCGAACAATGTAAACTAGCACAGAAACGCTACCTACCTGAACGCGGGGACAGGGAACGCTTGCGCAGGGCATTGTAATGTAAACGTGGCGCCGGAAGTCGTAGCAAACATCGCTCCAATTTGTGTTGTGGACATTTTTGGTGGTACGCGCCCTATGGGCTCTGAGGAATATACGCAAAAGGGCGTTAATGAAAACTCTTACCGGTACATGGGCGCAGGGAAAGCCTGCGCAGAGCAGAGCAAAGCGATGCTGGAGGACTGGTTAAACTGGAAGCCGCTGGTCGTCTGTGCGCTAGCGAACTTAGGAGGCACCCGGCCCACTGGCTCTGCGTATGTTGGGAGAAGGAATCACGAACAAGCGACACCAAAGATACTATTCTGTCACTCGACTAGGAACGACAGGCCCTATTCGCCCCTACACTTCTCATAACGGACGTTTCTACTTTAAATCCGCGCGAGTCAAGGCTCTGCAGGGTACCCTATCCCAACATTCAGGCAAGTTATATTTTTATTAGGAAGCTTGGAGACACAAGAACTTGTATTTGAATCTGCAAGCTTCAATAAATGTAAATTCAAGAAATATAGTACAAGTAGTATAACACTTTATTTTCCTCTAACTAAATGCATATTTCTAGGTATTTGCTTATGAAAAATACGTTACGAATTCTATATTTCTTGCATTCAAAAACTGTTCCAATGAAACATTGTCATGATTAATAAGTTATTTTTGTTTCACTGAATTATGTTTTAAGTTTGACATCAATTATGAGAATATTTCAATGAAATCTTTGACATTTTAATTTCAATTAAATTTTAATGTCTTATTTTTTTACATTTTATACACCTAAAGTTATTGATTGTTTTTGGTAAAATTTTGAGAGATAATTCGGACTTGGAATTGTAAATTGTAAATGGTTGACCGTTGCTTTACAAATGAAAAAAGGTAAGTATATAAATATTAAGTATATAATCAATTACTTTAGGTTTAATATCGCCATTAATTCATTTAATATTTGCAAGCTTTATTAATAGAATCTGAAATATGTATTTATACTACACATCAAAAATTTATGAATGAAATTGAAGCTTGAAAATAAAATGAATGAATTGATCGCGAGTTTGTAATCAACTAAGACTTCAAGGACTTACCGGTGATGACCAATCGTCCCTTGGTAGCAGAAAGTCTAGTTTCGCCAGTAAGCCTGTGCTTTGTGCGACATTGGTATGATTTGTAACCGTCTTCGGGTCCGACATCTCTAATATGTAATTCTCCTGACGGAAGTACTAGGTATTTTCCCTCTGAAAATTTATACAAGTTATAGATACCAGTCAATGGCTAGAATTGTTAAAATATATGTGTCACAGCGCAACATAAGGTCGCGATTACTTATAAATCCACAGCATGCAAGTTAGCCTAAGGAAGAAAGGAATTAGGATAGAGGTAGGCCGTGAGGCCCGTGGAGCCATAGGAATCCGTTTTAGGAGGCACATCCCTAAACAACACAAACTAGATAAAGAAACCCAAATTTATTCTATTATATTTGTAGTGTTATAATCATTACATTGCATTGATTGAACCAACACGCCTTAGCAAAGTTTTCATACCATCATAATTATGAGCAGATTCGAGTTTGATCTCATCCTCCTTGCTCTCTTCGCTGATGATCCACGAGCTGACACTCACATACTCAGATACAAAGCTCGGAATGTGACATTTCAAGATAGCACTATTTCCCCTCAAAACATACTCTTCCATCAGATTAACGGCGTACGCCTGAGAAACAACTGAAACAATACGATTTAGGTGTAACAAACATGACATTGCCGGCCCTTTTCTATACGCGAATAACAAAAAGATAGGATTGGTTTAGATAGGAGGAAGAAGGATGGAAGAGGTTTTAAAAATGACCAACCTAAATCTGTCGTAGAATCTAATTTGATTTCTTCCTCTTTATCATCGATGGAGATTATCCATGAGTTCACCGAGACGTATTCAGAAACGAAGCTTGGAATCTGACATTTCAAGATGGCTGCGTTACCCCGCAAAACATACTCCTCCCAGAATTTTACATCGTAAGCTTGGGAGACGACTGGAATTGCGAGAGAAAAAAAGCAATCAATCAAAAACGTCTTGAGCCTTGATTGATTCCAACGACGACGAAGACGCTTATCGTCGCGTTAAAGCTCCAGCGAGGGCGGGATCGGAAATAAGGAAGGATGGTTAAAGTGGAGTGTTACCTAAATTGAAATCAGAATCTAAATTAATTTCCATATCTTCGACTTCTCCTTGAGATATAATCCAGGAGGAAATGGTAACGTACTCTGTGACGAAGCTTGGAATATGACATTTAAGTATAGCAGCATTTCCACGCAAGACATTTTCTTCCCAAAGATTTACTGTGTACGATTGAGAGACCACTGAAACAAATAGGATCAATGCCTCGTTCAATGAATCTGATAATTAGAAAAAATAACAATGCTAGTCTTAAAGTGATTTTTGGTCTACATAGGTATTATATTCTCAAAGGAAACGGTACAAAGGATTAGGCACGGTTCATTCAAAATGAAGATCAAAGTCTTAATAAGAATACCCAAATTGAAAGTTTCATCTAGTTTAATTTCCATTTCATCGACATCTTCTGCGGATATTATCCACGACGAAACCGTAACGTACTCCGTGACGAAACTGGGTATGTGGCATTTGAAGATCGCCGAATTCCCACGCAAAACATTCTCCTCCATCAAATTTACAGTGTACGCTTGGGACACGACTGAAAATATACGTCAACTTCATAAAATATTAAGTAGTGAACGATTAGGAAGGAAATAAGGGTAGGTACGTAGCGTAGGTCGATAATGTGGGATATACAAAAATACCAATGTCGTTTGAATCGGCCTTGATTTCCAACTCCTCGGCGTCCCCTTCTGATACTATCCAAGACGACACGCTAACGTATTCCGTCACGAATGTAGATATATGACATTTAAGAATAGCAGCATTTCCCCGCAACACGCTTTCTTCCATTAAATTCACGGTGAAAGCTTGCGACACAACTGTAAAACCATGGATGCGTTGTTTATACGTGACAAAAAAAAGTTTCACTAACGAAGGTTAAAGGATTCAGTGGATAAGGGACCGGACTTATAATTAGCTGTCCATTTTTGTATTGGTACCCTCGTTATCAACAGCTTGATCAGCTTTTATTTCGGTATCTTCATCCCCCTCCGAAATAATCCATGATGCAACAGATACATACTCTGTCACAAAACTTGGGATGAGACATTTAAGTATAGCTGCATTACCCCGCAACACATTTTCTTCGACTAAGTTGACCGTATACGACTGCGATACAACTGAGACAAATAAAAACCAGAATGAAATTAGATCTACGAAACAATTTCATATGAGTATGGAGAGGAAGCCAAGGATGTATCTTAAAAATGTCTTCTAAATAAAACAATACCATAACTGTCGTTAAGTATATATTCTCTGACGACCGATGTGGCGCGGTGGGCGATGGTCCGCCTGCGACGCGGAAGGTTGCGGGTTCGATTCCCGCCTTGGGATAAATGTTTGTATGTTCTGCAAATATTTATTCCGGGTGTTCTGGGTATTATATGTATAATAAAAAATATCTATCTATGTAATATATTGTATTAAGTATGTCAGTCTTCTAGTACCCATAACACAAGCTCTGCTTAGCTTGGGGCTAGATGATGTTGTGTGGATTGTCCAGCATTATTTTATTTATTTATTTATTCTCCACCCTCTGTATCGTGCCATGAGACCACTCGTACATGGTCGGATACGAAAGAAGGGATGTGGCACTTGAACACAGCAGCGTTACCGCGAATCACGTAAATGTCATACACTTGCGACTCGTAGAATTGATTTACAGCTGAAACATTTATGACGTTACTTGTTACTACATTGCTAGTGTCGTTCAATTGAAGTCAGGGATTCGGAGTGCGGATAGGGACAATTGGGGCCGCGGTGCTCTCGATTACCGTAATTGTTCTCAGAGCCGTTGAACGAATATGTAGTGTCGGATTCGTCGTTTGCTATCGTCACCCATTCCACGACCTGAACATAGTCCACCACGAATGAAGGAATAGAGCATTTTACAATGACAGGATTCCCGCGAAGAACGTCTTCGTCGATGACCCGAGGCTCATAATTTTGATAAACAACTGTCAAACGACACAATCTCTATTAACAACTGTCCACTGATATGTAAAGGAAATAGGATAGGATCTTAGATTATGTGGTTTATGACAATGCGTTCACTACCGGAGGCGAAATCTTTATTTTCATCAGCGTTTACGGTATCGTTATCCATAATCCAAGCCTGCACATGTACGAAGTCAGCCACGAAGGAGGGCACAAGACATTTCAAAATAGCGGTGTTGCCTCGCAATACAAACTCGTCGTTCACTCTAGCCTCGTATACTTGCAGTACCGCTGTGGTAAGTAATAAATGGAAATTTAAGGATATGGGATATAGATTTTCTAGCTACTGCTGTTGATTACCCTCATCATTGCCAGGGAAATAGTTTCCGCCCTCGCTGTCCATCCACATTTCAACAAAAACAAAATCTGATACAAAGCTGGGCACTTCGCATTTCATCAAAGCTGCGTTCCCGCGAATCACATATTCATTATCAGCCTCTGCTTCAAAAGGCTGTGAAACCACTAAACAAAGGAAAACCCATAAAATAATAAAACTGAAGTCAAGAGGATTAATTATAGGTTGGATTAAGGAGGTTTTTAGAAAGAACAGCGGAAAGGTACCGGGGCCGCTGTTTGTATTGTTTATGGTGAGTATTTGTCCATCGTCCATAATCCAGGCCTCCACATAAACGAAGTCGGTAACAAAGGATGGAATCTTGCAGTGAACAATGGCAGCGTTCCCTCTAATCACGTACTCGTTTTCGGCTTCGGTCACGTAATACTGAGACACGACTGAAGAATAACAATTAGACACTTAGTTAGGAACAAACAGGTACGGTGTGGGGACATGCGTTTAGCGGGTACGGGATGTGGACGTATTGTTTAGCGAGGCCATTGATACCCATTTTGTCAGAGTGATTTATAACTGTCCCCTCTTCGTCGATCCACGCCTCTACCTTCACAAAATCAGCGACGAACGACGGTATAGAGCATTTCAAAACAGCAGCGTTGCCTCGGATAACATATTCCGTTAGAATTTCAGCTTCATAGAACTGATTTACAACTGAAAGAAGACACGATGTCTCAGATATAACATAGCATTTTGTAAGGAAAGGATAATGGGAGAAAGGATATAAGAGTTATTCCAAATTAGAGTACCGATATCATCGGTTAGCAAGTATTCTCCGCCATCCGAGTCGATCCATGCTTCCACTTTTACAAAGTCCGCGACAAAGGAAGGAATGTTGCATTTGAGAATTGCCGCGTTGCCGCGAATCACATATTCTGAGACAACTTCAGCTTCGTAGTATTGTGTTACCACTGAAAAATGTGGTTAATTCTCAACAAGAAAAGGAAAGGTGAAGGGATGTGGGAGACTGCAGTTAGTGAAACGTAAGTGGTACCGTCTTCATTCTTAGATTCTCCGAGAACAAAAGAGTTGCCGGCTTCGTCCTGCCATGAGACGACGGATACGAAATCCGCTACAAACGACGGTATAGAGCACTTGAGTAGAGCGGAGTTACCGCGAATTACGTACTCGTTGTTAACTTCCGATTCGTACTGTTGTTGTACCACTGTGGATTTAATTATTTTAAAGGGATCGGAAGGAAACGAGGTTTTCGGATGTGCTTTTGAAATAACCGTAATTTTCGCCGGGAAGAAAGTCTTCGTCGTCGGTGTGCCAAGACACAACTTGCACAAAATCGCCGACGAAGGACGGAACCTGACACTTCAACAAGATGCTGTTCCCCAATATGACGTACTCCTTATTGACGTCGGTATCGTAATTTTGGGCGACAACTTTATTAAAAGAAGGGACAAATTATTTAAAAACTTGCTAATATAAACCTGTAAAAGATATCTGTAAAATCTAAAAACCCTGTAAACATTACATCGGAATAAGAACATTTTATTAATAAAGAAAGCAACAGTACTTCAAACGCATAATTACGACTTACAGACTGACTGTAAATAATCGTAAAAGTAGGTACCTTATAAAGTACAGAGGGTTACTTTCAGAAGCGAAGAGCCATAATGCAAGATTATTCTGTACTATAGAGTATAGTTTATATTAGTTATCGTATAGAATAGACCCTCTAAGGTTTAAATAAAGGTCATGTACCGTAAAATAAGTGGTCGACTAATAAGCCGTAGTATAATCTCTCAATGGTCTATAAGTTACTGCAGTTGGAGGCTTTATTTAATTGACCTTATTTGGCCCCGAGACATAAAGGGCAGCGGCCCTATGACGGCCAATCAACCGCTTTATTCGTCCTTACGTGTTCGCTATATAAGCTTTAATGGATGAATAACGAGACCTACGCGGACTCAAATATTAAACTTACATCATAACTAACCTTTTTATGGCTCCACTGTTTGACAAGCCCGTAGCTTTGTTGTATTTTAATTGAATAAAATATGATTCAAATGTACCTTTAACAACTCACGGCCCTATGTCATTTAATATGTTGCTTTTTTAAACATTGTATGTATTGTATTGTAAGTTGCTTAATACACTACACTACACACTTTATTACTTGTTGTTGTGTATTATTAACTGTTAAACCAATGTTTTACTCAAAGCCTTATAGAGTTATCTATCTATGTACCTACCCTAGTTTCATGAGATACATTTTCATACAATAAAAGCAGCTTGAGAAACAGTGCCATGTTAGCATGTAGCACTTTTACCAGCCATTAGTCGTCATCAAGTGATATCGTATTACAAATGATGAGTCAAGAGTGGGAACTTCCAGTGAATATTATGATCATGTTCGAGATGACATGTTTATTTATACACGCTCATAGCGGCGGCAGGCATGGATTTATAATTTCTTTGATGTGTTGTATCATAAAACATATAAAACAACACATATCTTTGTTTTATTAGCTACTAGTTGAAGCAAACTAATTAAATAAATATTGAGAAAATTGCATTATCGCTCTTCATACATATTTATAACTAAAATGGTGTTTTTTAGACTATTCTTTTTATATTTATGCTTATTGCCACGTATTTTTCAGAGTTGAATAAAAAGTAAATAAACTCTTAATTTGATAAGATTCAAACTCAAGTCTGGTATTTTAATTGACTACAGAATATTTTGGTTATTATCTCATCTATTGATTTCACTGCAAAGATTTCTTAATTTCTTTATTTTATTGATCAATAATAAGAACGGCTCGCAAAACCAATTACATATGGGGATACTTCCTTTCACGTAAAGTCTAATTAAAATATGTAGATTTAATTTATGAGAATCACAAAACTAAGCCCATTCTAAATGATCCTTGTAATTTTACTGATTGATATGACATATTCATTAATAAGTAGGTTTGCAAAACCAGTAACATATAAAAGGGATACTTCCTTTCACGTTGAGTCTAATCAAAATAGAGTTCATTTATGAGAATCACAAAACTGTTCTATTTTAAATCGTTAACATTTTCCTGAGAAATACTTTTTCTGTATTATAATGTGACTTTAATACGGGTTAAGAACTTACCAGCTCGAACATTGACGTCGCGGGAATGGATGGTACCAACAGAGTTGCGCGCCAAGCAAGCGTACACCTGAGCATGGACTTCTTGACGGTAATCTTCAGCGCGGAACGGAGGGAACAGCAGGTTACCATTCGCTTGCACCTGCAGAAATTACAATGTCTTAGTAACTTTAGATTTAAGCACGCCTTAGGCCCGGATGAGCTGAGACACCCCACCCCTAAGAAAATGCTTCGGTTTCTAACAGCTGTTGGTTTAGTGGTGAACTATGAACAACTGGGGTGATTGATACACAAATGGCGATCAAAAAAGGTCACCTAGACCGCAGTGATATGATAGCCGCAAATAAAAAATATATAAATATCTTTAGGTTTATTATGGTGTATTAATAAGTATGTCAATCCTCTAGTACCCATAACACAAGTTCTGCTTAGCTTGGGGCTAGATGATGTTGTGTGGATTGTCCAGCATTATTTATTTATTTATTATTTATTAATTGGTTAATTATTTTTACTTTTAGATTTACCATAGATTTTTTGGTATCTTAATAAAACCCCAGTAAATAATTAATAATAGTTTTATCCTTATACAATGTTTTATATAAATATGACGAGTTTTTTTTTCAAAATTAGAAATTTCTAGTTCAAAATCAACTCTATCTAAACTATTTCCGATGTTTTGATTTAAAGTAATAAATCAGTCCAGAGTGCTTTATATGTGGTAGGTTTGCAGTTATGTAAATGAATGCAAGGATGATTGGTCCCATCGGATTTTGAGGGCTGAGCACGAATAAATGTGACAATCGTAAACGTAACGTATTTAAAATACACTGCGCGGTAACTTTGCAAAGATATACAGTAACATTGATGTTATCGCGCAATGTACGTCAAATAAGTCATAGTTTCGATACGTTTACGATTGTCACATTTATTCGTGCTACCCAGTTCTCATTGGGTTTGGCACGCAACAATAAGCTGCCATAGCCTTGCACCTGAACGGATGGGGAATAATATACATATCTTTGATCTTTTTGTGTTGTTTGTGCTGTACAAGAATTGTCACTTAGTCACGCTTGTGTACACATATATCAACTTGGTAATTTGAGGATTCTTCTGTACATTAGAGAATATTAAAAGTATTTTATATGCTGTATCGTGTAGTGAGTGGAAGATACAAACAAGTCAGCTTCAAATGTAAGCAACTTTGATGTGTGTATTTTACCGCATATGTGGTACAGAAACTAAGGTCTCACGTTTATTAGGCGGTTAATGGATATTTAATAGCACGTTAGGAATGACAATAAGATAATAGTTTATTAAAAAACTTATATCTCAATGAAATTTCTAAGAATGCGTTGACAAGATTAAGCGTCAAGAACATGGCCGTATGCATATTCCTCAGCTTGCCACGCCAGAAGTGATGCAATCTTTAAGTTAAGTGCCAAATGATGTACACTAGTCATGGAGTCATGCAAATTCTGTCAACCTGAGGTAGCGTCATCTGCTAGTCAATACCAGATAAGAGCTTACGGGAAATTTGTTTCGCTGTTTCGAAGATACCATCCAGACACAGAACAAATATTCATCACATCATTACCGAACCCACGACCCACAGCATGGAAGGCAGAGCTACTACCAACTGAGCTGTGACGCCTGTTAAAATGATACGTTTTTAAGAACCTACCTGTCGCAATCCAGGGACGTCACCCACAGCAGTTCCATCAGATCGAACCCAAAAAACGTCAGGGGTCGGAGATCCTCGGGCCGCGCATTCCACAGTGGCGCCGGTCGTATTGCTGAAGTCAACTCGGTTCGAAGGTTCTTTCATGAATATGGGGCCGATGGTCTCGTCCTCGCATAGCACTGACCCTGTTGGGAGAAAACCGTTGTTAGTTTCCAACATCAATTAATTGTTCTTATTCTTAACATAAATTCTTTTAAGTCTCTCCCGCGTGTATAATTTTGGTGCTAAACGCTTTTTGAGGTGGTAAAATTCATCACGGTCAGCCTCTGAACTTTAAATAAATAAAATAAATAGATAAGTAAACTTAAATAATAGATTGTTGTCGGGCCATTTGAACTGACGTTTGAGGGTTTCCTAATTGTAGAGCAATATTCCATGCTCCTATCATTACTATAAACCAATTCTGCTAGGTGAAAAATCGTGGCTATGATATGGCAATAAAAAGACTGTACATAATGTCGTGCCTATGCCTACCTAACCTCCCTATTAAAGTGAACGAACATGCGTGGCACGTGTGTGCACGCATGTGCATCGAAACTCGGTTTATTTTCTTTACCAACTCATCTATAAGAAGACAGCAAAACAAAATAGAATCGCTGATCAAGATTTGTTTTTAAATCTGTTTAAAAGTAAATCTAGAGAAATGTTCAATTTAGAATTGATAAAATAAGAATATAAGGCGAAGAATGACAACAAATCTTAAGCTCACCTATGTATAAAATTTAATTTAGTAACATTATTCGAGGTCTGCTCCGCGTATTTTAAAGATCAAACGGCTTTGCTTGGCACAAAATCTGCTGAGCTGCGTTCGTCGCAGTTCTCAAAAGCGGCTGGAGCCAGTCCTTTGCTCAGCCTACGAGCGCTCGACCCAGTTTGTAATGAAGCTTGGAAAATAATACGGAGCAAGTGTGCGACCTCGCTAACGACCGGCTGCGACGCGATGGAGTGCATATGACACTTCCATTAATTAGTGACCTCATTACATTGGCATTATTAGTGCTTAGTGCTCTTTTTTGTTTCCGGTGCATTTATTAGTTTGACACGCGATAGGAACGCGTTCGTTCGATCTATGTCATAATGATACTGATGTTGCCTTGCGTCGACATGGACTACGATTTAGTTAGTTAAGTTTTTCACGGCTAGCCTTTAAATCAAAAGCAAAAACACTTAGAGGACTCTCTAAAATTGACAATACCTAGTGCTAAAATCTGATTGAAACTATAGCACATACAGATAGATTTCTCGTCATTATTTAAAAAAACATGTCCAACTACATACGGTCTTTGTTCCACTTGAGTATTTTCTTCTGTTTCTTTATTTTTTAGACGAACAAACATTTGAATAGACAATACCACGCAGTGATTTAAATAAACGGTTAAAAATTCAAAAGCTTTTATTCGAACCACGCGGTAGTCGACAAAAAATAGCAACAAAGGAAAAAAACTCGAGGCGTGAGTGGTCGACAGATGCGCAAGAGCGCGCGCTTCTGATTGGCTGCACGACAGATGTGCTTCTCAACCTGATCGAGCCGATGCTGATGGACCAAGACGAATACATTGTGTGATGAATCTTTTCATACATCGACCAATCTAATGATGCATGTGCACTCACAATCAATAATATTTGATTAACGATAAGATAGTGGTCCCTGGTCTGTGATCTACAAATCAAGGTGTTCGAAGATTTTATATATTTCCAGCTCATTTAATTAAGGATTTTTATATACATTTTTTAAATTCTACAATACTTCGTTTAATATAAATCAAATCAATATTCGTAGTATCTAGACCGTAGGCATCTATGGAATCATAATGTAGTTTAAGTCGACTAAAAATGTGTTAATAAAAAGCAGATAATTGATAAGTTGTCAGACCGATTCTGATAACAACCTGCACAGGCGTACAGCTGATAATTTGTATACATTCGTTTATCAGATCGTTACCGTTCGCAATAGGTCAGTGTCGTGCAGTGCAACCGGTTCGGTCTATTTGAGCTCATTGTAGTTATATTATTGCTGTCATTTAATTTTTATAAATCTTTCTACTCGTTAAGGAATGGTTGATCACCGTAAGAGACCGACGACGTGTGTGGAAAAGTTAGGCGGAGACCTTTTTTATTTATGCATTATAGGCAAACGCTTGGCCGCAATCACATTAAATAAAAAAAACCTTCTATCAAGGACTTATTACATTTTATTTAAAATAATTTAGATTAATTCGTGAGATGATGGAAAACTCACGTCTGGAAACCTCTGGCGAAATTCCACCTAGCCTTCCCTGGTGCGAGACATCAATGTCAGAAATTCGCATTCAGCAAAAAGAAGTGCTCAAAACGCTACGTAGCCTCGACGTAAATAAAGCTAGGGGTCCTGATGGTGTCTCAGCCATAGTACTTAAAACTTGTGCACCTGAGTTGTCTCCAATACTAACAAGACTTTTCCGCCTATCACTTAAAACTGGTGTAGTTCCGAAGTCCTGGAAGCTTGCCAATGTGCAGCCTGTGCCCAAAAAAGGCAGTCGCGCCGACCCGTCAAACTATCGTCCGATTTCAGTCACCTCTATACTATGTAAGTGTATGGAGCGTGTATTGAACGGAAAGCTCCTAGCATATCTCGAAGAGAACGACCTCTTGAGTGACCGCCAGTACGGTTTTCGTTGTAATCGGTCTACTGGAGACCTTCTAGTTTATGCTACGCACACTTGGAGTGAAGCCATCGAGAAATATGGCGAAGCACTTGCGGTTTCGCTTGACATCTCGAAGGCATTTGATAGGGTTTGGCATGCGAGCCTTATTGGCAAGCTTCCTTCATTTGGACTCCCGGTACAGTTCTGTACCTGGCTTGCGGACTTCCTGAGGGAACGATCGATTCGAGTGCTTGTTGATGGCTGCTCATCGGATCAATTAGCAATTAATGCTGGTGTACCTCAGGGGTCTGTTCTATCTGCCACACTGTTTTTGCTGCATATTAACGACTAGCTGAACCCGCCGCGACTTCGTCCGCGTGCCGTTTTAAGATATTTTGCGATAACCCATTACCATTACTATCTTCTTATGAAAGAAATTGACGGTAAAGTGCAGTCTAAGAAGGAAAACTTAGTACATATTGGTACTTATTCTTAAAACCGGGCAAGTGCGCACGAAGATTTTCGTACCGTATCTATGGCCCGTTGCCCTTATCAATATCGAATAAATAAAATTTACGTTTATATATAAGCCCCCTTGAATATTAATTATGCGTGATAGTTAGAGAATTTAAAATAGACAGAAATTAAACACTCAGTAATACGATCTAGTTTTACCCTTTGGTTACCGAACCCTAAAAACCCAATAACGTAAACTACTAAAACATAAGTAATCAAAACTCACTAAATTACCGTTACCGTAAGTAAATAAATCAGGCCAAGTGCGACTCGGACTCGCCCGCTATAAGTTCCGTGCCATACCTATGTAAACGATTAAGAAAAAAAACATGTTTTTGTACCTATGCGAACCCTCTAAGCATGTTCTGTTTTTAGTATTTGATATCTATGCCGGACTAAAATATAATAACTATGTCCGGTTAATGTACAACCATGGAAAGCACGACCCGGAATGTACGACCACGGAAAGCACAGCCAGGAATACGCAACCAGGAATTCTCAGCCAAAATGTACATGAAATCCGGGCTGCGCATTCTCGACATGTGTTAGGAATGTCCAACCACGGAATGTAGAGCCGTGGAAAATACAACCATGGAATTGGCGTCTATTGCTCTGATTGGTCGAAATCAATTGGAATGAATTGGGTGCATGGAAAGAGCCTCCTCGTGGCACACACCGGTAACAGCTAGGCACGGTAAAGCAGTGTCTAGTCTGGCTAATCTTTCCAATACGATGCTACAACAAAATACAGTTGTAGCATCGACACGATAAGAAGAAGAAGATTGGTCGAAAGCCTAGCCTATGCTTCGTTTAGATGAAACCAAAGATTAAAATGTTACTATCCCATTTTGATAAAGATAGACTGCACAGATTATAATATGAAAAGAAAACAATTCAATTCAATAATTGTTATCTGGCAAATGGTTCAACGCATGTAGGTTCTGGCGCGGTTTTCTATATCAAACTAACGCTCGTCGCTTCGCTCCTCGCACCTACTGTGACGCATCACACATGAAAAAAAATCAGTTTAAAAATAATATTTTGACAGTGGCATAGTTAGCTACTTGTACATGATCGGCTAAACGAAAAATTCGAGTAAGCGCAAACGAAGCATATGCTATGACGTCATTTGGCATCAAATTCCCAACACGTGTCGGGAATGTACAACCATGTAATACACAGCCACGGAATGCACAGCCCGGAATTGGATGCCAAAATGGTCACCGATTCCGGGCTGTACATTCCGTGGCCGTGTCATTATCCGATAGGGCGTTCGATGGTACCGCCAGCATATCAGTGTCGGCTCCGATATCCGATATCGAGACGGACAATATGAAAGACAGGTACATTTTTCATACATTTTAGTTACCCGGATATCGGATCAGCGTCCGACACCGATATCGGATCGGATAATGTGAAAACGCTCTGCCTCTCAAACTTGATTGAAATCGTTCATAAAAAACGCTACTACAAACTTCCTTTTTGCAATATTTGGTGTAAAATCAAGTCATTAATGTGCGTCTCAATTTTCATTGACTTTCGTCTATAAATAACGTTACAGAAAACTTCCCTCATTTTATTGCATTCATTAGAGTAAAATTGTCACAAAGCGCCTCTTAATAATTTGATTAAAATTCGTCGATTTTTATCGTTACAACACACTTGCCCCCTTTCCCACGGAGGAATTTTAAAATATTATTATGAAAATAGTTATATATTTTATAAAATATTATTATATTAAAAAAACAAACCATCTAAGTAAATTATGTCTTTGTATGAGACTATAAGCGCCCCTTGATTATTTAACATTTTGTTTTTAAATATTTATTCGTCATTAGCGGTAATTGGGTACGCAACCCTAGATAACTTAGCAAAATAACTCGATTCAACGAAAATATTGCTAATACCGATCGACTTACCTATAACACATTGCCAAAACGCACCGATAGCGCGTTCTAGGATTACGCCACGCATGACAGCGCCATCTATACTCGAAATCGTATACTAAATCGTATACGATCGAAATTTTAAACTTAGGGAAATTTTTACAGGGAATTTTTTCTAGAGAAATTTTTACATTTAGCAAAATCATCCCCAGATGATTTTGCTAAATGTAAAAATGCAGATCTATTTTATTTTGTGTCAACATTATGTGTATCAAGTTTCAAGTCAATCGGTTCACAATAAAGATAAACTGCACAGATTATAATATGAAAAGAAAACAATCCGATTCAATAATTGTTGTCTGGCAAATGGTTAAACGCATGTAGGTTCTGGCGCGGTTGTCTATATCAAACTAACGCTCGTCGCTTCGCTCCTCGCACCTACTGTGACGCATCACACGTGAAAAAAAATAAGTAAAAAAATAATATTTTGACAGTGGCATAGTTAGCGAAAAATTCGAGTAAGTGAGTATGACGTCATTTGGCATCAAATTCCCAACACGTGTCGGGAATGTACAACCATGGAAAACACAGCCACGGAATGCACAGCCCGGAATAGGATGCCAAAATGGTCACCGATTCCGGGCTGTACATTCCGTGGCTGTGTTTTCCTTGGTCGTGTAATCACGGCACCCATGATTGTGGTGATTTCCATACTCTTTACCTTAGGTTAAAAGAAGACCCAATCAGTTTTTTTTTAATTACCTACTTAAGAATGCCTAGAGAATGTTTCTTCGAATTACTGGAATTAGATAGATATAGTAAGTATTTCAATTTCATTTATAAAATCCTCCACATTTATATCAATAAATGACTCCTCCACATTTATATCATCCATTATAAATTACCGTTTAGAAATTTGCCTCCTTCTTGTCACCGCACTATGAACGCACTGAACTGAACACGTGGGGTTGCGACACGACGTTGCCGTCCTGCTGTCGAACGCTCGCGGTACGGACGCCGCACTGTTTCCGCACCGTGCATTTTGTATGAAAACATACGACCGTCCGTCCTTACGCCGTACGACGAACGCACCGCTTCGGCACTGCAGCGGTCCGATACGAAACGCATAAATTGAAAGAGCCCTAAGAGCGTTTTCACATTATCCGATCCGATATCGGTGTCGGACGCTGATCCGATATCGGGGTAGGTAAAATGTATAAAATATGTACCTCCGATATTCGATATCGGTGTCGGACGCCGATCCGATATCGGGGTAAGTAAAATTTATCAAATATGTCCGGCCCGATATCGGATATCGGAGGTACATATTTCATACATCTTACTTACCCCAATATCGGATCAGCGTCCGACACCGATATCGGATCGGATAATGTGAAAACGCTCTGACTCTCAAACTTGATTGAAAGCGTTATCTCATTATCCGATAGGGCGTCCGATGGTACCGCCAGCATATCGGTGCCGGCTCCGATATCCGATATCGGGACGGACAATATGAAAGATTTTTCATACATTTTACTTACCCCGATATCGAATCAGCGTCCGACACCGATATCAGATCGAATAATGTGAAAACGCTCTGACTCTCAAACTTGATTGAAATCGTTCATAAAAAACGCTACTACAAACTTCCTTTTTGCAATATTTGGTGTAAAATCAAGTCTTTAATGCGAGTCTCAATTTTCATAGAGTTTCGTCGATAAATAACGTTACAGAAAACTTTCCTCATTTTATTGCATTCATTAGAGTAAAATTGTCACAGAGCACCTCTTAATCCGTCCGGACGTCCGTGTACGTCCGGACTGGACAACTGTATAAACTTGTACTACATACTTTACAATTAAGATCTTTTTATGTACAACAGTTGAACAATAAATTTATCTTTATCTTTATCTTTATCTTTATCTTTATCTTTATCTTTATCTTTATCTTTATCTTTATCTTTATCTTTATCTTTATCTTTATCTTTATCTTTATCTTTATCTTTATCTTTATCTTTATCTTTATCTTTATCTTTATCTTTATCTTTATCTTTATCTTTATCTTTATCTTTATCTTTATCTTTATCTTTATCTTTATCTTTATCTTTATCTTTATCTTTATCTTTATCTTTATCTTTATCTTTATCTTTATCTTTATCTTTATCTTTATCTTTATCTTTATCTTTATCTTTATCTTTATCTTTATCTTTATCTTTATCTTTATCTTTATCTTTATCTTTATCTTTATCTTTATCTTTATCTTTATCTTTATCTTTATCTTTATCTTTATCTTTATCTTTATCTTTATCTTTATCTTTATCTTTATCTTTATCTTTATCTTTATCTTTATCTTTATCTTTATCTTTATCTTTATCTTTATCTTTATCTTTATCTTTATCTTTATCTTTATCTTTATCTTTATCTTTATCTTTATCTTTATCTTTATCTTTATCTTTATCTTTATCTTTATCTTTATCTTTATCTTTATCTTTATCTTTATCTTTATCTTTATCTTTATCTTTATCTTTATCTTTATCTTTATCTTTATCTTTATCTTTATCTTTATCTTTATCTTTATCTTTATCTTTATCTTTATCTTTATCTTTATCTTTATCTTTATCTTTATCTTTATCTTTATCTTTATCTTTATCTTTATCTTTATCTTTATCTTTATCTTTATCTTTATCTTTATCTTTATCTTTATCTTTATCTTTATCTTTATCTTTATCTTTATCTTTATCTTTATCTTTATCTTTATCTTTATCTTTATCTTTATCTTTATCTTTATCTTTATCTTTATCTTTATCTTTATCTTTATCTTTATCTTTATCTTTATCTTTATCTTTATCTTTATCTTTATCTTTATCTTTATCTTTATCTTTATCTTTATCTTTATCTTTATCTTTATCTTTATCTTTATCTTTATCTTTATCTTTATCTTTAATAATTTGATTAAAATTCATCGATTAATAACGTTACAAAACACTTGCCCCTTTCCCATGGAGGAATTTTAAAATATTATTATGTAAATATATATACATAAATAAAAAATATTTATTTATTTATTTATTTATTATATATATACATACATATTTAATAAAATATTATTATATTAAAAAAACAAACCATCTAAGTAAATTATGTTTTTGTATGAGAAGACTATAAGCGCCCCTTGATTATTTAACATTTTGTTTTTAGTTTTTAAATATTTATTCTATTCGTCATTAGCGGTAATTGGGTAGGTACGCAACTATAAATAACTAATCAAAATAACTCGATTCAACGAAAATATTGCTAATAGGTACCGATCGACTTACCTATAACACATTGCCAAAACGCACCGATAGCGCGTTCTAGGATTACGCCACGCGTGACAGCGCCATCTATACTCGAAATCGTATACTAAATCGTATACGATCGAAATTTTAAACTTTACTTACTCAATTTTAGGGAAATGGGGATGATTTTGCAAAATCTAAAAATGCGGATCCATTTTATTTCGCGTCAACATTATGCGTATCAAGTTTCAAGTCAATCGGTTCAAGGGATAAGAGAAAATGAGACAGCGCCATCTATACTCGAAATCGTATACTAAATCGTATACTAAATCGTATACGATCGAAATTTTAAACTTTACATACTCAATTTTAGGGAAATGGGGATGATTTTGCAAAATCTAAAAATGCAGATCCATTTTATTTCGCGTCAACATTATGCGTACCAAGTTTCAAGTCAATCGGTTCACGGGATAAGATTCTGCATACAAACTTCAAAGCCTTATTTTAGGGCTCCGGAGCGTTATTTCCAAAATTCCTGCCTTAGTACGCCACACAGTCACTCCAGGAACACGCCTTCCAAATTTCAAGTCTCTAGGACCAGCGGTTTGGGCTGTGGCTCGTACGTCAGCCGTCAGTCAGTCAGGACTTTGATTCTTATTAATGAGATTTGCTCAAGCCCGGTATTATTGGGTATGCAGACGACAGCACAGTTGTGGAAAGGTATGTCTCTAATGCACAGGCCAGGCAGAATGTGATAAGGCAGGAAAGAGACCAAATGCTGCAGCGTTTGAATCTGAAGCTCAAAGCAGTCTCCGACTGGGGGGACTCTAACCTAGTCAAATTCAACGCCTCTAAAACGCAAGCATGTCTCTTTTCAGCTAAGAAAAGTCAGTTTCTTCAATCTCCCATTTTCCGAAGTGTACCTGTAGCTATACACGATCACCTTGAACTGCTCGGTGCCTCACTTACTCCTGCGCTCAACTTTGGATCGTACATCGAGTCTAGAGCAAAAACAGCCTCCATGAAGCTTGGTATCCTAAATAGGGTAAGGCGGTACTTTACACCAGGACAGCTCCTCAGCCTCTATAAAGCACAAGTCCGATCTGGTATGGAGTACTGCTGCCACCTTTGGGATGGTTCAGCCAAACACCAACTCGCTGCTCTAGACTCTATTGAACGCCGGGCTTTCAGATTGATAGGTGAACAGTTTATGGCGGAGACTAAGATCCAGAGTCTTGAACACCGTCGTAAAGTTGCTTGCCTATCGATCTTCTACAGGTTGCACTTCGGTGAATGTGCCCAGGAGCTGCATGATCTCATCCCACCATCTCCCTTCCATCAACGGACAAGCAGACGTACTGCACAGTACCACCCCTACCTGGTTAGCATACCCCCGATCCGCACAAAGCGCTTCGGAAACACATTTATTATGCGAACCGCCAAGGAGTGGAACTCGTTGCCGGCTTCTGTCTTTCCCGATCACTATAATCTTAGTCTCTTCAAGGCACGAGTGAATAGGTGTCTCCTAGATCGTCCTGCTCCATCGTCGGCCACAACATCACTTTCCACCAGGTGAGTTTGTGGCCAAAGGACGACCTATTCTTTGTAAAAAAAAAAAAAAAAAGATGCTTAAACATTAATAACCAGGCATAAGAAGTACTCAGGTCCTTTGTTTTATAATTACTATCAGATATTAACATACAATAGTATTATGACGAATGACAAAAACTAGATAATAAACAACGATTCATCCGTCAGATAGCAATGGTTTTGTCCATCCAAACGCTCCTAGTTATTCCCTTCTAGTTAGTACAAATATTGTTCAAGCTAAGCGTAATAATGTTCATACAACAAAACTCTACCTGTGTTACTGTAAAACTTACAGGGCAATGACCAAGGTACTAACGCTGATAACAGAGGAATTTGTGTCATGCCAGAAGAAAAATCTCAACATTGCAGGCTCTAGCGGGCTATGAATTTTCATAAAGCATTCAAATAGCATTCCAATGTCAAATTACTTTTATGTTTAAAATTCTAAAAAGAAATGGTGAACACGCAACAAACTAACCAGAAACGCTACAACCGTGTCAATCGTCTACCAGCATGTCGTCTCGATTTGAATTACTAATTTAGACAACAATCAACGGTCTTCGAAGCCGGCGCTTACATGCAAATATAACGCGTTTTTTATATAAGTATCTGTTTAACTTCCGATTGAAACGGGAGGTATTGAAAGTCATAATGTTTAATGGGAATTCATAGTTGCAAGTAGTGTAGAAACTTAATCTAAAAGTTTAATATAGACGCTTAATCCTGAATAATCGATTAGGATATTAAAGAAAACAGTGAGGATATTTATAGGAGCGTGAACAGCTCAAGCATTAGCATTTGAGTATGGTGTGAAATTATGACTTCATTGCCCACAATGTGCGGTCGTTCACCCTCCGAAATAACTCCTGCTACCGTGTATTATCATCATCATCCTTATCTTTATAAACTATTCTACAGGTACGGTGTTTTTGTTCTACAATTTTCTTGCAACACCATAAGTCTTGGGTGATAAAAGACACTGTTTACGCTTCGAAGGCTAATAAAGCTTCTAAAGCTACGAACTAGTCTCTCTATATCTTCATGTTAGTTCAAGTTAATTCTTATGGTAATTTAAATTACTTACATAATATTATCCGTTTGTTTCGCCTACTCTACAGTAACTCTAGCTTTTGTTATTTATGGTTCTTTTAGTTTAGTGTCATTACAATATGTTAGTAGTATTTCACCCACGTTTGTGCCTACTCAATGCACGACCTATTCAAAAACTGATGGATTTGAGTGGGATTCAGTTTTATTTAAAAATCAATAACATACCGTGTGCCTTATATAATAGTACAGGTAAAGGAGAGTATCTATGGGACATTTGTGAAGAAGAACAAGAGTCATGATATTGTATTTGAACAAATATTTATGTTGAAGTATAAATTCTTTAGGCAGAAATTGTCTAGCGAATATCAGTCTGCAGTGTCACGCTGCAGCTGTGGTTTTTTGTTATCTGTATGCATTACCTACACATGTGTTGCATAAGCTTAGCCATAGTTTGTCTCTTTGTTGTGTGTAGGAGGAATGCGTAATCGTATACCACCAAAACCGAGGTCAACTTAATTTGTGAACTGATGCTCCTGTAATGCGAGTCTATCTACATCTTGACAAACGCATTGTACTAAATTGAAATAGAAGTTATACTATAAAAGTAGATGAAAAAATACTTGGCAGTTCTCAATTGTAATATGGCTAAAACTGTTAATTCACAGATAAGTACCTAAGTTCTGAAAATAATATGATAAATAAATCACATACAGGGTTACATGGAAAGTCGTGCTAGATCCGTTAAGAGCGTGGAGTACCCATCATTTCTGACTTATTTTGCTAAGAAACACCCCACCCTAAACTTAACCCATTTCGAGATATTCGACTTTTAAATTTTTATTGAAAATTGCTGATTTTTAGGCTACTAAATTTATTTTTGTTTTTTCTGTGCATCTTATTATTATTATTATTGCATTTTTACATGGGTAATAAGATGCTTTAGGACGTCAATCATTAAAATAGTGCATAAGTTAATTGAATAGATCGTAGTAGACAAGTGAAACTTATGAAATAAAAAAATATTTTATAGGGTTTATTTTTCTCTAAGGGATATCTAAAAAATAATATATGGCACTTGTTCGGCGGATGTTATAATAAATATCTACGTTTCAACAGCTATCTAACGACGTATAATAATCTAGGGTTTGTATTACATTTCGTGGAAAAAAAGTAGTTGGGACGCTCCAGGTTGCAGTTCTAACGGTCCCGCGCGAGCAAGACAAGTGAAGATTTAGGTAGGTGCGAATGATAGAAAAGTAGTCAAAATCAGAAGAAATAGTTCAGAGTCACAGCCAAGTTGAGAAAAAGAGCAAAACGATATCACATTCACTATGTACGAAGCACAAAAGCAGACTGACAACAAACAATATCCCCTGTTGTATTCCCAGCCCTAGCCGGTCTCTACACATTTTTTCTATCATTCGCACCTACCTAAATCTTCACTTGTCTTGCTCGCGCGGGACCGTTAGAACTGCAACCTGGAGCGTCCCAACTACTTTTTTTCCACGAAATGTAATACAAACCCTAGATTATTATACGTCGTTAGATAGCTGTTGAAACGTAGATATTTATTATAACATCCGCCGAACAAGTGCCATATATTATTTGTTAGATATCCCTTAGAGAAAAATAAACATTATAAAATATTTTTTTATTTCATAAGTTTTTCTTGTCTACTACGATCTATTCAATTAACTTATGCACTATTTTAATGATTGACGTCCTAAAGCATCTTATTACCCATGTAAAAATGCAATAATAATAATAATAAGATGCACAGAAAAAACAAAAATAAATTTAGTAGCCTAAAAATCAGCAATTTTCAATAAAAATTTAAAAGTCGAATATCTCGAAATGGGTTAAGTTTAGGGTGGGGTGTTTCATAGTAAAATAAGTCAGAAATGATAGGTACTCCACGCTCTTAACGGATCTAGCACGACTTTCCATGTAACCCTGTATATGTACTAAAAATGTTTACATAGGCCCAATAAATGTAAGTACTTGAGTATTACCAATATTAGTAAAAAGAAATACAAGAACTTAGTTTTGCCAATTAAAAAAAAGGCACTTTTCGTAGGTAGGTACATAGTTAGACAAACATCATTGTATACAATCTAACTAAACAATAAAACGTGGGAAATAAAACCTGTCTATATATACCTACGTAGTCTACGTACTAACTACTAAGCCTAGCTAATGTTTAGAAGATAGTTATGTTACACCCTCTTCCCTCTGCCTTAGCTTAAGATAGTTTATAATATTTTGCTGAAATGCATCTTCCATGCATTTCATAGAATTAGATTGTTTTTGCTGACGAGCCGTCTGGCGTCTCGAGACGGGCTCATCCGCTCTTGTCGTTTTAGATTCATTAGTTAAGTTACCTCCAAATCGGTATAGCGTATAAGTTTTAATTTTAATTTTACTTAATTAAATAATTTTCAAGTTTTTTTAAAAAAGCTTTTATTACGTTCCGAAAGCAACAGTGGCGCAGCCGGCGCGGATTTTCTTGAAAATCACGGAGTTTTTCGCGTTTTCCGATGTCAAAATCCGTCAGAAAATCGTTAAAATAAAATTTCGTGTAGAGTGAATCCGACGAACCAAATAAATAACTCGCTATACGGAAAAAGCAAGCAGTATGGGAGTAACGGTCGGTTGGTGAGTAAAACTTTTCGCCATTCCTTTCCCTCATCCTCCTATATTGTGCGTTTATTGTAATATTGTTATACTTGAGATTGGAACTCTCTCATTGTAACTGTTTGGTAATCTTTGTATGAAATTCTACAAGGTTAAACCGTGTTCTCAAAATAGAACAAACATAGAGTTAAGAAAAATTGATGCGGTATATTCGATCTCAAATCGATCTGCTTTTTATAAGATAAATAAATGTGTTAATTAAAGATTATTGATCTAAAATCGATCTAATCATTTTATATAAGAAATAAAAAAATAAATGTGTTAATTAAAGATTATTGATCTAAAAATCGATCTAATCATTTTATATAAGAAATAAAAAAATATATAATTTTAATAAAAAAAAAAATTAATTTTAAAAATTTAATTTTATCATTCCTATTTTAATATTGCTTGTTTCTTTTACTTATTGTATTTTTGTGTGTTTTAATTTTGTGTATTTTTGTGTAAAAGTGAGTTGCCACCTCCGAATTACTTAGTGCTCGCGATGTCGGAACCAGTTATTAAACTTATTCCTAGAGAAGTCTCTCAATTAATTCCGCTTTTTAAAGGCGATAAAAGACAATTAAATTTATATTTGAGAAAATGTCAGTATATAATCGATCGTTATGGTAAAGCAGGTGATGAAAATCAGAATCTTTATGTTTATAATGTTCTGACGAGTAGATTAACAGAGGAGGCAGCTGCTCTTTTATCAGAACGGGAAGATATTGTGACTTGGTCAGAATTGAAAGAACTACTCATCCAGCATTTTGGAGACCCGCGTAGTGAAGCGTGTATTAATATCGAGTTAGAATCTTTAAAAATTAAATCCGGTGAAAGTTTTCTTGATTTTTGCAACCGAATCCAAAGCGTTCGATCGCTTTTGATGTCAAAAGTAAACGTGATTGCGGACAGTGACTTAAAGCGCGCTAAGTTAATAATTTACAACAATACAGCTCTGAATGTATTTTTATACAATCTACCGGAAAATATGGTTCGCGTAGTGAGACTAAAAGCTCCAGCAACATTGGAAGCAGCATTGACTGTCGTACTTGAGGAAGTGAACTTCTTAGAACAGTATAATATGAGGAATAAAATTCATGGTAGTAGACAGATTGAACCTACACCAGGTTCAAGGCCATTAACAACTCAGCCAACTGGGTTCAAACCAATTTTACAAGGTAATAACAATAACCAGCCCAAATTTAATTTTGGTATACCCCAAAATACACAGATTAGGACGCTAGGTCAACCACAAAATAACGGTACATTCCGCCCACCAACATTAGGATATAAACCTCAATTTGGTCTTCAGCCACAACAACAAACTGGCCTTCAGCAATTCGGCTATAGGCCTCCTCAACAATTCGGCTACAGGCCCCCTCAACAATTCGGCTATAGGCCCCCTCAACAATTCGGCTATAAGCCCCCTCAACAATTCGGTTATAGACCACCACAGCCATTTGGTTATAGACCGGAAGCTAAACCATATGTTCAGCCTCCACGCACACAGACAAGTGACGTTACGATGCGAACAGCAGCCCCTAAGGCACCAGAGCAAGGTTTTAAATTGAATGAACTGACCACTATAGAATATGAACCTTATTGTGATGACAGTAATAACTATAATTATAATGACGTGAACGAGTTTAAGGACTATGATGATGATTATGATAACTCGGAAAGTAACGTAAAAAATTATGAAATTGAACAAACTGATGAAACTGAGTATCCTGAAATCTTAGAATTAAATTGCGATCCAACTTTAAAACTTCCTTATGTTCACATAAAAGAAATAAACGCAAATATGATAATAGATACCGGAAGTATGAGATCCTTTTTAAGCCCTCGAATTGCGAATAAATATTTCAATGACTTTGTTCAAAAAGAACCATTTCATGTGGTTAGCACCCACGCAACAAGTAGACACGATGAAGTAATTAAAATCCCTCTCTTGCCTACTTTTGCATCTAACGATTGGCATAAATTCTATATATATGACGTCGACCCACGTTATGAAGGTTTAATAGGAAATGACCTTCTTGAACAATTAGGCGCAATTATCGATTTGAAAGCTAATGTTTTAAAGACGAATGCTACTTGCATTCCAATAATCAGTAACAACCTAAATTATACAATTGACATACCAGCTCAGACGGAGAAAAGAGTAAAATTACCAATTGATCAGTATTCAGGTGAGGCTATCCTTGACGCAAATGATTTAAAAATGCCTAGTGCATTAGTAACCTGCATAAACGGTTACGAAACTACAGTCATTCAGAACACATTAGATGAACCAAACAAACTGACGGTCAAACAACCCTTTACTGTGACTAGATTCGAAAATGATGTGACAAACTGTGACTTAAATTTTATTAGACCAACTAACGACATTGAAATTGATCAACTGTTACAGAAAAACTTAAATAAAATCAGACAAAGAAAGCCTAATTTAAAACTACAGCTAGACAAATCGGAAGTTTTACGTAAAGAAGACTTAGGACATACGATTACTAAAGATGGACTGAAACCTAACAATGACGAAATTGAAGCGGTATTAAAATATCCTATACCTAAAACGACTACTGAGATTAAGACTTTCCTAGGACTTGTAGGATACTATAAACGATTCATAAAAGACTTCGCTAAAATTACTCAACCATTGACAGCCTGTTTAAAAAAACGCAACAGAATAGTAATTAATCAAACATACATTGACGCATTTAATAAATGCAAAGAACTTTTGACGCATGCCCCTTTATTGCATTACCCGGACTATGACAAACCCTTCGATGCCCTAACTGGAATAAAAAATAATATTTCTGGTGACGAAAATCAATCAATAACAGTTATCGGTGATGAGAAGGAAGAAAAGCTTAAAGAACATTTACATGATGTAGTTAAACAGGTAGGAAAGCTAACAGCTGAAAAGAAAAAGAATAAAGAAAAGAAAGGTGGTGAAAATGACGTAGAGTTGCCCATAGGTAAGATAGTTTACGCTAATGACGTTAACGAATGTAAGAGTCAGGATACGGCACGTTATGTAAAAGCGAAAGTAGTAGGTGAACCAGAAAGAAATGTATTGTCTATACAGGTAGGAGAAAGAAAAACTAAAGCTCCTATAAAAAACATCAAACGCCCTTCACAGGTGCAGTCTACTGCTGATAGTAATGCCGTCGCTGGCCCTTCATCTTCAAAAACTTGTTGAAAATCTAGGATTACTTCCAATTAAAGAAGGACAAGCCTATTTACAAACCGATCATTGGACTATAATTAAGGTTATTAGTTTGGAAAAGATTTACGATGACTTTAATTACGTATCTACGAATTATGAACAACTATGTAAACTAATTAACTGGAATGTTTCTTACTCTCACGATTTTAAGAGTGTGAAATTACATACAGAGTTTATTCGCCATATAACTAAAGAAAAATACCGACAACTTGTTCCACAACAGCGTTTTAGGAGAGGTCTCCTTAATCCTTTGGGTTCTCTTATAAAAATTATTACAGGAAATCTTGATCACCAAGACGCGATTAGAATTGACAATCTTACTTCTCATTTGAATCAAAATGATATCGTAATATCTAAAAAATTAACCCTGGTCTCTAAAATGTTTGACAGCTTTATAAATGTAACCGGAACTATTGATCAAAATACATTAAAATTGGATAACCGTTTAAAAATCACTGAAAAAATGTTAAGTGATTACGCAAAACGTTACGCAAAATAATTGGACTTTTTATACATTTGTAATAGGATTATTTAACGTTTATACAAGCTGTTTCCACACTATATTTATTAGACTTAGTGAAATTGAAACAGCTCTAGCATTGAGTAAAGTCTCTATATTACATCCATCTATCGTGAACTCTACAGAACTCTTGTATCATTTGAAATTGATTTCTAACTCTCAAACCTTAGTATATCCACCTATAGAAGAAAACTTATTGAAATTAGAGGAAACTATTTGTGTAAAATCTTATATTAAGAAAAATCAAATTACGTTTATTATGGAAATTCCTTTAACAGATAGAGATATTTATAATTATTACAAATTGTACTCCTTACCAATTTTCCATGAATCCGAGAATAAGACCTTATCCATATTTCCTAAATACCCGTACCTTTTGGCGAAAGGAACGAAATACTTACCGATCGTGAAACCGTGCCGCCCGTTATCAGCTGGCGACCATTTCCTGTGTAACGCAGATCACCGAGCTTTGTACCATGAGCTTACCTGTATCGAACAGCTCATGAGATTCGACGATGACCCCACTCATTGCACGCAACATCAGGTTCAAATTGAAGAACTTAAGATCCAGCAAGTCAACTCTGACAGTTGGATCCTGTATAGCAGACTGAAGACGACGCTTACCAAGCATTGTGACAGTGACGTCAGCAAACTGTCAATATTCGGCACATACCTCGTGACAATCGATGAACCATGTGATTTGGAAATCAATGGAATTCGCATAAGCCACCGTATCTACATAGAGACGGACGTTGTGGAGCCAATTCCACTAGTTACCTTACCACAGCTACGTGTGGGCGCAAATCTATCCAGTGCACGCGCACTCAATCTCAACGGCGTTAATCTAGATGAAGTGAAGTACATGGCGTACTCCTTAAAACATTCTTCAGTGATCGAAAGTGTTTTAAATGAAAGAAATGATTTTAAATTCAGTGAAAATTTAGGATATGTATCTTTAAGCTTAGTAATCTTAAGTTTTATTGCATTTGTGTTTTATGTGTTTCGACTCAAATTGTTGAATAGCATACCGTGTGTGAAAAATTATCGGAACCAATCTCAAATCGATCGTACCGATAATTTTCCTCTTAGGGATGGAGGAGTTATGTTACACCCTCTTCCCTCTGCCTTAGCTTAAGATAGTTTATAATATTTTGCTGAAATGCATCTTCCATGCATTTCATAGAATTAGATTGTTTTTGCTGACGAGCCGTCTGGCGTCTCGAGACGGGCTCATCCGCTCTTGTCGTTTTAGATTCATTAGTTAAGTTACCTCCAAATCGGTATAGCGTATAAGTTTTAATTTTAATTTTACTTAATTAAATAATTTTCAAGTTTTTTTAAAAAAGCTTTTATTACGTTCCGAAAGCAACAGTAGATGGTCGCAGTCCATAGACATAAGCATGGACTAAACAATAACAAGTCAATAGCCTCACAAAATTGACATTTACGGCCAATACCTGTCTCTTTTCTGTAGGTCTGTAAGTCTATGTAAAAAAAAGGTAGCACTCCGGGAGTGCCGGCAGAAGTGAAAACTTCAATATTAACGTTGTGTTTAATTATAAGTATAAAAGTACTATCATTTATGAGGTAGAATACAATGTTTATGTTTTTATTTTTTATTGAAGTGAAAACTTCTTTAGCGGCGCTGGGTGGGTAAACACTTTCAAACTCGCGTCAGGGTCACGTGACGTCGAAAAAGCGTAAGATCTTATTTAATTTTTATACATTGCTCGTAAAACAAGAGACGACAAAAGAACACACTTGCGGTCACGCGACGTATGACTCAAACAATTAAATAGTGTTGTGGCGACATCGTACAAGGCGAGTACAAGGCGCTGCCAACACGCGGTGCGGTGCGGAGCGCGGGGGCGGAGGACCGAGTAGCGGCACTCGCGCGCCGGCAGCCGACAGACGCTCTGAGCACCTTCGCACGGGAAACACGTATCGCTCGCCGCGCGCGCATAACCAGATAGACGCTATTATATCGTACGAATCGTTTCGCCTAACTTGTATTTAACTGTATCGCTTCCATCTTATTGAAGTGAAAACTCAGTCAGGGTCACGTGACTCGTGACGTTCATCGAACGTGACGTTCATCATTCGTTGTCTTCGTCGTTGTGTCAATGTCAATGACATGACACAATCACAATGACACAGACACATTCGCGCTTGCGCGAATGTGTCTGTGTCAGTGTGTCTTCGTTGTCTTCGTCGTTGTGTCACATTCGCGCTTGTGAAAACACAGACACATTCGCGCTTGCGCGAATGTGTCATTGTCATTGTCATTGTCGTTGTGTCGACATGACACAATCACAACTGCCGGCAGAAGTGAAAACTTCAATATTAACGTTGTGTTTTCACTTTTAAGTTTTCACTTCAAAAATATAACCACATTCGTCATAATGACAATGACAATCACAATGACACAGACACATTCGCGCAAGCGCGAATGTGTTTTCACTTTTAAGTTTTCACTTCAAAAATATAACCACAGTCGTCATAATGACAATGACAATCACAATGACACAGACAGTCAGTGTGTCTTCGTTGTCTTCGTCGTTGTGTCACATTCGCGCTTGCGCGAATGTTACACAATGACATGACACAATCGCGCAAGCGCGAATGTGTCTGTGTCATTGTGATTGTCATTGTCATTATGACGACTGTGGTTATATTTTTGAAGTGAAAACTTAAAAGTGAAAACACATTCGCGCTTGCGCGAATGTGTCTGTGTCATTGTGATTGTCATTGTCATTATGACGACTGTGGTTATATTTTTGAAGTGAAAACTTAAAAGTGAAAACACAACGTTAATATTGAAGTTTTCACTTCTGCCGGCACTCCCGGAGTGCTACCATTTTTATTATTTTTTATTTTTCGCCCTGTGCCGCCTAAACAGAGCAGCACACAAAGGCACGGTAGAAAGAGTGGGAGATACTAGTTCCTCTCCCTTCCCCTCGATCTTACGCTTTTTCGATCAGCATCACGTGACCCTGACGCGAGTTTGAAAGTTTTTACCCATACAAAAAAAAGTGCTCAGCGCCGCTAAAGAAGTTTTCACTTCAAAAAAACAACTACTCTATCTCACGCTTTGTCGCTCGTATTTACTGTATACCTGGACAACGCTCAGTCAACGACAGAAAATATTCATAAATTTGAATTCCCTGTCATCATCCATGTTTTTCCAGGAAATCGTGCTAATGTCGTATTGATGTGGTTCTATGACAATATCTATGATTCTCTTCATTTAACTTTTTATTCTACCTTCATCGTTGTAGTGCTTAGCTATCTTCATCAACGACTTTCAATTTTATTATACAAACTTATCTTGCGAAAGTTGATAGTTGGATGTTTATAGTTAGACCACGCCTATGAGGACCGATTAGGATGAAACTTCGTTTGTTTGCCGCCAAAAATAGCATTATATTTAGGCCATTTTGGATCCATCTGGACACCCGGTAGCGTGCGGTTTATTTATTGTGGTAGAGATCGCTGAGTAATTCGTTGAATGCTGTTAAAGATGAGTTTCATTCTAATATAGGTTAATTCTACTGATTTTTAAGTAAGTAACTTGAAATGTAAGTGTAAGTTACATTTCAAGTAACACACATAAATAAATACACAAATAATTCAAACTAAAAATATTAAAACTAAGACCTGTTTTGCCAACCGTAACGGAGTTGAATGTTACAATGATAACGAAAAATATGTGAACACAAACAACAATACAAAATGTGTTTAAACGATGCTATAAGTTTTTTAATTGTTCTACACATCAAATGACCTCTTTTCCAGCGCACATGACTCATTTTAGGCATAGCTGTCATGGTATCTTTCTTAGTATAGCCGTTTACGTTCAAAACATTGTAGATTACTTATGAAAATTGCAATGAATCACGGGCGTGACCTTCACATCAGGCGCGCCGGATCGAAAGGCCAACGTTCGTGGAGTTTGAGTGAATCTAGCTCTTTTAGTTAACAGAACGGCCTGAACCCGACGACCTCGCCCACGCTTCACTATAAACAACCATCTTTACGATAAGCCAGATTACGGTAAGTACCTAGTTATCGATTTGAAAATGATAATTCGATTATTAGTACTGTTCTCGATATTTAACCGATTGATGACATAAGATTACAAGATGGCTGTATTTAAAAATAATAGCGTTGATATAGATTTTTTTCTATAATGATGTGAACAAAATCTGGTTAAATAAGATTCTTATGATATGGTTAATAGACGCAGTAATGGTCAAAAAGTTTGTAGTAACGGAATACAGAAAGGAAAAGTGACCCTGATATTTAATTCAGTAAAGGATACAATGATAATTTGTATGATACTGTGTAGCGAAAGACATTTGAAACTATGAAACTGTGCTCAAAGTATATTATCAAGTCAAACAACTACCAACCGGTCTAAATATTTATGTAAACAATCTAACAGACGACGCAGCTTAACTCTAATTTCAACACCTATCGTATCTTTTTAGCGAAGCTAAATATTTACATCTCTAATTTCAACACCTATCGTATCTTTTTAGCGAAGCTAAATATTTACATCATTATTCCCAAACTCTTAACTCTGGATAATCAATCCACTCAATACAAAAACAATTAAAAACGTACACGAACGTAGGAACGTAACACGTTTACGTTATACGTAAAATGTTTATTACGCTTAGCGAATTTCAAAGTCACAGTATTTTGTTTCCATAACACAAAACCAGTTTGTTTAATCGCAAGACACTTGCGATAAATTAACCGAGACCAGATTGTGCAGACGAGAATAAGAACCTGCTCTATCTTGCGGATCAAAATAAACCTCTCTCAGGGCCTGTCATACTGGATTTATCTACTGCAATTTACGAGCCATGAAAAGAGTGTGTAGTACAGATTAATCGTGCAAATATTAGTTCGTTGCCCGGCCGGCGTTACATGCTGCTACTTATTCTGGGGTTGTATCGACCCGTGACGTCAGGCGTATTACCCTTCTGCGCCCTATGCTTGAATACTGGGCACGCTAACATTCTACAACAGCAATTTTTAGTAAGGCTTATGCCTGACATGTAGATTTATAGTCTCAGGAGGGACCAACATGAAATAGGTAGGTAGTTAAAAGTTCACCCTGTCTATGAATAGAGAAGCCAAACAACATAAAAATAAATTAGAGCGCCAAATAAATCGCTCGAGTGTTTTTCGTCGATTAAGTCTGGTTTAAGCCAATTTGAAAAGCGATTTCATCAATTGAGCGAAACTATCGAGCCGACTAGAATCTGGTGGATGGAGTCACTTCACTTCATCTCTACCAAATACTGAGACATAGAGCTATTTTATGGTAAAGCTACTAACTATTGGTATTGAAAGTTGAGATTAATATAATTCATCACGTCGAAAGAACTAGTCAGATTTGGATGAAAATCTTAATATATAGACCGCAACCAACAACGTGATACGCGCCACACAACGTAGCGTTAATGAAGTCACAGACAGCAGTCATTTTTTTATAAATATTACTTTAATAATTAAGTAAACAAATAAAATTGAGTACATAAGTAAATATAAATGTTAATTTCCTTACCTATAGCGGCCAGTGCCACGAGGGCGACAAATCCGGTGAGTGCCATGTTCACAGTCACTTAGTCACTTCACTGATCACTAGGTTCGTTCACTAGCAACTCGAGGGAAAAACTCACTAAGACACGATGTGCCGCGATGCGGCGGGCAGTGCCCGATTCTGCAACAAACAAAAACATATGACTAAAAACTTGAACTAATTTGTATTCTTGAACCACGGTAAGTCTGTTTTCAGTGGACGTGTTGAGTGTAGCAATGCATTGATATGGGCGGCAATTACCACTTAACATCAGGTGTCAACGAGCTTGTTCTAAAATTTCGACATATGTAGTTTATTTAATAATTGATCTATACATTATAAAGAGGTAAAGTTTATGAAGTGTAATCTGGAACTACTAAACCGATTTTGCAAATGCTCTTACTAACATACGTACAGAAACAGTAGCAAATGCTTAACACTATTTTAACGTTGGTACATGCGTTTCCAATATCAATATCAAGTATTATCAGCAGTCAAGTTTCTACAATAGCTAGAGAATACAAAACATGTTCGTACATTAGGTATGTCTCTGTAAATATGAGTAGAAATAGTCACACGAGTTTATCGCCTATAACTATCATGACCATAGAATTACATTATCAACTTGGGCCAAGTTGCTTCTTTTGTAGGGTTCAAATGAGATCGTGTCCCCTGGCTGAAGTGTCCGATGGACCGTGAGGTTTTAGTTAGTTTAAGTCTGACATAACCTACTGCTCTGACAAGCAGTAGATGCCCATGATGGATTTCAAAAAAAGGATCTCCTTCGTGTAAAAAAAAGGGTTAAAATAACATACAAAATTATTTCGGCCATTCAATATGTTAAGTAAAAGTACAACAGTCCAACCCTAGTTACTGTCCCCGTGTAATTTATTTAAAAGGGGAGATTGTAATTGCAGACGCACGCGACGAATTAATGGAATTACCTACTTAGAGACGTGCCAGACCAATGGCGCTAGGATAATACTGTACACTGCTACATGTTTTATCATATTTTCGTCGCATCATGAACCATTTTAGAGATACCTACCAATTCTTCTTCTTCTTCTTTTCGTGTAACATTGTGCCACACACCTCCAATTCTAACCATATCTCATCCAATTTGTCAAATATTTTTTATAAATGAAATCTTACAACAAAACCTATTCTACAGTTTGTAAAGCGCCGTATCCAGTGAATGTCGCCAAAATATCATAATGCGCAATCCGTTCCTACCAAAACTTTTGTGGTGCGCACATTAGTACCTGAGCATGCGAAATGCAGTAAGGTTATTTGTTTTATCAGACTCTACCTAAAATAAACTTGTAGTTTCGACCTCGCCGGATTTAAAATGACAATGACATCATCTCAATTTGTTAACTTGGGTCAATAACTGTGACTAGCAATTAGCAAGTCTTACAATCAAGCAGGCAAGATTTCCTCTGCGCATGTCTATTATCGCATCGCCAATTCCTAAGAGCCACGAGCTAGACCTTAAGGAGCAACTTATAATTAAGTTGCTCTTTAGAAGGTCTAGCTCTCTATTGCCTGTTCTAGTAATTATACTGCACGGACAAGATCCATAACCTTATTGGGTATTCTACAGCTAATACCAAGTCAGGAGAAGCATTCTCTCGTAACTTAGCATCTATGATTTGAATTGAAATGCGTTTAATTTAGATCTACGAGCTGTGACTGCAAATAAAATAGTAAAATATTCTGGAAGGAAACTAGACAATTCAATGTTGGAATTTAAATACCATTTCACTTTTAGATGTAAGTCATCGTGTAATCAAACAAATGCAATACCATACTGTTTTTGTTTGTAGGGTATCTTATTTGGGGTTTTGTTTAAGTTTGTAAAAGCCCCAACAAACATGTTACCTATTTGATTGAAAGACCATTACCGCCGCATCAAAAAATCAAACAAACTGATATAAAAAGTGCTAGATGTGGTTATACATGAGTGTTTCCGTTTCAGAGTTCAAAAGTAAACAATATAATTTTAATGTGGGTACCGACTACCGAGTAACCTCATGCGCGAGTGACGGAAGACTATTTCGGGATCCATTATCCAGAAATGGACGCGCGTTCGTGTTTGGATTTAACGAGTGTACGCTTCGGTAAGAATCCAGGCAGATCGGTATCTGAAGAACGCGTTGTAAAATGATATTACAATGCTAGTACCCAAAGGTACACGCTTCGTTGAATAGCAGTATAATTTTTGACGTGACAACGTCTTATAATTCGATAGAGCCGGCTGCACGCACGAAAAAACATGACTCATGAGGCGTTCTGAGGCGTTCCATGAAGTGACGTTGTCACGTTCAATTATCGTCAGTAAACCGACTTTACAGACAACCATTTTTATACAACCAAAAAAAACACAATATCCTAAAATTTGGGAGTAGTTATAGTCCTTCATTATAAATTTGAAGCGTTTATAAATATCCATACCATACCTACATGTCTTTACGTTCAATGCACATAGAGCAGGGGCAGAGTATAATGTAAGTAGTTACAATATAAGATGAAAAGATGAATGACTTCCGGAAGTAGCATCTTAGATTGCCGAGATAAATCCGTCCTTTTGATTGATCAGAATGTTTTATTCATAAATTGAATGATGAATAAAGCATTTCTCCTTCTGGACACTACGCTCACAACCAAAAAAATAAACATATTTCATCTCACATTTCTTCCATCAGCATAACACGTTGTTCGGTAAAACATTTTCATGAGTACCGCCTATGTAGGCATTGTGTAGCTCTTGGAGAGAGTAATCGATTCTCCCCATGCCATACCGTCTGGGATGCATGCCCCCTCTCCCCACCCACTGAAAGATGGCAAATTCTGTTCATCCGTGGTCCCCCCTCGCCCATCCTCCTGCCAGACCCGTCCTACGCAGGATGTGACGGACATTCGTCGCAAGGATAATGGACGTTAAACGTTCAGTTGAAATGGAAGGAAGGTTTGAGTGCGCAGAATTGTTTCCACTCAACTCAGAACCATTAGTGCTATAGAATCAGTATTTTATGAGCACAAACTAAGTGTTTAGTATCTACAAATGTACTCCGTATGTCCTTATTTCAGCCAGGAAGCATTAAACCCCAAATAATGAAATAAAGGGCGACCGTTTACCTGCCGATGTCGACACGAAAAAAATAACTGGCTGTTTTCATTTTGATTGTATATGCACCTGCCGTCCCAACGAAACTTGCTTCGTACCAACCACCATGTGTTTCAAATTGTGTAAAATGCTGCATGTATTCTCAGAACGAGCTGAGTAACTATCGATTTGCTTATACAGCATTAGTCTGATGGGTGGGCTCTGCTAATGCAATCAGTCATCAACTTTGATACTCCTTGTCTGACGAATGAGGAGAACGTATGATTGTATTTTGAAGTAGGCGCAAGTACTTAATCAAAGTTTATACTAAACAACTGGTAGAGAAAGATTGAGACCTAAATCTAGAAACTTGCTCCTATTACTTTGACAGCCGAAAACAGTGGCCAGTCGTGTGAAAAATACTGCACGAGCCCGGGCGTTTGTAATTTTCTAGAGTAGGTGTAGTTCCAACTGAATTGTCACCCTTCGTTCGTGTCAATGGGGAAAGGTCGATGTGCTAGAAGGGCAGGGGAATGCCGAAAATGGTATTAACCACGCTCTATATATAATCCACAACGCGTTTTGTGATATGTGTATAAAACTCCTTCATTTTATAACTGCAAAAAAGTTTAGCTTCCGGTACACAGTGTTTGTTTATTATGTGTGTTTAACTTGGCAGAGTTGCCAAATCTATGGCCGTTGTCTCTAAACGGGTACCGTTCCTTAAAAGCTCCTAAACTTTTAAGTTATAGTCCAATATCGTTATATTATAATTGTCAAGGACAAGGCGTGAGTTTTCATAAACCAAACAAAAACTGCAATCTCGAGAATCCTACCGGCTAGACAAGTTCGGACGTTTATAAATATCTAACAAATGCTTTCTGCGCTCTGCATTATACGTTTATGGAGAGACCGGTTCTTGTCTGGCGAAAGCGTCTTAGAATTTAGCTGGCATATTTCCTATGAATAGAAGCGTCCAGAAGTTCATTTCTGAACCTGAATTTGTTCATCTAACAAAGCACCAGTTTGTTTTATGACAAGATGCCAAATTAATTAAAATATGCGCCACACGTGATTATAATTAAAATTATCTGTTATTGCAAAAAAGAATACTCGCATAATTCTTCATATTTTAGTATTCTTGGCAAAAATAATTAATTCACAGTATTTTTTATACTAATCTATTGTCCGTATTTGCTGTGCATGTTTTATTTCAAGGCACAACATTGTGGTTTGCAGTTTTTACAATAACATCTCCCTTTTATATACGGTGCTATGATCTAGCTACCTAGGGATCTACGTTTGTCTGCTACGCCACGTGCTTTGCTTCAATGAATCATTGATTAGTCAGTGCTTCTTACAGTGTGTAAACGAATATTATATAGTAACTGTTTTCTGTACATAGTTTAGTTGAGTTGTGGTGTCCTATAATTGGGGAAACACTAGATTTAAGTCCTTTGTTTGTATTTTTATGTGTTTTTTCCGTTGCATACCCTTAATAAATAAATAAATAAATTATAATTTGTAAATGTTTGTTTTATTTCACAACTATTTTAGCAAATATATGTTTCCAATTAGTTGCTCCTAGAAGCTTGTAGCAATGGCTGCTGGTAAAGGCTGTTGATGATAATAATACTAATACTAATATACCTAATCATCCCATTTTTGTAAAAAATAAATCTAATATTCATTCATAGTAAAAGAGACCTAAGGTACTGCATATGAAATAAGGTATCGCATAAAAAAAATGGATTCCCTTTTAAACACCCCTTATGATTTACGAGTGTATTAATGGGTGTATCAAGATCGATAAATTGCGAAACGAGTGTTCGACCGCGGTTTCTCAATATCCGCCACCCACCGCCTTTAATGATACTTAAGTCCATTGAATGGAGCCTAAGCATGAATAAAATAGTACTAGCCATAGAACCATGAACCAATTATACAGAACTAATTCCGTTCATAAATATGGACATAATAAATCGCTACCACCGGTTCGGTAGAGCACACATTCACGCGCTCTACAAGGTGCGATATTATTCAAACTGCGATAAACGAATCGAATATGGAAGTGAGGATTATTATCAAAACATTTGCTACAAATATAGTATCAGGAAGGGAAACATTAGACAAGACGCGATACTGCGAGCCTCCCGGTCAAGACAACATCGTTATCGATCGCGGTCGCGCACTCGGCGACCGGCGTTATTTGCAAAATCTTTTTTATAACATAAAATAGTATTACAGAATGGTTTTGAATAATACAATGGATTGGGATGGTTACCTGCGCGAAGGGAGCGACGACTAGCGTAGCACCCACTACACAAGAAAACCACTGCACGCGCGAAATGACGAGCGGTACAACCGACTCGCCCGAGATACAAACGCGGTATGAGCAACCAGACAGGCATCGACCATTCGGAAGAGAGAGCAGGATGAACGGATGGGTAAAATGCGGTATCTGATAGAGACAGAGCTACCTTTACCCAGGATTGCAGGACTATATGCGCACGCATCAGGATATTCGTGCGTGAGCCGGGACTCTGAAGACTGTCGATAAGCATATTATCCACCACACAAAGGATCTCTCTCCATCTCTGTCAAACATAAATGTATTCTATACGAAATCGAGCATCAGTAAAGTTCAAGATTTTATCAGCAGGTGAATTGAATGTACCTAAGTAAATGTACTCACAGACCCACGAGAATCTTCAGAACTCGTATTTCTACTATACAAATTCTGTACATTTCGGCGATGATATTCATTTTCAATGGCCTGTGAGTAATAAAATATCGTTAGTTTTATGATATGAACGAGTCATTAGTAAAAATAGACGTTTAAGATAAGATAGTTTTATTAAAAATATAAATTTTGGTTAAAATAACAACAATTTTAGTTTCACATCACTTCTACTGGCAGTTGATTGTTTGTAGAAAAATAATCTTATAAACATACAAACATTGTAACTTCTAATCACTATATCCCTCACAAACTCATAAAATATAGAATTTCAATTAGTTTTCTTTTTAAAGCCTTCTTATTTGGCGGATATTTGCTTTAAAAATAACACGCGAAAAGTCATTGTGTGAAGAGACGAAATATATATTATGGCACAAGACGTAAGTTCGAATAGACATAATCAAAAAGGATAACAGTCCATTACTTTAAAAAATATTAGTTTAGGAACCAGGTTTTTAATATTTCGAATCTCCAATGACCATTCAATATTAATTCTTTATCATGACATAATTATTTATTTATAGCGATTATTGCGACTACTTCACTCATCGTAACTTGATAAACATTTTTTTTTTCTACAACTACTAGATACCTCAGAACATCAAGCACTTATATTTAAATTTTGCGAACAGTTTTAAATAGTTTCTAAACTACACTTTTTATTTTCATAAAATATTTTTTGAATTAAATATATTTCATCGTTATATATAAGTAAATTTCATTGAAAATCTCTGGCACTTGAAAATAGACTAGATAACATATTTTTATACATGTAATAATAAAACACATATTTATAAATCAAGATTTTGCAAGTAAACTCATATACATATCAAAATATTCTATCACAATATGTAATAAATAAATAAAAAGATTTTTAGGGCTATAAACTAAACTATGCTACTAAATTGATCGAATTAAGACTGTACCTAAATACAGAGAGCTAACTACTCTTACTGAGGCAAAATTATGCTTACTGAAGATTCAACGTGTCCCCACATAGCATTAATAGCCAAACTTGCGCTGTTTGCGCAAACTAACTTGGCATGAATATTGCCCAGCATAAAAAATACAAAACTGTAGTTTTAATGAAGTAAAAATGATCTAGATAGTAAATAAAGATTATTGTATAGAAGAGTAAGATAGAATGGAAAACCAGTTTAAAGAGTTTTGAAATAGTATTTAGAACTTTCAATATCTGAACTCATAGTATAGAGATATATAACACTGGTATTTATCGTAACTTATTGTCCTCGTACGCGATAAATACCCGAGTTTTATAGAATATCACTTAACTTTCTAAATGATCCTTGTGATTTTACGGAATAAAGAATATTTTAGTTTGAGTATGACTATATCAGTCCATTTGCTATGTTTTTGTGAAGTATTTTTTATACTGGGGTAAATTCAAAGCCAAGTTGGATATTAGACGGGGAGTTTAGGCAGACTCATGGGGAGCGGGGAGTTTCTCCCACGAAGGCTCGACGCCCCAGATCTCACGCGCGTACTCGGCGATAGTGCGGTCGGACGAGAACTTTCCAGAAGACGCGATATTCATTATCACCATCTCAGCCCACTTCGCCTGGTCCTGTGGAGGATAACTTTGTTTAGAACCCGCCTTATAAACAATCATGGTTTCTTTAGCCAAACAATCATGGTTTTCCAGCTGGTATTTTTGAATTGGTGTCCGCTTAAAATGTAACATAATAAAAGTTACTCTTCATAAGATTTCAAGAATCTCTCTTTTTCTATACAAGTTTTATAGCCAATAGTCCAATGGATGTTGCGTATCACTGTATTACCTCACTGCGCAAGTCCACTGAAGATCCTGAAACTATGTATTGCTCTGTGATGCAATGCTGTACGCCTATCACTCTGAGATAAATCTAAAAAAACCGGCGATATATCCTGGGTAAACAACGTCACAATATTTATGTGGCTTGTCCATCGCTGCTTACATACCTGGTACGCGTCAGACACTTCCTGTTGAGCCGCGATGTACGCGTCGAAGTCAGCGAGATGCAAGAACCGGTCGTGTTGCAGTAACACGTCAGCGATATGAGCGAACCGGCCCGGCTCGCCCGGAGAGAAGAATCCGCTGCGGATCTGTTCGATGCATTGCCGCAGTTCTGGATTGCGCTCGTAGTATTCATACGCGTTGTATCTTTAAAAAAAAGATAACGTTATTTATGCACACACGTCGATTGTTGTTGCTAAGTTTTGTAACTTGTCATTTTGTATTCGCGATATAAAATAGGTTTTGTCATTGTGCCACATGTCTTTTGCATATAAGATTTAAAAATACAATTTCCAAATTATCTCTATTTAAGGAATATATGCAATGAGATTCAATATTTGTAGTAGAATGTATTCTTCTACCGCTTTATCTATCCGTAAATAGTTAAATTCAATGCGCTGTTTTAACTATTTTAACCATCTCTTCATTTGACGCAAAAAAACACAAAGTACATACTTAATTAAAATCCTTGCACAAAAAAAATCCTTACACAAAATATAAGTTTGATTTTATTAAAGTTATGTACATATATGCAAGTATATAAAGCTAGTTACCCTTTCTTCTGCAAAGCGTCGACATCATCGACCCGCATGCCGAAAATAAACAAGTTCTTTTCTCCAGCTTCCTCTGCCATTTCGACATTGGCTCCATCCATAGTACCGATGGTCAGGGCTCCGTTCAACATGAACTTCATGTTACCAGTGCCCGACGCTTCGGTACCGGCCGTGGAGATCTATAAACGTTTACGATTTAGATCAGTTGAGCTAGATTTGCTTATTTTAACTTACAACCTCACAGATATTACTACTTTAATTAACTTTATAATATTAATACAGATAAAAGCGAATACAAAGTCTCAGTTCGACTAAATACTTTTTTGGGACAAATCCGTGCATTTTCAGCTTTTCTATCTTTTTTCATCCTGCAATAATACAGATATCAAAAACTGTATGTATTTTGGGTAAATCTAATTAGTAATATGTGGGTATATTCTTATTCTAACTGGATGTTTTTTTTGACGACATACCTGTTCAGAAAGATCAGCGGCCGGCATGATTCTCTCAGCGAGGGTGACGCGGTAGTTCTCCAAGTAAATCAACTTCAACTTGTCACCTACATCTGGGTCATTGTTTACCTGACAACAGAAATATTACATTTAGTCACTTACATATAACAATTATATTACATTTAATCATAAATTTAATTGTAAGTATTACAGTATTTATAAAATACACATGGAAGAGTTGAGCTATCTGCTGATTGTCGGAAACGTCGGAAACAGATAACTGAACCTAAAATGTAATAACTAATTCTGCATGATCGTGTAGAAGTTGCACGAGATATCTCAAGGTTTATTTTGTTTTAGATTCATACATCAATTCAAATAAACAAATTATGAAACCAACAATAAACACAAGTCATCATGGACGAAGCCATGGGCAAATTGAGGATTTTAAGAACAAAGTAATCTAACAAGTTTTTATTTCGTCCAAGTTAAAAAAAGCTACTGCAATCACACTCATGACGCAATTTTGACTAAATCGAGTTGTGACTTTCAAATGACATTCACAGTATGACTTGCAGATACTTGTAAGTAACACTCGGGTTAAAGAACTGTGTCACCGCCATACATTTATATGTTCCAGATCGCCGACGGTATTAATACATGTTGGTGCGACAACGTGATAAAATAAATTAAGACTATATAGCAGTGGAATGTTTATAATAAGTTCAAGAGTAACTTACAGTGTTCCCAACAGCGCAAGCCAAGGCAATGATCTGCTTAGCGACGTAGTAACCGGGGGCAGCCTTGCCTCCGATCATGACCGTGCGCGGAGTGATCGCGGCGCTCGGATCACGCTTGATGCGGTTGTACAACGTGATCACGTGCAGAATGTTCAGCAGCTGACGCTTGTACTCGTGGATGCGCTTCACTTGCACGTCGAACATCGACGCGGCGTTGATCTTGACCCCCGTGTCTCGCTCGATGAGCGACGCAAGCTTCAGCTTGTTCTCCTGCTTCACCTTCATCACCGCGCGCTGGAACGCCGGATCCTTCGCGAAGCGCTTCAGATCCTGAAGCTTCTCCAGGTGCACCATCCACTCCTCGCCGATCTTGTCGCTGATGAGGTCGGACAGGCCCGGGTTGCAGAGCAGCAGCCAGCGGCGCGGGGTGATGCCGTTGGTCTTGTTCTGGAACTTCTCGGGCCACATCTCGAAGAAGTCGCGGAAGAGGGTCGCCTTCAGGATGTCGGAGTGGATGGCCGCGACGCCGTTGACCGCGTGCGCGCCGACGACGCAGAGATGCGCCATGTTGACGCGCTTCTCGCCCTCCTCCTCGATGAGCGACATGCGCCGCATGCGGTCCGCGTCTCCCGGCCAGCGCTTCTGCACCTCCTGGAGATGGAGGAAGTTGATGTGGTAGATCAGCTGCATGTGTCGCGGCAGGCAGTTCTCCAGCATCGAGGTCGGCCAGCGCTCTAGCGCCTCGGGCAGGACCGTGTGGTTGGTGTAGGCGCAGCACTTGTTCACCAGCTTCCACGCCTCCTCATACGGAATGTTCTCTTGATCTATGAGGATCCGGAGGAGCTCAGGGATGGCGAGGGCGGGGTGAGTGTCGTTGAGTTGGATGGCCACCTTCTCTGGGAGGCTGTCGAAGGTGGTTCGGACGGCTTCGCGGCTGCCGAACTTCGAGGACTTGTATCTGCGGATGATGTCCTGCAGAGTGGCCGCGCACATGAAGTACTCCTGGCGCAGACGCAGCTCCTTGCCCTCGAAGAAGTTGTCGTTGGGGTACAGGACCCGGGTGATGTTCTCGGCCACGTTACGGTCGAGCACGGCTTGGATGTAGTCTCCGGAGTTGACTGAAATATATTTATGGGTCATGAGTTTAAAACCATAAGCGCAACCACTGCAGAAATATTAATTAAACTTACAGAACTTCAAGTTGAAGTCAATAGGACTCTTCGCGGACCACAGACGTAGAGTATTGACAACGTTATTGTTGTAGCCGGGAATGGGGTTGTCGTAGGGCATGGCGAACACAACCTGCAAGAACAATTGTTTTTTAAGCTTTTCCAAAGTTGTTTATTGAACATTTTCAATTTCCTTGTAATTATTTCTGTTTTACAGAATGGATCATTAATAAGCTGATGTTAGATAACTTATTATATCTTGAATCATAACAGTGGAAGTCGCAGATCAGGGATTATTGTGATAACAAGCGCCTATCATCTAATTCATCAATAACAAGTAGGCTTAGTACTTCTTTCATTGCGTCGGTCGATGCACGGTCAACTACATTAAACTCGACATGACCTTATGACCTTAATACTATTCTTTATCACTGAACGGACCGGTGCTGTTTCGTTCTTGCCTTCTTTCTTCAGCAAAATTTAATTATATTTTCTTAGGCGAATCCCATGCCGTATGCATTTGAAAAGCCATAAAAATTGCACATCGGACTATGACGCAAGAATTTATCACGCACATAGTAGTTTTTATAGATGCATTTTTGATGAATGACAGTTTTATCTTACCCGCGTCATTATTGATTACAGAATATGGAACGATTATTTGATGAGCTTGTTTCTAAAGCGAACGAAATTATATCTTTTCTTGCCAATAATGTAGTCAGCATCAGAAGTAAAACACTTTTTAAGTTTTATAAAGTTACTTAATCAACATTACACATGTCAAAATTTAGGTGCTAGGACTCAATGATTCGTAAAACAATGCAACTATTTCTCGTCATCGTGTACTAATGAGGTTAAACAACAATGTCACTCCCAAAATAACGCTTTTAGAATTTTCAATCTTTGATTCTTATGTTCAAAATTTACTAGGTTCTTTACTCTCAGTAGATATAGCTCGAGTAATGAAAACTCATATGTTCATTAATTGCTTGAATCTACTCTTTTCATACGCTAACAGATAGATATGGCTGCATTATCAAGGTTCACGTTTTTATGTCGTGTTGTGTCTTTTGTACCTACTTTCCTTGATCTTATAATAAACTGCTTCTGCGGATAGTTTTTTGAAATATATCTTCTTCTTCTTCCTTTAGGAAGAAAAACAAAAAGGGATCGCTAGTATCAGCAATGCGGGTAAATTAAATATACCTCTAAACGCGAGTTTCAACGTTTTGTCAACATATTTGAGGATGTCTAAGTAGTGGTACTCTGATGCAGTACCAAAGGTGTTTTCCACATTAATCAAAGAATGTACTGCTTTTAAACCAACAAGACAACAAATGCTTATTATGTATTTGCCAGAAAAAATGCACTTGGTCGTAACCATAGGAGTCAGTTTAAAACTTCACAGCTCATAATGAATGGGCGCAATAACAAAGACAAAAAAAGAAGTTCCTCAGGATTGTCACTTAGTACGTTTGAAAGGGCTTTTATAGGACGATGTTTTTAGTCGTGCCCCACGCTCCAGAGAGAATTGCCCATTCTCCTTTATCTCAGTTTATATAAACTAACCTGAGTGTCAATCCACTTCTTGCCCTGTGGAGTGTCGACGACTCTTCCGTAGAAGTTGATCGGCAACATGAACTCGGGCCTTGCCTTCTCCCAAGGGTTGCCGTAGCGAAGCCAATCGTCAGGTTCCTCTTGCTGTTCACCATTTTCGATCTTCTGAGCGAATATACCGTATTCATACCTGATACCTGAAAAAGAAGTTTGTTTTACTGATTTTGATCATGTTCAGGAGTTCTCTGTATTTAAGCAATGCTTAAACTGGCTGAGCACGAATAAATATGAAAAACGTAACGTTAAGATACACTGCGCGCTAACGCTCCAACGTTCGACTGTGTTGATGTTGACGCGCAGTGTATCTGTGCACATTTATTCATGTTTACCCCCCAGGAGAGTTCTGTATCTATGCAATGCTTGATTACTTCATAACACTACTATGAACCGGATTTATCGTCCTGCGATCTAAGGTCTGATAAAATGTACCTACAAAGGTAGATAATACCTTCATAGATATATAATTGTTATTTCGAATTATGGTGAAATGGTTTTCAATTTATCTAATTCTATTCTTCAAAAACCAGCTTCAGATATTTATTTGATTAAATGACATTAGGAACAAATGAGCTAAAGTACCGCGGATTGAATGCCTACTTACTCTCACTAGTTAAATCTAGTAGGCCAAGGTCTAGTCCATTATTTCTGTAAAGACATGTATATGTAATCTATATTATCTCTATATATCAGTGAGATCGCTAAAGGATGTGCAATTGATTACCTGAATATGTAATAAAACCAAACAAATAACTCTAGATGTACGCAAAAACGAAAGAGGTTTATTGATTGAAGGAGTGCGCAAATATTGATTCGACCTTGAAGTTAATTGAAAGAAATGAAATATCCAGACAGAAGAAGACTTCATTCGAACTTATTAGGTCGGGACCCCTTTCTTAATGCCGCGTCAACCAATCTTTTCGCAGAAAGTTTGCAGTTTGAGTATTACAGCCATGTACAAGTTATGTTTTCATAAATGAATGAGTTACATAAATGTTTAGAGGGAATTCCGTTTAAAAACATTGATAGTTGGCGAGACGCCAGTCCTCGCGTTGTCCACCGTTTTAAATGAGTTCGTTCTGCGAGAGGTAATGGCAAGTATTTCAATACTTTTGACCCCCAAACTGAATGAGTGCAAATATATTAAGGTTCCAATGAGATCATAAACAAACTAACATCTATACACATACAAAAACATTCTGTTGTAAAACCTCATGAACATATGAGGATAGCATAAGGGCATGGTGAACTGTAAATAAAAACATAGTTTTCCTGCAGATATACAATAAATTATGATGCTATTTTATTTATTTTGAATAGCTCCTAACATTGTATATGTCCCATTAGTTTTGTGGGATATTATTATAAAAGGGCTTAACAGTAATTATGCAAACAAAAATACAAATATTAAAATCATATTATTATAAGGTTAAAGTTTTTTTTCACCAGCACTATCTTTTGTAGTTAGCTGTAAATTTTATTACATCAATTTGTCCAAATGATTTGTCAAATTCAAGAAACTAATAAAGAACACCAAAAAAACCAAGACCATAACATGATACATACCATATCCATACGCTGCTAGTCCCAGAGTAGCCATTGAGTCCAAGAAGCATGCAGCCAGACGACCGAGGCCTCCGTTACCGAGTCCAGCATCTTCTTCCAGCTCTTCTAACTCCTCAATATCCAGACCCAGCTGGTACAGAGCTTCGTCCACAGTTCCCTGGATGCCCAGGTTAATCATGGTGTTTTGTAAAGAGCGACCCATGTAGTACTCCAATGAGAGATAGTAAACACGCTGTAAAAAAAACATGTCATTCATAGAATCAGAGAGAAAAATACTATTTTCTAGTTCATTTATCTACCTAACACATAAATTGAGATAAATGTTTTTTATGAAGTTCAATGAACTTGAAGATGACTAGTGCCAAAATGAAGGAAATAAAAATAATGTATGAACAGTTTTTTTTTATAGTTAAGTAATAAACTATTTTTTTTATCGTGTCCTACCCACCAGCATAATAAAATAAAGTTCAAATTGAATGGACCTAGTGACAAAAACCGAAAAAAATAAGTTACAAAATGTACAATACCTACATTGTAGTGTAAAATTTACCTTGGGGTCTTTTTCATAGTAGTATTGCTGGGTGCGGATCCACCTTGACACCAGATGGTCCCTGACGGTGTGCGCCAGGGCAAAGTAGTAATCCCTTGGCGTCGCAACATTTCTGTCCTTCACGAGAGTATAGTGGACATGACGGTTGAAGGCCTTCTTCACCTCCGTAACATTTTCAACAGCCACTATCCCGCGCACCGAGATTTGTTTGCGCTTATCCGAATCCGACTGTACGCTCATTTTTAATGTTTATTCTCAGATATTTCAAGAACGAGCCGTGCAGCCGACGGACCCTGAAAACACTGACTGGACGGAATAGCGACTGAACCGGCTCGCGAGCGATATCGGTCACCTTGAGAAGGTCAAACTTTTGAAAACAACCGCAGATAGCAACCAATTATTTTTTTACTATAGTTTATGTGCTTTTCATGTACTTGTCATGCCTTGTCTTTAGGAAAAAAATCTTACTTTATACAACAAAATTGAATTTTTTAAATTGCTGGCATTCAGAAACATTCAGATTTTCAGTTTTCAGTGGCTTTTGGTAGGGATGGGCAAAAAATATCGATATATCAAAATATCGATATTGTTTCTGAAAAATATCGATATATATCGGCGATATTTTTTCCAGCGATATATCGATTTTCGATATTTATTTTCGGATATCAAAATCGATATATTTTTAAAGCTCTAAACAACGAATGCTCCTGGGGCCCAATCGCCCTAAATTATAACGTAAACGGTTCGTATCAGTAGCAGCTTCGGTTCACTAACGTAACGTATACGTAGCGTGTGCAAATTCGTATCGCTGTAAACGGCTAACCGCTCATCTTTTTTTCCTTTGTGTGACAGCGGTTATGGCACCAACTTCGGTTCACTAACGTTTCGGTTTCGGCTAGACGCTTATCGCGATTTCAAAATACGTACGTTAATGAACCGTAGTTGCTACTGAAACGAACCGCTGACGTTACAATTTAAGGCGATTGGGCTCCTGATGTCAATATCAGACAAATTCTGTTTTGAGTAATGTTATGTTAAATTTGTTTTTTTTAAGTCAAGCCTGTTTTTTTTTTATAAAAAAAACTGATGTCAAAACAGCCAGATGTGTATATGCTTTAAAATTTCTAATATTTTGGCAATTTTTATAAATAATTGCATATTGGGCAAAAAATATCGATATATCGAAATATCGATATTTCTTGGACGATATAATCGATACATTTGAAATATATCGATACGATAAATATCGATATTTTTTTTCGGTTTGCCCATCCCTAGCTTTTGGTTCGAAGCAATTTCGCTTGCTAGAAAAAAACTTTTAACGGTTTGACTTTGACATGTGACAATGGCAATATTTTTTCACAGTGACAGTAGGTGTGTCATTTTGAGAGATGTGAATAAAAAATGTGTATTCTGTGGTCCAAATGTCAAATTATACTAAGTGCTGCCATGCCAGTATAAAATCCGTAGAATTCGGTAGTTGGTTTACCTGTCTCATAACTGCTTGTAAAGTAAAGTAACCACTGGAACATACCAGGTTAAGTACTACAACTTCCAGGCTTGTACATCATGACATGGCTAAATGCGCGCTTTTTCTCATTCATATAAATAATCCATTTGGGGTTTATAAAATCATTACATAAATGGTGGCAGACGCCAGCCACGAACGGAAGTCGCCTGGCTCATTTAAAACCTTACTTATAATATGGATTGGATAATCCACCGTTATGTGATATTCCATTAGAAATAATATAAAAGTAAGATAAAACTAATAAAATAAAATATTTATTTAATGGTGTAGTAGTTAACTATTCTAGCCAGCAAATTTTCTCATAATACAATCATATTTAACAGGAGGGTAATTCTTGTAGTACCAATTACAAGCTTCATTCCGGAATGGACGGCCAACTCTGTAAAAGTACACATACTTAGGTACTTAGCTAATAAAAAATATATAATCTGAATCCTGAACCTGAGGCTCCTATTTGTATACTCACTCGCCCATTAATTTGCGTATCTCCCCAGAGGAGAGCGTCGCGGCCACATCAGGGTAATATCGCCATCTCTTCTGTCCCGCGTCCTTGGCCCAGGCTAGTTGAAACGGCGTTAGCCCTGCGTCTTCTGGTTTGCGGCAGTCACGGCAGTGTGCACTTACAGCTTTCTGGGTAACAAGGTCTAACGCTGCCGTATATAGGAGGAAAATACGAAACTACCTACTAACCTAACTTTAACTACCTAGGTACATCAAAGGAATTAAACGTCCCTACCGTTCTCTCTCCCTTCGGTTGCTTCAATCCATCGCATGCATGCTGTCGTCTGTATCTCACGCAGTCGAGGTCGTATTGATATGAACGGGGAAACACGTCTTGATGAACTGTTAAAGTATTTAATAGGTAAGTACACTACATTGGACCTTATTCACTCTTATAGCACACATTCTCCAACATCCTAAGAGCAGTTTTTAAACAACTGCAATGATCGAAGAGCAAACGGTTTCAAATAGATTCATACACGGCAAGGTAAGAATCTTATATTTTTTAAACACTTACATTTTCTAGGTTGTCAACCAATCGTAGAATTAAGATGAAGAGAGGGTTCGAAATCTTTATGACATCTTTATAAAGCGTGAATATTTAGGCTGTTGAGTTATGTAGAGTGAACTGGATACATACTAGGTTGCACCATCTCCGTGGTCATTCCATAGCTGTAATAGGCATCATGCAGAGTATAGGCGTTGGCCCCCGGCTTATCCACCCAGAATGCTTTGTCTCTCTTCACCATATTCTCTATTACCGCATCTGGTAATTCGTCTATTGTGGGCCTAGTAAAATACACGAGCTTCAGTAGTTATTTATTTATTATTATTATATTTAACGCCCACGTTGAACACCCTCCAGTGGTCATGCCTTATGATAATTATCATGACCTTTAAAATTTGCTTTCTCTGTATAACCGCGCCTATTACTTATATATACAGGGTGTAACAAATGAGGTGGACCAAAAGCAAAAGGGCGATAGGGGAGCCCAATGGCTATCGATATAACCCCCATGTATGTTCAGCGATATTCAGTCGTTCAAAAGTTATTCGCACTTTTATGATTTTTTTTTTCATTAACATATTTTAGGTTACATTTGCCAAGTATACCCAAACTATCAAGGCTACAACCGTAATTTTTTTACACCACGTAGATTAATAGTAGACCTTTCGTACTACAATACCAATTTGAGTCGTTATTTGATTGATTTCCAAATAAAAAATAATCTTTGCAGAAAAATCCGAAACCTGAACTTCCGCGAAAAACTTTCAACGCAATTTAAAAAAAAAAATTGCTGAATATTTTTTTCTACAACCTATCTTAAAAACTTCCTCCATTTATGGAGAAGTTACCCTGAAAATTTCATAAGGCTAGTGCAAGAGCATCATCTTAAAAAGTGAACTCAAGTGTTGTAAAAGTGCTGAAATCGACGGTTCAATCGACCAACACGATGGTCCGGGTAAGTCTCAGACTGTATGCCACTCTTTCTAATCAATTGCTCTTGGTACATTCTAACAGCCTCTCGAGTCGTTTCCTTGAGCTACACCATGACAATAATACATTTCTGCATATCTACGAGGAGAATATGGCATGATACACTAATCGTTTCAAGGTTTGTACAGTCCGTAAACGCGCAGTTTTCGTTAAAGTAAAATCATCCATATTCAGACTCCTGAGTGGCCGCACTTATTTTAACCCCTGACTCCAAAATAAAGATTTAAAAACTAAAACCCAACTACGAAAAGCTAGGAAGTAAGTTTAACTTTTAAATTGTTTTTAAACAGAATTTGGTTTTTTACCCGAAACCAGATTGTTTTACTTAACATGGTTGTATTCGGAGGCTAGTTATGTTAAATTACATAATATTTAGCATCCGACAAAACCCGTGATGAATCAAGAAACCAACAGTGGATTAGGTGTGAAATTTAAAAAGTTAAACTTGTTACCTAGTTTTTCGTAGTCGGGTTTTAGTTTTTAAATCATTATTTTTGTGTCAGGGGTTAAAAGTAGCGCGGCCACTCAGGGGTCTTAATTAGGATGGTTTTTACTTTAACGAAAACTGCACGCTTACGGACTGTACAAACTTTGCGATTAGTGTATCATGCCATATTCTCCTCGTAGACATGCAGAAACGTATTATTGTCGTGGAGTAGCTCAAGGAAACGACTCGAGAGGCTGTTAGAATGTACCAAGAGCAATTGATTAGAAGGAGTGGCATACAATCTGAGATTTACCCGGACCATCGTGTTGGTCGATTGAACCGTCGATTTCAGCACTTTTACAACACTTGTGTTCACTTATTAACATGATGCTCTTGTACTAGCCTTATGAAATTTTCAGGGTAACTTTTCCATAAATGGAGGAAGTTTTTAAGATAGGTTGTAGAAAAAAATATTCAGCAATTTTTTTTTATAAATTGCGTTGAAAGTTTTTCGCGGAAGTTTAGGTTTCGGATTTTTCTGCAAAGATTATTTTTTATTTGGAAATTAATCAAATAACGACTCAAACTAGTATTGTAGTACAAAAGGTCTACTATTAAGCTACAAGGTGTAAAAAAATTACGGTTGTAGCCTTGATAGTTTGGGTATACTTTGAAAATCTAACCTAAAATATGTTAATGAAAAAAAAAATCATAAAAGTGCGAATAACTTTTGAACGACTGAATATCGCTGAACATACATGGGGGTTATATCGATAGCCATTGAGCTCCCCCATCGCCCTTTTGCTTTTGGTCCACCTCATTTGTTACACCCTGTAGATAAACTAATGCATAAAGAATGTAATGGACCTTGGTGGTACTTCAACGAGCTCCCTAGTTAGCGGCTGCAGGAACTTCCCAACCGTGTTTTGGGTGAGACATGGTGGTCTACCGGGAGTTAGATCTTCGTTAGTGCGTACTGTCAGCGACACATTGTCCAATGTATATCTGCCAAGAATAACGAGTCGAAATAACACGTGCAAGCAACATTTTTAGGGAGTTTCATGAATCTTTCTAATTAAAATATCCCAGTGTTCTGTTAACGCATGGCAACAATTTCTTCATACGCGCTACTAACTACGCTGTAATCTGTATCAATATCAATCAAAGAAGCTAAGCCCAGAATATTGCGGATGATAATTGAATATTGTTATGTAATGTGGATGTGAACAAAACTGATCGAAAACTTACTTATTAGGATCATATCCGCCGAATTTAGAGACGTTACTTCTCGGATCTAAAGGATGGCGCGTTTTTTGCATTTTATTTATTTTGGTGTATTTTAGACTAGTAAACTAAAGGGTGTTTTTGGTTTTTGCGGATTTTAAAACATTACACCAAAACACTAGAAAACTGGTTTGTCATTGTCATATTGACAAAAAAAAGGTAGCACTCCGGGAGTGCCGGCAGAAGTGAAAACTTCAATATTAACGTTGTGTTTTCACTTCTAAGTTTTCACATAAAAATATAACCACAGACGTCATAATGACAATGACAATCACAATGACACAGACACATTCGCGCAAGCGCCCTGTGCCGCCTAAACAGAGTCAGCACACTCAGGCACGGTAGAAAGAGTGGGATATACTAGTTCCTCTCCCTTTCCCTCGATCTTACGCTTCGATCAACGTCACGTGACCCTGACGCGAGTTTGAAAGTTTTTACCCACCCAGCGCCGCTAAAGAAGTTTTCACTTCAAAAATTATAGCATAGGTATGCCATAGACCTAAAGAATGTATCAATGTCTATGGGCTAAGCTATATCGACATACAGACATTCAGTTAGTTCTATCTATGGCATAGCTTAGCTACTCAAGACTATTTTAATAATTGTACGTTTTTAAGTGAACTCATAATAGTCGGCCGGATATGAATCGAATTTTATGAGAAATAAAATAACATTTATTAGTAACAATTTTATAATATAGATTGCGTACTTTAAACAGAAGCATATAATTAACTTAAAATAACCTAATAATAATATAGCTTTCAATCAAAATTATTTTCACTTAACACTATCATGTAAATAAGCCATCTTTAACTATTAAAAACTTGTGATGACGAGTGATGTATAAATATCTAGATTTCTTAAACAAGCATTTCTATATAAACTGGATCAAGTCGCATAATATCCCCAGATACTTACATAACATGAGTCATTGCAATAAAGTCCATTTATATCTCGGCCACAATCTCAATTATAGGTCTGGAGAATGCAATAAATATCACTTAGCTTTACATCGCGTATTATATTCTCGTAAATCGCAATCACTTAATACATTTTTCTTCTATCGCTACCAGCGCAAAATATTAAGTAGTTATAATTGACAAACAAACTATTTATCCAATTCCATTTAAAGCATTATAGCAATGGGTCAGATCTCTAGTTTACATTCCATTCGAATTACAAGTCCACATTTACAGATCTGATTTACCCCTATCTTATAAAACAGTTAGCGTTGACTTTAAGTTATCATTACGTATGGTAATCAATACTTCAAGTCTGCGCTAAATTCATAAAAGATAGATCGTTATGCCTTGATCACACGTACCGAGTAAACCGGCGAGACAGTGACGTATTAAAGATACACTGCGCGCTAACGCTACAACGTTCAACAGTAAAACTGATGTCGACGCGCATTGTATCTCAAATACGTCACTGTCTCGCCGGTTTACTCAAGGCATTAGTCGTTAGCATTCAGCTATCTTCTCGTACAGGCGAGGTGGTGGATGGGCATAGATAAACCTGTTCTGGATATAAATCTCCTCGAATTCGTAATGCTTTCACACCCGCCGGCGATGCTCGATATTCCAACTCTCCTATTAGTGTGTTGTCAGCGTAAATGGCCCATTCTCCTGCACCGCGGACTATTTTTATTGTCACCTGGGGATAAAGGTAAGTTACATTTTTGGAGAGAATCGCGGTAGCTATTTATTGCCGTAATACAGGGTGTTTTTTGTGGGTGTAGATGGCCAAGTCACCACGAAAGTTAGGGTCTAAATAAATCAATTATGTTGCTGATAAAGATAATTATTTTCTATAAATATTTCCTTTCATATTTAACAAAACATTAACATATTTGCGAAGTCTATTTATTGCTAACACTTTAAGTACTAATACGAGGGAACAAAGACCACTGTGGTTTTTATAAATCGTACACAAACATTCGCCTTTATAATATTAATAGGAGGACATTTCCACTTCCTTTCCATTCCCGTCCAGAGGAAATGTTTGTGTGATGAACATAAATATGTGCACAACATGTTCTTTTCTGCCATTCTCCGCTGTCATTCGTCATCTCAGTATTATACACTTATGGTTTGTCTGCGAATATATAAGACTATAATAAGCAAGACCTACATGTGAGTTCGGGACTAGTGTGGCAGTTCGTTGCCGTCTCTCGGGTCCCCAGGCGCCGAGCCAGGCGTTGAGCACGACGAGCTGGCGGTCCCGCTGCGGCTCGTCGTGCGCGCGCACGTTCGCGTGCACGTGCACGTTGGGGCGCGGCCACTCGCGCGCCACGTCCATCAGGTCCACGGAGAACGAGTGCAGGATCGGTCTCAGCCTGCAGAAATCAGAAATATTTTATTGATTAGCTGTTGTATAGGCGACAAAGAAATTGGTTTACCACTCTAAGGTTGAATATCATTTGCACGTACAAAACATCAAGGGCTATTTTCGCTTGACAGATTAATGACTGCTACGTCAGAATCTGTCAATCTGTAATCCTTAGCGAATAATTATGTTACTGGGAGATGTCATCAAAAGTGGTAAACCAATTTCTTTGTCGCCTATACATATAAGATCTTAATTATAAGTGGTACTATACAGTTTGTCCAATCCGGACGTACAATAAAAGGGTAATGAACAGAAGTATGTACCCAATAAATGATGAAAAGCTAGTCCTCAACTTTAGGAATGTAAACTTTAGCATGCTATACACCTTTAGTCTATAATAGGTATGTGCAAATTCAATGTATAGTATTAATCGCTAGTGCCCGTTAATTTAGTCTCTACTGAGGGCTTAGTCCAAGCTTGCATTATAAAACTCCCTACTCTCGAGCCGAGAGTTGTCTCTCGGATATCCATACAAAAATATGAGGATTTAAGAGAGACGACTCTCGGCTCGAGAGTAGGGAAATTTAAAATGCAAGTTTGGACACGAATGGAATATTTCGATAGAAAATGTCAGGTCACATACAAGCCAGCGAAGGGTAATCTTACTTGATACGTCAAGTAAGATTACCCTTCGAAAACAAAACCAACTCAGCTTCTTAGCAGAAATAGGGTCAGTTGTATATTTTTTTCCTTACGAAATGTTTCACAGAGACTAAAAATTAAATTAATGATGCTAAGATGAAAAAGATTTTCATATGAAAGAAACAATTCGTATCACAAACTCGAGATCGCAAAAAAAATTGAGATCTTTTCATCAATTGGCATTTGATGACTAACTCGTTTTAACCCTACTTTTAACCATACAAAAGAATACAAACCTTCCATAAATAACTAGTTGGTGTCCTTCAGGCACTCCATTCGTCAGTAAAGCTATAACATTAGGCCGCCATTTCGGCTCGATTCCATCTGCTGGGTTGTCTATACTTGTCCTTAGGCAAACCTGAAATTAAAGATTAAAAACTGTTAACATTTAGTTGGAAACAATATCTTTTTTTTTTCATTATTCAACCTATTATGTCCCACTGCAGGACAAAGGTCTCCCTCAAACTCTTTCACGTATAAAAAACCATTTCGAAGAAACTCTTTAGATTAGTAAAATAAAAACTATAAACCTCAACATTTGCATAATGAGTAGATAAAACCTAATTATAATTTTGAAAATGGAACGCTAGTTTATATGATCTGTGGTTTCAGTTTAGATGATAAATAATAATCAAAAGGCAAACGATGTGCCAGAACTTTAATTTTAATAGATAATTGTGTGTGTTTTTAATGTAGGAATATTGTGTTTGAAGTGCTAGTGGTAACTTTTTCCATTCACAAAAAAAATTATAAATTTCCAAACAAAAAAATCGTGTAAAACAAAAAGTGACGATGACTAATCCAAGTCGGTCATTCACTACCTACTATTACCAACAAGCTAAGTATGCGAAGGTCAATAACAATAGGTCATCTAATTAATATCAATTTATAACATTATCTAGTTATCACGGACTAAACTTTACTAAATAACGTCTAAAACTGAGAACCAATAAAAAGTTTTGCTTAGTTTGATTCTCGAATTTTTCGAACGCGCATATATTGTAATGAGAAAATATTCTCACTTACTAGTTATTTGTAATAGAATCAACTAAAATTCCGACTACGGATTTTGTTTAGACTAGGGCTAGTGGGAGTTCAATGAGACAATTGATAACAAGGCCGTGATCACAGTTCTTGGAAAAATAGTGTATAAAAATGCTTGTACTATTCATAACGATTTCCAATAAATTTCATTTACCAAAAGATCTACATAAGAGACAAAAACAGTTGGTTATGTTATGACGCGTTTGTCTTCATGCTGACACATAGCCGGGTAGGTAGATAATCTTTTCAATGTCAATGACTTAATTTCAAACAAAACTTATAAAAAAATAACCCAAACACCATGTGGAGATACGAGATGCATGTGTTTCGAAATAATAATTAAAAAGAATATTTATGAGTTAGTAGTGAGTTTTCAAGAGTTTTAATCATCAACGAATTAAAGTTTATTCAGTAAAATCACAAGGATCATTTAGAATCGTCTTATACTAGGGGAATCTAGATGCCAGTTCCACGCGACCAGAGCCTAGAAGAACGGGCAAGAAACTTTTCGGTTATCGACCAGCTACATAGATTTCTTGATTGTTCCCATTGTTACTATAGCCTCATTCGGGTATAGTATTACCATTTTATCCATTAGCTGCAGCCTATTTAGAAAAATTAATCAAAAGACAACATACTTCGTCCAGTACCGGTGCTAAGACCGGGTACACATCAGTCTTCTGTATATTCAGCGCCGCGTCTCGTATGCCAGTCACTTGCACCCACGCGGCGTTCAGGGGGTTCGGATTCCGATGCGAGAAACTGCAGTAATGTTCACCGTCCACTGCCGTTAAAGTCTCCTTTTCGTCAACTACTATTTCTATCGTAAATTGTCTGCCGATTTTGAAGGGGAATGATCTGAAAAACAACAAATATCATGTCATAAAACTAATCACAAAATTCATAGAAACGATCAATGTTTGAGTTGTTGCTACAATCGTCAAAATAAATGCAAAAACAAAAAACGAGATGTGCTTTTTTAAAAAGAAAATTTATAGGTATTATCAAATAAATATATATCATTTATTACGTGATTGGAGGCTTAAACAAATACAAAATCGTTTAAATGTTCGAAGGTACTTCAACTAGCAGAAATTCTCATGATTAAAATAACAACATAGTAACACGTTGTTTAAGAAAATATTTCTCACATCCTTGAACAATTCAAGTGGAATCCAACTATGATTCAAAGATTAGCGACTCGACCGTACGAATCATCAGTCGTCAATGCTAAGAAACTTAGATTTGTATTATCATTAATTAGACCGAAGATCATAAAAGTGTGTGAAATGCTACGTCAACTTTTGCTATGAATTTATTGATCCATTGTTCAATAGGTCATTAAAAATTATCAAAATCAGAGAATTATCATGAAACATGAGTAATATGCCGTCATTCGTAAAGATTACGAACACGGTAGGTTAATGCACCTAAACCTACTAAAAGGTAGGAAAAGCTACGTAGACTTTTGCCATGACCTCATTTCTGTCCTGTGCGTTTTACTGCTATTTACATAACGTACAAGAGCTGATTACGGATTGTAGTTAACATGTATCTCTATAATTCATTGTAATGAGTAACTAGGGCTTATCTAAACGTGTTACTATTTTTACAATATCCTTATTTTTGTAAGCAAACTTAGCTTTATTTGTAAGTAATTAAAAAATATAGGTATTTGTTATATAGATGTCATCATTGTGGAGCTCCCAGCAATAAGTTTAATTCTTTCAAACTAAAAACTAAATGTGAGCATCGTGGGTTCCAGACAGGTACCTAAGTAAGTAGTAAAATTATTGATCACACCATTTATGCCAAACAGACGACACGCAACCCAACATAACTTTGTCATAGAAGGAGCTTAGTTGACCTAAAAACAACTACAACCTTACATTCAGCGAAGTAACGTTGGGTTTTTGTAGTTCATTAAATATAGACAAGCATCAGGTATAATAATGTACCTAAAGTCGTATATAATCAAACGTTGTAAAATTATTTCTAGCAGATGTGTTTTTTACTCCCAAAAGTCATTTTTTATACTCGAAGTGACCGTTCTGTGTAGCAAATGCTGTTTTTGAAGAAATCAGTTCGTAAGTGTGTGTGTACCTGTAAGCTGTAGTTTCCTCTAATCCCCATTTTTCATGTCGACGCGTGTTCCTAACCACATAGCACTGTGGTAATCTCACGTTAAAGTGAACTGCGATATCTCCACGCGCCTCTGGGTCTCCGCAGCCAATGTTCACTGCAAACCTGGATAATTAAGATAAAAAAACATAGATTCGATTGACGTTTATACACACAAGATGTAGGACTTTCTCAGGCAAGGAGGCAAGGTCAACGATCTGCAAATACATCTGGATGCTATAAACTGCACGAGAAGAGGCAGCAGTGGCGAGTCATTTGAGAGAACTGCGTTTAGCGGTGGACCGATGTAGATTGTTTTTGTTAGGAATATATAAGGCGTATGAATAACATCTAAAATTATACTGGTATTGGTGGCAAGATCAACAGGACAATTAATTGGGAAAATAATTTTCCTATACACCTCTCGTACCTTAATCTCTAGGCTATAACAATTATGGCTTTTAAAAAATATTCTTATACATTAGCTTCAGATTACCAAAGCAAGCATGACTGCGGGTTTATTGTTGTTCCAGGTAGTTATTCAAGTTCTTGTCTGGCATTACAATACACCCACATTCAGTAACACAATGCCGTGATAAATGTTGAAAAAAAACTGAATTAGAATCAGGGGTAAACGATCCGATGCCGGGTATTCTTTACCTATTCTTTAATTTATAAAAACTAACTCACTTAGTCGTACATTTGCATAACCTAATGGGGTACATATTAAATATGTGTCAGAAATTAGTCATCCTAAACTAGCATCTCGTTATAAGGTACCGCAAATACAAAGAAAAGGTAGAAAAATCTGTGGTATTATCACTAACCATGGAAAGTCTTCACAAGGCGTTCCTGTGCAAACGATGTGAGATCCTATACTCAGTGGTTCTTGTAGCAGTTGGACGAATGTTACCTCTTGTGCTTCTGCTAACTGGTTCTGTAATAAGCAAACTATGTATTTTATGACACAATATAACAAAGCAATAATAAAGGTATTACACCTATGTAAACTGTGTTACTGTTTTAAGATTTTTCTTGAGAACTTTAACTAGTGTATATAATTTTCTCAAGTCTTTGTAGGCTGATTAGGGAAATGATAAAGTACGGTACGAGTATACTATCGTAATATTTATTATCTTCAACATACTGGGTGTAATAAGATCAGAGGATTAAAGTTCTCATCGATATAAATTTTGTTTATGTCGCATTATATTGATAAATATTCTATACCTGACGTTTATTTGGAAATTTTATTGGTTCTAGTAATATTAGCTTAAAAGTACGACTACATACTACTGGTTAGTTTATCGTATTGATTAAGTATTTTACTCAACACAGTTCACACCTTCGAGTCAAAATGTAGGTAAATATTTGATGAGTAAATAAAGAACCGAAGAATCAACAAACCAAGCACGTTTACCACTAAATGGTAGCATGAGGTCATCTCAAATATTTTGATGAAGTTGGTATCGAATATTGTCAGGCAGGACTTAATAAGGATAGCCTATTGTTTGCTAATTAGGAATGCATATAGCAACACATGCATAGCATTATTAAAGACTCGAATCCGCTGTTTATAAACTAAGCTTGATCCACTGTGTACCTTTTTATACGTAACCTTATTTAAGGCAATACTTTAGGGAATGAAGCGAATGCTAAAAGTGTACCTACCTACGCAGTGTTATTATAAGCAAACAAATTTTCACCGCGTCAAGCCAGAATAAAACCGTGAACCTTTAACTACATTATACCTACTTATTTTTTTTCTGCTGCTAAGAGGAATGATCAATATTACATTTAACCGGAAAATTAGTAGGTATTTGGAAAATTCAAGATCAACAAAGCCAGTGACGTCACCGCAACCTTCACTGAAAATAAACGTGTCGGACATGCAAAATCAATTCAGAAAATTCGAGTTACGTTTAAATTATTTTATGGATTTTACAATTATGTTCACTAAATAATTAGGTGCGTTACTTTTAAATAGTGCCAGGATTGAGTAAGTTTGCATGTCTTTTTTTTTAAAGAGGTACTAGAGTCTGTCAAGCGAAAGATGGCCCTGATAAATCGCGGCAAATTCAAAAACTATTAGTATGGCAATAGTATATCATCTACTTATTCATAATCATCATCAAAAATTATGTAAGTATATTTATTTAGAATAATATCAAAGTATCAAATTATGTAATTCCAAGTTATCCTATTATTTAATGTATTGCCATACTAATAGTTTTTGAATTTGCCGCGATTTATCAGGGCCATCTTTCGCTTGACAGACTCTATTGTCACTAATTACACCTGACGGCGCGTGCCTTTCATCATATCAAAGACAATAGAAACAAGGAGTTCGCTAGCTTAGGAGGCTTGTCGATGGATTAATAAAGCACTGGCTGAGTTTGTGTTCTATAGAATTTGAATGCGTGGATCTCTTGCGAATGTCAAGGATGCTGTCAACAGAAGGGCTTTTTGTTTGAAGAAGTGCTGGAGAATGGTCATGAAAAAGGAATAGAATCACGGTAGCCTGGTTATGTCGAATTCACCGTGATTCCAAGTTAAATCGCGAGCTATATTAATCAACCTAATTAAGAAAGTGCTTATCATGATTGTGGACAAGAAATAAACCATTTGTAATACCATAATGATGCTGTTTTCTAGAAGACCTACCTATCCCAAAGAGATCCCGTGATAGTAATGCTCGAAGAGCCTTAGAAGTCACATAGATTCCACATAGAACCTTGTATCAGACTGAAGTTGTCAAAAGGCGTCCTGACACCCGCCGACATCAGGCGTGGGATGCAATCCAGTTGCCCACAGCAAAGAGCTTTCAATTCAGATGCACACAGATGTGAGGATCTAATACAGACGAGAGATTTTATGGAAAAATAGCGACGCATATTGAGATGGAACCTGTGTGCTTAGTACGAGTTTTGCACATGAAACTGAACGTATCGTCTTCGCAGTATAAAAGTGAGCGCACTCGTACTTGGGGTACCTACTGAGCGATGCATAGTGGAATGTCGCGTAAGTGATCTTCAGCGAGATGTAATCGATACAATTTGCAACGGAATACCACTGCACAGCTTGATGCAACCTGAACGTGTTTGATTAGACAAGGTACATGTAGTCGTTTCATTTTGTTGTTTTTCTAACGATAAAGTCAGCTGTTTTTCTTATTGAAATAAAAAAAAATGCCAAACAATACTTAGTAACGATATCTATGATCTTTCAATTTGGTTTACGGATACTTGACGACTTTTTGGACCATATAACCACCAGTCAGAATGCAAGTGTGGTTTGACTAATGAATGGTAGAACTGCCGGTTCAACGTGAAGAGTGTGTTGGGGTACTAGATGAAGGTACCTAGACGAGATGTTTGGATAGATGCCAGATACATGGTGGATCAGACACGTAACTTGCTGAGACTTTGGTCGTGGTTTTAATGTTGATGACGTTGTTGATGATTTTCTTCGATGACAAGTATTGACCTATCGAGTTTAAATTAACATTTTCCTGTAATGCAAGCTTGTTCTGTTGCTTGCTTGATGTTTGTGCTCAGAACAACTGAGCTAGAAACTTGTGACTGTGCGAGATATTCATTATTTTCAGATGAAACACGTAGATGTGGGTGAAATGACAAAATAAAGCATTATAGTAAGATGAAGATGAATGACAATTATATTGCGACTATATAGATAGTAGATCAGCAACCACCTGATGACAGCGAGGATCATGGCAATAGCGATCGAGGCAACATGCTGTATCTATCATCGTAGATTGTTGGCATTGAAATCTTGTAAGTAGTTCTTGATTTATTTGGATTTTTATAATAATGTTTCTTATAACTTATTAGAGTATAAGAGTCTTCCTCCGTTACCGGTGATTTTTGAACATTTACTCAGATCTCCGCCTTTTTGCTTTAAGATTAGTAAACGTAAATAACTCTGACATTGGCAAAATCGTGGCAACTCTAGCCTGCAAAAAGCCACTAAGAAAAGAAGAAGAAGAATGATGTTTATTCTCAGAGTAATATTACCTAGAGCTAACCTTAAACGATATAGCATGATTTAACCTATGTTCTGAAGTTTTGAAGAAGTTTCTCATCCATGAAATATTTTCACAATTATGAAAAGTGGTGTTAATTTATATTGTTTTACAAGACACATTCTGCAACAGTTTTGCAACATTGTTGATGGAGTAATAATAACAAAGCTTCAACATCATCATCATCATCAACTTATCAGTCCACTGCTGCACGTAGGTCTCTCTCAAGACATGCATTGAGCCCGATCTTTGGCTCTTTTCATTCAGTGATTGTCAGCTACATTCTGTGGATCATCGCTTCTACACTACGCTTGCCTAAACGTGGTCTCTACTTCAATATCAGCAAACATGGTCGGCTCTCTGCCACTTCAGCTTGTTAATTCTCTGAGCTAAGTCAAACGCCTTGGTTTTTCTGTCAGATAATTATGTTACGGATACTATCTCTCCAAAGAATTCCGAGTACAGCTTTCTTCATAGCGCGCTGAATGATTTTCAACAAAATCAAATCTAATTAACTGAATAAAGTTATTCAGTAAAATCACAAGGATCATTTTAAATTGTTTTATACTAGGTGATGCCAGTTCCACGTGACCAGAGCCTAAAAAGAACGAGCAAGAAACTACGGCCTGGTTCTAACTGTTATTTTTGTATGATCCTTCTTACAAAGAATCACAATTAAATACTGTTCTGAAATAAGTTCCGGTGACGTGTTATTTAATTTAGTACCTAACTTTTAAATGAAACAAAATATGTTAAGTAATGTCAGGGTCATGTTTACTTATGAATAAAAAAAGCTATACTTACATAACTCCTAATCGTATTATCTATTACAATGTACTGCATACTAAGTACATAGGTAAACCATCTGTGGACCAATTCCAATGTCAGTATCCATAAAGCTTCTTATTTGATCTGCTTGATTAAAAGAATATTTTTGGTTCTTGTGTGGGTGTGAGCATTAAGATAACGCATAATAGAGGAAAGTGGAAGAAGAAGACGTGTTGCACTGACTCCACATAATGTGCCTTAAAGGCAGTAGTATATTGTGGTGCCCAGCGGGGTCGTGTTCGGCTCTTATCTTAATTTAAGACCTATGATTGTAACCAACAATACAATGGACAAGTCTATCTATTTATCTATCTAGTCTGAATGTTAATATATGACGTTGATTCTCAACCTGGTTAAGTGAACCCTGGGTAACGAAATAAAGTAACAATATCGAGTAACGAATTCGAGTCACAATTAAGAGTTGCGATTTACAGCTACGATTTAGAGTTGTGATACAAAGTCGTTATGTTAAGTTGTCATGGTAACCCACGATGAAATCAAAGCACAAGAAAGCAATCACATTTTTGAATTAAAACTGAAGGATTTCGCAGCGGCTAGCTCATAATAAAACAAATTGGTCTTGTTTCTTACTGTGGACATTGTATTGAAATATATGGAACACATTTCACAAAATTACTAAGGATTACTTAGATTTAACATAATTACATTTTAAACATTTAGACTGTTGAACATTACATAATGAAAAAAATAATGAACGTCCGGCACAGACTTAATATCTAACTGAACGTTGCCGGGAGTTGATATAAAGTTGCTCAATGTGGTTGTGTAAGGGCCATGTCACACGCTATAAGGACCTCACTGAGAAGTTCTACTACTTTCTCACCGAGTATTTTTATGACGGAAGTTTAAATAATAATTAATTGACCAACCGACACTATCGAAGTTTCCAAAGCAGAATTATTATAATTAATTATTTGAATGCTTCAAAGTTTGTTCGTTCTCCAATTATAATTATTGCAAAATCCAAACTTGGGTACATTATGTACTTCAAGATAAGGTTTGTTTTAGACATAAGACATAACTGTGTACATAATGACGACAATAAAGATACTGAATACTGATGTTAAGCTTTGATGTCAATTTGCGGTGCAGAGAGATGTTTGGTTCAGTCGAACAGAATACTGTGTTGAACTTTTGTTTACAGAAGCTGCACATTGTGACATGTGAGTTGTTGAAATTCACATGAGAACGAGCGAGTTGTTGAAAGTCACACGAGGACCTGCGAGTCTTCAGCTGCCACACGGAGACATCAAGCTGGGACGTGTGACATTGACAGAATACAGTGTCTTGAAAGGATAATCTTAAATTAGTTATTAGTACTATCGCGTATCGCGGCTTTATTAATGAATTTGTAAGTTGAGTAAGGAAGCTCGTTGAAATAACTTGGAATCGAAGTGTTGGACGCTTGGTGTAGTCGATGCAACGTTGGCTTAGTAGAGTTGATGACCTGAATAGAACGTGGTATGAAGAGTTAGAAAATATTCAACTTGCAATGAACAGTACCTCAAGGACATGATGGCTTATACTATATTACGACTATTTTTTTTGAATATTGATGAAACCGTGACGGCGATGTATGGAGAAGAAGAAGAAGGAGAAGAAGAAGAAGAAGAAGAAGGAGAAGAAGAAGAAGAAGAATGTCCACTGAAGTGACATGTTGCGAATAATACGTTATCTTCAACGATAATTGATAATGAGTCATTGTTTGGATACTCTCTCCGCATATCCTTGTACTGCCTCAACAGGTCCAGAGACTCTCAGTACATATCCCGATTCGGAAATATGGGATTTACAAAATGAAGTATACCAATGAAGGTAATTTGTTATAAGTACCTGTGTGTTCCACCTGCACAAGGCTGGACCTCATCAACGCCACAAATGAGGTTTTGAAGTTGTTGTTGTTGTACCCATTGACATGTGAGAAGAAGAAGTACTGTTCCATGCTAAAGGGGATGGTGGATAGAATGCACATGCTTGAGCAGATATGTTTGCCGTTGATCCTGCCAACACATGCCATCTGCTCTATGCTGCAAGGTATGGTGGAAAGGATGCACGTGTTCGGGCAGATGTGTTTGCCGTCGATCCTGCCAACCCGTGCCATCCGCTCTATGCTGAAAGGCATAGTGGAAGGGATGCACGTGTTTGGGCAGATGAGTTTGTCGTTGATCCTGCTGACGCGTGCCGTCTGCTTTATGCTGCAAGGTATAGTGGAAAGGACGCACGTGCTCGAGCAGATGTGTTTGTTGTCGATCCTGGCGACCTGCTCGGACCAGATGAATATGCAGCGGTTGTTCAAAAAGTTAATTGAAATAGAACAGTTACATGGATTACTTGAAGGATGGACGAGCGGTTATTTCAGTGATTATGATCTTTCGGAGACAAATAATAAAAGCCCGAGGACGGTCTTAAATGTCAGTCCGGCCGTGACGGCGCGTGCCTTTCATCATATCAAAGACAATAGAAACAAGGAGTTCGCTAGCTTAGGAGGCTTGTCGATGGATTAATAAAGCACTGGCTGAGTTTGTGTTCTATAGAATTTGAATGCGTGGATCTCTTGCGAATGTCAAGGATGCTGTCAACAGAAGGGCTTTTTGTTTGAAGAAGTGCTGGAGAATGGTCATGAAAAAGGAATAGAATCACGGTAGCCTGGTTATGTCGAATTCACCGTGATTCCAAGTTAAATCGCGAGCTATATTAATCAACCTAATTAAGAAAGTGCTTATCATGATTGTGGACAAGAAATAAACCATTTGTAATACCATAATGATGCTGTTTTCTAGAAGACCTACCTATCCCAAAGAGATCCCGTGATAGTAATGCTCGAAGAGCCTTAGAAGTCACATAGATTCCACATAGAACCTTGTATCAGACTGAAGTTGTCAAAAGGCGTCCTGACACCCGCCGACACACCTAACGAGTCTCTTTTATTATTATTATTTATACTTTATTGTACACATTGAGACATACATATAAGTTCTTAAATTGAAAAAATATATACAAAGGCGAGCTTAACCCTAAAAGAGTTTTCTACCAGCAAACCTCAGAGGATAGAGAGCTGATTGTTAAGTTCTTTTCAGGATCAATTAAGTTTCAAAATAGATTTGTAAGTTTTGAGGATGTAACTACCAGTTTCTGATGGAGCGTAATGATGTCCTCTCTTTACGGATTCCAGGATCATAGAGCTAGTAGAATTAGGAAACCAGGAGCAGCACTATTGGTTTCCAGGTTTTTGTACCTATGTACTTAGAACTTGCATTAAAAAGAGCTCGGACTGAATTTCGTTATAATAAAGCTTGATTTGAACTGTAGTTTAGGTCTTCGTGATTATATTTACTTCTTATTACATGAGTAATATTGCGTAGATATACCTACCACCGCACCGTACCCTAATATTAAAAAAATAAACGATTTTATTTCAGATTATTGATCTTGAGAGAAGATGAGGTTATTATTTATTTACAGTTCTTTTGATACTAAAAATAACGATAAAATTAAAATTACCGATGAAGCTGGTAATATATCTTCATCATCTAAGTCAGCACTTTGCGCGCGGCAAAACAGCCAGCGGCAAAATGCACCACACCCACATTTCTTCATCAGGCGAACCATAATCACAAAAATTCTGGCACAATCACAGGTCTTCACTAATCCAACACAACCAGCTACTCAATACACCCGCGAAAATATCATTCTGTAAATAAACGCTCGAGCGCCGCAGTCTCTCAGACACGTCTATCTGCTACCTACCTCAAAACTTTCAATGCGATTCTAACCAGCAAACCGGTCGGGCGGTGAATGATGTTTGTTTTGATTTCGTCACTACAGCGCCTACAAAAAGCAGCCTAGTAAAATGTAAGTTTACTGTAGTAGGCTCAGTGTTATTGTGGGTGGAGGTGTTTCACCTCTCTCATTCCGTGGCATGCGCCTATAATGCGTTTACTATGCAAGTTGTCATAGAATTGGTGCAGTGCCCATTCATGACCTATCCCATTAAGTTTTTAATAACCTTATTTTAGTTCTAATCTATTCTACTTTTGGTCTAATCGTATAACCTGTGTAGTGTAAACACTGTATTCGAATATCGGATAATGTTTGTTATTAAAACTATGTTGTTTAAATTGTGCAATTCATGTATTTTAACAAATTCATTCATTAATAAAAAATATTGCTAATACTTTAATTAATAGATAGGTTTTGAGAGTTTCATGATAATTTTAACTTTGCGTAATTTAAAAATTTGATCACTCCTTTTTTGAAGTAGGTAATAGGTACAAAATTTACATTCCGACGTGAGTCTGATGTAAATTCAATTATGACGTGTAATTATTATTAATTAAATGTAAAAACCTTATTCTAAGCTACTACGTAACGTAGACTAAAACCATATACCTAGGTAGGTATACTATACCGATATCACATAGGTTTTCATAGCTATAGGGGCGTATTGACGCAACAACAACAAAGAAACTAACCTCAAAATCCAGTGCATCTTCAGCAAAGTCGTACTCGAAGTCCCGTGGTATAAATCCTTCTTGGGCTCCATAATCCATACTGACACAATTGACACATGTCATAACTTCCTAGTTAACTACTGCACTTCTAACCACTAGTACACTTGTATACGCTAGTGTAGCACTAGACTTTCTGTTGTTATTTGACATTTCAGTAGAAAATCGATAAGACTACGGACGAATGAGATTGCCGCATTACTGTGAATTCTGCTCAACCATAACATGATCCAATTCACTGAACAGAACTCTCTTGATACAACTTCATATAAAAATCAACCGGTTCAAACAAAGGAGGGATAAGGATCGTATTGTCAATATTTTCTGTCTCTTATCCACTCGCTGCATTCCACGTGAAAACCAAACAGAGACGAAAGATACATAGATAAGCTATATATGAACATAGATTGTGATGTAGCAAGATGAGAGTCCTTGATGAGCCAGTCTCACAGCTATCAATTAAGATAGTAAACTGAGTCAATGAAAAACTAATTGTGCAATAGTTTATAATATAATTTTAAATATTAAAATATTATAATGTATTAATTGTACATGATCAATTTTTTGGAATCTTTAGAAGGACGTTTGAGTAGCATGTACCCTTTTTTTTAAATTCGATCTTTATAAAACATAACTAAGAACCATTTGGATCACGTCAACTTTCAACCACCAACAAAAAAGTACCATAATAGGTTCATAAATTTAGGAGCTACGATGCCGCAGACACAATGACACATCAAACTTATAACACCTCTCTTTTTGCATTGTGGGATAAAATTGACCACATAAAATTATTTTTTAAATATAAGTAAGTACTAGCAAGATTATTTCCTTAATTTTTACTATTTTTTTTAAATGGTAAATGCAGTAAAGGCAAAGGAAATAAAACTACACGGAGAGAAGTCGAGAACTACGTCATAGAGTAATTTGCCAATCAATTTCTAAACTATTTTATTAAAAAAAACATTGGTATTGATGAGCCATAGGATGCAAAATGATGTTCTTATAAGCATAACTTTAAGGCTTAAACCTCATGTATACTTACTTATTCATAGAGTTCCCGTTTTAAAATTAGCCAGCTTTATATAATTCTACTGGGTGGTCCACAGATAACCTGTACAATCAATACATATACGACCTTGGATCTGTGACCGCGCATACATTTTTCTCTACTTAATCATTATGTTTTCAGAAATAATTATGTAAGTACATACTGATCGTTTAAAGTATGTAGGTACCTACTCAATGAGTAAACTGACTTCACGCACTTTTTTTTCTTAATACAAGCTGTATAAATATCATAAGTAGGTATGTAGTGATATATTGTAGTAAGTCGATTTTTTTTATATGATTCTTATTCTACATTTAAGGAAGCTTTAAAACAAAAGTACAAGAACTTTTTATAAAATGATTTAAATTCGAACAAAAATGATAATAAACTACATAAAACATTAATATCATTAAACCTATCTACTAATGAAACTATTCTAACACAACATTCAATAAAATCTCTTTGCTTATTTAATAAAATGAGACGAATTAGTATAACCATTGCCTAAATGTATTGACTCACTGACTACGTCTACTGAAAAGACCTTGATTAATCTGAATAAATTATTTAGTGACCTTTACGTTATCATCGGCGTAATTATCACTAAGGTCACGTAAGAATTGAGAGATTTGCTGTAAAAGACAATCTGAATATTAGTTTTAATTTTGTTATCTAGTCTAACTATAAGTCGTTAAAATAAAATCAGGGTTTCCTGTTGTTATATTATAGGAACATTGTACATAAATAAATAGCCGGTGACCTTGGGAGACGAAAACCAAACCATGAAATCATTTAAAGCTATTTGATTATTTATAGCAGGGATGGCGATACAATGGCACGCGACGCAATATTTTAGGCAGTCACCGATCACAAAATATTATTATGCGCTTTTTTTTAAAGTGTAATATGACGATAAATTGTATTATGACGAGCGATGGCACGTCTAAGACGTAATTAAACATTAATTTAAAAAATGGCACGTTAATGATTCGCTCACCCTGATCTATAGACATTTCATCACCCTAAATCAAAAGAGAATAGTAAAATTATATTAAAATCTAAGCGTAAATTCTCTTGTAAATTGACGATTGCCGAATGCGTTGAAATATTGTTCAGCAATTTTTGTAATAAATTTGTGAATTCTCTGATCTATGATCTGTACCTATCCTGTTTTGTTAATATTTCTTAAGTATATTATATGTATGTTTTAAGGAAGTAATAGAATAGTTGAAAACATGTATTTCCTTAAATTTACTAGGATAATAAAATTACTTGAAGCTTAAATAAAATTTTTGTAATAAACTAACGATGGTCAGATACTTTAAAAGTAAACAATGATTGATTTTATATACATTCTCGTTTATTTAATTTTCTTAAGATACTCGTATAATTAAACTTAAATACGCTATCAGAATGAAATTGTAACGTGTATTTTTGAAGTCTTTCCTGAAACAAATTATAATTTGAGTTGGCCTACATCGATAGTTATTTTAATTTTTTATAATGCCTATGTATTACGTATATACTACATATTTGTAAATATTTTTTCGTTTTATTGTAATTTAAATTGCAACAGCAAGTTTTAAATCATTGAAATAAATGTAGAATCGTATAGTAAAGTCTCATGTGCCTGTAATTGCACATACCATACGAAGTATCTTGCCTTCAAATCAAAGTATACTAGGCAATTCCGAGATGAACTATAGAAAACTCACCTTTTCAACTATTGACTGCGAAGGTTTCTTTGCTGGCCAGCCCGTTGTTTCCCTGTACATTAAATATTTTTAAATCATTCTATTACATTATTTACGTTAACGTTAATTTCTAATTGCGTTGGATACACGCCAAGAGTTAATTAAAACTATACTAAAAAAACACGTTTCTGTGAACGATTTCAATGATCTATTGCTGGAATTTAACGCCAGCAAACAGACGTTAGGAATGGGTTTTAGGTATGTATTTTTAACTCGTTTCTTCCGTGATTCTTCAGAGGCCAAGGTACACGTAAACATTCTACTAATATTGTAAATAACAAAGTTTAGATTAGCTATTTTGTGACCTGATATAAATTAAACTTGGGAGTATAAATAGTGCGTAGTTCCGATATGCATATAAATTTATTTACATGCCCAAAAAACAACAGATTAGTAGGTAAGGTTACGACGTTACACGTTAAGGAACGAACGGGAATGTATTTTTTTTATCAAAGCATTCAGATCGATTTTCTTCTAATTATACAAAATGATTTATAAAAAACTAAGTAAGTATGTAAGTAATTTTTTTTATGAATCGAGAGTACAACTCCTTTCACATTTCTCTGTCGTGGTTTCAAACTAGGCCATCACCGACTTTGTCAAAAACCACCCTGTTTAAATAAGGTAACATCTTTAGTCTAACATACATGGTGCGTTCGGACGTGTTGCAATAACTTAGCGCGCGTGGCGTATTGGCGCGGACATTGGACGCAAGACGCCGGTTCGCAGGATCTGACCCCGCCCGCTATTGTTTGCGTAGCTAACTTCTCTGCACCTGGTTTAAATTACAAAAAAAAACATTTTTAAATTGTGCTAACAATAACTTCCTTATTGTTATGGTTTTGTTGCTTTTAATGGTGCTTAAAACATAAAGTATTGTGGTTTACATATGTTAATGGTAAGGTACATAAAACTTTAAGTACAAAGATTTTATTTACAGCCTCGGTTTCTATGACATCATTTACTTTATTATTAAATTACAAAATCAAAATATAAGTAGATTTTAGCAACTAAGCTACAACACGAATACATGGGTGATTAAAATAATCAGAAAAATGTTTAAATATACCTGGATGGTGTACAACAATATGGCGATCCCGTTTCGCTGCGCTGCGGTAGACCTTAGCACAAGCCACGCAGGGGTAGTGCCTGACCGGCCGCTCTACTTTCGTCGTCGATACTATTTTGTGTGCGCGCCATAAATGATTTACTAACATGCCGCGACGCTACAACAAATACATTATTTTTAATTGGATCACTCCAATTACAAAAATTCCCGTTTCCTCGCGACTCTTAGTTGGTTCATTACAAAAATAACTAGCTATATAATTGTGAGCAGGTAATTTTAGTCTTAAAATAATAGTAGGCAATTATACGTGAGGGGCAATCTGATTATAATAATATACAGAAGTTTCCTGGCAGATTCGCGGGCTAACAAATACATTTACACGTCGGAAAATTATAAGTTGACCAACGCTGTTCTAGTTCTACTAATAAATCAATGTGTAAGTTCAGATGCTTGGTCTATTGCTAACTAAACATACGCTACTTTATATTCCATAAATAAATAAAAACCTAAAAAAAACGTGGAGCATCTACGGTTTATTGACCACCTGCGTTCAAAGACTGAAGTGTTTAGATATAATATGGTTTGGAATGTTTACATTATTACATCATATTTCTTCGTTTATTTGAAAAGAAGTTGTATTTGCTTGGTTTGTGCTTAGTACATTCTAAAAGGTGAACTCGCGGTTTTATTGTGTTAAACTGTAAAGTCAATAAAATATCTTTAGGCTAGTCAGTAGTTTGTCGCTCATTGCGGTTTAGCGATTTAGCTCTTCAAAGTACTCAATTAACAAGCAATTAATGTATAATATCTAAAAACTGTACTGCTCTTCTGAACACAATTATACGGTTCAATTTTCAGAGTTTCTATGTAATATTTATTTATTTCTTACCTTAAACCGTTTTGAATCACATTTATCACATGTGTACTTTTTCTTTTCTGATTTATTGTCCTGTAAGTTATAAAACATTTGAGTATTTAGTTGTAAATATTGATTAAACATTTGTCTTTTGTAGGTGTTACTAGATATGTATTAACTCGAATCTGGTTCCCATAAAATGAGATTTGCATAGCTCTGAATTTAATGGCATTTTCTAGGATGTCTATTAATTTATTTCACTCAAGGTCATAAACATTCTATAACAGGGATGGCGAATCAATAGCGCGCGTGCCATAAATGGCACGCAACGAAATATTTTGGTATTATAACGAGCGATGGCATGTTTATAACCTTATTAAACATTGCTTTAGAAAAAATGGCACAAGGTTGCGAACTTTTATGTATCAATGTTCTAAATAGAGTCCGACCGAAACTGGTATTCCGGCCGAAACCGAAACCGAAACCGAAATTCGGCCGTGGCTTCACTTTCGGCCGAAACCGAAACCGAAACTCACGTGGTCAAGTATAAAATTCCCTAAAATACATAAAATTGATCCCCCAACAAAAAAAAAATCCCTCGGAGTTGCTTAATACGTTTGAAAGGGCTTTTATTGGCCTACATTTTACTATAATTACGAAAAAAATCCATTCCAAAGATATTCAGAAAAAAATCTTTTAATTTAACATCGTATTTTTCAGAATTCTGAAGAGGACAAAAATGGATTTAGTTGGCATTAAAAGAGCTTAATTTGATTCTTACATTGATTAAAAAAGAATCGAGATATTTCTGAAAAATTGTATTTTTTTACAATACTACATGATTTTCAGGAATAAATCAACTTCTACAGATTGAATTAGTATTAATTTAAACGCAACCAATCACATGCATTTTTGTGGGACATCGGAGTTCGGGGCAATACGACGTTAAATAAAAAATAGTTTCTTAAAACATCTCGACTTCTATGAGATGGATTTTCAATAAAAAAATTGCAAAGATAGGCCTGCATAATCCCTTTCAAACGTATTATAGCAATCGTGAGGGACGATTTTGTTAGTCGTGGCTCCGTAGAAAATTACACATTCTCCTTTGGTATATTTTACCAACTGTGTACTCTGAATTTTACTTTAAAACAATTAAAAAACTAACTGTAATAAAACCATAATATTCATGGACATTTCACACATGACACTCAGGTCCCAAGCTAAGCAGGGCTTGTACTGTGGGAGCAGGGTTGCTGGTTAAATACTTATAGCACATATTTTTTTGTAAATAGATACTTACATAGTAACACCCAGTGATAAACAAAAATATTAGTTCTGAGTCGTATTTACAAAAAAATATGTATGGTAGTATTCTGTCAGCAATCTGGTTAGCATGGTACAGGCTTGGCTTGGTTTGGGACTAGGGTGTGGTGTGTGAATTGTCCATGAACATTTATTTATTTATTATTTATAATTAATCTTTAAATAAGTTTACCTATACAACGTAATTTAGCAAATTAAACACTATACATTTTACAATTACTATCTCTTATGTGACTTGATTTGTTTTTATCAACAAAACGAAGTTACTGTTACTCAATATTTATATATGTATAAGATATAATGAACTATAAATCATTCAAGTACAGAAACGAAACAAAATGTGACATGAAATCATTTCCACCTAAACAAAGCCTCTAAAGAATGTTTGCGTCGGGCGATAAGTGCGATAACGCACTAAGTTTTGATGCTACAGAGCTATCTGAACGGCGCACGACAATTCCTGAACAGGGTCACCACCGTCCGCCAAAGCGTTGCCGCGAGAAACGAAGTTAGTCGAGCGTGCACGACAACTTCCGAAAAAAGTTTCGGTTGCGGCAAAAGTTTCGGCCGATTTTGGCCGAAACCGAAACTAAAGCCGAAACTTGAATTTTGGCCGAATTTCGGCCGAAACCGAAACCGAAATTTCGGTCGGACACTAGTTCTAAAGCAAAGTAGATTATCGAATCGAACTTCTGATTTATAAATCAGAAGTTCGATTCGATATATATTTTGCTTCCTTAAATCTAGTATTAATTACAACAAGATCATGTACCGTTTCTGATGCACTCTCTGCCGAATGCTCTTTGGTAAAGTGTTGCGCCAACTTATCTTTATTTTTGAATATTTTACCACAAGCACACTCTAAATTTCTTGTCGGACACTCACTGTAAAATTTTTTTAACATAGTTTTAGTTTTCATAAAAATTTAGGTTTTAAGACAAACAGGCCGATTTTTCTCCATGTTTCCTTATAATAAGCTTTCCAAATAGAAACAATCCGGACTATAAACCCACAATTTAGTATAATGACACTCGAATATTGTTAATGATTTGTACGATCTGCAAGTATTTATTCCGGGTGTTCTGGGTATTTAATATGTATAATAAAAAATATCTATCTATGTAATGTATTAACCGTTTCCGTGCGGGTGGCACCACAGTGGTGCCATGGATTATCTTTTGCGTCTGGCGGGTGGCACCACAGTGGTGCCAAATTTGAAACCCGTAAAAATCTAATAAATTGACGTTTTTCAAAAACTTTCCGTAAACAAAAGAGTCTTTATTTGTCACACAGATCCTCCCTACAGTGTCAGTTTCAGGAAATCACGTGATTTCACACACTTCAGGGATTCTCAACCTTTTCCATAAAGAAATTATATGAAATGTAATTCGTTAGATACAAATTGCCCAAAATATTAATGCCATGAATATCTAAGGCTGTTCTTCATTTTCTACTATTCTACTAGTCTTTTCAGTGGACATTGAAATATCTTTGGTTATTATTTCTGTGCACGTTGCACAACCCTTCGTAGTTTTTTTTGGATCGTTTTTCATACATTTCTTTTCATCCTCATTTTCTTAGGTTCTCAGACGGGAATTTTGTTCGAAATAGGCTTCTTCCCCAAACTCATTCTGGAATATAATTTTTTTTGACGTGACAACGTCTTATAATTCGATAGAGCCGCCGCGGCTCTGAGGCTGCACGCACGAAAAAACATGACTCATGAGGCGTTCTGAGGCGTTCCATGAAGTGCAAGCGAGAGCGCGGAACGAGCGACAAAGAAGCACAATTGGCCTTTGCGTTCGTTGTAATAAAATAAAATAAATCAAAATAATTAACTAAGTAGGTACTTACTTAACTAATTAAAAATATTTAATTATATTATTAAAATAATAAAATCCAAATTTAAATTTTAACAATGAATAGAAATTTAAACAATAAATTTTATTCAAGTATTTTGTTGTATTTTTATTTTTTAAATTTAAAATGATTTTCTGAATGAAGAATTTTATGAAAAAAATATTTAAATTGTTTCGAACGATGATTTATTTTTCAGAACCGCTTACAATCCCGTTCGTTGACGTTGTCACGTTCAACTATCGTCAGTAAAGACTTTACAGACAACCATTTTTTTTTTACGTAATTCTATATCAAAACAATATATTATTGTATAATATTAAATATCTACTTACCATAAACAAAAGCCAAATATCTAATTACTATAGTTGTATTACTATAATAGTACATTACGTTACTAGTAAGCCAGTAGAATATTCTATTAAAAACTTATCATGAATTTTAATTCCCAACAAAACACTAGAAAAGACTCATAGCGCTATGCATGTCTCGAATGTTCATATTTCATTCTACAGTAACGTTAAATCAATCGATCCATCAAAAAACTACAAAAATGTTTACAACCTCTGATAGAAATAAGGGATTTACCTTCTATTTCCGATAATACATGTAGATAGTTACTTTTATACACGCCAATCGAAAAGTTAAACAATTTACGTTCGGTTTTGGGTGGCGACTAAACTTTCAGCACGTGAAAACAGGCAAAAAAGCGATAAGTTACACTTCCTGGCGGAGGACACCACAGTGGTGTCATCAAAGTCCCTGGCGTTAGGCACCACTGTGGTGCCACGAAATATTTGTTCGCCGCCAGGCGTTAAAGTTTGTCCAAGAGACTCCCGCACTGAAACGGTTAAGTATCAGTCTTCTAGTACCCATAACACAAGCTCTGCTTAGCTTGGGGCTAGATGATGTTGTGTGGATTGTCCAGCATTATTTATTTATTTTAATTAGAAAATTAGGTAAGTACTTACAAAAAAATATTAAAATAAATATTTACCGTAAATGTTTTCGTCTATTCACTTTTAATACTGTTTTATTGCAATAAGTACAAGATTCTGGCGTAGATTCTTTTTTTTCCTGCAACAAAAACAAAGTTGTGAACTGATTTTGATGATACTTTTTTATTTGATACTTCAGCGGTGAGTAGTAATTTTAAAGCAATTTAAAAAAATGTGTTTTAGAGTTACTTGTCGATAAAGAATTAAGTCGGTTTTGTACATTCTCAAATAAATACAATATCTTTTTAAACAAACCTCGCTATGACTTTCTGTAACTGCCATGAGTTTAGAAACGCTCAAATCATTGCTCGTGCTAATATCATCTCTGAACGTGATATCGTAAGGGTTAAAATCGTCTGCTCTCGAGTTGCTGGTTATATCAATATTGGAGATACGATCCGTGTCAAATAAACTGCTGGTGAAGTCAAGACCATTGGTGAAGTTTTGAAAGCTTTCATCAGATTGTGTTCGATTCCCTTCATTATTTGTACTGTGTAACTCTGGATTCGGCTCTGTAATTTCTCTGCAACATATTTTGTTGGAATTACTTATTAAATGAAAGGGAATTAATGATGTTTCTTATTGAAAATAAATAACTCACGTAGGTTTTTCTTTTTTTCTCGTGCAATGCTTGGAAATATGGCGGCGTAGTCTGTAAAACATGTACCTAAGTATAAATATATATAATATACCATATACCCCTATCTTATAAAAAGTAAGCGTCAACTTTAAGTCATCATAACGTATCAGTACTTCAAGTCTGCGTTATTTTTTTATAAAATAATTTTGTTACGATAAATAATGGAGAATTCACTCGAGTTAAGTTAGTCAACGGAGTTTTACAACAATCTGCCCCTGATATTACCTTTGTTACATCTGACATAGCTGTCTATTTTGAGTGGAAAGTGACGCAAGAATGTTTAGGAAGTGACCATTTGGTTGTAGGATTTAAACTGCAGTATCGTGACATACGCAGTTTTGTAAAGCGTCGTAATTTTAAGCTAGCAAATTGGCAACTTTATGCTGACACTTTAGATAATAAATTTAGCGATCGAGTAGTAAATGAACACAATATTCAGGATAGTTACAATTTTTTTTTGAATATAATTAATACAGCTGCCGATAAGAGTATACCTATGATTAGAAATAGTACAGATCCACAACAAAATTTTCAACCTAAACCATATTGGTGTTCAGCCATTTCACAAGCTATAGCCGAACGCCGGTTAGCGCTAAAATCATTTAGAAAAAATCCAACACCAGCTAATTTAGACAAACTAAACGAAAAAGTTGCGGCTGCCCAGCGAACACATAGGCAGTTTCGAACTAAGAATTGGCAAACCTTTTGTGACAAGGTCGATGAATCCACGTCAGCCTCGGACATGTGGCGGCAGATGCGTTGGATAAAGGGCCTTAAAAAACCGCAGATTCACGTTCCTTATGAGAAGAAGGATGAACTCTTACGCGACTTAGCCCCAGACTCTGTACAAACACAACCACCCTTGTTTTCATCTAAAAACGATCAGCTAGAAAGTAAATTTACAGTACAAGAATTAGAAAATATATTAAAAAAGAAGGACACAGCGCCTGGTGATGATAGCATTACATATACAATGATTTATCACTTACCAACTGACGGTAAATTATATCTACTTAAGATATACAATGCTGTTTTTAGATATTACATAATACCAAATCAATGGCGTAAGATTAAAATACTTCCAATACCTAAAGCTAATAGTAATCCAAATGCAGCACCTAAATTTAGACCTATATCATTAATATCCTGCGTGTGCAAAATATTTCATTGTATGTTGTGCAAACGAATAGAATGGTACGTTGAAAGTAATAAGATTTTGGCCCCCTTTACTACTGGCTTTAGAAAGAATCAATCGTGTTTGGATTGCTTAACTCATTTAGTTTCCCAAGTTCAAATAGGATTTACGGAGAAGATGTCGACTTTGGCTGTTTTTTTGGATGTAGACAATGCATACAACAATATTGATATTAATTATCTAATGTCAACAATGGATAAGTTAGGAATGGGTTATCGGGTTTGCAAATATTTGTGGAACTTTTTAAGCGAAAGAAATCTTGAAATTGAAGATAGTCAAAACCTTATAAGGTGTACAAGAAAAGGCTTAGCTCAGGGAGATCCTATCTCACCTCTTCTATTTAATGTTGCAACACACAAAGTTATCTCAGATTTAAATAACGTATTCGCTTTACAATACGCGGATGATTTTGTCATATATACACCGAGCAAAAATGTACAACTAAATATTGTTAACATACAGGTTGCGTTAAACTCTGTTGTTAAGCTGCTCGAACAATTAGGTCTACAAATATCATCAACGAAAACAAAGTTTTGTCAATTTAAGAAAGGAAGAATTAGGGATCAAATTATATTGCAAATAAACGGTAATAACATACCATCAGTAGATTGCATTAAATACTTGGGTATGTGGTTGGACAAATCTTTGACATGGGGTAAGCATATTAACGAAACTATAGAAAAAACATCTAGAAACTTAAATCTTCTTAAGGTTTTGGCAGGTTCATCGTGGGGGGTACACCCAAAACACATTCGCCGGTTGTATATCTCTATTATACGTAGTAAGATAGATTTCGGAAGTTTTCTGTATGACGTAGCGGCTAAAACACATTTGAATAAACTGGACAGGGTACAGAATTGCGCCATGCGTATTATAGGCGGATTTATAAGAACAACTCCAATACATGTAATGGAAGTTGAGTTATGTTTATACCCATTACATTTGAGACGTCAATACTTAGCTACAAAATATTGTTTAAAAGCGCAGTTTTCCTTTCCAAAGACCATTAAAATTATCGAAACTCTTGCGAATTCATGTAATTCTACAATTTGGAACAGACCGAAGAAACCCTTGTTGCCTTTGGTTTTTGCTGAGACTAAACTAGAGAATGTAATTAGTAAAAGTTCATTGAATATGTTTATGCTACATGTTTGGGTATCTCATATTAAAACTGATTTCATTGTAACGTCTGTGGAAGGCATACAACATCCAAAGAAACAATCTGATCCAAGTTCATTGAAGTTTAATACATTACATATGATCAACGTTGTGTATAAAGGATGGTATCATTTATATACGGACGGATCCAAAACAAACGACGGTATTGGTGCAGCAATATACGACCCTCGACGGAAAACAAACGAAATGTTTAAAATCGTATCAACGCAAAACTCGATAATGTCAGTGGAATTACTTGCGATTTCTGAAGCATTATCGCTAGTAAATGGTTTAGGTATAAGAAAAGCTGTTATATTCACAGATAGCCTAAGTGCGTTACAGCATATCGCTAGATCCGCTTCTGGATTCAGAAGCTCTTCGGTAGCGTATGAAATTTTAAGGAAAGCTTTATTTCTTTTTGAAAGTGAAGTGATTTTGCGGTTGCAATGGATCCCGTCCCATGTGGGTGTTATGGGTAATGAAGAAGTAGATCGTCTCGCGAAAGAAGCCATTGAAATTGGATCAGAAGTTTATGTTATGCCGGAAATCTCAGAAATTTTAAGTAAATACAGATATAGGATTTTCGAAAAGTGGAAATCAGTTTATAATGATACTTCGGTTCAAAAAGGAATTTAGTACAAAATTTTACAACCACAACCTTTTATAATTCCATGGTTTGTTAACTGCAAGCTAAAAAGAAAATTGATTGTATTAGCTCATAGACTTCGCTCCGGACATATTCCACTCAACAAATTTAATTACCTAATGAAAAAGTCAGATTCGCCTAATTGTCCAACATGCGGAACCCTTGAAGACGTTCACCATCTCCTAGTGGAGTGTGTGCGGAGCGAATCTATGAGGGTAGATTTGCGGAGCAAGTATGGTGTAAACAGATTAGATGTTGGTGCTATTCACCTTCTCTTGTCCGCGCCAATGAGTGACGCAGCCAACACATTGTATAAATTAGTACATGATATTTTAAGATGTTAGATATGTAATTTTGGCTTAACGAGGCTGACATAGTCAAACTGTGACTCAAAGTCTCATAAATAAATTATAAGAATAAAAAAAAAAAAAAAAAAAGATAGACCGAAAGTATTTAGAATAAAATTGAACTTACACGTAAATGAATAAAATAAAATATCATACGTGAATAATCTGCTGAAAGTCCGTCTACATTGAAGACAGCGGTATCCTCGACGAGTTGAAATAATATCATCCTGAAATGAACGTATCCTTCGTTATTTCCTAGCAGTCAACTTCTTTAGTATGATAATGATGAAATCCATTTTCAAGACAAGTAAGAGAATGGAGTAGTCTTTTGTTTTTATACAAGACTAAGAACCGAGCAACAGTAAAGTTAAACTCGATTTTAATTAATTTTAGTAATATGCTAGTGGCTTACTTAGAATCACCTTTACCAAAAGAAAAAAAGACAATGTCAGTGAGAATCTGTAACAATGATACAGTGATTCTAAATAAGAGCATGATTTTAAGAAACTCACTTTATAGTAAACTCGTTTTGTTTAATTTTGACAGACAATGTCATGGAGAATCTCAAACAATGTTGTGACTATTCTAAGTAAGAGCATGGTTATGGGAAACTCACTTTGTGGTAAACATCCGCGTGACGTTGCAGTAATGGCGCGGATGGCAGCGCTCGATTGCATTCATTGCACCACCATTGTTTTGGATTCGATGACAATACTGAAAATATCGGGTTTTTATCGGTAAACAATCATACTTAAAAAATAATGTCTTAAAATTATAGTTGACGAGCATTGTAACTGTATAAAAACAACTACTTTTTTAACTATTACAGTATTTACAAAATGTACATAGGCATATAAAATACCTAAGAAACAGTTGAGCTATCTACAGACAGCAAACGATCTATAAATAGTTCAACTGGTCCAAATCAGGCTGCATTGCCGCGCTGAATAGCAATGCTGATACGTTGGGCCTAGATACGCACTAGATAAATTAAATAGGTTTCATTTAGCTGTTTGTTTAGTACCTAATACGTATCCACACTATCCTAAAAAACAATATTCCTACTACCCAAAGATACCAGATAATCTTATGTTTAGACAACTCTATTTTGGCAACACACATCTTTTTAAGTCTTACCTGTTTCTAGATCCATTGTAGGCACTCCACTCAGTTTATGATCTTCAGCATACTTCTTGCTATATCCGAGTTTAAGCGGCCTTCTAGCGTTAATAGGCTCTGTGGTGATTGCGAACAGCTGATTGTTCTCTTGGTAAAGCCACACGTTCGCTTCTCCGCCCAGCGGGAGAAGTCCCATCCAGTTACATTTATCTATAACAAGTATTATAATTTGACAGTGAGCTACATCTGTAACTTAGCTTTGTCTTCTGCTATTCCATATTACAATAAAAAAATAACAATATGCCTCTTACCTTTATCTGAGACATCTATATGAACTGTAGCATTGTCTTTTTGAAGTAAAAACACTGGTACATCTGGTATTCTTTTTACTTCATCAACCTGTGCTGGAGTAAGTATTTTATGAATACCTAAAACAGAGACTTTGTTTAGAAGTACACAATGGTTTTAAATCTATAGAGAAAACATATGTTTTTCAGGAGAATAATTAATAAAATATTTTATTTATTTATTTATTAATTAAATTTGATCATAGTCCATCATTTTGAAACAAAAAGAAGACTCTTTTGTCTGTAATTTTACAGCTGCTTCACATCAGATATTTACATTGATAGTTCTTTTTTTTTCTTTGCTTATAAAGGCGCCTCTAATACTGTTTATATAAACTGTCCAAATTTTTCAGTTAAGACTATTAAGTTATTATTAATTACCTTCTAAAGGGCCAAAACGAATACGCGCGGGTAATGTCCTCCTTGGAAATATGTTGTCCTTCCCTCGTATCTGAAGAGCAGTAGGTAATACTGCTATAGCTCGTTGGGGAACTTTGACGTCTGATATGTGAACTGAAAACCAATGTGAAAGAAACTTTAAATATTGCTCTGGAGAGTTGAAACTGGCTTGACAGAGGACATAGGCGAATTTTATCAAAATTCTCTCATAGGAACAACTTGATAAAATTCGCCTGTGTCCTCCAAAATAGATGTGGAAGAAAAATTTGCAACGTCGGGAAGTATGCAGCATAATGTAGATGTAAAACAAAGGTTTTTTTTATAAGTACTGTCTTTTGGCAGGCTATATATATATCTTTGGGCAATATTATAGCTTGATTCCAGACAAAATATAATAATTTAGGAACATGTTTGCATACTTGGATTTCCAACTCACCATAATTTTGCACTTTCCGTTTAACAGCTCTGTAAGGCTGGTCATCTTTTAAGTGTTCCTCAAAAACTTTCTCTTTTTTTACAGGTATATAAGCAAGTGGTTTAATTTGCACTGATTTTTGTGGTGCATTCATATAATAATTGACATTTGATGGACAATGAATAAAACTTGGATTTGTTAAAGCATTTGATTTTGGTGTAGATTCGGTTAAACAATATCTTTCTTTTTTTATAGGAGTTGATTTGCATATTGTGGTATTAAGAGAGTGTACCAATGCATTATTAACATGCGATGATTTTGCTATAAATTCGGAGCTTTTGGTTTCTACAGTGTGGAGTGCAGAAACCAGTGGTTTAGTTTGAGTAAAAGATCTGTCAATCTCTGTAGAAAAACTAAATTGTGGGTACATTTTTCTTGTTTCATTCAACACTGGTATTATTTGATTTTCAACGCTGACAGCATGTTCGGAACCTACAAACATTTTGGGTATTAGTACAGTTAAACTTCTCAGTGTGTTCGGTGTGTTTAAAATATTGTGTCTCACCAATGAGCAGTGGCAAAGAACCTTCAGCTATGAAAACATGAGATAGTGCATCTGAAGGTAGATCCTGGAATAAATAACCCTGGAATGTCATCTCAAAGAATATAATGACTGTTGTTATAAATAAAATGACTTGAAAGGTCAGTTTCTAGCAAAATATGATAAAAATTCGTAGCACTGACTGCGTAAAACTTACATTCTCCAAGATATGTAGTGAACCCATTTGGGAGTTGTTTTTTCCTTCGATCCTTACGACAGACATCTGTGATGCAGCATTGGGCCAATTTACACTGTTTAGACGAAAAGAACCTGAAAAAAAGCCGGTCTGTCGTAGATCACGATTCGTACCAAAGAGAATATAGTACTACAAGATTACAATAATAATAATATAAAGGTCAGTTTTTTAATATCTTACTCATGATGACGGGCTCTAAATTGGAAAAAAGTAAGGTTTCTCGCCGTAGAGATTCAATAAATGATTATTCTCTAAAATATTCTTCTAACTTTTGTGTTGTTTATTTGTTAATTATTTTTGTATCGAATCTAAATCAAATCAAATCAATCAATCAAACAGTCTGACTGTACTTTGCTTGCTCTTCTTAAAGTGCTGCCAATACTGAAAAAAGATTTTCCCCAAGCTAAGTGAAAAATATCATCGTGATATTTAGGTTTTCGTCGATTATTTTTCCTTTTTATAGTAGGTATCTATTGTAATGAGCGATTTTCCAAATGGCTTTTAAAAAAAAAAAATAGTTCAAAAATAGTCGATAGATGGCAGTAGACAAATAGTGTATCAAAATCCCTCTCTTTTTCATCTGTTTATTCTATTGGTAGCTCTGTCGTGTAGCTGTCATTATCATCCTGTCACGTCCGTTTCGGTGTATTCAGCGTTTTGATAAATTTTGTTTGCTTTTATTTTAGCATTCGTGTACCTTCTTGTGGATTTTACTTTTGACGACAATAGACTGTATACTGGTTTCTGATTTCTGCCACGATTGAAGACTTTTAGCTTTTGTCAAACAGTTTTGAATTTTTTCTAGGACAAAAATTTCACACCACAGATAAAATATGAAAACTTTTTGTGTTGACAATTGACATTGAAATGCATTTGACGTTGAGCGTCATCTATCGTGTATTATAAGAACACTCCCTGGAAAATCGCTCATTAAAATTGTAACCAACATGATGCAAAATTAAATTTTATTATTCCATGATTAAAGGGAAACTGCTACTAGTTTGACAGTGGCGGTTTGACTTTGACTTTGTTTTCCTGCTGAGTGAATGATTAAATAGGTAAAATGAGTGAGTAATCATCAAAAAACGGAATGAAATGTGAATGAACAAAATAACAAATTGTGAAATCTCTTTGCTGGTTCATTTAATTTCTTTTACAGTGATTTTTAAGAATTTTCGGGATATTTTATACATAAATTGTTGTGTTATAGTAAGAACTTAGTGGTTTAATATAACGATTAAACAAAGAGATCTACAGATCCGTTCGATTCGCGGAGCTCACGGCGTAGTTGTGGAGCTCAACTTTACGTATCTCTTCCTCATCAATCAGTCCAAAATAATTCAATCGGATCAAAATCTTAACTTTCGTCATCACTAGCGTGCAGCTATTCTTGTATGACGATGAGTTAACCAATCTCATATTCTGGACAAAATAATGCCATGTATGCTCCTGACAATAGAAGAAAAGAAGCAAGAGATGTTATCTACCGTAGCAATTCAAGCCTCGACTTGATATACGGCGAGCATCCGTCTGGGAACGGCTTGCGTCGTGAGTATGGGAGTCACGGCTCGATCGATGTGATCGGCGGGGGCAGTGAGCGGCTGCCTGCGATGGTACACAACTTCAACGGCGTGCCTGCGCCCGACAAGCGTCCGGGCATCGGCCGCTCGGGGGACCGTCTCGCAGACGACCACACGGACGGTCCCCCCGCAAGAGCCAGCGCCAGTCCTAAACCTCGACTCAAATTAAACAAACTATGGGCTGGAGCCGGGGCTGCGCTTTCACGACAAGCCTTAGACGACTCATCCATCTCCGTTTTGAGTGATGGGATCAAGCGAAAACAATTTGCTCACTATGACTGTCAATCGTTAATGGCCAACCTAAACTATGCGGCTGAAATACGAGGTGCCCTGCTGAGTCGGCGTCGTAACACAACCACTGGTGCCTCGGCAGCATCATTGTGTAATCGGGGACTGCCTCCTGGAGATGATGCTGCACCAGACCCTGGAGACGGAAGATCGAATGAACTTCTTGAAAGCTGTCCATTCTTCAGAAATGAACTGGGGGGTATGTTTGTAGTTTTAATATTTTTATAAATCTTTTGGGTACATTTTAGGTAAATCCACTTATTACAAGTGTGTCTATGTGACAATTGCAGTTTGTGTTTTCAATGTGGTTACTACTTACTATAGGTATGACCATTGTGTCACCTGTGAATCAGGTGACACAAATTCAGCTCTCACACTTGACATTGTTCTCAGATCAATGAATTATGCATCACTTATGTCTAATACCATCCATACACTCATTTATAATACACTATTACCTGAATTCACTTATGCGTGCTTTAAAAGCTTTGAGAATTCCTCATGCATGAATCATAAGTTGAAAGGAATGTGATGTGAGGTCACTTTGCATAATTTCTATTCATTTTATCTCAGGTACTGACCTGAGGTATCTGTTTAATGTTTATTCTAAACTATGTACTGCTTATTTTCTAAATGATTACATTCTAATCATTCTGTTTTTAATCAACAAAATTTTGAGGTGGTTTTGAAAATGAAGCATATTTTTTTTTAAGAATACAGCTAAGGTTAAAAATCTCTTTAAAGTTTAGAATCTACAAGCCATTGTGAAAATAGAATTTCCCTTACACACAATGAATGCAATAATTACGCTAGCTTGTGTAGTGGTGCATGAACACGGCACCTCACTAACATTAGCGTGTGATTTACAAATACAAAGTTTTTTACTACAATATGTTCACAGCGCAAAACAATAAAGAGTCAATGATTTATGTAAATAACTATACAAATACCTATTGGTTGGAATTGAATGGACTGGCATTACTAATAAAGTGTATTTATCCTGTTTTTTTCCTATTGAAAGAATTTTCCAAAGAAATGCAAGTTTAGTTTCATTAAAAGAATATTCTGCCTTTGTATTGTGGGTCATCACTAAAAGACAAGTGCTGGTATTGATGATCGTTTTCTGCAGACAGATAAATACTCATTATAGTACACAGAGATAATTTAATTAAAGTACACAGTGGAACTTTAATGAGTATTCAATGAGATACAAAAGCATTACTGTGTTTAACTGCAATATGTCTGGAAAAGATCGCTTTTAGCGATAAGGCCGCCCATTGTGCTTTAGATTTAATGTTTCTAGTGTGTAAAATCTGTATAATAAAGTTTTTATCTATCTTATCTATAGGTAGTTCTCATGCCTTTTTTAGGCTTGCTTATTTTGTGACTGCAGACACATCAAGCAAAAGCTCATACTATGAGAATTAGAGTGTTGATATAATCCTTAGTCAAAGTCAAAGATTTCTTTATTCAATAAAATCACAAGGATCATTTAGAATTGTCTTACATACTAGGTGATTAAAGGTGCCAGTTCCACGCGACCTTAAAACTTATGTATATTTATTTGTAGTGCTCTTGTAGGATTGACAGGTTTTAGACACAAGGCTGAATGGTGGTATATTTCAGGTGAAGAAGAGCGTTGCGTGTCGCTATGTTGGCGGACCGCTCGCGGTGCAATCCCGGGACAGACTGGCGGTTGGTACCGTCCACGGGCGGCATATGGCATCTCTATGCTGGAGTTTCAACCTGGACAGACGCATTGGAGGAATGGTTGCCCATTCGCGCGCTCGCTCGCACCTATGCCGATCGAGAGCCAGGATCTTGGGGCCTCTTATTATAGGAACTACTTTTATAATCACCGTAGGTTTCTTTTCTTATATTTTTATTCACAATGATTTTATTTGCATGTCAATGTTTTAATTTACAAATTACTAATTTATCCAAAATTGTACCTCCTCCTTTACTCGTGTTCCTCATGTCTGAGGGTCGTGACCACCTCCAGTCAATATCTTATTTCTGACTATGTTGCGCCATTTTTGTCGGTCCCCGGCCAAATGCAGGGCATCGTAGACGGATGTGCTGAGTGTGGTGCGGACCTGATCTGACCAACGCATCGGGCTACGACCTCGCGACCTTTTACCGTCCACCTTTCCAGTGACTACGAGTTTTTCAAGGTTGTCTCCATCTTTCCTGGCAATGTGTCCGAAGTAATCAAGTATTCGCTTGAGACAGGTCGTAGATAGTCTGGATGTAATTTTTAGTTGCCGAAGAATTGATGCGTTGGTTCGATAAGCCGTCCACGGTATTCTGAGCATTTTCCTCCAACACCACATCTCAAAAGCATCTATGCGTTTGCGGTCTGCAGCCTTGATTGTCCATGTCTCAGCACCATAAAGAAATATTGAAAATATCAGAGTTCGAACTAGGTTAATTTTCGTTCTAAGCGAGATGTTTCGGTCATTCCAAATTTTATGAAGCTGAGACATGGCATTCTTGGCCATTCCAATGCGCCTTCTAATGTCGGCCTCGCAAGATCCGTTGTTGCTTATGTTAGAACCGAGGTAAGTGAAGTCATCTACAGATTGCAGGTTCAGTGCACCAGTATTGTTTAGTTTATTTGCACGATCTATAAACATGATCTTTGTTTTGGTTCTGTTAATGGTCAAGCCAAGATCATTGCTAATTCGTTCCATTTTGTTTAAGAGCATCGACATTTCTTCTTCACTTGCAGCGAGAAGAGTCGTGTCATCGGCGTATCGTAGATTAGTGAGTTTCACTCCTCCAACCCGAACTCCACCCGCCCAATCACTGCAAGTTAGCCTCATGATGTATTCACCGTAAGCGTTGAATAGTACAGGTGACAGAATACATCCTTGTCGCACTCCTTTTTCAAAGGCAAATGGTTGCGATACAGCTGTGTCGATTTTGACCAAACCCTTACTACTATGGTATAACCTTTGCAACAGTGCCGATAGATGATTTGGTACCCCCAATTCAGCCAAGACCTTCCACAAGGAGTTCCAATTGACGCAATCAAACGCCTTGCTATAGTCAACGAAGCACATAACCACTGGAGTATTGTATTCATAGGCTTTTTCTATGACTTGCCTGACATTTAATATTTGCTCCCGTGTGCCCTTGCCTTTCACAAAACCTGCCTGAACCTGCGGTATCTGCCAATCCAGGTAGTGACGGATGCGTTTGTTTAAAATGTGAAGCAGAACTTTGCTGGCATGTGAAATAAGTGCAAGGGTTCGGTAGTTATCACACTGTCTCGTGGAGCCTTTTTTGTGAAGCGGAAGGATAGTGGATTGAGTCCAGTCTTCTGGCCATTCTCCAGTAGCCCAGACATTATTGCATATTGCACAAAGTGTGTCGATACCGCGATCGCCCAGCGCTTTAAGTATTTCAGCTGTTATTAAGTCCGGGCCAGGAGCTTTCTCATTCTTAAGCATTTTAAGTGCATCAGTGACTTCAGACCGCAGTATGTCTGGCTCCATTTCGAGGTCATCCCAAGCCTGTAAACTGCCAGGTGCTTGGGTATCTTTGTAGAGCCGTTCACAGTAGGAACGCCATCTATCGGTTACCTCGTCAAGCTGATGAAGAAGTTGGCCGTGGTCATCTTGGACAACCCAAGATTTCGGTTTGAATTTCTTGGAGAGCAACCGTACTTTCTTGAAAAGATCTCCAGTCTGGTATTTCATAGAGTGTTGCTCTATATCTTTGCAGATGTTCCCGATATGCTTATTTTTATCCTTTCTACAGCACATATCTACCTTGCGACACAACTCTGAATAATCCTTCAGAACTTCTGGATTTTGCAAACCTCTAATTTTCAGCTCTTTCCGTTGTTGGATAAGGGACCAAGTGCGATCCGAAATCCAAGTGGACCTTTTAGTACCAGATTTCAGCGTCTTGCTTTTGCGTATGTCTTGCAATGTGTCGTACATAAGCGCCTTTAGGTGTAGCCAGTGAGAGTTCGCAGTCGAGAGCTTCAGAGACGCTGTTTCCAATTTTCTTTCTATGACCTCTTGAAATACCATTCTTTCGTCTAGATCGAGTTGTTTGGGGTTAGGAGAACTCCTCGTCTTTTTTGATTGTAGCCGGAGCGCAAAACTTGCCACGAGCAAGTTGTGATCCGTACCGCATTCGGCACCAGGAAAAGTTTTGACATTGTGAACGGAAGATCTCCAGCGGGTATTTATAAATATAAAATCAATTTGGTTCCTGTACCTGTCTCCTGGAGACTTCCAAGTATAAAGTCGTCTTGGGTGATGTTGAAAGAAAGTATTGAGAATGGCTAATTTTTTGCCATTACAAAAGTCAATCAGCCTCTCGCCGCGTTCGTTTCTTACTCCGAGGCCAAACTTTCCTATGATTTCCTGCAGGTGGTCGTTATTTGTGGTTGTTCCAACTTTGGCGTTCCAATCGCCTAATATCATCGTTATTTGGCGATTGGGGATGGTATTCATCGTTTCCTCCAGCTCTCCATAGAACCTGTCCAAATCTTCTTCAGTGGATTGTGATGTGGGGGCATATACTTGAATAATGTTTAACGTGCATGGCTTGGTGTCCAGTTTGAGGGTAATAATGCGGTCAGATACAGGGTTGTATCCAAGAACATAACTGTTAAGTTTGGCTGGTAACAAGATTCCGACACCATTAGAGCTTGAGTCTTCTGAGCCCGAAAAGTACATAGTGCTACCCAGTGTGGTTTTAAAGTGACCTTGACCTCGCATATGTGTTTCACTTAGACCTAGTACGTTGAGATTGTGGCACTCCATCTCTTTCTCTACGATGGTTAGCTTCCCTGGCTTCAGTAGGCCTCTTACATTCCAGGTGCCAATACGTTGATGTGCACGTATAGTTAATTTCTTAGTTTTGTTGGACAGCATCTTGCTGCCATTAATTTGTTCTCTAGCTTCGGTAGCATATTTCACACCATCCGGCCCGGATACCGAATGGCGCCGAGCGTTAGTCGGGTCGTCCAACAAATCGCATTCTCTCAGATTCGTATTCATGATTGGGGGGTTTTCTTGGGAAAATGAAGCACGGTGGGCTCCCACGTCCTTCCGTGTCAGTATTGCAGAGGTTATTTAGTCCTCTCGGTTACTGTCTCCCGCTTCATGCGCATTATGGGCCATGGTAAGGTCAGGTTAGTTACCGCCGCCTGAGACTCGGCGTTGACCTTTTACGGTAGGTTTGGTCTCCCCTGACCAACCCTCCTCCTTTTGCATCCGGGCTTGGGACCGGCAATGGCGGAGTTGGTATCCAAAATTGTACCTATGTATGTACTTTAATAGAATTTGGATCAGATACAGTAAAATATTTTTTGCGTAATTGTATGCGTAAAAGGATAACTTTAGTAGCTTAAGTCACTATAATTCAAAATATAAAGTAATTAACTAAATGGAGGATGTTTGATACTTAGCCTTGAATATGTACTTGATTATTTTTGTACACAACTACTTAGAATTACCTGTTGGTTTTGTCAGAATATTGCAAATTGTTATTGGGTTAATCAAAAATAGCATTGGTTTTTCCTATACATATTTAATTTAGGGATATTATACGGCTATGGAGAAAGCATAATATAATGATAAAGATTTGATTATTTAGTTAGTATACTATTTTAGTCATTGTTAAAAAAGGGTACCTAGTAAGATTTGTTGATGATAGCTTTTATTATTAATAAAATATACCTAATTTTTAACAAAAAATAATTGTTATATTCTAGCTCATCAAAACTGGTTCGGCATGGACGAAACTCTCGGTCCGGTCGCGATATCAATAAAGAAAGAGAGGGTGGAGCTTCGTAGAGGTGGCAGCGATGCATCCGCCGTACTGACACAACTCGCCTGGCAGTATCGTCTCATAGTCCGCACTTCTGAGCTACTTACACTTAGGGGGTCCATTCTAGAAGATGCATTGCCTACTGCGAAGCCTAGTAACAATAGCGCGACTTATAATACCAAAGATGTATTGGAGCATGTCGTATCGGAGGTGCAGACCAGTTGTTTGAGGTAATAATTTTTGAAGATTTAATGTTGTTAGTCAAGGTAAAAGTACAATCACATGTAGGTAGTGAGCAATATACAAGACAGTTCCAACTTTTAAAATATTTCATGTTCAATAATCAACAAAAATAGCAAGCTTTTACTTATTTTACTCTTATATCATTAAATTTTTTAATCATTAAACTTGACCGTTAATACTTTTAGACTCGGGATAAATAGTAGTGGAGCTGAAGAACAATTACTACGATTAGACGAGCAATGCGTCACGCGATCCTATAAAGTCGGCGTGATGTACTGTAAAAGCGGCCAGTCCACCGAAGAGGAAATGTACAACAACCAAGAAGCAGGACCAGCTTTCGTCGAATTCCTACAAATGCTCGGACAAACTGTTAGATTAAAAGACTTCGATAAATACAAAGCGGGGCTAGATAACAGAAGCGATTCGACTGGATTATATTCCGTGTTTGCGACGCACCAAGGATGCGAGATAATGTTTCACGTGTCGACGATGCTTCCTTACACGCCGAACAATCGGCAACAGCTGTTGAGGAAGCGGCATATAGGGAACGATATAGTGACAATAGTATTTCAAGAACCCGGTGCGGCTCCTTTCACGCCGCGGAATATTCGTTCGCAATTCCAACATGTGTTTGTGGTGGTCCGCGCTATGGACCCGTGTACGGAAAACACACATTACAGTATAGCCGTAAGTCGTGCCAAAGAAGTGCCTTTATTCGGACCGCCTATCAAAGATGGCGCGGTCTATCCGAAGAGCGAAGCTTTTACCGAGTTATTGTTAAGTAAAGTGAGTATCTACGATGCTATTCGTTCTTACAGTTTTACGTTTTCGATTTTCTTTTCTTGTAATAAGTACTTACCTAGTTTTTTTCAAGTTTTGTACCTGATACATACTTAATACTCAATTCATTTATTGCTATACAAAACACAATAGTGAACCCTTCACCTTATTGTCATAGGTTGTGTACTTCTTCTTCTTCTTTGTTGGTTGTGTACTGAAAACTGGAATACAGTTTATACCACTTACTATTGCTCATTTTCATTATGTTTTAAGTATAAGTATATAATATTTTCTGCCTATTTCAATTACTATTAAGCATTATGATCAATAATGAACTGTATTTTCAGGTAATAAATGGCGAGAATGCCGCGATTCAATCACCAAAGTTTAGTACAATGGCAACGCGCACGAGACAAGAGTACCTGAAGGATTTAGCTAAGAATTATGTTACTACTACCACTGTAGAAAGTGGTCAAAAATTCTGTAAGTATTACTAAATTATTTATTATACACAGAATACCTACTTACAGAGGGATGAGCACTAATAAAGAAGAGTTTTTTCCAGCAAATCTTTAAAGAATTTTCAGTACTTACAATTCTAATTAGTAGTTACATTTATAATTAAACTTTTGCACACCCTAATACAATGATTCCAAGCTATATTTATGACATCTTATTATGTAATTCTGCAAGTTAATAATAAGTATCTGTACAGTCAGTTTAATTGTAATTCTTTGTAAGAAGGATCATTTAAAAAAACGGTAGGAACCAGGCCTTTCTTCTAGGCTTTGGTCTCGTGGAACTGGCACCTAGAATCACCTAGTATGTAAGACGATTCTAAATGATCCTTGTGATTTTACTGAATAAAGTAATTTTTGACTTTGACTTTGACTTGAGTCAAAAATAAAAGTCTTACATTTTTGTTTCAGCATTATTTTCATCTTTACTTAGTAAAAGTGGCAGCTCAACAAACAACAATACAGTGTTAACTCGTGTTGATAACTGCACTAATGATGTGCTGGTCGGCGGAGCTTTATGTTATCATGTAAGTTACTTATAAAACAATAGTTAATTTTGTCTTTGAGTGATGGGCGCAGTGTCTCACAGGTCACGTCCTCAATAGCCTGAATGACAATGCATTGATACAAAAAGGTGACTGTTTAATATCCAGTTGGCCATTAGCTTGATCAATACGAGAAGTTCGGCTTCTCAGTTCTCAGTCTCAGCTTCCATTTTGTGGGTCGTGTGTTCGATTCATAAAGCAATCCATTATTTGTGTGATGGTAAACATTCACACAAAAAGGGCCGCTTGCGGCATAGTTGCAGACACCAGTTTTACAAATAACAATATTAAACATAAATGTTTGCTCTGTGGGTGTGTGTTACTATACTATGTATTTATGTAATATTAAATTATATGTTATTACAAAAAAAATTACAACCCCACAGTACAAGCAGTTTTAGTTATAAACCATTTTGGTTGAAAATATTTTTTCTTATTACAGTCAACATTATAACTTATAACATACAAAGTCCACTCAATTTGGCACTGAATATTGAATAACACATGAATATTTTATTATAATTTATGATAATATTTGCAGGTTCAAGTCCAAGATGAAGGCGCGGGCGGAGTGCTGTTAGAATGTATAATGGGCGTGTCGGCTGACACCGTCGTTATAGTCGAGAATATAACGAGGCAGATCGTTCTTGTTATACCTACCAACTGTTTATTAGGTAAGTTTATACTTTTCAAAAATTTTTACCTGCACAGAATTACATATTCGTAGTACAGAGGACTTTGTTTGTGGACCCAGTGAATTATTCAATTGAACATATAGCAAAATTCACTGAACTATGAAAATGTAACTCAGTGACATTTCCATAGTAAAGTGGAGACACACAAGGAGTGATGAACATACGGGATCTACAAGACTAGGTTTCGGTACTACATGTTTAAATTTAATGATATTACTATTCAACATCAATTACTATTTAACGGCTCGAAGTGATGGTCTCAGCGTGATTATTCACAGTGGAGGTCCTTAATAAACTTGTTCTCTTACGCACTTGTAAACGGTAATAAAATTAAACATTTATTTTCACTATAAAGTGAATTTTTGTTTAAACCTTATAGGTTGAAACCATATCTCATGTAATCGGGGTTGTAATTAGTAAGCAAGTAAAGTTCTTTATTCAATAAAATCACAAGGATCTTTTAGAATCGTCTAACATACTAGGTGATTCTAGGTGCCAGTTCCACGCGAATCAAATGACTTGTATAAAATGTTAAAGATAATTAAAGAATAAATTTATTTTCAGAATTTAAGATAAATTTATTTTCAGAAAAAACATGTACAAAGCCTTTGTAACCATAATCACTAAATTACATGATGTGAGAAACATAATAACTTAAAATAAGGTTACAAAACCATACCCTCCCCTCCGTGGTAGATTAAACTGAGTTACGGCAGGGTATTGATTCAACAACATGTTGTTTACAATTATTGTAACAGGATGGGTGACGAGTGGCGGTTGGACGCGGGTGTACTACCACCGCGGGGAGAGCGTGCGCGTGCGCGGCGGCGGCGACGCCTTGCTGCGGCGTCTCGCCAGCGTGGCGCCCGCCAACGCGCATGCGCTCTCCGAAATAACTCTCGAGCGAGGCGCCGCTTCACAACTGGGTACGTAACGTGTAAATTACGGCCGGTTTCTCGAACGATGATCAACGAAAAAATCAAATAATTAAAATGTGTCAAACTCGGATCAATCGTGATTTCGGTTTCCAGAAACCGGTCGTTAGTATCTTATCCAATGTCGAGCCCTTTTTAAGCCAGTCGTGCGTCTGTCTTAGCCAAAGTCGTTCTTACTAAGACGGGTAAGAACGATTTTGCCCTAGCTTATCTTATCTCTCTTATTAGGCAATGTCTTACCCCCTTCTAGCCAGTGTCTTACCCCTCCTAGCCAATGTCTTACTCCTAGCCAATGTCTTAACCCTCCTAGCCAATGTCTTACCCCTCCTAGCCGATGTCTTACCCCTCCTAGCCAACATCTTACCCTTCCTAGGCAATATCTTACCCCTCCTAGTCAACATCTTACCCTTCCTAGGCAATATCTTACCCCTCCTAGCCAACATCTTACCCTTCCTAGGCAATATCTTACCCCTCCTAGCCAACATCTTACCCTTCCTAGGCAATATCTTACCCCTCCTAGCCAACATCTTACCCTTCCTAGGCAATATCTTACCCCTCCTAGCCAACATCTTACCCTTCCTAGGCAATATCTTACCCCTTCTAGCCAATGTCTTACCCCTCCTAACCAATATCTTACTCTTCCTCTTAGCCATTGTCTTACCCAATTCTTACTCCTCCTACCCTTTTCCTTGCCTGTGTTACCCCACCTACACAATGTGGTGCTAACCCCCTGTTCGATAATATGCAGGTTTCCACGTGCAGCCGGACGGCTTGGTGACGGGCGTGGAGGGCGGCGGCTGTGCGGCGCGCGCCGGCATGCGACGCGGCGCCAGGCTGTTAGAAGTGTGTCGCGCGGCCGTGGTCGCACTACACCACGACCAGCTTGTAGACTTGCTGAAGACTTCCGATCCCGTCACTGTGAGTAATGTGTAGCATTGTGTTGCATCGCGGCTGTTAGGGCTATATTTCACCGGGACGCCATGGCTGCGCAACCAGTCGCCGCCATCAACAAAATGTATACAGCTCTATAGAAAGTTACTCACCTGGTGTCCGTTTGGTCGCACAACCAAACGTACATTAGGAACCGTACTTTAGGAAGCTAAAAATTCTAACATTACCTTCAATCTACATATTGGAATTATGCAAATTTGTACGTAAATACCCTGACCTTTATACTCAACTGAATGACCTACCTAGGCGCTACGCTCTAAGACCAGGTAGAAATAAGATTATTCAACCTCCATCAAAATTAACAATGCATAGTACAGGCCCCTATAAAATGACTATAAAAGTATACAATAAACTGCCAAAACAATTGAAAGAAGTAGAATCTGACACTGTATTCATAAAAATGCTCAAGTCTCTTCTCGTTGAAAAATGCTTTTATGAATTGGATGAATTTATGAATGATAAAATGTATGAATATAATAATAATAATGTTGATAATAATGAAATGACAAAATAAAACGGACTAATATTTAATTATTTTTTTTATCTAAAGTAGGTGTAGGTAGATATAAATAATTAACTTTAAGCAATTGACATATAATGACTAATATTAAATTAAATTGAATTTTATCTAAAATAGGTGTAGGTAGGTGCTAACAATTAATAATTTCCGATTAACTTTAAGTGACTGATATACATATTTGAATTCAAATGACATTTGCTTTTAATTATAGTATAGTAATTTCTATTTTTGACGACATACGTCTAATTTAATCAATAATATTTTATAAACAAACCTCGGTCTGCCTACCGTCCTGTAATATTGTAGTGCCCTCAAACAGGGTTCATATGTTGTAACCAAATCATATCTACTGTAACACCTAGTCTTAACATATGAGAACAATAAATAAATTGAGTATTGAGTATTGAGTACATTCAGTTGAGCTGCCGTGGTGTGCTCGTCCTACATCTGATTATCCTGAGTCGATGTTTATGTAATGACTTGTTTGTGACAGGTGACAGTGACGTTTGCGAGCAGTTCGTCGTGTCAGTGCGAGACGAGCGTGTCGGAGAGCGCGCGGCTCGCGCGCGGCGACGCGCAGCACCCCGGCCGGCCGCGCCGCAAGTACGAGCGCGGACACTCGCCGCACCGCTCCGAGAGCTCCGGGTACGGCACCGGTACGTACACACCCGGCCGGCCGCGCCGCAAGTACGAGCGCGGACACTACGCGGACACTACGCACCCGGCCGAATTATACTATTTCGTATATTTTGTTGTTTGTAATTTATTTCGTTCATTTTCATTATATTCATCAACCAAACGTATTAACAAGACTGTATTTACTACATAAATATGTTACCAATATTTCAAAATATGAAATATGTACTGTATGTGTGCAGGTGGTTCTAACCGCAGCGGGCGCCGCTCCCCGCTGGGCTCGCCGCCGGCGGAGGGCGCGGCGCGGCGCCGCTCGCACGCGGACGCGTCGCCGCGACACTCGCGCAACTACAAACGCATCTCGGGAAACACCTCGCTCACTGTCAGTGCACTACTTATTACTAGCTGTTGTAGTTATTACTAGTATATAAAATAACTAAACGATCTTAGATTCAGCTAGTTACTACGTAATTCTAAATGCCAGTTCCATGCGCCCAGAGCCTAGAAGATACGGGCAAGGTACTTCTGCCTAGATAAAAGGGAACAATACAGATTTAGATAACTAAATAAATAAGAACTTTATTAAGAAACCGGTTGTAAAGGAGAATGGGCACTTTGGGCCACGACTAAAAAAATTGACCCTCAAGGTTGCCACATAGTACGTTTAAAAGGGCTTTTATAAGCCGATATTTTACTATAATTACGGAAAAAATCCGTCCCATGGAAATCGAGATATTTCGCTGAAATAGTTTTTCATTTAACATCATATAACTTAGAATTCTGAAGGCCCACAAGAATAACTGTGATGGCGTTTAAAAGAACATTAAAAGGGCTTTAATTATTTCTTAGATTGTTTAAAAATCCAACCTGTGAAAATTGAGTTATTCCTGAAAAACTGTAGTATTGCAAAAAATAGATATAGTTTTTCGAATATATCTCGATTCCCACAGGTTGGATTTTCGAACAATCTAAAAACAAATAAAGCCCGTTTCATGCTCTTTTCAACGCAACTGCAGGCATTTTTGTGGGCCTTCAGAATTCGGAGTAATACGACGTTAAAATAAAAAACTGTTTTCCAAAAAATATCGGATTCAATGGGATGGATTTTTTAAATAAAAATAGTAAAAGGTAGGCCTTTAAAAGCCCTTTTAAACATATTATGTGGCAACCCTGAGGGACTAGTTTTTTAGTCATGGCCCACGCTTCATACAGAATCGCCCATTCTCCTTTAACAAATTTTCTCTGGTCTTGTTGTTTAGCGCGATTTCTTTCAGACAAACTAAACAAGACTAAACTTGCCGAATATTTGAAAACTAATTTAAATTACTATTTTATTTTACAGGAAGAACTAATGCGACTAATGGATGCAGAGCTAGGTCACACGCCGCGATCCAACAGCGCCGGTACACCCGCTACTACTCCCGTTACTACTCCCGTTAACAACATCAACGTAACGGGAGTTTCTGGCGTAACGGGTCCTGGGGTAACGGCAGTAACGGGCGGGCCTGGAGTAACGGCCCGGACGCCTCCGTTACCGTTACCCGATGCAACTGCACTCGACTGGGCGACACTAGTGCATACTGCGACAAGAGCTATGTTACAGGTAATTTATACTTTATAAAATCCAATGAAGTTGATTTGATTCGTTACTAAGTAACGGGTGTGACTAGGGTAACGGACATGGACATGTGATTGGCGTACGGGTTAGCTCAAGTGTCATTAGTAATGCAATGTGACTGAAGTAACAGATCTCTGTTACTCCAATCATCTCTAATCTTGTCTGACTGTAATAAGGATTTACTTAATTCATTTAGTTGTTGTTCCAAACATAATATTATAACATTAAATTAATTCTATTTCAGATCTGTGAAGAGACTCAATACCCATCCATAGAGAATGCGGATTCTACTCTAGATACCTTACCAAGTGACACGGCCAATGAAAGTTGGTCTGAAATCATACCGGTACGTTACACAAATCTTATGATTTTAGTTAACGAGTTTTTAACCGTCCGCGTACAACATAAGCTAAAATTATCCTTAATTATACGCAATCAAATATTTGTCAATGACAAAGTTCTTTTTGTTAGAAAAATAAACATAAAATAAAATTATCTACAGTCACCTGAAATCATACCAACCTCAACACCACCGAACACATCACCCACCGGACAGAACGCAGGAATAGAGAGCAATGGCGCAGGTCATATCAATGGCCCAGGTCAAGTCAACGGGGCAGGTCAAGTCAATGGCGCAGGTCATAAGAATTGTGATTGTGGATTGACGAGTCGCGTCGCGGCGTTGGAGCTAGAAGCAACCGCTTCGCAAAGGCATCGACATCAACTTGAAGAAGAGGTTAGTTTCTAGAAAATAGGTTTAACAAACGTGAAAATATCGCTAAGTAAATCAACTCGAAATATATTGAAATACATTAATAAAAGGGTAATTAAATACCTGTGTGGAAGGCCGAATTTCTAAAGGTTAATTGACAATGTGCTGATAGTAATCATAGCAATGTAGTGGGCCAATTCAATGATGTAGGTCAAGCGAATACCGCGCCATTGATTTGTGACATTGACATTTGTATGATAACAAACTACTGATTGTTTAAACAAATTGATATCTGTTCTGTATCAGGTTGTTGCTATGTATTTATAAAATGATATATACAGGGTGTTTGGAAGGGAGCTGTACATACGCCTAGGGTAGAAACTAGGGATAGTCTGCTACCTACCCCCGCCCATTATATTGACCTTGGCCTCAAGGTTTTTTTTTAATTTATTATTATTTTTTATTTGACTTTTTTATGATTTTTTGACTAAAACTACCTGTAGCTCAAAATCTATCCATGGGACCGGTCGGCTAATGGTCTTGTTTTAATCGTTAGAGTCTTAGGGTCCTGCAAAAAATTATTTTACACCAGAAAATTGTGGAGAAGAAAAGTTATGGGGCCTGAAGTACCGTAGTAAGGTAAAGAAATAATTTTAAGGGCAACTTTCTATGGGGTTTAAAAAAAAACTAACAGGGTTGGAGTTCTTCTGATTTTTTTAAAACATCCTCAGTCCATGCCCTTTCTAACGATATGCTAAAAGTGTATTTATCACTTTTAGTTTTAAAGTTATTAATTAATTTCCGCAACTAGGGCACTTCAAGCAAAAATTTCAACTAATGAAAATTAAATGTGTTCGATCGTAAAAGGATGGCAAATGAAACAAAAAATTTGGTAATGACTAATGTCATTAAATTACAAATTTTAATTAATTACTAATTTTAATTAATTACAAATTTTGTTCAAATTGATGACCATTGACCTGTAAACATGCTTGTTGAGCTAAGTTGAGCCAAACGTTTGGTGGTTAGGCACTCGCCGGTTAGGATACCGTTCTTGATAAATCCTCCGTGCCTCGCGCCCATTGCAATCAGCCATTCCATACACCACCAGCATGTCGGTGTACTCTTCACTGGGAAATCCAGCCATTTTGCCAACAACAAGGTAACAAATAACAAAACTTAACAAAAACGAAGTAATAACAAACTCAACAAAATTAACGAAAACAGTGGAGCGTCGTAACGGCAAGTACGTAAGTTAGCTAAGATGGGTAAATCTCGACTGACTAACAAAGACCCCAACGAGTTACCTGCCCGGCCCCGTCGACCCAAGAGCGAAAGAGACATGACATGACATGTTTTGTCTCTTACATGTTGCTCTCGTGTAAGAGTGAGACAACAAATTTGCCAACTGTAGGCCAAACTGGTTTAAATTCTGGAAATTACATTTGTCTTACAAATGTCGACTCGTGGTGGTAAAAGTGCCCTAGTTGCGGAAATTAATTAATAACTTTAAAACTAAAAGTGATAAATACACTTTTAGCATATCGTTAGAAAGGGCATGGACTGAGGATGTTTTAAAAAAATCAGAAGAACTCCAACCCTGTTAGTTTTTTTTTAAACCCCATAGAAAGTTGCCCTTAAAATTATTTCTTTACCTTACTACGGTACTTCAGGCCCCATAACTTTTCTTCTCCACAATTTTCTGGTGTAAAATAATTTTTTGCAGGACCCTAAGACTCTAACGATTAAAACAAGACCATTAGCCGACCGGTCCCATGGATAGATTTTGAGCTACAGGTAGTTTTAGTCAAAAAATCATAAAAAAGTCAAATAAAAAATAATAATAAATTAAAAAAAAACCTTGAGGCCAAGGTCAATATAATGGGCGGGGGTAGGTAGCAGACTATCCCTAGTTTCTACCCTAGGCGTATGTACAGCTCCCTTCCAAACACCCTGTATATAAGTATTTTATCCTCTCATGCAAACGCCTAGTGCATTCAAGAGATTAAAGCGTAGAGCCCCACAAGACCTCTTATAGTTGGTGTTAGTCAAAATTCACATGGAGACACTGCTGGGTGTTTACCATTCATGTCGAATGCGACGAGAAACAAAAACAAAAAAAAAACACCAAACTCTAGCTCAATGCCCGCATAGGCAGATTGCAAGAAATAAAGGAGATTGTGCTTGTGAAATTGTGTGAATCCATGAATATTAATATTTATTTAATTACAGGTCCGTCGTTTACGACGTCACAATGCAAGATTACGAGAGGAATCAGCTAGGGCTGTGTGGCAACTGAGACATTTCACACAATGGCTCAAACGTACCGTCGACAGGCAGTGAAAACCCCACTCAACCTGAATTATCCACATCACACACTAACTTCACATCAATAAGGTAATTCCATCAAGACATCAAAATGTTTGAAAATAGATTTATTTAAAAACTAAGGACTATGTCACTACGAAATATATTCTTGATCATTTAGATTCTTTGTACTAAGCTAGCTAGGTAGAAACCTGGAACGGCCTAAAACCTGGTCTGAGATTTAGACACGAAAATAACCGATGACGAACGCTTGTTTTAAAAAAAGCATCTTCGTCTTTGAATATCAGCCTAGTTCCTACCGTTTTATGACACATTCAAATGAATCATCTAGGAACTTTAACATTCCATTCTGTAGCTCAAATATACCGACATTTAGCCAAAATAAAAGTTCATACAGAAGATAGATAAATAAATTTGATAATCGTAAACGTATCGTAACGGTTATGTAGGTATCTATCATACATTGCGCGGCGATGTTGCTATTTCCGGCAGTCGATCTGGTATTAACGCGCAATGAGACTCGAATTACGTTCGATAATCATGATTGTTCTTTGCTAGTACCACGAAAAGTAATACCAAAATCTAGACACGCTCAGTATTTCGCCTGAGAATTATTATTTAAAAGATAATCTACTAAAAGTACATCAGCGTCAAATTATTTATGATAAATTAGTGTTTTTTTGGTTTTTACCGTAATCAAAACTGGATTTACCAATCGAATTGATAATTTAAGTACATAGATTTGTAGTGATAAAGATTTTTAATCAGTTCAATTATTTTGTCATTACACTTCAATTACGTTATAATCTTATCCATATAGATATCATTATTTGCATATACTTACATGATTTTTGTAACATGTCTGTTGTAAAAACATTATTTATAAAAAATGATAATTATTGGTAATATACCGTAGTTACGTCAATTAATATTATAAAACGACGGCTTTTTTAGATGTAAGTAATTATGCTTAGCATTAGGAACTTATAACACCAATAATGTAGACAGATCTTATGATACTATGTTACTATAAGTGAAATATATAGCGCTGTATCTTATGAATTATGTGCCTTTTCGTAGCTTCTAGCGAAGCGTTTGTTTTGGCGAAACTTGCGTGATTTCTGCCCTTCTAAAGTTGCAACCCAAGTCTAGCATACTTATAAACAAAATGGAATGAGGCTTTAGAAAAATTATTGACTTTATTTATAATCGTTGTTTCGAAGAATTGAAATCCAAGCTTTTCGACAGATTTGCAATGTAGTAAAAGCATATTTAGAATCTTGGTTTCTATTTTACTTGCACGTGGTTGTAACCGATCGATCTCTTTTACACAAATCCTTGCAAATAGAATAGGAAACTCTTTATTGGTACACCAAAAATAAAATTACAGGTAACAAAACAAAGAAACATAAATGGTTACACAATGGGCGGCCTTATCGCTGAAAGCGATCTCTTCCAGGCAACCCAAATATGCCATTTCTAGACTAAAAACCTACGGAATACCGAAGACTACCGAGGTTTTGATATCCAAAATTAATGTGATACAAACAGTAAACTAACTTACGGCCGGTTTCTCGAACGATGATCAACGAAAAAAACAAATAATTACTATGTGTCAAACTCGGATCAATCGTGATTTGGGTTTCCAGAAACCGGCCGTTAATCTTGTAAAAGCACCAGAGACATGTTCTTTAGTGAGTGTATAAAGTCATTAGTGAATACCACTTGATTTGCAACTTTTTAAGTGGCTATACTTGTTTTTGACTTAGAATAATATTAACCACTTATTAATCTATGATGCCTGTAATCTCGATGTTATTGATTAGCATAAAATACTAACCTAGGCATAACATTTGTTTATTGAAATATATAACCTAAATACTAGTAATTGAATGTAACTTGTGTTGTAATTAGAAAGTCTGAAAGTATACGTTTTGTTTAGATTCTGATTTTGTAACTTATATAAGCACTTGTTATTTTTTAGTGTTTGTTGTGACAAGTCTTAAAAATGTACGTAGTGTAATTTTTTTTTGGTTCTTTTACTAGCCTCATTTGTTTGATGAATTAGTGACATTCTTAGACTGAGATTTACAAATTGAGCGTGCACTTAAACTTTTGTCAAAACCTACATCTGAACAAAAGCTAAGCTTCAGATTTAACAAACGTACAAGTCTACGCTTAGTTTTGTCTCTATAGCACTTTGTCAAATAATACTCGAAAATATCTTGACTGTACTAGATAACTAGTACGAGTAGTACCTGTACCCCAAGTACGAGTTTGTGCAAACACCACGATCGCATCTCTGCAATCCGTGTGTGCACAAACTCATACTTGGGGTACAGGTCAGTTATCTAGAACTGACACGTTTGCAGTCTAACTCTAAATAAAAAAATATTTATTATAATTTAATCACAAGGATTCTTGGATCAAGGATCCTCGCTACCAAAACGGGCAAAAAAAAAAAAACTAGTATTAGTATAATTGAGAAAATATGAGAAACTCTTATTATTGCGAGTACTGTAAGCATGCCAGCTTTATGTAACTGACCATTATGTATTTTTTTGGTAGCTTATTAGTTAATGTTGAAATTTTTTTGATACATTTAGCAATGTGTGAATTCTTTGCACGATTATTTATTTAATTACGATACTGTAATAAGCTTTATAATTATTATACGAGTTTGCGTATCTAGGTATAGCTATGTTTTTTGATAGATTTGAAACCGGCCAAATATTCATTATAAGAAATCTTGCAATTTTTTTATCGATACTTTTTTGAACCGAATTTACTGGGCAAAGGCTTTTTTCAAAGCAATCAATTTTTGTATTGACTTAGTTGAGTGTTTTTATTAATTTATTTAATATCTAGTATTAAAGTATTAGGCTCGTGTGTTCGTGCGTTACTTATTTATCAGTAACATATTAGTTATCTGCGATTAGCATGATTTTGCTTGAGCTAATCCAATCTAAGAATATAGGTGTCGTTGGCCTAGAGATTAATTACAGTCCAAATGTTCGAGGATATTTATAAAAATATCTTTAATTTTCTTAATATTATAAAGTGACTACCATCGATTAAAAATAAACGAAAATGGATATACATTTTTTTAAAATCAAGACTCATTTGTTTAAATTTAGGTTTAACTTATCGGTAATGAAAATGAGAGCTTTATTAGTTTTAAATATTTCTTTTGTATTTTTGCACTTTTTTATATCTTAGCTCCTCTGTACGCGTGATTGTTTTTTGGCACGATTATTTAGTTATATCGTTTTATATCGGCAAACATGTTTGAATATTACTGTTTATAAGAAATTTCTTATGCAGAAGAATTTGGAGTACAGTTCTGAATTTATAAGAGTTTTATTCGCGGTATAAGGTGAACAAAAACTACTTGATTTCGTGCACACCAAAGGCGTGATGCATTGGGTATGTTAAGTATGGTTGAATCCTCTGTATTTAAAATAAGTAGTTGTATGTGTTGTTTTGATGTTTTCCGTATTTTTATCACATTTATGTCTAAAAAGTTTAAATCGATTCAAGGTGTGCCTTTCACTGTTGCATTATATGTATAATGTATTTATTATTGTTTGTTCCATAACAGTTATTGTTATTTGAAATATGTTATAGCTGAAACACGGTTGTTGATAAATAAGTATATTTATTGTATTGTTGTGTGCCTAAAAATATAAACAACGAGGTTATTCTAAACTTGATTAAAATTATTAAAATTGACTAAGTATAGGTTGAACAAAAAAAATACCACATTAGTAAATAAGAAATATAAAACAATGTCAACAATATCTTCGGGATTTACGTTAATTTCACTTACATTGTATTTTGTAATTATTTGTAATCTTATGTTTAATATTATCCATGCGTTTAGTTTTTATTAAAAGTGTAGGATTTCAAATGACGTGTCAAACTCAACCAAATTATGGGATTATCTGACTAGAAATGTTATAAAGAATTAACCTAAACATTTTTTAAATGAACGACGAAAATCTTTTTTAAATGTTCGACATAGCTTCTCAACGAAACGGAGTAAAATTGGAGATTTCGATAAATGTATTTTTGTATAAAAGCTTATTCGATGTTGTAAGATCTCTCTTTCGATCTCCTAATGTCATGAGATTAAAAATACGTTAATAAAAAAACATGACATTCACTACCACCAATAAAATTATAATTATTTTTGTACTATGAGTAATCCCACCATATGTTTAAGTATTTTCTTCTAAATTATTACCTAAATTGGTTTTCATGTAAGGACAGCAGATTTTGTAAATCTAACGATATTATTGCGGACGAAATCTTTGATATATGATTGTATTTACAAAATCTGTAGCTAGGAATATGTGTTTTTAGACGCATAATTATTTAGATTTCTTTCTATTTGTTTATACGTAACCAAAGCAATTACATTTAACCTCCATATTTTTGAAATTTGGATTTTTTCATAACGAATTCAACGTTTTATTATAAGTAGGTACTTAGATAATTTTAGTTCTTTACATAATTATGTAAATTATTATAATGGACATTCCAATAAAAGTAATTATATACCAAAAATCTTGTTTTTATTTATTTACATACACTCGTTTAGTTTATAAAATCAACGTTAAAAGATACATTATTTCTCACAACACAACATCATAAAAAAGCATACCTTAATAGTAAAGTGTAATAGAAATGACAAATTATTTTTTATAATATATTAGAAACAAAATTTTGGACACCTTGTACTGATGCTTTCGAAGCTACTTAGTGAAACTAATCTAAGATAATGACGCAGACTGCTCAAAGGTAAGTAGTTAAGTAGTAGTAGGTACCTAGGTCCCATACTACCTTTTATCTTTGAATTCTGTTAATTAACAGTTTGTAAGTACATTGGTACCCATTCAAAAGATATGGATAAGGTTGATTATATATAAACTCGTGTTATCAAATCCAAGGCACTCTGTTTCATTCGCAGACTTAACTATGCGTGTCTTGATCCTGTTGGCCCTTGCGGGTACCGCTTTGGGTAAGTGATTATCGTTTGTTTAATGTCTACATTTCTATAAAGTCCCGCAAGATTGATCTCACAATCTCACATAATATACCTAGGTACAGGGTGTAACAGGAGGGGTGAACCAAAAGTAACAGGGCGATGGGGGATCTCAATGCCTCGATAGGCATTGAGATCCCCCAGGGGTTATATCGTATATAACCCCCATGTATGTTCAGCGATATTAGTTGTTCAAAAGTTACTCGCACTTTTAAGAAATTTGATTAAAATCAGAATTTAGGTTAGATGTGAAACTATTAGGGCTAAAATCGTAGTTTTTTTTACAACAAGGTTTAAAACAACTACGTTTGTAGCCATAACGACTGAATATTCCTGAACATAGGTACATCGGGGTTATCGATAGGCATTGAGCTCCCCAGCGCTCTGTTGTTTTAGGTCCACCCCTTCTGTTACACCCGGCATAATCCGTAATTTACAGACTACGATTTAACCACTTACCTACCGCTAGAGTTCGAAGTGCACTCCTTACAATGTGGTCTAGTTCTAGTATACCTATCCGCCATCCGTTTCGTGGTTAGAATAGAATAGAATACTTTGTTTCAGTTATTATAAAAACTTATTGTTAGAACACTTAAACGATATAATTATTATATGTACCTACCCACTTAAAAATAACTGATAAGGTCATAAGGTTCATTCAAAAACCTTGTTCCATGGATGTCAGTTTTGCGAACTGTATGGTCCAATTTTTATTTCTATTCTCTTTTATACTTCCTGATTCTGAGAGGTAGGTAGGGGAAGATGGGGTAGCCTCATACAGTTTTTATATTTTGACTCGTAGAATTTTCTTTGGTATCGATATCTGTATCGATGTATCAAAAACGAATAGTCTTACTATCTGCCTTTATATCAAAAGTATGTGATTTGTGTAAATACACTCGTGCGGTTTTCTATTACGGAAATAGAAAAAATGTTAAAAGTGTATGAATGTACCCCACATGCGGGGCAGTCTCATACAGGCTATGGGGCAGATTCATATATGTGAAAAAAAAATACACATTTTGAGCGTGAAATGTTCAATTCAAAATCAAAATAAGTACAACGATATTGAAAACAAAAGCAATTAGTCCCTATGAGCACACAATACTAAGTGAAAAAAGAATAACATAAAATTTCATTTTATGGCACTGATGGAACTTAGCCTAACAGTTTTTTTGGTCAGTTATATCAGTATTTAAATCAAAGTCCTGTTGCTTAATTCCTATATAGTAATAGTATCAACAATTTACATAAAATATGACAATTAACATGATAAATTTTAATTACATACATTCATATAGTATGAATGTACCCCGCTAACTGCTGTATGAAACTACCCCATCACAAGATAATTTAATAAAATAATTTAAAAAAAAATAACAGAAGTATTTAATCATTATCCACGGATTAATTCACAAACTTGACCCTATTATCATGTAAATAAAATAGTACTGAATAATCTAGAAAACTACTTTTATCAATAAAAAGATGTTCAAAGTCCGGTTATAAAATTACTTAGGAGTGGCCGAAACACATTATGTGTCACCTCGTCGCGCGTTTCACTTCGACAGCTGTCAAACTCCGTGAGCTAATGCACACATAAATAAGCTATGCATACACGCATAAGTCGTTCAATTGATGTGCGCCTAGCAACAGATATCTTTAGTGAATGTAGGTACCCCTTGTATGAATCTACCCCACTTTCCCCTACCTATGTATGGCTAGATATATGGTTATTTTACGGATTTCTTCGCATTGGTAATAGCCTTATATGGGCGGATTGGGTAGTTTACATACTTAGGTCGCGAAACTGACAACCAATTAGAATACAGATACTTATCTAGGAGGATTTTACAGAAATGGCATAGTTAGGTAGGGGAACCTGTTGTACCTTGGACATAGTTGTACCTAGGACAATCGTGTTTTAAAAAAAAATGCGTTGGTTTTAGGAACCATTGTCTATAGTATTTGAGACATCATTGGTCAACAATAACGTCAAAACAGTTGTGGTTTGCCAGCGCTAATGGTTGCAGCGAAAAAAAATAATTTCGGTTTGTTCAATTAAAAAGTCAGTGTTTTAGACTTTTGTTTTTGCTATTTTTTTCAAAATGATGCTTGTTTCAAAAACGGTTTTACTTAAAAACTAATCGTAGTATATATAACTATTGGACAACATATGTCTCACATCCTACCTTCAATCACAAGTGGGTGTACAAAGCTTGTGAAGTAAAGTAGTCGCGATGTTGTACCTTGGCCATCCAAGTTACGTTGTACCTTGGCCACCATCATTTGTTTGACATTTATATGCATATTTTTTTAAAGTACTTATTAATTGCAGAAATGGTAAAACTTATGTTAAATGATAAGAAAGTAATGAAATAATTAGGTTTCAAGTTAAAATTACGTGATTAGAGACCAAAATAATGTCATAAAAAATTTGCTATAAATCAATTGGCGAAGCTTTTTACAAAAACAACCTTTCACCTATATATAGTTGTTAATAACTGTTACTTTTGTTAATTGCTAATGCAAATATGATTGAATAATTATTATTTAAACAAAAACTAAATAAATTAATACAGCTAAAAATATTTTTTATCTCGATTTGAACCTACACTGGCCAAGGTACAACATACACTGTCCAAGGTACATCTGGTATGTTGTACCTTGGACAGTTTTGACATTTTTTTTCAAATAGCTAGTGGTCACAGGTTTTTGGGAAAATACATAGTTTTATGAATGAATTATGTAGGTAATTTCATGGTCTTTACATACACATACACTGGACAGATATAGCTAGCACCATTATTTAATTAAAAATCAAAATTCAAAAAACTGTCCTAGGTACAACAGGTTCCCCTATACTTAATTAATAGTCCTATAGAACATTTATACTGGATTATCATGCATGTTTGACTTTGTTTGATTATTTAGCAATAATATCCAAATATGTACATTATTTAGGTATTAGGGACATTTAAGAATCTGTGCATAATTCGTTATTTAATTGACAGCGGTCCCAAAGACCGTAACTCGCATCGTGGGCGGAGAGCCGACCACGGTGGAGCAGTACCCTTACATGTCCAACATGCAGTACAACCTGTGGGGGATCTGGTGGATGCAGTTCTGCGGTGGCTCTCTGATCACACACAATGCCGTCATGTCAGCGGCTCATTGCTTCTAGTAAGTATCTGCCACTTCGGCTTCAAACTTTATGTGGTAAACACTAGATACTAGGTACGAAGAGTAAGTCTCTTACTAATTAAGTATCTATTATTATGTTATGATAAGTACCTACCTAAGTGATAGAAGGGACTAGACTCAGTAGTTTCAAGTAGACTCAAGAGTTATAATTAAAAATCAATGTATATGCTGAGGACCCATCTTTCTGGCATACTTAGGTAAGTACATATCTATTATTTGGTTAGGCCAAATGGCTGCATGTACAGGTTTTGTACCTCCTTGGTGCCTAAAATACCAAAATGTTCAGTGTAAAAAACACCTTAACCACCAAAAATGCAAATATTTAGTGACGCCCGATCCGTGCGTACCTAATGTAGCCGTTCAGTGCACTAAACTGTCGCAATTGACTTTGAGCACTATTCCTCTGATATCAAGAGCAGTTTATGATTAAAAATAAGACAGTTTTTACTAGACCAAGAGCTGGCGTATGAAAACTTATGAGCACTATTATAACATAGCGTTTATATCGATTCCAGGAACACAGATTTACAGAGATTTACTCCAAAATTGAAGCCTTTAGGCTTTGATAATTTTTTCGATGGTATGTTTTTACATCTATAAATTCAACCGTAAGTCGTTTCACAGCAAATATGGGGTAAGGTTGGGGACTTTGTTGAATTTTGTCGATATTTGAATGTGTCGTTTCCAGCGGTGACCGTGCCAGCGACTGGCGCGTGGTGCTCGGCACGTCGTACGCGTCCAGCGGCGGCTCCCAGCACGCCGTGTCCGCGCTCGTGCTGCACGCCGGCTACAACACGAATACACTCAACAATGATATCGCCATAGTGAGGCTGGCCACGGCAGCTACTTTTTCCATCAGCATCGGAACTGCCCGCATCCCCGGAACTAGCTATAACATGGGTGACGGTTCTTTGGTCACTGCTATCGGATGGGGATCCCTTTCTGTGAGTACCGGTGATTGAAAGGTGTGATACTACGTTAGATTTTAAACGGTAAACTTACAAAGTCAAGAATATCTAGTTTCTAAATAAATTAATAGTCATGGATATTCCCGTGACACCATTAGAACACTTTTTTTGCGAATATTTACTACCAGTATTTGTATTATGTATACCTAAATGATCATGGGCTAATTGGTAAAAAATTGCTTACAGAGCGGTGGTAGCTCCCCCGAGCAACTGCGTCATGTCGAGATAAACGTGATCAACCAGGAACTGTGCGCGGAACGTTACGCCGAGCTGAAGGCTCAGCCTGGCTTCGGAGGATGGCCTGACATCACCGACGGCATGCTGTGCGCCGGTATCCTCGATGTTGGCGGCAAGGTAGCATTATTTATAATCATACCTACTAGTGTGTTTGTGTGAAAGATAGGTAATGATTGTTGTGAGGGGAGTAGATAGGAGTAGGTAAAGTCGATGTAAAAATGTTGTGTCGACCTCATAGTGTGAGAGAGCAAGCCAAGTAGAAGGATATTAGGTATATCAACAAGCTTCAGAGCATCCTTATCATTTTTTTATCTATAAAAAGCTCTACTTACCTTGCCTTAGTTGGTAAAACATTTTTCACGTTCTCTCATAAACCTTCCTAATTTAATTTGTACCTACCTACCTATTATTTTCCAAATGTTTCTCAGTTTAATAACCTGATATTATTTTGTAGGATGCTTGCCAAGGCGACTCCGGCGGTCCGCTGGCCCACCAGGGTGACATCGTGGTGGGCGTGACTTCCTGGGGCTACGGCTGCGCACACGAGACCTACCCCGGCGTTAACGCACGAGTATCCTTCTACTCCGACTGGATCGTTGCTAACGCGTAAACCTTTATAATTGCTATTAGTCCAGTCAAAATAGACATTCCAGTTTGCATTAATTCCCAACAAGCTGGATTTTTGTACAGGCCTTGAATACGTCATTACAAATGATATGTCAAAAGTCCCCATCGATCCCGCTTGTGCGTTGTTTTTTATTCGAGGTCAAAGATCATAAATTTGCATTTTTTGCGTATATCTCTGAAACAACGAAAGCTATTGAAAAGTGGTTCAGGCAAAGTTTGTACATCGTAAAATTGTCTACAAAAATACCTCAACACTTTTCTTCTAAAAAGCATCGCTTTCGAGATATAGTGGCTTTAGACCGCAGGAAAATCGACGAAGATGCTGCGTTTTTTTAATTTCAGCCGTTTTATCTGCTTTATTGCCACAGAACAAACAGTATTTCTTGAAATTTACTGAAAGGGGTGATGGGTTCGATGGGTTAGTCCTCCTCCGAGGTAATGAATCGTCTTTTTATTTCAAGAAATACTGTTCGTTCTATGGCAATGAAGGAGATAAAACGGCTGAAATGAAAAAAACTCAGCATTTTAGTAGATTTTCCTGCGGTCTTAAAACACTATATCTCAAAAGCGATGCTGTGTAGAAGAAAAGTGTTGATATATTTTTGTAGACAATTTTACGATCTACAAACTTTGCCTGAACCATTTTTCGATAGCTCTCGTTGTTTCAGAGATATACGTGAAAAACGCAAATACCCAGATTAAAGTCATAAATTTGCGTTTAAAAGTCATAAACAAGAACTATCTAAAAATGATTCAGGCAAAGTTTGTAGATCGTAAAATTGTCTACAAAAATATATCAACACTTTTCTTCTACAAAGCATCGCTTTCGAGATATAGTGACTTTAGACCGCAGGAAAATCATCGAAAATGCTGTGTTTTTTTCATTTCAGCCGTTTTATCTGCTTCATTGCCATAGAACGAACAGTATTTCTTGAAATAAAAAGACGATTCATTACCTCGGAGGAGGACTAACCCATCGAACCCATCACCCCTTTCAGTAAATTTCAGGAAATACTGTTTGTTCTGTGGCAGTAAAGCAGATAAAACGGCTGAAATGAAAAAAACGCAGCATCTTCGACGATGTTCCTGCGGTCTAAAGTCACTATATCTCGAAAGCGATGCTTTTTAGAAAAAAAGTGTTGAGGTATTTTTGTAGACAATTTTACGATGTACAAACTTTGCCTGAACCACTTTTCAATAGCTTTCGTTGTTTCAGAGATATACGCAAAAAATGCAAATTTATGACCTTTGACCTCGAATAAAAAACAACGCACAAGCGGGATCGATGGGGACTTTTGACATATCATTTGTAATGACGTATTCAAGGCCTGCACAAAAATCCAGCTTGTTGGGAATTAATGCAAACTGAAGTCATAATTTTAGTCTATTTTGACTGGACTATATGTAATTTGGATGAATGTTTATGTATAAAAAAAGCTAAGACTTTGTTTTCTTTTATTTTCTTCTTTATTGCACAGAAAAAATAACAATACAAAGGGCGGACTTAATGCTAAAGCATTCTCTATCAGCCAACCCTTTTAACTATATTTAAGTAATTGCATTTCTTTCGAATATTCCTACATCACGTCTTTCTAGTAGGTACATAGTACAATATATAGTACCTACAGTAAATACCTAGTACAGTTGGTACATAGTACAATACATAGTAGGTACAATCAGGGATGATAATTTTGAGTAGATACGGTACCGACTTAGATGCCTACCACGTGGTTATTTTCGAATTTTATATTTAGTAAATTATGCAGAAGGGATGAAAAAAAAATTGGGGTTGGATAAAACAATATCTATACATATATAAGCACATAACTTTATTTCTACAAAAGTTTTAATGAACTACATTTAAACAAAACAAATAACACAAACTCAAGACGTTTCACATTTCGGGTCAACCATTCTGTACTACTTAGTAGGTATTGGTTCCTAGTAAATATTATGTATTAGGCACCTAGAAGCTTCTGACTATTTTTTCAAAAAAAGTACCTTATCCATAAGCCAATCTAGGTTGAGGTCTTCTTCTTCTTTAATTAGTGGCTTTTCGGAGGCTACGAATTTGCCAATGACAGAATTAATGGTGCTACACGTTTACTAATCTTATAGCAAATAGGTTATCTGAGTTAGTGTTGAAAAATGACCGGTAATGGAGGGAGACTAAACTCTTCTAGGTTGAGGTCACATCAGCGCGTAATCTTGGCCAAATGTTAAAAAAAACTTGCGTTGATCATGTCAACGGGACAGCTGTCAAAAGTTCAGATGATTGTCAATTTTCACCTCAAAAATATGATGGCGAGATGGAGCGACGATCTGCGGAGTGTAGCTGGCAAACACTGGATGAGAGGAGCCGAAGACCGGGCTCAGTGGCGCGTCTTGGGAGAGACCTACGTCCAGCAGTGGACTAATATAGGTCGATGATGATGATGAACGGTTTAACCAAAACTCGATAGACGCGGCAAAAGTCAATCTTCGTGTCTATCTGTGGCCTGTCCTTTGTCCACGGTGCCAGAATCAAACCGTGTAGTGCGCTTGCGCGGTTTCGATGAACGATCCGTGGTAACTGTAGATCTCTGGAACAATAAATACGGTATTTATACGGGATCTGGAGGCAATGCATTACTTGGTACTTTTTCACGCAAAAAACTACTGAATGGATTTTAATGAAACTTTACAATGATGTAGTTCAGAATGTACGATTTATAAAAATATTGTAAAGATTGTCAAAAATATAACGTTAGCAAGACGAAACCGCGGGCACCAGCTACTGATATCTATATACATAATTACAATTTTAACACACCGTAACAGTATAAACTCTTCAGCTCCTCTTCCAGCTTGGGTATTTCGTCAAACTTAGAATTGAAATATCAATACATAGTAATAAAACTCACGGAATCAGCCGAGAGAGCGAGTTCAACCTCCTGTTCCAATTTGGCCGCTTCTTCCGGCGTCACGAGCTGAGCGCGCAGACACTCCACCGCTATTTGCACGATGCGCTGCAAGTCTTCGTCGGGCGCTATCACACCGCAATCTGGAATCGAACACACAACTCAGTAACTTAAGATGACCGACAGTTAATTCAACTGTTTTTTTTACTCATTCTTTGCTTAAATAAATAAATAATAAATAATGCTGGAATCCACACAACATCATCTCCAAGCTTAGCAGGGCTTGTGTTTTGGGTACTAGAAGACCGACATACTTAATACAATACATTACATAGATTTATATTTTTTATTATACATATAAAACACCCAGAACACCCGGAATAAATATTTTCAGATCGTACAAACATTTATCCCAAGGAGGAAATCGAACCCGCAACCTTCCGCGTCGCAGGCGGACCATCGCCCATCGCGCCACTTCGGTCGTCAAATACCTTGATATACCTAATTTATCTAGGTTTACCTAAATGGCTGTATATTCTTATCAAAGAAATAATCAAGAATTATAGTTTTATTAGTAAAACGACTTTGATGATTTTTTTTTAAATTAAAACCTGGAGCATTTCCTGATTACTACTACAATTTAATTAGAGTTGACGTGTGGTTTTTGAGTTATCAGTAATATTGCGTATTTAATATTCGTAATACATATATTAATAGTTTTGAATGCAAATACAAGTATGTAACGCAAGATTTTGTTTGTATATAATACTATTTATAAACTGCGATTTACCACGCAGTGTATCGAAGATGATTCAAATTTTCGTAAAAATATCAAAAATAGTCATAGATTAGTTAAAAAAATAACCTCTGATGTCATCAACGACGCTAAAGATATCAATTCGCTCCAAAGATTCCGTAGTCAGCGGATGCTCTGCGTCAATAAGAGAGTTTACAAGCGACGTCATTGTTTCATCCGTTTCTGAAATAAATATTTTTCAGTAAATTTAAATATTTATAAGTACTATTATAACCTCTTTCGATTTTGTTCGGTTAAGGTGATACGTCTCGCTCTAGCGGGAAATTCAAATTTTTTAGTGTTTTTTTTTATTGTGTCTGAACTGTTAGGTATATCTTTTACTAGTTTAAGCTACTTTGCGAACATAAACAATAATTTTCTGTGTAACCCTGTATCAATTTTTGAGATTGGTTCTTTATATTAACTACTAGCTGACCTGGCGAACTCTGTTCCGCCTTAAAGGTAATAAATGAAGAACAACTCGACAGATTATAAGCAAACTTCACATAAACCATCTACTAATTAGTCCGAATAAAGCCTAAAAATTTGGTTTGGATAGGTGAGCCCGTTCTTGAGTTATAAAATAACAACGAAAAGTGGCATTGATTTTTATATATATAGATAAGAAATGTACCGATTTCATCAAACCGCGCTGAATGGAACAGCGCCGCTAGAGCCGGTCCAAGTCTCTCGTGCAATGGTTCCTTCACGTCGGCGATGTCTTTCAGAGCCGCTTCTAAAGATTCTATAGCTTGTTGTGAGTTGTCTGCAGCACCTTCCATTGTTTCCACCTGAAAAGAATTTACTATTAGCAAACTGACGACCGATGTGGCGCGGTGGGCGATGGTCCGCCTGCGACGCGGAAGGTTGCGGATTCGATTCCCGCCTTGGGATAAATGTTTGTACGATCTGCAAATATTTATTCCGGGTGTTCTGGGTATTTAATATGTCTAAGTAATAAAAAATATCTATCTATGTAATGTAGGTATTGTAATTTTAAATATGCCAGTCTTCTAGTACTCAAAACACATGCTCTGCTTAGCTTGGGGCTAGATGATGTTGTAAGGATTGTCCAGCAGATCGTACAAACAGTTATCCCAAGGCGGGAATCGAACTCGCAACCTCCGCGTCGCAGGCGGACCTTCACCCACCGCGCCACATCGGTTGTCAGAGAGGTATTACGATTTTTTATCGGATCGTCTGATATCATCTGAGATTCCTTGGTACAATCTCAGAAGATGTCAGATGGTCCTAAGAATAAATCCATCTTTTATTTTACTTACATGTTTCCTGATGAGACGATCAGCCAAAGCAGCGAGTGCGTCAAAAGCCCGCGTTTGTTTCTTATACTGGCTCGGATCGCCGCCGTATTTCAGGAGCCATTTCTTCACCAACGTATCTACCACTTCAAAGCGGGATTTAGCTCTGAAAAGGTATTAAAAGATATTTTAAAACTCCTCGAGGGCTAGTTATATGAAGATATTAGCTGGTGCCCGACTTGGTGCTGGACTTCGTCTTGCTATTATTATATTTTTGGCAATTACACAATATCTTTATAAATTATAGCCTATGTGTTATTCTGATGTAAAATTTTATTAAAACCCATTCAGAAGTTATTGCGTGAAAACAAACATACATCCATCCATCCAACACATCCATCCATACAAACTTGTGTATTTATAATATTAATACGAGCAGAGGGCTTAGTCCGAGGTTGCATTTTAAAATTCCCTACTCTCGAGCCGAGAGTCGTCTCTCGGATATCCATACAAAAATATGACATCCGAGAGACGACTGTCGGCTCGAGAGTAGGGAGTTTTAAAATGCAACCTCGGACTAAGCCCTCAGGAGTCGCATTTTTGCAATCAAAACGAGTAATTAGATACAGATTGGACTTGCTTACATTGCTATCTTATTAACTTACCCAGATATAACATCCGGTAGTTCATCAGTCAGTTCCTTTAGCAATTCGTCGGCATCGTCTCTAGTCACGCGCATGGCATCCAAACAATCGTATAGGAGCTTCATCACGTTTATGTCGTACACCAATTTCACAGCAGAGCCTAGTGGGGTACTGAAAATACAAGTTGGGTGTTAGGCTTCGATCTTCATCAACCTATATCGGTCTACTGCTGGACGTAGGTCTCTCCCAAGACGCACCGCTGAGCCCGGTCTTCGGCTATTCTTATCTAGTGTTAGCCAACTACATTCTGCAGATATTTGCTCCATCTCGCTAGAGGGCATCTTACACTACGCTTGCCTAAACGCGGTTTATACTCATAAATCCATTTGCTCCAACAATTGCCTATGCTATATATACGCAAGGAATAGTTTGCAGCTTGTAATAGTTGACTGTTGTTATTTTAAACTACCCATGCACATATGCTTACTCTTAGATAGCTTGGTGCAACTTTGAGGGTTTTTATGGTAAAAAAAAGCAGATATGCCACTCAAACTCCTACTCTATGAATGCTTCTTACATGGGAAAATACTTCTTCTTCTGTTGCCTGCTAACCCTGGGCACCATAAAGAGGTAAATCTGATCGTCCTCTTGCTCTGAAAGTGCTTCCTCAGGATGAGTTTCTATATGCGACAGTGGTTTCAGACGAAGACTTTGGATCTCCTCTTTGATGTACTGCGAAGACAAATAACATAATAACAGAGTTCTGCTAGAAATTAAAATGAATAAAAATTGACTTATATTATACTAGTAGTACGCCCCGGCTTCGCACGGGTAGCCTATATAAAAAAATATCATTATAATATAGCCTATGTTCAGCGCACGTAATGTAGCTTCACAACAGTGAAAGAATTTTTGAAATCGGTCCAGTAGTTTCGGAGCCTATTAACAAACAAACAAACAATCAAATATTTCCTCTTTATAATATTAGTATAGATAGTCAAAATATTGCCTTATATAGTCAAAATATATCAAGATATTGTGAAGATAATGGCTTAGAGAGCCTCAGTAGACAAGGTCCTAGTTGTACCAAGAAGCTTTCGAAACTAAACAAACCTTGATCTGTTGAAGTTGTTGAGCTCTCACAATGCGCAGACGCACCACGTCTCGTTGATACTGTTCCGGTTGGTAACCACCGGCCATGGTCGATGGGTCTTTAGCTGGCTGGAAATAAATATTCAAGGACAAATCACACTCTAGTTCCAAATGTACTGATGCATGAGATATCAAGAAATAAGAGATAAGACAGAACACAATGACGAAATAATGGTGATCTATGAAAAGAGAGTCGATCCTTAGCAATAAATAAACGACTCTTAAAAGAAAATAAGTTTTATTGTCCTGGAGTATCTACCATTAGAATACCATGGTAAATATTTATGGTGGAAAATGTGGGCAATTTAAGTTGGTCTTACTTTTTGTGGTAAAACATCTGCTTGTAATGCTGCAGCTAATCGAAGCCTGTCAGAATAGCGTTGTAAGATTTGCAAGTACTTTTTCTCCAGTTCACTGTGACGTTCCTGAAATAGTATCGACTTTAGTCTTTGCTACGAGACACATCATCATCATCAACCTATATCGGTTCACTGCTGGACGTAGGTCTCTCCCAAGACGCGCCACTGAGCTCAGTCTTCGGCTCTTCTCATCCAGTGTTTGCCAGCCACACTCCGCAGATCGTTGCTCCATCTCGACGCCGGAGGACGTCCTACTACTCTTGCCTAAACTCAGTCTCCACTCCATTATCCGTTTGCTTCAAGGTAGCAATACAATTAGTTTACTTTCAAAATCAGCCATGTGGTGATCTAAAGTTATGTAGTGATCCTAAAAGAAACAAAGTGCTTACCCTCCAAGTTCTGAGCTGGTTCAAAATTTGCGGGATAGCTCCTAACGTGGCTGAAAACTTATGTCGTCTCGCCATCTGTCTCAGTAAATCATCGAGGGTACGGTCCACTTTCCTTGGTTTGCCCAGTTTGCGGGTTAACACGTCACGCATTTTAGCTCTAAGTTCGTCAGCTTGAGACTCCATGGCTTTCAAGTCCACGTTCATACGGAATAAATGGGTGCGGTTGACTCTGGATTTTATAGATTTGAGTTAGTTAATAAGTTAACGCTAAATTAAGGTTTTCAAATTTCAGTTTGTATACAGTGAAATTATCAAGAACCAATCTAAAACATCCCAAAATTTGGTGATCATGAAAAAATATAAAATTAGGGAATTTAATTTACAAAAAAAAACTTTGTCGAATAGAAAACCTCCTATTTTGAAGTAGTTTAATGATTAATACAAAAACCCTGTAGCTTTGCAATAAACATGTCCAACTTAGCTTTACTAACTTTTGCCTCTGTTTCTGCTGCTTTATCTCATCCTGCAGTTCCAAGACCCTTCGTCGGAGCCTCGCCAGCATCGCCTCGGGAAAGACCACGGTTTTTGACAAACCTGCGGGGCCAGTACATCCCCGCATTGCCGAGGCACGTATTTGGTCGTACCGAAGTACTATCACTTGGTCCACATCGTTCATGCAGCTTTGTTTTTCTAGCTACAAGTATATTGTGTACCTAATCAAAACTGATAAGTAGTAAAATAAATGCTATTTTAACAAACGACAAGAATTCCAAAGTACACCTAGGTCACTTTTCCAAGCCTGCAAATCTTCCAGGAAGCTTCTGTGTTTTTGGGAGGATACATAGGCAGATCACCCCCAGTTATAATGGATCAACTTGAGAGTCTAGATGCGAAAACGGGAGTTTACTAAAATACAAATGCTGTTTTGTCGCAAGATGAAGGCTATCCTGACATTCGCTATATAAACTACTTTTAGTCGCTTTATTAATGACTTCATTTTTCTCCGTTTTCTTCTATCATGGGTTAATAGTGACGTAACTTTCCCTTTATACCTTTCTGCGTCCTTTTCGGTTATATAACAGTAGATGTTTATAATTTTGAAAGGTAGATCATTTAGAATCTTACCATAAACTCTCTCAGTTCGTTCTTCCTCTTATCCAGTTGCATAGAAAGCTTACGTTTCACTTTGTTGTGAGCTTCGATATCTTTACGCAGAAGGTCTACTAGATGATCTTGCTCCATCATTTCTTGCTCATGCTTATGTCTGTAAAATACATATATGTATTGAATTCATGATGAGTTTTGTTATCACTAATATTAGAACAAGCGCTAGTCTTAAAAGCGCGTAATCAAATCACAGACTTTTGATTGTAATTTGTCTGATATCGTAAATGTCTAAGTGGGACTATTTTTAAAACTAAATATTGGGTAAGTTTATATGCCATCTTCTTTTGGTAAACTGATGATAGCAGAGGGTGAGTCAAACACAAAGTATTTTTCTTACCTAGTATTTCTCAAATCATAAGTTTTGTTGTAAATATCAACATCGCAACCTTCAGGACAGATGTTAGGATCGAGTCGTATCGGGCCTATGTCACGGCTGTCCATACTACCTTCGTCTTCTTCTTCACTCGATGACGATTCAGATTCAGATTCGGATGATTCTGTAGAACAACATCAACGAATACAAGGTAATTTGCACATGTTATTTATAAATGACATGTCTCTTGTAATAATTAAGCGCTTAGGTGGTCTACTACCATGTTTAATAATTATTATCATCATTAGAGTTCCCACCCCGAATACATCTTGTTATTACGAATAAAACTACTTTGATTAATTTTTTTTATTGTGAAAAAGTTGTACTTTCATACCATCATCATCACGATCACGTGGTGCTCGATATTTCTTCTTGAATATCCTTCGCAAGAAATCAGCGAACTTATTATCTACAACCAGCTTTTTGAATTGTCTTTGCAACTCTTCACAGGATAAGTTCAACTGTTCTTTGTTCGCTTGGTGCTCATCTATACGGTGTTCGCAATCAACAATTTGATCTTGTACTGCTCTTACCTACATAATATTAAAAATTATTCATTAAAGTGTCTCGACTGGTTACTCATTAATTATGTAAGTATTTAAGACCAATAAGCATGATAGTTGGTTATCCCAGACTAATATACAATGTTTTAGAAAAAAATATGGAGAATGTAGAATGTACCTGCATCAATTTTGCGTAAACTCTTTCAGCCAATCTGTCTTCGTGAGCTTCAAACCGGTTTAAAACATTCATCTCGCGATGCATTTGATAGAGATGTAATTCCAGGAGTTGATTCTTTTCCTGAAACATTATTAATTATATTAGAAGTAAACTCTTGCATTTAGCATACTTTGCGTACGATTTCTTTTCTAATATTGCGTTCTTGTCTAGTTCTTAGTAAGACAGTTTTTGCAGTATAGCTTTGCAGTATAACTTCATATTTGTCAGATAAAAAAGATTTTTACGGTCATTTTAAGGTACATTATTACAGATTGAGGTTAAAATACCTGAACTCGTATACGTTCTCTTTGCAGTTGTCGTAGACGTGAATCAAACTGTTGAACTGATACCGTCGCATCTGCTAGCAACATATCCTGCTCATAGAGATGTCTGAAATATAACAAGTATTATTATTTGTCTCTATTCGAAAGCATAGTCAAAGAACAATCAAGATGGCAGAGATTCAGAATTGCTCTAGCTGAAATTCTATGGATCCTATGTCTAGCAGATACTATTTCTTGATGGCAAGAAGATATAACTACCGACCTTTCTATACGCCTTTCACGAATCTCTGTTTCAATAGGAGTGGACTCAATATCTTGTCTTACTTTTAGAAGTTCCCAAGATGCTGCTAGTGGCCGAGTTTCTATGGAAAAAATGGTAATTAATTTGTGATGTTTTCACAAGCAATTAATCATGCTACACAGATTTGTATGGGTAGTGTTTAACAAATTTAAATTGGTTACAGGTAATTTAGTTTTTTGATTCAATAATTATAATTAGTCATAATTTTGACCTGATGAACGTAAAGCTCTCATTCAAAATTAAGACTTTTAGAAGCTTGAAGATATAATTGTAGTTTCTTGCCCTTTCTTCTAGGCTCTTGTCGCGTGGAACTGGACCTAGAATCACGTAGTATAGCGTAAACGTAAAGCGATTCTAAATGATCTTTGTGATTTACTGAATAAACTTTTATTGATTGATTGGTTGCCTATTCAGTATCTGATCTAATTAATAAGTTGATCTTGGTTATGGCGTACCTGACAAGGGCACAAATCTTGCAACTCTTGGCTGTCGCATTCTAGGTTGTGGGTACAAGGTAGATTTCCTGCGTTCTTGTACAACGGATTTCTTTCCCATACCACCCCCGGTTCCACCTCTCACTGGGATTTGTATTGGCTCTGGTTTTATCTAAGAAAACTCATTATTTATCTACTCTAAAGCATTAGAGATCTGAGGGAACATCTACAATTATATTAGCATACTTTTATACCCGCTGAAGTCTATAAAAATATTTAAAAGATTTAATTTAAAAGTTTTATTACGATCAAATCTGTATTTATTTTATAGATTGTAAATCTCTAAAGATGCTTAAAATTAATGTTCAAAAAATCTAATAAGGCAAATCCCATTTATAGGTTAAATTTAAAAGAAAGGGTCATAGAACACACCTCCAGATTTTTCTCAGGAAACTCAAGGTCATCTTCAATGATGGGTATTGCGGGAGGTTGTTTAGCCATTTTCTGTGGAATCTCTACGCGGATCTCTCCAAGTCTTTCACCGATTTCTTTCATACGGGCTACTAAATGCACTTTATGGTCACGTAGTTCTAGAACCTTTACGTTAAACGCGCGTTTGTTATCGTAAATCTGTAAAAAACAAAGTCACATTCTTATTATGGCTTTAAAAAGTAACGTGGCAAATACATAGGATATATTCATTCTCTTTTTTGCTCATAATTTCCAAGATTGTGTATTGTTAGCCGTTGTTTTTTTAATGATACTTCCTACCTCTTTTCTAGTCAAGCAAACGCGTAGCTGAGTGTTGTGACCAGGCGGGGCTACGTAGTCGGGTTGCGTCTTCAGCAATTTGTTGCCGATAGAAGCTTCTGCTTCTTTCAGGGCTTCAGCCGCTCCTGGCGGCATTGCGTGAGGATCTGGTTTGCGGGACAGGTGTTCTTGCCACTGTTTTTTATATAAGAAGATTTAGATTTACAAAAGAACGGTAGGAACTGGGCCGTAAGTTTCTTGTCCGTTCTTTTAGGCTCTGGTTGCGAAGCACTGACACCTAGCATCACCTATTACATAAGACTATTCTAAATGATCCTTGTGATTTTACTAACTATGACTAAGACATGATATATTAATTGATCCTTCTTACTCACGCGAGGACAGGTCTATAAAAAGTATAAAATATATTCTACAAAACGGAAAGGTTTGAATACGTCACCTGAATAAACTGAATATGATGCCGGTTCAACCGTTGATGGTAATTTCTTAAAGCTTTCTTTAGTGGATGCGGCGGCCTCGGGGGTAGACCGAGAAGGAACGACGCCACGCGAGGTGGACCCCAAGACGCTTTTCGCGCTGCCACTTTACGAATCGTAGATTCTGCTCGCCTATATAAATATCCGTTTTATTTTGGGTACAGAAAGAGGTAGGAACAAAAGGTGTAAAAATGCAATGGGTGGATGTTCTGCTCCTCAAAGATATCATTTAACTTTAGTAAATTGACTAGAATGTCGCAATCATGTAGATAGACTAGAAGACGAAAAAAGTCACACAGCACGAAGTCTTTAAAAGCAGCCATGCAGAGAATGCATACACTAGGTGTATCGAAAACCATGCAATTTTTAATCACTCATGCTTAGCGAATTCGACTTACTTCAACTGGATGTCGGCTAGTTTCACCAAATCCATATCCCTTCGGTATGCGTGTATGATAAATTCAACATTTAATACAATTACTTTACAAAATTTTATTGTAGTTTGCATAACACGACATTTCCTACCTTCCTCTTAGAGCAGCTTCAGCCATTTTCTGATACACTTCTTCGAGCTGGTTGTAGAAAGCTTTTGATAGATTCTTCTGTCGTAAAGGTCTGATCATTACTGCGGGGTCTCTGAAAAATATTACGTAACCAACTTTCAATAACCAGTACTTGCCTAGTTTAAGTTTTTTTATAGGTACTGTAAAATAAGGTTTATTGTAAAAGAGTTTAAAACTTAATGTTGCAATGACCATAGATTATCATATCCGCACCTGATAGCCTTCAGAGTGAATGGAAATACGTCTAATTGAATAATATTCCTCGAATACATCTTGTGCAAAGCAAGATCCGAAGCCTCTAGTTGATGAGCAATTTTTCGTCTCGTCAGTGCCTTGGCTTCATCTAACTCTCTTTCTTGAACTAGCAGCGGACGCGGGTCGAGAGTCACGTCTATTTGCTGAGAGTATGGCAGCGCTTTGTTACTAAAATTGGACATAATAAAAGCATTGGACAGAGACAAAATATGTTTGGCTTTTTAAATAAGGTTCAATAATTATTGCAAACAGTAATAAGTGGCATGTTTTAAAGCTTCTACTGATAAAAGTACTCAGTTATTACATCAACTTCTATTTTCACCAGTACAGACATTAACTGGGTGTCTCACAAGGATCCATCCTGGAACTCAATTTGTTTTAAGATTATAAAATACTTACGCTTTTATGAGCTTATTATACTCAGCAGTTAGTTCGGCTAGTTGACCTCTGACACGTTTCTTGTGGGCGTTAGCGATTGCCATCATCTTGTCGAATTCTTCTTTTTGCTTGAGTTCTTCATGTGACATTAGTTCTCCCTCCACTGTACTGGGTTCCTTTACTTTGTCTACTTTCTGAAAGTCAAATTGTTATCATATTTGTACCTATTGCAAAAGTGAAATAAGTTATTTTCGTAACAACGTTATACAACTTACGGGGAGATCTCCAACTTTTGGCATTTTAGATGTTGGCAGTAATGGCTCTTCAAAGTTGATTTCATATGAGAATATATTTCCATCTGCACCGCTCGTGTAAAAATATCTGAAAAATTGTACAAATATAAAAAATTATACAATTAGCTTGATCTTTGCAACGTTTTTAATAAACCTAGAATATGTTAATAAATCGATACAGGGACTGAATATACTTACTTTCCATCAGCACTAAACTCGAGACATGTTATGGCCCCCGTATAAAAATCATGCATGGGCAAATAGTAGTTGTCAAGGAAATCGATACGTGGAGTCGGTTGTTTCTGAAAGTGTTGTAATTTATGTTTTAAATCACTCTTAACTCAACTAAACTGTAATGCCTTACAAAGCTTACGTTATCAATTCTCTTTCATATTATTGCCTTGTTAGTTAAAGTAACTAATCTGTTACCTCTTCTTTAGCCAGCCTCCTGCCTTTTAGTTTCTTCAGCAGTTTCTGCTGAGCCATCATCCAAGTCATGTAATGATGCTCATCTGTATCATCTTCTTCAGATGGCATCTTCACTACCCTGATATAGCCGGTGTTAGTCCCGATTATGAGATATCGTCCTTCGCACCTGTGAAATTCTTGACCATAAGTTTTTTTGCATGATTTTAATTACATTTCAAATTTATTTTATTATTAGTAAAAAATTATACGGTCGTTATATTTTTTTCAGTTATTATAAAACTAGACCATAAAAAATATTACTTAGATAAAGTAAAGGAAAAACGTTGTTTATGAAACAAGGCACATAAATTAGGTGGTCTAAAAATAATATGGTCTCCGTAGTTCACCTACTAGGCATATACTATTTTGAACTTTTATTCTGATCTTCTGTTCATCTTTGAAGATATGATTCTATAATATATGAACACCCATCTATCCACCGTATAAAGAGACAGCAGGTATTAAACATTCCACATACTTACACAAACTTTAATGAAGTAATATCATCGCACCAGGCGCCTGGAAAGGGTCCGTACTTCAGCACCTTGTTCCCGCCTGGCTTCACCAGGAGTAGGGCTCCAGTGCCGCGCTGCACTACCCAGATACCTTCGTCGCAGTACTCTGCCCAGGTCAGCGTTGTGCCTAGCAAGCTTTCGCTTTCCACTGAAATCGTCAATCGTTTAAAGTTATATTTTGCAGACTTTGTTTTAAATAACATATTGCTACTCAGGTAATGACCGTCTATTGTACATTCTGATGATGTTTTTTGTTTAAATAATATATTTTGGTGTAATAGTATGTATTTAATTTTAGTTTTTAAATGCCGATTTTGAGATAGGTAGGTACTCCTACAAAAAAAAAATTGATTTGGAACAGAAAACAGGTTGGGTCTGTCGTATCGTAACGCCTGACGAAGAACATTTTATTATTATCTATTCAAATGATGACACACTTTTAAGTATTAGGTATATCATTTACTAGTATCTAGTACTCCCCGGCTTCGCACGGGTAGCCTATATAAAAAAATATCATTATAATATAGCTAATATGTTACTCAGTATAAATGTATTTTCGAAATGATAAAAAATATAGACCCTATAGTATGTAACCCCCCCCGCATATACTCCCGTGACCGGCAGCGGCGCGGCGCCCGCTGACTTTTTTCTAATAAGTACTTACATTTTTGAACTCGTGATATCTTTCGAATGGATTGTCCAAATTCAATAATTTAAAAAGTAATAGAAAGGTATTGAAGCAGTCTTAATTTTAAAGTAATTTATTTAGATAAGGATTAATACCTAATTACAAATATAGAACGTTTTCTGGCGTCGTCATTTTAATTATATTTTTTTGATATTAAAACACTTATTATGACATATCTATAATAGTTAGACATATGCTGTCGGTGACTTTTTTGTGGATGATGATGTGTTCTACAAAATTGTAGTACATGATTTCTTTCTATCATCAATAGTTTCCGCAGCGCACGCGATGTAAGGAATTTCTTATACACCTTGGGTTACATAATTGAAGTTTTAGTAAGGATCCCTAATTTTTTTGAAAATATAATATAGCCTATGTTCAGCACAGATAATGTAGCTTCACAACAGTGAAAGAATTTTTGAAATCGGTCCAGTAGTTTCGGAGCCTATTCGATGCAAACAAACAAACAAACAAACAAACAAACAATCAAATCTTTCCTCTTTATAATATTAGTTTAGATGATATTAGAAAAAATGAGGGTAGTCGACAACTTTTACAAATAGTTGAAAGTTTTACTGGTTCTATATTCAAAAGAAGTTTACTTAGTTCAATTTCTCCAAGCCACACATCTTCTTCATCGTCATCTTTATCCTTCTCTGCTTCTTCTTTAGCTTTGAGTGCTTCCTCATCGATACTGGCAAGGTCCTCTTCAGTAGGAAAGGGTCGGTTGCGCATACTTAAAAAAAAATTGTATTTATTGTTATTTTTATTGCTTATTATAATATTATTTGAGGGAGACCTTTGCCAGCTGTGGGACTCTATAGGTTAAAAAAATTACAAATGGTCCAAATTTTCCATTCCAAGAACACGGTGTCACGGTGTTTTATATCTACTAAATAAAATAGTGTGTGTTTTGAAGAGTTCAAATATAGAACTTACAAGTGTTTCTTTACTAAAGTTTCCTTATAAGAAACAAAGTCCAGTTTGAAAGTTGTAATTTGTGAGTATTTACGCACTTCGACATCTGGTAACACAGCTTCCATTAGGAAACCAACTTGACCGCAGAGTAATAATACTCGCTCCTAAAACCATTAAAATTTTAGATAAGATCAATAATTAAATACTTACATTAAAGTCAAAGTCAAAATTGCTTCAGTAAAATCACAAGGATCATTTAGAATCGTCTTACATACTAGGTGATTCTAGGTGCCAGTTTCACGCGACCAGAGCCTAGAAGAACGGGCAAGAAACTTACGGCCTGGTTCCTACCGTTTTTTTATATGATCCTTCTTACAAAGATTTATTATTATTTCATTAATATAAAAACCGGCCACGTGCGAGACAATAGGCAGACAAACCGCTGAGACTCAATAATAGAGCCCCGCTAGGTACGGAACCCTAAAAATTAGTAGAGATCGAAGAGTTGACGTAAGAAAGAAACGGCTCGTACAATTGCTTTATTATGTTTTTGGGAAGTTTTATCACTGTTATTTTACTCGTGTCGCAAAAAGTGCATTTTTAGCATTTAACTTTTTTACAAAAGTTAAACAGACAAAAATACAACAACACTTCTATAACATGAAACTTACAGAAAAAATCATACCTCATCAGGTTTCCAAGTCATATACTCCACATTGTTCGGGGTTTCAATAAACCCAAGTCTTTGCAATGTAAACGGTGTTCCGAGCTCAAGTTTGTACATAAATATCGTAGTGTCTCTTCCACAGGTCACTAGTAATGTTCTTTGATAGTTTATTGTTATTTGTACCAGAGATTTTGAATGGGGTTTTAGCAGCTGAAATAAATGATCACAACTGCAGTTCATACTAGGCTTTTTGTACATCCAGTGTTTGTTTCACAGAGATATAATAAAAGTATTTGCACTACTGGTAATGCTACGCTTATTTGGATTCTATGTAAGTCCTACGCAGTGAAATGTTCTACGAATTTACTATGAGAAGCTACGCTGTCTCTGCTCAAGTAACGTAGCATATATCTACGAAATGAATTTAATATGCTACGCGGTCTACGCGAAATGCTGCGCTATGAATGTACTAAGACATGCTACGCTATGGTACATGCGATTCTCACAGCATTAGTCTACGAGCGTTCTGTTTTAAATTTGTTCTCAACTGACGTAAGATTTATGTACACACTAAGCTACCGAAGACTCAACTGACGTAGCATCGAGTTCAAATCCACATACTCCATTTCAGTAGTTCACGAATAGTAGGTAGTAGCTAAGATCTACGAAATATCTACCATAGTATACCATGCTGTAGTAAATACTTAGAGTAAGTATGTATGATACCTATATTAAGCAGTGAATATTAAGGCCTATAAACATGCTCTACATTGGACGTCCACTATATACGTGCCCTATGTGGCATCACAGTCTCATGTATTACCGTACCGATATAAGATCCATGACGTCAGCGTGGATAGAGTCATCGCTGTGGACGGTTAATGCAGAATGCACGCGCACATCGACCATCGTGTTCTGAGCCTGCAGTCGCTCCGGGTGTAATAGTAGAGTTCGCATGATGCCGTCCGCGAAGCCTACTATTATTATGCGAGATGTCGCATCCACCTAGAATGTTTATCTGAACTTCATTTGTTATGCTCCAAATACTATGGTGATGGTAGTTTCATCATCATCATAGGCAGCCCGTACCAGCCCACTGCTGGGAAGCTTCCTCTCTCAAACGTCACTCTTTCCTTAAATGGGCCTTTTGCATCCAGGTCCTACTCTGTATGGTAGTTTATTGATGATAAAATATTATACATGGAAAGTCTAATCATCTAAATGACTTCCACAAGAGCTTCCAATTTCTTTAGAGAATTTAATTCTGTATTAATACAGGTAAAATTAGATGATAAGTGATTTTATCTTAGCTTTGCCTCAAAAAGGTCATGTTCGATTTAAGACCTATAATTGTAACCGATGCAATAAATTCTATCTATTATTATTATATGATATACTATATTAAATTTTAATACTTATATAAATGAACATGTAAGTACTTAGGTATATAAGATTTAGGAAAAAAAATTGGAAGAATTTGCGGGAGACTTATGCCCAGCAGTGGGACGAAATAAGTTAAAAAAAATATCAGTCGTTTTAGTTTTAGTGATAAAACTTAATTCAGGGCGAATTACAAGAATATAAAAGTATACACTTACATCGACAGGCGGATAAAGCAGGCACGTCACAGCTGTAGGAAATATATATCTAGCTAATATCGTGTGAGTTTCCGTACTATACGCCATTAGAGCGCCATCTTGCCCGGCCGTTATTAGTATAGGATGCGTTCGTAATGCCGCCATGGCTACTATCCCACCTGCATGGCATGTCATGACTTTACGGTGATTGCACTCTATCTTATCGATTTCTAACTCCACAGTCCATACGCCTCCATTACCATCCTAGTATGAGAAAAATATGGTCAAGACAAGACTACTGTTATTAAAATGTAGGTAAGTAGAATATAATATGTATAACGTTATTGTACACCAATAAAAGAAACATAAAGAAACAAACAATTAAAAATAGAACATACAATGGGCGGTCTTATCGCTATAAGCGATCTCTTCCAGACAACCTTTGGATGGACAGAAAACATTCGATTATACAGAACGGGGCGTTACGAAGTAAATTTTTTAAGCGATACAGAAAATTTTAATTTTAGTGATATCAGATTGGGTCGGCTATTGCAGCAAAAAAAAAGTCACAATATGAAATTTTATATGGTGTCCAGCTCATAATTATGAGGTAAACACCATGATTGAAATATGATTATAATTAAAAGAAAGAATGATTGAATAAAAAAAAATTCAAATGTTATTCAAAGTAGGTAGATAAGTAGTTTGAAAAGAAGAAAGATTTTCTACTAACCTGTGCGTACCAATACATGTCTTTTTGATGCTTCAAGCACATTATTTGGCAACCAGGAACCTAAACACAACATCACTATTAGAAATGCACACTAACTAATAAACTTGAAAATTTATAGCAATAAAAAAGCGGTTTAGTTTATTTTTCTGGCTTATGTGTCTAATTGTTAAAACTGACACTTTAGAATGTTGAAACGATTTCGAAATTGGAATGCTTTTGGCTCAAAAAAGAGCGGCAAACTGGGCGTCTCTCATTGGTTGATTCGGTTAGCGCAAGGTTGCATGACTGTTCGTAACCTATTTGTTCAACATCCAAGGAGTTTTGGGATTTTAAAGATATTTTTGAAGACCTTCAAAATTTAAATAATGTTATATGTACCTACTTATACCTACATAGAGAAAAAAATACTACCAGTTTACCACTCATTTATCTGCTAGTGATTATAGGTCGGTACATACCTATTTATTGCAACAAATATAAATAAGTAAGTACACACTTAAGCATTTGCCCGCTTTATTTGACATGGAAGGGTCCAAAAAACGCCTAAGTATATGAATGTACCTAATGTAGAAAGACATTCACTTAGAAAACGATAAGAATAAACTTACACAAGTCTCAGCGACAGGATTGAGTTCAACATACGGATCTTCTTCAGGCGGATCAGCTTGTTCCACTGTGTCCCAGTACCACGCACGCACACATCCATCACGAGCTATAGTCGTCACTTCGTCTCCTGCTGGACTTAGCATGAACTGGATCTGAATAAATACATTTTCGGGTCAAAATCATGTGTGGTCTCTTACGAAAAGGAAAGATCTTCCTCGCCGAGCGACTTTTGGTTCGCAGTCCGAGGACCGATGAATACTTAGTAATGGATTCTATTACTCAAACTCCGTGATAACTTCGTTTGCACGATCTAAGATGTATCTCTGCCATCTGTTGGTCTGTTGCGTAGACTTCGATGTAGTTCATCATGCAGAGATAGATGGCGTGTTAAGTAAACGTAAACATAAAATAAAAACTGTATTACTGCTTACCACAGGAGCAGAATGGCAGGTTTTCCGTCCTCGCTGTGTCACTTCCACTTTGACTAGACCGGCTTCCCAAACCAGCACGTTACCCCATTCGCAGCCAGACAGCACCTTGAAGAACATTCTTAGGCTTATTTCGGACTTTGCCTAGTTATTAACCTAGCTTTAAGGGAAAACATATAAACTGGCAGCACAGACATACTACAGTAAGACGTTAGATAGTGGCTGGATAGTCTTAAAATCAGCTGTTCTGCAAATAATGTGTTTTGAATTGTGTATTTCGATGTATTTTATAGGAAGAAAGTTGTTGTGCTAGATAGTGGCTGTAAGAAGTAAACTGAAAAGCATAAACATAAAATATAAAATCAAAAAGAGTATATTAGCTCAGAAAGTGCCGCAGAGCACAAAATCCTAGCGAAGAAGGTACAACCGCTTAGTTCATTTGTAAACACGTAGGTACCTACATAATGCATGTCTAAACCTTTTCATCCGGCATTGGATAGACGCCAAGAACATCGCAGATTTCGGTTTTACCGAACCGTCCCAGTTCACCCTTTAATTTGAGACCGGTAAACGTCTCCGCCATCTTCCAAAATTTGATGTGAGCAGCGCCTAGAATACAAGATAAACAGTTTTGAGACAAAACTATTTATTTTGGCTGAGTCTAAAGTCAAGTCTAAAGCTCTTGTATTTTTTCGCTCAAGAAACACGGAAATACACATTATAACTTGTTTTATATACTAAGTAATGAAGGTAGGTAGTCTGAATGAAGTTTTCAAAAGCGGTATTTTTTTCTGAAAACTTTCGTGCTATGCTGTGGTTGGTACAAAATGAGCGGGCAAAAGTTGGGGCTATTAATTTTCCAAACATCACTAGGTATTTAAAATACGTGACCCTGTCACGCGAAAATGTTTTTTATGGCATATTTACCATTCTATCTATCGCCTGTGTAGGTACTTGTTAAATTAGCATCACTTAGACACGATCCACTTAAACATTAGTCTTTAGCTCAAAATTCTAATGTCTGCTCAATATACCACCTTGATTTATAAGAAATACGGAAATTTTACCCCAAGCCATATTCTACTTACGGCCGGTTTCTCGAACGATGATCAACGAAAAAATCAAATAATTACTATGTGTCAAACTCGGATCAATCGTGATTTGGGTTTCCAGAAACCGGCCGTTAGTTTTTGTAAAATACTTGCCAGCAGTGGTGAGTTGTCCCGGACAATAAGGAGAGAACATGACGCCGTTCACATCAAAAGTGAAAGCGCTCGTTCGCAGTAGGATTCTGTGACGTTTCCATGTCCAGATAGTAAGGTTGTAGTCGGGCTCCTTGCCAACTGACGCGAGAAGCTCGCCGTCTGGACTGCGAAACCCCAAACATCTTATGATCGCAGGCAGTCAGAAGAGGGCTTAGTCCGAGGTCGCATTTTAAAACTCTCTACTCTTGAGCCGACAGTCGTCTCTCGGATGTCCTTATATTTTTGTATGGATATCCGAGAGACGCCTATCGGCTCGAGAGTAGGGAGTTTTGCAAATGCAACACACTAAGCCTCAGACTAAGCCCTCAGATGGATAATGTCCAGTCGTTTCAAGAAAACTATGAACTACATAGGTAATATTTGAAACTATCACGGTTTTTAAAACAGTTTTCTTTATAAACGGGATATTTGTAGTACCTACTTACTAGGTATCAGTAGTGATCATGGCGCATGCAACTGTGCCGAGAAATACTTAAGTAATCAAACTCACACATCATGGTAAATATCCCGTTCATATAGAAAACTATGTACCTACTACACCGAATCTGAATGTGGCTTAGTTATGTTACCTAAGAGTATCGCTAGTTAAGATCGTTAAATAATTGTATCTACCTATTTACCTAAAATCCAGAATAGAAAAAGCATTCGTTGTTCCATCTCTGAGAACAGCGTCTATTTCCATCTGAGGCCACGTGTACATCAGAATAAGAGGGTCTCGATCACCCTCCCTGCATTCTGCTATCGCTATGCGGTAGTTCGGGTCTTTCCTGTAAGACTAATCGAAAAACTATATTTAAAGAATCTTTGAAACATATAGGTATTCTCCCCTATAGTACTCCAGAGGGGTAAGCACGAATAGATAATGTTACAATCGTAAATGTAACGCATTTAAAATACACTGCGCGCTAACGCAACGTTCGACGGTAAAGGTGAGTGCTTAGTCCGAAGTTGCATTTTAAAACTCCCTACTGAGCTGAGAGTCGTCTCTCGGCTCGAGAACGAAGAACGAGCGAGGGATGCGCAATGCATCTCAAATACGTCACCGTTTCGATACTTTAACGATTTCCACATTTATCCGGGCTAAACCCTTAGGAACGTATCTAGTTTATAGTAGATATAAACTAGATTACCTACCGTAATATTTCCAACAGAGCCTCCAGTGGTAGTTCTCCGGAACCATGTCTGCTTTGTATTGACGTCCAAGAAAGTGATGATGCTGCCAGCCGCGTAGCACACCACTGAATCGTCGCACGCACACAAGTTAAAGTACTTGTGGCAGTTGTAGCCGTATGAATGTCTTTACATGTCTTAGGAATAATATTGGTAGTAAACTAGCAAAAACTTTCCTAGGAGCTCAGAAAAAAACTCAATCACGAATGAATGTGACACAGTTCCAAACGTAGCGTCTCTCTCTGATACATCGCACTGTGTCAGTACAAGGTACAACGTTGGGCAGGCTTCTATTATTGCCGCGCAATGTGACTCGAATACGACTTTAGCCAAAACGGTAGTATTGACCTGCCTAGTACTAAGTAGACAACGTAGACAACTATGTACGAAAAATGGGAGTTCAATCCCCCTGATTGGACTTCTTGTCATCGAGCAACTAGTAGGTACCTAGATAAGCTTCATTACGATGAGGAGGGTAACCTAGGTAACTAGTAGGTATGTACCTACCATCCGACATTTAACTTTAGGTGAGGTAGGGTGACCAGATGCAAATTTTAAAAGTCCTGACAAAATTCCTGATTTTCGGCCAAAATTCCTGACATCGTGTTTAAGTTTTATAACAAAACTAATTTTATTATATTTTTCCGCAATAATTCAAAAGTTATTTCAAAATAAAAATTAATTATTGAATCCAGTACTTTTAATATTATACAGGGTGTAACAAATGAGGTGAACCAAAAGCAAAAGGGCGATAGGGGAGCTCAATGCCTATCGATATAACCCCCATGTATGTTCAGCGATATTCAGTCGTTCAAAAGTTATTCTCACTTTTATGTTTTTTTTTTCATGAAAATATTTTAGGTTAGATTTCTCAAGTATACCCAGTTTGGGTATACTCAACCTGAACTTCAGCGATAAACTTTAGTAGCAATTTAAAAAAAATACTTGCTGAATACTTTTTTCCACAACCTATTTTAAAAACTTCCTCCATTTATGGAGAAGTTACCCTGAAAATTTCATAAGGCTAGTACAGAAGGATCATGTTAAAATGTGAACTCAAGTGTTGTAAAAGTGCTGAAATCGACGGTTCAATCGACCAACACGATGGTCCGAGTAAGTCTCAGATTGTTTGCCACCCCTTCTAATCAATTGCTCTTGGTATATTCTAACAACCTCTCGAGCGTTTCTTTGAGCTAAAACATAACAATAACACATTTCTGCATATCTACGAGGAGAATATGGCATGATACACTAATCGCAAAGTTTGTACAGTCAGTAAACGCGCAGTTTTCGCTAAAGTAAAGATAATCCAAATTCCAAATTCGGCCGCACTTTTTTTAACCCCTGACTCCAAAATAAAGATTTATAAACTAAAACCCGACTACGAAATCGTGTTGGTCGATTGAACCGTCGATTTCAGCACTTTTACAACACTTGAGTTCACATTTTAACATGATCCTTCTGTACTAGCCTTATGAAATTTTCAGGGTAACTTCTCCATAAATGGAGGAAGGTTTTAAAATAGTTTGTGGATAAAATATTCAGCAAGTTTTTGAAGTGAAAACTTCTATAGCGGCGCTGGGTGGGTAAAAACTTTCAAACTCGCGTCAGGGTCACGTGACGTTGATCGAAGCGTAAGATCGAGGGAAAGGGAGAGGAACTAGTATCTCCCACTCTTTCTACCGTGCCTGAGTGTGCTGACTCTGTTTAGGCGGCACAGGGCGCTTGCGCGAATGTGTCTGTGTCATTGTGATTGTCATTGTCATTATGACGTCTGTGGTTATATTTTTATGTGAAAACTTAGAAGTGAAAACACAACGTTAATATTGAAGTTTTCACTACTGCCGGCACTCCCGGAGTGCTACCTTTTTTTTTTTTTAAATTGCTACTAAAGTTTTTCGCGGAAGTTCAGGCTTCGGATTTTTCTGCAAAGATTATTTTTTATTTGGAAATCAATCAAATAAGGACTCAAACTGGTATTGCAGTACGAAAGGTCTACTATTAAGCTACAAGGTGTAAAAAAAATACGGTTGTAGCCTTGATAGTTTGGGTATACTTGGGAAATCTAACCTAAAAAATGTTAATGAAAAAAAAAAACATAAAAGTGAGAATAACTTTTGAACGACTGAATATCGCTGAACATACATGGGGGTTATATCGATAGGCATTGAGCTCCTCTATCGCCCTTTTGCTTTTGGTCCACCTCATTTGTTACACCCTGTATATCAATGTTGATTGTTTGATGTCAAAATCGTAAAAAAAGTTAATTACGATTAATGACAATTTCCTTTTTGTTATTGTGACTACAGATAATAGTTTAAAGTGTAAAAAAAAAATTATTTGCCGAGAAATTGTTGAGCGAAAGGCTTGTGAAGCGAAGAGTCTATTTTTTTACTTAGAGGTTTTTTTTTGTTGATTATTTAAATTGTATATTATTATATGTCAGTGTTGATTGTTTGATGTCAAAATCGTAAAAAGTTAATTTAATTACGATTAATGACAATTTCCTTTTTGTTATTGTGACTAAAAATAAAAGTTTATAGTGTAAAAAAAAATATTGTTTCATTTATTTGCCGAGAAATTCCTGACATTTCACTTTTCCGGCCGCATTCCTGACATATGTCTAAAATTCCTGACATGTCAGGAAAATTCCTGACATCTGGTCACCCTGGGTGAGAGTGGCAAATATACCGTCGATCGAAAATAAGAAAAGGATACTGAAACTCAAATAAATCCAAAGGTATTGTAGAGTCTAATGTATTGACTGCACCAGAGTGGAACTCATCGGGGTCATACTCAGTGAGGATAGACTCATCTTCCACCTCCTCCTCTTCCAAGACCTCTGGGAGTTCCTCTTGGGCTGGCAGTTCTTCTTCTTCACCTAGACAGCATTAAAAACTACGTAAGATCTACCGATGTGAGTGGAGATTTATTCTGATTAGATAACATTACTAAATGGTAACCAGTAACCACTAAAATTCAAAATAAAACAGTTAGGTACGTACCTTCGCCTGGAGCTTGTGGTTCGTCAGCCATAACTATTTGAAACTCTCTTTGATGTAATCACACTCAATGAAAATCAAGAAATAACCTTTAGTTCCTATCTATAATACCTACTTTATTTCTATTTTCTGCCGATATTTTTATGTTGTCAAGCATTTTTCAATCAAACGGCAAGCTAAGCAAGTCGTCATGGAAACTAGGTAGGTACCTACATATAGTCTAAGATCCGGCTGCAGGATTACTGCGCTCATCTGTTTTTTGCTGAAAACCAAATTTTTATGTATATTTATAATTAGGAGAATATATATTTATCAGGTTGCCTAGCAAAATTTGGCCGCCAGTATGTTTAATTAAATTATTTTTAATTATTTTTTGGGAAAAATATCGTTCACTTGTTTTTTAAATCAAATAACGTCTACATCATGGCAATTAATATAAAGACTAGAAAAAATCAGCAACCCTTATTTGCGGGTAGATTTAATTAAGCAAACAATATGATAAAAAATGGAAAAAAACATAGCTTTAATTTGATATGCAATTAATAAATAAACGTTATGCACGTATAAATATATCGAAATCATACCTAGCTGCGAAGAGGTGCGGCCAAGTACGCGACGGCAACCGTGATTTTTTTGAATCTTCATATAAATTGCCATGATGTAGACGTTATTTTATTTAAAAAACAAGTGAACGATATTTTTTCCCAAAAAACAAAAAATAATAATTTAATTAGACATACTGGCGGCCAAATTTTGCTTGGCAACCTGATAAATATATATTCTCCTAATTATAAATATACATAAAAAATCGGTTTCCAGCAAAAAACAGATGAGCGTAGTAATCCTGCAGCCGGATCTCGTACTAATAGGAAAATTAGGAAAAGTTCTACGTGACATTCGACAATGAAATTTATTTTCTTTTTTATATGGCTTCTGCTCGGAACATTATAAGTAGGTATGGAAAATTAGTATTTTTCATGGTATGAGTAGAATACATACACAATAAATAACAGTAGACATGAAACCTGAACTATGTTTTCTAAAGTCTTGTTTGCTTGACGGAAAAAATCATCAATCAAATCAGCTTACATAATCTGTGGTCGAATAATTTTGAAACAAAAGTCGATATCCATTGTTCTAAAACATTCCCTATTGCTTTGTGAATCATACATGATTCACAAAGCACACAAAGCAATGTTTTAGAACATGATTTACATGTACCATAGTGAGTATACTCATTACGGTACAAGTCAATCATGTTTCAGTCAGTCAGTCAGTGTCAACTGTCAGTATCAATAATAACCAACGTCAATTTTTTTGTTTGCTTGTTGCTTGCTTTGCTTGTTTACTTACATGATTGATTTAAAAAGAAAGAAAAAAAAATGTTATTGTTTACGTCTTCAAATTGGATTGGACTATGAACTTTGACTTGCTTTTGAGAAAAAATAAACAATCCATAGCCCTGTAGCTATAATGTCGCAGTCGCAGAGAACCGCAGTTATTAATTTGTACAAAACTGTAAGTTATCTATCGAATCATAATTTGTTATTTACCAAATACACCTACTGTAAAACTTTCATATTATAATATTTCGTGTAGTGCTCGAGTTAATTACATTTTCTCCAATATCAGGTACTTCCTAAAGCCTTACAGGCTGCTAGGTAATGTAAACCTACCTATAATCTTTATTTTGTATCTTCCAGCTATTATACTTAGGTCGAGATTGGCCTCAAGGATATGACCTCTTCAGGAAAAGATTACACAAAGTTTTCTCCAAAAACAGTGATGAAACAGATCCTAAAAAAATAAGCATCATGATAAAACACGGAGAATTTGTAGTTAAAGAAATTGAAGCACTTTATATGCTGAAGAAATACAGAGCAATGAAACGGAGGTATTATGATGATAGCTAACCGGTATGAATATTCTTTTCTTATTGTAAACGATCCCTTCTACTTTATATTTTTAGTGCAGGATTTTCACAGATTATAATTTTAAAGCTATTTGGGCCATAACCATAACTTTATTGTAGGTGAAACATATCTTAGTAAATTAGTACCTAAATGTAAATAAAAATATAGGTAGGAATAAAATGTAAATATCTTAAAATCTGTGATAATTAAAAAATAAAAATTCAACAATTACAAGAAATTGGTCGTTTAAAAATTGAGGAACAATAAAACAAAACTATCTATGTAATTAATGTATTATAGACATTCTTTGTTTTACATAATTCATTTCTATAATAAACTCTATTTAATTCATCAAGTGTTGTAATAAAATAAAATATCTAACATTTCTAAACAAAATGCTAATAAATATTTAACATAACATGAACTCGAAAATGTTTTTTATTTAAATGGTGAATGATATGATAATTTTATCAATTTCAGAGATAGTTATATACATTTAAATCTTTGATAACAGCTGTTATCACATTAGGTCACACTATTGCAAAATGCAAAAGATGTCAATGAAAATACAAAGTTTTTACAATATTTATAACACATTTACACATACACATGTCAGTATTTTATGGACACTTCTGATACTGATCAGTTGAGCTTTCTACAGTTGGAATAACTGCCGATAGCTCAACCCTTTCTTATGTAAATATGTTGTAAAAAGTGTAAAATTAATTACAAATACACCTTGCATTAGTAAATCTAACTGCGTTGGTAAAACAACTTTGATTACATGGATACAATATCTAATTTAGCAAAGAAGTTGTAACAAACAGCGATAATTACAACAGCACAACACATCCAACACCGGCTAATATGATATTCAAGGTGTTGAACGATATAACATTTCAATTTATTGACATCGAAAACTGGATTAAATATTTGGTATTTTCTACAATAGCCTACAATGTCTTGGTCAGTTATAGAGCACATTTATGATACTCAGGAAACTTTGAGACAAGTTAAATTTCTATATTTTTATATACTGTGTGTATCTGAATCCAGAAAAAGTTTTGCTTTAAAATAATGTCAGTATCGTGAAAGTGACATTCTAACTCAGATTTGGATCAAACAATTGCTTTATTTAAGCTTATTGTTTGGTAAAAGATCTATCTTATAATGAGTCAAAGTCGACATTTAGACTACATAATAATTTGCAATCAAGACTTTATAAGACCAGACTTGTATGTTGTGTTTAACCTTGGTAACAATTCTGAAGAAATATGATTCCGTAGTATATTCTATGTCAAGTAGTATAACTACTTGAGAACCATAATATTTAAATGTCTCAATATACATGTTGTATATACCGCATGACTCTTAATATAGATACCGCATATATACCTTATAGTTCCAACACATGGCTATTGCAAGAAATGGTAGGTAAATACCTAGATCAGTTAATTTTAATATTATTCTAGCGATTATTCACATACTTCGTGGCTTTTATTAACAATATTACAAAATGGTACTTATATAATTTATTTAGCAATGGAATGTCTATATTGTCAATTCTACTGAGGCTCGATTCTTCTTCCAATCTGAGATTATAAAGTTGAGTTTTTTGCAACAGATTCATTTACAGTTAAATATTGTAAATATAATATACTGTATGCGGCTTTTTTATATATTATTAGAATATATTATATGTCACGCAAATAAAACTTAATAATAAATAGATTTTAAGAAAATTCTTCACCCTTTTAAGGGATGTTAAAGTATTTTTTTTTTAATAATCAAAGATAAATAAAATATATTAAAACTGGCAATAAATCTGTTGCATTATCCTTAAATACAACTTATATTACATTAATATAATTTAAATATATTAGACTGTATGTACTTGAACCACAAATCTAATCCTACTCGTGTTGGTGCACTTCTAATATTACATGAAGCCCGATTCCATTAGTTCTATATGTAGATAATATATTACGTGATTGTGAAATTTAACATGTGATTATATTAGGTTATATACACAATAATCGTACATTTGAGATCAACAGTTAAGCCGTAGCTAATTACGATTATGAAAGTTAGTTTCATTATTGTAATTCGCAAACTTGATAGCTCACACTAATACTGAAATAATAATGTTACTTATTATTTATATTGTTATCTAACTCAATATTACATATAATTAGGTAGTTTACTTTTGAAACTGATAGCGATTATATGTTTATATTTATACCATGACTTGTCAGCTGATGTTTCGGCATAGCTCGACATGTTAGTTTTCGTGGTATGCAACAATCATGATTTTGAAAAAATAAATCGGATATGCAACTATCCGGTATGTTTTTTCATCTTTGCTTTTAATTCTATTTTTGCTTGACTAGTTTCGATGACAATTACTTAAAATAAGCGTCAATTTCTGGTAAATTTTTAAGAAGTTGAAATAAAATACATCGTGTATTTCGCTAACGTTCATTTATAAATAGTTATTAAATAAGTTGTCATGCCTAAACAATAATATATATCAAGGTACCTATACGATAGGCCTAATATTCCTCCTAAAATGAGAAAACTATTAAACAAATAATAAGTCGTAGGTACTCAGACATGGGACAATAATACAAGAAGTTCTCCTCTCAGGAGGAACACGATTTAGTTAGATTATAATAAAAGGATATAAATATTTTAACACTTACACGATAGTAAAATAGAATGTTGTAAATTTAACAGGTTTTTAAACTTATTTACACAAGTGTTCTGAATTTAGACGAAGTATAGATAGAAGAGTAAAATCATATATTTACGAAAAGATTTCACCTTCTCTGTATTAAGAAGGTACACAAATAGATTTTTGTTATAATCTGATGGTAAATTGAAGTAGCTTTATACTTTAAGTTAAACAATAACAATAGTTCTGAAAATAATGTCAATATCATACATACTACGACAAGAACGGTACACAATAGCAAAGTAATGTTACTTATTTTATTCTACATTCTTTACATGTGTTACGTTATTGCCTGACTCTTATCAAATTAGCCACATTCGAGTATTAATCCAGGAAGAATATATAAAGTGTTAACATGAAAACGATTGATTTCTAAGGATATTGAGAAATCCTGTCTCGATCTCGACCGTTTTAATATATATTTTTGTAATATATATTATCTATTTATTTGAAAATTATACTACCTTATATCTGTATTTTATATGATAACGTGGGACTTTCAGTTTGCTATATATAATTTTACAAATAAAATGCTATTGAATCCACTAACATAATCCTTAGCAATAGAGAGAATTGCAGAGTCAAGACAATTTTCAAGGTTTTCGTTAAAAATAACACCATTATCCAGTTGTAGTCCTTTTCATTTTCTTCAACTTTTCTTCACGGTTGTTTTTACATCCTGAAAGATATAATTTTAGGTATAGTGCCCGTATAAATGCCTTGTTTATATTTTATCTTAGTGGCAAAATTTAATCGACCTTTTTCTAACTCTCAGCTTCGTATCTATCGGTTATAAGGATAATATTGCGGATGAAATTACCTCACCGTTGTTTAATCCTTCTTTTCTCCATCCTCGGGGTCCTTGAGGGTATGCCACTGTGCGATGGGACGACGGGGACTGGCCAACATGTCGGACCAGTGGCGCAGCTCAGTGCCGGACGCGTTGTATCCCAAGCAAACCTTTCCGATAGGCTCAGACGTACCGATGCGATCGTAGTCGACCACCGTTACCACTAGATTCACTTTCTACAGTACAACTTTAAATTAGTAATAGATTCAAGTAGTAGTAGCGCTACAGCAGCGTGAATAAACAAACGCTAACGTTAGAGATTGAAATGAAATCTCAGTGTTGTTTTTGTTCTATTAGCAAATGAGTGTAATGATAGACTTTAGTGCGAAGAAAAGTTAGTCGTTCTAGACTAATGAATAAAGTATACATAGTACTATTTGAAGTAGAAGCTTACGATTGTACTACATTTTATGTTGTGCCAATTCATACAGTGTATCTAGAAAAAAAAAACTGAGTTGACAATTTTTTTGTCATTTGAATTGAAATGCAGCTAGTAAATTATTATTACTAACGTAATTGTAGCTTAACTGATATTGTAGCATTATTATCAAATATCAAACTTTTGATTGTTTTTAATAGTGGGTAATCACGAACAACACGACATCAAGCAACATCAACATGCATTTGACTGTAGCAAACAGTACATGCATAAATAAACATAAATAGTTACCAAAAATAATATTACTAAAGCAGCAGACTAAACTAAGATAAGATAAAAATGAAAGACATGCAGAAGAAGAACGAGGGACTGGATTCCTCAAAACCATAAGTAATTACAATTTGAAGTCACCAAATTGCAATGCAGTCACGAGGGGAGATTGTTGAACACCACTTCGCTTAGGAACAACAATCGTTCAAGACAGTAAAATAAGAGCTAACAGACAAAGTGAAAACCTTCATTTGAAACACCCAGTTGCATATAAAGGTCTACAATCTGCTGACGTTAACACTAAAAGTACTGACTGTGAACAATACGTTGTAGGAACGGAGGAAGAAAGGACAGACGCTAAGATACGACAGAGTTTAAATAAAGGAAATAGCAAAACATCGAAGGACAACTACTAACAAACTACTAACGAACATAATAGAAACAAGACATTTCTTTTGCTATTTAACATCATTTTCGGACTACATACTCGGATCATTCGTACAGGATTCTAGGGATAAGGAAGTGTAATATATCACGAGTACATCGCATAATGATGTTACATTTAGGTATATAAAACATAAAATATTCAAAGTAAACATACAAGGAGTTATGTTTAGGAAGAGGATTGGCATGGATGCAAGTGGTGTGCCTACCACCAATGTATACTGACAAAAACAAGTACACAACATCAAATGGCGCACAGTATAGACAATATCGAACGAAGAAGACTCTAATATATATCTCAGGATCACAGAGGCTTTCTTTATTCTTGTTGTCAAAGCCGTGCGCTAAAACATCGATATTTTGATAAATCTCGGCTCGCACCTGTATTTGTTCGAATGGTACTTCAAAAGTAAATGACTCGTTGTAATAGGGATTCAGTGTGCATTTCTTGATGCTCGTTTTCTTCTTCTTGAGACGTTTGCCATTTTGCATGAGTGCTATCTTTACGTACGGATCTGATGTTGGGGCACGCAGTTGCCGGATATGAAAAAGGATAAATGATGTATTAGTACGAATACAAATTTAAGAAGGTAAATTGTAAGAAATATGTATTACCTAATCCAAAAGTAAAATGTGATGATACACAAAAAATACTCATTTGCTTTAATTTTGATAAAGACGTGAATTCTACCAAATCTTGTTAAATGTAATCTACTCTGATCTAATACAAGCTGTTATAGTTTAAACCAATTTTGTTGAAGTATTATGTACAAAACAAAAATGTGGTTGCATTGCGTCCTACAAATAATAAGTAAGTATTTAAAAAAATACTCTTTAATAAATTGTTTTTAAGGTGTTGAAAAGCAAAAGTAATGCAGATAACAAAAAATCCTATAAAATGTGAATATAATGTAGTTTATTATTATGTAACTGTGATGTGTTATATAATATCACTGTTATGTAATAATAATTTAAAATGTTCATATAAATAAGCACAAGTTAGGTACTCACACTGTGAACAATTAATAAAACATACACAATATGTCTGTATTTTGTATAAATATTTGCTATTCATGTGATCTGAGATCTACCCTGAGAAAAAACACAGATAAAAAGTACCTAGATAGTTTATCAAACTAAACCCCTGTGAAATGAGACAGAAGTGTTAGGTAAACGTGTTATTTGTTCAGTTAGTGGAAAAGACAAGTTGTAGAATAAAATCGTACCTGATAGTCCGCCAACGTCCATTTTCTTCAAGTTCTTGGCTTCCAAGATTACTACGGTCAGTTTGCCAGCCGTCGGTACATAACGCAATGAGAAACAAATGTCACCCAACTTGTTATCCTGTAATATGCATTGATTACTTAGTTTGTTACCTAAAAATGTATTATCACAAGACAACATCAAAAAATATCATTTTAATAACAGCTACGGTTTTGTTATTCAATTGCACGAAACAAATCATGTTGATTTTAAACTCAGTTTGTTTTAAGTAGCTGTTTTGATATGAAGTATTGAATAACCTTGTAGGTATTTGCGATTAGCTTTCGTAGAATCTTTTGTTTTTTTTTATCAGCGTCATATGCAAATATTATAATCAATGGAATATATTGGATTTGAGGTACCTATGTCCTGTATTATTAAGTTCATATATATTTTTTTACAAGTTATTATGTAATAATTTATGTGAGAATGGAATATATTGTAGGATTCAGTTGTGTGAAGGATGCGTTCAGAGAACGGGTTTGGAAAGCTGTTAGTAAAACATAGTAAAATATAATATGGGCCAAAAAACGCGGCTTAGGGCGGATCGGGGCACTCAAAATCTCGTTACACCAAACAAAAAAAAAACAATAATAGCTCCGTGTAACCTATAAGCAAGTTTATGGTTGTTTTAATATCAGCAAAGAATTTCAGTATAAATATTAGACAAGATAAAAAATTCTAACTGAAAATCTGTGCTGAATTAGTTTCCTGATCGGAACACAATACCCCATAAACAGTCAAATTATAGCCTCAAAATATAAATTGGAGATTGCATCTAGACAAACGCACATTAGACGAACACTTCCATTGCGTTACATATAACGTTTTAGCACATAATTCATCTAATAACACATTGATTAATCTAGACGCACAAAACAAAAATAACGATACTCATATCAAACTTAATATAAAGCATTTTCCGCTGAAATATATATTGATTTTTTGTTAGGAGTGTTGATTATTACGATCTGTTGCCGAAATGAAGCCAATATCAAATTTTGTGACACCCAGCTCAGATCATCAATATGTACCATTAAACCTACTAATCTATAACCTAATCTAGTGTTAGTATCCTGACTCAGCCCTACAATATATACAAATATATATAATTCAATTCACCTTGCAGAAGACTTACCATTTTAGAAACAGATCGCAATTAACTAATATTCATACACAAATAAATATGACACGTACCTATTAGTCAACTAAAAACTTCAATTGTGAAAATATGCTTTGAATTTTTTAGAGGACTATTTTCTATTTGCATACTTACAATATTCAGTAAGGGTTTGCAGCCACTAATTACTAATACAATCCACTAATTAACATTTATATAAACAGTACAGTGAATGTGGAATAGGTTTTAAGCAGCGCGTGTTACAATGGTGCTGTTGGCATTAAAAGTGCTTAAGATTTTCAGGATTTTCTTATACTTTCATATTAAAAATGGTTCAAATAACCTCACTGACAATCTGGGTCTTTTGCGCGTTTTCTGAACTCAGTAATTTAATTAATGAATGTTTTGTGGTGTTTTTATATAACTTTAAGTGTGTGAAATTGAGAGATGCTGAACTTACCGAAGTCAAAACGGATAATAAGAAGTAAAATATACTGGAATGCATTAATTGTTTATACATATATTGAATCATAATGATTTTGAATAATAATAGTTTCAGGTTTAAAATACTGGTAGGTTGTGGTGTATAAGTTCATGTTAGTAGGTACTCTTAAGTTTTGATTAGCTTGGGACTAAAGAGCGGTTTGTGAAATGTCTGTGAATATTTATTTCATTATTATTATTTATCGTGGTTCATTATTAAGTTAAATATAAAACAGTCAAGTTCCCATAGTACAAGCTTTGCGCTTAGTTTGTAAATGTTTGTACGATCTGCAAATATTTATTCCGGCTGTTCTGGGTATATTATATGTACTTATAATAAAATTATCTATCTATGTAATGTATTGTATTAAGTATGTCAGTCTTCTAGTACCCATAACACAAGCTCTGCTTAGCTTGGGGCTAGATGATGTTTGTGTGGATTGTCCAGCATTATTATTTATTTATTTATTTTAGTTTGGGCCTAGAGTGTGATGTGTGAATTGTCCGTGAATATTTATTTATTTATTAATACATAATACATTAATTAATGTGCACCATGCGCATCATTGTAACAGGTACGTAATTACCTACCATGCAGGAGCTTACATTGGTTCAAAATGTTCAAATGAGTAATCCTCGATTTAAACAAACTTCCTTGTTTACTGTTTAGGCCTGCAACACTAAATATAATCATCAGTATATTAATATGAAATGATCAATATTGTTCTAAAATTAATAATGGCGTGTACTCGATAGGGATGTTAGCATTCAGAATTTTGTATTGAAAGTTTTAGACAAAATTTTTAGAATTGTACGAACCAATGTAGTCTTCTTATATAGAATACGTTTATACTTATAGCCAATCAGTGAGTTATTTTGACCGAGTTATCATTTGGTTTACCACTAGAAGTTTTATCAAGTTATATGTAAAATGTGGTAGCACGATAAAACAAATGATAATTCAGGGACGTGAACACAACATTTAGACGAACATGCAACATTCCCCAGCCGCAGTATTAAATTAAAATAAAAGTGTTGGATGGAAAAAATAAAAGATAAATTAACAAAATAAAACGTGGTATGAGAGGTGATATTAGGTAAAATATAAAATTTTATGTTTTATTAGATATTTTATGACGATGGGCCCTACCATCCTTCTATCGTTGAACGAATTAAATCTACAGTCACTTCTTCTCTTGTTTTCTCAATGGCGAAGTTAATGTTAAAGTCACAATTTTCGCAATTTATTTGAATCGTTTATTATCAGTAATGTAGCACGCTTGCAAATTATCACTTCAAACGTAGGTACAAACAATTTTGATGTGTCACAAAATAATACTTACGTGAATGATCATTTCGTTTTGAAGCGGCATGCAAGATTGTTCAGGACACAATCAAACACAGCCAAGCAGAGCAGAGAAAATATGGAGAAAAAGAGAAAAACCAAGTAAATACATTTTTGCTGTCGAAATTAATTATTATCAGAAAATAAAATACTCAATCCATAATATTGAGGTTCCTTGACTGCAGGCAATGCTGTGCAGCATCACTTTCGAAATGTCTTAAGGCTATAAATGATATTTGTGTGACAATATTACAATGGTCAAGGTAACTCTATTCAAAAAAGTGCAGTAAGTTTTCAAAAATGTAATCTATTCATCCAACGAACACTTAGTACTTTAGTTAGTCAACATAATGTACTTAATATCAGGTGATATTTGTCACAAGTAATGCCAATACGAATTGAAAAGTTTGAAAACAATTCAGTTAAAAAAAAATTTTTTGATGTCAGAATGAGGATACTGTGTTCGTCGAATGAATAGGCAATAGTTATCAAAATTAATGCTGTTCTGCCAAAACACAAAATTAACAATGATTTCAAATAAAATCGTTTAAAAATTAAATAATACCAAGTAGATACTTACTAGGTTACCATGTCAGGGTTAGTATAAGTAGTGTTTTGTATGTGTTTTGCCAGCCTAGCCTAAGCTAAGAAAATATAAAATTCTCCTTATAATATCAGATCAAGTTTCTGTAATAGAGTTATTTGTTAGTAGGTATTCTAGAAGTAATTCTAGATTATCATTCCTTAGTAGATCGCGTGCCTGAGTGTCTGCTGATGTGACCTGGGTGTATCCGGTTCCGTTTATCCAATAATGATTTGTTGCAACATTTTGTGCTATTTGCACAAGTTTCAAATTTATATAAAGCTTTGAACTAAAGTATAGAAAAAAGTAGAGTACCTACGTAAACCGGTAATGCTAAGACGCGTTCGAATTGTTAGAAATTAACTAAGTTCCTACATTGTAAATAATTGTTGAAGAATATCGATTATTATTTCAAGACATAATTTTCTAACAGAAAGCTTTCATACGTACATCCTTAACTTTGTAAAGGCATCATTAAATCTATACCTAATATAAAATTATACATTTACTTAGTTTTGCGTAAAAAGCAAGTGTGGTCATCAGTTTCTGTGCGCAATGACCATAAATTTTCATTTTTACATTTAATTAGGCATTTGTAGTAAGAGCATAGTATTTTCATAGGTGGAGGATGAGTGTGTGGGTGTGATCGCACCTGTCCACCTTCGCCTTCAACGCTCTGCAGCTCGCGCCATTCCTCGATAGTCTGCGCCAAGTCCACCTGGCACAACGGTACCTTCACCTCACCAATCTGGTCATGTTTTGAGAAGCGATCGAAGTCGAAAATCGCAAACACCAGGGTCTTGTTCATAGCATCGGCATACGGCACGTTCTGGACAAAAACAAGCGTCATTTTGCTATACCTACACGAATTTAAATTAGCGTGGGCTTGGGTTTCAAATTTCACTTGCCTTGAATTGGAAGATCTCGTTAAAGACAGGGCTCAGAGTTTTACGGTGGACTTTGGTCTCAAACTTCTTTTTCTTGTCAGGAAGCAGGTACACTTTCACATAAGGGTCAGAAGTACCACCCATGTCGAGAGCCGGCAGGTCTTCGGCTTGGATAACGGTCACAGACAGGCTGTTGCTGTTAAAGTCATACTCCAGCTGCAAAACATTATGCAATGCTGTTAAAACTTTATGAGAGTGAGTTGAGTGGCCTCTTATGATTGTCTGAGCAAATAAAAATTGGTTGAATCGGTATCTACAATTACGTACTACAGACTGAGTCGTAAATGGTTAACGAGTTAGGAAGCAATGACTTTATGACTACCAAACAAAACTGGCTCGAACGAAGAGTGAGGACCGCTAAATGTGTTCACATAGATTGTACCCGCTATGAATGAAGTACTGACAAAAGGTATCGTGCTGAATGTGGGTCAAAGCGTGTTTTTCATGAAAGTACGAATGTGAAATCCATCACCTTGTGTTTTGAGAACCAAGCACAGTGCGTCTAGGTCTTCATCCTCCGTTGCTTTTAAACGTTTTCTCTACGAACCTTGTACTGAAGTTTTCCTAACTTCTGTTCTTCTTTCTTGGAGTCACCATCGTCCGGTTCCTCAGCGTTCTCCGTGAGCTCTTCCATGTCCGGCTGAACCTACATGCACGTCCCGCGGCAAATTTCACATGAAAATTATATTTCTTAACAATAAATGGCCTTGAATATCATCGTCAATAACACTTAAACTTCCAAGATTTATTACTTAACTGGTACCTTATTCGTAGCAAATCTATTTATATTTCAAAGTTGGCAAACAACGGACTCTGTTGTATAATATTATTGATCAAAGCCGTATAGAGTAGGCGTTTTCAGTTCATTGTTTATTATCCAATGGAAACTAACTAATCGATGTGTTTAATCAAAGGTACCTGTCGTTTATGTTTACCATCCATCGTTCTTTCAACTTCGTTATTGTAAACCGTCAATTAGTTTCCTGTTTCCAAGTGATTATCAAACTATGCTGATGAATGTATGAAACATTACCTTCTCCTTGTACGCCGAACCTAGAAGTTGTACTGATTTGAGGTCGACTCCCTTCATTCCTTTCTTGCCGTCCTTGGAGCGTCTCTTGCGGAAACACCGCCTGATGCAGCAGAAGCATACTCCGAGCACCACCACGCCTACACCTGTTTAACGCAAAAGTGTTATTTTAGAGAATCCTGTGATCTTACAGTTTTTTTGTACAAGACAATTAAATTCGGATAAGTGGTTATGATCACTCAAACTTTGTCTGGTATACTACAGGGCAAAGATAAGTGTATTGAAGTTGTAGTACTTAATCGATTTATATCGTCAACCTTAAATAATACACTCGAGAGCAATGAATCCGGGTCACTTAAAGAATCCTAAAAATCTCGGAAACTAAAAATGCTAGGTTAATGCAATAAATTGTATTTAATAGACAATGTAATACTCCTTAAATGAAGGTATTAAAACTTCTTAGTTATTGTAAAGTCTATCAGTAAAGTATATCATAAAAAAATCAAATTTGAAAAAGGGCCACTTTCGAAGATGGAACTACGAAATTACAGCATTTGGTTTTGCTTTTGTTTGTAATCCGTCATTTATGTGGGTACATAAACCATGTTGATAGTGCTTTATATTCATTATTCAAGCTGAAATTATGTCGCTTACGCCTGAAGAATGCACCAGAATACTTACAATGCTGGAAACCGGCCGGAGTCAGCGCGATACAGCCAGGACTGTCGGTGTGTCGCTGTCAACAGTACAAAGAGTTCTCCGACGTTACGAAGAAACTGGTTCTAACCTACGCAGCCCAGGAACGGGCAGAACCAGGTGTACCACAGCACGAGAAGACCGATACTTGGTGAACACCATGCTTCGAAATCGCTTTCTCACAGGAACTGAACTCACCAATCAGTTTCGACGCCTCGGAGGAAGTAACCCAAGTGCATGGACAGTAAGACGTCGGCTTGCTGAATCTAACTTAAAACCCCTTAGACCTGCAAACGGCCCTAAACTGGAGCGTGGGCATCGTATTTCGAGACTAAGATATGCCCAGAGCCACGTAAATTGGAGTATTGAAGATTGGTCAAAAGTTATGTTCTCCGACGAATCAAAATTTATGCTCTACAAGCACGATGGAAGACACAGAGTGTATCGAAGACCAGGGGAAAGATTCAAGCAAGCATGCATCGAAGAAAAAGTAGCCTACGGTGGTGGGTCTGTACTTGTGTGGGCCGGAATTTCTTCTGAAAGTCGCACAGAGCTGGTGATCATAGAAAACGGCTCTTTAACTAGCGTAAGATATGTGGAAGAAATCCTCAATGATCACGTTGGTCCATTTATGGTCAATTTAGGTGAGGATGCTATATTTATGCATGACAATGCCCGACCTCATACAGGCAGGATTGTGAATGACTACCTTCAAGAGATGAACATTACTCGTATGGAGTGGCCAGCGCGCAGCCCGGATATCAACCCGATCGAGCATGCTTGGGACGAGCTAGGCAGATGCGTAAAACAACGAAACCCTCCCCCAATCACGCTTCGTGAGCTCAAAATTGCTCTCACAGAGGAATGGGAGAATATTCCCCAAAATCGTATAAGGAACTTGGTGTACAGCATGCCAAACCGCGTAAACGCAGTAATGGAAGCACGAGGAGGCAATACGAAGTATTAAAATTCAAGAAAATCGGAATAAAGTTCAAAAATTTCATGTTTCCTATTTTTGTTTTAAGGAGAGATCAGCAGTTTTTTTCTTTATGTAATTTTGTGTTAATAAAATGTATGGTGACTCATATTTTTTTTACTTTCATTTAAGGAGTATTACATTGTCTATTAAATACAATTTATTGCATTAACCTATCATTTTTAGTTTCCGAGATTTTTAACATTCTTTAAGTGACCGGGATTCATTGCTCTCGAGTGTATTTCAAATATTCTCACAAATGTCATTGCTTTAAACCTTTGAAAACTGCTAGCTTCAATTTCTGAAAAGAAGTTGTTATAATTTTGCAAAGCCGCACAAAATGGCTTGACTGCTAAGTTACAATAGTGAAATTTATTCCTTACCAACAAGAATAGCGACCAGTTGCCAAGTCTCCATGTTCATCTTGCGTGCGAGATCGGCAGTCTTCTCGCCGATGGACTCCGTCGTCGGTGCTATGGTTGTCAACCCTGATGACGTTGGTCCCGACTCCGCTGTAGAAAAAAAACCACATAATGTGATACCGCTTCTTGATTCAACCGGTTTTCACAGCAGTTTTGCTAATATCACAGTGTCTATAAAAACTGTAGATTTGCTACAGAATTTCTAAAATTTAACAAAGCTAGTCCCGTCTACTATGCGGCATAAAACTTGGCATGGCATACTTGTCCTCATTCAAAACGTTATGTCGAAATATAAAGTCTGTTAGTAAATTATGAACTAAGTACTCACTCATACTCTCAGCTGTTGAGGTAATATCTTCTGCTGTGCTTTCGGCCGCCGCAGAAGCTGCTTCGCGGCGCCACCGGAGCAAAGCCCCCAGTAGTGGTGACATATCTGAAACAAATGAATTTCTCTAAATATTCTACTAAGACACTCGAATGAGTAGTTTTTAAAACATTTTTTCTAAAATTTCAGTTTAAGGTACACCTTAAACTAAAATTTTTCAATAGTTAATTTAACTATACGTCATAGTTAACTATTGATTGATAGCCTATCAACATAGCCTGGCATCTACGCTATCGAGATGTGTCATATTATGACTCACAAGTAGAGGCAGATAAAAATTTCATTTCATTTCATTTCACTATTTGTCAAGGCCCTTTAGAAAGTATAATGAGACAGAGTCAATGGTTCATCTGATGTTAAGTTGTACTTACGATGATATTTAACCTAAAATAATATATAGCCTGATATAGCACGTCTACTGAAAACAGCTCAGTGGATATCTTTGATAACTTAATTTATTATATAGTTTCAGAGAAGATAAAACAATACAGTTTCAACTTTCAAATTGATCTCTGCCATGATCAAGATCAAGTTTCAACTTTCAAAGTGAAGAATAAGTGTAAAACTAAACGAAAAAAGGAGAAATAAAATTGCGAATCACGATGTCGACGACGCTTCGTCGGGCAGTTAGAACCCCGATCTTCAATTTTATTTATTCTTACCCTACTAAATCTTTTAACCTACTTTTGTTCTATAAAATACAATCAAAGCTAAGCCTTTCTTTATTAAAAGATAAGGAAAAAGAGAACTGATAATTATATTTTTACAAAAATGAACTAAACTGATTTAATATTACACAAAATGTGCTAGTATGATCTTAATCAAATATATATACCTACCATTAAAGTATGGTCTACCAAATAAAATACGTAACAACTTTGGTTCGTAATTGACGTGCCTACTTAGTAGATAATCATAAACAGCATACAAAAAAATCTAAGTCAAACCTCTGTTTGAAGTCCGTTGAAAATGCAATCAAAGCTTTGCTTTCTTATTGCTTAAAGAGCTTAAAGATAAAAGACTAGAAACTGAAAGACTAGGTAGCTTTAATATGCAAGCTACTTTGCATTCTTGCACCTTTTCGCTACTTTGTTCATTAAAGGCGATGTTGGAGTTTTAATCACTTTCACAGACATACAGGTGCATTTTTAATATATTAATAATTATATAGTACTTATGCTTATTTTAAGTACACTGTAATTATGTAATCACTGTAATATCGATAAAATGATTAATTATGTTTAAAATGAAAATAGATCCATTATATTTCATATTATTGTAACATTTGAATCCATTACATTATGTTTCACCGCTCGAAATTAAGTTGACATAAGTACCTTTATTTGCGAGGGTTTGTAGGTACACCTACAATATTTTGAAAATAAAAATACTAACTAACGCATCATCAAGCATTTGATAGGCGTCAAACCTTAAAATGTCAGCTGTCTTCCAAGCTGTGGGTCATGGGTTAGATGCCCACTAAGACAAACATTGATGTGTGTCCTGTATGTTTTAACAAAATATAAAGATATAAGTATTTATTAATAATCTAGTTGCCATAATATAAGCTTTACTTCGGTTGGGACTAGATGGCGTTGCATGAAAAGTGCAAAAGTATTTATTTAATTTTATTTATCTACACTTTTTGATTTCAGTTTTTCAATTTCAAACATCAAATAACTTTTTTAATTTACAGTCTGAAATCGGAATAGGCGGAACATCAGACTATTGAAGGCTTTGCAGCTCTCATCCCTTTGTGCAAGCAATATTGGAACGTATGACCTGTTATTAGAGTTGAAATATGTTTATTGGTAGTCCGGGATGCTTGACCTAGAATTTCCTATTGTTCATGACTCAATTTTCTCAAAAGTAAGAGGTTTCAAACAATAGTCAATGACTTAAATGAAGATAAGCTTAAATAACCTTCATATTGGAGAACAAGTAAGTGTAGTATTCATGCATAGAAATATAATTTATTATTAAGAAAATAAGATGCTTAGGTGTAGGTTCAGATTATTTTAATGTACCTGTTTAATATGGTTAGTTTTTAGGCAAGTAGGTACCCAGTTTACCTGATTTCACCCCGAGTCCAGTATGAAAAGGGAGCTTATTAATATTACTGGCTTTACCGCAACAAAAAACAAATCCTAAATTGAATTCTAAATTTAAACTGACCTATAACACGCCTACGCGATTTTCGCGTCGAACAGAAGTGCCTTCAGCGAAAACGTAAACCATCATGGCTGGAGCCGAACACGGAATCCAATATAGATTTGACTTAACACTTACCTTTAGCTTATTCCTCGTCACGGCCGAATGTCACTTGTTTCTGCAATTCCTATGGTCGATCGATGGTCACTTTGCACAATTTTTGTACATTTCTGTCGAAATTTATATTCGACTGGAGTCTCGGCTTAACCGGAGTGAGGATGGCGGAGATGCGCGCGCACGCGATCGATTGACGCTGCGCGATGCGATGCCACTACGATCACAGTTCCTGGCCAAGTCACGATGTTTACGTCATTTATTGCGTACATTGACGATTTAGCTTAAAACGCTAAAAGCCTTAACGTATGAAGAGTGCTTCAGAACTTCTAATGTACCTACAACGAATCTCAAAAGTCATTTGATACGTTGCGGTTTGGGGGATTCAGACAAGTAAGGGCGGGAGGTACACATATTTTATGAAATCCGTGAAAATCAGTTAGTTATTATACTTAATAACGTTATAGGAAACGATCCGAAATGTATACCGCTCTTCAAATTATCCAATATTTCTTTTAGAAACATCGTTACATTTTATTGTCTATTGATTCTGATTAAAATACAAATCATAATCCTCCTTGAAATTAAATCAACGCCTACGTAAAGTCTACGTACAATACATAATACCCTTTGTGCTAACGTAATAATATCTCTACAGATGCTCTACAGACACAATTACAAAAGCTGTCCTAAGCTCGGAGCTTTAAACTTTGCTAATGAGAGGACCTGGCGGACGTTTAAACTTAACTCATTCAGTGAACATCCTACAATTTGAATACTCATGTATACTAGGTATGACACTGTCTAATCGATCTTGAAGAAAGAATTGAATATGTAAATAAATAATTAATAAGTACTTATATAATGCTAGACAATTCACACAATATCATCTAGCCCCAAGCTAAGCAGAGCTTGTGTTATGGGTACTAGAAGACTGACATACATAATACAATACATTACATAGATATTTTTTATTATACATATGAATTATCCAGAACATCCGGAATAAATATTTACAGATCGTACAAACATTTCCCGAAGCGGGAATCGAACCCGCAACCTCCGCGTCGCAGGGTTGTATTTTTATAAAGTTAGCTTGCCTAGCCATACTATCCTCACAGCCTAGTTGGTTGAATCCACAGAGATAACAAGGTCAAATCGCACGGAGCTAACAAAATTGCAAAAGTTTTCTTTCACCCAAAATACGCAGCATTATACGTGTTTGTTCCGAATACAAAAACACATTAGTGCACGAATTTTATCTATTATAATTAAATTATTGCCACTACAAAACAGTTTCTGTACAGCTTCTGCCTCTTTCCAGGTAATATAAAGAACCAATTTCATAAATTGATACAGGGTTACACAGAAAATTATTGTTTTTGTTCGCAAAATAGCTTAAACTAGTAAAAGATATAACAGTTCAGCCGCAATAAAAAAGAAAACACAAAAAAAGCGAGAGGTATCACCTTAAGTATAAAGGTGACTTATATTTACAATTAGCGACCCGTTTCGGCTTCGCACGGGTGGACATTGCGTTACGTTACTAAAGTTTTAGTAAAGATACCTTATCTTTTCTAGCAATAATTATAATATATGTTACTAAGGCTGAATGTAGCTTTCTAATGGTGAAAGATTTTTTGAAATCGGCTCAGTATTTTTTGAGTTTATTCATTAAAAACATACACACACAAATATACAAGTCTTTCCTCTTCATAATATTAGTGTACAAGTGTAGATCTTAAGTAAATTGAGCTGGGTACCTATAATAAAGTTTTAAGGCGAAAGTCAAAGAATGAATTGCTAAGAGCAATGCTGGTAAAGGTTACTCCTAGGCTAAAGGATCAATAAACATCTATTTATAAAACTCCCACGCGTCAACGTTTTCTATAATAACGAATGCAGTAACAAGGATAGTGAACTTTCAGAGCCGTTTCTAGAATAGAAAAATGTACTTTATGCTGCTTGTTGTAAAGACAGTAATCTAATGAATGGTAAATCCACGTAAAAGAACCTATACTTTATTTGTTGGAAATTAATCAAGGGATTCATGAAAAACTATAGATTTTCTAGTTGAATAGTAGAACCTCGATAACTCAAACCTCTCGGTAACTTAAAAACCTCTATAACATCAAAAAATAATGTGTTCCCTTCTCATCAGAGCCCAAAACCTCTACACTTGATAACTTAAAACCTCTATAACTTAAAATATTTTGTATTTCCCTTGGACTTTAACTTATCGAGGTTCTACTGTACCTCAAAGCTTCAAGAAAGTATAATTCATCCAGAAGTCCAGAAGGGTAATAAGATGATGACTCGAAGCATACCTAGGTTTTCGTAGTGGGTTCGTAGAGGAAGCGTAGCAGTGAGCTACGAAAAAAATGTTGTTTTTAGATCAAATAATCAAAATTATTGTCGTATAATTAATATTATAACGTCTGCGTGTAGAATGTCAAAGTTGTATTAACGTCCATAAAAGGCGAAGAAGAAGAAACCGATAAATAAAAAACACGACTAAATATATTAGATACTAGTAGTACGCCCCGGCTTCGCACGGGTAGCCTATATAAAAAATATCATTATAATATAGCCTATGTTCAGCGCAGATAATGTAGCTTCACAAGAGTGAATGAATTTTTTTAAATCGGTCCAGTAGTTTCAGAGCCTATTCGATGCGAACAAACAATCAAATCTTTCCGCTTTATAATATTAGTTTAGAAGATCAAATAGAAACCTTAGTAGCTTAGTAACGAAGTTACGAAGTAATGACATCCTCCGCGCATCTCCTGCTCAAGATAATAACTTGGTTAAAGAGATAGGTCGATAATGGTCCATTAATTATAATACTGCTTTGAACTCTCATTAACACGTTATGAGGAAACGTATGACACGTGCGAGGAAATTGCACAATATATCTTCTAATAAGTGAAATATAGTGTACCTAAGTGTAATCTAGAACCTTTTTATTTATTTACCTTTAGAAACACATTACCGACGCATCTTTTGTCTAAATAGAGATTGTAAGAAAGCTGCTGCGTTCTTTGATCTATACTATAATACTATACTATACTATTATACTATAAGTACTATAATACTTTACTATTATTAATCTATACTACACTCGAGAGCAATGAATCCGGGTCACTTAAAGAATGTTAAAAATCTCGGAAACTAAAAATGATAGGTTAATGCAATAAATTGCATTTCATAGACAATGTAATACTCCTTAAATGAAAGTAAAAAAAATATGAGTCACCATACATTTTATTAACACAAAATTACATAAAGAAAAAAACTGCTGATCTCTCCTTAAAACAAAAATAGGAAACATGAAATTTTTGAACTTTATTACGATTTTCTTGAATTTTAATACTTCGTATTGCCTCCTCGTGCTTCCATTACTGCGTTTACGCGGTTTGGCATGCTGTACACCAAGTTCCTTATACGATTTTGGGGAATATTCTCCCATTCCTCTGTGAGAGCAATTTTGAGCTCACGAAGCGTGATTGGGGGAGGGTTTCGTTGTTTTACGCATCTGCCTAGCTCGTCCCAAGCATGCTCGATCGGGTTGATATCCGGGCTGCGCGCTGGCCACTCCATACGAGTAATGTTCATCTCTTGAAGGTAGTCATTCACAATCCTACCTGTATGAGGTCGGGCATTGTCATGCATAAATATAGCATCCTCACCTAAATTGACCATAAATGAACCAACGTGATCATTGAGGATTTCTTCCACATATCTTACGCTAGTTAAAGAGCCGTTTTCTATGATCACCAGCTCTGTGCGACTTTCAGAAGAAATTCCGGCCCACACAAGTACAGACCCACCACCGTAGGCTACTTTTTCTTCGATGCATGCTTGCTTGAATCTTTCCCCTGGTCTTCGATACACTCTGTGTCTTCCATCGTGCTTGTAGAGCATAAATTTTGATTCGTCGGAGAACATAACTTTTGACCAATCTTCAATACTCCAATTTACGTGGCTCTGGGCATATCTTAGTCTCGAAATACGATGCCCACGCTCCAGTTTAGGGCCGTTTGCAGGTCTAAGGGGTTTTAAGTTAGATTCAGCAAGCCGACGTCTTACTGTCCATGCACTTGGGTTACTTCCTCCGAGGCGTCGAAACTGATTGGTGAGTTCAGTTCCTGTGAGAAAGCGATTTTGAAGCATGGTGTTCACCAAGTATCGGTCTTCTCGTGCTGTGGTACACCTGGTTCTGCCCGTTCCTGGTCTGCGTAGGTTAGAACCAGTTTCTTCGTAACGTCGGAGAACTCTTTGTACTGTTGACAGCGACACACCGACAGTCCTGGCTGTATCGCGCTGACTCCGGCCGGTTTCCAGCATTGTAAGTATTCTGGTGCATTCTTCAGGCGTAAGCGACATAATTTCAGCTTGAATAATGAATATAGAGCACTATCAACATGGTTTATGTACCCACATAAATGACAGATTACAAACAAAAGCAAAACCAAATGCTGTAATTTCGTAGTTCCATCTTCGAAAGTGGCCCTTTTTCAAATTTGTTTTTTTTATGATATAACTTTACAATAACTAAGAAGTTTTAATACCTTCATTTAAGGAGTATTACATTGTCTATTAAATACAATTTATTGCATTAACCTAGCATTTTTAGTTTCCGAGATTTTTAGGATTCTTTAAGTGACCCGGATTCATTGCTCTCGAGTGTATTAACTGTTAGATATAAACTACTCATTAGCTTGTATGTTATATCCTAATTTTATTTTGCATACATTTCAAGGAAAACGCTGGACATAAAATAAATAATCTCAGTATTTATTAAAATTTGAGTCAAGTCAGTTTAGCCCATTCAAATCTTAGAAGCGAATAATATTTATATCAAAGATTATATGCTAATAAAGAATTCAATTCTATGTAGTTCTAAGTACATATACCTAGGTATTTATTTGTAATTTAAATAAAGAGTAGTTTGATATCGTAACGCCGTGGGCGAGATATCATTATTTGCAAAATGATAAACCAAGTATCATATAGACAATCACTTTGAATATGAATGAAATCAAAAAATTACTCGTATTGTGTTGGCCTTCCATATAAAGGTTGATCAATATTCTGAAGGCGCTCCTCTATATAAAAAGTCGTCTTAGTAATGGCTGAGAGCTGTTGAGTGCAGGCCGCTTAAGATTGCTCTAGGAAATTATAGGAGTGCATGTTTAAACTTTTGAAATAATTAATAGTAGGTATTTACATAACAATAAAAATCAGTATAAAAAAGACAAAAAGTTCAATGAATCATAGCCGTCAAGTAGCGTTTTTATGTGCAGCAAGAACACTTCAACTCAGTGTATTACCTAGCCACGTTTAGCCACTTATATATTTGCAGCTTTATAACTAAAATGTATAAACAATATTTAATTGCTAAACACAAAAAAATGCTTCATTTATAATGAAGACACGCGAGTAAAAGTTTGAATTTGATGTACCTTCTAAAATATTCTCAAATTACATTCTTCTTTCGTTTGAATGCACTTAGCAAGCACTCTCTCTGACTTCTACTAAATAAATAAATAATAATAAATAAATAATGCTGGACAATCCACACAACATCATCTAGCCCCAAGCTAAGCAGAGTTTGTTTTATGGGTACTAGAAGACTGACATACTTAATACAATATATTATTACATAGATAGATATTTTTTATTATACATATAATACCCAGAACACCCGGAATAAATATTTGCAGAACATACAAACATTTATCCCAAGGCGGGAATCGAACCCGCAACCTTCCGCGTCGCAGGCGGACCATCGCCCACCGCGCCACATCGGTCGTCAAAAAAAATGATCATATACTTAAAGCAAAGATTCTGTAAAAATGTCAATACTAATAGTCCAGTCAAATTACGAAATAAATAAACATGAGCGAATACAGTTTGGGGACTTTGAGGATCGATAGGGCGGTGTATTCTGAGCATACATTTCAATTTGAGGGGTTGTACTGAGGTCAGCTCAAGGTCATTTCGATGAAAACGCGTTTCATTCGATATCTCGAGAATGGTTAGAGTTAGGCGAAAAATTGTTGAGACCTTTTCTTTTTCAAACAAAATTTACAAACTTTTTTATTTGAAACTTTTTTTTATAACATTAATATTTTTCAACTTATTACTCCCGCAAGGCAAAAATTTTACTTTTTTTTCCATTTTTCGTCGTTTTCTCCCCAACCATTCAATTTTATTACATTTTACCGATCATCAAAGTGTAGATCTTTTAATTATGAACAGTTTTGTCCTTAAACTTTTTTCCGTAGTGCCAATACCTTCGGAGTTATATATTACTTTACCAAGCGAAATCCGCGCCACTGTCGCAATATAAAAAGGTCAATCGATTAAACTATTTAAAAATTAAGTATTTAATTTGGGTAAATTTTTGGGTTAATTTGGGTAAGAAGTAAATTAACAATTAAAACTGTTTTACACATTTATTGATAGAAAAATAATTTATAAAAATAATAATATATCGGTAAAGTAATATATAACTCCGAAGGTATTGGCACTACGGAAAAAAGTTTAAGGACAAAACTGTTCATAATTAAAAGATCTACACTTTGATGATCGGTAAAATGTAATAAAATTGAATGGTTGGGGAGAAAACGACGAAAAATGGAAAAAAAAGTAATAAGTTGAAAAATATTAATGTTATAAAAAAAAGTTTCAAATAAAAAAGTTTGTAAATTTTGTTTGGAAAAGAAAAGGTCTCAACAATTTTTCGCCTAACACCAACCATTCTCGAGATATCGAATGAAACGCGTTTCCATCGAAATGACCTTGAGCTGACCTTAGTACAACCCCTCAAATTGGAATGTATGCTCAGAATACACCCCCCTATCGATCCTCAAAGTCCCCAAACTGTGTTCGCTCATGTTTATTTAACTCGTTTTTAGCCATAATTTGACTGGACTATAACCCGTTCTGAAGGCGAGGGGTGGCGATGGGCGGGGCCAAGAAGATCTATTATAAGAATCTCTAGATTTCCACTCCCTTCTCCACTTGAACACTATTCTATTACCTTGAAATATTACTCTTTTTGATACCTTTCGTTATACAATTTTGTCTGTAAAACCCGAAATTGTATATTCTTATTTGTAATAAGAACTAGTTGACCTGGCGAACTCTGTTCCGCTTTAAAGGCAATAAATGTGATAAATGAAGAACCACTCGACAAATTACAGGCAAACTTCACGTAAACCATCTGCTAATTAGTCCGAATAAAGCCTAAAAATTTGGTTTGGATAGGTGAGCCCGTTCTTGAGTTATAAAATAACAACAAAAAGTGGCATTGATTTTTATATATTAGAGTAGATAAACACGTAATTGTGACAGTGTATGGGAACCATAAGAGCTGAAAACCAAAAAAAAAAAGAAAGAGGATAATCTATCAGGACATTTCTAGATTTACACTTCTTCAATTTACCTCCTTGAATATTCCTCTTTTTGAATATTGCTCGTGCCTATTTCAATTTTGGAACGACAAGGCATCCTAGCTTTTGACTTGATGTCGGACTATAAACAGCTGATTTTTGACGAAAGGTAAACGATCTAACTCTAACGGCCGGTTTCAGGAAACCCAAATCACGATTGATCCGAGTTTGACCCATAGTAATTATTAGATTTTTTCGTTGATCATCGTTCGAGAAACCGGCCGTAACTCTCTCTTTTGTCTTTTTTTTGGTCTGCGCTCATAAAGTATAGCACAGAATCTCGGGAACACAAAAGAAAAAGTTTACATAATATACCTACTTCGAATACCTAGTACAAGTCTCTTTGAAACACGTAGGATACAGCATCAGGTCAAGGTCACTTAAAGAGGATGTCCAAGACTCGAATAGTTGAAAGTTTATAGTTACACTAGTTACACAATAGTTATTATAAATAATGTTAACCTCGTTCTTACAGTTACGTGTACCTATTTAAATAACAGGAAAAAAACAATTGTTTTTTGATCTTAGAAAAAACATGAATAAATATTCAACAAGGTTAATTTATTTATAAGTAATGTTATTTAACTAATATCTATTTCGTCGAAGTACTCACCTACACAAGCAAATAAAAAATGTTTCTAAATTATTTTATAAATACATTCTATTGTTAATAATAAATAAAGATATTAAAAGTCGTAAGTTTGTTAGTGAATAAATATTTTCAAAAAAGACAAACACATTTATAAAAAATGTTCGTATAAGTAGTCATTTTATCTAGCTGTTATTATATTCGTTATGTTTGTCATAAATACCTACTCGTGTCAGAAATTAATTGAAGATGCAAAAAAAAGGGGCAAACTTGACTTGCATGAAATGTGTTGGTCTGGCATTTATCGATCAACCTAACTGCGTCCTTCCCCCACCCATACTCTTATGTTTCTATTAAGAATAATATCGATTTATACCGAATATTACCTTATATTACGTTGAAGAAAAACTCTTTAAAATCAGCAATGAAAATTGGCGATGAATATTTTTAAATATAAATAATATAAATGCGTTCTTACCAAGCATTTAATTCTTTCACAAAATTTTTATGAAAAAGATAGGTATTAACTTACCGCTTAGATTTCTAGGCACTATATAATAACAGCACTAAGTTGTAATCCCATCACGGAGGACCACAATACGTATCGGACGCGTATAGTACGCCTTGCTCGGTTTACGCGCAAATTCGAACTGGATCGCGGCGCTGCTGTCGTTTCAGCTTTCAGACAATTCAGCCGCTGAAACGCTTTTTGAACTACGCTGAATAATGCAATTTGACACCTACCCTATGGGGGGAAAAAATCCCAGTAGTTCTGTCAACAGAACTACTCAACAGAACCACCTGTTCATTAAGCATTGTATTCCAATTTGTTTTGTGGACAGAACTAATGGGGGAAAAATTCCCAGTAGTTCTGTCAACAGTACTACTCAACAGAACAGGGAGTAAACGATTATTTTGATGTGAATGATCTTGAAGTACCTAAATAATATTTGCAGAGTTTATCTCTTTTTATAATTATCATGAATGTTATGTAGGTATTTTGTTATCATACGTCTAATGCGTGGGAAAACAAGAGTGTTATCTTATAAATTCTACTGCACACATCTGTTTTTGTTGATAGATAGTTTTTTGGGATGTATTATTTATTAAGATTAATTTATTTAAGTCACAGTAAACAATTTTTTGTTTTGTAATGCTTCGGCTACATTAGCGGGCGAATATTCGTATCGTGTTGGCGCGACAAAAACATCGTGTTCGGGTATAGGCGATCTTCTTGTCTAATGCTGGGGCCACACTAGCGGGCTACGTACGGCGAATATTCGTGTTAACGCGATGTATGTGGCCGGGTACCTAATGCCATCGCGTAGTATATCGCCTTTATCCGCACACGATGTTTTTGTCGCGCCAACACGATACGAATATTCGCCCGCTAATGTAGCCGAAGCATAAGTACTACGCGATGACACGATGTACCCGGCCACATACATCGCGTTAACACGAATATTCGCCGTAGCCCGCTAATGTGGCCCCAGCATAATGTGTATGGGTTGCTATTGTGCGTTCGATTTTTGAATATAGGTACATATAAAAAAAAAATATAAACTTTCAGTTTATATTTTTTTATTGTTTTTATATTTTGAGTTCTTTTTATACCTTTAGTTTTAATAAATTGGAACTAGAGGAATAATCCAAGGAGGTTTTTCTGCAAGGAACCTTCTTACTAATCTCAACCTCGTTCTTATCTGATTACGACCTTTTTTGGCAGAGGGCATGCATTTTCTTCGCACTATTGACCTCTTTGGATAGTTACTATCGTCAAATCAAACCTCCTACTCCTAACAATCCTATTATTAAAGATATTTATAAATAGCTGATGTTGGGAAAGTAAATGTATATTTTTTTCAAATCAATATGGGAATTGCTTTACTTGGGGCTAGATGATGTTGTCTGGATTGTCTTATTATTTATTTATTAAATAATATAATTGAAAAATACACGGAATTTCATAAGCCCCTTTATATAGCCTTTGTAGATTATACAAAAGCTTTTGACAGCCTTAAGCACTCAGCAATATTTAAATCTTTAAAGAATCAGGATATAGACAAAACGTATATAGACCTCTTGAAACTAATTTATACTCACAGCACAGCAGATATAAAATTACATTCAACCGGTTCAAAATTTCACGTACAAAAAGGAGTTAAACAAGGTGACCCACTCTCTCCCATATTATTTACATGCACCCTCGAAGAGGTATTTAAAACCCTGGCTCAATCTTGGGCAACAAGCGGCATTGAAGTCGGCGACAAACGCCTAACAAATTTGCGTTTTGCCGACGACATTGTTCTGTTTGCTCCAACAGCACAAAGTCTACAAGAAATGCTCCAACAACTGAGCACGGCAAGTCTTGAGGTTGGACTTCAAATGAACAGATCCAAGACGCAGGTAATGTCGAACAGCACGAAACGTAGGGTCGAGGTAGATGGGCAGATACTACACTATGTCAATGAGTACACCTACTTGGGCCAGATAGCAAGCTTCGAAAACAGGCAAGACAGTGAAATCGATCGACGTATCGAAAACGCCTGGAAGAGCTACTGGTCCTTGAAGGAATACATGAAAGGTGAACTTCCTCTTACTCTAAAACGCCAACTCATAGACATGTGTATTCTGCCCGTCCTAACCTACGGTGCACAGACATGGTCACTGACCGAACTGCAGAAGTCCAAGCTCAAGATTTGCCAAAGGGCAATGGAGCGCAGCGTTTTGGGCTACAAGAGAACCGATCGGATCCCAAACACGACGTTGCGCTCTTTGACCGGTATTGCTGATGTTGGAACCCAAACCGCAAAGCTCAAGTGGGGGTGGGCAGGACACATTAGTCGAATGCCCCAAGATAGATGGACTACCATAACAACCTCCTGGACACCTGAAGGTCGGCGGCGTCGGGGTCGGCCAAGGAAGCGTTGGAGGGATGACCTTGACATATTTCACTTGGATTGGTGGGATATTGCCAGGGACAGAGAGAAGTGGAAGTGTTTGGGGGAGGCCTTTGCCCAGCAGTGGGACAATGTAGGCTAGAATAAAAAAAAAAAAAAAAAAAAAAAAAAAAAAATCGATGGAATCTTCAGTAATATTTTGGCCTCCTTGGCCTCCTTATCTGAGTGAAGAACAAGATAAAGTGACATATGTCATTACTAGAACGTAAAATGTCAAAAAAGCTTAAACTGTGCTTGCATTGAAAGCGCTTAAAAAGCTTTCAAAGACAAATAACATCCCGTATAACTTCATTGATTTCGAAACGTATTTTATCGTAAAATCTAACTTTTGACCTTAAAATATGTACTTAATGCAACTAAAGCTCACGAGGTCAATATGTTTTGTATTAATTGATTTGGAATAAAAAAAACCAACGCAAGAAACTTGTTATTCAATTATTTATGATTATTTACGTTTTATTTTACAGTATGATGCAAAGATATTTCCAAAATATTTTGTTATTTTGACACGTTTTAACTTATACTTCGTTTTTATTTTATATTTTAAAGTAGAGTTAGCTTGTAGATACTTATTTCAAGATTAAATCTATAGCGTTGACTAACACCTACTACTCTAAATAGTTTTTTACATATTAGTATAATAAACCTTGCACTACTTTCAAAACCTTCGGCCTAATTATTGATGTGGGCTATGGGTAAAATAAAATAAAAAAACAATCGTTTGTACACCATACTTTCTATGTTTTAATGTTCTTTTCAAAGTATAATTATTTACAAAACACAGTAAATTTCTTGGGGTAAAAAAGTCTCAAGAAAAATTAAGCTAGTACTGAGAGTACTCAATCTTATAAAACAACACCACAACATACTAGTTAGGATACTACGAGTAGAGTAGGATTGTAGTAGGAGGTCCGATTTGACAACAGTAACTATCCAAAGAGGTCACTAGTGCGAAGAAAATGCATGCCCTCTGCCAAAAAAGTTCGCAATTAGATTAAAACGAGGTTGCGATTAGTAAGAAGGTTCCATGCAGAAAAACCTCCTTGCAGGATGGTTAGTGGCGCACTCTGGTGTCAGATATTGCAGTTACATTAACTGTAGGTTCTCGTTGCGCTAAAATATCACTGAAAGCTTTTCCCTGAAAAATGGCGCGCATCTTATAGCAGTTAGTACAGCTCGGTCTCGGTAGATGTCGCTAGTAGGCTCAGGAAAATCACACAACAGTTATTAAAGTTTTATTTCAGTTTTACGGAAATTAATCTTTATATCTTCGTAATGAAGAGTTGAAGTATTAATTAATTCAGAAATGCCCCCATTGTTTATTATATTATGAAGAATTAAACACGTACCTTTGAAAATCAAATCAGAAATAACCTTTTTCTGCTTCATTGAGTTTGTTTGTAATTAAGTTGTTTGATTATATTAAAAAGTTTTGACAAAAGGAGAATTAATTACTTACTCGTATTTTAATTATTAATATAATTGCTATTGTAACAAGGCATTGTATTTTTTCATTGTTATTTTTTTAATCATTATGTTCTGATGTTTGTTCTTATAATCAAAGCTTTAACGAATAAATTCATTATCCACAGCCCAAGTTGACCCACTGCTGGGTATAGACTTAGAACTAAATGTGGTCATAATCCAGCCTGTAAGCAAAATGCACAGGATATCGCAGACATTATTACCTAAAATCCTCAGCTCTTATTACCCTCGGTATCGATGCTACTATACGACCCACAAATTAAATGTAATATTGTGAATAATTTCGAACAATTGAACGCCGAACGAATAATTATATACACCACTTTTCTACCCACCATTCTGTCATCGTTTTGAACCGATTTCATCCACAGAGGTTGTACCAAAATAACTGATGTTATGAATATTAAAAAACTTACTCAATCCATCCATTCAATCATTCCATTCAGCCACGAAAATATCAGTAGTTTACGAGTATATATATAAAAGCTGACTTTGAAAAGCTGGTTTTATTATCTCGAGAATCCTCAAGAATCTTTTCTATTCTCACTACATCATTATTCTCGACCACGAGGCCCTTTACGAAAAATATTAAGCGATATTTAATATCGGCCTGTGACATTATGAAGGGTAGTTTCAATAAAGCTAGTATTCAATCGCCGGCCGTTGGACAGTTTAACTTAACCAGAATATACAGAAAAGTTGGTAGTGACCGACGTTTAAACTTTATTATATATATATACCTAGATTAATGTATTCTGCAGTTTGTGAGTTGGTGAAAACGTGCATAGAGTCAAGAGTCAGAGTCAAAATTACTTTATTCAGTAAAATCACAAGGATCATTTAGAATCGTCTTACATACTAGGTGATTCTAGTTGCCAGTTCCACGCACGCACAGTTTCCATAGTAAAAGTTTTTAACAAAAAAATTAAACCGCCGAAAAAACTGAAAAGCTCTAAATAATAGATATAAGTATTTTTTATTCTATCCCAATTACTAAGTTCTTAAACTTATGTAAATAAACCGAGTCATTTTAAGTCACTCAGCATTACCATCTATGTGTGAAATGTAAATCATCTCTATTTTCTCACCCTTAGGGTTGTTTTTTTCTCCAAAATTTGCGTGGGATCAATGTGAGACGTCGAAATGTGAAATGTCGCAGTGGAGTCAAAAGTAATGCTTGAACACACATAAATATATATATATATATATATATATATACACGTTGACTTGAGAAGAAGACTCTTGGCGCGTCTTGGGAGAAACCTACGTCAAGCAGTGGACTGATATGGTGATGATGATGACTTGAGAACCTCTTCCGTTTTTTTTCGTCGCTTAAAAAGGTAAAGTTATTTCGAATGTCAGACCAAACGTAGATTGGAACGCTTACCCACATTTGTTAGCAAAATTGTAGCGATTTATTATTTCCTTTGTTATCTCTCTCTTTTATGGATAGTTTCTATCTATCGGAGATAAGGGATATACAAGATCGACTATATTCGATATGTATGGCTTAGTTCAGTAAACAAAGAAGCTTATGATTATGGTAGGAAATAAAGCTCGGAAAATAAAAACGTTCCCAACAATAACTGATCTTCTGTACAATATAAACTGTTATATACTTATATTTCAAGTACTAAAAACAAACTTTCCAGACCAAGAACTTTAAGTAAGATAATTTTACCATGAAAACGAGTAAAATTGTATTTTTTCACCTCAAAAAATTATTCGGACGAAAATTATTTTCGTAAAAGAAATTGTTGAAAATATCTACAAGGACCGTAGGCGATTAGGGCCAGAGTTGGAATTGTAGGGAATTTTTGGGTCGTTCATTGCAATGTCCCCCGACAGTCTTTAGGACACTACCCTACGGCATATCGCAACACCTTTCAGCAAAGCTTATCGTATAAATAATTTATTTGTATTGCGATGACCTAAAAACAAATTTGAATAAGTAAAGATGTTTACATATGATGCTGGGGAAATGCTCTGTGTGTAAAAAATAAGTATTATTTATATCTAGCTACTCAATAGGCAAGCAAGGCCGCGTGGAATATTAGGACCAAATAAAAGCTTAGCCTTTAAAAGATCAAACCGAATTTGAGACTATAATTTCTATGATTATTCTGATCTTATTTGATTGAGAGATTGGTGCATAATAATAATTGTGTATAATAATAATTATTGGTGCTAGGCAAATACTTAATAATTATTATTAAACAGGCTTACTCTTCAAATGAATGTCCCAAAAACTATAGCCTCAGCGTCCTGCATTTGGTACAGGTAAAATAAAATATGAAGTTATATAAATGATCTAGATTGAATGTCAAAATAAACCAAATAAATAAGCTCGTTCCTATAACGAGAGATACCTATCATCCGTTTAGATTAAAAAGCGGTTTCAGGAAATTATTAAAAGAAAATACCGGCGACTGGTACAAAATTAAATAAAGAGAGTAGAAAAAATATTGCAAGGTTTGCGTTTCATACTACTATTAGGTAAAACGAAGGTATATTAAATAGGTAGGAATAAGTAAAATAGATAGGAAGGTAGGTACTAAATTAAGGTAAATAGAAACTTCGTTTTGATGACATGCGTCACAACTTAGTTAGTAGTGGCTCTGCCTTCCATGCTGTGGGTCGTGGGTTTGATTCCCACCCAGAGCAAATGTTTGTGTGATGAATATATAAACCTATTTGTTCTGTGTCCGGGTGATGAAGTTTCAATTTGTGTTTTTTCGTTGAATGTCCTATCTAATAAATCATAAAATAAAATGTCCAATAATATTTTACGTTAGGTGTTTCTACACCTAGATATAAATACTATTTATAAAAAGGAGCTCAAATTAGTTTTATCTCGTGTCACATTCCCGCGAGTCGGGCGCACTCGTGCCGCGTCATGCAATGCATGCACGTCTCTACTCGCTATATATCAGCTACGTTTGAAACTTTTAAACAAACCTTGCAACTAAACCTTATTATCCACGCAATAATATATTTTTTACAAATATTAAGATAAGTCATCCCTCTGTCCTGGGCTATTGAAGGAAGGGAAGCTTTGCTCAGCAGTGGGACACCACAAGCTGAAACTGAAAATGTGCGAAAAACTGCAGTGAATGACTGAAAATAATTATCTAACATACAAACAAAATATACAAATCCAATTGAGAACCTAAAAAACATATATCATGTTTTAAAGTCGATTCAAAGGATAAAATAATCTTTCATAATTTATTTTTATTCCATAATGTAAGATATTATGTGACCCAAGAATTTCGATAGCGAACCGGTTGTCCTGACATCATATAACGCTTTTCTCAATAATATTCCGCACATTTGTTGCTAGCTTTCCGAGTTCTGGGTAAAAAAATTCTCGTATTAAGTATCTACTTCAACAAAAGCTTTGTAATAAAATCATTTGACAATAAACGTCTCATGGTACAATCTTAGTTATTATTCTATTTTCGTGAATCAAATTCACCTTAGCATTGCAAGATATTAGATTTTTGATTCTGACATTAGATTCGTAAGTGACTTGTTTTGCTCTGGGTTAACCCTTAAGTGTTCAAGCTTAGTTAACGCGATACCTACTGTCACTTCATCCAATTTTTTTATTATCTACTAAACAATCCACACAACATCATCTAGCCCCAAGCTAAGCAGAGCTTGTGTTATGGGTACTAGAAGATACTTAATACAATACGTTACGTTAATAGATATTTTTTATTATGCATATAAAATACCCAGAACACCCAGAACAAATATTTGCAGATCGTACAAATATTTATCCCAAGGCGGGAATCTAACCCGCAACCTCCGCGTCACAGGCGGACCTTTGCCCGCCGCGCCGCATCGGTCGTCAATCATTATATAGTACTTAAATCATTTCTTTGTTTATTTTTTAAAGCTTCGCTTCGCTTAGCTCAGGTCTGTGAGCCTTAAGCTAGAGATTAATTGTGATCCTGTTTCTCTTGCAAGAGACCAAAACTTAATTTTGTTTCTTAAACTAATTGCTTACAGCTAAGCGCCAGCTTAAATCTTTTGAACTTTTAAAGCTAATTGTTTTAAATATAAATGGAAAAGGCTGACGTTATCCCATTTAATATAATAAGTGTTGAATAAATAATAAATACGAAGCAAAGTTCGTACTATGGAAAAACGATTACAAAGTGATTTAAGACGCTAACAAGAAAAAAAAAAACTACTAGTGTGATGTGTGTGACTAGAGTGTGATGTGTGAAATGTCCGTGAATATTTATTATTATTTATTTTTAGTAGTAATAGTAGTCAGTAATATAATTAAAAAAAAACTTCCCCAAACTCATTACACTCAATAAAACTCAGCAGCCGAGTTGACTCGTAGACAACGATGGCTGAACAACTTCGTAGTGGAAAAAAATACAGGCAGAGGTTCAACTAAGACTTCCGACAGAAACTTTCACTCTGATTACTTCGTTCTAAAACACATTTGTTAAATCCTTCTCGTCCATCGGCCAAGATCTGAGGCTGCGAACGAACGTCGACAAGATCTCATTACATTTTTTCTGGGAAAAAGTTGAGGGAATGGTTCGTGATAGGATTTTAGCCATCCTATTATTGTCCCAAATTATATTTCGTTCCTTTTGAAGCTGCTGTTGCCACTTTACTTTTGCCGTGGGTCAACAAATAATTTAATTAAAAAAATGCTGATAGCTTACTAAGATTGTCATGATATTAATTTTTAAAACTGTATGATAAGTTTTATTTATGTACCTTGTTAATAATCTGAGTTGTTGCCTCCGTGTCACTAGTTCTACTAAACAGTACATCTAGTTATAGAAATGACACACTTGTGTCTCTAGTACTATCTTGTAGTTGTTTGATGTTGAAAATAAGTTTCTGTGTTTATAACCACTGGTAGAATGTCAGCCATTACCTTTCGCCTGCTTTTGTTTCACGCTACTTTAAAAGCATTTTATTTGAGTAAAGAGATGCTCTATCACGCGAAGACCACTATTTATGCTCTACTAAAAGAAGTTTGCACTACTAAACTACTTATATTTTCCCTCTTTTCAAATCATACTGATATCAAAATCTCTGAAATAAATTTTCCGTCAATGAACTCAATTTATACTGATTTCAAAATCTCTATACTTAACTTGTTAGATAACTACCTAATTAGTGGTTATGATTAGGTAATTTATCATAATATAATTGTCACCACCGTCACAAAACCACATGTCATTCATAGCCAGAATTCGCTTAAATATGACCTAGTTTAAATTCACTGGAAACTCGGTCACAAATAAAGCAGGTTGCTGCAGACTTCTTAGTTATGTAGGTACAATTATATGAAGATTTTGTTTTGTACACAAAGATTTTCTAAATTCCTCAAACAATTACTTTAATCACAAAAATGAAGACGGCTTATTCAATCTCTAGCCTTTAGCTACTAAAAACGTGGTACATTTAATTTCAATTATGATCCTATCCGTTCAAGGTTGTCTGGTAGAAATCGTTTTTTAGCGATAAGGCCATTGTATATCATTGAGTTTAGTTTTAAGTTTCTATATTTTTAAATTTAAGTTATATTGGGTGTTACTATGTATTCTATGTATGTATTTACAAAAAATCTATCAGCAATCTAGTTCCCATATTACAAGCTCTGCTTAGTTTGGGACTAGAGTGTGATGTGTAAAATGTCCCAGAATATTTATTTATTAAAGTATATTCTATCTATCTATGTACATTATTCATACAAAACAGCACGTCAATAAAATTTACCATGGCCTTAAATTTCTACCAAAGCTATAAAAAACTAACATTGCATGTCTCATCATTTAATTTGACTGTATTTTTTTGTTAAGTATATTTTGGTTTAATCTTGTGGACATTTTTAATTGTAATAAATTCTAATTAATGATTTATATAACTTCCTATTCCAATATTTGCACGACTGACTAGTCGAATACAGTAAACCTTGATTAATAATTTATGTACCTACTCTCTACCTGTATTCGAGCAAATAAATATATTCATTTCATTTCATTTCATTTCATTTCATGTATTAAAGCATAGTAAAGTTACCAACTAACCTTTTGAGCAATAATGTTGTTGCATAAAAACAATGACCTAATTACAAACCAGGCATTGGACTGTAAAACCACAAAATAACAATGCGATGTATAACTTATTATTCCCTTGACGCTTGTCGGTAGGTATGTCGACGGCATAGTTAAGGCAAGGTTTCCACTGAACGAATGAGCGAAAAGTATTTGTTTGTTGAGCCAAGCAATTATTACAACGTTCGCGCGCTTAACTATCGTCATTCCCCTGCCATTTTCCCTCAACTAAATAAAATAAATACATAAAAAAGTTAATGAGAAACCTGTTTTCTTAACTTTCTTCGAGGCGATCTTATCGCTTAGCGCGATTTTCTCCAGACAACCTTACTAAGTCTTAACTAAAACGAATACAAAAATGATACTTAAATCCTAACTTTAGCAGATTTTTTATTTAGCACGCAAAACTACTCACAAGAAAAAGCAGCAGCTTCAAAAAAACATCTGACAATAATTTTGGTGACATAATGACGTGACGCTAGAATAAAATAAATATGTAAATTATTATGCTTTGGCTACATTAGCTTGCGAATATTCGTATCGTGTTGGCGCGACAAAAACATCGTGTTCGGGTATAGGCGATGTTCTTGTCTACATTAGACGGGCGAAGATTCGTGTCGAGTTGACGCGATGTATCGTGCCGAATTAGGGTGACCAGATGTCAAGAATTTTCCTGACATTTCAGGAATATTAGACATATGTGAGGATTTGAGGAATGCCGCCGGAAAAGGGAAATGTCAGGAATTTCTCGGCAAATAAATGAAACAATATTTTTTTTACACCTTAAACTTTTATTTATAGTCACAATAACAAAAAGGAAATTGTCATTAATCGTAATTAACTTTTTACGATTTTGACATCAATCAATCAACATTGGCATAGGTAAGTATAATATTAAACGTACTATTCAAAAAATAATTTTTATTTTGAAATAACATTTGAATTATTGCGGAAAAATAGAATAAAATTAGTTTTGTTATAAAACGAATAAATTCTAACGGTCTATCTTATAAAAAGTAAGCGCAGACTTGAAGTATTGATTACCATACGTAATGATTAAAGTCAACGCTAACTTTTTATAAGATAGGGGGTAACACTCTTTCGTTACTTCACTCCATAAGGCTAGGTTCAGATGACCGCGCGTAGCCGCGCGTCGCCGCGCGGTTGGAGCATTCACTTGACGGTAAATGTATGGGAGCGGCGACGCGCGGCTACGCGCGGTCATCTGAACTTAGCCTAATACATTGACGTAGATGTAGCCACCTAAGCGAATATTGGCGCGACAAATTGATTCGCGTCTTCGCCCGAATACTGCGCGATGACACGATGTACCCGGCCACATACATCGCGTTAACACGAATATTCGCCGTAGCCCGCTAATGTGGCCCCAGCATTAAAGAAATATCTAGAACGAATGCCTGAAAAAAAACTGACTGTCGGGTTGCGTAGGTGTAAGTCTAACGTATTTCAATCACATGTGCGTCAACGTGATGTCGACTGCAGAACGTTACTTACAGCGTCACCGTGCAATGTATCTCAGATACGTTGATTACACATAAGTAGCGAAATACTCTCTGAACCGAGTGATTTTTCGGTTCGTTTGAACGTTGAAAAGTGTTCAGCCAAACAAAGTCGCGAAAGAGTCGCTAGAACTACGATTTGTTTACTGATAGTGCTGTCTTGTCACTTGACTGGTTATGTTATCAACTCACACACACTTTAGCGTTGATATTTCAATAACTTTTTAGCTATGTTTTTAATTTGATGAACGTCTCGTATATTGGCTAGTGCATTATTATATAGTTTCCTAAACTAGTTTACGAAGCTGCTGATCATGATAAAACCTTTTTTTTAATCGTGTATCTTTTTCTATAATTAAAAAGATTCAAGCAGCCGAGAGCCTGCTTTAAGCTTATAGGTATGCACCCAAATCGTATAACAATTTATGAAGTGGCTGAGTTATGCGCAATCAGTATCGCTTTCAACGGTCCTGTGTGAATGGACATGAAATGAGCATGCTTCCGCTATGTAAAGACTAGCTTGATGTATACCAAAGGTACCTATAGTATTTGATTCTCTACAAAATTAGGACGCATTTTAAAAGGAAAAAGCTGAAATCTGACTTTTTGGTTTTTAAAACAAAATATTTTGACGAAGCGTGTTTTTAAGATTTGGTATGAATCTAGATATAATCAACTTGTCTTTAACAGCACACTGATAAACGAAGTTTTTGCTCAAGATTGTAGAGAATCGCTTACAAGCAAAAAAATGTTGAAGGAAACTCGTTCATAGAAGAATAAGCAGCTTATAAAATAAAAAGTTAAACTTTCAATATTCTACATTTAATTACAAAATGGTCTGTAAAGTATATTAATAAATTAATAGTGGTCACCCTTATAGTACCTATTGTACGTACAAGTAGATACCTATTGACCAGAGGGGGATGATATCAGATCGGGTCAAGTTATTCTTTGAAAAGCGCTATTACATGGTTCCTTTTAACCCCCCACTAGGGGAAGTAAAGCTTTATGCTGTTGTAACAATAGTGACTTCACAGTTTTATCACCTCTCTTATCGAACCACTATATCATTCAAAAAGAAAAACTACATAAGAGGGACAAAACACCATTCTTAATACATATACTTTGTATGAAACACATTTAATAAATAATAATCAATATCTATAGACATTTCAAACATTCGCGCTCTTGTCCCAAACTAAGCAAAGCTATGGGAACTGAATTGCCGATAGAAAACTTACACACATTATTTTGTAAATACATACATAAAATACATGGAACCTTGATTCATATATTGTGTAGTATTTCTAGTTTAAATCTAGTTTGAGCCTTTTGACAAGCTATTGTAATCATTCTAGTTTACGTATATGAAACATCAACATCAACCTACTTAATAAAATAAGCTTAGAAGCGTATAAGCTTCTAAACTTATTATTGTTCTGACTAAAACTTAACTTATTATTGTTGTCATTAAGTTGAAAAAATACAAGACAAAGAAAATAAAAAGTATAAAGAAATATGTGTGTATAGGCGACAAAGAAATTGGTTTACCACTTTTGATGACATCTCCTAGTAACATAATTATTCGCTAAGGATTACAGATTGACAGATTCTGACGTAGCAGTCATTAATCTGTCAAGCGAAAATAGCCCTTGATGTTTTGTACGTGCAAATGATATTCAACCTTAGAGTGGTAAACCAATTTCTTTGTCGCCTATACAATAAAGAATTTGTTTATGTACCTACATATAAATATGTACTTACATAATTCTTGATGCTTTTGTCCTGTATTTTTTCAACTTTACCAGATAACCAACCTTCTTTCTCTCGCTAAATTGAAGATTCTGCAATGACACGTGCTTATCTCTGAAATTTGCATCTGTCATAGCATTTTGTAAGCCAATCTGAAAATGGACTTGTTTTCATCGTTTTTATTCAATCCCCTTATTATGAACACCGGCTTTTAATGTATTATCTGCTCTTACCTGTATCCAAGGAACCCTAAATTAAATTTTACCATTGGGTGTTTGCACACTGGCCGATATAGATACTACCACTTTTAACAAAAATATCGGTACCTTACCTACTGGCGACATGTTTTTGCTTATAAAAGACGCAAGCGCTCAATGTTTTTGGTTGCTTTAACCGAAATACGTTTACATAATAATTATGTAAATTAACAACAAAATATGGTTTTTGAAGTTGCATCCTATTAGTCCCAAGCTTGTTTATCTTTTGAATAATGAGATATTTCAAAATATACTTTGAATAGCTTTTTTATTTGGCATTGATAACTTATACATGTCACTTTGGTTACAAGACAGTAATTTAAGTAAACTAGAGGTATTTGCACTGCAAACAGCTAGTTTGTCTTAGCTTCTAGCTCTCCACTGATATCGTGTAGGCGTCGTATCGTTAGCAGTACAGATACAGCCTATCTCGGGGCAAAATCTATTTCCGACGTGTTTACAATCTTCGTTACGTCGCGACTCTATAACAGAATTGAAAACTTGTCGGAAGCAAGCGTCATGAACAAAATCTAAGTGAATTTGTCAAAACGTAATAAGCTTTCCGTAGGTAAGTCGTCTATAAACTTTGAGCCAGGGTTTTGGCGTAATTGTGCGCTGCTACAATGTAGGGTGGCACGAGTACCGAGTCATTTGAAAGTGATTTTTAATTTGATTCTTAAAAGCTTCTATACAGCCTGAAAGGTTGACCGGTTTCTTGATGAATACCTTTTATGTTGAACACAAACAAAATGTATTTTCATTGGACTGATTCTTGATTCCTTAATGAAGACACATAAATATTTGGTTTCTAAAAAATGACCTTTAGATGTACATCTAAATATATTTAGAATTTTCTAATACTTTTTTTATAATGACGGAACTAGTAGACATGTTGTTACCTCATACAGTAGCAGTTTTATTGATTGACACAGTCTGAAAAATACACCACACACAGCGCTACACTCATATACCTATACCTATGTACAGTACATTTACATAAAATTGACTAACCACATTTCGGTATTCGTTCCGATATCAGCCCCATGAATAAAATTTGAGTGCACGTTCCCAACGAGAGTTAATTTTGGAAACTTATCAAACATCTTGTCATGCTCGAAGCTATTCGCCCGAAATGATTTATGTGATACCATTACATCCTAACGACAAACATAAAGAACACATCGAGCATTCGGCTCTGAAGATCCGCGGATCGACAAACTCGAGATCAATTTATAATAGGGACTAAAATTTTCGTTGAAAGCCGCTATCCGATTACCTAGGGGTTGTATTCCATACGCGTATTGTTAGGACGCGCCGAGCTGTAAGCTTTTAGCGGATTATCTAAGTGCGACTGCACAAGCCAGATTATTTCGTTATTTTTGTAGCAATCGCACACTTTTTAGAACATACAACTTTAAAGTCTGCATTGTATACCTAGTCTATACCTGGTATCGACTTTATCAACAGAGACTTGAAAAGGTAAAAAAAATGCATATAAATGATGATAAACCTTAAAACATTATGTTTATCTTTAAACCTTTTCGAACGCAAAACGAAAGTTAATAAAAATTAATTATTTTCTTTAATAAAACCATAATAATCCATCTTAAAAAATCCCTTTTTGCTTTTGAAGTACATAGATCGTTATTTCTTTAAGAACTGAGATCAAAGAAAGTTTGAATTAGATTTTGCTTCTGGCGTTTATTTAAAACGGTTACCAATTACGAAATATCGAAGACTCGTTTATAATAAACTCCAAGTCGTATGCAGTTATGGCTGCTCGATTTCGATTTTCGATGCGATCACTATCTTTCGTAATTTGCGAATTATCTGGAATCACGCGCACTTGTGTGACAATTGACAAGCGACAGCGTTCTTGCTTCGGTTAACTTCACTCGCTCACAGAAGATACCTAATCTGGTGAATGAATGAATGAATGATACTTTATTGAACACCATGAAACAAAAACTTAAAACTAGAAACTATGCGGTAAACAGTATAGTACAATGGGTGGCCTTATCGCTGAAAGCGATCTCTTCCAGGCAACCTGGTATTTCTCAAAATGTTTCACTAGCTTAGACGGCTGCATCTTTCAGTCTTAACAAACTAAGCCGTAGGCCAAACTCTACAATCTATACTAACTGAAATAAAACTTACATAATTAAATTTATTCTACTGATGTCTTTATTTGTAAAAACTGGTGTGGATTTTGAATAATATTGTTTAATTTTAGAGGTATTCAAAAATGTATTAAGTTAGATACTTTTATGGAATTTGTTATAAGATTCGAAGAAACATTTTATCACATTTTGCATTTAAAACAAATGAAAGACGACCTCTGACTAAATATCTTACTTATTTAAAATAATCACTTGATACTAGCAAAATTGTCTGGCGATATGTTTCATACCAAACTCTCATTCATGTTTGACCGCAATTTAGCAAACAAAATGCATATGTTGAAAGCTTAGGTACTATTTTTGAAAGACGGCAGAATTTCCAATATATAACACATTTATATCATATTTCATATTGAAAGTGATACAAATTTGAAGTGGCACAGGCTCGACTCGGCTTCAGATTTATGACGTAACTAGCTGAACCCGCCGCGACTTCGTCCGCGTGCCGTTTTAAGATATTTTGCGATAACCCATTACCATTACTATCTTCTTATGAAAGAAATTGACGGTAAAGTGCAGTCTAAGAAGGAAAACTTAGTACATATTGGTACTTATTCTTAAAACCGGGCAAGTGCGCACGAAGATTTTCGTACCGTATCTATGGCCCGTTGCCCTTATCAATATCGAATAAATAAAATTTACGTTTATATATAAGCCCCCTTGAATATTAATTATGCGTGATAGTTAGAGAATTTAAAATAGACAGAAATTAAACACTCAGTAATACGATCTAGTTTTACCCTTTGGTTACCGAACCCTAAAAACCCAATAACGTAAACTACTAAAACATAAGTAATCAAAACTCACTAAATTACCGTTACCGTAAGTAAATAAATCAGGCCAAGTGCGACTCGGACTCGCCCGCTATAAGTTCCGTGCCATACCTATGTAAACGATTAAGAAAAAAAACATGTTTTTGTACCTATGCGAACCCTCTAAGCATGTTCTGTTTTTAGTATTTGATATCTATGCCGGACTAAAATATAATAACTATGTCCGGTTAATGTACAACCATGGAAAGCACGACCCGGAATGTACGACCACGGAAAGCACAGCCAGGAATACGCAACCAGGAATTCTCAGCCAAAATGTACATGAAATCCGGGCTGCGCATTCTCGACATGTGTTAGGAATGTCCAACCACGGAATGTAGAGCCGTGGAAAATACAACCATGGAATTGGCGTCTATTGCTCTGATTGGTCGAAATCAATTGGAATGAATTGGGTGCATGGAAAGAGCCTCCTCGTGGCACACACCGGTAACAGCTAGGCACGGTAAAGCAGTGTCTAGTCTGGCTAATCTTTCCAATACGATGCTACAACAAAATACAGTTGTAGCATCGACACGATAAGAAGAAGAAGATTGGTCGAAAGCCTAGCCTATGCTTCGTTTAGATGAAACCAAAGATTAAAATGTTACTATCCCATTTTGATAAAGATAGACTGCACAGATTATAATATGAAAAGAAAACAATTCAATTCAATAATTGTTATCTGGCAAATGGTTCAACGCATGTAGGTTCTGGCGCGGTTTTCTATATCAAACTAACGCTCGTCGCTTCGCTCCTCGCAACTACTGTGACGCATCACACATGAAAAAAAATCAGTTTAAAAATAATATTTTGACAGTGGCATAGTTAGCTACTTGTACATGATCGGCTAAACGAAAAATTCGAGTAAGCGCAAACGAAGCATATGCTATGACGTCATTTGGCATCAAATTCCCAACACGTGTCGGGAATGTACAACCATGTAATACACAGCCACGGAATGCACAGCCCGGAATTGGATGCCAAAATGGTCACCGATTCCGGGCTGTACATTCCGTGGCCGTGTCATTATCCGATAGGGCGTTCGATGGTACCGCCAGCATATCAGTGTCGGCTCCGATATCCGATATCGAGACGGACAATATGAAAGACAGGTACATTTTTCATACATTTTAGTTACCCGGATATCGGATCAGCGTCCGACACCGATATCGGATCGGATAATGTGAAAACGCTCTGACTCTCAAACTTGATTGAAATCGTTCATAAAAAACGCTACTACAAACTTCCTTTTTGCAATATTTGGTGTAAAATCAAGTCATTAATGTGCGTCTCAATTTTCATTGACTTTCGTCTATAAATAACGTTACAGAAAACTTCCCTCATTTTATTGCATTCATTAGAGTAAAATTGTCACAAAGCGCCTCTTAATAATTTGATTAAAATTCGTCGATTTTTATCGTTACAACACACTTGCCCCCTTTCCCACGGAGGAATTTTAAAATATTATTATGAAAATAGTTATATATTTTATAAAATATTATTATATTAAAAAAACAAACCATCTAAGTAAATTATGTCTTTGTATGAGACTATAAGCGCCCCTTGATTATTTAACATTTTGTTTTTAAATATTTATTCGTCATTAGCGGTAATTGGGTACGCAACCCTAGATAACTTAGCAAAATAACTCGATTCAACGAAAATATTGCTAATACCGATCGACTTACCTATAACACATTGCCAAAACGCACCGATAGCGCGTTCTAGGATTACGCCACGCATGACAGCGCCATCTATACTCGAAATCGTATACTAAATCGTATACGATCGAAATTTTAAACTTAGGGAAATTTTTACAGGGAATTTTTTCTAGAGAAATTTTTACATTTAGCAAAATCATCCCCAGATGATTTTGCTAAATGTAAAAATGCAGATCTATTTTATTTTGTGTCAACATTATGTGTATCAAGTTTCAAGTCAATCGGTTCACAATAAAGATAAACTGCACAGATTATAATATGAAAAGAAAACAATCCGATTCAATAATTGTTGTCTGGCAAATGGTTAAACGCATGTAGGTTCTGGCGCGGTTGTCTATATCAAACTAACGCTCGTCGCTTCGCTCCTCGCACCTACTGTGACGCATCACACGTGAAAAAAAATAAGTTAAAAAATAATATTTTGACAGTGGCATAGTTAGCGAAAAATTCGAGTAAGTGAGTATGACGTCATTTGGCATCAAATTCCCAACACGTGTCGGGAATGTACAACCATGGAAAACACAGCCACGGAATGCACAGCCCGGAATAGGATGCCAAAATGGTCACCGATTCCGGGCTGTACATTCCGTGGCTGTGTTTTCCTTGGTCGTGTAATCACGGCACCCATGATTGTGGTGATTTCCATACTCTTTACCTTAGGTTAAAAGAAGACCCAATCAGTTTTTTTTTAATTACCTACTTAAGAATGCCTAGAGAATGTTTCTTCGAATTACTGGAATTAGATAGATATAGTAAGTATTTCAATTTCATTTATAAAATCCTCCACATTTATATCAATAAATGACTCCTCCACATTTATATCATCCATTATAAATTACCGTTTAGAAATTTGCCTCCTTCTTGTCACCGCACTATGAACGCACTGAACTGAACACGTGGGGTTGCGACACGACGTTGCCGTCCTGCTGTCGAACGCTCGCGGTACGGACGCCGCACTGTTTCCGCACCGTGCATTTTGTATGAAAACATACGACCGTCCGTCCTTACGCCGAACGACGAACGCACCGCTTCGGCACTGCAGCGGTCCGATACGAAACGCATAAATTGAAAGAGCCCTAAGAGCGTTTTCACATTATCCGATCCGATATCGGTGTCGGACGCTGATCCGATATCGGGGTAAGTAAAATTTATCAAATATGTCCGGCCCGATATCGGATATCGGAGGTACATATTTCATACATCTTACTTACCCCAATATCGGATCAGCGTCCGACACCGATATCGGATCGGATAATGTGAAAACGCTCTGACTCTCAAACTTGATTGAAAGCGTTATCTCATTATCCGATAGGGCGTCCGATGGTACCGCCAGCATATCGGTGCCGGCTCCGATATCCGATCTTTATCTTTATCTTTATCTTTATCTTTATCTTTATCTTTATCTTTATCTTTATCTTTATCTTTATCTTTATCTTTATCTTTATCTTTATCTTTATCTTTATCTTTATCTTTATCTTTATCTTTATCTTTATCTTTATCTTTATCTTTATCTTTATCTTTATCTTTATCTTTATCTTTATCTTTATCTTTATCTTTATCTTTATCTTTATCTTTATCTTTATCTTTATCTTTATCTTTATCTTTATCTTTATCTTTATCTTTATCTTTATCTTTATCTTTATCTTTATCTTTATCTTTATCTTTATCTTTATCTTTATCTTTATCTTTATCTTTATCTTTATCTTTATCTTTATCTTTATCTTTATCTTTATCTTTATCTTTATCTTTATCTTTATCTTTATCTTTATCTTTATCTTTATCTTTATCTTTATCTTTATCTTTATCTTTAATAACGTTACAAAACACTTGCCCCTTTCCCATGGAGGAATTTTAAAATATTATTATGTAAATATATATATGTACATAAATAAAAAATATTTATTTATTTATTATACAGGGTTATTTGTAATTAGCGCATCACCTCTTGCAGGAAGCTTCTCTACTTCAATATAAACAACATTTGTTCTACGACTTTTTGTAAATCTTGATAAATAACACATAAACAAAAAAAAACAAAAAAATTGGTTATCTCTGTTATTTATTACTCTGTGTTTTGTAAGAGTGAGAGAGAATATACCTAACCACGCCTCCCGCGACCCGCGCGCGACGTATGATTCGGTATTGTACTAACTACCTACTACGGTTTCCCGCGTTTTTTTATTACTCAGTCAACCTAGGGAATCTGAATCCACTTTCCCTTCATACTTTAATCAGGCTTAGGACTGACAACATTAAAAAATGAAAGAATAAGAAGTCTAAAACCTAAAATCTGAATTTCAGAAAAAAACTAATTTAAACATTATTCTTTTTAAAAAAATAGGTACCTACTAAATAGGTATTTTATTTTTTAATGCAGGCGTATTTAAAAAGTGGAATCAGCTTATTTACAATAATTGAATATCTTCTTCTAAAATGATTGGATAATTAAAAATTACCTCGTAAATACAAATCACGCGGATGCCGGTGGGTATCACGCACATAGCGTTCAAAATAGTCACCTTTGCATCCAACACAAAGATCACACCTAAAAATGAACTGTTCACCAACTCGTGATGCACTTGCGGATTCGTTTTGAGGTCAACGCCCAAACAATTTTGTCCAATAACATAGCGCGGCTAGCTACTTCACCACCGGAATACACTAGGGATTTTACATGTCCCCACAAATAAATCTCCATCGGACGGAGTAATGTCTGTTCCGTAGGCACCTAGGCACTCTCACAAATCGTAATTCGGTTACGCGGCAACGGGACCGGAAGAAAAGTGCGGCGCACGCGTCTCTAATTACCCGTGCGCGGCGCGTCATACGACTGAGGTCAAGTTCAAAAGTGCCAAGCCGCTGCACCCCGCAACCCCGCGCCCCGTTACACGTGCCGATATTTTGCCTAGAGATAGTTAGATAGTTGGGTGCGCGTAGAGTAATGACCAGTTCAGAGACATTAAAATACATAATAATAAATTTGTATGGGAAAACTTAAATTTTAAAAATTAATAATTTTGAAAAGTCGTAGAACAAATGTTGTTTATATTGAAGTAGAGAAGCTTCCTGCAAGAGGTGATGCGCTAATTACAAATAACCCTGTATATATACATACATATTTAATAAAATATTATTATATTAAAAAAACAAACCATCTAAGTAAATTATGTTTTTGTATGAGAAGACTATAAGCGCCCCTTGATTATTTAACATTTTGTTTTTAGTTTTTAAATATTTATTCTATTCGTCATTAGCGGTAATTGGGTAGGTACGCAACTATAAATAACTAATCAAAATAACTCGATTCAACGAAAATATTGCTAATAGGTACCGATCGACTTACCTATAACACATTGCCAAAACGCACCGATAGCGCGTTCTAGGATTACGCCACGCGTGACAGCGCCATCTATACTCGAAATCGTATACTAAATCGTATACGATCGAAATTTTAAACTTTACTTACTCAATTTTAGGGAAATGGGGATGATTTTGCAAAATCTAAAAATGCAGATCCATTTTATTTCGCGTCAACATTATGCGTATCAAGTTTCAAGTCAATCGGTTCAAGGGATAAGAGAAAATGAGACAGCGCCATCTATACTCGAAATCGTATACTAAATCGTATACTAAATCGTATACGATCGAAATTTTAAACTTTACATACTCAATTTTAGGGAAATGGGGATGATTTTGCAAAATCTAAAAATGCAGATCCATTTTATTTCGCGTCAGCATTATGCGTACCAAGTTTCAAGTCAATCGGTTCACGGGATAAGATTCTGCATACAAACTTCAAAGCCTTATTTTAGGGCTCCGGAGCGTTATTTCCAAAATTCCTGCCTTAGTACGCCACACAGTCACTCCAGGAACACGCCTTCCAAATTTCAAGTCTCTAGGACCAGCGGTTTGGGCTGTGGCTCGTACGTCAGCCGTCAGTCAGTCAGGACTTTGATTCTTATTAATGAGATAACTGAAGATCGAACATTCACCGTACAGCATTACAGACTTAATACTTAAAGGAATTATATAGACTCACCAGCTTTACTTGGTCTGTCAATGAAGACATTGAAGAATTTAAGGTTATTGTGCAAAATAACAATACTTAAAATATTGCAATCCAAGAGTTGATTTGTAAGTTAAAAATAATTATAAAAATTCGCGGACATTTCACACATCGCGTTCTAGTCCCAAACTAGGCAGAGCTTGTACTATGGGAACTACATTTCTGATAGAATAATATTTATTTACGAGTACATTTTTTTGTAAGTAGTTCCTTAGAATACATAGTCACACCCAGACACAGATGTGCTATACTTAGGTAGAGCTACCAACTGAGCTGTGACGCCTGTCAAAAAAAAAATTATTTTACATTATAGCATAATACAAAATCTAACTTGAATTTCGCAAGCTGATATATAGCCTAAAAATGGAAAACAGTATATTTTCTAAGTTTTATTTTAATCTCTTAAACTTCAGAATCATTTCAACTGTCATTGTGGAAGGAAGAATTTTTTACCAAGTGACAAAACCATTCGTACCAATGTTCGTCACTTAATCCACGGGATTAGCAAACTAGGCTAAACTATAAAAACGAATCCCGGTCATATAAGGAGAGTCAAATAAACCGTGTAAAAACCCGTAGCTTTTACGATAGGAGTTTTTATAACATTTATAGCTTAGTAAAGATTGCCGGTGTTATCGCACGGTGCACAGAATAAAAAGATATTTTTATTGATAATGCAGAATTTTTATATCTTAGTATATGCGACGTTTCTTGGTTCTCGTTTTAGACGAGGTTTTTTTTATTAAGGTGCTTTTTTCCGTGTTTGATGTGAGAAAAAAACTTTTTCTACATCGTAATTAGGGAGAATAAAACCTATTTTTTAAATACGTTTAGTAGAAAAAAGCTGACATGAAGTAAACCAATTTTCGTTATAGATTTCTTCAAAAAGTAGTGTGTTGTTATTGTCGGAACACAACATCCGGAACATCGGAACATCCCTTGTAGTAGGATCAGTATACAACCCTGATGACGTGTAAGTGACCTAGAAGGGATTGTACTGGGTATTAATTAAATACAGATCTTTTGGACCTCGTCCTGAATACACAATGAATAGAATTTTACCAGTAATACTAATTTTGTAATTAGTTGTATTTTCTATTTTAAAGTTATTTCTGCACTAAATATAAATCACAAAGATTAGAAAATGTGTGATTATAATAAATGCTACAATTTCCGATAAAAGCATCAAATTTTGTTATTTTCATAAATATTAAAATATGGGCGTTACTATGTATTCTATGTAGTTTGATTTATATGTATGTATTTACAAAAGAAATCGTATATAAGTATTCTAGTTTACAAATTACAAACTTTGCTTAGTTTAGGAGTGTGATGTGTAAAATGTGCGTAAATATTAAAAAATAATATGTATGACAATGCATATCGACCTAACTAGAAATTGTATTCGAATAAAATAGTGTACCTTTTGTTTAAGCAATCCGATATTTACCGTACACCAATAGCCAACTCATTCTGCTGACTTGACTGAAATTTATGAATCCGTTTCGGCTGTTGACCCAGTTAACGATTTCCGACTACCGTCAAACTTTTTATATTTTTATATACAGTAGGCCTATCCTAGCCTCTCATAACCTGCCAGGTTTAAACCATGTTCAATTTCTATAACAACTTATCGGTATTCTGTGGCATTTCAAAATATTGTGCCTTGTTCCAAATATACTTATATAAAATAAAATAAACTTATTATTATTTCTTGGTGGACTGATATAACTGTGACGTTATTATTGATAGGGTTTCAAACAGCTGTCATATCAGTCCACAAAAAATGGCACAGAATACCGATGAGTTACTGTAGAAACTGAACGTAATTTAAAACCTGGCAGGTTTTGAGAGGCTAGGATAGACCAACAGATGAGAGTTGCAAGTGCAGGCCGAAGTAGTAATGAATATTCACAAATAACTGTTACGAAAAAAGAAAAATATATACTTTTCTCAGTAGCGATGGCAAATTGTTGGCTAAACTCAACTGAGATTTTCGTTGACCCTGGGAAATTCTTCGCTAGCTTTAATACCGCCATTCGGACGGCCAGAAAGGTCCACTTTTTGTGTCCGGGGCTTTTTCCTACAAAATAATACAACATTAATAAGTCTCACCTCCCCTTTCTCTGTGAGATGTCACGTATTTAGGTCAGTCCGGTATTCGTGTTGCCTTGATAAATATTATTCAAATTAGAAAGTGTACGAAGTGGCTATCCATTTGAACGTGACTCGTTTAACAGGTACGACCGAGGTTTGCTTGACTGACAGACTTTTCAAAGTTTCCTCAGCGATCTTATCACTTCCGAATATTTCGAATCTTTAGGTATTCGTCAACCGCATTGTCACCGTAACAGGTGAGATCGCGGTCAAACGCTTGCCTATAACTTAAAACATTACGATGAAGCAGTTGAGTTTATAATTTGTGAGAGATATAAAGCTTAGGTATATGTAAAAATGCACATAAGTATTTTGTAAGTTTTTTTTCTTTAATATCCCCCCATAGCACAGGGCTATGGGGGGATATTAAAGAAAAAAAATATTATTTTTATTTATTTTGATATTTTTTTTTACCTAGGGTGGGGGTTAGTGCCCTAGCTAAGATTTATTAAGTCATTATTTGTTTGTTTGTATAATTAGCTGTACTTAGGTACTATTGTCTAAGATTGCATGGGTAGTTCTAAGCTAATGTAAGATTATTTTTTGGATTAAATAAATTCTTTCTTCTTTCAGTATCCACACTCATATTTCTGTTATAAAATAACGATACATCATCCTTCGTTGTCCCTTAAGCTCTTTGACGACAAATACACCCGCCATCAATATATTTGTATACCTACTAGCTGAAACCCGCGACGTACGTACGCGTGTCGTTCAAATTGATACTTGTGATTTTTTATACTATTATATTATTAAAAAGAAGTAAAGTTTGTGTGTTTGTATATTTGTTAAATTGTAATCGGTAATCTCGGGATCTACTGAACCGATTTTCAAATTTTTGTATCACCAATAGAAAGCCACATTATTGCTGAGGGTCATAGGTTATATAAAAAATCGAAAAATAAAAAGGCTTTTACGTGGTAGTCCGTTTTGCAAAGTGAATCGGAGAAAAAACGGTTGAAATATGCCCAAAGAAGTGGGCACGGGTCAGCTAGTATTGAATAAAGAAAATTTGACTTGACTTGGGCCAAAATATCTGTCACGAGTTTAAGAGGATCCATAAAGCGTATGACTGCGTTTGGTTTAGATAGGTCGAGCTGTATCTAAAAACTGAAGTCTTTGATTGCAAAATAACCTAGTCCATGTTGTGATCCGAAAAACAGGCTTAAAATCATATAAATTTTATTTTATTTCAAACCACTTGGTTTGGAATTGATGATGAAATGATGAAAAATGATGAAAAAAATGACAAACAAACAGACAAACAACAAACTAGATTTTTGGATTCAGGGGCCCTATCCAGAAGGGGCAAACTTGCGTGACGGAATATCCTTTCAGTTGCAGGTCAGTTTTGTAGGCATTTTTTGTGGATTGACGTGGCTGAGCTGTTCAAAATATGACTGAAATGTTTTAAATAATGACTGAAATGTTTTAGATATGACTGAACTGTTAAAAATGACGTCAACGAGCTGGCGCATGCATCTCGCTCGCACTTGCAACGGGGCTTCGCGGGCGCATATTTCTGTACCGCTCTAACATGTCTTCATACTTGTTCGTTTTAGGGGTGTCCATTTTGAAAAATCATCGTTGTTTTTTTAGATTCGATAAATCAGAACTAACATCGATGTCGTCCAATTGAGTTTAAGAGCTCACACAAAGATGAGATTTTATTGTAATGAGTTGGTATATAAATATAATATAATTATACAATACACAATCTACTTCAATTTTATTTCGTCCACAAAACCAAAATATGTTATTCACAATTCGTTGTTTGTAAACATTGAAGCCCGCCATTTTTTTAGTACACATATTTACATATTTACAGACAATATTTTTATTATATTGTCAGTCCAATAATAAACTTTTCATTTTTAAATAATCAAATAGGAAAAAAATTAGTAAAATTATAATGTTCAAACTGGAATTTTTATGAAATTATTTGGATATAATTATTGACTCGATGTTTTTCTACTAAAAACTGAAAAAACATCGATATTTCGAGTATATCAAAAGCATTTCAAAACATCGGATCGATTCGATGTAGGTATCGCATTGTAAATATCGATGTTTTCGATGCATCGAAGTTTATCGAATATTCCGTCCCTATAGTTTGTTTACATTTATTATTTATAACCTAAAGATTTTGCATTTTCATTGTAACTTTCGTGATTGTTGTATCATAATATTGTATATGTGCCATCATAATATTGCTGGCTGCCTTGGACTCGATTGAGCGAAGAGCCTTCAGGATAATAGGTAATACGCTGCCTGCGTCTGTTTTTCCCAATCATTACAACCTAGATCAATTCAAGGCCAATATAAATAGGTGTCTTCTAGACCATCCTGCTCCATCGTCGGCTTCATCGGCGCTTTCCATCAGGCGAGATTGAAGCCAAAGGATTATAAAAAAAAAAATATGTGAGTATGTGAAAGTTTTAATACATACATAATTGAGAAAATGGTGAAATCTTTGTAAGTATTTCACGGAGAATAAAAACCTCAGCTTTGGCAAACCTACACCGGATTTGCGCATTTCGCAAACAAGTATGTTATTGAAAAGTGAATAAATCAGTGTACTACCTAATTATGGAAGATTTTAATGTCAAATCTAATCATAAACATGAAACGTATGTCGGGATTGTCCTGTTTTTCAATACTAGGAGACTGACATACTTAATACAATACATTACTTATATAGATAGGTATTTTTTATTTTACCTACATATAAAATAACCAGAGCACCCGGAATAAATATTTGCAGATCGTACAAACATTTATTTCAAGGCGGTCATCGAACCCACAACCTCCGCGTCGGAGGTGGACATCTGTTGCAGAGTTTCTAACATGTTTGGTCACCACTTATTCATGTTTCAGATGCACACAAGATGCTGGTGCCCAGTATGGGTTAGCAGATCAGAAATCAGAACACAACAATTTAAGACTAAGACATGAATCATTCTATTTAATCGTCCAGGTAGTTGATTACTTCACTTGATAGGTTCATAAATATACCTATAACAAACTAAATCAATCATTGCAATAGGCATCACAGCTCATTTGGTACTAGTTCTGTCTTCTCTGTGGGTTCCATCTCCACCAAGAATAAATATTTTTTAAAAGTTCAATAAGTCTTTATTGGTAAAACATTTTTTTATTACTATTAGTAAATATTAATGTATGTTCTGCTTTTGGGTGTCAACATGTTACATATCTATGAATTTATTCATAAAACAGTATATGAGTATTCTAGTTGCCATACAAGCTTTGTGAAATGTTCATAAACATTTTTTTAACTTGTTTAAGTGTAATGAAATAAAAGAAAATGATTTATGTTCAGATTTCAAGACTGTAAAATATTTTAGTATTGAACTCTATGCGTATTAACTCTATTTACAATACACTTCATTTTATTTCAGGTATATCTGGGATGTGACACGAGCAAATTTCGGTTGCCAGGAAGAGATCTCTCTCAGCGATAAGGCCACCCATTCTGATGCCTATTACTACTTGTTTAAGCTCTTTGTTTTTATTTATGTGTGATGAACAATAAAGAGTTATCTATCTATTTAGAAATGTTTTAATAAAATAATACTGAAACATGGTTTTATTGAATTACTATATTATTTCACAAATGAAAACAAAGATTAGTTTAATAGTCATAAACAGATTAGGATAGTGAAGTAGTACCATCATGGTAATTTGCATATTCTGAAACAAAATAATATATACTTAATAATATATATATCTCAGCTCAGTATTGGCATTAGTTCTGGCATCTATGCTAGGATGGTGGGTTCAATCCCCACCACAAACAAACATTTATGTGATTACTTGTCATTGGTAAAATATTTGGTGAGTTCCCAACCAGTCACACCAAATCCAGTCACACTGTGACTCGTTGGGAAAAATATTCCCAACGAGTCACACTGTTACGCAAGTGTGACTGGTTGGGAAATCTTCTTCAAAAAAAAGTTGCAACGAGTTACAGTGTAACTCGTTGGGAAAAAAAAATCCCAACGAGTCACACCTATTTAATTTTTATAAATGAAAATGATTTTTTCACATACTGCATGCTTTTTTTATAATACTACATATAAGTATCACAAATGGTAAATATCGTGTAATGAACCAAAAAAAAATATTTCGTTAAATTAAATATGTTTATTTTTAATTACGAAAAAATAAAAAAGTTTTGAAAAATATGGAACCATATTGACTTGAACAAATAACTAAACTGTATTAAAACTAAAGTAGGTAACTGTATTAGAGAATTAATGGATTTGTTGCTCATAAGAATTTTTGTTCTGCCACTTATGGCGCTGTAGTATCCATTTAGAGATTTTTTTTTGTTTTAAAATGTCTTTATTAATCATAATAATAATAAAAAAACGTGTGGCACTCGGGGAATGCCGCGGTCAAGCTATTGCATAGCATTTTTTGCTGGATTCCACATGTGCAATGTTAGGTTATTTTCGTTACGGAATTTCTGAATTCGATCTCCACGCTCAAGGCCCGCGATAGAAGCTATGCAATAGCTTAATACAATACTTATATCAAGTTAGTTAAAAGTTTAGTAAGTTTAGTCATGTACATATATTTATTTACAACAAATTTGATGACGACCGATGTGGCGCGGCGGGCGTAGGTCCGCCTGCGACGCGGGAGGTTTGCGGGTTCGATTCCCACCTTGGGATAAATGTTTGTACGATCTGCAAATATTTATTGTTTGTTTTATATGAGTACATTTTATAATATATTTGAGCGATGTACTTCTTCTTCTTCTTGTGGTGTACTAATCAAAAGTTAATAAAGATACATTATATTAATAAGACTATATAAGTAAGTATCTAGTTTTCCTAAACTACAAGATTTATGAAAATACGATGCAGTTATTGGTATTTTGTAAGCCGAAGGCACGTGCATGACTACATTCATGACCTCAAACTTTTGTGGCCACGGACTTGGCCATCACCACCGTTTTATCTATCAGTATCTTAAACACTCCAACTTTAATTTTTTAAGCTACTGCATAGCTTCTATCGCGGGCCTTGAGCGTGGAGACCGAATCCAGAAATTCCGTAACGAAATAACCTAACACTGTGCATGCGTAATCCAGCAAAAAATGCTATGCAATAGCTTTACTGCGGCAGTCCCCGAGTGCCACACGTCTTTTTTTACTATAGAAGCAGTGAGTAGTATTAAATGTCGGATGTTATCTTTTTCTGCAAAGCACTTTTTTTCTACCAATACACTATATCTGCCACCATTTTTGATAAAAATAAATAAAATAACATACACCTAGTTATAAGTGAAAAGTCATTTTCATTTTCGTAAATATAAATTGGTGTGACTCGTTGGGAATTTTTTTTCCCAACGAGTCACACTGTTACAAAAGTGTGACTGGTTGGGAACTTTTTTTAAAAATAAAGTTGCAACGAGTTACAGTGTGACTCGTTGGGAATTTTTTTCCCAACGAGTCACAGTGTGACTGGATTTGGTGTGACTGGTTGGGAACTCACCAAATATTTATTTATTACTATTTGTGAACATAAATATGTGTTCTGCATTTGGGTGTTAATATGTATTAATTTTTAGAATACTTACTTATAATAGTATTCAAGCAATCTATTTCCCATACAAGTTTTGTTTAGTTTGGTTCAAGTGCATGCCTTGGGAAATAAATAAATATTTTTGGACAATTCACACTTCACACTCTAGTCCCAAACTAAGCAAAGCTCTTTATGTATGGGAACTAGATTGCTGATAGAATACTTACATACCTACTTACATTTTTTTTGTAAACACATTCATAGAAACACCCAGATTCAGAAAAAATATTTATATTCATCACACAAACATTAAAATTTGCTCTGGGTGTGAATCGAACCCACAACCCACAGCATGGAAGGCAGAGCTTACTACCAAATACTTACTGTCAAATGTTCATGAATACTTGTTCAAGTCTATTCATTCATTCTTTATTCTTTATTGTACACAAAACATAACAAGAGAAAAACTTAAAAATAAAACATGTACAGATAGGCGAGCTTAACCCTAAAAAGAGTTCTCTTCCAGCAAACCTTGAAATGAGTGAATGAGTCTAATGAAATAAAGGAAAAAAAAATTAGATTATGTACAGATTTTAATATCATACTATAAACTATGTAATCATTCTTTACCACATATATAAGATATAATAATAATAAAGAATCAAAATGGTTTTATTCCTTGAATTCTAGTCATTTTACAAATTACAACTTGCAGATTAATTTTATATAGTCTTATACTGTCTACTACACAAGTAGAAACTTCATGGTAATCTGCATAGTATTCTGAAACAAAATAATAGGTAAGAAAGTTTTGTAGGTATGTACTATGTGAATGTGAATGATGACGTGTAAGAAAGGTGTGAACATTGAGATGACGTCTGATAGAAGTGAGTGGAAGAAGAGGACATGTTGTACCGACCCACATAATGTGGGACAAGGGTAGGAAGATGATGATGTCCTATATTCTTATCTTATGTTATTGTACCTACATTTTAGATGTAACTTTATGCTACTAATCTCAATGATGGTTTATCTTAGCAAAAATTTATTTCAGGATAGGTACTGAAATTATGTTGTCTCTATATAAATTTGCCATAAATATTTTAAATATGATGAGACTAATAGGATTTATAACTACGATTACATACAACTAGTTAGGCATTTATGTTCCTTGTTGTCTTAGACTATTTAAAAACAAGTGTTAAGTAAGAACTAAAAGGATGAAGCGATGATATTACTTTGAAGTTATCTTGCCCATACCTACTTAGGTTTTTTTCAGAAAATGTGTAGATGGTAGTCCTGAAAACCTATAAAAATTCACAGGTCAGCATTGAAATCGCAGCTAATTGCGTTTTAATTTTAAAACTACTTTGAAATTGTCACAAAACATTATAATTTTCGTGTTTGTATGAATCCATGAATTCTGCAAAATGAAACCAAAACAAACTTCGGCATGTCACAATTCTGTCAAAGTTAATTTACAGTCAAAATATCAATAAAAGACGAAGAAGAAAACTGAAATGTTATTTGATCAAATAAAAGCTCAAAAACATTTCAGCGGTCTGGATAGGCCCCCAGAATCGTTTTCTTAGTGGATCTGCATATTTACTTTTTCCATATCTTTATATAATATTTTTGGCTTAACAGTTTCATAATAGTACCTATAGAAAATATATCTACGTACATATTTGTATACACAGCTATGACATATATGACATTTAGGGTAAAATAGCAATGTTAGCGAGGTCTTTCCTTCGTATACCCTTTATTTGCATTGGAGCGAAAATATTTAATCAGCCGTATAATCTTAGCTTTTCCTGTGCGTTTGTGGTATAAATGTATATATAATACCATGTCAACTTTGTCGGTTACATGAATAATATGTATGGATATTTGTAAAAATGATATTGAATTCACATAAAAATAAGCAAAAATTCAAATTGTAATATCCTTTATCATGAGGACTAACATATTGCCTTATTTTTGAATGTTTAGGGAAGGTAGTCAGAGTCAACTCCAAGCTTAAGTTTCCTTTAGTTCAATTAAAAGAAAGAATTCAAAAACTTCATCTACGCATCATAAACATAAACGCATCGCCTTAATTTTGCAGATCTAATAAAATCAATGGCTTAGTTATAAGAATTTAGTAGATACCCTAAAATCGGAGAATAAATTTAACGTGACCCAGTTATTGTCGTATTTATTTAGAAAATTACGTTATTGTATTTATAAAATTACACAAGAACCAGTTGATCTATCTACGAGTGTATACCGTAATATGTAGAATGCAATAAATTTACTGGTTAAATTTGAACAGCTCTGCAAAAAGTGAGTATGCGTTATTCAGTTTCAATCTATCGATTTTACTTCGGCGTTGTTAGAAAGCGGGACTTTCGCGATTTTCCGCACCATTAGTGATGTGACAAACGGCGGTTTGTAGTCACGATGTCGTTTTCGTCCATTACGAGATTTCAAAGATCCTACAATCCCATTCGCTCTTTTAACTTCGATCAGATTTCGCACTTATCTTCAGCGTGAAGCGCCACGCTCCTAAATAATAAACTGTCGAGTCATTTCACGCGGAAAATGAATAATATGAATTTATGTTCAGACTCTGCATTTTCATTTCAATAGTGAAAAGTTTCTTATATTTTTAACTTGTCAGTGACAAGTTGTAACAAGCGCCCGTCGGGCATTTCTGGGAACTGCCATGTGTGATTTTTGTGCTTTTTTATGTTGCCTAGCACTAAAGTGTCCGTATAATTTTATCATAGTGCTACATGAAAGGCAGCTAAGAGGCGAGAGGGCAGCGGAAGGACGCGCCGCAGCGCAGCCACTGTCGCCAGCCGTGACGTCACTTCCGTCCTCCCAACCCGAATTATTTTAACGCCAGTAAAAGCTTTAGTGTACCTCACACCAATTACATTAAGGACCTTTGAAGCAGACCGGTTATACTGCAACATGTGAACCGCCTCGCTCAATACACCCGCCCGCTGTGAATCGACTATGAATATGAACTGATGCAACGCTGCATGGCTTTGTAAAGCTCACATTTACCAGGCATTGCACATATTTTTCAATACTACGGCGTATTGGTATGGTAATTATTTCATGTTTGTATAGAAACCTTTTAATGTTACCCAACAGATGTTTTTTTAAATAAATAAAACATTCTGTGAAAGTTAATCTACGTTGAATAACATTAATAAATGACGACGTAAAAGTAGCCTACCTTTATTTTCGTATTTCGAATAAACAAACAAAAAGGGGAGGAGACGAGTTCAATAAAAGCGTAAACACGAAATGGCCAGTGGAAGGAAGACCGATGAGATACATGACTTGAATATCGTTAGTTCGAATGGATTTATTGTGCTTACATGCAAGCTAGGTGCGCTATTTTATCAAACTTTTATCTCTAAAACAATACAACGTATGCATTTAGTAGAACATGTTTAGGGGCTATCAGACGCAAAAAGTGGTCTAGACAAAAAGATTGTTCGCTTTGCAAATCTACATTTCCACAACACAAATGTTAGATAGCAATCCGTTTGTAGGTAGCCCCAAAAACAAGTGAAATAATGTCACAAACAGTCCGGGAATAGAGACACACGCCCGCGTCCATCATTTTCACTGTGAAAAAGTATCACGTGCGGGCAACGCGACGTCGCGCCGCTGCCTAAACGGTCGCCTAGCGTAGTAGCCTCGTAATAAATAAAAAAGGTGATTTAGGAAATCCCGACATGACTCCGCGGATTTATACAGAGTGTTCCAACGCAAACTTTTCCTAGAGGTCATCAAAATTCTCCCCTCGTGCGGACGATTGAATGTTATGGGCCGCGAGACGCTCTCTTCTTCTGAGTTATACTTAGGTGGTTACCCCCTGACATGTTACGGTACTGATTTAATTCAATGATTATGTTGTGCCCGCCTGCGGAATATCTCCCAAAACCTGAACTTCTTTTCTGCTTATGAAAACTGCTCTTTATTCTGTTATGACTGAAGTTTTTGTAACAAATCTCCCAGTGATTATATTACGTTAAAAGGGTTCGTTTTTCTATAACAGTTTGAACCTATAGCGAGTGGCGGCTAATGTGACGCTGCATGTAAAAAAAAACGGCCAAGTGCGAGTTGGACTCGGGCACAAAAGGTTCCGTAACAAAATATCACGTTTCTGTTAAAAGAGCTCTTAAATTTATACAAATAAATATTCCCGGACAAACACACATCACACTCTAGACAAACACTAAACCAAGCTTTTACTATGGAAATTAGATTGCAGAAAGAAATATAAAAAAAAGTGTTCGATTCAGTCTCATACGGCCGGTTTCTCGAACGATGATCAACGAAAAAATAATTACTATGTGTCAAACTCGGATCAATCGTGATTTGGGTTTCCAGAAACCGGCCGTTAGTGTTTGGGTACGGAACTCTAAAATAGTGTAGATACGTTTAGAACTGGTTGGCTTCTAGCCACATATCTAACACCTGCATATCTCTGTAGTCAGACGTTCAGTTTGGGAGCAGTACGAGGACACAGGAACACTTATACAATAGTGTACCACAATGTCAAAACTTGCCTCACTCTTGCTCAATCATCGTTACGTACCCGTGTACGTGTCTTTACATAGCGCTCAATTTGCACCACACGTGTATAAACTGTAGTGCATATGCAACTCAATTTCTTCAGGGGTGCATGGAAAAAGCCTCCTCGTGGTGCACACTGGAACAGCTAGGCACGGCAAAGCAGTGTCTAGTCTGGCTAATCTTTCCAACACGATGTTACAACAAAATACAGTTGTAGCATCGACACGACAGAAGAAGAACTCAATTTCAAATTTAATAATTTTTCTATGAAATACATTACATAATAGATCTAAACTAAAAACACAAGTAGGTACACTTAAGATATTAATTATGTAATACACTAAGTTAAAATAGGCTTGTGTTGTAGGTACTGTGTGTTTAATTTAGTGCACAGTTAGCATGTTATAACTATAATCGCTCGTTGTTGACATATTAAACACCTTTTAATATAACTTATCCATAGTTGACTCTTTAAACCGTTTGCCAGTAAACTAGACCGCATTTTCTTTAGTGTAAATGAGCTTACATTTGAGTTTAAAAAAATGTTATTTGTTTTTGCTCTGAATATTTGTTTCTTGAATATTCTTGGCGTGTATTCAAATGAAGGTATTTTACGAATATTTTGCGGGTAAAAATCATTATTAGACCAGTAGTCGGTTGCAGCCTTAGTATTCCAGCAAATTGCTATAAATGTATTATGTAGGTACGTACAGTCTCTGATGAACTAATTTGCAAGGGGACGGGACGAGCAAAGGGGTGAGCACGAATAAATGTGACAATCGTAAACGTAACGTAACACTGACGCATTTGAGATACACTGAGCGTCAACATCAGGTTTACTGTCGATCATTGCAACGGCAGCGCGCAGTGTGTCTTAAATACGTTACGTTTACGATTGTCGCATTGATCGTCGTTGTCGTGCTCAGCTCTCAGGATATTGGACCGCGAGTTACACAGACACAGAATAAACAGTTCTATAACTACAGGGATTTTGTGAACACCCTGTATTAACATGGCAAGGTTTGTTTGGGATCGTATATATTATTTTAGTCAGTAGAATGTTAATGTATCAAGAAAGTTGACGGTAATAAAAGATCACTGAGGAAAATAAAAAATGCTGAATGATAATGCTGAATAACAATATTGATATTATCTGACATTTGACACACAGATACATAATATTAAAATTATTATTCGATACTTTGGGCAAACTTGAAGATCAAAAACTAAAAAAGTACTTAATTAAAAAAAAAATTTTTTTACACTTACGGCCGGTTTCTCGAACGATGATCAACGAAAAAATCAAATAGGTAATTACTATGTGTCAAACTCGGATCAATCGTGATTTGGGATTCCAGAAACCGGCCATAAATAAACTTTTCACAATTTTCATTTTATTCATATTTTTCTAATGAATCTTGAATCTTTTGAAGCTTTCAGCGATAAGGCCGCCCATTGTGTAACCATTATTAATGTTTTTTGTTTTGTTATCTGTAATTTTTTTGGTGTACCAATAAGGAGTTATCTATCTTTTAATTTACAACGTAAAGCAACCATATGACATAAAAGAGTTCTGGATTCTACAAATATGTAAAGCGCACTGTATAGTAAACCCTCCTTTATTTATAGCATAACTATTCTGTTGTATAAATTGGTCTTATCGCACCGGCAATAACGGGAGCTCCATACACTGCTCATGTCTCACTCCTTACTTAGCAAACCAAATCACGCGATAACAACTGCATTTCATAATTATTATATATGACCTAAGGAATAGTTCCCTTTATAAACGGGATATTTACCTTGATTTGTGAGTTTGATTTGTATGCTAACTACTCACAAATTGTGGTAAATATCCCGTTTAAAAAGTCCTCAAAAAGGGAATGCAAGATAAAACGAAGCTGATTCAGCAATTTGAAAATCAAGATTTTTTTTATTTGATAATTCATAATGTTTGTAGGTTACGTGATTTGGTAAACTATTTTGTTTAATATCATTAATTAGTCAAATATTATAATAAATATTTCTGTGTAGTTTGACTTAACAGTGACCGAAAAACATCAAAATAGGTTTATTTACTAGGAAAAAAGTGAAACCTAGTCATAAAAAAATTATTCAGTCGAAATACGAATTTCTATTTTTTATATTAAGTTGATAAATAATAATGACACGCCCGAGTGCAAGAACAGATATGAGTACGCATGAGTTATAATGATATAGGTACCTACATATATTTTAATCTTTGGAGTAGGTACCAATATTCAATTCATTTTGTAGACTCCATAATTCTCCAGACGTACACGGAATTAATTTGACGAAGGGTGGATTAAGATGATCACTTGCGTCATACCTCCGTAATCTCCGAGGGACTATTTTTGAAGTTGTCACTCCTTCGTGAATTATTGGCGTACTTATAACGTAAACTTAAGTAGCTGGTACGCCGTGTGATCGCAAATAAATGTGACAATCGTTAACGTATCGTAACGGTAACGTGCGTCAACGATAGTATGACAACCGAACATTTCAGTGTACGCATAATGTATTCAAAATATGTTACCGTTACGTGTATTTAAAAGACGTTACTGTTAAAAGATTACGATTGCCACATTTATTTATGATCTTTCTAACGACATAATATTTGAAAATTTAAATAATTTATAATATTAAAACATAATAATTTTCTAACACATATTTCGTTAGGTACTGATTTCTATTCAAAAACTGTACAGACGACTTTGTTTTAATAATATTTATTTTCGAACCAATTTAATTTTTGTATTAAATTTGGCAAAGACTCGCCTGGCAAGAACCACAAACATATTATCCTTTTAAATCGTTTCAAACAAACTTAAACAAATCTCAAAGTTTCACCGCAAAGAAAAATTGTTGCTCGGAATTCAAACCCATCTTTCGGTTTAAATTCGGTTTTCATTTAAACCGCATTGGATATATTCTCAAAGATAAAAGTATGGTAATTGCCTGACTTTTTCTTATTTAAGCAAAACAGACTGCATGCAACACGGAAATGTACCTACCTGTTTATCTCTTTCTAGCAACAAATTAAGTGTAATTACATAAATAAATACATGCGATAATTATATTTACACACAGCTCTGCCTTCCATGCTGGTCAAAGGTTCGATTCCTACCAAGAACAAACATTTGTATGATGGCAAACATTGATTTTAATTCACTTTTATTTCTGGGTTTTACTATGTCGTACATAGTAAACCAGAAATGTAAAGATGTATGTATTTATGAAGAAAAAAAGCATGAGTATACATAAAAGTATCTATCAGTAATCAAAAATATTTGTTTACTATAAAAGTATATGACGTTGTGTTATTAAGTGCGCATCTCTCTTATTTTGGTGTCATGTTAATAGTTCTAAAAGATTGTCTACTATATCTAAAGGTAAAGCCGTGATCCTATTTCATTTGAAAGTTCCCTAGGTTATCAGTACACTACAATAGTCGGCAAACGATTACCTACTCCATCATTACCCTGCCATTAGCGCGGTATCTGCACTAACCTAGTAAAGGCTACGTGATCGCTTCTATCAGATTGAACTGTTCGGCTAAAATGGACAACCACAGTGGCAATTACCATAAATAATGTGTCACATCTAAATTAATAAACGTTTGGACAATAAATCACACTTAATTTAACGCAATGCGGATTACATGAGCCATTACTGTAATCGACTTGGAACAATTACGATTTTTATGGCGTGAATATTTTATTCGGTTTGAACTATGTGTTTTAAATATCCCGAGAAATAAAACAAATGCTGTGTATTAAATTATTTAAAAAAATAAAATAATATAATTTAGAATTTATTCGAACATAAATAATCCTAAATTTAGGAATAACGATAGAGTAATTAAACTTATTAATAAAAATTTTATGGATGTAGGTGTGTTGTACTTATGTATTTATATAATAAGGAATAAATATTGCTTTGTTTATTAATTATACGAACCTACTTTTTGGCATGATCGAGTTATAGGAAAAATTTATCCAAATTCGTATGAACTCAAATCCCTTTTCAATTAAGAAACTTCAAATGAGCGGGTGATTTTCATTAGAACTCACTTTATTAGCTTTCGGCAGGGTTTTTGCGGAACAAAAACAATCGTTCTATTCATGAATATGTATGACTGTAGGTACATAGGCTCTTATGAGCTGCACGTATCCATACGTATTGTAAAGGGTCCTTTAATCCTATACTCTCAGTTTAATTTGATTTGATTGTGATCGTAGAAGTAAAAAATTTGTGGAAAAAATATTGTTTTCGAAAAGAAAATTGAGTAACTTGAAATTTCGTTTTCTCCATCATTTGCGTTACATTTATTTATTTATTATTTTTATCATTTACGTTTTTAGAGTGCACATTTTTATTATCAAATCGAATAAAACTCAGAGCATTAGTACTAATATTTAATAATAACGTACACTGTCGTTTTTTTATTCTTTAACACCCGTCCATCCATAGGTTGTCTGGCAGAGATCGCTCGTAGCGATAAAGACGCCGATTGTATTTTTAAGATCTATGTTATTTTTTACAGTATTAATTGTTTCTATTTTATTTGTACAATTAAGTTTTTAACTATTTATCAATATTTTTTTACATCGTTTGGTATAAAATGCCCTTGAGGACGACAGCATTGCTTATTTTTAAAATATTTGCACCTTTTACAGTCTCGCTTTAATAGGTTTACATTAGCTTCCATTGATCAAGTACCTATCGATCAAGTGAGCGAAGCCAAGCGAAGCGAAATCAAGTCATCCATTAGCGTACATATCCCTAGTCTGAGTTTTATCAAACGCAAATAAAGTTTGGCAAAAATAGTAAAACAAAAACTGTTTTCTAAAATAAAAAAAAAAATAGTCACCGACCGACGTTTTATTTTAAAAAATCGATAAAAAAAAAAAAACCCGTTTTCATTTACCCACTAGGGTTTATTAGTTATATAAGCTTAGATATAACGAAACGTCCTTGATTTTGATTTTTATCTTTAATTGCCACGTGATTTAACAAACATCTAAAAATTGTATGCAAAATACATGTTCAATAAAATTTGGTCTTATTATTGAAGTAAAACTCATACTCGGTATTCTATGTTACTCTACCGAATTCTAGAGCTTAGTGTTTAAAGCTTACTTACCACTTCAAACATTAACCACCCTCTTTAGTCAGTGTTAAACAAAGTAATAAATATCTTCATAATATGGGGCGTCTAAACGGGCAATATTTTACGGCAATTTGTAGTTGCAATTATTGCCAAACATTGCCCAGCCATCAATGAAACATTTTCGTACATTTTATGGCTGAGCAATCAATTGCAGGCAACATGTTGCAATAGTATGGCCTTTGATTCAGAACCCTTTAATGAGCCACACAATCCAGCCACAATAATAAAATAAGACAATACTAGTATAATAAAAGAATGACAATCATAATATAAGCCATCAATATACAATTAACAGTATTAACACAAGTCAGCGATGTTCGGCCACACGCTGGCTAGACATAAAAACATTTTGACATATCAAAAAATATGTGGCTAAAATGCCGGGCCATCCTTAAAATATTGCATAGTGTGGCTGGTATTGGTAGCTATGTTGCCGGCCACAGTATTGCAGCCACAAATTGCCGTAAAATGTGGCCCGTTTAGACGCCCCATTAGGTATAACTAACTTCCTGCTATCTGGGAGTTCGGAGCTATCCGTACATTTTATTTATAATTTTTTATTGCACACAAATAACTTATACAAAGGAAGGGCTTAGCAAAGCATTCTCTACCAGTCAACTAAACATGGTAGTACTGAAAGGAAGTTGGCGTGCGACAAAAATAAATAAGTACCTACTCACCTAAAATAAACTATCCTATTTTTTAATGTGAATTAAGTATAGGTAATACTAAAAACATAATGTATTACAAATCACCAAGCTTTATACCTAACCTTTTCTATCACTGCAATTACCATTACATTAGCTTTTATTCATATTTTTATCAACACTTAACTTATAAAAATTCACCATTTTCACTGTTAATAACCAAAAGATCTTGTATCTATCGTTACTTGAATTTGCACAACTTTAACTTATAGTGAAACTTCTGCATTAACAGTATACTTACACTGTGGTTAGTAACTAAGTTAAAGTTATGAGTACCTACTACTTAATGCACTTTTGAATATAAACAAGAAGAAGTTACAGCTGAAGTTCGGCAACAATGCAACGGCGCGTTCACTCGACTATTTATTATTCGAAACCATAGATATTTATGTAGTTATAGACGCGTCATCAGCGGTTTTTCGATGGCAAGTGACATGTAAGGTAGCTTGACATCTACAGCGTCAAGCAACGCGGTTGAAGGTCTAAATGCCTGAATATAAGATGACAACAAGTGTAGCTTTTATAGATTTTACCAACTACTTTCCTTTTTTTTGCTGTACTAACTGACCATTTGACCAATGTTTGCGTTTTTTTTATTTTTATTTTGTATGAAAAACAAGTAGGTAAGTAGTTTTTAAATAAGAAAATATTAATGCGTGCACAAATTAGCCTCAAGTAAATAATTTATTATTTGTGTGAGGTTGTTGTGAAGTTCTCACTTAAATAAGCGGTATAATCATCATTTAGCAAAAATAAAAATGTGTACAGGTAAATAATTTGGGTATAACGCGTCTAGTAAAAAAAATGACATGGTTTGACGCTCCTTAAATAAAGTGAAACATGAACTTCATTAATTTGAAACGAAACGGATCTTTTAAAGAAGCACTGTCACACAATTATGAAAAATCTTCCTCTTAACTGTTTTTTTTCATTTTTATTATCATGTTATCTATTACTTTTTAATATTTTTGTCAGCAGAGTATTTACCTTTAAATAAATATTCACCGATATTTCACATATCACACTAGTTCCAAACTAAGCTATGTGTTTGGTGAAAGAAATAGGTACGGTGGTAGTACTTCAGTTTTACTATATTCAATCAGGAGCTTTTAGGTTCATATACAAAAAAAAGACAAAATAAATTTTTCGTCCCTGATTTAACAAATTAGTGTAATATCCGTCCAAATTGGATTGACCTCTCGTTTATACCAAAATCAATTATCGATTACAGAAAAACAAAACTCTCTTCGCGTTGAGAATGTGCCTTATCTCTTTATCTCTCATTGATCGATAGACCTAAAAAAAACATGGTCTCAGCGGTTAAAATCTTGTAAAATTACTTTTGTCACTAACTGTACAAAGCTACAGTTTATATAACAAGCTTTGCTCGGTAGCTGTACTTGGCAAGAGTGAAACACCTTTGTAAGAAACTTGGTTTTCTTATAGTTAGCGCTGAAGTTAAGTTGCTAAGAAACTGTGGTTAGGTAGTTTTAAATTAATAGCTTTTTTCATTTTAAACTAACTTTCAGGTCTCCGTTCTTTAACAATAGATTTTATCGATAGTTTTTGTTTACGATACAAAAGATGAATAATAGTTTTTTCCGATTACTTAAGACTTGAGTATTTTAACAAAATATGCTAGACACCACTCGCAACATGCTCCATGTTCTGTGTGTCATGCATTCCTGGTAGATTTATATGAATTAAAAGTAGATATCTACACCCATAGTACAGCATTGCTTAGTTTGGGACTAGAGTGTGATGTCTGAATTGTTTATGAATATTTATTTTATTTTAAATAGTTATTCAAATTTAAAATTCAAATAACAATCACAATCATACAAACTTTCGCAAATACACAAAATTAATGTTAGTAGAGTATTATTGTATGTAATTTTAGCAATGGGTTATACTAATGACATTAAGGTTCATTAAAAAATAAGAAGGCAGATAGTTAAATAACCTAGTCCCATCTTGATCTCCCGGGATTAGAACTGGTCATCCCTTTTTATAGCCGAGCAGACTAACTCAATATAATATGCGTTTAGCGTCGGTTTTACCACAGCAATTTGTGAAATTCGAGCTGTGGGACCGTTTACCACTCTCGGACAGAAATAGCTGGTCTATTCCTAACCGGACCACATCATCATCAATAATGCGTGCATTGCTGGACTTTAGCCTCCCGAGATGTTCCACTGAGCTCAAAGCTCGGCTCATCTCATCCTGTTTACTAGGTACACTTAGAGTGGGATAAATGCAGGAGAATGATGATGAAGTATAGAGCCCGCGGTTTCTATAGCTCTGGCTTTGAGCCATATATTTAATTTTTAATTTATTTAGTAAACTCAGAAGGATTATAGAATTTTCTTATATATATGTATACTAACCCCTTATCTTATAAAAAGTTAGCTTTGACTTTACGTCATCATTACGTATGGTAATCAATACATCAAGTCCAGGTGATTATAGGCGATAGTTTCTCTCGACCAGAGCGTAAAGGAATGCAAGACACTTACGATCTGGCTCCTATAGCTTTTTTCGTAATTAGTTCAGTTACCTTGATGTAACTGGCCAAAAGTAACTTATTATCCTAATTCTATGTTATTATGGTCTCTCACTGACTAGACTCTAAGAGTTAACTGATTTTTAGACGCGATTCAAATAAAACTAAATGCTGCTTCAGTGTGATATCAACTTATCTGTGAATTCTTTCTGAGATTGAATGGTGCCTCTTTTAGTGGGTGGTTAGGAACACCCCTAAATAGTCGAGCGGACTCCATAGTTCCGACCTTGCGGGTGTCCGAAGAATGTTGATATTAGTGAATTCACTTGGTAATGAACCTTGTGCTAATTTTATTAATACCTTTCGGGACTCACCTAAGGCCGGTAGGATCTTCTTAAATTATTATAGTGGTGTAGATAGGCTTTTATTTGAGAATTATTGTAAAAGTACTTGCTTAAATAAACCCAAAGGTCAAAATTAAATGATATGACTCACAAAGTAGGCTTAATACCCTCAAAATTTTGTACAAAAATCAAGTTCAATTTTTTTTCTAATTTGAAGTCTATATAAGCTCGTTGACTTTTTATTACGAAAAAGATAAGTAGCCACTTTTTATAGTTCAAACCTTTTAGCAAATTTATTGCTTTTTAACTTTAGCAATATGAAACTTTTATAAATATTCTGTTTTAGATTAACACTACTTTTAGTATGAATATTCTGACTCAAATTTAACAAAATTTACATCTAAAATTTTTGGTGTAAAATCTAAAAATTGGAAGTGCAAAAGACGTTGAAACTCAATTTCAATAATCCTTTACTATTGATGAGCTCCTGGTATATCCGAAATGAAAGAGACGACGGAATGATGGGCTGGTACGTGACGTCTGTGTCACTCGCAACCGCAAAAACGGATTTTTTAATCTAGCTGGTGCTGCGACTTCGTCTTGCTATCGTTATATTTTAGGCAATTATATAAAATAAATAAGTAAATAAATAATGCTGGACAATTCGCACAATATCTTTGTAAATTATAAAATTGATTAAAATCCATTCAGTAGTTTTTGCGTGAAAGAGTAAAAAAAACGGCGACTATTTGTACGGATTTCGCCGTTTTTTTTTGATGTTCTGATTGTTAATACAGTGTCAATAATGTCTACTCTCAACCAATACCAAGAATCAAAACAAATAAGTACCTATTAGTTTAATAACAATTAAATCGAATAAAACAATAACTCTTAAAGTAAACATGAAATAATGTTGTAAGTGAAATGGCAGTACTCATAAAACTGTGCATTCTGTGACGAGTCGACGATTCTCGCCTGTTTCTTTCATTTCCGCTCTCGACTTGGACTCTTCCTGCGCATAATGGACTATGACAATTTTATCCATAGGTACTACAAATGCTGAGTTTAATATCACGTAGAGTAAATGTACCTTTTGAATTTTATAAATTTCATTTTGGACTCCTCATTTTTTAAGACTTAGGGTGGTTTAGTTATTTCGAGATTTCACTGATCTGACACAGTTGGTATGTTAGCATGCTTGCTTCCTTTTTTAGAAGATCCTACCGGCCTTGTATTCTACATAACACCCAGACACATAACAAATATTTATGTTCATCACACAAACATTTGTTCTGGGTGGAAATCGTACTCACGACCTACAGCATAGAAGGCAGAGCTACTACCATCTGAGCTGTGACGCCTAACTAGGTATAAGTATATTGTTTTGTATAGGTATACTATACGTTTAAAGCTACCTAGTGGTAAAATCTTACCCTCTATCTTATAAAAAGTTAGCGTTGACTTTATGTCATCATTACGTATATATCAATACTTCAAGTATGCGCTAATTTTTTATAAGATAGAGGGTAAATCTTTTGTAAAGATAACACAATTAATAATTTAACAGGCTTTTTTATGAGTGTAAAAGAATCCAGTTTAAAAATCAAAGATGTTCTTTATTTTAGCTCAATAGCACCGCAAGGAAATTGAAGACTAGATTAATATGAAGTTGTTTGGTCTGAAAGCCCCTGTAATGTCTAAGTTGTACGAAAGGGAAGCTGTGACGTCACATCCGGCTGAGGAGACAATGCCCGCGGTTACACTCTCGGCAAAAGTGCTAGACATTCATTTGCGCCTTTGTACACAACTTGAAGGAAGCTGAACTTTACAAAAAAGCAAAAAAACTTTGAAAGAGTAAGAATTCTCATGATTTTTTAAAAACTATCTCACCGCAGTACTTTGCCCTTTTAAGTAACATGTTTAGTACAATAGCTTTCTTACTTAGTTAATACTGTTTTCTTAATAATGGAAGAGTTTGGGGTAGGCCTTTGCCCAGCAGTGGGACGATAGAGGCTAGAAAAAAAAAACAAAAAAAAACTGTTTTGCTGGTGTTGGCCGAGCTTATACAAATAGAACTGTGACGCCTGATGCTAGCATATTGTTATGCTTAAAAGTTTCTATAATAGTTGTATGTTTTCTTTATATACGGAATATTTACCATTATTTGAACTATGCTTAAAACCATGATAGTTTCAAACGGTCTATCTCATAAAAAGTTAGCGCAGATTTGAAGTATTGATTACCATACGTAATTATGACTTAAAGTCAATGCTAACTTTTTATAAGATAGGGGGAAATACTATAGCCGTATGTTTGTTTGTGAATAAATAATGTATGTACATTGTATGTTACTGTTAAAAGTAATTTGATATTTCAACATTATCATTGAATTACCTGTTTAGGAACATAGTGAGTACACCTAAAATAGGGACCAACATAATTGTTCAAATATTAAACATGTTCCGGGAAAATTATCGCCACCACGGATATAAAATTACACGCATACGTAGGCAACCGTGTCATGAACCTAGAATAAACTATAGTTGTTAGGAATTTATATTTCACTACGTTTTGATCGTAATCTAACGAGTAAACCCTTTTTACAGAAATAATGAATAGAAAATAACAACAGAAATGATTGAAAACTATTTAAGGCTTTGTTATGTATGTAATGTATTGTATTAAGTATGTCAGTCTTCTAGTACCCATAACACAAGCTCTGCTTAGCTTGGGGCTATTTGTCCAGAATTTTTATATTATTTATTTATTTAAAGCGGGGTATATATATACTATTAAGTACCATGATTTGTTAGTTGTTTTATTTCCCGATAGTTCGGCACTGTTGCAGCTAAATATCCTGCTATTATGGAAAACTTTTTTCACAATCATCATATTGCAAACATTATATTTTTTATATATACACACCATGCGTAAAAAATTGCACTTGTTTTTTGCCGTACCGTGTAATAGCAACTATTTGCCATTTAAATTCGAACACAGCAATGCAAGTGTCACTTGTCGGTAGATATGGTGGTGGGCTTTCTTTGAACTAGCTATTTCCTTTTATCACTTTAACATAAATAAGAAATATATACCTACTACCTAAATAAAATACAGTATAAACATATATTTTTGAAAACAAAGTAATCAAAACTAAGTTACAAGTGACATAGGGTTTCCTCAAACCTTCCAGGGACCCCATTACCGGCCACGGTCTGCCAGAACTCCAACATAATCCTACCTATAATACTAACCAAAATCACTACTACACACGAAAATACACTATTCACCGGTAAAAACAAAAATTCTTTGCGTTAATCTATTCATAGATTAATAATGACGGAATCTGCGTATGTGTGAGTAGATTGATGGGTGTTAATGTGGTATTTTTTATTAATGACTAAAACTACTATTTAATAACTAAACCGTTTTTTACGAGGTCACGAAAAGAATGTTTTATTAATTCAAATCACAATTATCTAGCTTTATTAGACTTATAACAGCATAGTAAGTACTTACTTCTTTCTCACATAAGAGACTTTACTAGGAGACGTATATGCTAGTAGCATTAAAAACACACAGTAAAACTTACAGCCAACAGAATTTTTGTATCATTCTTAAAAAAAAACTTATATTTAATTGCTTAGTATAGTGCAATTAAAATCTTGGACTTTTCAATACATGAAAATAATAAAAATACTGTCAACGATGAAACAGCTATGAGTAGGATACCAATCTTTTATACTCAATCCTTCCATTGTTTAACATATGCAATAATGATTTATTTGTCTTTGTTTTCTACCCTGGAAAAAGAACAGGTAACGTCATATAAATATAAATAAATATTTACGGACATTTCAAACATCACACATTTTTTTTTTATAAATACAGACAGAATACAAAGTAACACACAGAATAAATATTTATGTTCATCATACAAACTTTTGTTCTGGGTGGAAGTCGAACCCCGACCCACAGCATAGAAAGCAGAGCTACTACCAACTGAGCTGTGACACCTGATATAAATCTGGCTGCAGATATATTGATTGAATTGTCAGAAATATTCCTGAACAGGGAGTATTGTTTTTCGCGAGCTATTGTTCAGCCAACAATAGTAGTAAATGGAGAACTATTCTGAGAAGATACGATTCCGAACGACGAATGGAAACAAGTCATTGTCTTAGGTAGCCGAGATATATGGAGCGAGGCGAGTTCAATATTATTAGCTACTAGTTATAGTATCCGAAACTTCGTCTCATTACCGTTATATTTTAGATAATTCACACAATATTATAATTAAATTTATAAATTTTATTTATGTATTATTTTGATGTATAAAAACTACATTATTGTAAAGTTTCTTTAAAATCCATTCAGTAGTTTTTGCGTGAAAGAATAACAAAGATACATCATTCCATCCACACATCCATCCATACGAACTTTCGCGATTATAATATTAGTAGGATAGCCAAAAATCATAGACCAGAAAAATGATTAAACGAAGGCTAAAGATTATGGACAAACGTACTCATACTCTACTAGGTTCTAGGCTTAAGGTTAAGCCTAAGGTCTTAAGCTCAGGCTTTAGGATTTGGTCATGTGGAACTGGTACCTAGAATCATCTAGTAGGTAGGTATATTAGACGATTGAAAATTATCTATGTGATATTACTGAATTAAGAATGTAAAGTTTTGATTTTTGGAAATTGGAAAACCTTTGAGGATTTATTTCAGTTACTTGAAGTAGTTTTAAAAGCAACTGTTAAATTATTTTTAATATTTACTTTGGCCGTATTTGTCGTAGAAACTATTGTTGGAGCAGACGAATATTGGATTGCGTTTAGGCGAGTAATGTAGATAAATAGTGTGATGATTGACAAAATATAGCTGAGCATTGGACGAAAAGAGTCAAAGGTCCGGGCCAAGTGGTGCGTTTTGTTGCGTTTAGCGATGCTTCAACCTATACAGTAGTAGGTATATGTTGAAGCAAATATGAAGGTATTCAATCATTTTTGACTCAAAAACGACGTATTGTATATGAATATATAACGCGTTGCTTGCTATGATAGCATCGCATCGCCCCATAGGGCAGTGCGTGAGTGTAGACGGGCAAACCTGCAGGAAGGTATTTGTCGCCGCTCGACGCTCCTTCCTTTCATCGTTATGATTAATGACACGTTATTTTTCATTGAAACAGCTGCTGCGTATTTTTTCTACTTTCAAGTCTTCTGTTCCATGACGAGTACCTATTAGTCACGCTCTGGAAAGCTTTCGATGTGGATTTTAAAGCTGTTTTTTTACTTTGTCTTCGACATTTCAACGCGTTCCGTCCGGTTTCAGTTTGACTTTCTCGTGTCCCATTAGGTACCTTTCTGTTTCTGTTCGTTTTATCCTTATTTTTGCTCCAAGCTTTTTGTGTTGAGAAAATCTGCGGAAAAATAAAGCTTAGGCATGTTTATTTCTATTTTGTTTACTCAATATCTAAATGTTTTTAAAAACAATATTTTAATACTGTGTATTTTATTTACCTTAACTTTGTTTTTAATTAATTAATAGATTTAATCCTAATGCTTCAGCAAAACAACATTAAAAAAAAGAAAAAAAATGTAGCATAAAAAGCTGCTTCTCTACATAGCTAATATTTTCATGGAAATTACCATTGTCATACTCATGGTATGTAGCAAATAGAAATAATAATTGAATTTAGACGATAATTTGACTCGTATTCGGATATTCCACTGAACAGTTCAATTAAATTGAAATTCGGCAACTATTGGTTCTCTAGTAAATTAGAAACCGCTTCGAGGATAATCGTTTTGTTGTTAATCAAAAAAGCAATCTATTTGTACTCGAACAAATTAAAAAATATGACTAATCAACTCTTGACCTATAGGTACCGCTGTAAACTAACATAACTAACATATATTATAACATATATAGAGTTATAACAAGTGTTCTAAATTGGTCCTTATCATAAGGATCTTCAAGGTATTGGCAGATTTACTACATAGATACCTACTATATACAATACTGATAATTTAAGGCACATACTGACTAGAAGATGAGTAGCAAACTTCTACTTGAATTAAGTTTAAAAAGACTTTTAACGTTCAATTGACACACAACAAGAAGACTCGAAGTTATGATGTTATATTTTTTACCATATTTTATACCATACCATATTTTGTCCCACTGCAGGGCAATGGTCTCCCTTAAACTCTTCCATATGATGTCATAATATACAAAATGAAACTGAAATCATTAAAATAACATAAATTTTTCACATTGTGTTAAAAGTACCTCTGTGGTTTTTAACTACGGATATTAACATACAAAGTATCATCATTTTTATCGCTTTGATCTAGAGTTTTTAGTATGAACATCTGTATTATTACATTTTATTACAAAACTGCCAAATACAAGATAGTCTGGTTAGTTTATTTTTTAGTAGCAGATAATGAACACAGGACTGTTACACTTTAATGTTAACAATACTCTATATATGGTATTGCGATAATGATTGCGGTGTTTACAAACATTAATTACGTTTTACAAACATTAATTTAGTAAGATTGTCAGAAATGGAACAAAAAATAAAGTCATATTTATTATAGAAAACGAATGTGGTCTGCAAATTAAGACTCACCTTAAAACCCTTCATAGGATGGTCGTTGCCTAATCTAGGCCGTACGTCATAACCTCGGATTCTCACATAAAGCCTTACGTAGCGCGTAAGCATGATCTACGGCGTACTGGTTCCCAAATCAGAAAGTTGCATTGCAATTTTGGCGTTCCAGCTCTAATTAATTTGCCAGTGGCAGGAAGTAGATGCGCTGGAGTCACCTGTATGTAATTGATGATGCACTGAGGCGCACTGACTTCCAACTTTGGCAATAATTTCCAGTGCGGTCTCCGCTAGGGTACACTCGGCTTCATAAATATTCATTTACCTGCAAACGTCCTTTCAGTTGGCAACTGAACTATTCACTATTTTAGTAGCCGTATCATCTAACTTGCTAATTAAATAAGTGCGGTAAAGTTATAGCAACTTTAAAGCGAAAAGAAAATGCAAAGTTCTTGGCGAGAATTAACAGTATAGAGTTTTTAATGCGTCCTCCATTTGCGAAAAGCTCTTACGGTATCTGATTTGGCAAGGTTTTGGTTCACGTTAGGTTAAATTAGTTACAGCCTAGGGGGGGTATCCAGACAACTGAAATGTTTTTAAACTGTTATTTGATCAAATTGCAGTTAAGTTTTCTTCTTCATCTTTTATTGATATTTTGAATGATCGATTTTCATACCGTTTGATAGAATTAACGAAAAATCAGGTAGGCCATGCTTAAATCATGTAAGTCATGCTCAAATCAAGTTGGCCACGTGCTAAGCCGCGGCATTGACGTAATTTTTAACAGCTCAGTTATAATTTTATTAAGCTCAGTCACGTCAGTCTACAAAAACGCTACGGAATACTGATGTGTTACTATAGTAAAATCATCGAAAACTGAACTGCAACTGAAAGGATATTCGGTCACGCAAGTTTCCCCTTGCTGGATAGCCCCCAGCAAAGTAGTCAAGCGTCACTTGCTCCTAACGTGGTATCTTCATTAAGGTTCTGAAGTCTGACAAAAAACCTTCATAAAAATTCGTCTAGTTTTTTAAAAGGGTATTCATACCCGTACTAGCTGAAATTTCAGAGGGGCTTCCATAAATAAAATAGATATTACACTTTTTACCTTAATAGAAAACTTTTATATTTTACGCCCGATAGATATAATATGTTAGATAGAGTCTTGTACGGTTTTCACTTCACTCTTGAAATAGTAAAATATGTTGGACGACAAAAAAATAAAGAAACATAGACTAAGTTGAACAACAAAACAAAAATATAAAAAAACATAGACGTTGACTTGAACCTCCTCCGTTTTTTCGTCGGTTAAAAATGTACCCAGTTTCGGTCCGCGGTTACATTTATTTATTATTATTTACATGAAATTAAACAGTGCATCGTGATTTCCCAAAGCAAATCGAGCAATAGTCATTATGATAGTAGACCTGTATTTTCCATTTCGCTAAAAAAGTATATAAATATTTTACCAGCAATCTAGCTCCCATAGTAAAAGCTTTGCTTAGTTTGGGACTAGAGTGTAATGTGTGAAATGTCTATGAATATCTATTTATGTACTATGGAAAAATACCTCAAGCATAATAAGCAGGGTTTGGGAAAACGTTGCTTAGTGAAATCAACTTGAAATTTGCACCGACTACTTCAACTTCTAAAATTCTTATTGCTTGATGCCGAGAGTACCAACGGAAGAGATTTACCACATAATGCAACAAAGTTTTGCAATACGTCAAAACTCTGATAAGTTGTTACTTATTAAGTCTGATAAATCATTATCATACCCTGAAGTTCATGACGCTAGTAAACTGTGAAATTAACTTTGTTTTTCTAATCAACTTCTTGGTAATTCAACTAGATGGCGCTGTTTTAAATAAAAAGCATGTAAACAGAATGACACGTATTTTTAAATTTTACTGTAATATTTTGAAATGTGCAGCTCAACATTTTGCAGCGTTCATTTCATAGCGGCAGCGTAATAGTTTTATCTCGTTCGTTTATCTCTAATTAGTCTGTCATGATTTTGGCACCTTTGATAATTTGGCAGAGCATTTTCGTAATACCGCACCATTTAATACAATCATTTAGACTGGTACTTTATAAAATAACAAACGTTTAAAATACAACGATATCAAATGAGTTAATAAAACTTAACACTTTATTATTTGTGATGTAAAAAACTATTTATGTATTCAATAAATTAAAATGAAAAAGTTTGTAGAAGACTTGTGATTTAGTGCAGTCTTGAGTTTGTGCTTGAAACCTATTGATAAAAGCTCCATCTATGTTGTGTTGGTGGTCGAAGTTCAACGAAGAGATAGTGTCAAATATATTTGGAATATACCTATATATATATATAATATAATACGTAAATAGAAAAGCCCTTATCGGCAAAGCTGTTAGCCGATAGAGTGGTCAGCCATGTCGCGATTCCGCAACAAACTAACTTTGTTCAAAATCGAGATTCGGTCAACTTCGGTCAACTTCGGCCAACAACTTGATTCGCCCGACTGAAGTTTCAAGAGCTGCGCTATTTCGACGGCACGGTTAGTTACACTAACTTATTCGAATTAGTTGTTTTTTAAACCGAACTATGTTTCGGATTTATTGCGGATATTTTTCGTTGAGTGATTTCGAAAAGTTTCCGTTACGTTTTGAGTTTATCTGATATGACTACTGAATGAATAAGAAAGTATTATTTTTGATTAGCGTAGAAATTAACATTTAAACGTTTAAACTAGCACTTATATGCATTCAAAGTCAAAGTCAAGGTCAAAATTGCTTAACTCAGTAAAATCACAAGGATCATTTAGAATCGTCTTACATACTAGATGATTCTAGAAACGGGGCAAGAAACTTACGGCCTGGTTCCTACCGTTTTTTATATGATCCTTCGTGCAAAGAATTACTATTAAACTAAATTAAGTAGGTACTGAACTTCCAGTGCGGTGTCAATTTAACTTAGTTATAATACAAATAATATACAGTCATGTCAGTATACAGTCATTCAGCTTAAAATAAAATAATCGATAATAACATCGCATTAAATCAAGTTTAGTTATTTTCGTACACCTTGGAATTTCATTAAGTATATTTCCTTCAAAATATCACGGAAACTACCTAAACGAGGTAATGCAAATTGAGCCTGTCTACGCACCTGTACGCACTTTTATTACAGGTTGTCATCATGAAAGTTTTCGCGCCTCGGTAAATATCCTCCCAACACAGAATGTGTCTGTTCAAACGGTTAGTAATGGATAAATAAATGATGCTGGACAATCCACACAACATCACCTAGCCCCAAGCTAAGCAGAGCTTGTGTTATGGGTACTAGAAGACTGACATACTTCATACAATAAATTACAAATAGATATTTTTTATTATACATATAAAATACCCGGAACACCCGGAATAAATATTTGCAGATCGTACAAACATTTATCCCAAGGCGGGAAGTGAACCCGCAACCAAGCAAACCTTCGCCCGCCGCGCCATATCGGTCGTCACATCGTCGACGTTTTGGTGACATACTGGCCGAATATCTTTTAATACTGTGCCAGAACCTTTCATTCAAGCATTACTCACTCTGTGGGTCACAGATGGCGCACTCTGCACCGACAGTTTCGTGTACAGAAGCGACAATTTAAACATCCCCAGCTAACTTCGCTACTTCTTGCCGGTCTCCCTCACAGGAATAATGTGAAAACTTAACCTTCTTTTTACCACTTGCGCGAAGCAACTTCGAAATTGGTATATTTACTGCTAAGGCGATGTAATGATGAAATAATCTTTTTAATGAAATTGTTTTTGCCGTAAAATAAATGGTGTATTTTTATCAATGTTTTTTTTTCTTTTATGTTTAATCCTATCATATATGTAGTAAGTATAGGATATACAAAATCACTTTAACTCTTGCAAAGGTATATAAGGTAATTTTGGCGATTTACAACTCATCCCCGTATCAAAATTTCACAACATGAGTCGTGAGATTTTCTTTTGTTTTTTTTTATCAATGTACAGTAGAATATTTCAAAAATTTCGAAAACCATGTTGTTTCAAACAGCATTTAAAGACACATCAATACAATGTGCAGTTCCGATGTGACCACGTAAAAGCAATTTCATACTACAGCGACGGTAAGCTGCACATCCATCATCGACAAACGATCACCACCGCTTGCGTTGCTGTTAAAGCTGTTGCAATATTTATTTAATAATAGAAAAAAATCATAAAAAAATAAATAAACACAATATGCAGTAAAAATGCATGATAGATAATAAATAAAGTATAAATAATAATGCTGGACAATTCACACAACATCATCTAGCCCGAAGCTAAGCACAGCTTGTGTTATGGGTACTAGAAAACTGACATACTTAATACAATACATCACATAGATAGATATTTTTATTATTTATATAAAATACCCAGAACACCAGGAATAAATATTTGCAGATCGTACAAACATTTATCCCGAGGCGGGAATCGAATCCGCAATCTCCGCGTCGCAGTTGGACCACATCGGTCGTCAAAAGATAAAATAATGTAAAAAAACCATTCTACTGTGAACAATATTTATTTCTTAAATTTATATACTAAGTTATATGGTTGTAACATTGCTTTCAAGAATATTCAGCCTGAAACATTTGTAACTTAATAAAGCTCATTAATATTTGAAGGGCTAAAGCACTCAACTCTCGTATTATCGGTTTTAGATATCAAATAATGAAATAAAAATGTATATTTACTGAAATATGGTTTTCTAAAAGTCAAGGATAAGTACTTTATTTCATACTAGTAGTACGCCCCGGCTTCGTACGGGTAGCCTATTATGGTATTTTTATACACCTTGGGTTACATAATTGAAGTTTTAATAAGGATCCCTATTTTTTTGAATATATAATATAGCCTATGTTCATCGCAGATAGTAAGTATAGCTTCACAACAGTGAAAGAACTTTTGAAATCGGTCCAGTGGTTTCGGAGCCTATTCGATGCAAACAAACAAACAAACAATCAAATCTTTCCTCTTTATAATATTAGTTTAGGCATATACTTTACTATATGAGTAATACATGACACCGCGTTCTAAAATTTTTTTGTAAACGCAAATGTATTTGACAAAATCATAGCAGTTAGTATTACTCGTATCTCTTACCTTCCACGCAGTGGGTCGTGGGTTCAAACCCTAAATAAAACATTTTAATATTTTAGCTTATAAAGCTCGTTGATTTTTATGCAGTTGAATTTTAAAAGTATGTCTGACTGACAATATCCAAGTGTTCCTGGCAATATCTATATATATATATTATATTGCCAATTTCTCTATAATTATGTTTATTTATATCAAAATGTCATGCAAATAATTCTACATCCAAATGTCACTCAATGCGAGTAATCAATATACTCTACAAAGGTTTAATCTGGCTGGTGTGTCTCGGTACCTTGTCATGGTTTATTATTATTAAATTACTTAGAAGCCGTCACGTAGGGCTGTACAGTGTACACGTCTGAACACGTCGGTGACATGACAGCTCCACACGTCATAAGTTATTCTGTCATTAAAATGTCTCATGATACAGTGTACCTGCATTATCGGATTTTTGTCGTTTGCTTGATTAAATTGTTACCTTACGTACTTACTAATTAAGCTCAAAATCAGCCTTCCTCCAATTCCGCAAGTATGCGTGCTCGCTCAATTACTCCTGACCATAATTGCTATTTGCGCTTATAATTGACTAAGCTCACTGGGTTTACCACTCAACCTCTTGTATTACCACTTTGTATCAAACCAACCAAATTAAAATTTGTTTCGGTACAATAGTTATAGGGCGTTGCGTTCAAAGAGATACGTGATTTGATAAGCCTCATAATCTGATTTCTGACTTGTATTGATCGAAGGTAATTTACTTGTGATATCAGAGGCCCGAGCTCAAACGAATTTGACAATCGCAAACGTATCGAAACGGTGGCTTATTCGAGTAACATTACGCGTTGACGCTAGCTCGACTGCTGAACGTTGCTGTGTCACCGCGCAGTGTGTCTTGAAGGTGCTACCGTTACGTTACGACGATACGTTAACGATACGTTTACGATTGTCACATTTATTCGGTTCTCAGTTTCGAGCTACTGACATTACTGGAAACGTATCGTAATAGGGTCGTTCCCAGTCTGTGTGTAAAACTATCAGTTTATATGCCTTTTTAGACCATGAAAAAATTATAATAAGAACCCATTTGTGAGAAGCCACTGGTTCCCGAAACACAGTTTCAACTAGTTCGGGAACCTATGGATTCAATATTTAACTGTTAAAATATTTTTTTGTGCCCAATAAATATTTCTCATTTCTCATTTCATTTTATTAACAAAAAAATAAATAAGTATCCAATGTTTTTTGACTAGAGTTTGTACAGTTAAATACGTTTCAATAAAATTTACTTTCAGAAGTACTGCGTTTCAAAATCAAGTTGTAGTTTGTGTTTAGAAAAATCTGATTTCGCAGTCTGAAAATGTATCATACTACTTAGGTGCATAAGTTTTGATAGATGAGAAATTAAAATATTCATTTTCTACTTACATAATTTTTTCAACCAGGGTTTTCACGCTTTAGTTTGGCATAACAATCTAACAAAGCTTTAATAGGAACCTTGGGAGTTGGGCCAGTGGGCACCATAAATCGTAATAGATCATGAAAGCGCTTCTGCAATTCAATTTTGAGTTGACAGGTTGCAGACTGCGGAGTAAATTTCAAATGGACTTTGTGAGAAACCATCAAACTGGATTCCTCGAATAATTGGATTCTCGTGTAGTAGTGCTGATGCCTCGTTCAAAGACTACGCTACATTCAATCAAAAGCTGCCGAACTCTATAAAAGACACTCGCAAAATATAGGCTATTTGTAAAAATAAGAATATTCAGGTAGCATCTGGTTTAACCATTATTAAGATGCCGAGCCACGTGTCCTGTTTGAGGAGTCGTAAGCGACACTTAATAAAGCTACTTGTACGGCGCAACTACGCACCATGCTATCGGAATCTGCCAGTGTTTTGCCCTCAAAATGTTTGAATACAAAGTGTAATATTGTCATAACATTTTATACTTATAACCAACTGGTAGAACAAGCTGATGGGCCAACTGATGTTGATTGGTAATTAAGCTAACAAACTCACTGAGCCCGTCTACTACAATGCTGTGATGCAGTTCACTACGCTCAACTCTCTGAGATACAAAGGTGTCAAATAGGTAGACTAATCTCATATAGGTAGGTATACCTACCTACCTATAATTGTACCCGATACCCGCGTTTAAAACAATATAAAGAGCTCTACTACTACTAAAACAAAAGTAATTGTATAAGCTAAGTATGCGTGGGTCTTTTTGATCACGACAAACCTTAAATAAAATTGTGCAAGAGATTGAAGTAAAGTACTGAGCTAACATAATTTTATACCGAGAGCACGAGAAATTGTCGAAAATGGTGGATTTAGGTCACTTTACCTAAAGTCCTCAAGGGTCTCCATCTTGGGAGAACAACGTTTACCTTTGTAAGCATTAACGCACCTTCGGGTATTTAAAGTAGGTATGTAAATACGAGGGCACTAAATCAGGGGGAATAGAATTTGGGCAATCGCAGCGAGCAGAGTAAACAGATAAGGGACTCGGAACGCCGGTATTTTATTTGGTTGTTTTATTTATTACTAGCGTTCGATGTCTAGTAAAAAACTTGTGCCATGTTCCCAAATTTTATTACAAATAAAACAGATTTGTCTCAATCATTTCGTCCTTCCTCAAAGGTCAGAGTAAATAGGCATTTTCCCAAAATCCGACGTCATAGTCCTTTTCTTTTTGTCATGATTTTTCCGGGTCTCAAATGGGATCAGGACGGAACACTAATGAGGGAGAACTTAATGAACGTTATTATTCACACATTTGCCTCTTTTTGTAAACGAAGACTTACAGTAGCTCTACCATGAGTTTTTACTATACCCTATATGTACTTATACTATACTCGCTAGCGTCTGTAGTTAACAAAATGTATGAAGATTTGTACAGCGCCTCTAGCGGATAGTTGGGTACTAAAATTCGCAAAACTTATATTGACGTAACTACTGTAGTAAAGTCAGGCGATTTAACAATGACAACTAATGGTAGAGGTACAGTTTATTATGCTTTTTAGTGTACATCATATTTGTTGGCATAAAGTATTAAATATGAATTGAAAATGAAATTTGACATGTGGTATTTTAATTAATTTTAATTTTAATAATTTATTTAACATATTTTACCATTTTTACCATTTTATTTATAACCGATGTTTTGTGTTGTGATATAATGAATGTAATTTTAAATACGATTTTAATCTTAATTGACTAAATAAAATAAATAATGGTTAGGTATCTTGAACATATTTTGCACTTTTAATGTTATTTTGTCCTTTTTTTTGGTTTGTACCTACTTGCAAGATAGGTACATACGTTTTATATTCCGAAATTTACGTTAAAATTCACAAACAGTCTAAATAAATAATCAAGTACTAACTAACTATTTATTATGCGTGTTTTTGTTATTTGTTTGCACTTCCAATATGTAATTAAACAAATGATCACAATAGTGTTTTGATTACATAATATTACATATATGCTATCTATAATAATATTTCTGTTAGGAAAAGTCAATAATCAATATACGATACGATACGACATTTTATTTGATATTCTTAATATTAATTTGTAATTTTGTGTGTGTAATTGTTAATTGTATTCTATGTGACATTCAAACGCCTGTAAAGGCAGATTTTAGTGAATCATTAATATATGTTAACACCTGTAAGAACCTGAAATTATTGAATAAATGATTATGATTATGATTATGATATTGTACATTTGTGTTAAAAATTGATGTACGTTCTATCTCAGGGTATACTTACTCGTAACTACAGGGTGTACCTTTGTGTTTACTATAAAAATTATGTAATGTTTAAGCCATTACTTTTTCTTAGTATGGTACCGTAAGACGTTGTATAAAATGTCCATGAATTTAGTTATAGGGCGTCTAAACGGGCCACACTTCACGGCAATTTGTGGCTGCAATACTGTGGCCGGCAACATTGCTACAAATACCAGCCACACTATGCAATATTTTAAGGATGGCCCGGCATTATAGCCACATATTTTTTGACATTCGTCGGCCATTGTTGCTGGATTGTGTGGCTTATTAAAGGGTTCTGAATCAAAAGCCATACTATTGCAGCCATATTGCAACATGTTGCCTGCAATTGATTGCTCAGCCATAAAATGTTTTATTGATGGCTGGGCAATGTTTGCCAATAATTGCAGCCACAAATCGCCGCAAAACATTGCCCGTTTAGACGCCCCATATAAAAAGCAATTTTAGTTTCTATTACCCAAAATTTTAATATCTTTAGATATTAGTGTAAGCGGGGGATTACTGTGCCTGGCTCTCTGCCAGTATAATCATTGCTGAATAATAGCTAAGCACTCGTATTTGCTAACCGTTTGTGTTATTGCCAAGCAAAGTGTATTTCCTATCCTACTTTTAATATTCTGAGATTATACAAGCAGTAATGGCAGTCAGCCTAGTCAGAATTAACAGTGTCATTCAATGTTAGAATGTGGAATTTATGTAGAGCTATAATTTTCTATCACAATGGATTTAGCATTGTTACTATAGCATACTATAGCATTGTTTTATTATGTACTAAGTAATACATCGGTCCTGAAGTGAAGCGTGTGCTGTCTTTGTAAACTTATGTATAACTGTTTTAAAATCGTTGGAATAGATTTAGAACGTGCTGAGCGACGAACGTCTGGAACGTCTGGAACTGGAAAGGCTGACCATCACAGAGAAAGTTGACGGACGACGACCCAGGGGACGAAGCCCCATGCGCTTTTTTTCATAGATAGATGTTAAGTAATTTTGTTGCAAAATGTCCGATAAGTGAACAACCTGAAACAATCTAGTAACAGCCCTTTTCTAGTTCGCCAACGTATACCAAATATAAAAATGTGTAAGTAAAAAAACATGTATTCCAAATGTGGTATACATTGTATTAGATATTAGATCGGTCATGTTTGTCTTTTTACAAATAAAAAACCTTAAATAAACATAAGTATTTTTAAAGTTGAATTTATAAATTTTGATTAAATATGCTTTAGTTACTTTTGTATCAACTTTTATTTATTAATACCTACCTTCTTTTACGATAGCTCAATTGGTCACAATTCAACAGACCTAATTAGGAGTACAACAGATTTAATTAGGTCATATTTTAATTACGTGTTTTCCCAATGCCGTTTAACGAAAACAATCAACGAAAACAATCACAACTATGTCAACCATTTATTTGTGAATAATGAGGAAATAATAGGGAAATACTAAATAAATGGAGATTTCTGGAGAAATGCTTTCATTGGTGGTGGTCAAGAAGATGATTCAATTTAGTAAAAAAAATAAATAACTAATCAATAAGTATCAAGGGCCAATATATTCATGTCTCAATGAGAAAGATGCTCTGGGAAATGTTTACAGAGTAGACTTGCCAGGCATATATACTATCTATGAAAATACATGGTCAATAGGTACATATTATATAGGTAGTTTACTAAACCGCAGATTTTTGGTGTTTTACTTCACCGTTTGAGCCTTGAAGGTGAAAATATTCATAATATTATATTATTTATTCGTGGAACAGCTATATAGTTTAGCATTGCGCAGGAAGATTTACCTACTGATGCACGACTGGATTTAAACTCGTGTCTATATAAGATAATGCAGGTTACTATCACCAGACCAACTGCTTTCAGAATAACCCTCAGGGTGTCTGTATCAGATTTCTGAGCTCGGCAAGTTTACAAAAAGGCAGACCTTTTCCCAAAACTTGTTGTGATAAAACCGTCACAGCGAAAAAGTAAATTTTATGTATCATACCCCACACTCGGAAAGGACAACTTCCCTACAAGTGTGGATATTCCCCAGCGTACTGGAACTTGTGAGATCTTCATATAAATGGGAAACGTTACGTCCGCAGTGGAGGAGTCAATCAATCGCGCCACCCGCCTGTGTAGCGGCAAATCGAAAAATCTCCAAAATGTCTCTGATTTTGTCAATGCGATGCGGAAGAAATACGTAAAGCTACTGGCATTGCTACTTCACTGCTTCCAAAATATACAACTTACACTTTCATACTTACACTTACTACACTTTCAAAATGAAATCCTGCGCAGTGGACATTTTACCTTTTGGTAGACGGTTCCTGTGTGCCTATAATTTTGAGAAGACCTACCTACAACCATTCATGGATTTTTTGGCTATTAAGTTAAGGACTTTCAAGTACTATGAATGGATCTGCCGAGCGGTGTGTTCGTGCTACGCTAGAAAGGTTAAAGTTACACTATAGACAGAGAGACACTACATAAGTAAATAATATAAAAGTTGACTGTCATATACTCGTAACATTACATTAACGCGATTCGGCATGTGGCCTACTTATGCAGTAAGTAGATGAGGCTCTTTTAATAATAAATGTCAGACTACTTACACAAACCGTTGCCGTCTCTGTAAGGAAATACACAAAGTGCAGTGTGGAGATGTATGCGAATACGACAAAGTTTAAGTTGGTTTGCAACTTCTCACAGTAGTTTTTAATTATTATATTTATTTCATCGTAAATGAAAATAAGAATGAAAAAACAAGACGTGTGGCACTCGGGGACTGCGCGGTAAAGCTATTGCATAGCATTTTTTGCCGCCGGTCGGAGTGTTAGGTTATTTCGTTACTGAATTTCTGGATTCGGTCCGCTCAAGGCCCGCGAAGCTATGCTATAGCTTAAAAACGTTTATAAAAATCAATTGCTGTTAGTCTCGCCAAAAATCGAGATAAGCAGGGCGAATTTAGGTGATCTTGGTTTTAAAATGGTGTTCTAGGTTTAAAAGGTGAGAAAATATGAAAAAATAGGAGAAAGATAAACAGAATAACGTCTGTCGGATCAGTTTGTCTAAACTAATATTATAAAGAGGAAAGATTTGATTGTTTGTTTGTTTGCATCGAATAGGCTCCGAAACTACTGGACCGATTTCAAAAATTCTTTCACTGTTGTGAAGCTACATTATCTGCGCTGAACATGGGCTATATTATAATGATATATTTTTATATAGGTAGGCTACCCATGCGAAGCCGGGACGTACTACTAGTTTATTATAAAGGTACGCATAATTTGCTAGAGATTGCAAAGTTTTGCAAAATTCTCAAAGACCATGACAATAAAATGATCAATTTCAACGTCATCGCCTTTGAGAATTAGATATTCTTAGATATCCTTATGTGTCAGTATCTGATCCATGTTGTGAGTTAGTCATGAGTTTCCGTTTGATACTCTAGAGAGTCTAGTGCTAGTAGGTATTGTTGTCTAGAATCTAGACCACAATAATACTCTGCCGGTAAACACTAGGGGAATCTACAGCGGGTTTTACATGAAAAGAGATGTTATTTTGAAAATTTTGCACACAATAATATAAATATAAGTATAACATTTATATTTTTAGTGGAGACGAATATAAATATACATTTTTATTATAATGCACGCTTTATTCAAGCAAATAATGTTTTCTAGATGCACTAATTAATTTTATAGCTCTAACTCGTGATTTTAACAAGTAAAAGTCATTTTTTATTTTCAACATATTAACAGTATAAATCACGAAAAACCTTCTCTTAGTCTTAGTCGAAGTCCAACTAATTATATTTATTTTACTATATAGCGACGCGTGACCCGAGGGCTGGTGAGTATCTGGCCCAACGTATCAGCATTGCTATTCAGCGCGGCAATGCAGCCAGTGTCTTGGGTACGCTTCCGATTGGTACTGATTTGGATTAGTTGAACTATCTATAGATCGTTTGCAACGGTCTGTAGATAGCTCAGCTGTTTCTTATGTATTTTATATGTCTATGTGCATTTTGTAAATACTGTATAGTCGTAAGTTTGTTTGTGAATAAAGTTTCCTAGTATATATGACGAAAAAAAAATTTTACTATAAGGACTATTAAAACACCTATGCATTGTCAAATCAAATAAAATTTCAATACCTACAGATAATTATTTTATCTCTGTTTCTATCATTCTATTACTACCTAACGGCCGGTTTCTGGAAACCCAAATCACGATTGATTCGAGTTTGACACGGTCGTAAGTTTAACGGCCGGTTTCACGAACGGTGATCAACGAAAAAATCAAATAATTACTATGTGTCAAACTCGGATCAATCGTGATTTGGGTTTCCAGAAACCGGCCGTTAATATGATATTGATTAAATATTATTTTGCTATGATTTTCGAAGTGAGACAGGCCTGGGTTTGTCAACGCGAACGAATCAAGTGATGTAAACAAGCACTCGAGTTGACGCGGCTTTCGGAACATGACAAGGTATTAATTGAAGCTGTGCGTTTCTTCTGACTTCGCATTTTCTAGAGATTTTCTTATTTCCAGCTAAAGATATTTTACATACGAATAAATTGTCTAGAATAGAAAATATTCTCAGCGGTATATGCACTAATGCACCTACGTGTGTAAGATTTGCAGGTGTCATTTACAAGTTTAAGTTTTTAGTTTGCTTTGTCTAATAGGCTTATTAACTAATTAAACGACAAGGGCTTAGAGAAAAAGAAATTGAAAGTAGTTTCTACTGGATTAGATGTACATACAATTTAACAAAAAAATATGATTTTTAATAAAATCATGTGGGACAATTGGAAGTATTTTTTACCGAATCACGTAAAAAGTAGTAGGTTCGCCGCGCTTCATAAAAATTCCAGTAAAATAATATACCTACGACATAAAAAAACTACCTACTACGAGAATATCATTCGTATATTTTAACAGGTTTTGTTCTGAGAAAATGATTCTGTAAAACTTGTATTATTTGAAAAATCACATAATATTCAATTTCAATTTTTCATAAAACATATTACATATATCAAAATAAATATAGGTAAGTATTATTTTTATATCTTTAAAAAAATGTTTGTCGGTGGTCTGCTCCATAATGTATAATGAATGAAATGAATGAATGAATGAAATGAATGAAAAATACTTTATTGTACACTTAACCAAACATTATAAAGTAAAATAACAAAAGAAAGACAAATATATAAATAAAATGTACAATGGGCGGTCTTATCGCTGAAAGCGATCTCTTCCCTTTGTACAACCTTTGTATAAACTGGTTTGTAAAGTTTTAATACCTTGCATGCTATAACTATTGCAATATTTCAGCCAAAAACTTATAATTTACATTTGAAAATAATAAGGGCTTATCACAATGCATACATTTTCAGCTCATTTGGAATGCAAGCCGAGGCAGCCATTACGGGCGCAGTGAATGTAGTTAGAACTTTAATTAATCAAGGTAGTACCTACATAGAAGTCCACAATTCACATGGTCTACTAGTTACCTACGTACTAATTGAAGTTGAAACTTTATGTTCATTTTATGAAGCTAAAATCCAGCCCAGCCAGCCTAAAATCCAATCCAGTCAGAAACTGACACCTAGAATCACCTAGTATGTAAGACGATTCTTAATGATTTATTGACTAAAGAACTTTACTTACTTACTTACCAGTTTGTTCTAAATCTGCAGTTTTATTGATGACAGTCGGACAGTCGGTAATTTTGATGGTAGGTAACTCAGAACAAAAAATTTTTGTTCTGTGGTAGGTAATTGGCTAAATTCTGTGGGTGACAAAAGACAATCGGATGCACGCGAGTTTACTGTTTTTTTTCTTGATCCACTATGATACACTTAACAATATGATATACTTGACACACCAAAATCTTGGTTTTCTTCATTGGTTGTTCTGTCACTGTCTAGACCTGTTATTGTGCGTTTGAGTAGGTGCACGTTTCAAGTAGGTAAAGTTGCAGCTACGCACACATTTATAGTGACGCTATAGGTACATATTTACTCTCGAATGTTGAAATTACTAAAATGTATGAAGGGGTGTGCATTTTTAAAATGGTTTGTCTTAGCCTAGAGTATTGTAATTAATTTTAAAGTATAATTCAAAATTGAAACACAGTGTATAAATATTGACTGTTCACACAAATGTCAAAACAATTTTGTAAACCAACTCAAAAGAAAATGTTATCCTATAATGAAAAGGGAGACAAAAACTTATTACAATGTTATTAATTTCGTTACGCGCCTGTCGCCCGATGTTGTCCCTGAAATATTGATGGCCGTGTTGATTACAAAATATTAAATGAAGTTTCGCTTAAAAGGGCTCTTTTACGGTGTAAACTGAGTCTGCTTTATGCTTGGACAACAATTTGAAAACAAACCACCGAGCAACAAACTGCGTAGACAAGTTTTACAAGAAAAGTCTCTCAAAAGTTTTTAGACAAGACTTATGATAAAATGTTCTTAGTAAACAGATAATAAGTATAACGGTTACTAGGTGTTAGCTACTACAAAAAGGGTCAATTAAAACACGTGTTGACACTTTATGAACTGCTTTGACATGTAAGCCGCACCTGACATTGACATTACCTACTGTTTTCAAAATGAGCTCCAAATTGATCATCGTTGTCGATAAAACTTCGTTTAGTCACAATCATTTTATCATAACACTCTGAGAGCTGGTAAATACCAACTTTTTTCATCCCTTATAATAAAATAAAAACTTAACTAAAATACGCAGTTATTTGTAATTTCCATGTAATATTTATTTATAATGGCTTAAAGAAAACCAACTGGGTTTATGGACAGATGTTTCCCGCTTTCTTTGTGATTGAAAACATCTCCAATCAGGCCAGATAAGTTTTTAATTTTCAGCTCTTCACGAATAAAATATGAGACAATCGCCCTTGAAATTTGAAATGGATAAAAGTACCTACTTTTTCAGGCTCTGCCTCGACCTTTTTTACATAACGACGTTGAAAATCGAAGCGAGAATATTTCGATCCCACCTCCATACCCATCGAAGGTACATTTTCGATGCTTATTGAAATTCATTCCATTTTGGAGTATAAACGTTTTGAAAATGCTTCAGTTTGATCGGTAATGAGGTAGTTGGTATCAGCACCAAATCAAATGATCCTCGAATCGAGTTTTCGCATTAGCATAATCACATCTGATTTGTCTGTATTACTTTTATAACGACTAACGTTTGAAAAGCAATCAAGGGAAACAGCTTTTTTAAGTCAATGATACCTGTTGGTATTATTGTCATATTTAAACCTTTTAAAACTGGCAACACTCAATGTGAAATCATTTAATGGCATTTAATCAAATATGGTGCGTAATAAATGGTGATGATGAGATGTTATTTTCAAAGATTGTTAGTATTAGTCAGGTATTTTAACATTTTTTTAGGTAATTTTTGAAAATAACACTACATCATCACCATTTGACGACCGATGTGGCGCGGCGGGCGAAGGTCCGCCTGCGACGCGGAGGTTGCGGGTTCGATTCCCGCCTTGGGATAGATAGATAGATTGAAAATATCTATCTATGTAATGTATTGTATAAGTTTAAGTGTACAAATGTATTTACAAAAACTTAAGTAGATATTATATAAAGCAAAATGTAAAGAGCGTAAGCTCTAAACTCCATTACTATATCGGCCGTAAAGCCGATACAGTAATAGTACAACAATAACGGCGCTGTTACATAAAAACCAAACCATTATCTAAAACGCAGCAGTAAATTTTCACGACACTAAAACTATTACGAAAGGAAAAATTTCCTTAAAAATAATACAATTTGCCTTGAGGAAAACGCACTCAATACGAAAAGAGGTTAGGAAATTGAAAATTGTGCCGCGGAATATAACTCCATTACTAAGGAAATGAGCTACGTGCCCATGTTTCACAATTTCTCTCTGACTCGCGAACCGGATAAGTTCCACCTACGGATCTGCAACTACCTATATCAATGCAGAAAATGGTAATATTTAATACCTTTGGTTGTAGTTTGCGCGAAACGTTGATGTTCATCGCGTTGGAGTTATGTAATTCATTCGACGGTAGGTACATTATTTTCAACATATGCGATATTTAATTCTTATAGCCATCTCGTTTCCGTAATAAAAGCGTTGTCTCCGTATAAAACTTTTAAACAAAAAAAAAACTGTCATAAAATCTGAAAAGCATTAAATAATATATTTTTTATTCTATTCTAATAACAAGTTCTTAAACTCATGTAAGTAAACCTAGTAACTTTATCGTTTTTTTCGTAGGTTAATAATATGAAAATCATTTGTGTTCATCGACTAACTTTAGTCTTACGGTGTTTGGTTATTCACTGATTGTTCATTTTCCATCGGTAGATGCTGTTATGTATGTGCAATAATTATTTGGTATTTGCAAAGCAACTGTATTATTAAGTCGAGCGTAAGTGTTTGAGACGTCGGTTCACGCCGCTGTGCACATTGTATCTTGCTTGTTAATTGCAACAAATAAACTTAGTGCATTGGATTATTAATATCGTTTTAGATGGAAATTAAATAAAATAGGTTCATAGTTTTATCCCCAAGAGTTGTATCTTCTTAAATATACCTACTAAATAAACCGGAAAATAGTAGTAAGAGACACATTTCAATCATTATTTGTATAAGTGCATGTACATTATATTAACAAAAAATATGATACCTAGTGTTCAATCAATCTAGTTCTCATAGTAGGTATATACAAGCTTTTTTAGTTTGATACTAAAACATGTGTAAAACGTCCGTATCGAAATATGTTTATTAATTATAATTTCCCGTTCGGAAAATTGTAACTCAAACATTTCATAAGCAAACACTTTAAACTTTCGCTTAATTATGTTAAAATAACGTCATAAAACATGATAAATTATCAACTATTTGGTCTAAACAAAAGAGAATTAAAACTTTATGATGAGACAGAACTTCTAGCGGGCAGCAGATGGCAAAATCAGAGGCTATGAATAAATTTACCTAATGGAATTAGATTGTGTTGGATTTGATAATGTAACGCTCACAAGCTCACAAGTCTCGCAACTTGAATGTGCACGTCGAGCGGAAAAAAACGTCCGCTCAGCGGTTTGTGCGGTGTGCATTCAAATTTAGCTAATAGCCAAAGTTTTTGGGACACGAAATAAATTGCTGATTTTCCTATTTCTGTTAGACTGATTTTATCTTTGTTCATTAGGGTATGAAGTGTTGATTATTCAAACAATCTTTTTAGAAAAAAGTAATAGTATTACTTTGTTTGCATTTTCAGGCACACTTGTACTTAAAACCAATATAAATCTTACAGAATCTATTTGTACAATTTTTTAATAATTTAATAAGATTTATGTTCGTTGTATTGATTTTTGTATGCTCTACATTTGTCAATAAACGTTTATTAATTAATGTTTGCGTTTCGCTTCAGACTTTTGCATTGTTTATGAACAAGGGCTTCAGTTTACGTAAAACAATCTAACAGATACACAGTTAAATGGAAACCATATATTTTTGAATCACATTGCGCGTCAATAGCAGCCACTTGTGTAAAGTCGCAAAGTTACCGCGCAATGTATCTCAGGTATAATATTACTATACGTTCTCGATTGTTCTTGACTGAAGAATTGCTAGTAACTACTATTAAAGTCTGTATAGTTTACTTTCAAATTGCTTCGGCTAATATAATATATTCTAATAATATATTCTGTATATCTAATAATAGGTAGGTATTATGTATTCATAATAACGCTTTGGGTCTGATTTCCTGATTAAAGTATTTGCACATGATTTTCTCTCTGAATTTAAATGCCCTTGACTTTTTTACTTGTATGCGGCTGGTTTTTACAGTCGCTACAGGATAGCAAACAATTTGTTTGGCCCTTTTACTCGGACATAAGCGAAAAGACACGTTGTTTTTGTTTCTTTGTGGCACCCAGAAAACATTGATAGCGAAGACTTATGGTCTACAAGCTATCTTCAACTGCCCTATAGTGATCTTGCTCAGCTGTGTTCCTGTTGAATAGTTCCGGTACAAATCACACGTAATAATAATAAAAAATAATGCTGGAAAATCCACAACATCATCTAGCCCCAAGCTAAGCAGAGCTTGTTTTATGGGTACTTGAAGACTGACATACATAATACAATACATTACATAGATAGACATGATATATTAGTTATTTCTAATCAGTTAAATATTAAATTAAGGAAAACAATAAATGGACCAAAAGAGTAACAAGCTGGACAGGACCACACGGAAAAAGAAACAGGGGAAGACCTAGAGAGAGATGGATAGATGAGTTAAACAAACAAGCCGGCGCAGACTGGATGACAAAGGCTAAGGATAGAGATACTTGGAGGAAAATGGAGGAGGCCTTTACTCGTGGAGAGGTCCTTAACAATTAACAGAGAAAAAATTGTGATAGAACTCAATGCATGTTGATCTTTATTAATTTATAAATGCTATGTAAAATTATTTTTCTTTAAAATCATTATTCATATATCAATTTCATTTTTAATTAAATCAATGTAAATAATATATTTAAGAAATTCTGTTAGTATTTTTAAGGAAATAAAAAAAGGTTTATTATTATATTATTATTATAAATATTACATTAATAAAGGATACATTCATTGGAATGTATCCTTCGCATTGTGTGGGTTAAAATTGATCCATAAATTCAGAAACAAAAGAAAGCGATTTTTTTTAGTAACGTCTACTTATTTGGGTATTTATAACATTACGTTGTAGGTTACTTAGTTGGTTCATAGTTGAGCCGATAAACCACTCTAACTTCTATACACGCAGGTACTTATAGTCTCATTCAGTTGAAGTACTAGTTGTTTGTAAATTTTAAGTAAAACCTGATAAATTGATGGATGTCGGTGTTTTGTTTATAAATTGAGTTTATTGTTTATTTGATAACGTTCGGTAATATCCGAGCGTGTCGACGACGGCGCGCCGCAACAGATCGTCCTAATGAGAAAAGTTGGGATAGCCTTCGTGAGCCTCAGAAACAATGCCGACACCCAACAATCTCGTAACGCTGGACAATCAATTCAAAAGCTTTTTACAAACGCCAGAAAGCCGACTTTGCAAACTTTTTTGTTTGCGACACTTGAGCTTTTTGAAATTCTATGAAAATGAGTTATCGGATCTTTTGGGTAGCCATCGTACTTTTTGTGAAAAGAACCTTTTATCGGTTGAATTGACATTTAAAACGTTAAATTAGAATATAAGAAGAAGACGCGCGAGGGGCTTCAGTCACTAAATGAATCAAGCGGATCTTTTACCCGCTGAATGAATAAAGGTATTTTTAGATTAACAATGGCCAAGATTAAATGAAATATAACGATTTTGATTTGCTTTTTGTAAAATAATTTATCTGAATAATACTACCACTCTATAAATATTTTTGCCGCGAAGATCAATTGCGTTGCTTTGGCCTGTTTGCAAGGTAGGCTACCTACCTACTTGCATCCAAGTAAGTAGGTAGGTCAGTGAATTTACAGGCACATTCAAACTTCCTTAAATCTCTGATATCTGCTTGTTAAGGCAAATATTACCTCTCAATATAAAGAAGGTTAGTTTTTACCAAAAAAAAATGGTTGTCTGTAAAGTCGGTTTACTGACGATAGTTGAACGTAACAACGTCACTTCATGGAACGCCTCAGAACGCCTCAGGAGTCATGTTTTTTCGTGCGTGCAGCCGGCTCTATCGAATTATAAGACGTTGTCACGTCACGTCAAAAACTTTTTGGTGTAGATTTGAAGATCCACAGACTGAATGAAGAGATACTAATTTATAAAAATGACTTCAATACCTTTATTTTATTGATACTTAAGCTACATGCAATATATTGTAGATTTAACTCAAGTTTATTCTTGCTAGATGGAGTTCAACAATATTGACTCTCTGAAGTATTTTAATCTAAGTTTTCTGATCGCGTGATCTCTAACAAAGAAGATTGGTAATATAATGGTACAGAACAAAATTGATTGTGTTTCTGCAAGAAGCATTTTAAAGTATAATAATTAAAAAAAAACAATGATTTATAGATCCTTTCGGAATTAAATATCTATTAGTCAAATTTACTGTCAAATTGACAGGAGTCAGTCGTATAGTGAGTTTCCACAAAAAAATGTTTGTTGTGGATATTGTTAAATTTTTAATCTAGTCTTCTAAAAAAATATACATCTATAAAATAGACATTATTCCAGATATCGTCGGTAAAATCGCTACCCTTAGTTAAATTTTTTGCTGAGTTTGGGACTAGAACGAACGTTGGGCTAAATGTCCTTGAATTTTTTCTAACTTAGTCAAATCAGGACTATTTTGCCCAATTATCTTAAGAGTACCAAAACAAATAATTTACAAACATTCTCAATAAACAGTTACAAATAAAAATAAGGCAAACAAAGGGTTCAATAGATAGGAACAATAATGTTCAATTTTATTTTCGAGAACGAGGTAAATAGCGAAATATAAATTTGACCTGTCAGTTCCTGCCTCAGCGGCTGTCCCTTGTCAAAGCAGTCTGTTCTGTCAACGTTGCGGGTTCCGTACCCAAAAGGTGCCAATGGGAACAACGTTTTTTTGTTTGTTTAATCCTTAAATCAGATAACACACATGATATAAAATAAATAAATAACTTTTTGGCTAAGTGGTGGTAGGGTCTAATTGTCTGTTAAACCACTTAGTCAATAAGGTAATTGAACACAAGTGGTAAGGTAAGTATTCATCTGTCAATGTTAAGCTGTCAATGTCATCCGCAAAATGTGGTATCTATTACTGTTTAAATAACAGGATTTTACACTATCAAATCGCAACAAAAAAATGCTTTTTTTTCTTTGATGTAAGTATAAAAGTGTTAGTATTGGATGCGAACCCTGAATTCGTGAATCCGTCTAGCACTTGACCGATATTTACACAAAAAAAATAAGGAACTGTAGACAGTATTTTGATTCATTGTTTTATAAACAGAACCTACTTAAGTATTGATTTTTATACCTTTTACGAACAATTTTGAGTACTGTCTTTGAAAAGTTTTTTAATTCAGTTACTTATTCACCATTATTTTTTCAGTTAAGTATATTAAAATAAATATTAACGGGCATTTCACACATCACATTCTAGTCCCTAACTAAGCAAAGCCTGAACTATGTGAACTACACTGCTGATAGAATACATACATACTTGTTTTTTTTGTAAATACATACATGGAATACACATAAACACCTAGACACGGAACAAATATTTTTGTTCATCACACAAACATTTGCTTTGGGTGGAAATTAAACCCACGACCCACAGCATGGAAGGCAGAGCTAGGTACTACCAACTGAAGCTGTGACGCCTCACTATGGAAAATATGGGTTTGTTTCGGATCAACTACAACATAATAACAGACAAGCGCGCCTGTCTGTTATTATGTTGTAGTTATTATTAATAATGTGTATTAAATATTACTCGTCCATAAAGACGGTTATTATTTTGTTATAATATTAGTTTAAAAACTATAAAATGTACAGTAAAATTCAGATTAAACGCGCAGAGCTGCCATAGAATACACGCTACATAACTTGCGATCTTCATGAATTCTCGGCGGAATTATAATATACAGCATTCATATTTCATGATTTGTGAGCTACTAATGCGTGCATATAATCATGCAATGCATTCTAACTGCTAGTTACATGAGCAACGCAGATATGTATATAATAATATTGGAATATATTTGCTGTAATATAAATATTTACAGACATTTCCGGCAATATCTAGAGGCGTCACAGCTCAGTTGGTATCTGCTCTGTTTGATACCACGATGGTTTCGATTCCTACCAAGAAAAAATCATTTGTGTGATGACAAACAATTTACACAAGATTTACTCTGGGTGTTACTATATGATTTGAATAAGTTTTTACAAATATTTTATCAGCAATATAGTTACCATAGAACAAGCTTTGTTTAATTTGAGGCCAGAGCATAGTGTGAAGTTGAGAAAAATTTTGTTTTTTTTTTAATTTAATGTATGTTGTATACTAGTTGTAGTGTGGCACTAACTCTTCAACAAAATCGTATAAGTGGTGCTTCGTCAACAGCGTGACAAACAGCCAAATAAATGAACAAAAAAATGAATAATTGGTTATAAACAAATGAAAATCAACAATAAAGACGAGTTTTATATCGCGCCAGCAATTAATTAGCTAGATTATTAAGTACTTACATGGAAATGTGCAATTGTGTAGTACACTTTGTAATAATGTTTGTACGATCTGCAAATATTTATTCCGGGTGTTCTGGGTTTAATATGTACATATAATAAAAAATATCTATCTATATAATGTATTGTATTAAGTATGTCAGTCTTCTAGTACTAACACAAGCTCTGCTTAGCTTGGGGCTAGATGATGTTGTGTGGATTGTCCAGTATTATTTAATAACGATAAGATCGTGGTCCGCAGATTCCGTTTTAACATCTCAAAATTACGTAAACAAGGAAAAGCAGAGGACGTTCTCTCTATCGATAAGGGTTCTTCGGATTACTGTACCCTAGAGAGGTACTGGCAATTTCACTGGAGACGACTAGGGTTAACATTAAATTAAATGAATGAATGTCGTCTTGCTCCTTGAGACGTTGCCTTGAGCTGATATTGGCTTGCGTATAAATCGTCTTATTAAAAATATGCAGTTCTTACATATTGAACCATGAAAATGTTATCGATATTATATTGAACCTATTCTAGGCAACAGCTTGTATTTTCATGCATGTATGTATTTTGATACAAAAAAATATAAGGAAAAGTTTAGTAAGTTTTTTATCGTATCTAAGCTCAAATGTTACCATTTTGTTTGTTTTATTTATTCCATAGAAGTAAGATAAAAAGTTCTACGCATGTTAAAATTGGTTATAAGGATTTATGTTTACAATTTAGTTTTTATACTTTTTTATCCATTCATTTTAGTTCAAATAAAATGAGCATAAAAATGTATACATACTTAACTATAAACACGAAATACGCGCGAGTTATTTCTAAAATATCTGATATTATTAAATTGAGTCCCAAATATTTAAACCAAACAAAACGGTAAACAACAATTTTTATTTGTTTCGCACACATATCGGAGGCGTGGACAGTCAGCTATTTATTCGAGTATTTCAGAATGTTTTTTGACGCACAAAGCTAGTGCTCGCAAAAAAAAAAACAAATCATTCGAACATCCAGTGTGCTAAAAAACGAAACTAGGTATATAACGCTACACTGGATTTATGATAGGAAACAATACAGTTAGGGTTTCTATTCAAAAAACTAGATTTTTAGAACTATTAGGCAAAAATTACGAGAGTAGTTACATCAGAAGGATCAAACCTATTTTCTGTATTTCACTTCACTACCTACCTGTGCCTTAAACCTAATTAAATGCTACCTACTAACCTACCTAATCTACCTACTATTTCCACTTCTTACATATTTTTTTTCTATCCGATAAACAACCATTTCTTTTGTTTTTCTTACATCTGCACTTCATTATGCACCCTATTTGTAAGCATGTGGTGTTTACCTGTAATAGGTTTGTACACATAGAAGACCTTTAATTTTAAATTTTTGGATGTATTGTGTATGTTAATGAGAACCCAAAAAAATAAATAAAAAAAAAAAAGACGTGTGTCACTTGGGGACTGCCGCGGTAAAGCTATTGCATATCATTTTTTGTTGGATTACGCATGCGCAGTGTTAGGTTATTTTCGTTAGGTTATTTCGTTACATAATTTCTGGATTCGGTCTCCACGCTAAAGGCCCGCGATAGAAGCTATGCAATAGCTTAATAATTCAAATGCTATTTCGTGTACTTAGGGCCGGTTTCTCGAAACCCAAATCACGATTGATCCGAGTTTGACACATAGTAATTATCAGATTTTTTCGTTGATCATCGTTCGAGAAACCGGTCGTTAGTAATTTTTCTACAAACAAATATAACTTAGCCAAACTAAACATAATTGTCTATTTAAGGGTTGGAGTGCAAGGTATACTAAGGACGAGACGTGTCGGCAGGGGCAAGTGGGAATCCAGAGTTCTTGTAGGTCCTTACAAGTCCTCACAGGTCCTCGTAGACCCTCCAGCCGGTCCAATGTCTGATAGCGCACGCATTGCCGCGGGCTCAAGGCCCCCTGTCAAGGGCTAATGCGATAGGTATACCACCAATGAATATAATCATGAGCAACTTTGGAGTAGTACTAATTAAAAAGTAGTAGGTACTACCTAATTTGTACTAATTACTAACTTAGAAACAGTTAAAACTAAGGGTATTTATGTTCGCGTCTATTTTTTCATAAGTAAGTCCTTGATTATTTATTTAAAAAACTGAATAGTTAAGAGTTTTTTTTTCATTTTAAATTATTGTGTTTTCAATATCATTATTGGCATGACGATAAAGTCAACGAATCCGCAGAATAAAATAAAAAATACTTTTTCTACGCAGTGGATCTCGATCGAAAATGTATTATTTAAGAGGATGGCGCGAATGATCCAAATTGTTTGATGTTAGATCATTGAGTCACCACTCAGCGACACCAGTTAGGTATTGTTTTTTAACGATACCGGACGATAATACCGATAGGAAGTAAAGATTCCCATCTGCTAAGCCGTAACGTAGCTAAGTGCGATTGCACCCTTCAGCTTATACTATTTTGATGATACTAGACTATTATGAAACTAGAATAATGTGTAGTCATAGTATCGTGGTACAAAATCTTTTCTAAAATTCAGTTATAGAACACCTTTTATATTTGTATTCATATCTAAAATAACATTATCATGCGCGACCCTTTCGCGGCTCACCTCAAGTGCTATTTTGAAGTGCACTCGTAAACTAACAGAGAGTACTCGTTAGCCGCGTGTGAGAGGGATTGGCGACAGAAGTACTGAGGGCTGAGCACGAATAAATGTGACAATCGTTAACGTAACGTATTTGAAATACACTGCGCGCTAATGCTGCAACGTTTGACAGTAAAGCTGAAGTTGACGCGCAGTGTGCCTCAAATACGTCACTGTTTCGATACGTTTACAAGTGCAAGTGCTCACATCCCTGTTAACAATGTTCAGTCGTGATGTATGATGTTTGTCTGTAGTCTAGTCTGCAATAAAGTTGACAGGCTTTTGTTTTATAACCCCTGTATCTTACAAAGTTGATGTAGCAATCGTTTTAAAAATAAAGTTTCATCGTTAAGTTTCGTAAAAAAAAATAGCCAGCATCAACCCCGATTTTGAAACCAAGTGATAATTTGATTTAAAAAATAGTTGCGAAAGCGAGAAGAAATAATAGTATCTCAATAAAACTAAACGAATTCCATTCAAGCCCTCATACTTTTTAGTCTTTTTTTATTTTGACATTGAAAGCATTTAAATAGGTAGCAATTGAGTAAAATGTAATTGATCATTGGATGCGAAGAGCCGAAGACCGGGCTCAGTGGCGCGTCTTGGGAGAGACTTACGTCCAGCAGTGGACTAATATAGGTTGATGATGATGAGTAAAATGACATATTTTTTTCTTGTTTAAAACATGGCTTAACTAATACCTATTTTTAACAAGAAAACATTACAATCCACTGTTGAAAACGTCAATATAAACTAAACTAACAAGCGGTGCCTACTCCTGCAAGAGTTTATTTATGCAGTGCAAGCGAACGTCCCGCAAAACGTTTTAGCCGCTTCACAAAACATACTATCCTAAAGTTTTCAATCGAAAACCGCAAATGCAAGTTAATTTGAAATTCCATTCTGTAAGGCCGGAAGTAACTATTGGTCAGGACTATCTTTTAATTTAAAATAGGGGAAAGGAAGCTAGGCGGCGTTGGTCCAAAACGAATTTAAATTTAATATTCTTTAAAGTTGTTAAAAATGTTCAAGATCTTAAAAATAACATATTTTAAAGGTTTAAAATGTTACTACACCATTTAATATTTCGTACCAAATAAATTTTATTATTAATATTATTTTCAAGATATAAAATAGTGAACTCATTACCTAGCGTCATTGAAATCCCAATTGAATTTTCGATAAAACACGTTAAGCATGATTGCATTTTTTATGTCGCTGCTATCGTAGTTTTTATAAGACAGCTAAATAATTCATAAATATTCATGGATATTTCAGACATCACACTTATTTTTTTTTTCGTAAATACTCACACATAAAAATACATAGTAACACTCAAACACAAAAAAAATATTTATATTCCTGAAAACATTTGCTTTGGGTGGGAATCGAATCCACATCCCACATCCTACAGCATGGAAGACAGAGCTAGGACGCCTGAATACACTGCCGCTACAAAACGATCAAATTGATGAAAATTGGATATCACGTTGGGCTCACAGCAAAGCAATCAGATCCACTTCAAGCTCTTTTGTTTTTTATAAATAACCCAATTGTGCCCTGTCTCCTTTAAACAGAGGAAATTTAGTCCCCAGTTTATTCTGGTGCGGTGAAAGCAGGTGCGGACTGGCCCGGAGCTTCGTAATTAACAAAACAAAGGCTTTTCACAGCGTTAACAGTACTTGATGTTACTGGGTATATTATGTCAAGAACGCAGCGGATTCTTTTGGCTAAGCGGTGTAAGTTATTGTGGTTTCAGACACCTGGTACTTTGGAAGCAGAACGAGGTTACAACTAATTGGGTATTATATAAATTCTACTTACTTCGCTAGCGGCTAGCATGACTTAAGACCTCTTTGCGTACAGTTTTTTTCAATGAGAAAAAAATATCGTCGTGCTGTAGAGTTGGCCAAATATTTATGTAAACATATATATCACAGTTGTAGCATCGACACGAAAAGAAGAAAAAGAACGAGAAAATAGAAAAGCTGGTAAATAGAAACTGAGGATGACACAGAACTTATAAGATGTTCTAAAAATAGTATTTTTATATTTTTCTCCATTTTGCACCGCGAAACGGCATAAAATCAAGGAAGAAAACAAAACGAGTTAATCCAGGAGTGAGACTGTATAAATTAAGATACTAAGGAAAATCCTTTGTAAATATTTAAATAATTTAAGTGTATCTACGCTGTATTTTCTAAGTATTTGTGCGTAGTAACAAAAAATCATTGATTTAACGATGCTGTACATTTTCAGACATATTTTGCGCTTGGATAAACTTTACTTCGCAATCCGTACGAAGTAAATTCGAACTGCAGACTACCAAGAATTACTATTGAAAGCGGACAAAGGAAGTACAGTACCTAATGGGATTCAATTTTTCAACGCGATTCCATCTCGGACACTATATTTTATGTTGTACCAGTACCACAATGTTGTTGCGAATTTTGAAGAACATAGTAATATACTTTACAATTTAACGTTACATTTTATTGTTTAAATTCTACTTGGTATAGTTAAATCTTGTTTCATTTTTCTAAGCTAAGCTGTTCCAAGCTAGAACGCACTAAAATTTTTATTGTTGCCCACTTTTGGAACAAAGCTTAGAAAAAGTTTGTGGTTTATATGCAACCACATAAAATTGAGTAGGGATTGGTTTTTATGTATGCTTATTATTTTGATCACGTTTAGCTTACTAGTTACATAAATCTAATACTTACATAATAAGTTACAGTGTAAGGAAAGTCATGTGCAAATCTTAGCGTAATTATACTAAGTAATTTTACAGTACGTACATACAACAAAGCATAAATGAATAAACATATAAAAACTGAAAAAAAAAAACAAATAATGAATAGTATGAATAAATAATAGTTTCAAAATCATCAGAAAGAAAATGGTGTCTGTTTCCGCTAGTTGTATTGCTTTCACGAATATTGTTTTCATTGAATAGCTGCGATGTTTCAAATGTGTTTGAAAGCTGCTCTTTTCTAGGTTAGACATAGTTTGTGGTATCTGTAAATCTATTCAATAGTGATTACGGCACGGTGTTCGCGTGGCATTGTCCCATTAATCTTGTCAAATGAGAATGAAGTGGTCAGACGTAACCCTCATTTCTCAAAGCAACGACGACTAATTAATTACCGTGAAATTTCCTATCTATGCAAATGAACGCCTCCCCGAAAAATGTTTACAATGATGATTTTGACAAAATTATTATAATTGGAATGTTTATGTCAAATGGTATCGCTAGAAAAAAGTTAATTAATATAGGTGTATTCTTTTGTTTTGTGACCTTAAAACTTTATTTAGTTCGTTCAGAATTTTGTATGGATGTTTTTGTATAAAATGTTAAGTCAATAAATAATGATAAATGTTTTATTGTTTTAGTTGAATTCGCAACGCGATGTATATAAAGTGAAAGGGATATCGTATAACCGTATCGGTTAAACAAGTATCTTCATAGGAGCTAGATAAAAATGAGCATGTTTGAATTGAGTAATTGATATTATGCACTCTTGAAGTCCAAAATACAAGCTTAAAGCTTAGTTTGGCCTTCGCTGATAAATCATTTTTAAAAAAGCCTGTACTTAACAATAGTTTTATTAATAAACTTTGTAAATATCCTGTGTGATTGGTAAATAAATAATTTGTATGTTACTAAAGTATAGTAGGATAAGCAGAATTACTAATTACATTCCTCTATGTAAAAACATCTTACTGGTTGGACTTTAGTTTGTTGGATTTATTTCGCGACATATTTTAACTACTTAGCTTATGTCTGTGACTTCCAAGACATTCAATTTATCTGCTGTGATTTTTTGGGATTATAAGCAACTCATGAATTACATACATTGGTACAAGAATGGTGTCATTCTCATCATGGCAGATGAAAAGGTATAAAAATCTATCATAATATTAGTCTACTGTACGTCTGTATCAGTTATTCTGTGATTGGGGTAAGGGCGGTCGCGGTTTCGAAATGGCCGCAGTTCCCAGACCCGCTCGTAACGCGTCAGACAATTATAATAGAGCGCACAGGGAATTAGCCTTAAACTTCATTTAAATAAAAGTGATAGTGGCCTACCGAAATTCGGCTTCATCTTCGGCGAGATGACTCAACTCGAAGAACTGCTGTAGATGTTTTCAGTAAAGCTTTGACGAAATTATTAAAAATTCAAGGAACTTTGCTGGTTTTTCTTGTTTTGTAACTCTTGGTGAAAAAGCTCGTCCAGTACCATTGCACCTTTTTCTGCCACAAATACTAATCTAAATCGCATTCAATGAGTTTTAAAACTTTATTACTCGCATTGCTGTTTTTCGGTTTGAAATTTATGTACATTTAAGATTGCAGGTACATGAGACTCTTTTATCTCTACTTAATAATTATTTATTCAAAAGTATGTCGTTGATTAATATTTAATCTAAAACTTACACAAAAATATGACAAAAATATAGTCTTGACTATAGCTCCGATTATTTTCGGCCAAGTCGAAGCCGAAACCGAATATTATGAGAATCTTGAAAGTTTATACTAAAAACGAATTGCATATTAGTATAGCTTAATCCAAATGCAGAGGATGCCTCTAACTTTCTTGTTATCCTTATTGGCTATCTGTAACTACGTTATTTTCTTAGCATTTTCCTTTTTAACGTAAGTTATTATTGAGAGATAAACGTAAAATTGTCCACTTAACTTGTAGAAATCTAATTATAAGATCGTTATACTCCTCAATTATCATATTTAAGCGTCAATTTCAGGCAACACGACGTTCTAAAATAATATTTCATTGACATTTAATTCAACTGGGTTCTAAAATTAGTTGAGCTATTTTGCTACTGAAATGCTAAATATTTCAAGAAACTGAGCTTTTGGAACTTGTCTTATAGTTTTTTTAACTAGTATTGATTTAAAATGCCTCGAAATAGTTGGTACAGTTATTCTGTACCAACTATTTCGAGTTTCGATTTTAAAAATGCACGCCTCCTTTATGCACTAATTGGTCGACAGATCGATAAAGCGCGATAATAAATAATAAATAAATTAGGCCTATAGCCTGTAGTGGGTGTTACCAGGCTGAAGTAGTAGGTCGACAGATCTATCTATCTATTGTTTATTAATGTTAGCGGGTAAGACAAAATGGCGGACTAGCATATAAAAGTTTTCAAAAAATTAATTGGTTTTTGAAGATAACGTTAGACTAGGCGGTATGGTTATAAACTATAGCTTGCTCCGAGGAGCAAATAAATAAATACTAATTAATGTTAGCGTGTGAAGACGGTGACAGAACAACAAATGACAAAACTTTATTTGCAATAAAGAAATAACGATTATAATAAATTTATTTATTATAATCGTTATTAATTTATTTATATCGCGTGTATATTAAGAATGGTTTATCTATAGGTACTCGAAGTGCTAAGCGTCTCCTAAAAGTTCAATGTTACATCCACATGAAGTAAGTAAATAACTTTCAGCAACCTCTCGTAGTAATCTTCAAAAATGCAGACTTCTTTTGTGAATGCCAAAGCGGCAAGTTTAGTAAAACGACCGTTTGAAGTTGCAGTTCCTACCCAACTAGCAAGAAAATATTCCTCTTTTACATCTGGTAAGATGCAGATAATTCTGGCGACTTCTTGCGAGAAATGTTCTCAAAATAAAATGTAAGTTTTGTTCAATGGATAATGATAGCTTCAAAGTATATGAAGTAATATGTCGTTTGTTCAAGTTATTTTTTATGGATTCTGAAAACGGTAAACGAATTCTACCAAATTATGATTTATTATTTTTGAAAAAAGTCCACTCGCATAATAACATCATAAAATAAAATGGAGTACGAATTTAAGGTGGTTCCTTTCTCATACAAAAAGCAATAAGATTTTACAAGACAACTAATAAGTGAAAGGGGTGAAATATATGCTTAGTATACTCATTAGAGATATTTATAAACATCTATCTAATAAATTCATACGCTTTTATTCAGAAAACGCATAAATTTATTTGTTTCTTTTCCTAAAATTTAACGTAAAATGCTTATGTGTGCGTGATGGCGACCCGTGTAGCCGTGTATATGAAAGTGCTGCCACCATTCGGTATGGTACGTATGTTGAAGAACTAGATTTGTGTATTACTAGTCTGTGGGTGTGTCTCATTCATTCAGTTTGACTGAAGGATATGATACTTTGTGGTTCGAGACACTGACAGAATCTGACACTGACAGAATCTGACACTGACTGACAATCAACCATAACAAATCCAAAGAAAGAAAAAGAAATAGTTTCTTGGAAATCATGTTTTGATTATAATAAAGTAGGTACTCATATAGGGATGAATCTAGGTAAAACATCTAGGTATATCAGCATAAAAAAACACAAATACTCAGTTCGCGCTCTATTGAAACGTTGTCATAATGAATCAACGACGTAAGAAAATAGATGCCTACCTAAAGGCGCGTATAGATTTGCGAAACGACAGATTTCAATCAAAGGATTCTCCTTTGATTTTGGGCACTTTGGGCCACGACTAAAAGAATCGTCCCTCAAGGTTGCCACATAGTACGTTTAAAAGGGCTTTACAGGCCATAGTCCGGTCAATTTAGACATAAAAATTGTGATCAAATAAAGAAAATTTCGACAGAGCCAAATCTTCGTAGAGACCTTAGGTTTACCGCAAGGAATAAAGTGTCAAAAGTCCCCATCAGTCCCATGTGGGCTTAGGGCTTATTCGGGGCCCAACGTCAAAATTTTAGGTTTTTTGGATTTTTCTTGAAAACGGTAAGTTTTATCGAAAAAGTACCTTTAAGCAAAGTTGTAGATCTTAAAATTTTCTATAAAAATAACCCCAATAATTTTTTTTCTAAGACCCACTATTTCCCAGATATTGCGCTTGTAAGAATCAGACAATTGAAATAAAGAAAATTCTCTCTAAGAAAGTCTCCAGGGACTGATGGGGACTTTATTCCTTGTGGTAAACCTAAGGTCTTTACGAAGATTTGGCTCTGTCGGAATTTTCTTTATTTCAATTGTCTAAATTGACCGGACTACCAATATTTTACTATATATATACGGAAAAAATCCGACCCATGGAAATCGAGATATTCCGATGATATTGTTTTTCATTTAACATCATATTACTTAGAGTTTGAAGGCCCACAAGAATAACTGTGATTGCCTTTAAAAAGGCTTTAATTGTTTTTCAGATTGTTTAAAAATCCAACCTGTGGAAATTGAGTTATTCCTGAAAAACTGTAGTATTGCAAACAATAAATAAAGTTTTTCGGAAATATCTCGATTCCGACAAGTTGGATTTTCAAACAATCTGAAAAACAAATGAAGCCCGTTTAATGCCCTTTTGAACAAAACTACAGGCATTTATGTGGGCCTTCGGAATTCGGAGTAATACGACGGTTAAATAACTGTTTTTCAAAATATATCGATTTTTTAAATAAAAATTGTAAAATTTAGGCCTGTAAAAGCCCTATAAAACATATTATGTGGCAATCCTGAGGGACGAGTTTTTTAGTCATGGCCCATGCTCCATAGAAAATTGCCCATTCTCCTTTCATTGAATTCCATCGATAAATAATGCTACAGTAGCGTCACAACTCAGTTGGTAGTAGCTCTGCCTTCTAGTTCTAAGTATTCTATCAGCGATTTCGTTCCCATAGTAGGTACCTATATGCTTTGCTTAGTTTGGGACTAGAGTGTGATGTGTGAATTGTCCGTGAATATTTATTTATTGAAAATAGTACATTTTCTCATTTCAATTCAAATACATATTTCTACACAATTATAAAATCACAATCAAGTGTTTCTACTTAGTAGGTATAAACAAAACTAGCGGTAGTAAAATATATGATCCATCTTCCGAGAGATGAGTATGTACCTACCTAATATAAATCTAATACTACGCTATCCGCTATCCGCTCTACGCTATCCGCTCTAATACTCACAATTTGAAATTATCTATCATGCCAAAATTCTAAGTTTGTTGTCAGCTCTCCAGCCGTAGAAAAAGAAACAAGATTATAGCTGTCTCTCTTGCTTGAAAATGTTACGTTGCCATACTTCCACTCTGTGGTCTGTTCTAGAAACTAATATTCTAGAAAAGAAAGGATTTGTCTGTTTGTCAGTTACTTATATAGTAAAAAAACTAACTCAAAATTACATGATCTATTTTAATAATTCTTTCATTATTAAAAAGAGTAACATAGGCTGTATTGAGTACAAATTAATTTAATTTGAAAAATACTTTTTACGTGAAATACAGTAAAAGAACTCGCTGCCGAGTCGAAATAGGCAGCACGTTCCAAGTCACGTCTAACTGCTAGTTCAAAATATTTGGTTGTAAAAGTGTTGCCAACATAATTTTTTGCTTTGTCAAACAGTTTCTGTAATGATCAAGTTATCAAAATAAAAGAACTTACTTTGCTATAAAAATAGTATTTATTTCTAAGTACACAAAGACCCGTAGTTAGTCGTATCGGATCCTGAAAGTTTTAGTCAAAACTCAAGCAAAATTAAAAATCTCCAAATAAATGCATACCGAAATGGGTAAATTATACCAATGTATGGCAACATCACTGACAATTGTCAACGTTTGCTCTGTCTGTCATTTCTGCTTTCTGCATAATTGTTTTGTGATGAAATTCTTTATATTGTGCTCATTGTGATAACAAAGAAGCATGCGTGCGTGGTGATCAAGGCGTGCACGCTACTTCGCATCCTTCACATAGAACCTTCTCATTAGGCTACACCACCTAAGTGACTTTTATAGGTACTTATCGCATAATTTGTTTTATGTTGTTTTCTACAGGAGCTCAGATTTGGGGGCCAAGAGCGGGGCCAAGTGGGCCACTGCAGGTATGACTTGGATACATGGGGATACTCCGATTTAGCAATATAATGTGACTGCCCCACAAACAATGTATCACCTTCTGGACAAGACAATGCGCTAATAGCTGCACTTGAAGAATCTTAGCGACGCCACAAAAAATTACATAAACGTAGCCCGTATTTGGGCAAAACATATTCATGTGTTTTATTTGATGAGTTTTTCATATTTTTATGGTAATTATTTCATAATAATACTAAAAATATTTCGAAACATGTTAGCAGTTTTATTAGAAGGTAATCTATGGAGGTTCTCTATTTATAGTATCTACATAAGTAAAAACCATTTTTAAATAAAGTAGGTTTTATAAGACAGTAGATATTGTTCAAAGCAGAGGTAAAACTAAAAAATAAATTTTCTTGAGCCAGGAACCAAAACTATTGATTCAACAAAAAACAAAAATAAGTAAGCCTCCGCAAGAATTGAACTCGGTTACGACAAATCGAATTCCATAGCATCTTCAACCGCACCATTCGTTCTTTTAATTTGACGTTGAAATTATCAAATACTAGTGCGTTACAAATATTGTATACATGTGTGTGTATCTGAGTAGATAGCAAGCTTGAAATTCTTCAACAGCCCCTGCACGTTTTATTTACTAAAATTATAGTTTTGTGTATTGATTAGTTGGTATCTATTAATAAAATTTCGCAAAGGTGAATTTTGATAACTAAACGCAAAAAACCATTAACAAATCAGAAGAAAAACCGCAGTTTTTTAAACTAGCGCCATCTATTGTTGTTCTGCTACCGTCCTGACTGAGCGCTTTAACCTTAAAAACTTTTGATGAAATAACAGACATACCAAAAATGGCTGTTAAATTAAAAAAAAAACAGATAGGTATTTGTTTAAAAAGTCCATTGAGTTAGATATTTTGCAAAAGGTATATGTTACAAATAAACTTTGTATTTGGTCATGTTATATGGTCCAATCGTTTACGAGATAATTGTAAAAAAAAAACATGGCGGGTGACGATTGGATTCCATTCTCACTGAAATTACAAAGGGCTTGAGGACTTGACGGAGAAGTTGATCCTGGTTTTATGTTTTTATTTATTCACAAGCAATGAACGACAATTACAATATATATTAGTTTATAAAATACATAGAAACTAACTTAAAGCTCCTAACAGTAGACCATTGTAGTTCAACTGATCTAAATCAGTAGGTACTTATCCGAAGCATCCCAAGTGCTGGCTGCATTGCCGCGCTGAATAGCAATGCTGATACGCTGGGACAGATACTCACCAGCCCTCGGGTCACGCGTCGCTGTGACGCCCTGAAGGAGTTTTAAATCCCCGTCTTGAAAGTGTATCTAAACTTATATTATAAAGAGGAAAGATTTGATTGTTTTTTTGTATACCTATAATACAAGGCTTATCAAACAATGAGCGGCAGAACAACACTAGCGTCTTTAGGTTCAATTTGTTGCTTGCGAATGTGGACTTTCGCTAAGGGCGGTCCGTTTATCGGTCCCTAATCCCAAGTTAGGCTTCGGTCTGATTTCTTTGGCTTCTAATTGGAGGGTTTATTTTACGACTGATACTGTTAGATTCAGATAAAAGCGTTTACTGCTTAGCAAGTGATTTGTTATGTCCGTAAATAAAGAAATACATCATTTGTTCTTTTCACAAAGCATTTGAGTGTTCATATTTAAATCAAAGTTAACCTTTACAACTGAATAAACCGGTTTGTAGCGGAAAATAAGAATACAGTTTCAACTTTATATTCTATGATAAAAAGCATTCTGTTTGGAATGTTCTAGATTGATAGAAGGACGCAACTTCCACATTCCCTGTAACCACTAAAGCTAAGTTAAAGTGGCTCCGTTGAATATTTGATGCAACCTAATAAACTGTAAGTAAACTGTGCGATGAACTTGCTTTATGCCATATTATTATTTCTGAAGAGTTCTAAAAGCATTATCATTTATCACCCAAAATATAAAGTAGGTACGAATTTGTATACAGCTGAACAAAAAAATATTTTTTTAATCTGTAGTGGCCCACTGCTGGGCAAAGGTCTCCCCCAAAGCTTATATATATTTTAAAGATAACATTATTTTATAAATATAAGGTAAGTAACTACTTCTTGTTATGACAACTGTATGAAACTTAAAACGCATAGTTTTGGACTGTGATTCATGGAAGCATATTTATCATATTTTATGTTATGGAAGCATCCATAGAACAATATAGCCCGGAAATAGTACGAATAAATGAAATAAATAAAGGACAATGCCCAATGGGCTATGGGAATCTGTACCAACTTGCATCAATTTGAATTTACTCTCAAAGCCCTACTTTTTATTTACCTGTTCGCTACCAACAATATTTTTTTCAATGTTTAACCGCATTTCAAAATATTTAAAAATGTATTTTATTTTATATCATGTTTGCCTTCTCAGCTAAAGCTTACTTGGCAAACAAGATTTTTATGCTCAATGTCCACTCACGAAAATAGGTGACAGCTGGGATCGGAACAAAATAGTTGACGTGCGTAGGGCCAGAGACTAGTAATATAAATAGACTGCCAATCTCATACAAAAAAACGTGACTCGGAAAAAGGTGAAATCCGAGAGTTGTAGTAGCTTATTTCTAGATGGCGCTGTATTCCGATCAATAACCTATGGTATAAATCATTGTTTACGATCACCTAAAAATAAAATAAAAATTTTGGTGTGCACTAACACAGAAATAATACAGATTTTTTGGCTTTTAGTGCTGTTAGGATAATTTTTACGATAATTTTTCAGCGCTGTTGACGCCTGGTAATAAGTGACGAGTTTGGCAAAGAGAAATAGACACAGAACGGTCTCAAGCCTTTAACTTTTATACCTACAAAAAAAAAAAAAAAAAACACTTGTTTTACAATGAAGTGTGCTGGCTGTCTTAAGTCTACAAAAGAAGCAAATGCTATTCGCTGCACAGGATCCACATGTGACAAGATTTTTTGTTCTATGTGTGTCAGTCAATTTCCAACCTCGGTTGACCGAAAAAAACTATGGAAGTGCCCAGACTGCAGCAAAAAAAGCGGTGGAAGTAGTTCAGGAGCTGATAGTCAATCCGCTTTAATAATGAAGAAGAGCGATTCTGAGACCGTAAATTCGGGTGCCGATATTAAAGATCTCACGGAACAGCTGCGCAGGGTAACTATTAAGCTTGAGGAGGTGACCCAATCCTTAAATCACTCATATGAACGCATGGATGAGCTTGTGGCCACGATAAAAGCTAGCGACACCCGCCTTAAATATCTAGAAAAGAGAGACCACGAACTAACGGTCCTCCAGGCCACAGTTGCTCAGGTGAAAATTGAACTGAATGTTCAAGCGCAGAATAGGCTGTCAAACGAAATTGAGCTGGTTGGAATACCGGAATCTACGTCGGAAAACCTGCAGCATACAATACAGATAGCAGCCCGAAAAATAGGAATAGACCTAGAAGATAAAGAGATTGATTGGATAAATCGGGCGGGACCTCGACGCCCCTCTGCGCCAGCTAGCTCACCTGATGGTACTAGGATGCCGCGCCCAGTCGTTGTACGTCTGCTCCGTCGGTCTAAAAGAGACGAGCTTCTGAAAGCTGCTAAGTCCCGTAGGAACTTAAGCAGCACCGACTTGGAGATATCAGGGACCCCACAAAAGGTTTTCATAAATGAAAGGCTCACGAAGGAAAACAGACTGTTGTTTCGCGACGCGAGAAACAGGTCTAAGAAAGAGGGCTACGCCTTCTGCTGGTGCTACCAGGGCTCGATTTATGTTAGACAGCGTGAGGGGAGTGCGGCAATACTTCTTCGAGGTCCGCCTGATCTGGACCGCCTGTTCGTCAACTCAATCAGCGCAGATGAAAAAGTCGGGAAGTTGTAGGTACCGGGGTTCTAAGAAACCAGCCATAAAAAGTTTGAAAATTAATTTACCTTTGTATCTAGATGTATACCTGAATCTTAACAATCAAATAGGAAAAGTATATTTCGTTATCTATCTGTATATAGTCATGCAAAAAGTATATACATGTGGAATTGCCATAAATTCTCCCTACCATGTTTCTGAGCACTTTTCTTCGAATATTTACAGTCAAACTCGTATAATTGCTACTTCTCACAACGGTCATCTGTATAATTTTGTAATAATTTTGGAATATAATAACTCTAATAGTCTATCTGTACACTCACAGAAACGAGTTGTTAGGTTTTGTTTGCGAGAAGACAAGTTTCCCAGATATTATTTTGCGATGTTTTTTGTTATGCACTTAAGCCCTATTTCTGTTTGTTGGAAAAATAGTCTGTGTTTATCTTATTTTAAAATGTGGGTGATAAGTATGTGTACAAAGTCGTTCCTGGAAAAAATAGTTTTTCACAATGATGGTTTTGTCTAACAATATTGGGGATGACTTAGATGAGGTCCGCATTCAATGTCAAGTCTTTAGCGAGCCCGAGCGATGCAGAAACTTCTTTGGTGACGAGATAAACTTTAAAATGATCTCATTAAATGTTAGAAGCATAACGAAAAACTTTGACCAGTTTAATGTATTTCTGTCTCGTTTGAATGTCGAAATTGACCTAATTATACTTACAGAGTGCTGGTTAAGCGATTCCACAATAATTCCCCAATTACCAGGTTACACTGCACATAAAACAATACAACTGACTAATCAAAACAGTGGTGTGATTGCTTATATTAAGACCTGTTGGAACGCTACCGTCTCAGAACCTGATATTAAGGAAGCTGATTGTCTTCAAATAAATTTAGGTAAAAAGATGGTTGTGCTCGGTATTTATCGATCACCTAGTTTTAGAGATGTGGATAATTTTCTGTGCTCACTGGATACTCACCTAAACAGCATAAGTAGTCGATCAGTTGTTATTGCAGGGGATATAAATATTAACATATTAGAAAAGCAACCAAGTGCTTCTACTCTAGAATATTTGTGCTTTATGGCTGAGAACGGTTTTTTGCCAGCCATCACGGAACCCACGAGAGAGGTAACATGTATCGATCATATCTACATTAAGGGTTTTAGTCATATCACATCTGTTGGATTAGTGTGTAAAACTGATATAACTGACCACGATATAACTGTATTTGGAACAAGCACCAACAAACCTACAACTCGAAGAACTAATCGTTTTATAATAAAAAGGGATATTGATTGTATCATAAATGAATTGAAAACAGTGAACTGGGCGGATTGTTTCGTAGATGGGCAGAGTATAAATACGATTACGGATACTTTCACCAAAATACTTATGGACATACTAGAAAAACATACCCGCAAGGTGAAGCTGTCGCGATCGAAGCATAATCTAAAGCCTTGGATTACTCCAGGGCTCATGAGATGCATGCGTCATCGCGACAAACTTCATCTCCAATCTAAACTGGATTCAGAAAATAAGATTGCTCAGGTATCTTATAAACGCTACCGAAATTTCTTTACGGAGCTTCTGCGAAAATTAAGATCTGAATATGAAAATTCAGAATTACTGGCAAATAAGGATAACCCAAAAAAGCTCTGGAAGACCATTAAAAATATTTGTAATCTTAATAAATCTAATACAGAATCTTCTGAGCTGTTGACTTTGGTGGGTAGTAGGGATGACGTGAATTCACTTAATCAATGTAATACTCATTTTACCAGTGTAGGACAGGGTCTGGCTTCAAAGATCTTACTAAACATTTCTAAATCAGAGGAACAATTAGCAAATGAGGTTCGAGTTAGTCGCACGCCGGCCGAATCCTTCTTTATGCAACCAACAGACTGCTGCGAAGTTGATGGCCTTATCAGAGGACTAGCAAACGGAAAAGCGCCAGGCATAGATGGCATAAGCAATTCGCTGTTAAAGGATTTGAGAGAGGTTATAACTAGTCCACTTACTGATATTTTTAATATAAGCATGGCTACCGGAACCTTTCCTCAAGCCTGGAAGCTGGCAGTGGTATGTCCTATCTTTAAGAGTGGCTGTAAGGTCACTGTAGACAATTATAGGCCTATATCGCTTTTGATTGGCTTTTCAAAACTTCTTGAAAAACTTGTAAATAACAGACTTGTGAAGTTTCTGGACTCTCGAGACCTCCTTTCGGATCGTCAGTTTGGTTTCAGAAAGAAAAAATCTACTGAGGAAGCTGTTTCTCTACTTACATCCAAAGTGTCATCGCACCTGGATAAAAAAGAATGCTGTGTCGGGGTTTTCCTCGACTTGGCTAAGGCTTTCGATACTGTCTCCGCTCCGATCCTCCTAAAAAAGCTTGAAAGCATGGGAGTACGTGGATGTGCTTTAGACTGGTTCGGTAGTTACCTTCAGGGGCGGAGACAGCGCGTAAGAGTTGGTACAACGCTGAGTGATGAACAGGTCATTCATTATGGAGTCCCTCAGGGAAGTATATTGGGTCCAACATTATTTATAATGTATATAAATGATATCCATACACTTTCCTTGAGGAATTCTGAAATACTGTGCTATGCAGACGATACAGCTATTGTTTTCAGCGGGGTTTCGTGGGATGGTGTTTTTTCGGCTGCAGAAGAAGGCATGTCAAGGATAAATAGCTGGCTTGAGCGCAACCTTTTAACATTAAACACCAAAAAGACTATGTACGCATGCTTTCACAAAACCTCAGTATCTGCACCACCCTCTTCCTCTTTTCCAATTAGGATTCACACATGTGGAGATTTGGGTAACTTAACTTGTTCCTGTGCAACTCTCACCAGGGTTCATGTTATAAAGTATTTAGGTGTATTAGTGGATGAGAATTTGTCATTTAAGCTGCACATAAGTGCTCTGTCCTCTCGAATCAGAAAAGTCGTTCATGTATTTAGACAACTACGAGACGTGGCTAGCCTTGAATCCTTGAGGTCTGTGTATTTTGCACTATGTCAATCTCTTATAATGTATTGCATCACCTGCTGGGGATCTGCTGCTAAAACCGTACTCATACAATGTGAGAGAGCTCAACGCTCTGTTCTTAAAACTATGTTAAAAAGACCGCGCAGACACCCAACTGCGGATGTATATCAGGAAAGTGGGATGCTTAGTGTACGTAAATTGTTTATTCTAAAGACTTTTTTGGTAATGCACAAAACAATTACTTCGTGTGAAACCTATAAAGACGTGTTAAGCAGAAGAATTTTTAGGCTTCCTAAACCCCAAGTGTTCACGACATTTGCTCAACGTTTCGGTGAATCTATAAAAACCCATATCTATAATGCTGTAGTAAAACTTTGTGTAGGAAATTCTAATATAGGAGACATGTCACCACGTGAAGTTAAGCTCACAGTGCAAAAGTGGCTATTAACTCTCGATTATGATTATACAGAAAGCATTTTGGCTCATTTAACATGATGTTCTTAAATTAAAAATTTAGTTTTTAGATCCTAATTCATTTTATAAAAGAAAAAACACAAAGTGTAAGTAACTTATTACATTTACATATAAAATACATAATAAACGGTTGAGCTATCTACAGACCGTTGAAAACGATCTATAGATAGTTCAACTGATCCAAATCAGTACCAGTCGGAAGCGTACCCAAGCACCTGGCTGCAATTAAAAATTAGTTATACCTATTGGATATCGGGTAATTTAAGAATTTGAATTAATTATGTACTGTCAACTTTTAATTAGTCAGACGAGGTTAACATTGTTGTATAGGTAAACGAAAAAAGGTCTCCGCGATACAGGCATTGTGCCTAGTGCGGGGCTCATTAGACATTGTTCAGTTTATATAAACTCTCTGCATACTAATGCTCTAGTAAAGTTTTTTCTTTTAATGTATTTTGTAGTGGTAAGTTATGCAGTAATAAACATATTTTTCATTTTTTTTTCATTTTCATCTTTATATAAATGTTTAATTAAAATACGCAATGCTGTTTAGTTTAAAACTAAACAAGTTATTGTATCAATAAAATAAACTGCTATGTTATATTTACCTACTTACATAAAAAAAAACAAACCATTTTATTTATGCCAAAAATTCTACACATTTCTGTTTATAAATGGATAAAGTCTTAAATACTGTAGTGTTTCTCAATATTCAAGAATGGGTCTCAAAATATAAATTTAACAGCAGTTCCACAGGCGTTTTCACGTGTCAATCAACACAATTGTTTACCGGCAGCTTGCCGGCACCAGCTTTTAATCTCAAAGTGGTTCCGAACCCTCCGGATTGAAATTTGGTACGGCCCCAATCGGCTTGCAAGCTTCTGAGCTGTGTTTTTTGATAGTTCACTGAACCTCGCTTAAATGACACGCTGAACTATTCAGAGCTCGCTGCCACACCGATGTATTTTACAAGCAATAAAGCAATGAAGGGTGTCCCACAAAATAGTTTCGAATAGAGGTAAGTAGCAAGTTTCTCGCTGGGAGCTATTTACTCGAAGCCTCTTTATAGCCATTTACTAGCTTCATTACAGAGATGGTTACATACAAACTAGAATACGAAAGGAAAAGTTTTTAGTTTCTGACGCACGGGATCAGTTAATTTATGTAGGTGCGTGTATTCTCTTCACATTATCGCAGTAGCTAAAGTTACCCAGTAAACTAAAAACAATTGAGGGCGGAGCAGTACCAAATCTCAAAAAAAAACAGCGTAGAAGTAAGCGACCTTACATTACAAATTGTAGTAGAAAAAACGGGAAAATGTGTACCCTTTGCGAATCGTCTGATATCTCGCGATGATACCGTCTCCCCTAATGGACATACACTCAATTAGCTTTTACGGTCGCGGTGCCGTTCAATTTAACGCCTAACAGCAACCGCATTGGACCACGGACCTATTTATTTTTATTGACAACAAAAACACGCGGAAATTTATTATTTATCTTGCTTTTAAATGCTTCTTTGTTATTCATTTAAAAATGTTTATTGCTGCTGTAAAAAATGTTGCGTGAAATTGGTCATAAACAATATTTTAGATACCGTAAAATATTTGATTCAATGTCGCACGGTGATAATCGAGGAATTATGTTACAACGGGGAAAATACTGTTTAATTATTTAATTAAATTATATTTTTGATATAAAATTTTAAAACATACCAGCTGTACCATTTGAGGCTGCAAGTGCACTTGGTCCGGAACTCAGCGTCCGGAAACAGGAGATTTTGGTCTTTGATTTTCCATTTCCACTGTGGTCCAACAATAGAAGGCCAATACTATCAAAATCAAAAGCCGATACTACTGACGATTGTACCATCTTTATCCTTGTCCCACTATATGTGAGATCGGTATCCTTTACTTTCTCTAAGCGTCATCGTGACGAAAATAAAACGTTTCCCTACTAACTTATTATTAACTACAATATTTCACGAACCCATTCTAGGACATTACTTTGCAGTACCTTCTGATTTTATCCAACACGGGTAATCCTATTGTTATTCAGTAATAACTCACCCTTTCTCTTAATTAAATTAATAAAATAGGCTAAGCAAATAAAATAACCCGCCCCAATGCCCCCCATATTGTAACGTCATTGCGCGAAGGATTCATATTGGTTGTTAGCGGTACACAATGCGAAATTAAAGGGTTGGAGTGTTTCGTGGTTAATTTTACCCTTTCGAGTAAGGAAATCCTTTCAAATTCAGAGTACTACGCCTTTTTACATTTTTGATTTTATTCCCAAGATAGGCCAGGGTTGATGGTTGAAGTTTAAACAAGCTCTTGTTGCGGTCGGAAAGAAATGTCTGTAGCTAAAATATAAAGTCACTTTTTTAGTTTGGGTGCCGAAGGGAGTTTTCGGAATTGGCCGCCTATTGTATATTTTTACGATGAGACCCATGCTGAGGGCAAGAGAAATTTCCTCACTAAAATTTCTTGTGAAACGCATTGGTTTTATTTGATTTTACTATTTCATTCTCAGTATTTTAAATAATATTTTACTTTGGTACAAATGATATAAAATTCTGACAGAAATTCCTTATCATTTATAGTATAATTTTATCGCATTTTCCCAAACCACTTCCTTGAAATCTTGTTTTGGTCAAACACTTTCAATTATGAAAATTCGCATTTTCCTATAAAACAATCAACCGACCCCAATTTAGACGGGGTTATGAGCTTACTCTCCTGTCGGGGTGAGAACTGATGTAATTTATAATGAGGAAATGAGAATTCCTATTTCCACATTGAAAGTTAAAAAATACACTTTTTTATTTAGATCAAATACTAGGTACCTTATTGATAAACGTATCAGAAAACACAAAATAAATAATAACTATTTAAGTACATATATCTTGTTACGATTGATGATAAGACAACTTTATGTTTCCAAATGTACAGATCAAATATGTTTCACATAAAAAGAATTAGAACATTAGGTACTCATTACATACTTTTCAAAATAAATAGAGATGTATCTAATAAAATTCTACACATATTTCTCATGACCACATTTTTATTGGTTCAGAATAGCTAGATTTATTCAACACTTACCTAAAACATGCGGTAAAAAACTACCACCAAAAAGTACTCGCCTACTTTATTAGCTGCTTCTGAAAAACTAGATTCAACGAACAAAAATAAACCCAGCTCCATTCCCAATTTAAATGTAGATTTTGAATGTGGTACGTCTGATAAACTTTGCTAATAAATGTTAGAACAATCATTTTGCTGGAGAGGATGGTAGAGTGGTCGCATTACTCAACCGTGAATAGTTGGAGGGTGCCATTCACCAGCTCCTTGTGTGAACGGTATAGAGCGACTGTGATCGTTTAGTTTCCAAACATACTGATGGCAAAATCGTGGTTGCTAGACGAAACGTCACTAGTAATAAGTGACAACCGTAACCGTATCGAAAAATTAGTACAAAGTTGGTCTGACGCTGACACTTCTATGATTCCTCCTAAGAGCGATAATTATAATTAAATTATTATTATTTTTTCCTAACCTATCTCGTCCCACTGAAATGAAATGAAATGAAATGAAATTTATGAAATGAAATTTGAAATGAAATGAAATTTGAAATGAAATTTATTTAATCAACAACAAACATCATACATTCATTAGTTAATGAACAATACTGTATCTCTGCGGAAGATGCAGATTGGAAAACATTGGTACCCAAACTAGGAATATCCTGTGATATGGAGTACCAATGCCCTCCGCCGGAATTAGTTGAATACATGGATACATAAAAGTTAAAGCTATGTTAATTGCTTTTATAGCGTATAATATTATAATTTAAAAACTAAAAAGTTATACATTCGAGAAAAGCAAGACATAAAATTATTCTGATTAAATTAAATTAAATATTCATTCTTCTAATTAATTACAATTTATTAAATTTTATTTAAACATGGTGGTTTGGAAACAATATCTATATATATATGTAATGTACTATATTTCTAGATATATTTATTATAGTTATTTACTTAAGCGCCATTAGTAATGACTCCGTTTGCTCATAGTCTAGTTGTAGAAGCCATTCTTTTAGTGTTTTCTTACATTTATATCTAGTTAAGAGATAGAGATTTAATGTTTTGTTTATTTTTTTATAAAGATGTGCTTTCATGTAAAAACCATTTTGACGTGCAAAGGATGTGTTACATTTAAATAAACTAACTTTAAAAGAACGCACTGAAGTTCCATCGGCGGATTCAAAGCTAACTGTTCGATGGTATGCAACGATGCATTGGCAAATAAATAATTTTCGAACTGATAGGAGTTGGCATTCTGAATAAAGGTCGGTAGTACTATAGCGAAAAGGCTTGAACGTCATAACCTTTAACACAGATCGTTGCGCTCTTTCCGCTTTAATTAAATGTGATTTACATGCACTACCCCAGACTGAGACACAATAGCTTAAAATGGATTGCGCTAATGCGAAGTAAACTATTTTTAACAGGTGGAAGTCGGCGACATGCCGGAGATTTTTAAAAACCCAAATAAGTTTGCGAGTCCGTGTCGTAATAGCCTCTATTTGGGGAATCCAGTTTAACTGACTGTCAATAAAGACGCCAAGGTATTTAATGGAATATACTTGGTCTAAGTGAGGACATGAACATACAGTACTGTTTAAGGGGTAGCCGCAAATGTGTGCCTTAATATTAAGTAGAGGTAAGTTATTTCTAAGAATAGAGAAAGGAATGAATTTAGAGTAGAGAATAGAGAATAGAGAATAGAGAGACCTTTCCCCACTGCTGGGGAAAGGTCTCCAAATCTTTATAATTAAATTACATAAAATAAATAACTAAACATCCCAATAGGACAAACGTCAGTAGTCTTAACTCTAAAATGTTGACTGCCGGTTGTATTACCGGTAAACGTCTATCCGTGATAGACGTTTCACTGCCACGGCGCCATTTTGAAAGATCAACAAATATTTCTAGCTGTCAAGCTTAATACTGCGACTTGCTGTCAAATGCATGTAAAGCTTTACAGCTTCGAATACGTTCGTTAAAAGTTTACGTGGTGTTACGACATGGAGTAAAAATCAAAGGTTTGGTGGAAAATTTATAATTTATACCAAGTCGTAAATCATATTTTATCAATATTATATTACAGCACAATCTTAGAGATGTTTAAGTAACTTTAAATTCCTGAAAATTGTAATTGAACACGGAGCTACATTAACTTCGCTAGAAATTTTACCCGATATTGTTATAAATAAGCTTTAGTTTGCAAAGGAATGGGCGTTGAAATCGCGGAAAATCAGTGAAGGAGAATCAGGATTGTTTACTTCATACTTACCTATTTCTACTTTATAAACTCTGTTTATTGTATAATCAGTGTTAAAGCGATGCTGATACTAATCGAATCTACACTTACTGAGATTTATCTAGCACAATCAAGCACTAAGTACCTATTGAAAAAAACAACATTGAACCAAGCTCCTAATTTTTCTGTTGGATCTAATTATAGTACCTACTGATAGAATTTTAATTGAGTATAATTTTTTTTATTAATTGTCTATAAAAATATTATTAATCGTTTTACACCCATCTAGTATTGTACATTTTATCAAATTAATACGTCGTAATAAAAATGTAAAATTTATTCTAGCAATAAAGGTTACGATAAACGTAAAATGACATTAACAAAATAATCTGTAGGATTGGCTTACATTATTTTTACATTCAAGCAAGGTTCTGACAAAATAAAAGGCTTTGGGACACCCACGGCACGTGTTGATCGCAGTTACACAATTTTAATAATATAGGCACTAAGTCACATCAATCAGGCCGTTATTTTATGCTTGTTCTTCGTTCTCTAGAAAAACTAATTTAAATTATCTTAGTGATTTTATGGCTTAAAGAATATTATGACTTTGACGACAGAAAACTCTATTCATTTATTTAATAATCAAACATTTAATAACAATTAATGACAATTAAATTAACGAAAATAATATTTTCGTTAATTTTCTGTTAAAAGAATCTAAAGAAAAGAGTATTATCAAAAATATTTTTAAAAGAAATTTGCTAGTCCCTGTAGGTATAAGTGTATAACGTGTCCATATATCATCGTTAGAAACTATAATTATTCTTACTTACTAATTTATCAATGATCCAGTCTGTCCGGCCAAGCCCGTGCAAAGTAGTCGAAACATCGTTAAAATAACAACTAGGTACGAGATAAATACTTGTGTAAAATATCTCTTTTAGTATAATCCTATTTTAAAACCTAAAAATAATATGTTGTACAAAATATCTTGCATGAGTATCATGTCTAGCCGTAGTAAAATGTTATCACTAAATATAACGATATTCCGAGCGCAAAGTCATACACCAACGATAAAAATAATGCGATGTCTTACAAAGTCAATAAATTATGTTTAAAAGTTTTAAAAGAGTATGTAATCTAATCTTTGTTATTAAATTCGGATTGCAGTTCAAACTGAGCGCACTTTCGCAGATGCTATCTCCTATCTCAGTTCTAAGCACACTTGGAGTTATGTGTAGGTAATTGGCAAACTTTACACTTGAACAGATGTGTTTCATTACTCGTTACTTTTCTTAGCTTAGAATACAAATAGAGTAATGTTATATTAATTGCTATAACTGGTGTTATCAAGTTTTTTACTTGCAACTTTTATATTTGCAGCACTGTTTAAAGCCTTCTTAACCTTGTTACGTAGATAATAAGCTTTCATTAATATGAGATCGTAATAAAATAAAAATACTCTTCTAAATACTGAGATAATTGTTAAGAAATATGAAAGCAGCTGCTTACAAAATTGCGTATATGGCGTGTAACGTATCGAATAAGTGACGTATGAGAGATACACTGCGGGTCAACATCAGCTTTACTGTCAAATATTGCAGCGGTAAAACGCAGTGTGTCTTAAATACTTAACGATTAACACATTTATTCGTGCTCAGCTCTCGGATGATTTTAATGAAAGTACGATGTATAGAAAGAACTTAGTATAGTATGATCTGCTAAAAGAGATGAGTTGTTTTATTCTTCCCACTCTTTCCAGTTTCTTGTGACTGCGTGGAAATGCTGCAGGAGAAATACATTGTCCCAACTCCCAGCTCATTCTAGCAATCTTTAAAAAGGTAGTCGCTTACATTTACGTGAACGAAGCCTTCAGGGAGGGTTGAAATAGCGCATATTGCTGTCTTCATACACTCCAACATATCAATTCTTATTGTATCCGCAACAGCGTCGGAAGTACGCACGGGACAATACAATGCCCCGACGTAGTAAATTGTACATACGCGTGTACAAAACAACGGCCCATACACAAACATGTCATAACCTGGAGTTGTGACCATCAACTGAATATATTTGTGTTGAGTATGTGCGAGTTTTAGATGAGTATAATTTGTGTATATTTTTTAGCTTTTTCAATTCACACAAACAAACTGTTCTATGAGACTTTATGGTGTAAAAATATTGTCATTTTTGTAGTTCAGTAGGTACGCGTCTTGAAAGTATGTCGCTTGGGTGTAAGAATTTTTCTTACATATAGATGTATATATAAATTTTCTTTTATTTTATTCGGAAGACAGCGTTACAATCTGTATTTAAAACCACTTATACCTACTACCATAACCTTAGTACGATATCGTAGAAATTACATTTTATTTTATGCCTAGCAATCAGGAACCAGTGTCAGTAATGACGATGTTTTTGTTTAATTAACTGAAGCAACGTGTCGGTGTCGTATCGGATTCGTGCAAAAGGCCGTTCTCAGAGCACAAGCAAATGAGATGCTTGCAAATGCAACAACGCACAACTAGCTATTCTGAAAATACAGCAATAAGGTACGCTATGTTATCATGCTAGGTGCAAAATGTTTGTCTTGTTTACTAAGTAAACAAGCACTTTGAGGTGATTTTGTTATTATTAGTTCGCTAGTATTTGAGCTGAAAGTCACATTTTATTGCTTAAATAATACTTAGAAAAATAATTCAAATTATATCAAATCTTTAATTATAATGTTCTTTTTTCATGTTTTAATTTCAGTAATAGAACGTAGGCTTTTTAAATGTACCTTCAGTGATAGTATTTCTTACTATATGTTTAAATAACTGCTTTGTAGTATAAATACCAAGAAGCATTTTCAGAGCTCTTTCTTATATCAAATTAAAATAGTAGCAACAATGCGACTTTCCAGCAAAATGTGGAATACACAAAAATACTTTGTCATATTACTTGTCCTACCTAGCTACATTAACATTAACGAATATATTTTAAACACTACGTAGCAACCCCCATCGACATTATAATGTATTCATTCATTCCTTCATTCATTCATTTCATTTTCAGTGTAAAGCAGAGCAAAGGTCTCCCTACTCTCCAGTAAACTCTGTCCTGAGCTATTGTGAACCAATCTTTATAATATAATAGATTGTAAAACACTAGCTTACAAGTATACCACTAAAGTTTGTACTATATGGCGTTTGCATACTACCCGTCACCGACAACTTACACTTTACCAATATGTTAGCTCTTGCAAAAGTTGCAACTTGCAAATATCGTTGTCGGCTGCACCACGTTGTATCGAAATATAGAGTCTATAAGATCTCCCGATGTCGTAGAGCTGACACTAATTTTAGGGTAGGAGAGGTATGTGACAAATGAGAATGGGCAATTCTCTATGGAGCGTGGGCCACGACTAAAAAAAATCGCCCCTCAGGGTTGCCACATAATACGTTAAAACGTTTTAAAAGGATTTTACAGGCCTACTTTTGACTATTTTTATGAAAAAAATCCGACGTAGCCCAAAGTGCCCATTCTCCTTTATCTTTTTTTATTTTCTGGTCGCTAGAATGACCTAATTATAAGACGAGTGATCTAAATGATCTCTGTGATTTCACGGATTAATTAATATTTGAGTTCGAGTGTGAGTTTTTCAGCTTACAACATTGATGCCAACTCCGGGACTATCGTGTCGTTAGTGCTCTAAAACTATCGGATTTGACGTAAAGCGATGCCTTTTTCAACGGAACGTCTGTCTCCAAGGAGATGGCCTACTTACTATCAACACCTGTTAGAGATGCGCCAAGAAATTGTTGCAGTTTGAGTAAAAGTTTTTTGATATTTATAGCAGAAATAAAAGTTCCAAGCAACCAAAAGCCAAAAAGCAGTTTGATCTGATAAACCAAGTAATAATACGGATTGTTAAATATCGGTTTCAAGGAATGTTTTTTGACGTGACAACGTCTTATAATTCGATAGAGCCGGCTGCACGCACGAAAAAACATGACTCATGCGGCGTTACTTCGCTCTGAGACTCAGGCGGCGTTACCTCGCTCTGAGGCGTTCCATGAAGTGCAAGCGAGAGCGCGGAACGAGCGACAAAGAAGCACAATCGGCCTTTGCGTTCGTTGTCACGTTCAACTATCGTCAGTTAACCGACTTTACAGACAACCATTTTTTTTAATATATGGCTGATGTGAAAATGATGAATGATAGGAGTGAGTGGAAGAAAAAAACATGTTGTGCCGACCCCACGTAACGTGGGATAAGGGCAGGGGAATGATGATGATGCATACGGCTGATGTAGTCTGACCTAGCCAGTTCCCGCGATGTCGTCTAGAGCAAGATATATAGATAAATAGGACTTTGGAGAAGAAAATAAGCTACTGGAAGTACTAATTAATTAATTAATTTGAGGAACTTATTTTTTTCTCTAAAGTACTGTTACTGTACAGTTTCATAGAAATCCATTACCTTTTTTTGCGTGAAGTAAGAATGTTCGCGTTTAAACTATAATATTAATTAATAAATAAATAGTAGGATTTCAACCACAGGTGTACAGGTGCAACTGATACCGGCAAAAGTTTGTAATTATCTACATGGTTAATAAAGTCAATTACATTATGCTCACTGATTAATTATTGACTGTTTAATTAGATGTGAAGTTTAATTAAACAAAAATAATTGAAATTTAAAACCAATTGCACGTTACATCGTTTTTGAGTCAAATATTAATCAAAGTGATTTTACATTTAAATGTTAGAATTCATAAGATATATAGATTTTTGTATGTAATTCGAGACTATTTCCATGTAGGTAAGTATTATTGTTACGGTATTTGCATCAATGTCACATTTTAAGTTTTCTGCCTGTTCTTCTTGACTCTACGATGAACTACGACCTAGAATCGCCTAGTATGTAAGACGTATTCTAAATGAACCTTGTGGTTCTTTTTTATTTTTTTTTGGTTCCTAGTAATTTTATTGAATAAATTTTTATTTGAGTAATTTTAAATGACTCTTTGATTGTGAACTTGAAATACTTCAGCATGTCGCCACGACACTCGACAGATGGTTTTGCGCCCCCGGGGGGTAACGTCAAACTTTGACCGCGGTAAATCTTGGACAGCCTCGACTACATTGTACCCTCGCGTCTTGTTCAACATTCAGACAGTTCTCTTGGGACAAATGGTGAGTTATAACCTACACAATGTAAACAAAGTACTTACAATAAAGGTTAGGTTGGCTCGCAATAACTCTAGATCTTGAAATTCTTTTTTCCAAGGGTTTTTTAAACTTTATTCTGTTCAAAATGCGAGGCATGTTTATTATCGTTATAGTTTATCGTTGTAAAATAAATTTGTTTCTCGAATATTTTAGAAGCTTCGAACCAAATCAAAGTGATTGATTTCAAAGTGATCCTTGTGATTTTATTAAAGAAAGTTTTTGAGTTTGAGTAAAAATCTAGCAGAGAATTATGTTCACAACCAACAAAAAACAAACGAGAGTCACACGAGTCAACATCGTAGCGAGAACAAGAAACAAAAAGGTACAAAAGGTGTGTCCGTCCTATGCAAATATCCACTTTGCAGAAAGTAATCAATTGGTCTCACGTGCGAAAACCAGCGAGCCTATCTAATTCACCCACATAAAAACTTCACATAAGAACATAATTAGAATCTCAATACAGAATCAGGAGCATCTGGCAAGAGAAAAGTAACAAGAGGGTCATCACAGCGAGAGCAAGAAACAAAAAGGCACAAACGTATGCAAATAAGTATCCAGCTCGTAGAAAGTAATCTCTTAGGCTCACGTGTTACCTCCAGCAAGCGTGGCTAATTTCCGAGCTGCCGGCCTGGCTTTTAGCCCGCCTTCCTTCCGCTGTGTTTACGCGCGAACGCTACGCGCTAGAAATCTAAACGAGGGCACTCTGACTTAATGACGACCACCGCCATTTTGGTAACGACGAGTGACATAATCATCCCGCGTCAAAATAACGTCTCATGTGAAAATTTAATTAAAGGGAAACGTAAATTAATATACCGATCGTGTTACTTTAAGGTTATTAGGAGCGGATGTTTTTATAAAACTTGGTCGTTGCTATGACAACGATGGTAGTTACTTCATTATAGAGTGTTTTTTTACTGATTGGGTGATTTTACTACGCTTCCACCTACGCACTGAATCTGCACAACATTTAATTTTGGCTATACTTATTCTAAAAATAAATTCATTTTGTACAGCTTTTCTATGTTTATTATGTGGGTTGTTGTATTAAACAAAAACAGAGTAGTTTATCAGTAATTAAGTTCAAATACACAAGCTTTACTTGTGTATTTGAATGATGCCTTCAAAGAAATTTCCATAAATATTTATTTAATATCAAGTTGATAGGTAAGATCATCTGGAAGTAATCTTTTGAAGCGATAAGACCGCAGCTCGTAGGTCTAATTGTATAATAATCTCAGCAGTGTGTGTACGTTTATGATCCTCAGGGACATTTTTCAATAAAGATTCGCTGGTACCTAGGTAAAAATATACTTACCTGGATATAAAAAATGCATGCCGGTAGTGCAGTGATAACTGACTCCGTTCTTTAAAGCTAATACCATTGCCACAAATACGAGTCGTAAATCAATTGTGATTCCACTCGAAAACTTTAAACGGGAATAGACGAATAAAACAAGCCAGTGTCTTCAAAATAAGAAAAAACAGGTCGACCATAAAAACCCAGTGACATGAACAAAGGAGCTTTGCCCTTTAACAAAAAACTTTACATACATTGATTTCGTAATCATTAATTTGGTATCAAGTAAATTTTCCGTTGGTTATTTTACATGAGAATTAAGTTAACATTTACGTTTACATTTACGAGGCCTAGCTGATAATTTCGTGCATTGGTTTTTGTATACATTTATAACTTATTAAAGTTATTTGTTCTGTTTTGCAAATAAACGTGAATATAATAAACGTTTTCTTTTAAAAGCTTTTATAAACCTTTCGTACACGCGAACTAAGAAATAAACGTGTTTGTATATTGTTTGTAAGTTCTCTAGATAGAAAAAAATAAGTATTTGCGATATTTTGCTTTTAGAATAATCATTCAAAATTTTTTATTTATTTATAATTTTAGTATTTTTTAATTAATTTATTTTTTTCATAAGCAATTTAATTCTACATACAATTAGTATGAGCTAGCTATAGATCATGCAACGGTCTGTAGATGTACTTTTGTATATACTGTAATAGTCGTAAGTTTGATTGTTTTGTAGTAAACTTAAACAAAGGTTCAAGGTACATTCTACACCGGAAGGATCAGCTGAGCCGACAATATATTGATTACCCTCCCAATAATTTGATTTGCGAATTGATTTATTCATGAAATAGCTGAGGAACGTACACCTCTGCTGATCCAGGATTTGCTAAAGGAAATTGAGTTGTAAGCTTCAACAACTCCAGGATAAGGAAACGTTTTCGACATAAGCCGAGCGAGACATAATACGATACTAACGCATCTCACTTTACGACTTTTACAGACAAGTTTGATTTTATTGCCCGAGTGTATTTATTGATGTACGCGTGTACGCAATGTGTCGTAAGTAGGTACTGCTCGACTCGTCCTGGCAATACTCTTTTATTCCTTTTGAGAAGTCGCGTTGATCTCAAAAAAGAATGATCAATTAAATCTTTTTATGAAATAGATAAGTAAAACTAAGATTGAAAATATGAAATTAAAAAAACACTAAGGTAGCTTAGGTAACAAATTAAACACTATATATTGAGAAATTTTATATCTTATCGTCATAATCATAAACAGCCCGTATTAGCCCACTGCTGGGTTTGTCTTCTTCCTCAAATGCCTCGTTGCTTATTTGGCCTATTTGCATTACCCTGTACGGCAACGATGTTATCCATCCATCTAGCTGATGGTCTACCAAAGCCTCCTTGGCACAAATCGTGTATCAAGCACTAAAATATCTAAGTATGCAATATGTTGTCCCAAAATGTTGAACCGTGCAACCACAAAACACGTCGATTCAACTTTACTTTCGTGGAAGGGCGGGTGGAGCCGCGAGACCCGAAACGATAAACTTGTGGTTTCACCCCATTTTACTTAATAAAAGTTACTCTATATATATCGTATAGGTACCTAAATGGGTAACCCTTTTACAAATTTAACTCTGTGCACCATACACTGTTTTTGTGTTTTGATACAGAGTAAAAATATATTTTACTAGTTCACTCCACATACAAATATGCACACACTTGATAAATACCTATGTCAATCATTTACGTCATTTTGGATTGCATTCAGAAATCAGAAATTGTTAAACTGTTGTTCATAAAAGATCTTAATTGTTATAAGATATGTATAGATACAGATAGGTTGGTAGTACAAGTTTATACAGTTTTTCCAGTCCGGACGAACAATAAGAGGGTAATGAACAGTGGGGCTATCCAGCAAGGGGAAACTTGCGTGACCGTATATCCTTTCAGTTGCAGTTCAGTTTTCTTTTCGATGATTTTACTATAGTAACTGATGAGTTACTATAGTCATTTCTAATAGCTCAGTCACGTCAGTCACAAAAATGCCACGGATTACTGATGAGTAATCCGTAGCATTTTTGTGACTGACGTGACTGAGCTATTAGAAATGACGTCAATTCCGCGGTTTAGGGCGTGGCCTACCTGATTTGAGCATGGCCTACCTGATTTAAGCATGACCAACCAGATTTGACCATGGCCTACCTGATTTTTCGTTAATTCTATCAAACGGTATGAAAATCGATTATTCAAAATATCAATAAAAGACGAAGAAGAAAACTGAACTGCAATTTGATCAAATAACAGTTCAAAAACATTTCAGTTGTCAGTATACCCCCCCAGAGCTGTACCTACCCAAAAGGTTACTAAGTAAAACTTGTACTATAGGAATTAGACTACTGATAGAATATTTAACATTTTTTTTTTGTAAATACACAATAGGTACATATCATACACAGTAAGACAGAATAAATATTTATAATCATCACACAAACATTTGCTTTGGGTGGGAATCGAACCCACGACCTACATGGAAGGCAGAGCAACAACTGAGCTGTGAAACCTGTCAAAGTATTAAAAATATTTAAATACAAATTAAGTGAGCTGCTTCGCGTAAAAAGCGTTCACTTACATTTAATTACATGAAAATTCCAATAAGTAATTCGTTCAATTTAATTTAAATTGTCTGTACACAAATTGAGAGACATAAAAATATTGGTTTACCACTACGAACTAATTAACGAAATTGCGATAATACGAATTATCGGAAGCATATCCATAGAAAACAGATACTCGGTGACATTGCGAGATTTTTAAAAGACAAACAAACAAGCTTCATATATAGCTTTTTTTTAACTGACGAAAAAATAACGGACGATTTTTTTATGTGTGTTCAAGCTTAACTTTTGACAGAGTAGTTTATGGAATCGTCGTTAGTACTGGGTGAAGTATTAGTATTCATTAATTCAACTAGTAATTTAAATGATGTAATGATTTCGAAATTAATTAATTAATTTTGCTTTCTATGTGAAAACTGTCAAACATTTTCCACGTGATTGATAAAGGTTCGCTTATTTTGTGGTGGTTTATTTAAATAAACAAAACATTAATGACAGGTGTCATTGCCACAGCTCAGTTGATATTCTCTCTGATTTTGCTGCAAGTCGCAGGTTTGATACTTAGCATGTGTGTCAATAAACGTGCGTTGTTGTTCCTATCACTATTCTAAGTAGTATTATAAAATGAGTGACTTTTCATTATAAACGGGATATTTACCTTGATTTGCGATTGATTATTTCCCGATATTTCGACACAGTTGGTTGCATGCGCCATGATCACGGGTCGCGAACTATCCTGGTAAATATCCCGTTTATAAAGAAAACTATGTTCAAAACCGGGATAGTTTCAAATATGAGAGTGAAAATGTCTAGCAACATTATACCTACTTAATTAAGAACATCCTCTGGAATTATCCAACAATAATTTCACAAACATAATTTCGTGCTACATACTAAAATCTAGTCTAAAACTGCACTGAGAAATTAATAACGTAACTCAACTCCTAAGAGGGTGCAACTGGGGTTGAAGCTTAAACGGAACTTACGAAATAATTCCATGCCTTTAGAAATACTAACTTAAAATCAATTTCTCTCAAGCAGAGCCAAAACATTCAATTTCAAAATGGGCTATTTTACCAGCAATTGATATCGAAATGGTCTATTAAAGTCTTTAAACACATCGAGCCCGCGGGACGCTCGTTTATGGCTTTCTAAAGGAAATTAAATCGTCCCTGGACCGAGCTCAAGCTTTGTAAAAGTTTTTTTTCTAAACTAGAGAAATATTAAAAACTAGCGGCCCGGTTGGACATTGGGTAACGTTACTAATGTTATAGTAAAAATGCCTAATAATTTATAGCAGCGAATATAGCCTATTTTGCATATGGTGAATTTTATTTTCTAATGGTGAAAGAATTATTAAAATTGCCACAACAGTTCGAGTTTATTTATTACAAACATATACACACCAAATAAGCTCTTTTAATTATATAAGGATCGAGTGAGTGAGTATGAAGATGTACTTAATATTTTTTTTTGTGCATTATAGGCAAACGCTTGACCGCAATCACATCTGATGTTAAATGATGATGCGGCCTACGGTGTAACGCGTTTGCCTAGATAGAACCTATTAATTTTCATCTTGAAAACGTCCAAATTATAAGTATCTGGAAACACCGACGCCGGCAAGGAATTCCATTCTTTAGCGGTCCTCAAAATAAAAGTTGAGCCAAAGCGTTTTGTGCGGACAGTATATAGACAGAATATAGGACGCAACGGACGGTGATGGTGCTTGCTTGTTATTCTTCGCTTTCTTCCCCCGCTTGACCTAAGCGTATAAGGCAATGTTATATTTCCACCTTCCAAATACACAGAGACTAACTATTTTGTTTGATCAAACACGTTTAGCTGCAACATATTTCGAAGTTGTTAGTTTCACCGACGCAGCTCCAATATGTTAACTTGAAAGCTGCCGAAACTACATTTCAGATTTGTAATGGAATGCTTTAACCGGTAGTTAGGGACTCGCTGAATCTAGTCTAGACATTCATTAGATACCGTAACCTAACAGGACTTGCTCACCAAACATTCAAATACCATACCTACAATGTTGCTTAAGTATGTTACGAGGAACAATACTCGTATTTTTGTATTTGAATCCTAAAATAAAGCTCGTTATTTTGGCTGTCATCCAAGTGCTTGTTAAGGAAACTAGGGAATTTCGAGAGCCACCATTGTTTCTTGTTGTGCAGTACATAAAGGCAGCCTGACTTCTTAGGTAGCTACTCAGTAAGCCGGGTGCCGTACACTCGATTGCACAAACTAATGAGTGCTTTTCAATTCAACGCTCGACAAACGCGTTTGATTTGACGACGAAATGCGGAAATGTCAAGTTAAATTGCTATGAAATAAGAATTTTGTAGATACCGATTTAAAAGAAGTTTTCAGTTCGTAGCTTCGGCTTATGAAAGTTATCACAAAGAGTAGTTTGTATCTGGCGTTTTGTCGCTACTTTAAAATTGTGTTTTCTGTAGTCTCCATATTTATTAAGTTTTGAACTTTATCCTAGGAACTAAGTATAAACCGAATTTTGTTATTTTGTGCAGAATGTATGCTGTTTTGCAAAGCCACAAAAATACCTACATAACATGCTATTTTGTTTTTTTACAAATATATACTATTAGAAATAGACTAAAAATGTATCCGCTTTGGTTTTCCGAAAAGCGCCATGTTAAAAGGCAATTCCGCAAAAGAGGGCCGAGTCAAATTAATCACACTTCGTCTTCTGTCCATCGCGGATGTAATTTTGAAGCCGAAAATTACTGGTTGGTAGATTTAATCTATTAATCTGCAGTACCTTAGTTGTAGGTAAATACGTAAATTCAAGCCATGTATGTAAGTACAAGTATATTTTTCGTCGTCCAAAATAAAGGCATTTTTTTATTTACATTGTGACAACGGGTTGATGGATTTTGACGAATGAGGTAGGGTTAAACTCGTCTTACACGACCCGGGGTTAGGAAAATATTATATTATTGTATTACATAATAAAAGGTTCTGTTTGGGCCTTGTAGTGGTTCTATAAAAACACGCTTATTTTTAAGCACCCCATTTACTTCCATGTTTTTAAGGAAAGTTACAGCAGGAAAGGAATTCCATAAAAATATCATTTGCAAGTAGGATGTTCTTTAGAACACCTGGACACCTGGGCTCCAAAGTATGAGGATAGTTTTTTTGTCCGGTTAGCAGTGCGATGGTTCCTACTAAAGGGGACAGGCTTCATCAGAACAAAACCTTTGTTACGATAGAAGCTGACAACACAAGCTGACGACACATACAATAGACAGAAGTTTTGAAAGGATTTTTGGTAACAGAAATAAAAGATTGTTTAGTAAATCAAGTTTATAAAAATCCTAAGAAAACCAACAATAAGTAAGCCACTGCTTTCATCACAGAAAACATTTTTCTTGCAGAAATCCACAAAGTTAAATCTATCCCGCAGAGGTCTAACGTTTCTTCAGCGCCATTAATTTTTTCTTGCTTTTTTGTGCTGCAAGTTCAAAAGTAAGTTGTGATTAAAATGGCATTTACCCTCTCTTTACCAGCTTCTTTCTCAGCGGTATTAAATTATTTTTATTCTTTACTTTGATAAATTGAGGATTTCAGAATTGAGGTTGGTTTTTTAGACGTTCGATAAAACACGGAGGAACCGAATAAAGTCTTCTAAATCTTCTCTTGTTTCTGTAAATTTTAGCATCGTAAGTGGCTCGTGTTCTTTATTGAAATGAGTCAGTGTGTGGTACTAGGAATGATCCTTATCTGATTGGATCTCTGCGACAGATCCTGGATTTGAATTTTATTCCAATCATGGAGCATTTTCATTGAAATCGACACGGTTTAGGGAAATACGTGAAGATGTAAGCAAACAGCAGTCGATACAATCGTGTATTCAATTTGTGCGAGGATTACTTTTGCTTTCCGCCCTAAATTTTATTTGAGCCCGACTGAAGGTAAGATTTTGTATTTTCTTACGCGATTTCGATTTGTGATTGCCTAGCGAAGACTAAATCTAGACTAGCAGTTTATCATCATGCAATCAGATAGGTAAACCCATTTGTTTTTTATTGTACTAGATAAAATCAAATTTTATTATTCAATTCATGTTTCATTAACGTCAAGAAAAATCTGCGTGCACGTACAACTTTTTTATTTCATTTTTTTTTGTCTTGATGTTATAGGTATTTTATATTGACGCCAAAAACAGTATTTATTTTATTTTAGGTTTTCTATATACTAAATATCATAAAAATTTAGAACACTAAATATTTCTAGGCGTTCCTTGTAATAGTTGACCCAAGAGTTAAAACACCAAAATGGCTATCTGGAAAATTGCCAAATCATCAAAATGCAAAGTACAGGCGCCTAGATAAAATATAAATCCCATTCTGGGACCGGTTAGCCACTAACCGTTAAATAACTTCTTAAAGAGTCCACTATAATTTTATGGCTTGAACGTTTTAAGAGAAATAGTAAAAAAATTGTCTCCTAACTTTTATTTTCACAGTTGGAATACTTCATTATTTTCAACTATTAAACTGACTTATCAAATTTACGACCAATTCAGTAGAATTTAAGTGCACGCTCATTTACATTTTTAAACATATTACTTGAATTAATTTAATTGCCTCATTATTATTTATTTTGTTGTGAAAAAGCTTTATCTGTCAATGTTTGAATTTGATTACTTATTTGAGTAGGTACAGGTGTTTTTTTTCAAGTTTTATACACCATGTAGGCTAGTTTTGTGCGGAACTGTTCTACTTAATAAAATAATAATAAAGAAAGTATAATTAAAATAAAATGACCGAACGTTAAACAAAACTGATTCAGCTATTTCTAACCAAGAAGTTAGTTTGAGCTAAAAGTGAACTGTATTTTAAATCTAATTATTTATTGGACTATAGCTGTTATCTATGAAAAAAAGTTACCCGTATTTATTATATATTTATATTCACTTTGTAAACTGTATCTATTTGCTATCGCTATTCGCACGTAAACTATCACAAATAACGGTGGTAGGTACAGTCATGGACATAACTAAGTTAAAGTTGTACACATTTTGTGCATACGTCCGATCTATGTCTAAACATATGTCTATTTCTTAGTTTGAACATTTTGAATGGAATTCGTTATTTCAGTTATTATAAAACTTAATGCTAAAATACATTAAACGATATAATTATTTTATGTTAAAATAACTGAAAATGGTCATCACACGTCTTGTGCTGGTGTAGAACCATTCTCTCTAATAATAAGTTTTTGATAGTTTAGAAACTAAAATATTTAATTGAATATTTATAGGCATTTCACACAGCGCTACGAAACTAAGATAGATAAATAAAATAGTTAATTGGACATTTTTTATGGACATTTGACACGACACTATTTAGTCCTAAACTAAGCAAAGCTTGTACCTACTATGCAGACTTGATGGATGATTGGATCTCATATTTATTGATTTAAGACATGGATGAATATTGTTATGAATACTTATTTGTATTTATACCGTTGAGTGTACCACGATTAGACGTGAAACTTCTGACGCTGAGTGCACAACACACATTCTTGAGACGTCGATGGTAACCGCACTACGGGCACCCTGTAGAAGCGATTTGAATGCTTTCAACAGGAGGGGGAAATGGGAAAACCGTTTTCCTTATTTCCTTGTATATTTTTGCACTATTCACATTCTACGAATTCTGCTATACGCTTGAGTCATCGAGCGTACACTTATATGTGATTTATAAATATTAGCCGTCTATTTTATAAAAATTTAGCGCAGACTTGATGTCTTGATTACCATACGTAATACATAATGTCAACGCTAACTTTTTATATGATAGGGGGTATATGTTTACGAGGATATCTAATATGGTAGTTTTTGGACTTATCTCCTAAAACATTTTTTCTCAGAAGACCTTAACGGCAATTTTCTTAGTATAACCTTGTAAAATACAACATTAGGATTCGGTATTTCACAGAATGGCCGCCATATTTCTGACTTTGTGACAACAGATCAACAAATATTTTTATTTGATTTTATTTAGAAAACTGAATGGTAGTATTTTAGACAAAATACAACAATCCCCTTATATTGTTTTAAAGTAAAATTTTCTACTTTTTTCGAAAAAGGTGTGTGTTTCTCATGAAAATATCCTGAACGTAACTTTAAGGTCTTGAATAGTACCTAAGGAACTATAAAATTTATACTTTTAGGGGTTTTGGTAATAAGTAATTAAAATACATAACACTACCATTATATATTCCAGAAAAGAACATACAAAACAAATGAAATAACGAAATATATAACTCCAATTGGAAAATGTCATATATTAGTAAAGAGTCTTAATTCAATCTCGAACGTTACTTAAGAATACGGGCTTTAAAGGGCCTTAACAGTTTAAATCCTTTAAACACAGCTCTATTCAATTCAGCCAGAGTTCGGAGTGCTGTGCTAAGTAAGTTTCAAGTTAAATAGCTAAGTTCCATACACTTACATAAAGTAAGCAGTTAAAACTTGAGCAATACAGTTCTCTTGAATACTCACGTGGGCAAAGGGTATGAGTTATAATCTACGTACTAAAACCTTCAAAAGGCACATAAACCTGCTTTCACACTTGCTTTCGTCAAACGTGCGTACACGCAAAACGTGTACGCACGTTTGACGCAACAGTCGTTTGCAGTAATTCAAAGCAGATACGCTAAGCTGAGCCCCAGAATATCTGTGGCACTAACCTAGCAGAACCGAGCATGCGTCGGCATTCAAGATTAAGACGAGTGTAGTGCCAGGATTAGCATCTAGACGTGTGCAATTCCAAATTACACACATAATTCTAACCAACAAACGGTCCCGAAAGCCGTGCCGTGCCACTTACGACAATCACGACTTGAATGCAAGAAAACCAAGTAACTATTATTACTATTATAATTGGTATAAAAACCTTTACAACAATAGTACATTTTTAACACATTTTTTGTCGTTATATAATACTCAGTTGTTCATGTCACTCAAACAGCAAGCAAATTATTTATGCATAGTTATTCTATAACACTAAAGCATTTGATTTTTGCCATCAGTTTTTCAAGTTATGAAAAAATATAAAACAACTTTAAATTATATTTAAGAAAACCACTGCCTCGCCACATTTACGAGAATATTCGTAGTACCATCGTAAAGCATAAATCTCGTATGACATAAATAACTCGTTACGCGGTTTCTAGTTAAATAAGTTTAAGTTTTCAAACCATAAAGTTTATAGTTACTAACTCCTATGATGAAAATATTAAAACCTTAACGGCCGGTTTCTGGAAACCCAAATCACGATTAATCCAAGTTTGACACATAGTAATTATTTGATTTTTTCGTTGATCATCGTTCGAGAAACTGGCCGTAAGTCACAGATTCAGCTGTAATGTGGATCTTGATGATAAAAGACCGATATGTGGCGAGGTGGGCGATGGTCCGCCTGCGACGCGGAAGGTTGCGGGTTCGACTCCCGCCTCGGGATAAATGATTGTATGATCTTCAATTATTTATTCCGGGTGCTCTGGGTATTTTATATGTATAATAAAAAATATCTATCTATGTAATGTATTGTATTAAGTATGTCAATCTTCTAGTACCTACCCATAACACAAGCTCTGCTTAGCTTGGGGCTAGAAGATGTTGTGTGGATTGTCCAAAAAAATAAATGAATGTTTACAATGTACATTGGATCAAGAGAGAGTTTCTAAAAGGAAGCTATTCTAAGGTTTATGTTAACCCAAAACGTGGTGTCATAAAATAGCTTCAACCCGCTCACAAATAAATGTGACAACTGTAAATGTATCGAAATTGTAGCGTGTTCCACTGCGCGTTAAGTCAGTTCGACTGCTGAAAGTTGCATCGTTTTACAAATATATTCCCTGGATGGGGATCGAACCCACGACCCACAGTATGGAAGGCTACTACCAACTGAGCTGTGACGTCTGTCAAATCTCTTTTGAGGAAATAATATAAACACCTTTATGCAGCTTTTTTGTATTAAATCTTCAAATTTGTAAGATAATTTGATAATATTTGCTGACTAATAATATAAAAATGACATAGCATGAAAACGGCTTGACCGATTTGGCTGATTTTTTTTTGTAGTTTTTTAATACTCTGTACAAGTTTCTTACGGAAAAAAAAATAAGAAAATCACTCAGAAAAAAAAACTCTAAGGCGGTACGAAGTTCGCCGGGACAGCTAGTCTAAACCAATATTATTAAGAGGAAAGATTTGATTGTTTGTTTGAATAGGCTCCGAAACTACTGGACCGATTTCAAAAATTCTTTCACTGTTGTGAAGCTACATTATCTGCGCTGAACATAGGTTATATTATATATATTCAAAAAAAATAGGCATCCTTACTAAAACTTCAATTATGTAACCCAAGATGTATAAAAATACCTAATTTTTTATATAGGCTACCCGTGCGAAGCCGGGGCGTACTACTAGTATATGATAAAATTATTGGAGTGCCGAAACGCGACTTCGATGATCCACTAATCCAACCCCTGAAAATAAATGAACCATTACTTATGTGGAAATAAATGGTTATTGATTTTATTAGAATAACAAATCACTAAAATTTTATCGAAACTCAATTGTTAAAATTGTATGTTAGTGTACATCACTATTCTAAACATTAGCAAAGGAATGTCGTCCGCTTATGCCTACAGCCAATAATTTCATGTTATTTCACAGTACACCGTAACACGATGGTACAAAGCTCAAATTGGAAGAGCAATGGCGCCCGTCCGTCATACAGTGAAAACTAGTACGGAGGGTAGTCGTCACTTAACCAAATCAATGACTTTGTTTACAAACTCCAGAACTTTTAAATAAAATCTGTTAGGTTACTCAGCACTTGCGTTGTTTGGTTAATTGTTGGTATAGGTACTTATTATTTACATACCTACTATCTAGTTTAAGATAATTACGTGTCCAATTTGTACCTACCAACACCCTTATCTACCTAATTATAGTAAATAAGTACTTAATTAAGTTTGTAAAATTTGGTTATAAATAAATAAATAAAAATAAATAAATTATAATCCAAACAAAAACGCTAAAAACGCTAAGATTATCCTGTTATATTCCCATTGGAGCTATAAAGTTCACAAACACAGCTCAGTTGGTAGAAGCTCCTAACATATTGGTCACATGTTCAGTTTTTACCATTTACATTTACGGCCGGTTTCTGGAAACCCAAATCACGATTGATCCGAGTTTGACACATAGTAATTATTTGATTTTTTCGTTAATCATCGTTCGAGAAACCGGCCGTTAAATGACTTGATTTATGCTTCAAATCAAAGAATTGTGTAAGTAGGTATGTATTCACAATAAGTGACTTAATATGGATTATAAATCAACATAGTTTCCATACACTGAGAAAACTAATAGTTGAATTTCTGAATGTTGATTCCTTAACAGTTGAGGCAACAATAAATTACGTTGTGACAACCGTAGTACTACATTTAATAGAACAAATTAAAAAAAGTTAAAATCTAATTGTTGTTACAACCAAAAAAATGGGTTAAGCTAACATATTTTTTCATGTATAATCGCATAGCGGTCAATTTAACTAATAATTCGGTAATGTCAACATAATGTTAAGTTGAATCAGCAAATGAACTTAGTCAAAGTTACAAAATTAATTCAACTATTTGCAAATATTTTAAACAACAAAGCAAATTGGTTAAAATGACTATTGTGAATAGTTGTCAACACCTAACATTTCATTACATAGTAGAATCAACAGATAAATTTAGTCAAAATAACAAAAATATTTTAACCTTTTGCTAGAAATTTATACAACCAATAAATAATGTTTGATTCAACCATATTGCAAAAGTTGTATCAACAAGCGAACGTAGCTAAATTTACACAATTGATTCAACTATTTGCAAATATTTTAATAAACAAAGCAAATTGGTTAAAATAACTATTGTGAATAGTTGTCAACACCTAACATTTCATTACATAGTAGAATCAACAGATAAATTTAGTCAAAATAACAAAAATATTTTAACCTTTTGCTAGAAATTTATACAACCAATAAATAATGTTTGATTCAACCATATTGCAAAAGTTGTATCAACAAGCGAATGTAGCTAAATTTACACAATTGATTCAACTATTTGCAAATATTTTAATAAACAAAGCAAATTGGTTAAAATAACTATTGTGAATAGTTGTCAACACCTAACATTTCATTACATAGTAGAATCAACAGATAAATTTAGTCAAAATAACAAAAATATTTTAACCTTTTGCTAGAAATTTATACAACCAATAAATAATGTTTGATTCAACCATATTGCAAAAGTTGTATCAACAAGCGAATGTAGCTAAATTTACGCAATTGATTCAACTATTTGCAAATATTTTAATAAACAAAGCAAATTGGTTAAAATAACTATTGTGAATAGTTGTCAACACCTAACATTTCATTACATAGTAGAATCAACAGATAAATTTAGTCAAAATAACAAAAATATTTTAACCTTTTGCTAGAAATTTATACAACCAATAAATAATGTTTGATTCAACCATATTGCAAAAGTTGTATCAACAAGCGAACGTAGCTAAATTTACAAAATTGATTCAACTATTTGCAAATATTTTAATAAACAAAGCAAATTGGTTAAAATGACTATTGTGAGTAGTTGTCAACACCTAACATTTCATTACATAGTAGAATCAACAGATACATTTAGTCAAAATAACAAAAATATTTTAACCTTTTGCTAGAAATTAAAAAAAAACAATAAATAATGTTTAATTCAACTATATTGCATAAGTCGTATCAACAAGCGAACGTAGCTAAATTTACAAAATTGATTGCAAAAACAGACTCGCAAGGTCCTCGGGGAAATTCGAGGGCATCTTAAGTGATCTCATGAGAAAATCAAAAACAAGCGCGAGCTTGGTGTTCAAAGCACTAGCTATCGGCTAATCCCGAAAAGCGAAACTGATAATATTCAAGAAGAGGTCAACTACTTATTTTTGATAGCAAATTGCTCTGGAAAATCATCTTGACTATAATCTCAACAAGTGCACAATGCACTCTTCCAATGTAAAACAAAAATGTTAGGAAAGACCGGGGGGCTCTCTCCAAAGATTACTATATGGCTATACAAAGCGGTGATCAGGCCAAGGTTGGCATATTATGGCGTTCTGGTTTGGTGAACGAGGACAGAACTCTCGACCACCATCACCGGACTCCAATGGTTCCAGCGACAAGCCTTTTAAGCTATCACTGGCTGCATGAAAACCACCCCAACAGCAGCCATGGAGATAGCCCTATAAATAACTCCACTTGACCTGTACATACAACAAGAGGCCAGCTAGCTGCCATGGTGTAAAAACCTCACCACTTCACACGCTAAAATCCTGGACCGGGCAATTTTTTTTTTTTCATTTTTTTAAATATCAGCCTCTCATCGCCGCCCCATGTGCCATGAAATAATTTCAGTTTTTTTTCTATGCAAACTTCGGAGATAAGGGACGGTTTTTTTTTAATTTTTCGTCAAAACTCAAAAACTACTTATATTTTATACGCTATATGCAGCGTAAAAAAAATAAGTGCTTGAGAATGTGCAAATAGCGCTCTTTCATATGATACCCCACATACCATAGTAGCCCCACTTCGATTTTTTAGACAAAAACTGTTCCAAATTTCAAGTTGATAGCATTAGTACCTAGTTCGTGAGAAATACGGTTGAATTGGTTAGGTTTCCTTTGCCGCTGCCGCGGAGCCGCATAGCAAAATTAAAACCAAAACAGGGTTCCCAACTAAAGGGTATTAATATATATAACCCCCCAAATTTAGGCGGTAAATAAGTGGAATGGGATTTTTAAGGGGCTTTATATTCATATCTTTATTTGCATTCCATAACGTGTGAAGATCTTATAATGAATGGGCTACAGTACTATACTATACTATACAGTTACGGACCCTGTATAGTTTTAGGTTTTTTTTATTAATTTTATTTACAAGTATTGGCCCTGAAATAACCCAATTTAATACATATTTTTCCTTGTTCTTACTTAGTTTTCTTTAAGGCCTAAACATTCATTGCGAAAACAATCGATGTTTTAGGAACATCGATGTATTTCTCAATACATTACATTTAATGTTTATTTTCAAAATTATACAGAATCTAGGGTAAATTGAAACCAAGCCAAGGGTACTGTAAAAATGTGACCTGGCAACACTGTTGACTTCAATCAAATCCAACCGCAACTCCGCAAGTGCGCGTTCGTTGCGTTTGTTTAGTCTGCCCGGCGCCGCCGGCGCCGGCGCCCGCGACGTACCTACTATACGTTAGACTTTATTAATTTGAATTAATAAATGCCACTGCTAAAAGTGGTTTAATAGAACAAACCAAATAAAAGGTGAGTTTAGTGATACGTATCGTTGATTCAGTGGTACCTTAAGTAAATATGGAAGATTTTGAGAAATCACTGGTGCCAGTATATCTCCGAGACTGGGGTTTATCTGAAGAGACAATTAAAATTTTTTGTGGTAAGTACTTACCTTACATAATATAATGTATGAAACGCCAGTCTGATCATGATGAAATTACTAATTGTAGCTAAATAAGTAATTTATCTACAAGTAGGTAAGTAACATAACATAGATTTTATGTAGCTCGTAGTAGTTTTATGTACTCAGTACATAAAACAGCACTGAGTACCTACTCAGTGCTGTTACCTACCTAGGTAACCTAATACGAACAAGAAGTAATAAGTTAAATTAACCTAGATTTTATGTAGATTGCACCTAGAATATGTGGTATTGTTTCTACCACATATTCTAGGTGCAATCTACATAAAATCTAGGTTAATAGTAGCAGGGTCTTTACCCGGGGGTGCAAGGGGTGCGGTGCACCCGGGTGCGGAGCGCCCGTGGGCGCCTGCCGAGCGCTGATTAATGAATATTTAGATATTTCATTGAACTTAACGCCATTGCACAGTTTCATATACAGGTTACGACAAACACGTACCTACCTATGCGCAAAATTAAATAAAAAAAAATTGTCATCAACAATAATCATTGTTCGTTTTACTTTTATTACGCTTTCGGTGCTTGTCATACTGCTCATGATGTGCAAGTTAAAATGACTCTTATTACCTACTACACAAATAACAATTTTATTTAATAATACGCGCGCGGCAAATTCTCTAAGCCTTTGACACTTTGCCGCCCGGTCGCCCGCACTTGAAGCAAAATGATCTCTAAGTCAAAGTCAATAAAGTGTAAGTTCATTTAAAATGGGCGCGCGGCGCGGCAACTGTGCGTCCGCCTTTTGACAAAGCCGTCCGGGCGCTCGCACTTAAAGAAAAATGATCTCTATAACACTACAATTAGGTATAAGTTCATTTGAATTTACAGTGCGGCGCGCGTCGCGTATGTAGGTAGGTATGTGTCGGTGAGTAGAAAACCAGGGCGGTAGACATAAGACGGCACTGCAACGTAGGTAGGTAGGTATACCTACACATAATACTACAAGTATAGGTACCTAGTAGTAGCCAGTAGGTAAGGTACCAAGGTACCTAGTTATTTTTTATAGTAAACTACCGAGATCGTGTACCGAAACTACGATAGGTTAGGTGGTAGGTTGGTAGGTACCTAAGGAACTTACGTAGGTATCTAAGTAATAATATTTGTTTTGTTTTTCAGATAATGAAATCACTATAGATTTACTCACAGAAATACAGGATAACGATCTAAAAGAATTAGTGCCGCTTATAAAAGAAAGAATATTATTCAGAGTCGGTGTGAGGAAGCTGGAAAAAATAACCCATGTAAGTAAACCTATCTCTATTATTTTTATTAGGTATTTTAATCTCACTTGTTAATTAATTATAGGTACTAAATTTAATCTCTAATTATAGGTAATTAGTATTATAAATTTTTTAATCACCTATTTATTTAGGTAGGTACCTACTTACCATAGGTTATGGAAGCACTAACAAAATGTAGTGGGTATATCAAATACGTCACAAAATGTTATTTTAACACAAAAATAATGTTAACTTATACCTACGCGTAGTAAGGTACGTACGTACTACCACAGAATAAGTAATAGTACAAGTACAGAAAGTCGACTCTAAGAGAAAAAAAATGCGAATTTAAACCTACTTACAACGCCACTAAAGTTCATGCGCGACAAGCTTTTATTTATATCAATATAAATTTTATAATTTAATATAATGGTGGGTTTGATTGCATTCAAAATTTATTTTGTTCGTTTTAGAGCATTTAAATAAAAGCTTGTTTAAAAAAATGATTTTTAATTAGTATTTTATTGGTACCTACCTAGTTTTGAATCATACGATAATATTTCTGTTGAGTTTTTATTGTTGACGTCACAGCGTGAAGTCTCAAGTTAAGTCGCACGGAGAGAAAACTAGAAAATCTAAAGTTTTAACTTGGTTTATTATTTTACAGGAAACTGCATCGGAAGACACAAATTCTGCTCCTGCAAGCCCTACAACGTGCTCTAGTCATAGTAGCTTATGCTGTAGCGTAAAAACGGATGCTGACCCAAAGCAAATACTTAATGTAAGTTTGGATTCTTCATAATTTTATTATGACACACACGTTTTCCTTATGTTTTTTTACTTTTTTTTGTACACATGTTTCTTACTTTTTTTGTACTGTTCTATTTTAGAGTATAGATATACCCACCATTCTTAATGAGAACAGTTATGGAAAACTGGTTCTGGCCCGTCTGAAATCAAGCTATAAGCTTGATGCGACTAGCAGATCATATCTAACAAAAAGCATTGTGGAGTGGTATATTAACAAATATCAGTGCATGAAAAAAGAAGACTTCATTGTTTTATCAGAGGCTATCACTCGCTTTGTTCCAACAGAACATAAGGTTTATATACCTACCAGCCTATTTATGATACCTATAGTACATTCTTTGCCAAGTACCCTACCTACCTAGTATAAATAAATAATAGTAGTGCGACGTACCTAGTTAGTGACAATAGTGAGCGATATGTAGGTATCTATGATGTGTATCTCCGTTATATTACTTATACCTACCTATTATATATTTTTCATCTTTAAAGTCGTCGTAGTCGTAGAAAGCGTAGTTATCGTAGTGCGACGTAGTTAGTGACAATAGTGAGCGTCATGTTCCTGTCTATGTATATGTATCTGTATCTCCGTTATATTATATACCTATATCTTTCATCTTTAAAGTCATACAGTAGTAGTAGAAGCGTAGTTATGATTCCTTTCAAAAAAATGGTCATAATTTGACACATACTAGTGTGTTTACAAAATTGATTCAAGTTCATACCACTATTCATGTTCACTATCCTTGCATATTTTTTTTTTTCTAGGAAACCTACTACATCCCGGCCATAGTAACAAACAAAAAAACGATTCCTGCCAGAGGAAAACTAGTGGACAGGTATAACAATCAAAGACGCGTCCTAAAAAAAGAGGGGGTCATATCAAGGAAACGCAAATATAATGATGATGAAAAACAAGATTCTGAGGTCGAAGAGAACATAATCATCGGTAATACTTTAGTATAATAGGTATTATGTTTGTTTAATATACCTACACATCGCTTTGCAATTATTTATCATACCTCTGCTTTTTGGTTTCAGAAAATGATGAGCTGGTCATCTGGCTAAAATACCATAAAGAACCGTTCCAAGAGGTGCGCAACTGGCTGGCAACAGGAGCGTACCGGGTCAAGAAAGACTATAATGATAAAACGAAACAACTGCAAGAAATATAACAAAATATCCTATTTTGAAACAAAACTTTGGATATAAACTGGTAAATTACATTCAGATCTATTACTCACAGATTTTTGTGCTAGTGATGTGTTGTTTAGAAATAGAGTCTGTCATTGTTAGGTATGGTTAGGTTTTTCTGGTGTTAATGCAGGTACATACTGTTTGTTGGCCTTAGGCATTTTTTTTAAATATAGCAGAGTATGTCCTGTAGGTAACTACCCTTAAATTCTATTATTTATATAAAAAAAAATGTCGCTACCGGTAGGTCTAGTCTGGCATGCAAATGTAATTACTACCGTTTTTTGGATCGTAGCGATTACGATTATTGGTTGTTAGGCCTAACAAAGTTTTATCACTATGGTGATTAAACTATTGTTAGGCCTAACAACTAATGGCGAATGGGCTTTACGCTATGATCCAAAAAACGGTAATTACATTTGCATGACAGACTAGACCTACAGGACGTTTAAAGTCGGGCCTTGCAACATAGGTTCCGCAGCTGGTTAGTTTTAGGCTAGCGTTCATAATGAACAAGCTATAAGTTAAGTTAAGTTTGTGAGTCTGTCAACTGTAATGGTTAAGTTTTATTCTGGCGTTAATGCAGGTACATACTGTTTGTTGGCCTTAGGCATTTTTTTTAAATATAGCAGAGTATGTCCTGTAGGTAACTACCCTTAAATTCTATTATTTATATAAAAAAGTGTCGCTACCGGTAGGTCTAGTCTGGCATGCAAATGTAATTACTACCGTTTTTTGGATCGTAGCGATTACGATTATTGGTTGTTAGGCCTAACAAAGTGATATTCACTCGATTGTTAGGCCTAACAACTAATGGCAAATGGCCATTACGCTACGATCCAGAAAACGGTAATTACATTTGAAAACATAGGTACTAAACGTATTTGTTAAATCTACTAATAATTGTTAGTTTGTTTGGCAAACTTTGACATTCTCTCGCTAAATGTCTATACGTATTGGACGATTTGCTAGTTACTTCATTTGAATAATATAAGTTGTATTATGTGTTTATTATGTTTTTTTATGGTTAAATAAATGTGTAATAATGATCTATAACTTTTTTATTTAATTGTCTATAATTAGATTTCCTTTATAGGTAGGTAAGTATTTTCATGAGAGTGTATTGTAGAATAAGCCTGCATTGATTGGTGTCAATATTATATTAGTATTTTGTAATTAGCTAAGTAATAAGTTAACCTGAAATGTAAAAATACTTGTTTATACAGAATTTACTTTAATATTATGTTTGTAAAATCAATCTGCATGCACGGAAGAAGTCGGTATAATGTTGAATTAGGCTTTGTTGTAAAGCTACATTACATGCATACACCTAGAGGTGTATGTATGTAATGTAGCGATAGGTTAGAATAGCATTTGCACTTATCATGCCGGCATAGTCCAGTTTCAAACCATAATGATCACCGGACAGATCATTTTTCATAGCCTACATGGTAAGTACAAAAGTAAGAGATTGCTTTAAGCGATAATACCGCCAATTGTATTACTCTAGTTTAAGTTTCTTTTTTTTTGTACCTACTATGTCTGTGGTATATGCAATAAAGAGATTTGTATTGTATAGTATGTTATTCTAATCTATTGAGGCGTATCGTTTCAACATTACACCTTTGTCAAAAATACTTTATATTGTAGGTAGATATTACTAATAAATGCAGGTTGATTTTACCAATAACAAGTAATTTTAACTAAATGTCACATGTCAATACTACCTTTACAACAGTCAAGAATGCCAATATCGAAGGTTAATTTTACCACTAAATTTAGTTTATTCTAACCTATTGTTACATGTAGATTCTACATTACACTTTCGTCAAAAATACTATTATGATCTAGGTAGATTTTACCACAAAGCAGAGGTTCATTTAACAAAACACCACAAGTTGTTTCAACTTAAAAATACAGGTTAAGTTTATCATGAAAATTAGGTTGTTATAACTTAATTTCACATGTTAATACTACATTAACAACAGTCAAGAATACCAATATACACAGGTTAATTTTACCACCTAATTTAGGTTATTCTAACCTATTGCTACGTGTCGAATCTACATTACACCTATGTCAAAAATACTATTATGACCTAGGTAGATTTTACCACAAAGCAGAGGTTCATTTAACAAAACACCACAAGTTGTTTCAACTTAAAAATACAGGTTAAGTTTATCATGAAAATTAGGTTGTTACAACTTAATTTCACATGTTAATACTACATTTACAACAGTCAAGAATACCAATATACACAGGTTAATTTTACCACCTAATTTAAGTTATTCTAACCTATTGCTACGTGTCGAATCTACATTACACCTATGTCAAAAATACTATTATGACCTAGGTAGATTTTACCACAAAGCAGAGGTTCATTTAACAAAACACCACAAGTTGTTTCAACTTAAAAATACAGGTTAAGTTTATCATGAAAATTAGGTTGTTACAACTTAGGCACTATATACTTAAAAATACAGGTTTAATAATGTAGTTAAAATAACTATTTCAAAATAGTGTTAAAACAACCTAACTGGTGGTTTGGTTAAATTTACCTGTTACAAGTAGGTGTTAAACTAACTTAGCTCATGGTTTGGTTAAATTTACCCTACAAGCAACACATTTAAGGTTAATTGATTCAACTATTTATTAAAGGTAGGTTCTATATCAACAAAAAAAAATAGTTGAAAAGTTGAATGTTCTGATAACCTATAATAAACTAGTTGATATTACCATTTCAAAACAGTGTTGAAACAACCTCACTGGGTTTGGTTAAATTTACCTTTTAAAAGTAACAATTTCGGTTTGTTTGATTTAACAAATATTCTATGTAGGTTCTATATTAACACAAAAAATAGGTTGAATAAATGTTGATTCAACTAAATAATTTTTTCAGTGTAGTACACGATTTTACCAGAGAACCACTAAGTACTTAGTTTGAGTCGTGAAAATGTCAAAAATATGTTTATTTATTAAAATGCCACCAAAATATTGAGGCATTAATAGTTTGAATGGCTATCCATCTGCAGGTACTTATTATGACAAATTTTATTTGAACCCGGAGATTTGGCAAGTGCAGGAGATATTTCACCGAGGCCCGCCCCGGCGCGGTTCCGCTGCTTTTGTCGTCATATAGCACTAAATCTTGTAAGGTTCTCTTAAATTTAGTTGCTTTCTTCTGCAAATATTCCTCGGATCAAGAGCAATTTCTAGCATTTTTGAGAAAGGAAACTAAAGTAAATTTTCTAGACGCGGTCTATAGAAAATGCCAAGTCATTTTCGCACATTACGACACTTTCCTCATACTCATCTTTTTTTATTCAGTCCATTCATGGAATTCTATTTCCGTTCTTTTATTTTATGAAAACGTTTTCGTATTTTTTCATGTAAAAATAGCATGGCAAAAGGCGCTCAGTATCCGAAAATAAATATTCCCTTAACTTTCCCTTCTCACGCCGCGATTTGACGTGGGTTAATTACAATCCATTGTTACCACTAAGTAAACATTAGATATATTATTTACTCCTTTATCGGTGTAATGCCTTCATCAACTTTGCCTAGTTCGACACATACCTACAACCATTTAGGTTTTGTAGAACATGCATTTTTGTAAGTCGATCGTTTCGTCAAACAATGATACCTATAAGAAACACGAAAATAAACTATGTCTAAGAAGTGTGTAATATTTTCTGTTATTTTTTTTATTACAAACATATCATTGGCGCACAAACCTACTAGATATAAGCGTTCTTTAAAAATATATATGTATATATGTTGAGCAAACCTACTAAATCAAGGTAATAGTCCTTTAATTGCAATTATTCCAGCACAGTCAACACCTATTGAAATATTCCATACACGATACTTGAACAATATTTGCTAAAGCTATTAGGAGCCGGCGTGCTAGAGCTGGGATATAGAGAAAGGGTATTCTTGGGATCATATTTTTCGCTAATGCGTCGTGCAAGTTCGCGGGTACGTCCTCGACGCTGTCGTGGCGCCGGCGAGTAGCGATAATTTCACGAAAATGGCCGCCTTGTCGACAGCAGAGCCTTCCTACGAGCCCGGGTGAAATAATAACCGCATTATGATTTTAGACAGGCCAACGCTTAGAGTGGTTTAAGGTGACTCAAGTAAGTGCCTTTGTAGGCCACTGTGAAAAATGTAATCAGGAAATCCTGGTTTTCCTGTTGTTTATTTTTCACTTGCGTATATTGAAATGTGAAAATGGGAGGGCATTTTGGTTTTGTTTATATTATTTAGCTTGGGACCATGAATGAGAACATTAGATAATCGCAGTCTACTTATAAATCAGCGGTAGACTTACTTTCCTTTTACTAAGGTAAAAAGACTTGTCGCACTCGGGGATTGCCGCGGTAAAGCTATTGCATAGCATTTTTTGCTGGATTACGCATGCGCAGCGTTAGGTTATTTTCGTTCGGTATTTTCGTTAAAGAATTTCTGGATTCGGTCTCCACGTTCAAGGCCCGCGATAGAAGCTTAAAAATGTATTGAATAATTTTTTTTTTAATAAGACTTCACTCGCTATCTGAATTTTTGCACCACCACACCACACAAATCGTTTATGATTTTTTCAGAAAGTTTGCCATCAATACTTTTTATTACCAAGAGCTCTTTAAACAGTTAACAAAAGACGCTCAAATCATAAATTAAAATGTCTTCATTCCTAATGATAAATAAGTACAAAGTTGATACCGCATCGATGCTGTTAAAGTAGGCTACAAAGAAATTAATTTCCTTCGTCTCGGCTTTCAGAAGTAATTATTTGAAAACAGATTGCGCCTGTCACTAGAAAGGACGCAGTGCGCTTACAAATTAAGACACTTTCTCTGAACAGAATTTTTATACCTATGTGAAAATTACTAACTTATTATTCTTATTGCGGTATTTTTTTTTCCTGGACATTTCACACATCACACTCTAGACCCAAACTAAGCAAAGCTATGCAACCTAAAATTATTATACAGGACATTGTTAGAGGCATTTTACTGATAAAAGAATTAAATCAGACAGACTTCTTTTTCATTAGACGTCTGGGAGTAAAAGTTTTTATTTATATTTTGTTTTGGTTTTAAACAGATATCTTGAGAATTTTCTATGAAACTTAGCAACAGAGAATCAAATAAGATACTCTATACATGTATTACGATCTAATTTGTATTTGATGTCCTTACGCACTCCAAGGCCGGTTAGACCTGCCTAAACAAATAGAAAAGCCGAAATAATTCTCACGCGTGAGTTTATTCAGGGCAAGCTAATCAAAATCAGTTATATTCAGTCCACGCATGAATTATTCGACCGTGTAATTTGTATAACTCAATTTGAATATCACTTTTTGTGGGTTCATTTGCTAGGGAGATAACGGGGGTTGCATAATAAATTAGGGAGTTGTTAATAGTAAATCTTCATATAGTTGTGTAGGTTCTTTTTTATGTGGCTTCTGCCCGTCAACACGACAGGAAATTCTGCCAATGTCAAGTGTTTGTTTGAAATATATCTCAGTCAAGTCAATTTTCAAGTCGGTTGTTCATGTGGGAAACGAGTTCCATCAAATCACAATATCACTTATTTATATATTTAGACGGTGTATTTTGAGTATGCTATCGCTACGAGATGATTGCGATTGTCACATGTTTTAGTACTTATCCCCCTGTTGCTAAGTAAAACAGGAGTGAGTTTCGATCCCAGCTGTGGGGACATAGTAAACTTACATTTGGAGACTCTATACAACTTAACACTAATGGAAATCAAGATATAAATCGTCCTAACCCAAAATTCCTAGTGAAAATGTGATATAAAGGAGGATGGGCATTTTGGGCCACCACAAAAAACCCTGTATCCACCCTGTATCACCCTGTATCCACAGGGTATCCTGTGGAAAACCCCAAAACCGAAACGCAAAACCACTGCAATATTGCGATTGTATCAATACAGTTCATATTATCAGCAATAAGACCTACCTACTTCCTAAAATACAGTCTTTACATAAGCTATGTACACACAAAATGAACAAAAATAGAAAGAAATCTTTGCTTATATTTATAAAGTTCCCACAAGCTTATATTCCCGACTTTGTCAACCAAAACATTTCTTTCCTTGTACATAATATTGAAGTTAAACACTTTCTGGCATAACAAAATTAATTACTCATTATTACACGTGCCTACGTAAGGGTAAGATGGCACGCGTTTGAAACAATCTGTGCAAAAACTTGTATGATTAATAGATGCAAGTTTCAATGATAAATTGTTTCGAGATGGAGAATATTACAATTTAAACTTTATTTTAAATAAAATGCGGTTGTTAGTTTTCAAAGCGCGTTATACGCTACAAAGAACTCACAGATAATGCCAACGACCAACTTGACAAACCAAAAAAGACAAGAAGAAGAAGAGACAGCCAGAGAAATAAATAAAATCAATGAGAAAACTATCCAAAAAACTGATATGGCAACAAAAACCACTCATATTTACCAATGATAAAATAGTTATTTTTGTTATCATAATGTTATTTTTGGTCAAATTAAACATGAGAATTTTGAGTTTTGGGGTCCTTATAAATTAGGCTTATACCCAGCAATGGGCTAATACGGGCCTATGATGACGATGGTTTGCTACTATAATTCAACAGTAGAGTGTGTAGTACTAAATAGTATAAACAAAGGACATCAAAATAAACAATACAAAATCTCATTCTTGATGGAAACATTCATAAATATTGTATGAGCAACATCACCACAACCTAGTAAAAGGCTGTAATAGCTGCAAATATCTTTTCCCCAACTTGCCACTTAAAACGTAGCTATCTCGTCTCATGAATAAGGTAGATAACAACTCAGGGGGGCTATCCAGCAAGGGGAAACTTGCGTGACCGAATATCCTTTCAGTTGCAGTTCAGTTTTCGATGATTTTACTATAGTAACTCATCAGTATTCCGTGGCATTTTTGTGGACTGACGTGACTGAGCTTTAAAAATGACGTCAATGCCGCGATTTAGCACGTGGCCTACCTGATTTGAGCATGGCCTACCTGATTTAAGCATGACCAACCTGATTTGAGCATGGCCTACCTGATTTTTCTTTAATTCTATCTAACGGTATGAAAATCGATCATTCAAAATATCAATAAAAGACGAAAAAGAAAACTGAACTGCAATTTGATCAAATAACAGTTCAAAAACATTTCAGTTGTCAGGATACCCCCCCAGGGAAATGGTGAAGAAAACATTTAACGCCGGATTATACATACGCTTTACACACCCCCACGTATGCTGTTATTAGACTTGATATTCGGAACCAAAATGCATGCGTTTTTAATTGAAAACTATATAAATTCAGTTAAAAACACCTGAAGACTGAGCACGAAGAAATTCGACAATCGTAACGTAACGTATTACTACGACTAACGGATTACGTTGAGGCGTTAGCGCGATTCGTATTATAGGCCCCGATCGTGCTAAATTGTAACGTAAACGGTTCGTATAAGCAGCAGCTAAGGTTCACAGGGCCCTGCTCGCTAACGCCTTAGCGTTCGACAATAAAGCTGATGTTGACGCGCAATGTATCTCAAAACCGTTACTGTTTTGATACGTCTACGAATGTCACATTTATTTTATACTTCCCAGAATTCAAAATGTTTTCAAATAAAAACTTTTGTTTTTCTCACCGATAACTACTGATACTATATTTTGATTTTTTTTTTATGGTATTCAAAATACCTAGTAATAGAGGGAGAGCCCATGACTCCCAGACCTTCGTTATTTTATAATATTAAAGCAACGCGTAGAATTGATATTTAAAAAATTAAATAAATATTTCAGACATTACATTGCTTGTCTTATATCGTTATTTTACTAATTAAAAACATTGACTCTGTTCAGTTGGTATTGTTTGTTAAAAAGAATACAAATCGTAGATATCCGATATTATTTGTGTTTAATGTTTTAATAGCTTTATATTGATGTTTGTAAAATAATTTATATATCTTTTTGCTATATAGAAATAGTTAATTACAAAAAAAATACTTGTGTTATATTTATCGGTAGTCCCCGCACTAGGCCATCGCTGCCTTATTTCTGTACCTAGTTTCTGATTGCTGTATCGCGAGAGACCTCATCACTAAAACGATGATCTACAAAAAGCTAGAAATTTTGATATCACTGTCACAGAGTAATTAATAATAACATAAGTTTATCAAAAAATATTTATTTACCTACTACCAAACGTACGATTTTTACATTATTTAAAAAATGTACAATTGTATTTATAAAATACATAAAAAAGTAGAGCTATTAATGAAACCGTTTTATTAAATTCAATTTGAAGATTTACGGTCTATCATGTATAGCATTATTTATTATTTATTTATTTTATCTTATAAAAAGTTAGCGCAGACTTAAAATCAACGCTAACTTTTTATAAGATAGGGGTTATAGGTTTAAATACAACTGAACTGCCAAAACTGTTTTGCTGATACCTGTAGGTACCTAATGTTTCTCTTATCTTTTGGGGATGAGCCAATGTCTTACCGAATGTATCTGAGCTAAATCTGTTTGTGTATTATTTTAGAATACCACATAGTACATGTTCATAGAGCTTTGATTTAAAGTCTTTAATATTATAGCAAAACTAAAAGCTTAGCCCAACGTTTAATCTTGAACTGAAAACTCTATCGTGTTACGAAATACATGCATGTCTAAAAAATGATTTCTATAATCTTAAGAATAAGTAACATGTTTGCTATGTTCACACACTTTTTAAGCTATTGCATAGCTTCTATCGCGGACCTTGAGCGTAGAGACCGAATTTAGAAATTCCGTAACGAAAATACCGAACGAAAATAACCTAACACTGCAAAAATGCTATTCAATAGCTTTACCGCGGCAGCACACGTCTTTTTCTACTTCTTTTCTACTCATGAAAACCTTTTATTCTATTCTGTCTAATTCTGTATTGTTTCTGCTATTGCTTTTCGAATAAATAAATAAATCAACATTTTCTCTTCGAATAACCTAAATACAGAAATATGCAACTTTAAGTTAGACTGTTTCTTTTCGTTATTGTAAAACCGTGAAACAATTGTTTATTTTCTTGGTATAAATCTGAAAACCGGACTTTAAAACAAAAGATAATAAAGAGTTTTAAAATGGCGGAACTAATAAAATTCATAGCAAAGAGGGTAGCAAGTACCATGCGCTCGATTCTATTTTTAATATTGCATGATGAATTTTTCTGTTAGCTTATTTATAGCAAAAATATGCCAAGGAAGCCTCGATAGCAACACAACAAAGAACTTTAGGCTCACCCCTTTTAATATCTAAAATATAAAAGTATTATGATTCATACCCCGTTGAATATGCAAGAAATCGAGAATATTCATGGTTGGCTCGTTAGCGTCGACCGTATTTATGGAAAGTATCGCTTTTAATACGTAGCCTTTATAATATTGAGCTTTTATTCTAGCTTAATTAAAATAAGACAAAAAAAATAGTTTAACGCTCTTCCACGGTCCATTTTACATATATGGATTTTGTAGTTTATAAAAACACAGTTGTAATTATTGACGTCAATACTTTATTTAAGTTATTTCGAAAGCGGACGTTATATTGTTGTTATATCGTTATATATATTGAAGTCAAAGTCAAAGTTATTTTATTTGCTAGAATTAAATGTACATAGATGGTAAAAGATACAGTTTGTTTCAATTTAAAATTCTACCTTAAATAAGGAATGCAAAATTTAAGAAACTTTTTTACAAAAACAAATTATATTATATTGCTAATTAACATGTTTTGTTTATATATTATTAATTAAAAATTAAAATAAATGAAATAGAAAAATAGTTATAATAATGTCAGTAATTAAAGTAATAGTTAGGTACCTAAGTATAGATATTAGAATGGTATTTTTAAGAAGTAAATTGAGTTAAAATGGATGTCAGTTGGTTTGCTTTACTATCGGGAAATGTTTAGGTGCTCGCTCTTTGAAAATGTGGGTACAGGTAGTCAGTTTATAAATGTTTAGGTTCGGCTCAAGCGAGCGTAAAATCCGTCAATACACCGCTGTAATCATTGACTGTCGCTTTGCTGTCCATCGGTCAACATTGGACGAACTCCACTAAACCGTATTCGACACTTAAATGTATCCGTTGCACTACTCGGTAACGGTACAACGATCTGCAATCGAACTATCGTGGACGAGCAATGTACCTTATATACGTTTATACGCGTATGTCAGATATATTCGTGCTATCCTGCACGTGAACAAAACAAACTAAGCCCGTTTACTACAAGCCACCGTAGAATACACTGTCGCTTCAGAGGGCATTAATGATTGCAAGTACTGGGAAATCTGTATGTGACGGTACGTGTCGTGTTTCTTCCGTTTCAGTAACCTTTCTTATACTCACTTGCAAGAAACCTGCGCTTTTTAATAAATATATTAAAAAACTTGCTGTTTTATTGAAAATACTACTGTTTTCGTAGATATCACATCTTATTTTGTGGCTCTATTTTAAAGGGTGACTTTTAAGAATAGCAAGGCGATTTTAAGTAGGTAAGGTAAAATGTACACAATTTGCTCTCCATCTTATCGTGAAGTTACTAGCTAAAACAAATAAATGAATAAAATACACTTGCTTTTATGTCGTTGAAATGAACAGCGCGCGGCGCGGGTCGTCCGTGAATAAGTTTTAAACTCTTGATATCACGTATCTCTTCGAAAAGAATCAAAACAAAGTTAATAAAATTAATGTACTGATTTTGTGTTCTTACTCAAGACGTTTAGTACCTCTATTTATATCCTAATTCATTTATAGAAAGAAAATTTACAGGTTAAAAAATCAGTTATTTACGGGTTATTTGACTTTCAGATAATTTCAGATTTAAATGATAGATAAGATACGAATATACAGGGTTACATGGAAAGTCGTGCTAGATCCGTTAAGGGCGTAGAGTACCCATCATTTCTGACTTATTTTACTAAGAAACACCCCACCCTAAACTTAACCCATTTCGAGATATTCGACTTTTAAATTTTTATTGAAAATTGCAGATTTTTAGGCTACTAAATTTATTTTTGTTTTTTCTGTGCATCTTATTATTATTATTTTTGCATTTTTACATGGGTAATAAGATGCTTTAGGACGACAATAATTAAAATAGTGCATAAGTTAATTGAATAGATCGTAGTAGACAAGTGAAACTTATGAAATAAAAAAATATTTCAGAAGGTTTGTTTTTCTCTAAGGGATATCTAAAAAAAATATTATGGCACTTGTTCGGCGGATGTTATAATAAATATCTACGTTTCAACAGCTATCTAACGACGTATAATAATCTAGGGTTTGTATTACATTTCGTGGAAAAAAAGTAGTTGGGACGCTCCAGGTTGCAGTTCTAACGGTCCCACGCGAGCAAGACAAGTGAAGATTTAGGTAGATGCGAATGAAAGAAAAAACATGTAGAGACCGGCTAGGGCTGGGAATACAACAGGGGAAATTATTTTGGTTGTCAGTCTGCATAGTGAATGTAATATCGTTATGCTCTTTTTCTCAACTTGGCTGTGATTCTGAACTACATATTTCTTCTGATTTTGACTACTGTGCTCGTTAACCGGACTCTGATTTGTACCTGTGATACGGAAGTGTTGAAAATGACGTCCTACACATCTAAATAATATGCTGATATGCTTATTTGACTTGCTTTGCTTTATTTGCAGACACACAATCGCAGTATCCGTAACAAATAAGCATATCAGCATATTCTTCAGATGTTTAGGAGAAGAGCAAAACGATATCACATTCACCATGTACGAAGCACAAAAGCAGACTGACAACCAAAACAATTTCCCCTGTTGTATTCCTAGCCCTAGCCGGTCTCTACATGTTTTTTCTTTCATTCGCATCTACCTAAATCTTCACTTGTCTTGCTCGCGTGGGACCGTTAGAACTGCAACCTGGAGCGTCCCAACTACTTTTTTTCCACGAAATGTAATACAAACCCTAAATTATTATACGTCGTTAGATAGCTGTTGAAACGTAGATATTTATTATAACATCCGCCGAACAAGTGCCATAATATTTTTTTTAGATATCCCTTAGAGAAAAACAAACCTTCTGAAATATTTTTTTATTTCATAAGTTTCACTTGTCTACTACGATCTATTCAATTAACTTATGCACTATTTTAATTATTGTCGTCCTAAAGCATCTTATTACCCATGTAAAAATGCAAAAATAATAATAATAAGATGCACAGAAAAAACAAAAATAAATTTAGTAGCCTAAAAATCTGCAATTTTCAATAAAAATTTAAAAATCGAATATCTCGAAATGGGTTAAGTTTAGGGTGGGGTGTTTCTCAGTAAAATAAGTCAGAAATGATGGGTACTCTACGCCCTTAACGGATCTAGCACGACTTTCCATGTAACCCTGTATAAGATAAGAGATAAAACGTTTTTTGATGTCGCTCTCGTCAAAATATTATTTCTAATATTATAAAACGTTTTCCTCAAAATACGCAGAGGAATGGTATCATTAATCGAGCCATCAAGCCCTTTTCAAGGAAAACCCAAGCATCCACAAAAACATGTCTGAAAAAATGACTAAATCGCGAACCTACACTACATATTCAGCTTTCACTTGCCGTTCCTCTCACGGACGAGTATTACAGACTTGGATTGGAGCTGGCAAATTCTCCTGGTAGCGGGCAAAAAAACGTAAAAGAAATACAAAAGGCGCAAACCGACAAGATTACTTCAAGCCGCATGACGATGAAATATACACTATGCGCTCAAGGAAATAAGGCTCATATAAAATCTTGTAATATATTGGCAGACATGTTCGTGAGCTTCATTTGGGCAAAGGGAGGTCAAACACTTAAACTCCGGAGATACAAGATTGCCGACGAGTTGGGCCAAACGAAGCAAGCCTTATGAATCGCTTGCGTGCATGCAAGGGGGATTTTTGAGAGCCCTGTAGAGGTTGCCGAGCTTAGTTCCTATATCTCGTGGAAACCTCATTTTGTGTACGTTGATGTTTTGAATACTTAACATTTTAAGGCATTTTGAAACCGTGTAGGAATCTGTACTTACACAAAGTTTATTAAATAAAAATGTTATAGTGTAGAAGTGTAGAATCACATGTTTCATGCTTTAGGTATTCTGTGTTTGTTTTATTTCAACGTGTTTTATTTTAGTTCTGTAGTTGTATAAAGTAAAATAGGCACCTAATAAATTTTTTTTTGTTAAAAAGTTCCGATAAGGAATAGATCGTTTGGAACGGTCTGCAGATAACTCAACTGATTCTCATGTATTTTATTTTGGTAATACTTAATAGTTGTAAGTTTGTTTGTGAATAAATGTAAGCAAAAGCAAATATTTAAATGCGATAAACATATTCAAAGGGATGGTTAAACCTAAATCCTTAAACAAGACATATTATAAAAACAAAAGTACGACTAGTATAATATAACGTCAAAGTATTAAAGAATATTTACGACTAGAATAGTACCAACTGGTACCGCCAGTCTATAAGAAATGAAACTCCGCAAACATTACTTGACGTAGCAGAAACGTATTCCACAGTTAGATACACCACGATACAGGAGCCGTTTGAGCGAAAAGAAAAAAGATGGAAAAATGTGTGAAAAACCCTTTTTTTCTCTTCGAAAGGCGTGAAGGCGACGCATCACCTATTTCTAAAGGAGCGTAAATAAACGCACGTTTAAGAGTGCGTCTGAACTCTGAATCGGCACATACGGCTGTCCCCTCAATGTCAACACGCGTCTATTCACGATCAAAAAGATATCATCGCTAATTTTTCCTTTGGAAATGTTCAGTTCAGTAGCTCTACCATAAGTTTTTACTATAGGTACTATATAATACTCGCTAGTGTCTGTAGTTAAAAAATGTATGAAGATTTGTACAGCAGCGCCTCTAGCGGATAGTTGGGTACTAAAATTCGTAATGCTAATATTTACGTAACTACTGTAGTAAAGTCAGGCGATTTTACTGTGACCACTCATGGTAGAGGTACAGAAGGCCATTGATCTATATTTTTTTAGGTTTATTAAAGTGATAAATAACATCCTGTTTATTTCTTATTCGACCCACAAGTTTTGTTTAGTTTAGGAGAAAATAACGATGTCTGAAACTATCATGAATTATTTAAGAAGGAATCTTTGTTGAGCTATTTACAGCGTGTGTGGCAGTTTTCAGTTATCTTTTGTGGCAGTTTTCAACTCAACTTTTGTTATTATGTTATTATTTTTCTATAAACTGCAAATTGTAAATAAATTTATGACAATATTGCCTTTTTTTTGTTGCATCTACCTATATCGGTCTGGATGAAGGTCTCTTTTTTAATATAAAAAATAACTATTCGATAGATATACGTTATCACGTATCGTTTCAGTGTCGTGTCGTTGGCGTTAAAACTTTCATTTTATAGTAAAGGAAAACATTTTATAAATATCACAGCGCAATATCAATAATTTTATTTATTTACGTTAGTGATCGGTTAGGAACTAACAAGCAAACTACATTATTACTCTTTTATACTGAAAAGTGCCTAAAGTTTATATGTGCTTATGACATTTATTATTTTTGATGAACATTTAAATTATTATCAATATCTACCTGTAATTATAATTAATAATAACATAATAATTACATACTAACTTACTATGTTATACATAACTATGTAATAGACTGGACGGATATAAATATATTTTTGATAATTATCATCTAATAGGGCCTATTAGATGATAATTATCAAAAATATATTTTTGATAATTATCATTTTAAATTATTTTACTATAGTATATTTTAATATACATTAGATTGCCTATTAAATAGGCAATCTAATGTTTTGCAAAATAAATGCTTTGATTTGATGTGAAAAATGCCTTGATATTTTCAAGGAAAATCGAACTTTACGTACATTTTGAATATCTATAATCAGGAAATGATAAGAGAGGAAGGGATTTAAAGGTTTTCGTGAAATCGAAGCCATTGCTCTTATCCCTAAACTTTTGCTTTTGCCGTACCCGTGGAGCAGAATTCCGCTCCAGTGATAACTTATGGTTTCTCAGAATGTTTTACCAGGGGGGGTATCCTGACAACTGAAATGTTTTTGAACTGTTATTTGATCAAGTTGCTGTTCAGTTTTCTTCTTCGTCTTTTATTGTTATTTAGAACGATCGATTTTCATACCGTTACAGTTAAAGAAAAATCAGGTAGGCCATGCTTAAATCAGGTTGGTCATGCTTAAATCAGGTAGGCCATGCTCAAATCAGGTGGGCCACGTGCTAAATCGCGGCATTGACGTCATTTTTAACAGCTCAGTTACGTCAGTCCACAAAAATGCCACGGAATACCTACTGATGAGTTACTATAGTAAAATCATCGATAAATGAACTGCAACTGAAAGGATATTCGGTCACGCAAGTTTCCCCTTGCTGGATAGCCCCCCAGAAGTTCTGTATGTGTGCGTACAAATTAATGTAGCTTAACTTTTTTTTGGGAAAATAAGGCTTATGAATATTATATAAACCTCGACTTTTTTGTTGTGTTTGCTAAACATCGTGCGGGCTTTGTTTGATGACGTTAGATTAATCGAAATAAAGTATGAAGACTTTAAAAATGCTTATCAATACGATAATCGCAAACTCAAGGAATAGATTATGATTTATTTAAAAAAAAATTATATACAATCAGTACAATCAACCCTTACAAACTCAACTCAAAATAATTTATTTAATAAAATCACAAGGATAACTTTGAAACGTCTTACATACTAGATGATTCTAGGCGCCAGTTTGTCGCAACCAGAGTCTAGAGGAACTGGCAAGAAACTAGACCTGGATCTTACCAATTTTTATATGATCCTTTTTACAGTTACAAACTTGGGAGTACGAGTTGTGTATGACTGATACCAGTAGCTCTACCACGAGTTTTTACAATCTACACTCCAACGGCGGATCTAGGGGGGGGGGGTCATGGGGGTCATGACCCCCCCCTGAGCTGGTTCCAGGACTTAGGTGGACCACTAATTGAACATAATTATTTTATTTATATATTTTGTCACCGTACCGATTTAATGTAATTACATACCTTCAATATTTAGTTAATTTAATATAATAACTTTGTATGATGCCAAACATTATAATTATAAGTTATTGACTTGACCACGACCACGACTATGTGACCCCCCCCCTGGCGCCAAAGCTGGATCGTGACCTCCCCCTGGCGCCAAAGCTGGATCCGCCCTTGCTACACTCGCTAGCGTTTGAGTTAAAAAATGTATGAAGATTTGTACAGCGCCTCTAGCGGATAGTTGGGTACCTACTAAAATTAATAAAGTCAGGCGATTTTACTGTGACAACTCATGGTAGAGGTACAGTTAGAAAACAGAGATATTACAAAAGTAAATCAAACCTTTCCATTAGTAAGTTCTAGGAGCTAGCTAAGTTGTAAATCTCGTCGGCGAACGAGCATTAATCGTCTGCAGAGAACAACTAGTTCCTCTAATTATTTCCTCGCCTTCGACCCTCCGGTTTTGTCTCTCGGTCATAGCAGTGAGAATAGTATCACACAAATACCTCACTTCGAAAAATCCAAATCATGTAAATATTAAAAGAAAACCAAATTCGACATCGAGGTATTTTATGAAAACAAAAAAATTATTATCAACATTATTGTTGCAGTCATGAAAAAGTTGAGTTGGCAAAAATATGATAGTTGTGAATTTCTAAACGATCTTATATTATATTAATGTAGCTCAAAAATTCAATGTGTCATCAAGATGGTTTTTATTTAAAAAATAGTAATTCACATCCACTTCCACTTAAATTTTATCAAACTGGTAGCTTGGTATTCTTAATTTATTTTAAGTTAAACTATGTGTTTTTCTCTGTGTTACAGATTTCTGGTGTGTAGTGATACAGGACAGAATAATAAAAGCATTTATCTTGAACTCCAATTGGATCTTTTGACTGGCGCAAAACAGAGCAAGACGTTAGCGCCAAACAGTGCAACCAACTGTGGGGTGAGCACGAATAAACGTATCGAAACTGTGAAGTTTTCGAGATACACTGCGCGTCGGCATCAGCTTTACTGTTAAACGTTGCGGTGTTAGCAAGCAATGTATTTTAAATACGTTACGTTTACGGTTGTCACTTTTATATGTGCTCAACCTGCGGTTCAAGTATAATGTTTAAGTTAAAAAAAAGTTGCAATCAATTCAAGCAATCTTCGTATAAAATAACTTCCACGATACTATTTTCTTACGTTTATTGTAAGAGGTAATGGCTTCTATTAAAGTAATAGAAATATTTATTGATTTCAGAAAATTAAGATAATATATGAAAGCCAGGGACGATCAGACTTAGGTTATTTTATAAGTTGCAGTTATAAGTGTTTGTCGCCAATAGAGCCGAATCTTCATCCCTTACTATGACACAAATTGCATCTTAGTTTCATATAACGCTTAGTTTTTTATATTTTATTTATTAAATATTTATTAATATTAGTAAAGTATGACACTCTACAATATGGAGTGACGATCTGCGGATAGAATCTGGCAAACACTTGATAAGAAGAGCTGCAGACCGGTCTCAGTGGCGTGTTCGGAAATCAAGACGGATACCTACGTCCAGCAGTGGAATGAATAAGCTGATGCTAATGATAAATGCCGTTTTTAATTGACTTAGTTTTTGCACGAAACTAACACAGCAAGCCAAATCATACATTTTGTGAGTTTATTTATGTTTTGATGGGTGGTATTATTTATATAAATGTTATTAACTACTGAGTTGCCGGAGGCACTGCTATATTCACCTGCAATCAACATGCTCATTTTAGTTGTTTAAAGCTTATTAAAATTACCCCATGTAATTACTAGAAAAGCTACTGCAAAACGTACGTACTAGAACATTTTAATCTACCGATATGTCGAATCTAACTTTTAATCTACTTATATTTTGTAAAGGTTTTTGGAATTAGAGTGATGCCAGGTATAATAAAATGATGTCATGAAATGTTTTGTAGGTACCCTGTGCCTAAAAAATGCCAGTATAAATAATGTGCTAGTACTTCGACAGGCGTCACAGCTCAGTTAGTAGTAGCTCTGCCTTCCATGCTGTGGGCGTGGGTTCGATTGCCACCCAGAGCTAATGTTAGTGTGATGAGCATAAATGTTTATACTGTGTCTGGGTGTTTCTATGTATGGGTAGGTATTTATAAAAATAAATGTATGTAGGTATTGTATCAGCAACCTGGTTCCCATACAAGCTTTGCTTAGTTTGGGACTAGAGTGTGATGTGTGAATTGTCTGTGAATATTCTCCAGACAAACTCTATTAAATATAGCTTGACAACTAAAAATAGCGCTACAAATATGCTTTTATATTCCACAAAGGATCCAATAAAATAAACATATTGAACGTAAATAAAGTGAATCATAGTGAATCACTGCAAGAACTCGTTACGTATCCAGACCAACGTTAAACCAACTCTCGATGTCAAAGCAAAGCTATTAACTGAGTAAAAGAAAATTCTGGCCGCAGACATGTACAGTCGCCGGCATCAATGTTATTGAAAACAATAAGTCAGCACAAAACTTAAGGAAATAGAAAAAAACTAAACATTATGTTCTATTGTATATAAGCACCTGGGTGCATGGAAAGAGCCTCCTCGTGGCGCACACCGGTAACAGCTAGGTACGGTAAAGCAGTGTCTAGTCTGGCTAATCTTTCCAACACGATGTTACAACAAAATGCAGTTGTAGCATCGACACGATAAGAAGAAGACCTGTATAAGTGCATGGATAAAGAATAAATAAAGAAGAATTGAAAATTTGCTATGAATCGCTGTTTTCGATAATATAGTGCGATATAGGCCTTTAGAAGCCCTTTCAAACGTATGATGATGAACCTTGCACATTTTTTTGTTTTTTTTTTATTGCTATAAGAAACGAGTTACATCAAATAACGATACCACTTATTACACTTTTATTTCAACGGTTTATACAACACGCGACAAACTCAAGTATTGTTGGTTTTACACCAGAATACTCAATACATTATTAGAAATAAAAATTAAATAAAAATGTTATATTTGTCAAAAAATGACAGAACTCGAATCCCATGAGCCCTGTCTAAAGAACATTACAACAACACGAGAAAGGAGGTACACAAATGACAATACAACGACGTTGAAATAGACGGCAATCTTTATTTCTCTGGTGTTGCAATCTGCAACATTTTATTGCCAGTGACTGTACGATACTCGTAACAAAACAAATAACTTAAAGGAGCTTTCTGGAAGCGAAGCCTTATTTAATGGTTCCATGTCATTATAAAAGACATCCTAAAAAGTTTTCTTTGTCTGCGTGCTTGGAGAAGGGCAGAATTCAGAGGACAACGTTTTCAGTGCATCATAATCACGGCCGGTTTCTGGAAACCCAAATCACGATTGATCGGAGTTTGACATATTCATATTCATATTATTCATTAACAATTATTTACAATTGTATTTGAAATCTTATAAATAAATCAAGCAAATATTATAATTAAATTATTAAAAATTAATGAATTAAAATATAATTACTTAACACTAAAACTCGTCCGGAAATCTTCCACGGAATAAAAAACTCCTTGACTCCTTGACACATAGTAATTATTTGATTTTTTCGTTGATCATTGTTCGAGAAACCGGCCGTTAGTATCGTATCGTTAATAGTTATTTGCAGCCGCCAAATTCATTATCTTCTATTAGTTTTTTAAACTTATACTAAAACAGAATTCAAGGCCTTGTATTGATAATTACTATCATCTAATATGAGTCTGTAAGAATAATATAATATTAGCATATTATAATTTGACATATATTTATTATTATAATGTCGATCAGCGGAATGTAGCTTATAAACACTGAAGAGCCGAAGACTGGGCTCAGTGACTCGTCGTTAGGCGAGACCTACATACAGCAGTCGACTGATGTACTTTATGATGATGATTGAAATTAAAAAAAAATGTATTTTCAGATAATATTCACAGACATTTGACACATCACGCACTAGTCCCAAACTACGCAAAGCTTGTACTATGGGAGCTAGATTGCTGATAATACATGTACTATAAATATTTGTTTATACCTAAACAAAATACATAACACACCCAGGCACAGGAAAAAAGCAGTGTTCATCAAACAAACGTTTTTTCTCAGTGGGGTTTGATCCCACGACTCTCAGCGGAAAAGGCAGAGCTACTACCAACTCAGCTGAACTTTATAAGGCTAGTGGCCTAAACAGTCTAGGCTTTCAGTCACCTATCTAAACTGATAACATGCTCCACTAGAACTTTGGACCACATGAATCAATAAAGGCAAGGCAACGAAGCAAAGTGAGAATAGTTCGGAAAACTTTACACTTTTAAACTTTTTCAATTGTGAGTATATTGAGCGCATACTACGCAAGCAAGCACCGGTTACACTGAACATTACCGGCGGCGCGAATATCAACTTTATTTAAAAGATTTTATACTATGTTTTTATCGTAGAATAAATAAATAATACTGGACAATCCACACAACATCATCTAGTCCCAAACTAAGCAGAGCTTGTGTTATGGGTACTAGAAGACTGACATACTTGATACAATACCTACATTACATAGATAGATATTTTTTATTATACATACATATAAAATAACCAGTACACCCGAAATATATATTTGCAGATCGTACAAACATTTATTCCAAGTCATCATCATCATCAACCTATATCAGTCCACTGCTTTATGTAGGTCTCTCCCAAGACGCGCCACTGAGCCCGGTCTTCTGCTCTCCTCATCCAATGTTTGCCAGCTACACTCCGCAGATCGTCGCTCCATCTCGCCGGAGGGCCGGGGGAGACTATTTATTAATGTCTCTAATTAACAAACAAGCGAAGATTATTCAAACAATGTCTCAAGCATTACGTTCATCGATGATTGGCTAAAAAGTAGTTTTTGACAAGACCTGTTATTATCTTTTGTTTTTATGCACTTTGAAAAAGTGCATTATTCATCATCATCATTAATCATCAATCTATATCAGTGTCTAGTCTGGGTAATCTTTCCAACACGATGCTACAACAATATACAGTTGTAGCATCGACACGTTAGAAAGAAGAAGAATCTATATCAGTCCACTGCTGGACGTAGGTCTCTCCCAAGACGCGCCATTGAGCCCGGTCTTCAGCTCATCCATAAAACGTGCATTATAGACGTTCGGGAAACGGTAAGGAATTGCTCTACTAGACGGTCCTCAAAATGTTAGTTGTATTTTCATATAACAAGAGAAGCGAGAGGTTAGTACTGCAGGCGACTGTCAGCTGTTTATTTATTTAAATGAAACTGTACAGCTTCATTACCTTAAGTACCTACTCACTTGTAACGAAGTCCCAACGAAGCGTGTCGTTGCCGAAACGTAGATTGAGAGTCGGAACTGAAACTCCCCTTGTACCCATATCTCATGTGGCTACCTACTCGTAGCATTAAGGGTAATATATGGTCCGGTAGTATAAGAAGTTACTTTTGACAGAAACGGTAAATGCACTTCTAGAGCTATTTAATTAGTATAGTTTTCTCTGTGAACGGGATTATTTGCCATAACATGTGTGTTATATTATGCTATGTCTAAACATTATTTCTCATTAACTTATTTTATTATTAATCTTGATTTCAACCACAATTCTTATTTTAAACGTACATCTTGTGAACATACAAACCAACAGGCAGACAAGGCATAATAAATTAAGTAAAACTAAGTTCATTGAGTCATATCTAAGTTGTTTATTTATAATCGCTATAAAAAAGAAAATGGTATTACTTACTACGGTATAACTTATTACTCTGATGGACATGGTATTACGCTTGTTAGTGGTAGGTACATAAATAAACATATACAGGGACATTTTACTCACCACTCTATCCAAACTTATTATAAGACAATTATTTATCTTCTTCTTCTTATTATTAAAGAGCTACGCTCTTGTCTGCGTAATCAATGCAATCCACGCCATTTTTTCCTTTCCAGGGCCATAAATTACACATAAATCAGACAAAATTATTTAAACAATTAGTGAAACGTTCAAAAGTTACTGTATAGCTTGCCGGTTTAAAGCAACATCTGAATGAAATGCGACATAATGTAGAACGAGTACATTCGGACAAGCGCGAGTTGACTTACTCTAGGGGACTAACAAGGCTGGCGGCAGTTTTTTTGTTTATTTAGGCTTTGTTATATACACTGCACGACTAGGGAGTTTCCACGATACGTTTCAGAGCGACGATATAACACAAGGAATGACATAATCGATACAAAATGAAAAGTAATAAAGTTCTACTCAAAATTAACCTAAAACTATTTTATTGACCAAAATGAAATACGACCAATCACGACCATCATATGTCTAATACTTCTTCATCCAAAGGTTGTCTGGAAGAGATCGCTTTCGATAAGACCGCCCATTGTGCATTTTTAATTTTATGTCTTTTTTTTTGTAATTTTACTTTTTAATGTTTGGTTAGTGTACAAAAAAATATTTTTCATTCATTAATTTCATAAATATTCGCAGACATTTCACACATCACGCTCTAATCTCAAACAAAGCAATGCTTGTTGGAAACTAGATTGCTTACTTAGTAACAATTAGTGTTATTTGTCTAAAGCAGGCCTTCGATAGACTATAGACAATGTAGAGATTGTCGCTTCAAGTTTACTTATAATTATTACTGCTTGTTCTAACATTTTATACTAATAACATATTTCAAACTGAGCTGTTTAAGAAGTTTATATGGTATATAATTAATTGAGGAACTCATAGAACAATTACACTAAAAATCAAATACCCTGTCGTAACTCAGTTAAATCTACCACGGAGGGTATGGTTTTGTAACTTAATTTTAATAGTTGTTTTTGTTCCTCACACCATAACTTAGTAAGTGATTATGGTTACAAAGATATTAAGTTACATACTTTTCTAAAAAAAAGCAGTCATTATTCGTTTTGAGATATTCTGCATCAAAACTCGGTAATTTGTATACGATTATTTAAGTTATTTTTATACAAGTTCAAGTAAGGATTTGATAACAAGTAAGTTTTTTCAATCTACTAGAAACTGCTGAAGCAGATGTCTATAAGATTCAACTTACATTCAGCTGGGTCTGAAAAGGGTCGTATCAGACAGATGGACAACAAAGTGATCTTTTTCTTTTTTAAGGTACGGAACCTTAAAAATGAGAATAACATATGGCTGTACTTTTTCAAAAGCTCTCGTAAGACGCATTTTGTGCTTGTAAGTATGCTATAAAAGTAACTTGTACCAATAAATATTGTGGACGAGAATGTGTCTCGAGCGTCTATTCGTCACACAAACCAGCGCTTAATGGAAATTTTAGGACAATACATTATATTACAAAAAAATGAAATGTTATATTTTTTTTTTAAACCTCTTATTCAAGTTACTAGTTCGTTTCATAAATGCCTACGATACTTTAAGATATAATAAAAATAAACATTTAGGAACATTTCACACATTACGATCTCGTTCCAAACTATGCAATGCCAAATTGTTATTATTTGTTATTCTTATTTTATATAGGTACCTAATACCATTAGATAATTAAAAAAAATTAGATAACACATTACCTTTACAATAATTAGATTTAAATAGAATAACGCCTTTGAATAATCTGTTATGTTATTTTATTACATAATAAATACATTTTAATTTGGATTTGAAAGCTTGGGACCAAATAAAAACATGCACTCTTTTCTGTAGGCACATTCATAGAATACGTGGTACGTTGTTTCACAAAATTAAATGGTGACATCATTTGTATTCACCATAGTGTAAATACACTCAGGAAATCTAGTTTTCTAATTAAAGGGATGGACCATTCAGCCTCACATTCAGCTTACTAATTAGGAACGGATTTTGGAAGCCAGAGGTCTGAACACGAATACATGTGCCAATCGTAAACATAACGTATTTGAGATAGACTGCGCGCTGACACTGCAACGTTCGACAGTAAAGCTGATGTTGACGCGCAATGTACCTATCTCAAATAACTATTTCGATACGTTTACGATTGTCACATTTATTCGTGCTCACCACCCCTCAGAAAGTGTCGAGTAAGCGCTTTAGACGTCACTACCCCACCTGCATACTCGTAACTGATGTTGCTTTTGTAAATACGAAACTTTATGCAATAAAACACATTATTTTTATTATATTTTATTAAACCGACAGTACAATAACAATAAAAAATACAAGACCTTGTCTACAAGGATAAAAAGTGTTATCCTAAAAATAAAAAATAGGTACATTTGTGCTTACTAGATGAAGCCTTTTGATTAAGATATAGGTACTTTAACCAAAAAAGTTAAATTTTTAACTGCTTAAAAATTTTACTTTTTGATAAGTAAGAGTGCTAAACTGCAAACAACAAACATAACTGACATACGAAAAACTGTCGTTTTAAAAATGTCAAAAAGAATCTAAACCTTTTGCAATGTAACTACAAATACAAATATATTTATTTGGACCAAAAAACTATGGTTCTTTTGTGTTTGTAATTCAATGAGGCTATTATTGAATCAGTACCTCTACCATGAGTTGTCACAGTAAAATCGTCTGACTTTACATTAGTATTACGAATTTTAGTACCCAACTATCCGCTAGAGGCGCTGTACAAATCTTCATAAAAATTTTTAACTACAGACGCTAGCGAGTATAGTATATATAGTATAGTAAAAACTCATGGTAGAGCTACAGCTATAAACTTAGCAGCCTAAGGGATAAAGCCATTGTACTTTGATATACAGCGTATAAGGGTTGCTATGTACTCCTTTATCTAGATCTATATACAACAAAGAAATCGCTAAATTTTCTGCCAAGTGCGATAATTTTTGCGATATTGCATATTAAATAAAACAAAAAAAAATATGGAGTCACATATTCTTCGAAAATATGTAGGTTCCTGCAACTAGACTTTAAAACGCTTTCACGCTTATTTCATATTTTGACCATCCGTTTCATAGTTAGTATTTCGAGAGTTTGAGTTTCGTGAAAGTTCACCAACATTGCACTATTTGTTGTTACCAAAATATTTTTTGTTATAATAAGAACGAGATTTTGTTCTGGATTTTAGGTATGGACTGTAAGTACCTACATCACACCACACAACGCCTTACGCTCTGCCTCTAACTAAAACTAGTTGATAAAAACACAAGTATAATGTAAATGTCTTAAGTTAATGAAAAAATATGTATTACTACATAAGGAAAAGGTAGTAAGAGTAAAAAAATAGTAAGTTCGTTATTAAACTGAGCAGTTTAAACCCACCTTTCTTTTCGTATTTCGCATAAGCTTTTAAAACTATATCTTAGATTGTAAATACATACACCAACTTTCAATAAAGTTAAACGCTCGTGCATTTACAAACTCGATGCAATTTAAACTGTATGTAACATCGAAGGTGAATAAACGCCAAACTTGAAGCTTTGGCGCGAATACAATGCATTCAACGTACAATATTGTTTCTCGCTTATTGTTTTCAATCGAACAGAGCAAATTCAAACTGTTTCAATTCTCACCATTGGCCTTGCTGTTTTCTACTACACTTACACGATATCGGATAGCTAAGGGCAGTGCTACACGTTGTCTGTACGTTGCGTTACCGCTGCGTCCACAGAGCGACGCTCCGACGTTTTACATAAAAACAGAATACCTACACGATGCGTGAAACGAACGGATGGCGATAAAACGCATGCGGGGAAGAGATCTGAATTAAAGCGACGAAACAGCAAAAAAAAAATAGTTGCGTCTATGCAGCGGCCACGCAGTGCTCGTAAGGCATTGACTGCCTTGTAGCGATGTAACGCATAAGGATAGGAGAGAGACAAGGTGGGGAAGAGATCTGAATTAAAGCGACGAAACGGCAAGAAAAAAATAGCTGCTTTTATGCAGCGTAGTGCTCGTAAGGAAATTAACTGCGTTGAAATAGCTGCGACGACGCAGCGTACCCGCAACATCCTTGTGGTATCTATCTTACACGATATCGGAAAGCTAATCTGATGCATTCAGTACTAGACACTTTAACATTGTGTTTGCGCCGACTTCGATATTGATATACTCGGTACAAACGTCGGTAACGTGTAGATGTAAACGTCTTTCTATCTACAGTTCAATTTGTTTTGAATGATGTTTTCAGATTGAGATAAATCTGTAGATAGTTTTGATTGATCAGCTTTTATTATTTTTTATGCAGTAACAGATCGTTTCAAAATAAATAATACGAGAATTTTTTGTTGAAAGATTCCGTACTTTACTGGATAGATCTTAAGACAATAAATTAATCTGCATTTGTATTAACATAAACCACATAAATACTATTAGTTATGAGTCTCAAGATGGTTTAAAAATGTACATTTAATTATATATTACAACTAATTATTATAAACAAATATAAATTGGAGAAGTTTGCCAATGATGTCAACACAGATTTTGATACAACATTACCGCTTAGGGCAGTAAAGTCTAAACCTACAGCATACATGATACACATAAAAAACACTAAACATTACATTAAATATGTCTGTATTCGATGCTCAGACAGATAAATAGGTAGATATTCGTGCAATCACGGCGCTGTTTACGTAAGGACCGTGATATTTGTTTGCGAAGCTCTCGAGGACTCACCTGGTAGCTCGCAGTTACCCTAATTCCCAAACGGAGCTGAATAAGCGTTTGATTGCGTTTCGATAAACTCTTCAACAAACATGCCTTGTTGCCAATTGGCACGTTTTGTATTATAAAATTACTAGCTGGTTCCTGCGACTGTATTTTTACCGTTTTATTTGGATAATTCACACAATTGTTCACACAATTATGGATAATTCCTACTAAACGCGAAAGTTTCTATGTATGTATGCATGTATGATTAGATACTCTTTCACACAAAAACTACTGAATGGATTTTAATGAAACTTTACAATAATTATAAAAATATTACATGTAATTTTGTTTTTCAAGTCCATAAGATGCCTAAAAGTTAATTATTACTAGTAGTATGTTGCAAATCATAAATATTTAAAGTTTCATCCACATCGGATAAGCAAAACTTGATTTTATTCAATTGTTTGATTTTTTGGTAGTTTACTAATCAAATTATTGTTTTCAGGTATTTCTGATCGTGATTAACATCCTAACATCATTGGAAAAAATAGGCTAACGGCCGGTTTCTCGAACGATGATCAACGAAAAAATCAAATAATTACTATGTGTCAAACTCGGATCAATCGTGATTTGGGTTTCCAGAAACCGGCCGTAAGTAGGATAATAAGATGTCATAGTCATTATTACCTATTTTCGATCTAAGTACCTACTAAGTAACTAAGACTGCGTACCTACTTATAGTTGTTTAAGTATACATTCTCTTGTCGGCATAAATGTATTAAAATTAAAGCGTTTTCTATTGTAGTTGAAACACAAATTTTAATCCAATACAAAGAGCCTTTTGTGCTTGCACTGTTCTAAAGATTAACACAACAAGTCTCGATCAATTGTTAAATTATAATCTCGAATGAATTCAATCACTGTCATCCATTTTAATGGCTCAGAGCGTTTGCTTCGGTCCAATAAGAGTTTTCAATTAAAACTGGGGAACCGATTGAAAGCCTTTTGATAGGCCAGCAAGAACCTCGTACGGGATCCGTTAAAAAGATTTTGTAATTAAAATGAATGACAAAACCATTAAATTTGATCCCATAAAGCTTTGGAATCAAACGTGAATCATTAGTGCTTAATCCAATTTATTTTGTGTTCAAACTCAGTTGTACGAAATCGGATTTCAACTTCGTAATTGTAGATTATGAGTCTGGAATGGTTTTAGGGGGTGAAGAGTTCAAAAGTGTTAGTGGTTGCATAATAAATTGAAAACCTCATTGTTTAAACTTTAGGCAAACGACACCAATCTTTACACTTAAACATTCTATAATTCATTATTGTGCGCACTTTTATTTCAACAACGCAAGTATATGAGTGTTTTTTAACAAAAAAATATAGATTGGTCCGGTTTCTTTGGACTAGATAAATAAATAATAATAAATAATGCTAGACAATCCACACAACATCATCTAGCCCCAAGCTAATCAGAGCTTGTGTTATGGATACTAGAAGACTGACATACTTAATACAACACATTACATAGATAGATATTTTTTATTATACATATAATACCCAGAACACCCGGAATACATATTTGCAGATCGTACAAACATTTATCCCAAGGCGAGAATCGAACCCGCAACATCCGCGTCGCAGGCGGACCATCGCATGCCGCGCCACATCGGTCGTCGTTCGGTCGTAAATATCTGCAATGAAAAACATTGTCTAGTTTAACCATACTTACTAGATGCAAGCTAACCGTGATTTGTAATAGACAACTTAGAGCGTATATCCAAAACTTTACCTAAAACCGTTTTGCAGTATTAATGTACAGTACGTGGCAATCATAATGATGCTGTAGCGAAACTAAACAACTGACATTATAATAACTGTCTTGCTCTTATCTAGCTAGAAAACGATTATCTTAATATACGGTATAGGGGTTACCGAAATTGTGGTAAGTGATAAAAAATTAGTACTTCCGCCTTTGGTTTATATAAGACGATTAAGTAATATTATATCAACGCAGATATTTAATTTGAAGCTACATTATAATCCACAAAATTACCATAAAATAAACTTATTACTGTAGTCATTTTGTTGAATAAGCTATAATTAATCAATTATATTTTTTTAATCAACAATTAATTAATAAAGAGGTTGGTTAAAAAAGGATTTATTAATCAGTTTTACAATTTTTAAAAGGTTAACGTGATTCTCAAAATTCAAGTCCTCAGTAAAACTTTATGTCTGTGTAGTGTATTATATAATGTCGCGTTTTTTTATAAGAAAATCATGCAATTTATTTATTATTTAGATTTTTTTATATTTGTATATATTTTACGGGATATATATAAGCTTAGTCTTAACGCGCCATACTTTTTCAGTTTTTATATACAAATTCTTCTAAAATATTTGATGTTAATCAAAGGAGAATGGGCACTTTGGGCCACAACAAAAAAAAATGTCCCTCAAGGTTGCCACATAATACGTTTAAAAGGGCTTTTATTAGCCAATATTTTACAATACTTACGAAAAAAATCCGTCCCATGGAAATCGAGATATTTCGATGAAATTGTTTTTCATTTACCATCATATAACTTAGAATTCTGAAGGCCCACAAGAATAACTGTGATGGCGTTTAAAAGAACATTAAAAGGGCTTTAATTATTTCTATTATTGTTTAAAAATCCAACCTGTGGAAATTGAGTTATTCCTGAAAAACTGTAGTATAGCAAAAAATAAATACAGTTTTTCGGAAATATCTCGATTCCCTCAGGTTGGATTTTCAAACAATCTAAAAACAAATAAAGCCCGTTTCCAACGCAACTGCAGGCATTTTTGTGGGCCTTCAGAATTCGGAATAATACGACGTTAAAATAAAAAACTGTTTTTCAAAATATATCGATTTCCATGGGATGGATTTTTTAAATAAAAATGATAAAAGGTAGGCCTTTAAAAGCCCTTTTAAACATATTATGTGGTAACCCTGAGGGACGAGTTTTTTAGTCGTGGCCCACGCTCCATACAGAATCGCCCATTCTCCTTTCCCAAAATTTAAGCTAAAAGTAAAAACCTGTATTATTTTTCCTGCCGTATTTGGGATTCGAAAATGTATATCTAAAATTTTAGGTGTAAAGTAAACGGATCTAGGTTTTTCCACGAACTGAATTTTGTCTATTCTATTATTTTATTTTGAAGCACGTATTCGGGAAAAAGTTATTTCATAAATACTAATACGTTTTTACTTTAAAGGTGCCTTAGTGACTTCAAACACTGTAATTATTTATTTTATACGTAATTAAGTAAGTAAAGTTGAAAACGCGCTTGATGCTAAGTGGTACTCTTTGACTTCTGCCTATAACGACGAATCCTCTCATAGGGAATTTAAATTTTATCTTTTTCCAGCTGGAATTGGAAATTTTGGAATCTAAACACTGTTTTTCTATTAGTTGAACTTTATTATTACTGCCTAAAAGTTTATTTTCCAATGAAACAACGAAAGGAAAAGCTAAAAATCCATTCTTAGCTACCTATCAATGACTCTCATATTGTGCGGTGTCTCTAGACCAACTTTTCTGAAGTTACCCACTGTATTAAAATGTACAATCAGCTTCATAATTATAGTGAAAAATTCGTTAAAAGATAATCTTAACTTTTTTATTTCATAAAGATATTAAAAATCTACCTTGTAGAGCGGGTTCTTTTAACTTTAAAATTTAAAATTAATCTCTTCTTCTAACTCTCTTCTAACTGTTTCTTATGTATTTTAAAAATATGTACATACATACCTACATACTCATTTGCGACTATTACATTATTTACGAAATTTATATAGATTTTTGAGTGAGGTCTATATCCAGCAGTGGGTCAAATCATATCTACAGATTTTGCAAATATTGTAGTAGAATTTGTAAGTTTTGTTTTATTTAGACACCTATTCTAAAACAGTATTTTCTCTCGACGACTGTACTTAGTTTGACTCACTCATATTGTGCGGTGACTGTAGATTGGCTTTTCGAACTTACCCGCAATATTATGATGTACAGCAAAGGTTAGGTAGTAAAATGTTTCGATAACAATTTTGTGTTTGCCTCAAGCATTCTAATATTCTGTGGTAATAGTACATTACGGAAGCGACGCGACGATGCGATAAGTTAGGAATCGAGATTGTCGAACTCGATACTAAGTCGTTGGAGGCGTTTCGATACTATTATAGTTATATAATGTTATGTTATCATGTACTATAGATATCTTAACGATAAATGATAACGAAAATTGGAACCGTTTTTCAATTGGTTACAGATTAATTTACATAATGTATTATTAGTCACAGAATTAAAATTTGTAATTATTTGCAACCAGTTAAAGATTTTGAATAAATTAAATTAGTAGGTATTTATATTTTTATGAACGCAAAAGGTACTCTTTTTATTTATCTATAGATTGTTTGCAGCGGTCTGCAGATAGCTCATCTATTTTTTATATATTTTATGCACATTTTATAAATACTGTAATAGTCAGAAGTTTGCTTAAATAAATATTACTTTATTTTTGAAAAAAATTATGTTAAAATCTATTTTTATTATTCTTTTTTGTACACAGAGTGAATACAGAAATTAAACTTAAATAAATTTGCTGTACAAAGGCGAGTTTAAAAAAAAAAGAGTTTTATCTTATATTTATTTATATTTAAAATTGGTTTAAAGATGTAGGTAGTTACGCTACCTGTATCGACCTGCCGTCCAGTGTTTAACGCCGATTAGGCACAATACATTGTTTAACAACTGACGCCCACGCGTCTCCGCTCGGACGATATGCTGATACAGTAGTTTTGAGCAACGGATGTCTGGACCCGATAAAGCTCATTCTGTTTAGAGCCACTGCTAGTTTAAGACATAAATGTTTCATTCATTAAATTTACTTTAATTCAGTAATTTTCTTTGTTTTTAAAAAAGCTTTTCCACGGTTCCCCAACAAGTCTGGCGCAGCCGGTAGGATTTCCACGATTTTCCCGGAAAATCTACGATCGATAACAATCACGAAAGTAGTAATATTGGGAAAACCGACTTTTAGCGGATGTGGAAACGAACCAAATAAATTTGACTGGTAAAGCGTGTGAATTAAAGTGGCTCGCAGTTTCAAGGAGGACATGGGATCGAGCAATTTGTGAGTAAACCTTTTCACTTCCTGCTTTTATATTCCTGTGTCTTTTCCGACCTTTTTCTCGATCATAAATCATCGGGCTTATTAATTGCGTTTATCTGATTTTGTTTGCACTCCATTGGCGAACTAATTTGCACATAAATAGGCAGATTTGTTAGACGTAATTAATTTGTGTAGTTATAAGTAACATTTAATTTTTGGTTTGCACTTAAATAGGCAAATCAAATAAAACTATTTGCACTAAAATAGGCAAATTGGTTTACACATAAATCGGTAAACCAAGTAGGATAAGTCGCACTTAAATTGGCGAACTGTTTTACACAAAAATCGGTAAATCAGTGTAATTTTAAGTAAATAAAATAAAAATAATAAAATGGAATTTAAGGCAGTGCCTAAAGAAATATTGTCAATCATCCCGAAATATGACGGGGAAACAAACTTATTAAACTTATTCATATCTAAATGTGAGTATATACTTAGCGTTAGTAAAATTCAAGGTAACATCGCACAGAATTTGTATTTATTCCATGCGATTTCGAGTAGACTTATTGGTAGAGCTGCAACTCTACTTAGCGACCATCCAAATATTACGACATATGAAGAACTTAAGGATCTTCTTACGCAACATTTCGGCGACCCTCGATCGGAAGATTGCATTGCAATCGAACTCGAAACTTTAAAGCTTAAACAAAGTGAAACATACATACAGTTTTGTCATAGAATTCAAAATGTCAGAAGTTCCTTATTTGCGAAAGTAAATAGACTTACCGATGAAGGAATCAAAGCAGCAAAAATGATAGTGTACAATAACACTGCCCTTAACGTGTTCTTGTACAACCTCCCCGAGGACATGATTCGTATCGTACGATTAAAAGGATGCTCTAACTTGGAAAATGCCTTAAGCATTGTCACTGAAGAGGTCAATTTTAAATTTCAATATGACGCAAAAAGCAAAATGTTAAAAAATACTTCTCAACAAGTACCAAATTCTCAAACTTCTCAATTGACACCAAAATCTGTGCCCGAACCTCAAAACTATAAACCGATTTTATCGCAATATAATAACTACAGACCTTCAATGCCTACATCCAATTTTCAATTCGGGATTCCATATAATCAAGGCGCATTTAGACCAAACTTTATCCAACAAATGAGAACCGCGCCGCCCACGCAAGGTTATCGATTTGGGACAGCCCAAAACGTACCCCGACCTAACTTCGGTCAGGCCCATGCGCAACGCGCGCCTTTTCAATATGATGGTTATAAAGTTGGTATCCCCCAACAACAAGGTTATAAGTTCGGTATTCAGAACCAACCACAATCAGGTAATAATTTAAAATTCGACATAACACACCAATCTCATGATCTTAGATCAAAAGATTCGGATGTTTCGATGCGCACAGCACCAGTGAGACAAAACATGTCTGCAAACAATTTGTTCTATATGGAAGATCCACCACTATGTCAAGAATATAACTCTGATTTTAACAGTTATGATTACGGTTACTATAATACTACGTGCGGTGAAAATGTAGAGAACGAATGTCATTACATAGAGAACATGGACGAGACGTATTCCGCGTACCCGGAAAACTTTCAACCAGAAAATACCTGTCCGGATATTGTACATCCGAAAATTTTTATGGAAAATAGCATCAAAGGATTCGGTGAAGTGATTAATTTAAATTACTGTAACAAAGATTCGAAATTATCTCACCTAGTAATTCCAGACATAAATTCAAAGTTTCAACCGAAAGATTTTTCCAACGAATTTAAATACAACGAAATTGATAAGGAAGAGAAACAAAATTATAAAACTAACGCTCTATCACGGATACGACTTAACGCTTTAGGCGAAAACGATGAAATTTCGATGAAAGTCAATTTGGATAAAAAGGAACGGAAGCTGAAACGTCATAATGCAGAATCGACAAATGAAATAATTAAATTAAGTAAAGACCAAAATGTTACCTCTTGCGTCTCTACATCACGCAAACGAACGCCATCTCCGATATTAATTTCATCAAGTACAGAGAAACATAATCAATACATTAGAAGAAAAGGTCGAAGCCCCCCTTACTCCCAGCCATCTGCAGGCAGTACCACCGCGTTTGCATCAAAAGGACGCGATGACCCTACCCTAAGCACGGTACATTCAGCTCATAATTTAGACACAAAAGGTATGCCGATATTACAAGAGGCTATAGACACCAAACCAAACCAGATACTAGTGTATACCTGGAATCGAGATGAACTATCGGTTAAGGAATTAGCTAGAGACAAACAAAAAGTTATAGAGATCCACTTACCTTTAAATTATCCAGAGCTAGTTAAAAGATTTCTGAAAGGATATATTAAGCCAAAACACAAGTATTTCTTTTATTTCGAAAACGATTTACACCGGAAACAGTTTGCAGAAGCTAGTATATTATTATTTCAAAAAGAAAGTGTAAAGTTTTATCAGTGTACTAAGAGAGTTATATATGTACAGAATGAACAGGAACAACGAGACATAGTACTTAAATACCACGTGGGTAAAAACAGTCACAGAGGAGTAAAAGAAACGTTAGTCCATCTAAAACGAACATTTTACTGGAATAATATGGATCAGACAGTTGCTAGAGTTATTAATGCGAAAGGACGACCGTAAACCATTAAAACCTGACTTACGACTATCACAAACACAAAGCAAACCTTTTCAAGAGCTTTTTATAGATACATTCTCAATTGACGGAAAACATTATTTAACAATAGTCGATGCCTTCAGCAAACTAGGTCAAGCTTTTGAGATTAGTGCCAAATCCACTCCTGAAGCTGTCAGAGCTCTAATAAAATACTTTTCTTTATACGGAACACCAAACAGAATTAGTGCAGACCCCGGTACGGAATTTAACAATACACTTATGAAAGAGACATTAGCGTTTTATAAAATCGACCTTCATATCGGTACTCCCCATAATCCCAACTCTATGGGAATAGTCGAAAGGTTTCATTCAACTCTTATTGAAATATACCGAATCGCTAAATATCAACAAAAGATAACAGATGCTGCATCTGTCATGAGCTATGCAATAATGTCATATAACCACACCATTCATTCGACTACAGGTCTTACCCCATTTGAAGTAGTTTTCGGCCACACCGAATCTAATAGTGCATTTCATGTCGATTTTAATAAACATTTTACACAACAATTAGTAAAAGAACACTCAAATAGGACTAAATATTTATATGAATATTTAACTGACAAAATAATTGATAAAAAGAGAGCTGTAATAGCGAAACGTGGAGGTGAAAAAGATTTCGACATAGATTTAGGAGATACAGTCTTTATTAAAGGAGTTAACACTAGACGCGGTAAAGATAAACCCCGATATCAGAAAGCTCAAGTTACCGGAGCTATAGAGAGAAACATTGTGCCCGTTATAACGAACAGTAGAAATACCAAGGTTCCCATTAAAGATATCAGGCGTCCTCCACAGGTTAGTACTGGTTCTGGTGGTCCAAGTGATCCGAAGCCAGGCCCTTCATCTGCAGCCGATTGACAAGAACCCAGGGCTGCTACCTGTAAAAGAAGGTCAAGCTGTCGTCAGTCATGATTCATGGACTGTCATTAAAATTTTAGATTTAAGGTACATCTATGAGGAACTAGAGTTAACTATAAATAGTTATGATAGATTAAAAAGACAAGTAAAAAGCACCTTTATCACCAAAGCTTATGACTTTGACTTTATCGCAGTAGAGTCGCAAACCGATTACATCATGAATATAACTATTGATAAGTATAAGCAATTGATTCCATCGGTAAGATCTAAGCGTGGTTTACTAAACCCACTTGGTTCATTGATCAAGCTAGTTACAGGTAATCTTGATAATGACGATGCTGTTATGTATGAAAAGTTAATTCATGAGGTAAAGACTAAACAAGATGCGGTATCAAATAAAATGACAATCGTTGCCGAAATGGTGGGTACATTTACGAAAATTGCGAACTCTACCAAAACCAATTTCATTCAGATTGAGGAAAGCATTCAAGATATTAATCGTAACCTTAATGAATCAAAAATATCACAAACCAGTAACAAAATTATACACATCTATAACATTTATATACATAACTTTCAAACGCTCTACATCAGACTGAATGAGATTGAAACAGCTATTGCTTTTGCTAAGGTTAAATTGTTACATCAATCAATTGTAAACACGGATGATTTATTGTTATTGTTAAAAGAAATTGAGAAAACTGATAGATTAGTATTTCCAGCAAAAATTGAAAATTTAGTAAAAATAGAGCAATGTATAGAGATGAAAGCGTATATAAAACAAAATCAGATAAAGCTTATTATTATGAACATTCCTTTAATTACAAAAGAAGTTTTTAACTATTTTAAATTAGTTCCCTTACCTGTCTATAGTAGAGTCAATGACCTTACCTCTTTAATCCTTCCCAAATATCCATACGTCCTTGTGAAAGGGTTGAAAGTAAAGCCGCTCTCCCAGTCATGCCGTGAAGTCGACGAAGCCCGCTTCCTGTGCTTGGATAATGACGTCACCCCACTAATAGAAGACCATTGCATTACCAGTCTTATGACATTTTCTTCCAACATCTCGAGCTGCCACCTAATTCCCGTTATCATCAACGATGTAAAAGCAGATCTAATACAATACAATCGCTGGATCATCTACGCGAAAACCGATACGATACTTACAAAGTATTGCGAGGACGAAATAACTCAAGAAACGATTTGTGGAACTTACCTGTTAACTATGGATGATAATTGTCAAGTAAAGATAAAGGATTTGAAGTTGAAGAAACACCAGAGCCAAGGAAAGGAAGTAGTTTACATGAAGTTCCCAATAATTAACTTGCCTAAGATAACATCAAGCCCATCTGATATTTTGAGAAAACCGATTGACCTCAACGGAATCGATCTTGCCGACATCCAGTTCCTGAATTACTTATTGCAGAAAAGTGGAAGTGAAATTAGTGATAGTAAAAATAGTTATAGTGCTCTAGATTATAGAAGTGTTAGTATAGGAAGCATACTATTATGCGCTATTGTCGTAATTTGTCTTTTTGTGTTAGCATTTAAGCATAAAATTAAGTTTTGTTTTGTGGAAAGGGCTCGAGATAACCCTCATCTTTCGGGTAATCTCGAACTTATGGAGGGAGGAGTTACGCTACCTGTATCGACCTGCCGTCCAGTGTTTAACGCCGATTAGGCACAATACATTGTTTAACAACTGACGCCCACGCGTCTCCGCTCGGACGATATGCTGATACAGTAGTTTTGAGCAACGGATGTCTGGACCCGATAAAGCTCATTCTGTTTAGAGCCACTGCTAGTTTAAGACATAAATGTTTCATTCATTAAATTTACTTTAATTCAGTAATTTTCTTTGTTTTTAAAAAAGCTTTTCCACGGTTCCCCAACAAGTCTAGGTACACAAGAAATAGTAATTCATAAAATATGTATAAGTAAATCTTAAACTCAACACCTGGATTAAGTCAATAAAATTTTAATACTATGATAATGAAGATCTTTAGATAGATAGATAGATAGAAAACTCTTTATTGTACACACACACAGAGACATTTCTTATTATACTAAATTTATCTATTACAATGAAGTACAATGGGCGGCCTTATCGCTATGAGCGATCTCTTCCAGGCAACCTTGGGATGGACTCAACTTAAAAGTAAAATAGTGACGGTGTAATAAAAACAGACTACATATAAACAGATTAATAAACAATAACATATATGTATAATCATTAATATACATAATAATATAAGTAGTATAATACATAACAAAAAAAATATATATATATTATAATATATATATATATATATGTATATATATACTAATATTCATGAATAATAATAAACCTAATAACATAAATACTTAAATAATCGTAAAATACTATGCTTTTAACGGTGAATAATGACTGTGCAAAAGCTTTTTGAAGATAGGGAGAGATTTCGCTTTCCTGGTATCAGCTGGAAGAGCATTCCAAAGGCGGATAGCTTGTATAGTGAAAGAATGTTCATAGAAAGAAGAAGAGTGCAAAGGAGTTTTTAATTGTAATGTTTCAGAGGATCGTAAAGTACGGGAATTAGTGACGTCAAGGTATTCAAAAGATTGTTTCAAATAAGAAGGGGAAGAGGGGTTAAATAAAACACTGTACAATAGAGAAAGAATGTGAGTATTCCTGCGAAGGCGAATGGGCAACCACTTGAGCTTATTGCGAAAATCAGAAACATGGTCATATTTGCGAAGACCAAATATGAACCTAATGGAGAAGTTTTGGAGGCGCTCAAGTTTATCTAGTTGTGCCTCAGTGAGGTCAGGATAACATGCGTCGGCATAATCAAGTATAGGTAGCAAGAGAGACTGTGCGAGCATAACTTTAGTGGATGTTGGTAGGAAATTTTTCAACCTTTTAAGTGAGGCGGCAGACGCAAACATTTTCCTACTTAACTCAGTTAGATGAGGTTCCCAAGACATATTTTTATCCATGATCACTCCCAAATTTTTGACAGAATCGCTAAAAGGAATAGGAATTCCATCAAATGTTACTTGTGGTAATAATGACCTGTCTATTTTCGCAATCATACGAGAACTACCGATAATAATAACCTGGGTTTTATTAGGATTCACGCAAAGTCCATAAGTTTTACTCCACGTGAGAATGCGTCTCAGGTCACCATTGATGCAATCAATAGCCCCACTCAAATCATGAACTGCTGCTTGCGTGTAGATCTGGAGATCATCTGCGTAAAGGTGGTAGGTGGAAGTTAATGTTTTAGAGATAGAATTAATAAAAATAGCAAATAGAAGAGGTGATAGCACGCCGCCCTGAGGTACACCAGCAGTGAGGTCACACCATGATGAGAAAGTGTCATCGAAACGGATGCGCTGCCGGCGTCCAAACAGGTAACTATGAAACCAGTCAATAGCCGTTGGAGATACGTTAAGAGAGTGTAGTACGCCAAGGAGAATATCAAAATCCACGTTATTGAAAGCATTGCTGAAGTCAAGCAAAGTCAACACAGTCACATGTCCTTTGTCCATACCCAAACGAATGTCATCTGTGATTTTAGTCAGAGCAGTCGTGGTGCTGTGACCACGACGAAACCCAGATTGTAAAGGATTGATAAGGGAGTTTATGTTTAGAAATTTACTGAATTGGTCATGAACGAGACGCTCAAGTACTTTTGAAAGGAAAGGAAGAATAGATATTGGGCGATACTCAGAGAATGTGGAAGGATTAGCTTTTTTGGGTAAAGGAATTATCTGAGCATCTTTCCAAACATCAGGGAAAGTACTTGTAGACATGGAGTAGTTGAGGATGTGAGACAGGACGGAGATGATTTCGTCGAGTATGGGCACTAACATATTGCGACTAATGTTGTCATTGCCGACAGCATTGGATGTAATGGAGGAGACACTTCTCTTAACGTCACAATCCGAAAATTGACCAAAAGAAAACGATGAGAAATTTGGGGGTGGTATAGATAAGAGAGTTTGAATAGTGTTAGACTTAGTGAGACCATTAACATTAGAAGAAGAAGAGAAATGCTTATTTAACAAGTCAAAGTTTAAATCTTTAGAGACAGATTCTTGTCGGGATTTGCCAACACCCAATGTTTTTAGAAATTTCCAAACTTTTGATGGATCATTATTTTCTACTGATTTGTGAATGTAGCGGCGATTTGCGTCTCTACACACCTTGTTGCAGTGATTTCGTTTCTTCATATAATTAGACAGATTATCATCAGAAGGACGACATTTGTATTTGAATTTGGCCAGATTCTTTTTGTTCATAATTAACTTAAGTTCAGGTGTAAGCCACGGAGCCGGTAGGTGTTTGATTTTCATCCTTTTAAAAGGAGCGTGCTTGTCATATAGTTTGATTATAGCATTGTTAAACAGACCGAGCTTTTTATCCACAGTGTCAGCTTCTGCAACTTCGGACCAGTCTAAATCAGCAGCATCCGCTTTAAGACCTTCTAAATTAATTCCACTAAAGTTACGCTGCCAGATAATCTGAGGTTTGGCTTTCGGCGGGCGAATTTTATATGAGAGGAACAGAAGATCATGATAAGAGAACGCATCCGCCGGATATTGGCCGTGAAGAGAAACATTATTAGGGGAAGATACGAGTATAAGGTCTAGAAGAGATGGAACGCAATCAGGAAAATGGTGCGTGGCGTTAAGAGGAAGAATAGTCAGATTACTCGCCTTCACAAGTGTTTCAAACTTTGCTGTTCGTGAATCTTGTTTAAGAAGACAAGTGTTAAAATCGCCTAAAATTATAGTATGATTATAAGATGGGGAGAAATCTATTAAAAGTTGTTCAAAGGATGAAAAGAAGTTAATATTAGAGGAAGGGCAATAGTAGACTCCGAGAAGTGCCTTGGTATGTGAGAGTTTGACTTCAATAAGAAGATGCTCACCTTCAGTGGATAGTGGTGGTTGAGGAGACATGCTAACTACAGAGTAGGGAATGTGAGCACGAAGATAGATAGCAACGCCTCCACCAACTCGCCCGGTACGGTCATTGCGGATGAGTATGAATCCCGGCAGCGAATATGAAGTTGATGGTAAACAGGGCTTTAACCAAGTCTCGGAGACAAAAATTGCATGAATATTCTTGATATCAAACGACGCAAGCATGTCAGGATAATGGGCAGGAATACTCTGAGCATTGATGTGAACTACATTAAAATTCTTATGAACATCAGCAAACTGGGATTCAAGTGATTCGGATAATGTAGGAATACTAGAAAAGCTATCACCAGAGGACGAACAAGATTCAAAAAACTCAGTCTCACCATCATTCTGGTCTAACATAGTATTTAAATAATAATAATACTATAAATAAATAATATAATATAACTTGTACTAAATATAATATAATATATATAAAAATATAATTGAATAAGTATTAAAGCAAAGGTGTCCATCTGCCAGTTGTGCTATCAGAAATAAAAAATGATTAATTAAAACAATTGACCTAAATAAAAAGTAGGTGGGTACCCAATAGCTACACAGTTTATAAAAAAATAATAATATAAAAATAATGTAAGTATGAAAAAGAAATGCTATTTTCATTAACTAAATTACTACGATGTGGTTTTGTTTCCGAACGAAACATCAGTCAAACATTCTCGTCTCGGTCAGTGACATGACGTTGACATTTACTGAACTGATATTTTAGAGATTGGAAACTGCCAGTGTCATGTCAATCATTCATAGTAGTACATAAATGTACATCAACAAATACAAGAATATATTGCAATTTATTAACTAACACATTATTAGTAAAAATAAAACATAATTGCAATAATTACACATTAAAAACAAGGAAAACTTTAAGATATCTAAGGCTAAAGCAGGAAACAAAAAAGAAAACGTACCCACCTACATCAGATAACTAAACCTAACCACATCACTTCTTAGTCGTAGCGCGCTTTGACTTCGTCGCTGCTGCCTCCTTAACCACAGCCACCAGCTTCTCCGAAGCTGTGGGTAGCCCAGAGGACGCTGCTGCTGCCGCAGACTCCGACTGTGAGGGCCCTGCAATCTTGTTGAGGTCGCCCATCCAGTTGACACGCTGCCTATTGCCATCGGGCAATGCGACGAAAACACTTCCCTCCCGCGTCCAACAGCTCGTAATGCCAAAGCGCTGCCTTGCAGCCATGAAAACTTCATGGCGAGACTTCGTGAGAAATTCAGTCAAAGTTATGCCTGTGTTCTTCAAGTTAGTCTTGGCATACCAAATGTTGTCCCGCACTACAACTTCCCGTAATTTGAAGAGGATTGGCCGAGGCTTGTTTGATGCTGAGCGGCCCATTCTGTGACAACGGCTGATATCAGCACTAGAGAACTTTGGCATCTTCAACATATTTGCAATGGTGTTGGCTACAACCGAGATGGTGTCTTCCTTCTTGTTATATATGTGAGGTTACTTGTCAAACTTTATTTAAATAATAATGTTGGCTAAGTTGTGGGTAGATATTTTTCACTACTTGCATTTTCTACATGTGATTGCTACTGAGCTCAATAAACGTAATTAATGAAAATCAAGTGTTTTACTGGACATATTAGTGGCGACGTGGATTAAAAGTGAACAATGGATCGTAAATTAGTGAGATTTCATGAATTCAATGTGAAAACAGACAATTGGGACAACTACATAGTTCGACTCAGTTATTGTTTTGAAGCAAGTGGAATCATTGAGGATGCAGCTAGAAAAGCTAACTTTTTTGCGATTTGTGGCGCTCAGACATTTGAAACTCTTCTTGCCCTTATAACCCCAAAGAAATCAACGGAAGTGACTTTCGTCGAAGTTGTTCAAATCCTAACCAATCATTACAGTCCGAGGCCGAACGAGATATCTGTGTCTTACAAATTCTATAAGCGCGATCAAGCTAAAGATGAAACGGCATCGGAATACATCGCTCAACTAAGGAAAATCAGTACAGACTGTAATTTTCCGAATCTTGAACGCATGTTGCGAGACAGATTGGTATGTGGAATGTTCGACCGCAAGTTGCAGTACGAGTTGCTAAAAAAAGACAATCTGCAATACAAGGACGTCGTGGATGCCATGGTAGCCGCCGAGACCGCGGGCAGGGACGCCTTGATGATGCAGCCGTCGGGACACGCGGCCACGTCATCGCACATCGCCGCCGCTAGCTCGCCGCTGGGGCCCGAGCCGATGGATGTGAACGCGTTAAAAATTAAATCGAGCTTTCGTCTTTGTTATCGATGCGGTGATCGTCACGGGGGTGAATGCCGCTTCATAAACGCGGTATGCCACTACTGCAAGAAAAGAGGGCACATAGAGAAGATATGCACTGCCAAGAAAAAAGGAAGTAATGTCAGTAAATTGAACTACGCCGACGACGACGAGTTCGATTCTCAATTGAACGGGATCTACAAGGTGGAGACAGCACGCACGCGCGTGCCCGCCTACGAGCTACGCGTGGCGCTGGACGGCGTCGAGGTCGCCATGGAGGTGGACTCGGGCGCCGCCTTCTCGCTCATCAACGAGCGCACCTGGGCGCGCCTGCCGCAGCCGCGCGCCGCGCCGCGCCCGCTGCGCACCCGCCTGCGCACATGGACCGACTCCACAGTCACGGTGCTAGGACAAGCTACGGTGGAGGTGCACTATAAGGACGTTAAGTGTCAGTTAAACTTAGTGGTAGCGAAGGGATCGGGACCTAATCTGATAGGGCGCGATTGGTTCGAGGCTCTTCAGATTTCTGTGCGTGTCGATAAAATTATTGATATAGATATGACCGCGACCGATGCGTTGATAGGTAAGTACGGGGAGGTTTTCAAAAACGAACTCGGTACATACCGGGGCGATCCCGTAACGATTCAGCTGAAACCTAACGCCGTACCTAGATTTTTAAAAGCGCGACCGGTACCATATGCTATCAAGGATAGGGTCGAAAAAGAAATAGATCGTTTAGTACAAGAAAATGTTCTCCGTCCTGTATCGTTTTCCGACTGGGCGACTCCAGTAGTGCCGATAGTAAAAAAGACCGGCGCTATTCGTTTATGCGGAGATTATCGTAGTACTGTGAATCAGGCTACCGAGTCTGATACATACCCGATGCCTACAGCTAGTGAGGTTTTTGCGACTATTTCTGGAGGTAAATTTTATACGACACTAGATCTTGATAGAGCTTATACTCAAGTGGTAGTTACGGATGCGACAGCGCGACTTTTAACACTAAACACATGCAAGGGTCTCTACACTGTACACAGATTAGCATTTGGTGTGAAGGCGTCTCCGGGAATTTTCCAGCGATTGATGACGGCGCTGCTGGCGGGCGTGCCGGGCGTCGCCGTGCTGATCGATGACGTCATCATCAGCGGCCGTACCATGCCGGAGATGACGGAGCGCCTAGACGAAGTATTGAAAAGGATTGAGAACGCAGGTTTGCGCCTCAACGGAAACAAATGTAAGTTCGCTAAACAGCGGGTGGAATTTTTGGGTTTCGTTATCGACGCCGACGGTATCCATCCGGCGCCGAGTAAAGTGGAGTCTATATTGAAAACACCGGAACCTAAGAATGTCCAACAGCTACAAGCATTTCTTGGTCTTTTCAATTTTTACGAAAGGTTCGTACACCATAAAGCAACCATACTCGAGCCTCTACATAGATTGCTCGACAAATCTCAGGAGTGGTTGTGGACAGACAAAGAACAAAGTAGTTTCGATACTGCTAAGCGTGTATTGTCTTCTGAGCTGACTCTCGTGCATTACGACCTGAACAAACCGTTGGTTCTCACTTGCGATAGTTCAGAGTACGGAGTGGGGGCTGTCCTGTCGCACGTCATGGACGACGGACAGGAGCGACCTGTCGCTATGGGCTCCAGAACACTGCACGCACACGAAAGGCGCTATTCACAGCTAGACAAAGAAGCAACCGCTATTCTATTTGGAGTAAGTAAATTCCACAACTACTTAATGGGTAGGTCTTTTATGATAGTTACTGATCATAAACCTTTATTGGGCATATTCGATCCAAAGAGATCTATACCTAATGTGTTGTCTCCGCGTCTTACTCGGATGGCCTTAGTACTTACTTCCTACAGTTACGACATAACATACAAGCCGGGATCACAGATAGGTCATGCAGATGGATTAAGCCGTTGGCCTCAGCCCGTCCCAGAGCGACCTGAACCGCAACTCTGTGACATACTTCTCATGGCAGAGGCTCCAAATGATTTTCCGATTGATGTAGACAAAATAGCATACGCGACAAAGCGTGACAAAATTCTAAATCGGGTAAGTCATCACATTTTATGTGGTTGGCCGGCTAAAGAATCAGACGAACAACTACGTCCATACTGGTTGCATCGTACTGAACTGTCGTTGCATGAGGATTGCATCCTCTTGGGCTGTCGCGTGGTGGTGCCACCGTCACTGCGTGATGTCGTTCTGCGCGCTTTACATAAAGCACATAGCGGTATTGTTCAAACAAAGGCACTAGCCAGAAGCTATGTCTGGTGGCCACGATTAAATGATGATATTGAAACGTTGGTACAGAGCTGCAACAAATGCTTGGAAAATCGGCACATGCCTCCTAAAACGAATTATGAGTGGGTCATGCCTGCAAAACCGTGGTCTAGATTAAATATTGATTTTGCGGGGCCATATCTAAATAAAACCTTTTTGATTATTGTCGATGCATATTCTAAGTGGCCTGAAGTGTTCATTGTAAATAATATGACTTCGTCTACAGTGATCCGGCATTTACGAATGATTTTTGCTATACACGGATTGTGTGAGACCTTGGTTTCCGATAATGGCACGTCTTTTGTTTCTTCTGAGATGAAAGAATTTTTAGAAGCTAACAAAATCAAACATGTAAGGGTTGCTCCTTACCATCCATCCACCAATGGATTGGCAGAGCGCATGGTACAAACGGTAAAAGATAAACTTCGTAAAATGGACGATATGACCTGGGATGTTAAAATACCAAATATGCTCTTAGGTCTCCGAGCAACACCATGTGCTGCTACAAACAAGAGTCCGGCGGAACTTTTGTTTAACAGGCGTATACGTACATTACTAGACACAATAAATCCACATGATAAACAACGGAAAAACAAAGAAGATCAAGTTATACGAAACAGTCAAACAAAGAACAGACAGACAAACATAGGGCAAAATGTTATGTATAGGAATTTTAGTAGTGGACCACGTTGGTTACCAGGAAAAGTTTTAAATAAGGAGGGTCCGTCCAGTTATCGAGTTGAAACTGGAGACGGAACCCTGATTAATAGACACATAGATCAATTATTTAAAAAACAGACACCTATCACAGAAACACAACCAGAGGGAGAGGGGGAAGGAGTAGATAGGAATGAGGAAAGGGAAGTAGGAGATGAAATCACTGCGGAACCAGAAATTGATGATAATGTTCAGGACGGTCAAGAAAGTGAACCGATTATAGAAATACCGAGTCAAGATAAATGGGCTGAAATGTTAGGTATACCACAGCCTGGATTTTCAGGTGGAAAAATTAAAAATAAACTAGCTGCTCATAGTAACACTCCTTATACTAGGCCGGCTCGTGATTGTAAATTTATGTTTTAAGCAAATAGTTACTTCTGTATGTTCTTAGTTTCTAGAGGTGCTCAGAATGTATTTAATGTAGTTAAATGTACGTAGTGTTATTTTTAGTTGTGTATTTAGATATATGTAGTATACATACTTGGGGGAAAGGTATGTTATATATATGTGAGGTTACTTGTCAAACTTTATTTAAATAATAATGTTGGCTAAGTTGTGGGTAGATATTTTTCACTACTTGCATTTTCTACATGTGATTGCTACTGAGCTCAATAAACGTAATTAATGAAAATCAAGTGTTTTACTGGACATATTACTTCTGTTTTTCTGGAACTCCATGCAACAGTAATATTTTTCGCCTACCACGCATCTCGAGTTGATCAATGGACCGTGCATTCACCTCAATTTGGTCCTGAAGTGCTCGCAGGGCGGACAAAGTGAATGCCTTGAAGCTGGAGAACTCCACACTCAGAGATGTAAGGTTTGGAGCCTGATTAAGATTTTTATTAAGTTCTCCCTCGAAGTACTCCATCCTCTTAGTGAAGTCAATCATCATCTGATGAGTTGACAAGTGATGTTCAGTGTTGTCCATAGTGGTGAATCCCAAAAGTGCGGTTATGCAGTGATGAAAGTATTCAGATGTGTTGTCAATTCAGGAAATAACACTTTGTGGCAGAGGAAATATTTTAATTATGCCCTTGTGACATAAATAAATTATGTGAGTTAACTTATACTTATTAAATTAAATAAATAAAGATTGACGAAATTTTATAGATGTGTCTATTTGGACTACCCGCCGACGAAAAAAAAGTAACCCAGAGAATACCGAACACTTCACACTAATAATAAATTAGAACAAGCAGATAATAATATTACGGTGAGTAGAATATTATAACGCCACATTCTGCTAAGCCGTACCTACATGTACACAATAATAATAATAATAATGCTGGACAATCCACACAACATCATCTAGCCCGCAGAGCTTGTGTTATGGGTACTAGAAGACTGACATACTTAATACAATACAATACATAGATAGATATTTTTTATTATACATATAATACCCAGAACACCCGGAATAAATATTTGCAGAACATACAAACATTTATCCCGAGGCGGGAATCGAACCCGCAACCTTCCGTGTCGCAGGCGGACCATCGCCCACCGCGCCACATCGGTCGTCAACAACACAACAATGTGAGAGTCCTTAATTTCTACACTTTACCTCGTGGTTTCGCCTAGCTTAATACAAACTCATAACTAATCCTCGGCCCCACAGAATTCAGTAAGACTACATAAACACGACTTAATTTTAACGTTTTACTAAAGGAAGAGCCATAAAAACCCGTTTGTATTCACCTCGGAGAGCTGGGGGGCTATCCAGCAAGGGGAAACTTGCGTGACCGAATATCCTTTCACTTGCAGTTCAGTTTTCGATAATTTTACTATAGTAACTCATCAGTACCTATTCCGTGGCATTTTTGTAGACTGACGTGACTGAGCTGTTAAAAATGACGGCAATGCCGCGCTTTAGCACGTGGCCTACCTGGTTTGAGCATGGCCTACCTGATTTTTCGTTATTTCTATTAAACTGTATGAAAATCGATCATTCAAAATATCAATAAAAGACGAAGAAGAAAACTGAACTGCAATTTGATCAAATTACAGTTCAAAAACATTTCAGTTGTCAGGATACCCCCCCTGGAAGGTCGAAAGAGATCGTAAATAATCGACCTATTCAACTGCTGGCTACAATCAATGGGAAAGCCATCTCATAAACGTAGGCTTGTATAGAAATAACAAAGTTAAAGGAGAAAGGGGAACGTAAAATCAATCAATCCGAATTATCAAGCTGTAAAGGCAAGGTTTTCGATAAGGTGTTCAAGGTAGGTGCCATTTTATAGAAACATTAACGAACTTATCCCTAAGCAATGCTAACATTATTTTTCCACACGTTATTTTTATACTACATGCATTTATATGAGTTAGCTCACATTACTTAACATAAAAAAAGACGTGTGGCACACGAGACTGCCGCGGTAAAGCTATTGCATAGCATTTTCTGCTGGATTACGCATGCGCAGTGTTAGGTTATTTTTGTTAGGTTTTTTATTACCGAATTTCTGGATTCGGTCTCCACGCTCAAGGCCCGCGATAAGAGCTATGCAATATCTTAAAATATCATAAATGTGTACTACATTAACACAATGTGTACTGTGTTTAATTTATTCCAAAACAAAATTACGAGTATTGCATATAAACACAATACCCAAGAAACTATTAATCTATCTACAGACCGTTATACACGATCTATAGATAGCTCAACTGATTTAAATCAGTACCAATCAGAGGCGCAAAATACTAGCTGCATTGCTATTCAGCTGATACGATGGGCTAAATATACTGTAAAAATGTAAGTCTTTCATCGTATTATAAGAAACTCCAGCTTATCTTATACTGTAATCTAATTATCTGTGACAGTAATTAGTGAATTAGTCGATACGCTAACGTTAATTCTATAAATAAAATCGATTGGAACTTTAACATATTGTTGTTATATTTTTACTAAAACAGGCCCTTTTTTCCAAGACATTTATTTTTATTTAGCGTCGTATGAAAATATAAAAATCAGTTATAACGTCAGTCTTCTTTTTCTTCAGTATTATACACATAAAAAATAAAATAAATAATTCTAGTCAATCCACACGACATCATCTAGCCCCAAGCTAAGCAGAGCTTGTGTTATGGGTACTAGAAGACTGACATACCTACTAACGGCCGGTTTCTGGAAACCCAAATCACGATTGATCCGAGTTTGACACATAGTAATTATTTGATTTTTTCGTTGATCAGCGTTCGAGAAACCGGCCGTTAATACAATACATTACATAGATAGATATTTAAACATACATACAAACACAACCGCATATTTAGAAGGCACAACTAAAAGGCATTTTTTAATTACTTTTATTCATACAAATATATAAAACGAGTTGTCACAAAATCTTCTTCATACAGTATGTTATCTCCTCTTGGGTTGTAAAGAACATATTCATTATGAAAACCTGAATTTCAGTAAATATAAACCTGCAATCTTTCACACAACCCACTGCAGCAGAGATCATTATAATAATTACATACCCAACCCATATTTTTCGTCTCTTTAGTAAGTTTTAAAGGTGCAAATTCCGACATCACTTGAAATAGACGAGTTCTTTTTAATAACATATAATTATGCATAAAATATGCAAAAACTTGTGAGTAAACATAGTTGGAAAAATTTGGATATTCGACACAAATACACTATAGCTTGCCGCAACTGCCACGCTTAAGTTCTATACATGCATTAATTAATACATAATCTAAAGTATTTGTTGAACTATCACATATCTCATTACATTTTACACAACATTTTAGATTACGTACTTATCTGTTTTAAATCATGAATTAATAAATAATGCTGGACAATCCACACAATATAATCTAGCCCCAAGCTAAGCAGACCTTGTATTATGGGTACATAGATATTTTTTAGTATACATATAATATTCGTGTTCATTAAATTCTAGTGAGTTCGTCAGCAAAGGCAATATGAAATATATCTAGATAGCCAGATATCAAGAAACCTGTCAGGCACAGCCCAGCCGTTCGCGTCTACACTTGATATTAAATTTTTCAATCGACATCTATCTTATTGCATATTTTAGATTTTTAAATATGTAATACATATTTTTTTTTATTTTAATCTACGAGTAATTTTTGCATGAATGAATTGTGTAAAGTTAAAAGAATTTGGAGATAGAGATCACAGATATTATTTTTAACCGTAGGTACCGTGTTTTTTAAATAATTTTTATTTGTCTTTTAACGTAAAAGTTCATTTGGTACTTATTTGGGCCAGTTGAACTATAGATGGTTTGCAACGGTCTGTAGATTTATTCAACTGTTTCTTATGTATTTTATATATTCCTATGTAGGTACAATTTGTTAATACCGTAATAGTCGTAAGTTTGATTGTGAATAAAGTGTTAATTTCAAGTGATTTAGTCTATATTGTGTGCCTACGTTTCACCAACCATTTATAGGTAACAACTAAATCCATACCTAGATATATTCTTTGGATACTCATGTAACTACCGATGTTTGTTTTTAATAAAATTATCTTTTTCTAATCATTATTCTGTAAAATTAAGCGAAAGATCCAAAATGTAATGAGCCCACATTGGTTTTGGTTAATAATGTTAATATATTATAATAGATATACCTATTATGTTATTTAATAGGGATACAAATAAAAAACCCCAAAGCTCCCGAATAGTCTAAATAAACTATCAAAGCAACTTAAATCAAACCGGAGGGCTGAGATTCCAAAAACCATTTCCGATCCGGATTCGCACAAACGGTAATTCAAACTGAACTCACAAAAGCCCATCACAAATTACAAACTAATCATAGGCCGCCAATTGGCTGGTCGAGAAAGAGGTTAATTTTCCCAATCGCAGTGGCGAGAGGCTGCATTTGCATAGAAAGCTTGTTTTATGAACAGCACTAGTATAGCATTTATGACACATACAAAATAGACACCTCGATAAACGTGGTGATGATCGGTAGTTTACTCCACCTTGACGGAATGGTAGCCAAAATTCGGACAAAGGAATCTGGATCGTCCAAAATCACGATGGGTTGACGACATTGTAGAGGTCGCAGGACACACCTGGGAAAAGCCTAAACCTGAGGATGCTGGCATGTGGCGAGGAGGCCTTTACTCTGCAGTGGCCACCAGGCTTAAATTATTATTAGTTATATAAATCTGTAATAACTTTAAATATATACGTTTAATAAAAAAAAATATAAGGCACTTTTCGTTTTAATTATTTTTTTCTTGAAATTTGAAATTGAATGCACCCACCCAAATGGGTGCATACGGGTATATACCCGGTATATACCCAATTACCCGGGTATTTACCCAGATGAGTTGATTGGGCACTTATATACCCGCCGACAACAATCTGTCCCTTAAAACTGCACACGCAGCTATACGAGCATCACTGCAACAGAAATAGATACAAATAGTAGCAGCTAGCTAAGTCCGCACGAACTCCAAGCTCCAAAGCTCAAATAGTTTACAAAGTACCGTAAAATAAGCGCTGGTGACCAGTTTTCTACATGAATGCAGTCCCAATGTTCCGCCGGTTACTGCCTCCCCACCAATTAGCTTTTACTGCCCTTGTGGTCCGATAACTACTCCACGAGACTTATCTATCGGCCGATCCGAGTGTTACGCCCTAGTAAACACCCGTATATACATGTTCTGTCTTAGGTTCCTCGCTGAGCACGAGTTTCTGATATATCGTCTTGATTTTATTTGTTTTTTTTTATTGTTTTTTTCTTCCTACTGCTGAGCAAAGGCCTCCCCCAAACCCTTACACTTCGTTCTATCCATTTATTTATATATATCCTTTCAATTCAAACATTTCAAGGTTATCCCTTCATATTTTTGTAGTTTGATAAATAAAAAAATAAGCTTATGAGTTTTTTTATTGGTGTATTACCAGTCAATTAACTCTGTAGACACTAAAAAAAAAGCATCTTATACATACAAACAAATTGAGGACCTCCGTCGGTAAAAAATTGCAATAAGCGAAACATAATATCTGGCATTGTAAAGTATCGGCCGTATGGCAGACAGTGGTTTGACATCAATCAGAAACAAGAGCTAAAAATATACTTGCTTCTCAATATTGTACTTAGCCTATCTTAAAAATATTTAAGTTTTAAGTAAGGCTAAGTACAATTTAAGTTTAGTTTAGTTTAAGTTTTGTTTATATCTTTTTTAACTGAAACAGTACCCCACGTCAAATATCTGAAATTTCTTTTCGTGTAATGGTTGCTGGGAGAAATAATTGATTAGCGATAGTTATCTATCAACTGCCCATTGAATACGCGTCTTTGTGTTATTTTAGATTAATGTGTGCTACATTTCTTTCTTTATCATTCTGCCCTAGAAACACAAAGTTATCTAAGTTATTAAAGTTATTCTCATTCTAAATATCGTGTTCATGGTCCTTAGATTGAGATAATTTTACGCAGTTAAATTGCGCTTTCTATGCGAAGATAGCTTCTATCTTATAACCACTGTCACAAAATGTTCCATTAATAATAACGCTTGTTGGGTTTCTGCTAATAATTTGTCAGTTTATTGCGTTTAAACGCTTCTAATACTATTTTTTAGGTTTTCGTACCCAAAAAGTAAAACGGTAATTCAATGTCCGTTTGTGTCTGTATGTCTGACAGTCTGTATCTGTCGCTGCTATAACAACAAAAAAAAACAAAATCAAATAAATAGTAAGAAACTCTCATACAAAACGTAAATTTTTGGTACGAAAGCATTCGTGCCACGGGTCCGACTCGTACTTGCCCAGTTTTTTTACTTTTTATTTTTTTGTCCAGGCTTTCGAAGGCCTTATAATGGCGAACAACAACATCACTTGTTAACAAGTTTTGTCCCAACTAGTTTCAAAACATATTTATAAACATAAAAGATTACAAAAAGGAAATTATTGTGGTCCAGCTTGTTAGGTATTTTTTACAAGTTGTCTAGTAATGTAATGGTCTTCAAACATGTTATTAATTAATGGCACTGAGAGAGTATCTGAAAAAAATATATTGGGTTTGAGAAAAAAGAAACTTATTTTTGTTTCACAACGCCATCTAGCTATTAACTTAATATTATTATTAATGTTTGGAAGCGTAATAGCTAATGAAGAACACACAATAAATCCGTGTATCACGGATGTCACTTGTCACCTTGTCACCTTGTCACCACCATTACGAAAAACAAAATAGGCGTCACACAAATAATAAAATCGAAAGTGAAATTAAAAAAAAATATAAATCATCTATTTCGGTACAGAAACATGATTGCAAATAACATACAATAATAAAAAGATAGTAGCGTAATTAAATAAGATATCAAAAATTTCATCAAACGCATCACATCAAACCACACCTCAGGCCCTCCTGAACAACAAATATTACAGCTTCGTTATAAGGGCGATAACAAAGGAACGAACACAGAACATTTCCATCCTGTTAGGTTTCTACAAAGCGGAATTATTCAAGTCCTGAAGTAGTCGAAGGGACTCGCCAGGACGACTCAATTGTGAAACAGAGTAAGATCGGCCGAGGGTCTCGGGCCTTTACGATCCATATTATTGAGCTATAAACCATAAAGGCTCCCCGCTTTATAAACGGTAAAACAAAACACAGGCTACCGCATATTTCTTGTTTATTCACTATGAGTACATTACACGCTTTTTGTGCTTAAAGCTCGCTGGAATTAAGTTGCCAGGCTTTATGTAGTGGTTATAAATTTGGTTGCGGCACTAGCTATATTTTGAACCTAAGAACCTGTAAGAGATCGGAAAGAATGGCATAATAAAGAGGCGGCAGAACCAACGGGCTGAAATGATGATGATGATTAACCCGCAAGTTTTTTATACGTTCTTCAAGGTACTGGCGTCTTTAGAATCATCTTTTTTAGTCGACTCTAAATCAGCCTTGCAAATCATACTAAATGAAATACGTAGATATAATTTTATTTCTGATTTTACTGAATAAAAAACTATGACTATGAATTGTGATTTAATTAACTGACTTTCAAAATATTCACGTTCTGTTTTTTTGCATAAAACTGTTCATTGTTTATTTAAATCCGCTGCATATAATTTAAAACTACCCAGTTTAATATATTTGGGTAAGGATTACCCAATAAAGCGGTAGGCGTTTCACCTGTCAACATACTTAACGTTTTTGCTCCCTTATTTTATTCAATTTTAATAGTAAATCCCTGTTAAAACAGTTAAATAATAACAATAACACATAGAGAATTAATTTCTCTTTGTAGTAAAAGAGTTTGTTTTTGCTTATGTGTTTTATGTGTGCATAGCTGTGAACACATTCCTGCTGGCATAACCCCAAATTAGTGAGATGGCTCAAGTGCAAGAATTATTGGATACACAACGCAGCATGGAGGCCTCCCTGACGTCACGCATGGACATGTATGAGAAATCACTGAAGACTGCTACCAGCGAGGTATATAAGCCTGATTTGGTTGAATTATCCCAAGACTTTAACAACTTCAAGTCTATGGCCTGGTCTTTGTTGAAAGCAATGCGCTCCCAAATCCAAGCCTTGCTACTTCAAGTGGATGAAATAGATACTTACAACCGGAGGAATGCTTTACTATTCAGCGGTGTTCCAGAGTCTGACGGTGAGGATTGCGCTTTGGTCATACTCAACACTGTAAACACTGTCATGAACCTGGATGATATTGACTTGAAAACTATTCAGCTTTGTCATCGCTTAGGCGCTAAGAAGCCTACTGGATGCCGTCCAATCCTAGTACGTTTCACTAATATTCAAATCCGCAATCATATCTGGAGGGAAAAGAAGAGGCTTAAATCATCTCCTACGGTGATCAGTGAATTTCTAACTAAGCCCAGACAAGCAGTTTTCTCTGCCGCTCGTCTGCATTTTGGTATCAGAGGTTGCTGGACTCGGGATGGCTCAGTGTTTGTGAAGCTCCCCAATAATGACCGCATGCGTATTGCGTCAATAGAGGGGCTAGACGCTTTGAAAAACAAATATCCAGCCGTACAGTCGAGCTCAACTCCCAACTCGTCTACGCAAGCACCCTCGCAGCCGCAGCCCGGAACATCGGCGTCGACGGCCGCTGCGGCCTCCGGACGCTTCCCGCCGCCTCCACCAGCGACTCGTAGCAAGACTGCTGCCTCAGCCACAGCCACAGCTGTGGCTTCAGGCCGCAGGGCCAACAAGTAGCAAGCGGACAGCGGTACCAAGCGGCTAATTCCACCCATATTATGGTTAAACGAACGCATGATCATCACTGCTCCAATGTTACGTCGATGATATGAGAAGCTTTTTCAACGAAATGTAAATCAACCCGCTTCTATCACATCTTTTGTTTTTCGCTGACATTCATTCACTATTTGATAATTTTGATAATATGTTCCATCACCCGTTCTATTTTCCCAGCATTTGAAGCATTGTTTGTTTGTTTATTTGATTACTGTCACTGTCAGTTTGAATGTTAATTAAACGTCTATAATGTCAGACAACTGTCAAAACTATTCACGAGTCTAATGTAAACAATGTACACAACACAATAATGTTCTCAAAGCTAAATATGTATTACAAAGTCAGCTAAAATAATACTAAACTTATATCGTAGATACATAATAGTTTTAGGCTCTTTTTATATCATGTCATGCCGCTTCCTCATATTATTCTTGTTTATTTCCTAGGTAATAATTTCAGTTGCCAGCAGGATGTGCAAAAATATGTTGTTGTAAGTGTACACTTTTAGGTATACTTAACAAATAGCAATAGCAGCTATTATACATAAGTAAATTTTATAGATTATAGGGATCTACTATTTTTAATTTATACACTTTTTCTTTTAACATTTAAAGATTTTAGAGATATATATTAGTTTAAACCCTGATTTTATTTTAGGAATACATTTATATTCTTTTATATTATATATTATATTGGTTTAGCAAGGTTTGGATAATCTTTGTATACCAGGATTATTCTGCCTTTTATAGGTACATTATCATATAATTTTACAAGTATATAAATATTCTTTATTCATATAGTTTAGGTAAGCACTTCAATTTAGAAGGTATTTTATATAAAATTCGTATCTATTGTAACAATGACTAGTAGTAATGATGACTCTTTTTTAACAGCTGAATCCATATCTGAAACTTCTTTTGAGAGTGTGAGCGATGATGCACTTACACTGGGGGAGTCCTTGAAAATTGCTTTTGCTGATTGCTCAAAGTCGCTCAAGATATGCCATATAAACGCACAAAGCATACCAGCACACCTGTCTGACCTATTGGAAGCTTTTAGCTCTGGCTGTGTTGATGCGATCCTGGTATCTGAAAGTTTTCTCAAACCCACTCTCCCATCTACTTTTTTCCCTCTCCCTGGATATGTACTTGTACGTAATGATCGCACAGGAATGGGCTGTGGCGGGGTGGCGATATATATTAAAAGTGATTATCCATTTAAAATCGTAAACCAATCACCCTCTCTCTACAGCGCATCTCCTGAGTATTTGTTTCTCGAGGTTGACATTGGTGTCAAAGTATTGCTGGGTGTAGTTTACTGTCCTCCAACTATAGATTACTTCACTAAGTTGGAGACAGTTCTGGAAGACTTAACAGCTGACTACACTCACACCATTATATTAGGGGATATCAACACTTGTCTTCTCAAAGCTGATTCAAGATCAAAAAAACTTATCTCTATTATTGAATCTGTCAACCTTAACATAATTAATTCTCTCCCCACTCATCATTCTTCTACCTCCGATACACTCCTCGACCTCATCATAACTTCTCAGACTGACCGTGTACTTGTACACGGCCAACTTAATGCTCCTGCGTTTTCTCACCATGACCTTATTTTCTTAGCCTATAAAATTCGACCACCCAAATGCAAACCAGTTACGATCAAATTACGCAATTTCAACCGCATAGATGTTAATAAACTTAATGTCGCTACCTCTAACGTGAACTGGACGGTAGCTGAGGAGATGGTTACAGTAGGGGAGAAAGTTTCTTTCCTTAATTCCAACATTATTGAACTTTTCAATCAACATGCGCCTATTCACCAGATCAAAATCAAACGCCCATCCTCGCCTTGGATCAACGACGCTATACGCAAGGCTATGGCTAGAAGAGATCATGCGTTTCGGAAGTATAAGCTTCTCAGGTCGGATGACCACTGGGCATCTTATAAATGGCTGCGAAACCGATGCAACCTATTGGTCCGTAATGCTAAAAAGCGCTATATTGCCGAACAAATAGAACTCGCTACGCCCGCTGGTATTTGGAGATTCCTCAGGTCACTTGGGATTGGCAAGCAATGTGTTGATTCTCAACTCACTATAGATCTGAACGCCTTGAATGTTCACTTCACTACTAGATGTAAGCTTGCTCCATCTGCTAAAACTGATGCTATTTATGAGTTATCTTGCCTTCCTATAGCTAATACTCAACCTTTCTCTTTTACCGCTGTCAGTGAAGACAGAATTAAAAAAATTTTGCTGTCGTTCAGATCTAATGCTATAGGCAGTGACAATATCGGACGTATCATGATTTCTTTTATCATTCAACAAATTCTCCCCACTGTCACCCACATCATCAATTTTTCTCTTTCCTCTTCGCAGTTTCCCGACCAATGGTGTATGGCCCATGTAATCCCACTCCCCAAAATTTCCAATCCTACTGCCCTTAATCAATTTCGCCCCATCTCTATACTTCCATTTTTCTCTAAAGTAGTTGAATCAGTCGTGCATAGTCAAACTACTCAGTTTCTTTCAGACAATCATCTTTTTAATCAGTTTCAATCAGGCTTCAGAAAGGGACACAGTACTACCTCAGCCCTTGTAAATGTCACAGAAGATATTCGGGCTAATATGCAAAACTCAAAGATAACTGTTTTAGTGTTAATTGATTTCAGTAGTGCTTTTGATGCCGTAGATCATGATCTTTTGCTAGCTCTTCTCCCTCGTCTTAATTTTGCACCTTCAGTTGTAACTTGGTTCTCTTCTTATTTAAAAAATCGTCGTCAGAGAGTGCGTAATGGTGATGCCTTCTCTGAATGGCGTGATATTGAGGCAGGTGTACCACAAGGAGGAATATTATCTCCTTTGCTCTTTTCCCTCTTCATTAATGTTCTTTCTCTAAATCTCCGCAGCCAATATCACATGTACGCCGATGACCTTCAACTCTATTACCCCGCTTCTGTAGATAACCTAGCCAGTGCCATTGATGTCCTTAATGACGACCTCTCTCGTTTGCTCGCATGGTCAACTCGATTTGGCATTAAAGTCAATCCAAATAAATGTCAAGCCATCATGATAGGCAGTTCTCGTCAGCTTTGTAGAGTAAGTCTCTCTAGTGTCCATAATCTCTATTACGATAGCTCTTTAATACCCTTCTCATCCACAGTCAAAAACCTTGGAATCTTATTTGACAATAACCTAAACTGGTCACCTCATGTGAAAGAGATATCTAGAAAGTTCTATGCCACTCTACATTCTATTTTACGCCTTAAAAACTTCCTACCTATTTCTTCAAAAATATCTCTTGTCAATTCGCTGCTGATCCCAATCATCGACTATGCCGACGTTGCCTTTTTGAATTTGACGGAGGAACATCTTAATAAGCTCGACCGTCTCCTCAACACCTGTATTCGCTTCATTTATAACCTGCGGAAATACGACCACGTCAGTGAGTTTCGTGCCAAACTTAAATGGCTCCCGATTCGCGAACGCAGAAACCTTAGAACTTTGTGTCTTCTTTTTTCTGTCTTGAGGGATCCGCTCTCACCGTGTTACTTAAGGGATCGTTTTAAGTTTCTGACAGAGGCCCATAGTCGATCTCTAAGGTCAGATGACAATCTCTGTTTGTTTACCCCGTCCCATCACACCTCTGTCCTATCCAATTCCTTCTCTGTCGTGGCGGTAAGGCTCTGGAATGATCTGCCGCTGAATATCAAACAAACGGACTCCAGAGAGTCCTTCAAAAGATTGGTTCGTGAGCACTTCCTAAAGAAGTTATATTAAGTTCCCTTTTCCTTAACATTCTGGATTATGATACGGATTTATATTTATGTTTATATATTTATATGGGTAAATGAATGTAGGTATATCATTATGTATTAGGTATGTCATTTATATTTATGTATATATTTGTTAGGTATTTATTTAACAGATAGAATATTAGTTTAATATGTAAAATATTTTGTGTAATTTATTTATTTTTATGTATTCTTAGGTATTTTATTTTGATTGTAGTAGGATTAGGTATTATATTTAGGTAAGTACATCTTGGTTTTTTTCTATATAACACGCCTCACCATCTTTCTGCACATCCAGGAAGACTGGCAGACAATGCTCTTAGCATTAAGTCCTCCTAGCACTAAGCTTTGTGTGAAATTTTTAAATAAATAAATAAATAAATAAATAAATAAAATATAATGTTTTTCCCGCCAACGGCCGAATTAAATGAGGCTAGTATAAATTAAGGTGGTAGAGATTAACTATTACAATAAGACCCGTACATCGGTATACAATTAATGGAAAGGTAAACCTTGTTATAATGGATAAAACCTACTTATTTTATCGTGGTTTACTAGGCTCGTATAATCTGAGTATTAGCTGTACTTATGCTCTGTTGATACTGTTATTGTTACGTAAAATGGATCTCAGTAACGTTTAGGTACCCATCAAATGTAGTTTTAGTATTGCTGTTGCGGTTTACATTTTGTTATACATTGCTGCCAATCAGTATTAAAGCTCCAACACGACAGCCTCTTGAGAAGTAAGGTACATCATATAAAAAATAATGTCAACTACCTTATACCCGCTTAAATAAGCATTATTAAGAAGTCAGGGACTGCAATATGAAGAAAAAATAAAAAAGGGCAAAATAAAGAGTTCCAGCTCTATTCTATGTAAATCTCTGTCGTAACAGGTCGTCTTTCTTGAAAAATAAGACGTAGTCACAGATTATATAACACGAAGTACGTCGTGAAGATTCACTAATTTAAGTGTAGATACATGTTATTTACTGTGTACTGGTATCAATGTTACTGATTACTACGGGTGTTCTACCTTACATGGAATATGTAAAAAGATACTGTAAACGCTGAAACAAATATACAAAGTATAATCAATCAGTCGGAATATGAAATGAGTGTAATACTTTATTATTTTTTATAATATTTTATTTATTAAAATTGTAGATGTAGGTACAACAATTACTTACCTACTTCACATAATTGTTTAGATTTAAGGTACAATTGTAATAGGTTTTATTATACTTTATTAATATTTTAGGTAAGCTATAAGTTTCACCAAATAAGAAATAAGAAGTAAAAGTAAAGTGAAACTTTAATTTGAACCCGTTGGAAAAAAAGATCAACCTGTGAAAATTAGGAGGGCTACGCAAAAAGGGATGGAAAAATATCACCAATTTTTATGAATTGTCGGGAACCGCCAAAGGTTTCATAAACCCAAGGCCATTTCAATCAATCCCTTTCGATTTTACCCAAACCTGACTTACGTGAGTCGGTGTCGGAGTGACAAAGGTCGGGTGTCACCGTTTGCTTTCGTTGACTTGGAACATCGAAGCGGCTTTTGGGCCCCCTCTAGGATTTGCGATGTGTAACGCTAAGAGTCCCCGCAGACTGCAGACTTTTTATCGGCCGATAGTTTGGTCGGCTTCTCAATCAGTATGAAGACTGAATCACTGTAATGTGCGCATCTGCATACATCTTCATACTGATTAAGAAGCCGACCAAACTATCGGCTGATAAAAAGTCAGCAGTTTGCGGGGGACCGAAGAGTGCGAATCTGCACGCAAAATGTGAACCCCGACAATATTTATAAACAAATTTACTTTCTTATACAGGATGTTCACGAGGTTGGAAACGACGCTTGATCAATTTTTGACCTACTTGCAAACTTGAAATTGGATACGGTATTCATTTTTCTCCGCTCTTGTACAACGTTGAACGTACAATATTCAGAGCTTTGAAAGCAGTATCGTGAAATTGTTACTATCAAACCTGTGATTTTCATTTAATTTTATACCTGCAGCAAAAAAATCTATTTAAAAATGCCAGGCTGCAATTTTTAACGTGGACGTTCTGTTTTTGGTGTTATGACCGAGTTGGAAAAAAATAGAACACACATAATATCACAATAGAGCTGGTGAATGATAGGTAGGTACGTGTTGTTTTTATATATAGGCTGTTAAAAATTCCTTAAATAAATCAAAATTCCTTGCAAAAAATTAATTACTTACAAATAAGTTTAAAAATTGATTAAAACTATCTGCTCTCCACAGGACTAAAACTAGCGTAATTAATAATGAATGAATGAATAAAAAATGAATAAGGCTGGACAATCCACACACCAGCATCTAGCCCCAAGCTTAGCAGAGCTTGTGTTATGGGTGCTAGAAGAATGACATACCTATCTAATACAATACATTACATAGATACTACTTACTTACTTACTACATAGAGATAGATATTTTTTATTATAGGTACATGTAAAAAATGCTAATGACGCTGCTTAATTTTTCATGTTTGTTACTTTGTTTAAAGCGTAGCAGATGCTCCGGCAATACAATCAGGTAAAAATAAGGCACCAAAACGTCCGGTATGTGTGGAATTTGATAGAGTTTGGGGACAAATTCAACGTGAACTGTCCCTAGCTCGGATGACTCGGCTGAACAAAGGAATACGTATCACACAGATACGGTTTCGGTAAAATTGATATTGCTGTTTCGCCATACACGCCGGTTCAATTTGACAAATTAACTCGGATTCTTGTCCATCAGACTTGAATAAAATGCTGTGTTGAATTCAGAACAATTTTTGAGCTCAAAATATTATTAGTATTAGTAATCTAGTTCACATAGTGCAAGCGTTGCTTAGTTTGGAACTAGAGCGAATGTGTGAAATCTTCATGTTTATTTATAGTAAATTATTTAAAGTAGCATCGTTAGGTCGCAAAGCTTAGATGATAAGGAGAAAAAAAAATTATATAACATAATACCTTTCATCATAGGTGGGGGAAGAATCCCCTCTTGGGCTCCCCTACTATTATGTTTTTATTATATCTCTCGTTTTTCTAAGTCGTGATTTGACAACGGTGAGGAGTTTTACAAGGTAAATTGTATACGGATTTACATCGGAAAGTGTCACTGCTCAATTAATATAAGCTCACATAATAGTAGTGGGTTCGATATCCATAAATAAAAAATGATGTATGTAGCATGCAAACATTGATCTGTGTTTTGTTCAGGTTCACAAAAAAATAATCTCTTGCGTAATTATTCCTTCAGCAATCTCGTTCTTCTTAGTATGAAATGTAGATACACACTTATGTAACACTTACTTATAAATAAGTGTTCAATTATATATTATACGCCTTAGCAAAGCTCATAAATACTAAAATGTGTTAATTAAGATGAGAAAATTTGGTATTTATTTAACGATAATTACTGTTGATAACTAACGTAAACATAGTTCTAAAACCACTTCAGAATTCCGTGTCAAACAAATTGAGTTCTACGTATAATATTGCAACTTTGCCAACAAGTATTCAATTTAGCATCTGTTAGTAAACCGGAGGCCGTATCCTAGCCTCTCAAAACCTAGCAGGTTTTAAACCGCGTTCATTTTCTATAGTAACTCATCGGTATTCTGCGCCATTTCTTGTAGACTTATGTGTCTGTGACGTTACTATTGATAGGATTTAATACAGCTCAGTCACATCAGTCCACCAGAAAAGCCACAGAATACGGATGAGTTACTATAGAAAATGAACGTGATTTAAAACATGACAGGTTTTGAGAGACTAGGATACGGCCACAGGGTGTTATTATAACATAAGGCCGTGTGTCTGTGACCTAACTTTTCCGAAAGTCACGACTTCAACGTGGATTTTTGAAAGGACTTGGAAACATTGTTAACAAAGGATTGTTAACAATGTTTAATATTCAAAATCATGGGGATCTTTAGAAAGTCTCAAAATACCCATCATGGGGTTCATTTTCGGATTTTGCGATTGACCAATCAGTACCTTATCCGAAATTTTTAATGAAGCTATACAAATAATTAGTTCGCATTAATTAATGTGGATCTTCAAACAAGAGTCTTATTCTTAATGATAACATATAACGAAGAGGATCCGTAAAGTTTTTCCAAGGCCGGAAGTTATTATTTTTTTGTTAAATAAACATGTTTTCTATGTAAATGGTGAAGATAAGAAAACTCGGGTGAATTTGGTTACGGAATGGCTTTATAAAAATATTAAGGAAACAAATTGCGCTATCCATCAAAGATTCACAAACTTGCTATGGTGTTTTGTAACGTTATTGATGATGTTAATTATATATACAAAAATAGCATACACAATAATAGATAACTCTCTAATGTTCACCACACACAAATAAAATAAAGAACTTAAATAAGTAGTAATTTATGGCATCACAATGGGCGGTCTTATCGCTGAGAGCGATCTCTTCCAGGCAACCGAAGTGAGATTAAAATAGTAAAAATAATGGTAGTAACTAGGCAGTACCTTTTTGCCCGCTCTTCTAGGCTCTGATCGCGTGGAACTGGCACTAGACTAGAATCACCTAGTAAATGACGATTCTAAATAATCTTGTTATTACAGAATAATAATTGACCTTGACTATAGTCGGTTTTCAGAACTATTATTTGGTAGCATATTTATTTATTTAAATAATAGGCGGAGTGATAAGACAGGTGTATATCAGCATATATGATCGTCATCTAAATGTAACTGAGTTTTACAAAGATAACTACCAAGTTAACTTACTTTATAGTACATTGCGCGTCAACCTTCAGCGAACAGCCGAACGTTGCAGCGCCACTACGCAGTGTATAACAAATACACCGCACTTTTTCACCCTGAAGAAGATTAGACAAGCCACGTTGTAGTGCGGGAAAACCTTGGATGGCAGCTCATTCCATACTTTATGGATCATATTTCTACATATTTTAGTATTATGACATTGCCTATTTAGAAGTTAAGTGCCTTAGAATATTTTTTACTTGAAACGTACAGAAAGCAGAGATTTCTTTCTGCAATAGATTTAAACAAATATTTATCTAGAAAAACTTTGGCTGTGATTTTTAGGACATCCCAACAAAATGTTATTGACATACTTATTTAATTTTGCGGAACCGTACAAAGATTAATGAGAAAATATTTAGTCTAGCCTGATTGCTATATGAAAAACTAACTAGTTTTTGCTAAGAGAATCACCCCATCTGTGACTCCGTCTTGCGGTCCTAAGCTGGCCACATATCAGTGTGTATAGAGATTACCAGTTAAGTAGTTAACTGCTAACTAAATATTCTATTCCGGGAGAGTATCTACTGAATTACAGACGCATTTGCAGAATGAACTTAAGGGTACACATATACGCCGACACCTACACAACACCAATATCAAAAAATCTAATCAAGAATAGTTCATTGGGAACAACCAAAACTTAGGTCTATGAACAAAATTTGAAACGATGCTGGCTACAAAAGCTGTAATAACTAAATATGTATATAGGATTTATAACATAAAATAAAAAAAGGGGTGCATGGAAAGAGCCTCCTCGTGGCGCACACCGGTAACAGCTAGGCACGGTAAAGCAGTGTCTAGTCTGGCTAATCTTTCCAACACGATGCTACAACAAAATACAGTTGTAGCATCGACACGATAAGAAGATAACATAAAATATATTTTAAATCTCAAACTCAAATATTTCGTAAAACAAGGATCATTTCAAATCATATACATATACTTATAACATACGTCATACATACCTAGGTACTAGGTGATTCTAGGCGCCAGTTCCCACGACTCGATTTGTTAATAATACATATAACGGAAACAAGACAATTTATTTCATAAATATTTTAAAACGAAATTACTTGTTAGTTTTTTGTAACTCTTCTATTTTTAATATTTGCATAATTTGAAGTAAATTGAAGATCTATTTATTAAGAATGTAAAATCTTTCATAAATAGATACACAATTAACTTAGGTGATATCTATAGCTAAGAGAAATAGATAAACACAATCCAGTGCAGGTTCTCATTAAGCTTAGCTGTCCTAATTGACAGGTGAAGCGATACGCGACGCATTGATCGCAAGGTATAGGAGTTTGAACCTGTGCAGTAGGTCTACCATGAGTTGTCACAGTAAAATCGCCTGACTTTACTACAGTAGTTACGTCAATATTAGTATTACGAATTTTAGTACCCAACTATCCGCTAGAGGCGCTGTACAAATTTTCATACATTTTTTTAACTACAGACGCTAGCGAGTATAGTAAATATAGTATAGTAAAAACTCATGGTAGAGCTACTGAGCACGAATAAATGAGACAATCGTAAACGTATCGAAACAGTGAGGTATTTTTTTAAAATAAATAAATACTCACAGACAATTCGCATATCACGCTCTAGTCCCAAATTAAGTAAAACTTGTACTATGGGAACTAGACTGCTAATAGACTTCATATATCTACATATTTTTTTAATTATACATTTTTTTTTATACATATACATAATTTTGTAAATAAATACATAGAATACATAGTGTGTTACTATGTATTCTATGTATTTATTCACACACAGAACGAATATTTATGTTCATCACATAGATATTTGCTCTGGGGTGGGAATCACAGCATGGAAGGCAGAGCTACTACCAACTGAGCTGTGACCTGTGACGCCTGTCAATAACTGTATTTGATATGCACTGCGCGTCAACATCAACTTTACTGTTGAACGTTGCAAAGTTACCGCGCAGTGTATATTAAATAAGTTACGTATACGATTCATACATTTATTCGTGCTCATCCCTTTGAAACTAAATGCTAGCAGCAGAATTAAATAACTAACTTGTTCATAACATACTCAGTTAGTCTGGATCTGAAATCTTAGAGATATTCTGTTTGCACTAGTTTAGATTCGTAGTACGTATTGAGTATAATCTAATTATTTAACAATATATTTGTGACGTCCAGCAGTGGAGTGATATAAGCTGGCGATGTTGATGATGGATAATATATATTATTATTCATTTATATTTTAAAAAATTAAAGCAGATGGTATGTTATTATTAATCCTATATTATCATTTTGTTATTAATCCTCACAATATCTTTAAATTATATCCTATGTGTAATTCTAATGTATGAGCTACATTATTGTAAAGTTTCATTGGTATGTTGTTTATTGCTATGTAGGTAGGTATTTAGGAATAAATGAAAGGTCCGTCTTACTCGGTAGCTAGTTTATTACTGGGGTTGCCCGCAGTGTAATACACAAGATATAGAACATCCCTCCAACATTAATTTGGAAACCTGTAACAATCGATATTTTAACATTATAATCTAAAATTACAACATGTTATTACCTAGAATACCTATTTACAAATTACACATTATGCTACCTGAAACTACTTAAAAATATTTCTTATAGCTAATAGGTTTTCTAAGCCGCTTAGAGCGCTCGAAAGGACTGCCGGCTGCGTTAGAAATACCTGGACTGTTATCCTCAATACGACCAGCACTCGGTCCAGCCGTTCGAGTCTCTTTTACCACCTCTTCGCATGCCTCCGCCCACTCATCATTGTCAGCATCCTCCTCTACCTGCACGGTATCAGCTGTACTCGCTACATTAGCAGCCGCCGCGACCCGCACCCCACTCTCCTCCACAGCGGTGGCCGATAGACCTGATGGCGGAGACGCGGGCGGCGGCGGCGGCGGCGGCGTGGCGGGTGGCTGCAGCGCGAGGAGCGGAGGCCGCGCGAGGGGCGGCGGCGGCGGCGACGCTCTCGGCACCGGCGGCGGCGGGGGTGCCGGCCCACCAGGACCGGGAGCGTCCCCGCTGCCCCTATTATTGATATCTGCATTGTTTTCGCTTACATTAATAAACTTTCTCATTTGATCTATATGCCTTTTGCAATTTGTATCATAATCATTAAAATATATTTCATACAATCGTGTTCCTAGAATCTTTTTAACAATTCCTATGCTCCAAACACCTTTCCTTGCTATGAACCACTTAGCCCACACAGTCTCGCCCACTTCAAAACATCTGTTAGGTTTTAATACCGCATGGTTTGACCTATCGACTGATTTGTTTTGCGGTAGAATTAAATCTAGCTTACACCTCAAATTACGACCCATCATCAGCATAGCCGGAGTGAAACCGGTAGCGCAATGTATACTGTTTCTAAAATCAAACAAAAAACTCTGTAATCTACTAATGACTTCTCTCTGGCAATATCCTTCTGAAAACATGCATTTAATCATTTTTTTACAAGTTTTTACAGAATTTTCTGCTTGACCGTTGCTAGCTGGGTGATAAATTGGAGATGTAACATGTACAATGCCGTTATTTTGACAAAACGTGTGAAATTCTGCTGAGCTTATTTTAACATCATTATCCGACACAATAACATTAGGTAAACCGAACCTAGAAAACAACTCTTTTAGTTTTTGAATAAGCGCATGCGTGGAAGTGCCTCGATCCATGTGAATACATTCCAGCCATTTGGAAAACGCATCAACAACAATAAGATAAACCGCCTGTCCTATCGACATATAATCTATGTGAATGCGGTGCCAGGGCGCGGGGGGGCGCGGCCAGGGCGCGGGGGGCGCGGCCGGCGGCGCGCTGCGCACGGCGGCGCACGCGTCGCACGCGCCGACCCATCGCTCGATATCGCCGTCGATACCCGGCCACCACATTCTACTGCGAGCTGCGCTTTTTGTTTTCACTATGCCAAAATGCGCAGAATGCAGCTCCTTTAACATTCTTTCCCTATAAACCGTCGGAATCACTATTCTATGACCGCGGAACAAACAACCGTCTATCACCTCCAGATCAGTTTTACATTGAAAATATGGCGCTATTGATTTACAAATTATTTTCCTAGGCCAACCATTACTCATATATTTTGTTACCGTTTTTAGCACTTCATCGGCTGCAATTTCACGTTTGATATCACTAAATAATACCGGTTCTACGCTCGCTTCTAAGAAAAGAAAATACCTTGAGCTTCCTCCGTCTTGCTTATCTCCACTGATTGTAGACGATAACGGTGATCGAGAGAAATAGTCCGCTACCTCATTGTTTTTACCATCAATATATTTAGGAATATAATTATAAGCAGATAAAATAATTGCATATCTTTGAAGCCGTAATGCCGCTGTCACTGAAACGCCGTTACCTTTCCCGAATATAGAAAGCAAGGGACGGTGGTCGGTCTTCAAAACGAAAGGTTCTTGACGCCCATACAGATATTGGTGGAAATGTTTAACCCCAAAAATAATAGCAGTCGCTTCTTTTTGAATTTGACTATAATTCTTTTCACTCGCCGATAACGACCGAGAAGCGAATGCAATCGGACGCTCACGCCCGTCGGCGTCGAGATGCGCCAGCACGGCGCCCAGCCCGCCCGGGCCCGCGTCGACCGTCAATACAAGCGACGCGTCCGGCTCAAAATGCGCTAGCACTCGCTCGCTGGCCAACGCGCGCTTCACGCTGGCGAACGCCGCCTGCTGGCGCTCTCCCCACTGCCACTCCGCGCCTGACCGCAGCAGTTCGTGCAATGGATTCAGTAAAGCCGATGCCGCCGGAATAAAATTTCTATAATAATTCACTACACCTAAGAAACGTTTGACTCCTAACACATCGGTAGGCGCAGGTGCTCCTAAAATAGCTTCGACCTTGGTCGGACAAGTTTTCAATCCGTTTTTATCTATAACATAACCTAAGTATGTCACACTCTTTTCAAAGAAAACACATTTGTCCTTTTGTAAACGCAATCCCGCGTCTTGTAATCTACACAGAACCTCGCGCAATCTTGACAAATGTATTTCCTTCGATGGTCCCGTTATACAAATATCGTCCAACCACACACTGACCCCATCTAACCCGGCTAACAATGTTTCCATTGCTTTCTGAAAAATGGCAGGTGCGCATGCTAAACCGTACACTAAACGTGTGTAGGTAAATAAACCTTTGTGCGTATTTATGGTTGTCAGCTTTTGAGATGAAACGGATAATTTAAATTGATTGTATGCATTACTCAAATCTATTTTTGAATAATTTTCACCGCCCCCTATTTTAGAAAACACTTCCTCTATACGTGGTAATGGGTACTTATCAATTTCTAAATCTTTATTCAAGGTACAGGAAAAATCTCCAGCAATTTTTAATTTTCCATTTTCTTTCAACACTGGCACTATGGGCGTGGCATATTCTGAATAATTAACTGGCATAAGTATACCTAAACCTACTAATCTATCAAGTTCTTTGCTAACTTTGTCTCTGAGAGCAAAAGGTACTGTGCGCGGTTTGAAAAACTTTGGTGTTGCATTTTCTTTTAACTTTAAATCAACTTCAAACTTATTGAAACATCCTAACTCATCTTTCCAAACGTCTGGATACTGTAACAATAGCCGTTGCACTTCATCGCTGCACTTATTCTTACATATTATGTTATTATTAGCAGTGGAAAAATAAATTTTAAACTTTTTCATAAAGTCACGACCCAGGAGCGGTGGGCCTCCATTTTCCAAAACATATATTTTAATTTTTTCTAAGGAGTCTGAATATTTAACTGTAGGCACAAAATATCCTAAGGGTGTAATCTTATGACCATTATAGAGGCACATTTTTAAATCACTTTTATGTAAACCATGATTAGAAAAATATTGATAATACAAGTTCTTCGAAATTACAGTACTTCCGGAGCCAGAATCTAACTCCATACACAAATCAACACCGCACACTGAAACATTTAGTTCAATTGGTTTATAGTCAACATACCTCAAGTTAAAAAGTTCACATTCGCTGCAGTCCCCTTCTTGGCACCTGTCCGTCTCCTCCAAGCCGATATTATGCAACTTAGATTTTCTAGCCGCACACAACTTTTTTAAATGACCCTTCTCACCACAAACTAGACACTTGTAGTTTTTGAATCTACACTTGGCCGCACTGTGATTTCTCAAACCGCACACTTTACACCGCTCTTCGTCGTTATTGCCCGCCGCAGCAGTGCCGGCGCCGGCGGCCGGCCGGCGCGCCGCACCAGCCGCGCCCGCGCCGCCCGCGCGCACGTGGAAAACCGGCTCCTCCTTGACGACGACGGCGGCACCCGCGCTGACGGCGCCCGCGCCATCAGCGCGCGCCTGCCGCGCACACGATGCCTTCTGTGCGACCTCCACAGCCTGCCCGAGCGTCAGTGTTTTTGAGTCGCTCTCGAACAGTTTATCCCGTTCATGTCCCGATCTGAAGCCTAGCACGAAACGGTCACGCAGAAGCGTGTCCAGCTCCGTACCGAAATCGCAGTACACGGCTAGCCCTCGCAGCCGCGCCGCCCATTCCTCGATGCTTTCACCATCGGATCTCATCGCCTCGTAGAACTTCGCCCGGTCGGCGAATGTTGACCTTTTAGGCGTGAAATGCTTGTCTAATACAGTCACTAGCCCACTATAATTTATGTCCTCGAGTTTCTCCGGATGCACGAGGTTCCGGAGCAGACGGTAGGACTCGTCCGATAAATGCGTCAGCAAAACTGCACTTTTGTTAACCTCTGAGATGTTATTCAACTTCACAAACTGCGTCAACTTGCCGTAAAATACTTCCCATTCGTGAATTTTATAATCGAAAACGTTTAGGTTTCCCAGAAAATTCGCCATTGCACAAAAATGTGTGTAAAATCCCGGCCTCGTCGTCAAATGCTATGTAGGTAGGTATTTAGGAATAAATGAAAGGTCCGTCTTACTCGGTAGCTAGTTTATTACTGGGGTTGCCCGCAGTGTAATACACAAGATATAGAACATATTGTCTTAAACTTTTGTAATATAAGCGCCTGATTGTAACCACACTGTGGATAATTAAGAGCGATGTTCTCTAACACAAGTATTTTTATACTTATAAGAGAACATCCACATTGTCATAACTTTAAGTATTTTTGGTTACAGAAATAAACATTTTTTCATTTTTTTCATTTTTTTTTTCATATGAATTCAGTAGATTTTGCGTGAAAGAGTTACAAACATACATCCATCCATCCACAAAAACTTTCGCGTTTATAATAGCAGTAGGATTACACCTCAGTTTTACACCGGAAATAAATTTGAAAATGTGGTATTCGTGCAGTACGTTATACTCAAAACGTATAAAGCATTAAAATAATTAAATTATGAAGTCTTTGCCAAGACGTTTAACGTCCCACATAAGACAGAACGACATAATTAAGTTAGCTATTTGTAATGCCGCACCACGTATTCTTGATATTGGGAAGACGTGGTGTTTTGGGAAACTGAAGCGAGTTTGCGCCTGTCTACATTAACTAGGTACACTCTAAAAAGGACTTTATTACTCTAATTTACATTTCAAAATAGCTTATTTATTTATCATCATCATTTTATTATCTATAACATAAGATATGATAATTCTTTATTTGTCCCCAAAAACACACAAACTTATAACAAAAATAAATAAAAATAAGTACATAAGTAAGCAAGTGCACATACTAGGATGATACGGTATAATGAAAGAAGAAAATATATATAATATAGTCTATCAAGTAGATGTGTTTACTGTCCTAACTGCACAAGTCGCGGTAAGGTTACTGTCAAACTTCTGATCTGTCAATGTCATGTGTACATTTACGGCGGGAATACGACAGAGGGCAAGTCACCAAGAGGCGGAGGCAACGGGCGGACCGGTAAGTACCATCTTGGTGCAGTGTTAATTAGATACAGAATTTTACAAACTTTTCAAACTTCAAACTTCAAAATCATTTATTCAATAAAATCACAAGGATCACTTTGAAACGTCTTACATACTAGATGATTCTAGGCGCCAGTTCGTCGCGACCAGTGTCTAGAAGAACTGGCAAGAAACTAGACCTGGATTCTAGCGTTTTTTTCATATGATCCTTCTTACAATTGTTTAATATAGTTGGAGCTAGTTCGTCCCAAGCTTGCTTGTCTTCTAAATAGTCAGATATTTTATAATATGCTTTTGATAAGAGTTTTCGTTTTATTACGTTTTTGAACTTGCCAATCGGCAATTGACAAACATAGCTTGGGACTATGTTATAGAAGCGTACACATTGCCCTTTAAAAGATTTATTTACTTTGGTGAGCCTAGTAATGGGAACAGCGAGTTTATCCTTATTTCTTGTGTTAACATTATGATTGTCGCTTTTTTTAGCAAAAAGATTAATATTTTTTCGAACATACATTAAGTTTTCGTAAATGTACTGACAAGGCACTGTCATTATGTTTATTTCCTTAAATTTATTTCGTAGCGATTCTCTGGGACCCATGTTATAGATTGCACGAATAGCTCGCTTCTGCAACACAAATACGGTATTTACATCTGCAGCATTCCCCCACAACAAAATGCCGTATGACATAATGCTATGAAAGTAGCTGAAATAAACTAGTCTAGCTGTGTCCACGTCTGTAAGGAAGCGGATCTTTTTGACTGCATATGCTGCAGAACTAAGCTTTCTCGATAATTTGTCTATGTGTGGGCCCCATTGAAGTTTATTATCTAAGGTTATTCCTAAAAACACTGTGGTGTCCACTAGATCTATGTTTACATCTTTAATTTTGACATTAGCTAGCGATTGTGTGACATTTGGTAAAACAAATCGTATACATTTAGTTTTTTTTTCGTTTAATAATAAGTTGTTTACATTGAACCAGTTTACAACTTTTGAGATTGTATTATTCACGTCGTCATAATTTGTTTGTCGTCGTTCCAATTTGAACAAAAGTGAAGTGTCATCTGCAAACAGTACAATCTCGTGATCATCTTTAACTACTCGTGGTAGATCATTGATGTAAACTAGAAACAAAAACGGTCCTAGTATTGATCCTTGTGGTACACCCATTTTCACCACAGATCCCGGAGAACGTTTCCCATTTACGTCAACTCTTTGAATTCTGTTGCTTAAATAAGAAGACAGAAGTTCCAGAGCAACACCCCTAACACCATAGTGGTTTAGTTTCCTGACCAACGTTTCATGATGCACACAATCAAACGCCTTGGATAAGTCACAAAATATACCCAAGGCGTCATTTGATTGCTCCCAGTTTTCAAAAATATGTTTTATCAACTCAATGCCTGCGTCGGTCGTTGAGCGTCCCTTCGTAAACCCGAATTGTTTTGTGTCAAGTAAATTGTTATTTTCAAAATGTCTTTGTAATTGTAGAAGCATAAGTTTTTCAAAGATTTTACTAAATGTTGGTAGTACTGAAATCGGTCGAAAGTTAGTAGGGTCTGAACGGTTACCTGATTTGAATAGCGGTGTTATTTTACTATGTTTCATTAAGTCAGGAAATTTATTTTGTTACAATTATCAATCTACATAAATCGGTCCACTGCTGGACGTAGGTTTCTCCCAAGACGCGCCACTTAGCCCGGCCTTCGGCTCAGTGAATTTATTTATGCATGATGTTTTTTTAGCGAAAGAGTAAATGACTCAGCAGTGTAAAAAGGACTTTATTGCTTTAATTATACATTTCAATAGCTTGATTCCCTGATAGACTATTTATTTACTTATAGCAAAGTGTGGTCCATACAGAGATCATTATGTGCAAGAGCAATTACCGGAACAAAAAACTTTACGTCTGAGTGATGGACACAGTGCAATGAAGCAAGCAATGAATGAATCAAGGGACGTTATTCATTAATTGAGCTTTGAATCCATGCATTACTGTTAATAATTCTTGTAAAATGTAGGTTTGATTTATTATTGTTATTATTGCTTTTAATTAAGATTTGAAGAGGTAATTAATGAATAATAAGAAAGTTTATTGACTTCCGCAATAAATTCCAGTCCAGTGACTTTCGAACACTGGAACCGAGAGATAGTTCAAAAACAAAAATAACTATGGCGTCTCAGATCTCTTGAATCATTCTTTTGTATTTTACTTTGTAATTAATCATGTTGGATGTTCTTCCTCAGAGCATTTTCTCAGTAATACTGAAGAACTTAGTTTATTCTGCAGAACTGAGCCTGCTTCACTTAAACTAAGTACTTATCGTTTAAACCTTTTATTTCCTTTATTCATAAGTAAATGCACGTTATAAATGTAATTTTATTTTTACAAAATGAACAAAACCGACAATTATATCGATATTAAAAGTACATTTTGAAACATTAATCAATAAGCACTTGTCAAATTTTAATAAATAAATAAATAAATAAAACAACTTAAAAAACTAAACACCAATTATATGTTTTCGGGACTATCCCTGAAATATGACAAAAAAAATATCAAAATTGGTTTTTAGTTGGCGGAGTAATCGTCGAACTGAGAACCTCCTTTTTTGAAATCGCTTGAGAATGGTTAGTATAGTTCGAAAATGTAAAGTTACTTTGGCTTGGTACATTGTCACACTAAGCACAGCCTTTGAGGACGTGCTCAGTAAGACATCACACTGTCACTGCGTCCAACATTCTGAGACATAAATAATGCTGGACAATCCACACAACATCATCTAGCCCCAAGCTAAGCGGAGCTTGTGTTATGGGTACTAGAAGACTGACATACCTAATACAATATAATACATAGATAGATATTTATTTTTTTACTTAATGTCTTTATAATTACTTTTGACAAATAAGATAAACAAAGAAATTCTCGCGTGATATTTTTGCGATGAAACTTTTTCCGGAACTTAATTTCTTTAGTGTTTCATTGTTACGTTGAATTGTTTAAAGTTTCTTGAACTAGATAAATTAGCTTAGAGTGGCTGCTACTACTGCACCATCCGTTCTGTCTTTATTATTCTGCAGACTATGCGCGTTGCAACACTATTTATTTTTTAATTTAGCTAGGTGCAGATGTATGTCTGTACTAGCAAAAATGAAAAATATTTGTGTAATGTATTCATCATCATCCTCATCATCAAAGGCAGCCCGTACTAGCCCACTGCTGGGTAAGCCTGGATAAGCCTCTTCCCTCAAACGCCACTCTTTCCTTAAATGGGCCTTTCGCATCCTACACTGTACGGCAACGATATCGTCCATCCATCTGGCTGTTGGTCTGCCAAGGCCTCTTGTATGTCCTCTAGGGTACCATTGTAATATATTATTGAAAATTAAAACCCGTTTTTTTATTCAACCGGTGCTTTCCCGCCGCTGGGAAAAGGTATCCCTCTTTTTTCTGATTTTTTCGATCAGTCGCCGCTTCCCACTTCGCTTCCCTTTGCCAGCCTTCGTTCACTAGGGCTGGCAAAGAATACGTTGTTTTGACTACTTGTACACTTCAATGCCAAAGTTTGACTACTTGGACACTACAGTGTCAAAGTTTGACTACTTGTACACTTCAGTGTCAAAGTTTGACTACTTGGACACTGAAGTGTCAAAGTTTGACTACTTGGACACTGAGGTGTACAAGTACCAACGTTTTCTTGGTTCCGCAGGCAGTCATTGTGTTTTCAAATTAAAATGATTTTTTGCTATTATATATTTTTATATGACAAATAAAATGAGTTTAGTTTTGCATTAAGAATCTCATATTGAAGTCTTTAAAAATACGATTAGTTAATAATTAATGTAAGTACGGAAAGTAATCAGTCAGTGCACCAAACTATACCGAAGATAACTGGTTAGCAACAAGAGATAGCAATCGCCTTTATAAGTGAATGCAATCATTTCCATGTGTATGTAGTGCAAGCGTAAACTGATTATACGCACAAAGCAAGGCTATCTCTTGATTAACTGGTATTGTCCTCTAACTGGCGCGATATGGTGCTGTGGCAACTATTTGTGCATAAATGATGAGTGAAGTACATATATTATATTCAAATACCATTAATGTGGACTGGTTTTTATACCAGTTTAAACCAGAGTTAGAAAAAAAGTCTTAAAATAAGCCATGTTTTCGATTTAAAAAAAAACTCGGTATCCATAATCGAAAATCGAACTGAATTATTGAAATAAATTGGCAGCTTGTGTTTTTGAACCATTGAATTCAGTTCCTGTCAAAAATCTTAGAACTAACAACTTAATTAAAAACAGTGAGCGGCTCTTTTTTCATAGTAGTAGGTAAAAGATATACGAAATATAACATGAGTAATTGTCAGTTTCTGACACATCAGTAGCTCGATAGCGTCAGAAACTAATGCTCGTGGCGCCATGTATAATGGAATACCTCATGTGCCCCTAATTCTACCGTCAATCCCGGCTCAGGGAATAAATCACGAATTACATTACAGAAATAGATTGACACTGGCTGACGATGTTAGTGGTTGAATGAATATATTGTTTTTTTTTATGTTTTTATATAGAGTTTGGGAAAATATCAAAGTATCTACAATTTTCATTATAATTTTTTGATTTTATTTATCTTCGACTAGTAGTACGCCCCTGCTTCGCACGGGTAGCTTATACATATAAAAAATATCATTATAATATAGCCTATGTTCAGCGCAGATAATGTAGCTTCACAACAGTGAAAGAATTTTTTGAAATCGGTCCAGTAGCTTCGGAGCCTATTCGATGCAAACAAACAATCAAATCTTTCCTCTTTATAATATTAGTTTAGATGATTGATATTATTTTGGCTTGAAATCATTTAATATTATACAAAAGTGAGTAAATTTTTATTTGATATTATTATTAATTAACACGTTAGGTTCCAAAATTTGCAATTTTGTGTTACTTCGCGGCATCCAGAGCGGAAAAGAACTCACGGAAAATAAATCAATGAAGTATCAAGTAATTTTGTTGCAAGTTTCGTGTTTTTTCGATAAAAGAAGTCCCTAGAAGTTCTCCCAAGGCACCGTCAATATTACTTCTAACAGTAGGTAAACCGATACCCACTGAGACAAAATAACCTTAAATTTCCATTAGGTTGTGTTGCGGCGACAGCTAATCCTAATGCTCTCAAGTTCGTATTAGATTCACTGAGGTTGTACCAACAGGGGCTAAGCACGAAAAATACGTGACAATCGCAATTTTATGTAACTTCACCTTAAACAAGTTCCAATGCGCGCTAGCGCTGTTATTTTAAAACGCAGTGTATTTCAAACTACCGTCACGATAACGTTCCCATTTATTCGTACTGGCTCCTCAGTAATTTCTGATGTCAGTTCTAGTCCATCGCCCAGTTAAATTGGATTTGAAGCTACGCTGATGTAATTGGTAGCATTTGACACTTGCGATAGACGATGACTTGATTGGATCAAAAAGTTGAACTCCACGTAACGCTTCTGGGTATTGTCGCCCGTAGCTACAAAATAATAATAAAACTTGTTGTACGATCGTAATAAGTAGAAATTTTTATGTTTAGTAAGTTTATATAATGCACTGGTCAGGACCCACATTATCTTACTACTTTTTTTGTTTAAAATGAAACTATGAACTACCTATGTCTTAATGTATGTTTTGTAATTTTTGTGTCTTACTTTTTCTTGATTTCTGCCTTTGTGTACCTATGTGTGTTACTATTTTGAATGTGTTGTACCGGTGTGTTGTGTGTTAAATAAATGTTTCTCTCTCTATCTCTGTATTAAAAAACAGATCACTGTGTTCAACGGCTGATCCAGGGGGGGGGGGGGTCATGGAGTCATGACCCCCCCTGAGCTGGTTCCAGGACTTAGGTGGACCACTAATTGAACACAATTATTATATTTTTATATTAATTAATAATACATAATTAATGTAGCTACATATTTAATACTAACTTTGTATGATGGCAAACTTATAGGAATTACATTATAAAAATTAAATTACAAGTTCTTGACTTAACCACGACTATGTGACACCCCCCCCCACCCCGATTGTGACCCCCCCTGGTGCCAAAACTGGATCCGCCCTTAACTGTGCTAGAATACCTACAATAAGTAAACTTTAAAGGACTTATGATACTGGTTATATAATATAACCACGACCACGACTATGTGACCCCCCCCCCCGATCGTGACCCCCTCTGGCGCCAAAACTGGATCCGCCCTTAACTGTGCTAGAATACCTACAATAAGTAAACTTTAAAGGACTTATGATACTGGTTATATAATATAATAATTAATCGGATGACAATCGCACGCCTGGCTAGCGTCATGGCTTAACTCACACCACAATGAAAAGGATAATCCATTTCTGTTTCAGTATGACACGCTTTCAAAGCAAACGTTATCAAACGTGCTAGTCAATGTGTAAGTCCATATTATGTGTATTTTGCTGTTAAAGTCGATATTTTAGAGCTAGATTTTGTAGCGCTGCATTGTTAGTATAGTTTAGGTATTTTGCCATCGTTTCATTTTATATAGTAAAAAAACAAAGATTATTTTACTTAATTGAAGAATTTTCAGCACGACTGTCTTTAAAATATTGTATACAAGACACTGCACGATGACGCTCTAACGTTTGCCAGTTAATCCGTCGTTGAGGCGCAGTGTGGCTCAAACATAAAGTTTACGCTTTTCGTCTGTCGGTTTAATTTTTGTAAAATATAATTAATATTGAAATGTCACCTAGAAAAAATCGCTCTTAGCGATAAGACCGCCTATTACTGAATGCTTTTTATTGTTTTATCATGTGATTATTTTTGTACAATAAAGAGTTTAATTCTCAGAGTTTTCTATCTAATATTGCAAGATTGACGTGATCAGCTTTAAATAATTAAATTTAACAAAAATAATGAACTAGGTAAGCGAACAAAACTAATAGTGGGTAGATTGTAGCAAATGGTGAGTTTTATCTCGTTAGTAATTCCTAGCGTGATTCGATTACATTCTGATTCCATGAATTTCTTTGTGAGTCGCTGGCTCGTGAAAAATCTCTTACCTAAGTAAATTACGAGAACTCTAAGAGAAAATATTTAGTAACTAAAATGAATGTCTCAAGTGGATTCAAGAGTTTAAGTGAATTGTTTCGTTTGCGTCGGTGGAATACAAAATAGTAAACATTTGTACGATGTTTTTTTGTGTCTAATTGTTTACTTATTTTGTTACTAAAGAAGGTACGTATTAAAAGATTCAATATTACATGATTAATTATGAAATAATTAATAATAAATAAATAATTATGACTTATGATTGATTCAAGGTTATTTTATTTGATCTAAAGCAAATAAACAACTTATATTATAAATATAAATAATTATTATTCACAAACATTTTACACACTTTTTATTTATTTATATCCATAGTTAAAAAACAAAACACAATTATAATTTTACATCACAATCTAGTATTGTATTCGAAAAAAATTGTCACCACATGTTTACAATTCTATGTACAATTTAATAGGCATCGCATTTACGGAATCAAGCTTTTTTTTGAACAGTTTTCTACACCACTACAGTATTAAATAAGTTATAAAAAAAACTCATCATAAATATTATTTAGTTACAACAAAAATAGTAATAATTCTCAAACTCGGAACTATCTACGATCTAAAAGTCCAAGTAACATTAAACTTTACCGAGACCTTTAAATCATGGCCGTATTCGTGAGTCGTAACTCGTAAACACAGTAAAAGGACTATGCAGTCCGTCGTTTAACCGTCTCTCAGCGAGCTCACAGCACTTTATTTTAGCGTCATCAGGGGGGGGGGGTATCCTGACAACTAACAACTAAATAACAACTAAATTTTTTGAACTGTTATTTGATCAAATTGCAGTTCAGTTTCCCCCTCGTCTTTTATTGATATTTGGAATGATCGATTTTTATACCGTTTGATAGAATTACGAAAAATCAAGTAGGCCATGCTCAAATCTGGTTGGTCATGCTTAAATCAGGTAGGCCATGCTCAAATCAGGTAGGCCACGTGCTAAACCGCGGCATTGACGTCATTTTAAACAGCTCAGTCATAATTTTATAAAGCTCAGTCACATCCCAAAAATGCCACGGAATACTGATGAGTTAATGTAGTAAAATCATCGAAAACTGAACTGCAACTGAAAGGATATTCGGTCACGCAAGTTTCCCCTTGCTGTATAGACCCCCAGAACTTGCTTCCTCATACATGAATTCGGGGATAGACAAAGAATACGCGATGAAAGAGCTTTTCATACGGCAGGCTCTGCTTGTGTTGCGATAGCGGCTTACGATCCACAAGTTTACAAACTTCTGGGTACGCGTGTTCACAATAGGCCGTTAGTGACGGATTAATGTTTTAGCTCCGTCGGTTGGAATTCCACAGCTATAGATATATCATGAGATAGCTCAGATGGTGTTACTGCTGCTTATAATAATACTGACTAAACTGACAAAATACTAATGACGAAATACTGACAAAATGTTTATTATTTATTAAGCGTCACTGTTTAGTTAGTCGTAGCTTTGATTCCATGCTGTGGATCGTGGGTTCGATTCCCATCCAGAACAAATGTTTGTGTGATGAACATAAATATTTGTTCTGTGTGTGGGTGCTACTATGTATTCTATGTATGTATTTACAAACATATTAGAAATCTAGTTCCCATTTTATAAGCTTTGCTTTTGGGGTTAGAGTGTGATATGTGAAAAGTCCGTGAATATTTATTTACCTTATTTATTTATACTAGGTACATTTTTTTCCAAGGATACCAACAGACTGCATTGGTTTCATCATTAAAAACGATTAGAACATAGTTACAGGTTTTTGTACCCAAAGAGGGTCTTTTGATCTGTGGTTATTAACGTAGGCTTAGCATTTGTGGATGCCCTTAAGTTATATTTAAAACATCTCAAAGTAGTTTTTGTGTCTACCGTTAGTGTACAAATTAATATATATTGTTTCGGTCTATCTTATAAAAAGTTAGCGCAGACTTGAAGTATTGGTTACCATACGTAATGATGACTTAAGGTCAACGCTAACTTTTTATAAGATAGGGGGTGAAGAAGATTTCTGTGATGTACTAAGCCTTAAAGGGAATAATATAAATAATAGGGTAGTGCCCAGGGGGTCGTATTCTTTTTTTTAATGCATAATTTATTATTGTTTTATTTTTATTGTATTTTTTTATCGTTCGGCTCTAATCTTAAATTAAGACCTATAAAATTGTAACCAACATGATGCAATAAATGAATCTACTATGAATCTAATTTATTGTATATTGTGCTTTCATATAACATAAGCGCAAACTCAATCAAAGTCCAAACAATACATAATTGCTACGGAATTTTTTACCCCAATTTGCTATGGAATGCTTTACCCCATTCTATTCGCACAAGTCCCTCACTTAACTTATTTAAGAAGACGGTCAAAGAGCACTATCTTTCGCAATGAACTGTTTTATATTTATTGTATGTATTTATGTATTGAAATATATAATATAAATTATATAAGTACTATATGATATTAGTAGTTTAAGTATTTGTTTTATCTTCGTGTTATATCTTTAATTTATTTATTTAATTTATGTACACGTAGCTACCTCAGTAATAACCTTTCTCTAGCCTCAAAGGTTTGCTGGAAGAAAACTCTTTTTAGGGTTAAGCTCGCCTTTGTACATGTCCTGTTTTCTGTTTTTATTTTATAAGTTTATTGTGTACAAAAGAATAATTATTTAGTTATTCCTTTGTACATTGCTGAGTATTGATGCAGCTTGAGTTTGCGTTATTTGCGCCGTTTTCCTCAAAGTCGTTTAACAAAATGACAAGACCTTTTTATCTTAGTCGGGCTGCAATTTGTTTCATGCTCTATTTTCTTCAAACCGCAAACCGACCGAGCAGTTGCCGTTTAGAATATCCCTTTTCTCCAAAATTAAACAGTATTTGTCAGGTTCTGTATGGGAATTCGGGTAATAATTGCGTTTCCCCAAATTCCCATTTTAAAAACAAATCAAACAGAGGTTATTTGGAGACGTTTATTGACAGTCGTTGTTTTTGTTTTTGAAGCAAGTAATGAATGAATATATAACTATAAGTATGTATATATTTTTTTCTCTAACCTATCTCGTCCCACTGCTAGGCAAAGGTCTTCCCCAAGTCCTTCCACTCGTCCCTATTCTCTGAGAGAGAATAGAGAACAATAATAAAAAATAAGAAATATATTCACGGACGTTTCACACATCACAATCTAGTCCTAAACTAAGCAGAGCTTGTACTATGTGAACTACAGCTAATATAATCCTTAAATACATTTTCTTTTGTAAATAAATACATAGTATTTTTTTGTAAATACATACATATATACAGAATACATAGTAACACCCAGACACAGAACAAATATTTATATTCATCACACAAACATTTGCTCTGGGTGGGAATCGAACCCACGACCCACTTGGAAAGCAGAGCGACTACCAAATGAGCTGAGGCCTGTCAGTTAACGTTATGCGTCGTATAATATTATGGAACGATGAACCATTTTCGAAAATCATATTTTTTATGCGTCTTCAAAAACGCTTTTTAGATGGAATATTATTACATCTACATGGTATCTTCAATGTTCCTGAGTTTTGAGAGATTCGTGAACGTTCCGTGCACACGCTTGTATTTTTTACATTTTCATTTCATTAGGTCGTATTTTTGCTCATTTCGTGCAAAATTGCCAATTCTTAAAAGAAGTTAAAATATATAAAATAAAAAGATTCAACTTCTCGGGATCGCTATTATATTCGTTTTGGAGAAATGGAAGAAAAAAGTTGCAAGTAACAAAAACATCGAAGTCCCAGAAAAGGTCCAATATTATTATGTCCATCAGGCTCTGTCAAAGCGAATCAAAAACATTTTTGTGCGATCGTTCGAAACAGCTAATTCGGGACCTTCATATATTTATAGCTGGCAATACCAATCTGATTTACTTCAAGAAATGTCGCAAATACTTGTATTTCAATTACTTAGGATTTTGAATGACAAATTCAGTACCGAAAAAGAATTCGGATCAAGTCTATCCTTAACGTAGGTATTATACTTAGATTTTAGCTAGAATCTATTCAAAATTTTCGTAGTTTACACCTTGAAGTTAAAATTCAAATAATAACTCTTAATAGAACAAAAGCTGGCTTGTACTGTAAATTTGATTCATTAAATTATTATAACAATGCTGGTTCATGAATTGGTAATATTTATATTTTGTATTCAAATCCATAAAGCTGTTTCATCGCCACTCATACTATAGTGCCTTCAACTTTACTTTTGTTTCTATTCAAATAATTTATACCTAAAAAGTGAACAATGGGACAATGAACGAAGACTTTCTCGTAGACACTCTACGATATGTTTCTCGTAGACCCTCTACGATATTTTTCTCGTAGACCCACTACGGTTTTCCTTGTAGTTCTTTCTCGACCGATATAGGAAGGAACTTGTAAAGTGATACTGGTACAAGCGTAAACTATTATTGGGCAGGGCAAAGATATAATATTGTCACCAATGGGGCTGTTGACGGTGGGGACGTATGGGAATAACCGAATAAATTGCTCTTTCCTCATAATTTTGATTTTATTTCCTGTTTCTATTAGTTTGAAAGCTTTTGGTATGATTCGGTTCTTTTTATTACAAAAGTTATGAGACGCGCTGACCGCTACAAATACACCATTATTGCTTAAAATATGAAATATAGCGTATTGCTTCAAAGTCAAAGTCAAAAATTACTTTATTCAGTAAAATCACAAGGATCATTTAGAATCGCCTTACATACTAGGTGATTCTAGGTGCCAGTTCCACGCGACCAGAGCCTAGAAGAACGGGCAAGAAACTTACGGCCTGGTTCATACTGGTTTTTCCTACTTACAAAGAATTATAATTAAACTAAACTAGGACTACAGTGTTATGTATGTGTGAAATGTCCATGAATTGTCCATTTATTTATTTGTTCAAAGTCAAAGTAAAATATTTCTTTATTCAATAAAATCACAAGGATCATTTAGATCATACTACTTTTTAAATAGAAACTGTATTAGGTCGGTGAAGATGATGCAATAAAGACCGATCTCCCGTGATGGCCGGCGCAGAGCCCATAATTGGTTCAGCTGTCGTTGGCATCGACCACTGAGCGTATTCACATGCCCCCGACACGATACTGACACGATATCGTTGGAGAGTGAATAAAATCGTGAGTTCTTAGAATATGGTTTTGCTATCGAGCAAAAAGAGAAAAATGCGGCTATTTACCTTTTTACATTATTTTGATATTATAAAAACAAGAAAATTCAAAGATTTGTGTTATTTAAATTATGAAAAAAGTAGTAGAGTAATAAATATCACATTTTTATTCAACTATTGATGCTATACCGATGTTAAGTGGTAACACAACAAATATTTTAAGTAAGTACTTAGTTTAATAATAAGATTTTATCTAAGTTACTTATCATTAATTATTAAGAGACAAATAAATGAATATTATTTATTTGTATTCTTACTGAGCCACCTGATTTTAGATGGTAATACATTGTCTATTTGTTTTTATTTATTTATATTTTATCATTATTCATCTTTTATTTTATTATAAATATGGCAACTAACACATGTCGGTACCGTGTCGTTATCGTTATCGGTGAGTGTGCAAAGCCGATTCCCGGCGTATAGCGACAGAACTTCAATATATCGTCTGAGAGTTATCATAATGTGATTTACACATGTTTTAGTAGCTTTTTGATTCGTACAAGATTTTTTGTAGCTTCTAAAAGAGAGCTTAATACGTCTGATATTTTTTCTGTTTAAGACACATTAAAATGCAAATACTATCTGAAAACCTAAGGCAGATTTAATGAGTTCCTTTCTAAAATCTTTCCTTTTCTTAGATGTGTAGGTATAATATAAGTATACAAAAGCACTTTAACATAACCTAGTTTAGTTAGGTTAAACACTGCGGTTGATAGTGAGCCGGCCCGGAGCATAACGTCCTAATCCAATATTTAGATTGTTACTGATCCAATGGCTATTATACAGGTAACTAACAGTAGACCTATATTTTACCAGCACGTGCCGTTAGTTTCTATAACCCCAGTATTCAAATAACCGCTTAACTTTCAATACACCACGCGGTTTGAAACTTTATAACACAAACAAAATAACAAACGCGTTTCTAAACATCCGGATCCAATTTATACGTTGGCAAAGTTTGGCACCGCATCCTTAGCCAACAACTCGTATCCTCAACAAACGGTCGGAGGTATGTGCAGGTTTTTTGCTCGTTTCAATCTCAGCAAAGGGAGCGTAGGTACGGCGGGAGGGGCTCACTTCGTTTGCCGCGATATCGCTCATAAGCGCTATCTCGGCGCGCCACCGCCTCTATTCACCCGAAATAGTACCTCAAGGAGTTTGATAATGAGTTCCCTTGAACACTGTTACTAACCCCTCACTATTTTTAACGATGCCATTTTTGAAAATTGTCTCTATATGCCGTCTACAATCTGCCGTCTGGGGCAAACAAAGACCATTGAGGTAGTTTTTGCTCGGAGCGTAGTGAGTACTTACGGTGACTTGAGTGTCTATTATGTAGCTTTGAAAAACTCTAGTAGTGCTTCAGTGTGCGGATCCACTTACATGTTTTTACTTACAATGACGTTAAGTATGCACGTGGAATAGTGTTACTGAAACTGCTTGTTTTGCACCGTCTTCATCGCAAACTGTTTTGTTACAAACGTTGTTACAAAACAAATTATGTACACAAAATAAATAAACCAACAATCCCCAACAATCAAAGTTCCGTATTGTATAATTATAATACAGGAGTTAAGAGTTTAGAGGCAGCAGCCCGGCTCTCTAAGTGGTATTTGGGCCATTCCTGGCTTCGGACGTCCCACCCGGCCCCGCTAACTAAGGAAAGGTAAATTTACATTACAAACGAGCAAAATACAAAATCTACGTACGAGCAAACGTCCTTGTGTTTTCATAATAAAGTGCTCTTTGATGAAAATTTTATTTAACTTCAGATGCAAGAGACGCTTGATTTTTTTCTAATTAATATTAAATATCACTTCAAATGAAAGTAACATTTTGAACGCGAGTTCTGTAGCTCTACCATAAGTTTTTACTTTACTATATAAACTATACTCCCTAACGTCTGTAGTTAAAAAAATGTATGAAAATTTGTACAGCGTCTCTAGCGGATAGTTGGGTACTAAAATTCGTCAGACTAATATTGACGTAACTACTGTAGTAAAGTCAGGCGATTTCACTGTGACAACTCATGGTAGAGGTACTGAACGGTATAAGAATAAATAGCTGTGTTTTGGAAGCTGAGAGACGTCACGTTCCAGTAGATACAATATTGAGCACCTTTGACCCCAATAAAATATTAAAAAAGAAAAGTTACTTACTTCACAGTACCCACCAACTATAAATTATTTCTGGTGTGCTCGTTTATTATGGCCATAAAAAATACGAATAACCCAAGAACCTGTGTTACGAAGTTTTAACGAACATTTTCGGGCACCTCACTTCAATAGTTAGAAATAAATATACTTTGGTATAAGAACAAAACTTAAGAATAAGAATAAGAATAAGAATAATTTATTGTTAAACTGTGTACATGAGATCTTATATAACTTATAAATAAGTAATTGTTTCAACAGTTTACCCATTTCGGGCGTACAATTTTTACTTAATATAGGTATTTATATTTTATTAGTAAGTTAGTATTATACTTGGTATTTATTTATTAAAATCTATCTTAAGATAATTTATATACAATAAAGGAACTATTTCTACTTTTATAAAGCTTCTAAGTAATATACTCTGAACCAGAATTATAATATTCATCCAAATTATAGTGTACATTTTTCACAAGGTATTTTTTTAGTCTTAGTTTAAATAAGTTTCCATTAAGTTCTTTTAAGTCTGTTGGCAAGTGATTATAAATTTTTATGGCTGTATAATATGTGCTTTTGTAAAATATTGTGTTATTAACTTGAGGAATAAAGATATTATATTTATGCTTATTACGAAGGTTTTCTGAACGACTAGATTTATTACTAAAATATGTATAATTGTTTTTAACAAAAAGACATATTTCCAAGATGAATATACCAGTTAAAGTAAGTATGTGGTTTTCTTTAAATACTGTCCGTAGAGATTCAGTACTTTCCATGCAATATATAGCTCTAATACATTTTTTTTGCATAGTAAATACAGACTTAACATTTACTGAGTTTCCCCAGAATATTATACCATAGCATAAATAGGGAAAGACATGACCATAGTATGTGTTCTTTGCTATAGATGTAGAAGAAACATGACTCAGAGTTGAAATAGCATAGCAATATTTAGATATTTTTTGGTTAATTTTTGTCATATGTGATTTCCAGTTCAAATTTGTGTCAATATTTATGCCTAAAAAATTTATTTCATTAACTGTATCTACTGTATTATTATTGTGAGAAATATTTAAGGTAATGGAAGGTGTTTTATAGTGTTTAAATCTTAGAAGTTTAGTCTTTTCAATGTTTACTTTGAGATTAATTGTACCTAACCAATCAACTATGTCGCTAAGGGTAGTATTTATTTCGTTTTCAAATTGCTTTACATTTTTGTCGTCATGGGGTATGAAGACTGTAGCATCATCTGCAAACATGACGCATACATGTTTCGTAATTTGTGGTAGATTATTAATATATATCAGAAAAAGCAGTGGTCCTAGTATACTACCTTGTGGTACTCCTAGCCAAACATTTTCAAAATCTGATTGTATGCGTTCAATCATTTTCGTGTTCCTATTGTATGTATCTATTATAGTGGATTGACTTCTGTCTTTTAAATACGACTCTATTAATGATAATGCTGTACCTCTTATACCGATTTCTTCTAATTTGTCAAGAAGAATATCGTGGACTACACAGTCAAACGCTTTTGACAAATCTAGGAACAGAGCTATTCCGGGCCTATTTTTATTTATTCCTTCCCATACCTGTCTTAGAGTTTTAAATATTGCTAGCGTTGTGTTCTTCCCTTTTTGGAATCCAAATTGATTTGGATTTAAGATGTTATTTGAATCTAGAAAAGAAGTTATTCTATTATATATAGCTTTTTCAAAAATTTTAGATATGCTAGGAAGTATAGCTATTGGTCTATAGTGTCCCATGTCAGTTTTCGTGCCTTTTTTATGTAGTGGCTTGATAAGCGCCTTTTTTAGATCAGTGGGGAAAGAACCATGTTCGAAAGTTAAGTTTATGATGTGAACTAATGGGTGAACTAACAGTTCTATATTATTTTTAATAATTTGTATAGGTATTTCATCATGCCCTGCACTTTTTGTGTTTTTTAATTTTTGAAGTGAAAACTTCTTTAGCGGCGCTGGGTGGGTAAAAACTTTCAAACTCGCGTCAGGGTCACGTGACGTCGAAAAAGCGTAAGATCTTATTTAATTTTTATACATTGCTCGTAAAACAAGAGACGACAAAAGAACACACTTGCGGTCACGCGACGTATGACTCAAACAATTAAATAGTGTTGTGGCGACATGACGTGACGATGACGTGGCGACATGACGTGACGTGACGATGACGACGAAGCCAACGAAGACACAGACACATTCGCGCTTGCGCGATGACGTGACGATGACGTGGCGACATGACGTGACGTGACGATGACGACGAAGCCAACGAAGACACAGACACATTCGCGCTTGCGCGAATGTGTCTGTGTCTTCGTTGGCTTCGTCGTTGTGTCACATTCGCGCTTGCGCGAATGTGACACAACGACATGACACAATCACAATGACACAGACACATTCGCGCTTGCGCGAATGTGTCTGTGTCTTCGTTGGCTTCGTCGTCATCGTCACGTCACGTCATGTCGCCACGTCATCGTCACGTCATGTCGCCACGTCATCGTCACGTGACGACATGACGTGACGATGACGACGAAGCCAACGAAGACACAGACACATTCGCGCGTCATCGTCACGTCATGTCGCCACGTCATCGTCACGTGACGATGACGTGGCGACATGACGTCACGTGACGATGACGACGAAGCCAACGAAGACACAGACACATTCGCGCTTGCGCGAATGTGTCTGTGTCTTCGTTGGCTTCGTCGTTGTGTCACATTCGCGCTTGCGCGAATGTGACACAACGACATGACACAATCACGACTGTGGTTATATTTTTGAAGTGAAAACTTAAAAGTGAAAACACAACGTTAATATTGAAGTTTTCACTTCTGCCGGCACTCCCGGAGTGCTAGCTTTTTTTTTTACTATAGTTAGGATTTCATCAGGACTAACTGGTGTAAAGAAGATACTGTTACCACTTGTTTTTACTGTATTTTTATGGTGTTGCTTATTTATTATCTTATTATTATTATTTAAATTTATATTTATGAAACTTGTATATCATAGAACCACATTACGAGTAATATTGAAAGCATCAGCACAATCTCGGAAAGTCAAAAAATTGGCTCACTTTTACGGAAAATAATATGAAACATGGCATGAATTGAAAAAGTTTGTCGAGGAAAATCCGCTACGGCTCAGACACGCTCCATTGTTAAAAACGACACAGTACTTTTTCAAAAAGTCCGTATCCGGATCGCCAAGTTACACACACATCCAGCAAGATATCTGAAAACTTGTCCTGTCTTTTTCGTACCAATTCTGAAAACTTGATCATGCCATATCCTACAACATTCAACAACGAAATACTTACATAAGACTTCAATTATAGAGAACGCGGCAATTTTTTTATGACCTAACTATCTTGTGGTCATTTCATATCAAAATGATCAACCGCCATACCGCAATGTCGACTTTTATGACCAGTCTCGCCGCGGTAAGACTTAAAAATCCAAATGGATCGTCGACATTGAAACGAACCTAAAGAAATATTTATGGAGTCGAATTTTAAATGTGTTCGGGAACGCAACCGAGGTTCGTGTATCGCAAGCAGAGATCGCCGGCAACAAATTGCGGTTGGACGAGATAAAAAAGGTCCGTCCGTCATTTTGCTAAACGAGCGGTCAGAGTATACCGTGGTCGAGCAGTACCCCAAAAAACGAAGGCAACGACCCTCAGCCGAAGCTAGGGCTACGTCTTCTACGAATATAATACCAATGTCAATTTCTATTTACGATAGTCCGAATTCTACGTAACTTGTACCGACCACAGTAAGACGGAGCTAGTCAGGTTATGGACCCAAAATTGAAATAAACATTTGGCACACTCGTTCTTTGCACGGTAAGAATGTGAATGCGATGATTATTCAAATTCTGATAACATTCTTTTTTATAGCAAAATGCTTTTTGGTTGAAATCTTCTATTTCATGAGCCAATTCAGCGGAATAAACCGCAAATATTTCTTTAATTTGCAGTTTAGGAGATTTCATTACTTTGCTATCTCTTTTCTAAGTAAATCCTCGGCTCCGCTTGGCTCGGAAAATATTTAGACGTCAAATGCCTACCACGATCACGGCTCGGTACGAGTGCCTGAGTTCCTACACTGAAATGGCTAATGAACCGCACAACTTTATTTTATTCATTTTCGTAAATGATTATTTAATGGACTCCAAAATGATAGTATATTATTATAGCTTTTATAACCTAGTATTTATTGTTTTCAAGTGAAAAACCCAGAGAGTCACTTAAAAACATAATAAAATCAATAATATTTACATTATATTGTCTGTTTCAGAACACCATTGCCAATTGTAAATAAATAATGGTTTAAACATTTAAAAAGGTTTATAACGTATTATTTATATAACTGTGCAACTAAGCTTTTTAGCCATTGATCTGTTCTACGGATTTACTGGACTAATAACATTAAATCAACGTGAAGTTTTAGCGAGAATACGCAACGGGGAGCGACGACATCGTCTCGGAAAGGCAATTTACAACAACAATAAAAGTATCTCTTTTATTGGCGAACACACAATTCGCCTGGACAGCTGTAATTGCGAACTCTCGCAGTGTCTATTGGTCTCGTAATTTTCATTCTATTGGAGCCGTCCGTGCAACAAAACTGCTCGACTGCACAAAAAAACAAGCGCCGGAAATATTGAATATTTAAAGAGATTTCAGATCACGAATAAATGTGACAATCGCATCGTAACGATAGCGTATATGAGATAAAACAAATATTCTTGGACATTTTACAAACCACACTCTAGTTCCAAACTAAGCAAAGCTTGTCCTATAGGACCTACATTGCTGGTAGAATACTTATATATTTTCATCATGTCCAAGTACTTCTGCAAACAGTCAAGACATCTTTTTGAAGTAAGTTCAAGTAAACTTTCGTTATTCCATCGTATGTGGTGTTGAGAATGTCATCTCTTGTGCAGATAAGATAATGGCATAAGAAAAAAACGAACGATACATGTGCTACAACAAATATATATACAGCCAAGCAAAGCTTGCATTGCTGTATTTCAATTTGAAATGTAAACCGCTACAATCGTAGGTAAGTGCATAAAACAGCACCTTTAATGTCTCACATAGATGAGGGCAGTGTCTCTCAGTAAAGTCAAAGTCAAAGTCAAAGTCAAAAATTACTTTATTCAGTAAAATCACAAGGATCATTTAGAATCGTCTTACATACTAGGTGATTCTAGGTGCCAGTTCCACGCGACCAGAGCCTAGAAGAACGGGCAAGAAACTTACGGCCTGGTTCCTACCGTTTTTTTATATGATCATTTTACAAAGAATTACAATTAAACTAAATTAAGTACTGAAGTTTCAGTGCGGTGTCAATTTAACTTAGTAATGATACACTAATGAGTTAAAAAAAAAAAAGAATTATAATAAAGCTATAATAATAATAATATAATAATAGTAAACTTAGTTTAGTGCAAAGTTATAGGCAGAAGTAACATGTAGGTCAAAAGTTCCATTACTTTTTGCATCACCTTTTTTATTACGTTTCATGTACATAATTATGTAGAATATTATTTTAAGTTACCAGCCTTTATCATAAACTGTTACTAGTTACCGAAAATCTCAAAATACACTTACCAAATAATTCTGTACAGTCACATACTAAACACAGTTGCTCAAATGAGACGCTTTCGTATCTTCCGGACCACGTAGGCTGCATCAGAGGTCGATGACCGCTTCACGCTCTAAACCTGCAGGCTCTATTATTAGAACCTATTACGGGACGAGAGGATTTGATGGTTCCACTTTAGAGATGTAGTCCTATTATAGTGATATTGTACAGTTTATTTACTGACTGTATTTTTGTAGCTATGTTGGTACAAAAAGTATTTGTGTGACTGTAGTTAGATGATATTGATACAGTTTTTTTTTTTGTTTTAGGTTGAATTGTCAAAGGCATGTGAGTTTAACAATAGTTCAGTTGGTATTAACTCAGCTTTACATGCTGTGCATCGTGGGTTTGATCCCCACCGAGAAAACAAATGTTTGTGTGTCGAACATAAATATTTATTCTGTATTTGGGTGTTCATTATGTATTTATTTTATCAGCAATTTAGTTCCCTGTATCAATGCTGCCCTGATGAAGATTGTGATGCTTCACTGCTCAGTGTAACTCAGGTAGGTACTTTTGTATATCCTTTGCAGACCTCTGGCTTTCATCGTTTTGCAGGTCAGTGGTCCATATCAATTTGCGCTAATACAATGCTTAGAAATTATGTATTTGTAAGCACTCAGTATTATACCTATCTTGCAGATAGTCATTTGTTTTTTTTGTCTAGTAGTTGCCTAAAACATTATTTTCTTTCTATATTACATCTCAACCAGATAAACTTGACATAACTACACAAATATTTATGATATGAGCCTTTTATTCTTAGTTCAGTCAATAAAAGCTTGCAACTAATAAACTGTTTCCTAACTACTTCGGTGTAGTTCAAACGCCCAAGCAAAATACTTTGAATCATTTGAATTCTGAGTTTCCAATACTTTGTAGACGCTTTTGAATGAGGCGCATCGAGTCGATATCCTTTATTGAGAAGCTCATTATTTCTCAAGATGTAAAGGGAAAAGAGTATCTACTTATTAAATAAACTTGCAATGGTTTGTATTCTACTGAATTGAGAAAAACTAGAAATATGAGCAAAGTAATGCAGATGGCGTTCGTAAACAAAAAAAACTATTTTCTGCTACAAGTTGTTTACACTAAAAACTGCTTATTGATATATTTACTGTCGTTGTTAAATCTTAGGAGTGGATTCCAATAAGTAATTATGCAGGAAGTCGAATTAAATAATAATTTTAAATTGGATTGGACTCAGAGTGAAACGAATAAAATAAATTGAAATTAATTTATTTCAACATTAAAAGAATGCTCGTTCGCATTTTACTTACAAACAACCTTACCGTCAACATCAGTTCAATTATTTACAATACATTACATCTAAAATGTCGTCTAATTGAATTACGTTATCATCAAATGATTTAAAATGTTGAAAAGTTTATATGGTACCACTTGGTTATAAAAAATCCACTAGTTTCGATACAATAATGTCTTGAGCCACTCGGGGCGGGGTTGCTGCGGTTTGTACTCCGGCGGGCTGAGCGCCAGCGGAGTCGCCGCGTCGGCCAGGGCCACTGACGATGAAGTTTCAGTCACGGCTATGCTAGGCTTCCCTTTCAAAATAGACCGCAGCTCATCGCCTTCCACCGCCCTCGACCTTTGCAAATTTTCCCTTGTCTCTTTCATCCTAGAAAGCTGTTCCCTTAATGTCCGGTATTCCTCCAAAAACTTTTCAAGCTGCGACGCGCGGAAATCGTAGTCTTCCATCGTGTGGGCGGTGCTCGCTCGTGAATAATCTCGCAGACCGGATAAATCGAGTAATGGAGTAGCGGACGGCACTGCCGGCTGCTCCCTCGAGGGCGACGCAGGGAGGCTAGGATTGCGGCGCATATGGCTGCTGCCCGTTGATAAGTCTAAAAAACTATTTGATCGTCGGCTGTTTGTCCTTTGCCGGGACTTATCATGTATTCTGTTATCGAGGAATGTGACCGAATCGCCACCGGAACTATTTCTTCTGCTACTTAGAAGAGGACTGCGACTATCGCCGTCTTTTCTTCGAGGCATCGTGTAGAAACAATACGGGTCGTGTTTATCACTGCGTAGGTATGAAGAAGCTCCCAATGCACTCATTTCTATAAGATCTGGGTAATTTTTCTCACTGTCACTGCCAGAGAGGTCGTTGTCGAGTCGGTCACGTGTGCGCGTTCGCGTGCAATGCCGTGGATTGTTATTGTATCTACTGTTTTCTGATAATATTTCAACGTGTGGGTTTATGATGCTCGTTGAGTTAGAACTCTGCACGGATTCGGAAGTTGCATCAGACCTGTAACAACAAAAAAAGAAGCTAGGCATAATATTATCATATGTCACGCGAAGGATTTTACAGGCTCAATGAATAAAATATATGATCGATTGAAATTAACATTTTTTTTTTAAATGTTGATGACATTATGCTTTAAAGAATTATTATAAATTTACCTAAGGTTGTAATCGCTGAAACGTGGTATGTGAAGATCTCGTTCTGGTATGTTTCTGTTGGCATTCTGTTCGAAGTCCACTCGCCGCCAGCCGGCTTCGAGCGGAGGCGTGCTGGACCGCTCTCTCTCGTCTCGTAGCTCTCCTCTCGCGTATCCTTCGTATTCGTCTTCAGGATCATGCAATGGCACATTCCTATAGTCCCCACGCTTACGACCACTATCCGAAGGTAACACTCGAGGCACTTCCGCATTGTTCTTTATACTAGCGTCTATTTTCTCGTAACTCTCTTCGCGATGATTGTTTATCACTATCTGTTCATTCCATCTGTCTAAGCGTCTTTTTTTACGAGTTTCATACGCGCACAACCCTACCAGACAGGAACTTAGCACTATCACTGCGGAGACCGCCATTCCCGCCATTAGTGCACGTCCACCGAAACTTTTACTTTCTGGTTTTTTTTCTACAGCTAAACTTAAAATCACTTCAGCTTTACCTGCTCTATTTTCAGCGTTACACGTATATGAACCTGAGTCTTGGATGTCGGCAGATTTTATAGTTAAATTACTAGTTTGACCTTCACTACGTAACATAAAAGCTCTACCGGAATTGACATTAGTCGTACTATTGCCGAGTAGTCGACCCGCACGAACCCAACGCACGCGTGGCGCAGGCACACCCGTCACCCGGCACACCAGCGTCACCGCGTCTCCCTCCAGCCCGTGGTAGTGACTCGTCAAGGCACTCACTTCGGGCTGACAAGCAAAGTCTTCTAGGTCGAGGCGATCCCAAGATTGTGTCATCAAGCGTGGAGGTAAAGCGCAGTCTGGAACAACCGTTGCTGGAACATTCTTTCTTATCATCCAATCGCGCAAAGGTCGCAGAGCACAGGTACACTCCCAAGGATTATTTGCCAGCTCCAATCCTTTAAGCGTTCGTAACGATGCCAAAACGGCCACGTGCAGTACTTGTAGTTTGTTTTTACTCAGTTCCAAGTACTCTAACGAAGATTCCAGGCCTGCGAAACCTCGGGGTTCGATCTCTGATATTTTGCAGGCACTGAGAGATAACCGCACCAGATGTGGCAATGCACTAAAAGATTCGTCTTTTACTTTCACGATCGGATTACCACCCAGTCTTAGCTCTCGTAGTTCTCGGATCGACTCAAAAGAGTGCGAGGGAATAGTTTCTAGCCGGTTGCGTGAAAGGTCTAGCTCGACCAAGTTAACAAGTGCTCGAAATGCGTGCTGGCGAATGATACGAAGATTGCAGCTGGGGATGTAGAGGCGTTGAAGATTGAGCAAGCCGGCGTTAGAGAACACGTCGTTTGGGAGGATGGGTAGGCGGTTCTCGGAGAGGTCGAGGAGCTGCGTGGTGGGGTCGAGGCGCGGCGGCACGGAGGTGAGCGAGGCGCGCGCGCACAGAGCGGACTCCTTGCCGCTGCGCCACTTGCACTCGCAGTGGCGCGGGCAGTCGGCGGAGGCGGCCGCCGCCAGTGCCAGCACCACCCACACCCACATTGAGCGAGCCACCAGCGGCACCTCACCCTGCGCCACACCGTTCGTCCTCGGCCTCAAGCGACATCCCCTAATTTGCGTTCGACCTGTAAACAAAAAACCCTCATTACAATTACGTCTGAATCGTAAAGTAATATCCTCATTGTAAACGCTTCAATATAAAATACGGGAAAGGTTCTAATATTGCATCCTGCACTCTAACCGTAGGAAGTTTCTAAACTTGCAAAAGTTAACGTCAGTTTGATGAAACTGGTGCACATGTTATGAGAACAATAGATACCGTTGTATGTATTGTTTTACACATCGATATATCATGACTATGAAATAAAAATAATATGTCCATTTCACCGTTAATGAACAGGCGGTTAAATGGCATTGACTAAATGAAAGACCGTATAAGTCCTTCACACACTACGGGTTGATTCGACTTTACTCGACTGTAGATAAGCTCGGTCGTAAAACTGCGAGCAAACGTACTTGTTAACTGCGAGCGTGTCGTCTAAATACGCCAGTAAAGTCCGTCTGCGCTCAACCTAAAATCAAATACGCCTTCGTACAATTTTGAATAGTTAAGCTTTCGTGCCAAGTATTAGTTTACAGCTTTGCGGCTGTTATGCAAATACGAATGGGCGTCTAAAGTACCCACAGCCATTGTTTCACCTCGTAGCCTGACACAGGTACTTCGGTATTGGTATAGTCACAAGCTTTTGCTTTGAACCCGGTTTGTATGAGCACTTCAGATGGGCAATATACATAGGTATGGAGATGAGAAGACGGTATCAAAGAAACATTGTCGCTATTGTGCTTATGTTACCGTTTCCACACGTTAGTATCTCGGCACCTAAAACTCGGATAAGCCAGGCAAAGTGTTTTAAAAATTAATGCCGTCAAATTAAGAGCTCGCGTACATATATCTGTTGTAATATGTTCTTTTGAGTCACGCAACGCTCGCGTGCCCCATATTTCCACTTGCTGTTTTCATTACAGCACGATTTTGCGTAGACCGCATACATTTGTTCACTTTAAGCCTTTGTAATAAACACTATATTATAACACAAGTTTATAACATGCTGCGGTTCATTTTGTTCCGTTCTAGAGCTTAATGGAGGAAGGTCATCATGTACGTTATGAGCGTTTGTATAAAATAGATATTAATAATGTTATACTGCAGGATTTTTATGGCGCAAGCTGCTATTATAAGGAAGTACGTAGCTACGTATAGCAATACAGTTTTAAGTAAGTATAACCATTTTGCCACAATATTCACTAGTATCAAGGCATTTTGTTTTTAGATTAAAGTCCTTTACACAAATAAATAAAAATAGCACAGACACAAGCTTCTCGTTTCAACTAGGATGCACAAGTTATTTAGTGCACTCAAAAGCCGATCAGGTGTGATCTCCGTTACATAAAACCGGTTTTCAGCATTTATTATTTACTGCTCTATCACATTTGGCAGTGTTCAGCCGTGAAAGGTTTTCGATTCACGTCAGTCAGCACGGTAGGCTTCGTCACAATATTGTGTAACAACCACTGACGCCATCGGCATTGTTCCGATAAATTGATGTCCAAATATATTTTTTGTATCATCGTATTTGCGGTGGTACACAAAATATATTTCCTTGTAACAAATAAACGGACAGTCACTGCGGTACACCTTGACGGAGAAGTTGAAGAGTAATAGGTTAGCGTGGTATGGGCATGTCATGCGGAGGGAAGAAAGTCATACAACAAGAAGAGTGTTAGATGTGAATGTGGATGGATGTAGAAGTAGAGGGAGGCCAAAGAAAAGATGGATGGACTGTGTGAATGATGATATGCGTAAGAAAGGTGTGAGCATTGAGATGACGTCTGATAGAGGAGAGTGGAAGAAGAAGGCGTTCTGTACCGACCCCACATAATGTGGGAGATGAGTAGGAAGATGATGACTGCGGTACACCTTACGTGTTCTATAACTCGACTGTCGAACGTTGCAGTGTCGCCTCGCTGTGTATCTCTGATACGATACGTTCACGAGTGTCACATTATATTTGTGGTTGTCCCCATGATAACGATATATCTAAGTTGTGAGGGGAAGTGAGATCAAATTACACGTTACTATTACCCAATATTGTTTTCCGATTTATAAAATAGTGGAAATAAATCATATTATTTCCGGAGGCTGCGTAACTTTTCCTCTTAGAGGAAAAGTCTAGGATCGTGAACCTTGTACAGTTTACTTCAAGGTCGGAAAGCCATATTGTAGCCAACAGTATGACATTTTGGGTTGAATTATAGATTACAAGAAATTTACCTAGAGTACCTGTATTTTAGTAATTTATTGTAAGTATTTTATCGTAATAACTTGTAATTATAATAAAATCTGTTTGTTTTTCTTTATTCTAATAAACAAAAAAAGTTGAAACTCGAAAACACCATAACCTCAAATTGAATACTTATAAAATTTTCAATCGAAAAAGAATATCGATGACACAAAGTAAATAAGGATCAAATAAAAAATCAATCAGCACGAGTTTTAGTGAACCCCGATCCCTTGATCCCTAAAAATCTGTGAATAATTTAACATCAATTGGATTGCTCCGATGCTTTCCCCAAACTTCTGATTGTTCTTTGAGTGTCCATTCTTTCAAAACTCGCTAAGTAATTTCTTATAGGCGCTCCGTTTAAGGATGAATTCTATTTCAGTGTTATTTACAGGCAGACGAACAGAGTCAGTCACGTAGAAAAGATACGAGAAAGATTAATGAGCACTATCTGTGCGGTAAATAATAAATAAATAATAAAAAAAAACCATCATTTTTATTTTACTGTAGTCAGTACCGATAGAGAAAACAGGTAATTATCAATTATGGAGCCCATAATTAATAAAGCAGGAAAAGGCCTCTTCTAAAAAATATTTTCTTCGTTTCACTTTCTTTATTTAAGCTTTGCCTGTTATCTCAATCTCGTCCAGAAATATTTTCTTTGGTCTCTGTCCACATTCACTATCGATATACCTACTACCGATAACCTGTACCTCTACCATGAGTTGTCACAGTAAAATTTTAACATTTTTTTAACTACAGACGCTAGCGAGTGTAGATTGTAAAAACTCATGGTAGAGCTACTGTTTGTAAAACTATCGCACTAGTTAAAACGTGCCTTTATTTTATGCCACGTCCAAAGTATTCAGTCTTTCGTTATTACGGATGTGTCTGAATAGACCTTAATAAAAGTATCCCAAAGTTGAATATGCCGATTATTTACGAGCTCGCCTTCAACCTCCCAGCGCTCCAAAGAGAATAAGCGTGGTTTTTTATTGCGTTTCCTTTAGTAAAACGTTAAAATTAAGCCACGTTTATGTAGTCTTGTTGAATGAGTGCGCTGTGGGACCCGGATTAGTTATGAGAATATTATGTTTTAACTTCCGCTGTGGTTTTCAGCTACGAGATAAGATAAATTGAGTTAAATGATGTAGCTGTGAAATACAGCTTTGTATGAACAAGTTATGTTATCTTTTGAATACGTTAAAAGTATTAACTTAAAATGAGCTCATGTGCGCTATGGGCCGTCGTATTTTGTTAAATACGACTGAGTACGAGTCACGTAGATTGTAGAGATACTCTGACTTTAAGATGCGCTTTTCAGTTCTTGTCTTTGCAGACATACTGTTATTCTACCCTACTTAGTCTCTGCACTTATTTCACTTTTAAGTAATGAAAATAATTAGTTTGTACATGACTTTCGCTTGCTGATGTTATTAACGATGTTGATTACTTTTCAAGATGGCGGGTGGTTTTTACTATCACTACGATGTTATATTATTACTGTATAATTACTACTATACATAAAATATACATAAATAAGGAAGCTTCGTTCAGTATCATAACCAACATAGACAGCTAAATGATATCAGATAATGATGTTTAGTAAGCGCAAACGTCCCCTAATGAGTAAAACTAAACAAATTGCCGTTTAGCGAATGCCATGGGATTTTGTACCGTAAAATGAAAGAATTAAGGTTGATATTTATAAAAAACAGCCATCACGATGACGATGGATAAAATTTATCTGGGATGGAAGAGGAATACTAATACCTTTCTGTCGTGAGCTTTTTGATTCATCACAGTTTGATAAAATAAACGATTATTTTACTAAAAGATATCTTCATCTTTTTTTATCGACGATAAAAATTATTTTATCGCTATATTTTGTAGGTTTCCTATCTTTATTCAATTTTTAAAAAATAAGTATGGTTTGGCCAGAAACGAACTACGCCAATGAAATTCAGATATAAAGTAAAAAGAACTATGTGTTACATTTACAAAAATTGTGTCAGTTTATATGGATACACACAATATTACATTTATGTCTTAAAGTGTTACATGCAGTGCATTTGACACTTTATAAAGTACGGTGAAGAAAAAAACCCGTTTTTTTTCATCAGCTTTGATTTAACCATTATTATAAAAGTTATTTACGAATAAATCAAGCACCATCAGCTTATTAAAAAAAACTTACTAAACTTAAATTCAAAAAGAAGATTAAAATAAACATAATTTTACCATCTAGCCTCATATTTTAGCATAAGTATTACAATGAAGTTAGTTTTTGCAAAAAACTTGCTAGTTCAAAGAGAAAATTACTTGGAAGCAAACTTGCTCGTCCAGTATTATGACCAAAGAATAAAAAAATATCGCTACCTACCTAACCTACAGGTTTTGAATATTTAGTTTTCAAATATTTTATCAAAACCGCAACTAAGCTCATAACGGACACACTATAAATAATTTAATAAATCATACTACACGTATTATAAATCATAATATAATAATGTGTAATTAATAATACGATGTTATCATCATAATTGGAATTCATCGGCAAATGCTTTTAGAAGCATACATGTCTGGGATTTCTAATGTACATACACGCGACTTTGAACGCGTACCTTCAAAAAGCTTCGTAAAAAAAAAGTTATTTAGACTAGATATAATTCTAATTCTAATTCTAAGTGGGGGAATGAGATCTGCACTGACGTCCCGCAGTGGGGTGTATTGTGCATTGTCCCCCTGCTAACCTCACCCCAGCCAGCCCAACTCCTTAAAGTAACGGAGAAGGACCCTGGGTTGGTGGCAGCATTGTTCCAGCATCCCCGGTGTTGTAGTGGATGGTGACATTGACGAACAGGACCCGATCAGCTCCTGCAGTCCCGTTTTGGACCTGGCTTCATTTGTGGAAGAGCAATGCAGTAGCACATGCTCTACGGTTTCTTTTTCTTGTAGACATCCGCGACAGAGGTCACTGTCTGTCGCTCCGATTTTAAGTAGATGGTGATTTAGATCACAGTGACCTGTGATGATGCCCACCATCATTCTTAAATCTTCACGTCTTAGTTTGAGCAGCGTTGATGCCGTGTGCCTGTTCATTGCTGGAAGCATTGTTTTGGTGTGTTTGCAGTCCGGTCTGCGCTCCCACAGTTTCTGATGTTCCTTCTCGGAGTTCAACTTCAGTCTGTTTCTTATCTCCGCTGAAGACGGTTTGCAGAGTAGTATGTCGTTTGAGTTTGCCTTGAGTTTTGTGCCTTTTTTCGCTAAAGAGTCTGCCATTGTGTTGCCTGAGCATGAATCGTGTCCTTTGGTCCATCTTAATTTGACGATATGCTTGTCGGCCAGACTCTGAAGCGCGGCGTGGCATTTAGCAATGGACTCCGACCTTGTGTCAGGTCTCCTAAGGGCATGCAAGACAGCAGCGCTGTCTGTTATAAATATTAGTTCTGCGTAAGTTTCACCAGTGTCTGCACTTGGTGCTGGCGCTGTGAACTGAATAAGTGTTGCTGCCAGGTAGAGCCCGATAGTTTCTGCCTGGAAAACAGTTGTTGAGTCGTTGAGGGGTTGCGCGTGCGATAGCCCCAGTTCGGGGCAGTGGAAGCCACATCCCGCTCCTGCTTTTTGTTTGGCACCATCCGTGTAGATGTGGTAGACGTTGGACGTGGAGACTAGATATAGCTGACTAAAGCTATTACGGAATGGTGACCAAGGTATGCTCATTGACCAAGAGGCAGACAACCAGCCTGATGGTCCAAAGACATTACGGAACGAGCCGGGAATCAGTGGATGAGAGTCGCACGGGGCCAGAAAGAATGGCATAGTAAAGAGGAGGCCTATACTCAGCAGTGGATGCCAACGGATGATATTATGATAATGATAGCTAATTTGGTTGAGGGGTCAAGCTGTATCTCAAAATCAAAATTGGTTCAGCGGACTAACATTTATAGTTTAGAAATAAATACAAATTAATATATTAATTTAAATGAAATTAAATGCGTTTATTTCGACAACACACACAGACACAAAACATAGAAAAGGCAAGATTAAGATAATATATAGTAACTTTAAAAGAAACAGTAGGTAACATAAGTCAAAAAAGCTCATTTTCAGCTTATTTATAATGAATAGTCGTAAGTTTGTCGATCAAATAATACACTAATGTCAAATTATTATCAACAAATGCGCAAGGACTAATGCGATTCAAAGTATCAGTGTCCAATCCAAATATGGGATCATAGTACCAACATCCATCGTATACAAATCAGCTCAGTCTCCGCTGGGATTAGATGAGGTCAGCAGCTTGTCAGTTGTGTGAAACGTAACAGGTTGATTTTGATAGTATCCTATCTATGTGGTAATTCTATTGCTTACAAACATAGGGCGTCACTGATCAGTTGGTATTAGCTTTGCGTTCTATGCTGTGTGTGTGATTGTTTCTATGCCTTGGGTTTGCCAATAAGAACATACATTTTTGTGATAAAGTATATTAATTTAAAAACATTACAAAAATATATCAAAAATCTCGTTTCCATTTTCGCGTTTGAGTTGCAAAGTTGCGACGAATCACGTTTCTGTCGATGATAATCTGTCGTTTTTATCTCGTCTAGACTTTCGTTAATAAGTTTTAATTCCTCGTCCATTAGTGTTTATCAAAGATTAACTGCAAAAACTTATTAAAAGTTGAGCAAGGCGTTAAATAAGTTCATATTCAATCTTCATTATTTTTTTTTTTTTTTTTTGGTTTGTAATGCACTGATATTTGTGGCTTTTCAAAACATAAATAGTAACCATATTTTGAGGTTTGTTAAATGTACCACCACAAATTCACTACAAAAATACAAACAGTTCATAAATTACTAATTTCTACAAAGACTGTGACTGATTTTTGATTTAAATTTTTATTTATTTTGAGTTTATAATTATAAACTTTTTAATTATAAACGGCACTACTAGGCAAGGTTGTAGTTTACAGTAGCATGCCCACAATATTGACTGTAAATTTAATGTATGCGTCAAAAGGACTTTAAGCGATATTTTTGTTTTTAGGTACCAGCTTCATAGAATCCAAATGAGGTTTTCAAATAATCTAAACACAATCTAGTCTTACATTATAATCAATCTTTACCGAAAACAAACGTGTCTGAGGTAAATAACTGACATTTATTCTGTTTCTAGGTTTTTCTATGTATATTTTTACAAAAAAAGATGTAGATATAATTTAAACTATCAGCAGTCTAGTTCCAATAGTTCTAACAAACTTTGCTTAGTTTGGGACCAAAGCGTGATAAGTGAATGTGTAAATATTTGTTTTATTTATTAATTTATTTATTGTTTTACTCAACAATTTCTGGATGTGGTTGAGCAAAACGTATATAGGTTAATTATTTTAGATTAGAATTAATTATTCTAAAATCGTAGTTATTAATCATTTAAATTATGTAAATTACTTTCATCCAGCCACCGCGACATGGCCATTCTGATTTGTACGCGGATAATTGAATTATTATAATGGTTTAGTAACTAATTACTATGTACCTATGATAACTACATATTATAATAAAAATCTTATATATTATTTTAGATACATGAAAATATTCAATTTTAAACGTTCGAAAGAATCGGAAGTCTATACAACTCTTTAGTTTAAGTTTTTGGGGCTTCAGCTATTTTTTTGCACAAGAATTTGTTACAAAGTATCGATCCGAGTTAGCGTAGACGATTTTATCCCTGTTTGTCAAACTAGTCGCTCAATCAAACACTTTTTTTCAAGTATAATTGCTTCCACCAAAGCCAAATTGCACTCTAAGTCGGTGGGATAGAGTTTGTAGTTGAATTTGATACAGCTTCAATTTTTACAGAGGCAGTCTAATCGAGTAGTGCCTTTGTAGTGGTCGGGACTGAGAGCTAGGGGCTGTGAATTCGATTGAGCGAACCAAAGAGCAAAGGTAGCCTTCCCTATGAAGAGCTTTGATACCTTGCTTTAAATGTGTGCTATGGATGTATTTCAATCAAAGACCGATTGATTTTAACGGTAGACCAACTTATTATATATTTTTAGGCTATAAAAGCACTTGGTGGCGAAGTCTTAGAAACCAGCTCAGTGGCTGCATTTATATTTATTTCGGATGCTGTAGCCAGCTGCGGGATTCAGGCTTTAAAGTTTTGGTTCAATAGTAAACAAGAGTAAAATTAAATACCTTTAGATTACAAACAAAACATTATCCTACTAGAGCTCGAATCTCAATTTTCCCATTTTGGGTAGCTATGTCCTTTGCCCATTGTTATTGTTTGAACTTCATCGCTTAAGCGTTGAAAATATTGCTGTATTTAATATAAGTTCCGTAAATCTAAAAATGACTCACACAGAGAACCTTCAAGACCTCGCGTCAGAACCATAAAACCGTTAATAAAATCTATAATAAAACCCACAAAATGTGCTTAACCGATATAAAAGCTCGGTGGGCGTTCCAAATAAAGTGGGCCAGAGCGAAAGGGTAAGAAACTATAACTCGTTGATATAATATCTATGGATTATAAGTGTCTACTTAGCTATGATATTGATATTTACGGGCTATGCGCGGTCTTATCGGCGAGCAGTTTAATAAAATATTTTATTTCATTTTTACAGCTATTTTCGCTATTTCTATTTATTTGGGCTTACCATTCATGCGAGAAAATGGTAAGGCTCAGAATTATGTTAATCTCCCACTCACATCACAATTTTAGGTACTCTTTCAATAACGTACCTAAATATCGCAGAAACTAGGCGACATTAAAATGAGCACAAACCTCTTTTAGTCTAGACTATTTTGTTTCTCATGAAACAAATGTGCAAAACGATAACAAAAAAAAAAGACCTTTTTGTTGCTTATTTTATGACAAACGGATAACAAACTTTTTAAATACTATAATAAGGTTAGTCTTAGAAATAAATGAAGATTAAGGTGATACGTCTCGCTCTAGCGGGAAATTCAAATTTTTTTGGGTTTTTTTAATTGTGGTTGAACTGTTAGATCTTTTACTAGTTTAAGCTACTTTGCGAACATAAACAATAATATTCTGTGTAACCCTGTATTTTTGAGATTGGTTTTTATATTAACTTACTAAATAATAAGTGTTTTAAACAGTTTTAGGTTTTTAATTTACCGCTAGAGCGAGACGTATCATCTTAAGAAAATGAAGTAGCCGAATTGCCACTAGTGTCAGTTATTATTAGGAAATATGTCCGAACCCCTCGCTTTGTTATCGTATATCGAAACCGAAGGACCATTTGTTATCAATAGCAGCCTATCGTTAATCTTCAGATAATTGTGTTTAGATAGGTGCGTCCTACAAATGCCACGCAAGATTGAAATTCTGAGAACGTTTACAGGATCAAGGAATAAGTGCTACTTTACCCACCCACATTATATATATTCATTAGTGCCTTTTTTGGTACAAAATGCGATGGAAAAGTACTGAAAGCATTGTTTTTGTATGAGCACAATTTAATAGGTAAGTATAATTGTTTTTTTATAAACTTTTAGTCAAAACGTCACAGTAAATAAAAATAACAATAAGATACGCGATATTTAATATATCTCTTTACGAACGAGAAGTTTAAAAAAAAACATTCATTAAACACACTCTTAGAAGCATCACATAGAGTCCATTACTTTTTGGAATCTTACAAAAAATCTCTGCTTTATTTCACAGTAATTTTAAACTAATTATGGAGGAAAAACTTACCTCAAATTTTTACTAAATTTGGTCTTCTGTTGCTCGCCGTAATCTGGAACAAAAATACAACGAATAGATTTAAAAAATGCCTAAATTAGTAGTTGCAACATGGAAGGAAATATTTATAAATATTTTTAATTTCTGACACGCCGTCAAAAATAGGAGGAGGTTCTCAAGTCAACGTGTATTTTTATGTGTGTTCAAGCATAACTTTAGACAGAGTAAGTAGTCCGATTTTGATAATTATTTTTTGCTGTCTTCACATATTAAGAATGGTTGGTAGAAAATACTTTTAGCATTAAGCTAATTTAAGAAATATACATTAAGTCTTTGTTTATGGATAACTTTCGGTTGCCTAGAAGAGATCGCTTTCAGCGGTAAGGCCGCCCATTGTGTAACCATTATTCATGTTTTTTGTTTTGTTATCGGTTTTTTTTGGGGTACCTACCAGTGAAGAGTTATTTATCTATAACTCGACCCATAAATAATAACGACTAACTAGAACCTAAGGCTTGAATCGGATCTATAGCAAAGTTGAGTTGTCAAGGGTCTCGATACGGTATATCCAAGTCCACAATATTGAAGTCTTTGTCGTACCGAGACGTTCGTTAGGATAAGTTCCTGTTTGTACAGAAGGGAAAGGTACAGGCAGCATTAAAGAAATATTACATTTCAAAAACATTCCACGCTGTAGTATTACGGTCTATCTTATAAAAAGTTAGCGCAAACTTGAAGTATTGATTACCATACGTAATGCAACATTTTTATAAGATGGGGGGTTAAGATATATAAAATGATTTTATACGTAGTGGGTACGCAATAGATTTTAGAACCATTAGCTAACTATTCCTATTTTTATCATTTTGTATTTAAAATTTTATTACTTGGCTATAAAAAATTTCATAAAAAAAAAATGTCCGAAAAGTATGTTTTCTGGTACAAACCCAATTATTACACAAATGTTTGTTTTTTGGGAAAGAACCAACGACCCGCATAATGAAAGGCAGAGCTGACCAACTGAGCTGCGGCATCTGTCAAATATTTATACTAAAAGGAAATATTTGTTCGAAACCACTTAACTAATTTTAAAATTTCCATTAGAAAGCTTAGTTTTTACCGAGTAACACACAGTTTTATTCAGTTAGAATTTTTATGTTAAAAATCCAAGTCAAAAACAGTAAACGAAGTCTATCAAACGATGCCGTGCCGGAACTTGCAACGTACGAAATCGTATGCGCTAGTAGTTAAAAAACAACTATATTTTACCCATCATTTTGGATGGTTACTGTACTTCCGACGGTACTTATTATATAGTTAGGTTATATATCTCTCGTTACGTAAACTCTGGACTACTCCGAAGATGGACACTTCAGCAAACAGAGACAATAGACTCGACTATAGTTAAGTTATCGCTCTACCTGCTCGATGGGTGCTAAAGTGGAAACATTATACAGTATCTTACAGTGTGGTTCAAAAGTAGGTCAAGATATTATGCAGACCTATTTTACTAAAGAGGAAAACTATGTAAAAACATATACATAAAAAAAATTCATGATCGATGCTTTTGATGCACCAAAACACTTAGATGTTTTAAACATAAAATAGAACTCAAAATACAAATAATACAATAATTCCCTAATCACTGATTATGAAGTAATTTTATTATTCTTTCAGGATTTATATCTTCTTCACTTTAGTGAAAGCAACGAGAGATGCAACGACTTATTGTAAAACATTTTAGTCGAGAAATGAACTTTTTTGAAAGCAACGAGAGATGCAACGACTTGTTGAAAAACATTTTATTTGAGGAATGAACTTTAGTGAAAGCAACGAGAGATGCAACGACTTATTGTAAAACCATTTTGGGAATGATGTTTGGCAGCTTTATTTGTATGTTGGGTCACCGCCTAACCGCAGGTTGTGTGATGATCTAAAGCTCAAGTGGATATTCCGATACATAGGTAAACCAATTCACCAATTTCATAGTATTGCCACCGCAAGCCGCAAGGCGGTTTTACAAAATAAACTATTGTTGGAAACCCCAATCTCGAATAGATGTACAACCTAATAACCTCTATCCTTCGCGTTTTTACTTAAAACACTTTTAGAAGACGACGTGCCGTTTTTCTTATTTTTTTTTAAAAGGACAGAAAAAAGCTAGATAACATAAAAAATTATATAAATGTAATTTTCTTTGTGAAATATTACTATTACCAATAAAACAACATTAAATAAAAATAATTGTAGTTCTTAGAAGAGACATCTAGCCTAGCAGTGGATCTTGAGCGGAACTTTAAATGATGAAATAATGGGGGAAAACGTAGCCATTATTTTGGCATTACTACACGTTTGTCACTCTATGTAAGGTAGTTTATTTACCAACGATATGTCACTGGCTGTCAGTGTCAAACAAAATACCGTTGTTCGCATCGACAAGGTGTTAAATCATATAGTACTCGTACTAAATGCTCATCCGGTATCGTCAGTGTAAAAACGCCCTAACTCTGTAGTTTATCTTGTATGGCTACATAAAGAGAGCTTATAAATATGAAACCAACATTCCGCCCAAACGCGTCGATCGCGTACAACTGCAGCCATAAAAAACCATCGAGCGTGTTAAATGTTAATGTCAGACAAATCGTGGGGAAATGAAAAATGATATTGTCTGCCAAAAATATCAATCTTGTTCCCAAAACAATGCATAGTCGGACATCGTTCATTTGATTTTTATACGGCAATTGGGTATCTTTTTTATTAGCAGTCGCGTGCCGAGTGAGTTGGGCCATTCGGTGGTGTAATTGTAGTGTGCCCTTTTGTAGTCACGCAATCGCGTGTCGGACTGGAGCAGTTGGAGATTCACAGTACACAGATGCAGTAAAAACTATTACAATTATTTTCTTCACCCTAATCACAAAACTACTTTGCAATAGCCACGTGGATCAAAGCTCATGAATACTGAATGCACAGTTATTAGGTTAGGCGTTTGATTTTTGTTCTGACAAAATAATTTCGATTGCATAGATAACATACCATCAGTCAATTTCGATATACACACAAACGCACACTTTGTAATACGACTAGTGAGGATTGTATTTCCAAGCTTCTTTACTGGTTAGCGGGTGTATTGTGGCCTACCTCTCTATTCGGGCCGTTCGATTCCATTGAACAACTTTATTGGTTTCACCCACAATGCTATGTAGAGCCGGCACAGTACCCCGGAATCACAGGCTGGATTCCAAATCCTATGAACGTTATTCTATTGTAAATGTTTCAATGGACAACAAAGTTTTGTATCAACCTCGTTTTTACATACTTCAAACAAAAGGTACCTTTAGATAGATTTTTAGGAAAATTATTGGTATTGTGGGACCCGTTTATGTTTTTAGATCGTTATGTTATATGAAAAAGAGTATTACGGGTAAAACAGAAATCTGTGACATTTATGGTATATTTTGTTTAAATCAAACTTTATGAATAAAATATTACAAAAAATCTATTTTCTTCAAAAATTAATTCTGAAAAATAATTCCCGTCTCGTCAATCTTACCTTCAATAGAATAATTGTTTTTCTTTTCTACCTTACTGCTATGTAGCTATTGTAGATAGATGTCATTTTTGGTAGGTAGGTAGGTAATACTCGTATTACACAATACCTTCTGCGTAGATGTGTGCAAAGTTTGCAAACACGCAAACGTATATAAAAACATTTAAACGTATTATAGACAAATTATTAATATTTTCTTTTTATTACTTTGTGGTAGTTAAGTTAATATCCGTTTACTTTTGTGTCATAAATCTTGAACATAAATATCATATATTAATAGATACAATATTTTCACCTAGACGCTTGTTAATTGATTTCTTCCGTAAAACTACTCGTAGAACCATTTTTACGTGTTATGTTATAATCAATTCTGATAGCTGCAATATAGGTAAAATATAATATCATGTCGACCGATGGATCGTATCAATGAAAATTACACAGCAAATATCAAAGCTGGCATAGTTTTGTGGAGTTTATTAATCTACTATAAAATATTCGGTGAAATAACGTTAAACGTTGTTTAATTAAATATTTCATAATATGTTCGGACTTTGCCCAACTTCAAAAGAGACAAAAAACATAAAGACATTTTATGTTTTTTTAAGTTTGGCGTCTATAGCGTAAATGTAGTATTGTAAAAAATGGCACGCTATAGAAGTTTTTAATGTTCTGATGTTTTTGTCAAAAACTGACTAACATAAATATAAACTTTGACGAAGCCCGCCAGTGAAAACTGTTTGCAAGCTCTCTAAATAGATTATTTGGATGAGTATGTACCTCTACTTTACCTAACCAAATATCGGTTGGATAAAGGGTTTGAAGGACGGGTCAAACAGTAAAACCAATTATTTTTGACGTGTGTTTACACTAATTTGCAATCACGCTCCTTTTATATAGTTATACACGTAAATATTATGTTTGTATGTTTGTAACTCGTATTGTTGCGGTTTCACTATGAAAGTCTTACGGTCTATCTTATAAAAAGGTTGCGCAGACTTGAAGCATTGATTACCATACGTAATAAAGTCAACGCTAACTTTTTTTATGATAGGGGGTTACAGTATAATATTTTGTTATAATAAATCTTCATTGTTCTGGAACAAAACAAGCTAATAAGAGATGACTATAACACCAGTCAGTAGTTTCTGGGAAGTGTGGTTTTAAATAAAAGCTGTATAATCAAGCCACTTACTTAAGAGCTGCGATTTTAGTTAGTTACTATGTACAAAAACTTTACTATGAAAGTTTCACTCTTGTCACAAATCGAATAAAAAACTACAGTCTACTTTGGTCTGACTTTGAGGCAGTTAATTAGTAAACAGTCTGTTATCTGCATGCATTTTAGCCGGTTTTAGCGAGTGGCGGGAACGAGAAACAAAACAGGAAACAGACGATTTAGCACTTATGTATGCAACTAGTAGAACTGAATTAATATTACTATTATCCACCAGAGATAGCCCTTTCTTTCTTTTCAATTTTTTAATCTGAAATTGCTCTAAATCCCAGTTTACACAGTAAAAAATTATCAATCTATTATAAAATATGGGAAAAAGTAAATATGCAGATAAACGATTCTGAATCCGAAAATCAAGTTTGTTTGTATGTTTGTTAGAGCATCACGCCTAAACCACTGGACCGATTTAGATGAAACTAACTCAGTTTAGAAGCCTGATTTCTGGATTAGAACATGGGTCAAGCTTTTTTTATAATTGCTTAGAAGCTTGAAGCCTGTTTTTAAGATTGAAACATGGTCCGTCTTTTTATAATAGCTAGCAGTTACATGTCAAGTAGAAATTAACAACTAATACGTTAAACAAATATTTTTATAGGTAAAATAAATATGCCAAAAAGAGGGCACAGATAATATGTATCGCGTGTAGTCTGTCAGTATCGTACAACAAAATAATTCGACCATATTTAAGATTAATTACTCGTATGTCGTAGGACACTAATGTCTGTTTTTACATTACCACGACACGATTCTTACACGATAATGATAGAGATATAATTTACCGAATAAGTGGTAAAGATCCCGCTCTCAACACCAGGTTCCCAACACCGACACCTAACACCTAAGGTTCAAATACAATCGTTCATTGTTCTATTCTAAAACAAATATGCGTTAAGATAAAAATATTGTGAGAGATAAAACAAACGTGCGGCTAGTAGTTGTTTCTTTCCAGACCTACAAAAAAAGAAGCAGAAAATTATTGGCCGCAACGTCGCGTTTCAGAAGAAGTCCATTCTATGAGAAGAGAAGTATGAGAAGTCCATTCTATGAGGCATTTGCTTGGTCTATGACAATGGCATCGACGTTGACATTGATATTGAGGACTGAGCACGAATAGATGTAACAATTGTAAACAGGTATACACATACAGGTATTACATACTTAACAGGAGGTATCCAACCACTGTATCTAGTTATTAATTTACGTTACTGAATAAAACATTTTTTTGTAAACGTAACGTATTTAAGATACATTGCGCGTTAACGTGACAACGTTCGACAGTAAAGCTAATGTTGACGCGCAGTGTAGGTATCTAAAATACGTCTCTGTATCGATACGTTGACGATTGTTACATTTATTAATACTTACTTCCCAGGTTGGTTAATGTTGGTATCGTATCGGTATCGATAAGTGTGCTTACGTCAAATGTCGTCAGCGGATTACGCGCCGCCTGACGAGGGTCAGCGAACTGTATTTGTACGGACCTTTTTGTCTTGCGGTTTATTTATCATACACTGTAAATATGTTGCGTACATTTGCATTTTAATAATAAACAATTTTACTAAATTACTAATCTACGTTTATACGTATATATATTATAGTTACGTATGAAATAGATAAACTAGTGGGGCATTCAATAGTTCAGATATACCTAGATACAAATTTCAAAATTGTTTAAATGTTTTAGGTTGATTGTTTGTATATGAATAACGATAAAAATACTGGTATAATTTGAATGTATGAAAAACATAAAGCACTCTCAATCTGTCGAACTTTTTATACATAAAAACAGAAAACAAACGGACGGACAAAGCATCGCTACTTTGTTAGCGTTTTTACTCAATAAGTAAAATAAAAACTGGTAGTGACTAGCAAGGTAAACCTTAGACTCCGCGAATTTTAATAAAAAAAAAAAAAAAAAAAAAAAACTGCCAAAATCGCAAATGCACCAAATGTGCGAGTTAAAAAAAAAAAGGTAGATATACCTTGAAAGACTCACCATTTTGTCAATTTTCAGCTAGATCGGCAAAACGCTACCGTTTTAGTAAAAATCTTGAATTAAATAAATAATAAGGACCGCTGCAACATGAAATGGAAAAAATATGCTTAGGATTTTCAAGGCAGATAATAAAATAGCATCCGTATAGTTTCGACTTTACATTACATTGATTGTTTATAACTGCGACATGGTTGTAACCCTTGTCATACTAAGTTCTACTAGATCAAGTACAACATTGCTTTAGTAAACTTTTCGTAATAATATCAAAAATAAAATTCACAAAGTAAAGCGAACAGTAAAAAAAAAAATTAAAATAAATTGATTAAGTGTCATTTTTTAAAATGACACTTGTAATCAAACAATTGCAGAATAGTGCTCCTTTTGGTAGTAGCTCTGCCTTCTATGCTGTGGGTCGTGGGTTCGATTCCCACTCAGAGCAAATGTTTGTGTGAAGAACATAATTGTTTGTTCTGTGTCTAGGTGTCATTATTTATTCTATGTATGTATTTACAAAATATATTAAGTATAAGTATTCTATCAGAAATCTAGTTCCCATAATACTGGCTTTGCTTAGTTGGGAACTACAACGTGATGTGTGAATTGTCCGTGAATATTTATTTATTTTTAGTTTTTATTTTGGATATTTTTAAGAGAGAATGGGTATTTTCTAGGTAAGCGTGCTACATCGTCGACCGCATCGTCATTTAACATCAGAGGGCCTAGTACGAGTTCTGCACATGCCTACGAACGTATCGCCTTCGTATCGCAAGCCACCAATTTTGTATGGAAATCCAAGCTTCTCAAGAAATCTGGCTAGGGGTGCTGTTTGGATCTCCATACAAAAACGGTGGCGCTAGGCGATTGCGTCTCTACGATTCGTGTATGCACAAACTAGTACTTGGGGTACAGTACCCCAAGTACGAGTTTGTGCATCGCGGTCAAACGCTAGCCTATAGCTTATAAAAAAATGTTCAAAAAATGTTTTTTTACTTGAAATATACCTGATGTAGCTTTTTACCACTCACAAGATGGACGTAGATCTAGCAACATGCCATCTTAATTTGAAATGTCACAACTACTGGTACCGAATGTTGTCGGCAATGTGACAAGGGTCGGGACTAGGGAAGGTACCAATGTATATACTTCGTCTGATATTATATCAGATATATCAGAAATCGTATCTCTCGGATTTATGGTTTATCGAACTATTTAGAATAGAATAGAATAGAACACTTTATTTCAGATATTATAAAACTTAATAATTTAACGATATAATTATTACATGTAAAAATACCTGAAATTGGTCATTACTCAACTTGTGCTGGTGGAGAACCATTGGGCTCTACACCAGCGCTGGTTTTCAGTGGTATTTAGCCGTCGAATCTAAGAAACATCCAGGTGATACGAATAGTAACAAAAAAACAAAGTTAAACAATATAACATCTCAAACGATCATGGTTTTGAACCTAGTTTTATTTATAAACGGGAAATAATAAAACTCACAAATCATGGTATATAATCCTGTTTATATAACGACGACCGATGTGGCGCGGCGGGCGAAGGTCCGCCTGAGACTCGGAGGTTCGAATCCCGCCTTGAAATAAATGTTTGTACGAAAATATTTATTACGGGTGTTCTGGGTATTTTATATGTATAAGTAATAAAAAATATCTGTGTATATAATTAAGTAGGTATATCAGTCTTCTAGTGCCCATAACTTTGCTCAGCTTGGGGCTAGATGATGTGTGGATTGTCCACCATTATTTTTTTTTTGTAAAGAAACTAAAGTTTAAACAATTTAATCAAGTTTCAAAATTATTTTAATAAACTCTGAAAAAGTTGAACGTACTTTGTTCCGCTTAATGTTTCAGTTTTATTTTCTAGTGGATAATTTAAAAGTTTCTTAAAGGCTTTTTATATCAAAGAAAGCGTTTTGAGATCAAAACCATGATTAAAAGATTATGTGCGGTATCAGAACTCAACTTAACGAACTTACAAAATCAGCAATCTAAGTCCTATAGATCCAAGCTTTGCTTAGTTTGGGACTAGACTGTGATGTGCGAATTATCCGTAAATATTTATTATATTTAGTATTATAAACTACGTTTTATTTATTTTATGCCCGCAAGTAAACTCGCAACAATAATGTCCAACATACAAAGCAATACGCAAAATAGTGATGACTCTTTATTTACAAAATAAATGGACGAAAATAATAACACTTTACGACACATATTTCAAAACACATGAATAAGTTACAATATTTCATAGTATTTTGTCGTAGGTTAATGACTTGAGGGTTGGTATACACTGCGCGCTAACGATGCAACGTTCGACAGTACCTAAAGCTGTGGAATTGACGCGCAGTGTATCTCAAATACTTACGTCACTGTTATGTAGGTCTACCATGAGTTTTTACTATACTACATATATTTACTACACTCGCTAGCGTCTGTAGTTAAAAAAATGTATGAAGATTTGTACAGCGCCTCTAGCGGATAGTTGGGTACTAAAATTCTTCATACTAATATTGACGTAACTACTGTAGTAAAGTCAGGCGATTTTACTGTGACATCTCATGGTAGATACACTGATACGTTTACGAATTTCACATTTATTTCTGCACACCCTTGGTTCAGCGCAGCAATTCCAGTACCAAGGTTGTCTGGTAACGATCGCTTTTTAGCGATAAGGCCGCCCATTGTATATCATAAATAAATTGTTAAGTTCCTATATGTTAAAATTTAAGTTGTGGTGTGCAATAAAGTATTTTCTATCTTCTATCTATTTACCAGTGATGACTGATTTGGATCAGGTGAACTATCTATAGATCGTTTGCAACGGTCTGTAGATAGCTCAACCGTTTCTTATGTATTTTATATGACAATGTACATTTTGTAAATTTTGTATAGTCGTATGTTTGTTTGTGAATAAATATAGTATCTATACTACTATACTATCTAGAACTTTACTTGAACTATATTATCTAGGTATCTACATGCTATCTAGCAACGTGATAGTGTGCAATGTGCAATCTGAATGAACCTATTCAATAAAATAAAAGGTTATTTTAAATGAACATTCGTTTGATCACGTTCTCGAACTACTTAATCAGCGAATAGCAAAAAGAGAAAACCTTTAAATGTCTGCATTTTGTTGAAACAATTTACCGACAAACAGAGCCGGCTCTTATTCACATGCATACAATTTTAGACTTTATTGTTAAGTAGTGTAGCTCAATTTTGAATGAAGAAATGTGTCCTGCTAATAGGATTTTTCACTTTGTGAAATTATGCTTTTACTATAGATTGTGACGACCGTGCTGAGTTTTGAGAGTATATTTTACATACTGCACTTTACCAACTCCGTGAATCAGTTTCGGGTGACTGATTTGGTTGACTACTAACTACAACAAAGTTTAATTGACAAAGTTTAAAAATAAATTTTGTCAAGTGATCTATCTAATATCAAAATATCGTTTGTTTGTTGTGATTTAACCCAAAAACTACTCGACCGAATTCAAAAATTCTTTCACAAATTATTAATCAACATTTTTACCAAGTAATACGGTTTATATTTAAAACACTTTATAATAGTGAGACTAGAGTGTGATGTGTGAAATGTATATGAATATTTAATTATTAATTATAAATATTATAATGATATTCGACAGCTATAAGCACCGGGCTAAATGCAAATGTATGTTACAAATCCACAAATGTTAGCTCAGATAAGTGATAATCAGATAATTGGTTTATTGACAGAGGAGAACCAGGGGAATGATCTTCCTCAACCCAATCTGTTCCCATTAATTGATGGAAAAGCCCTGTAGCCAAAATTAACTCAAATCGCAAGACAATAACAGCAAACATAATTTATTAATTAAAAATTATGTTGTACCAAGTCGAGGTTCTAATACTAGTTAAACAGTTGAAACTAATAACAATCATATTTAAGAGATGGTTATAAAAGATTTGAGAGGATGTTTGAAAATTGCGCCCATAACGGACAAGTTGAAGAGTAATAGGTTAGCGTGGTATGGACATGTCATGCGGGGGGAAGAAAGCCATATAACAAGAAGAGTGTTAGATATGAATGTGGATGGATGTAGAAGTAGAGGGAGGCCAAAGAAAAGATGGATGGACTGTGTGAATGATGACATGTGTAAGAAAGGTGTGAGCATTGATATGACGTCTGATAGAAGAGAGTGGAAGAAGAAGACGTGTTGTACCGACCCCACATAATGTGGGACAAGGGCAGGGAGTTGATGATGATGGTTATAAAATATTCAATTCCCACAGACTAAACCAATCTGCGATGCTGGATAGCGCATTCGGTTTACAAGCGAGCGAAAAACCGGCAAACGTGACTTTCAGCCAGGATTTTGCAAATTAACGTATCTAACTGAGAACAAACTGGACTACGGTAAAACAAAAAGAACGGAGCCCCGAGCTCGAATAAATGTGACAATCGGCTTATTCGAGTTACACTACGCGTTGACGCTAGCTCGGCTGCTGAACGTTGCAGCGTCACCGCGCAGTGTGTCTTGTGCTACCTTTACGATACGTTTACGTTTCATATTTATTTTTATTTGTATGGTTCAATCTCTACCAAGAACGAACATTGATTAATTAGCAAGAAAGATATTTTGTAACTTGACATAATTTTCAGTTAATTACATTTGCACGCCTAATTTAGGTGAACCATGTTTGGGATTATGTATTATTTTTTATTATCTCTGTATGCACATGATTGCAAATAAAATAAATGGAATCAAAATCCAATCGAAATAATATCACAACTCTAAAGAAACAAGCTCGAAACGGATGTGATCAAAGTATTGCGTGTCTATGGTATTTTCTTTTCACAGACACTGACACCTGTCAAACAATAACACTAGTGTGTACCCACTACGTGTTTTATTATATACGGTAAACTCGTCAAAAACTCGTAAAAACGTATCTTTCAAAAAGTTAGCGCAGACTTAATGTCTTGATTACCATATATGGTGACATAATGTCAACGCTAACTTTTTATATGATAAGAGATATGTATAGTTATATATTTATATATTACCTATATAGCTCTCAGAAATTCGTTTAGCTTTGAATCTACTCATATACACTCGAGAGCAATGAATCCGGGTCACTTAAAGAATGTTAAAAATCTCGGAAACTAAAAATGATAGGTTAATGCAATAAATTGTATTTAATAGACAATGTTATACTCCTTAAATGAAAGTAAAAAAAATATGAGTCACCATACATTTTATTAACACAAAATTACATAAAGAAAAAAACTGCTGATCTCTCCTTAAAACAAAAATAGGAAACATGAAATTTTTGAACTTTATTACGATTTTCTTGAATTTTAATACTTCGTATTGCCTCCTCGTGCTTCCATTACTGCGTTTACGCGGTTTGGCATGCTGTACACCAAGTTCCTTATACGATTTTGGGGAATATTCTCCCATTCCTCTGTGAGAGCAATTTTGATTGGGGGAGCGTGATTGGGGGAGGGTTTCGTTGTTTTACGCATCTGCCTAGCTCGTCCCAAGCATGCTCGATCGGGTTGATATCCGGGCTGCGCGCTGGCCACTCCATACGAGTAATGTTCATCTCTTGAAGGTAGTCATTCACAATCCTACCTGTATGAGGTCGGGCATTGTCATGCATAAATATAGCATCCTCACCTAAATTGACCATAAATGGACCAACGTGATCATTGAGGATTTCTTCCACATATCTTACGCTAGTTAAAGAGCCGTTTTCTATGATCACCAGCTCTGTGCGACTTTCAGAAGAAATTCCGGCCCACACAAGTACAGACCCACCACCGTAGGCTACTTTTTCTTCGATGCATGCTTGCTTGAATCTTTCCCCTGGTCTTCGATACACTCTGTGTCTTCCATCGTGCTTGTAGAGCATAAATTTTGATTCGTCGGAGAACATAACTTTTGACCAATCTTCAATACTCCAATTTACGTGGCTCTGGGCATATCTTAGTCTCGAAATACGATGCCCACGCTCCAGTTTAGGGCCGTTTGCAGGTCTAAGGGGTTTTAAGTTAGATTCAGCAAGCCGACGTCTTACTGTCCATGCACTTGGGTTACTTCCTCCGAGGCGTCGAAACTGATTGGTGAGTTCAGTTCCTGTGAGAAAGCGATTTCGAAGCATGGTGTTCACCAAGTATCGGTCTTCTCGTGCTGTGGTACACCTGGTTCTGCCCGTTCCTGGTCTGCGTAGGTTAGAACCAGTTTCTTCGTAACGTCGGAGAACTCTTTGTACTGTTGACAGCGACACACCGACAGTCCTGGCTGTATCGCGCTGACTCCGGCCGGTTTCCAGCATTGTAAGTATTCTGGTGCATTCTTCAGGCGTAAGCGACATAATTTCAGCTTGAATAATGAATATAGAGCACTATCAACATGGTTTATGTACCCACATAAATGACAGATTACAAACAAAAGCAAAACCAAATGCTGTAATTTCGTAGTTCCATCTTCGAAAGTGGCCCTTTTTCAAATTTGATTTTTTTATGATATAACTTTACAATAACTAAGAAGTTTTAATACCTTCATTTAAGGAGTATTACATTGTCTATTAAATACAATTTATTGCATTAACCTAGCATTTTTAGTTTCCGAGATTTTTAGGATTCTTTAAGTGACCCGGATTCATTGCTCTCGAGTGTATTTACTGAGCCTGTAATTTATATACTTCCGTCTAGTAAATAGTTGGAAAATTATACAGTTTGGATGCCGCGTACCGCTAGTATATTACAACACGACCGATAAGCGTAGACATCATTATGATCGCTATAAACTCATCCACATTGTATCCTAAACATTGATAAAATAACAAAGTTGTCTACTGGTGCCTAGAATCATCTAGTATGTAAGACGTTTTAAAGTGATCCTTGTGATTTTATTCATCATCATCAACCTATAGCAGACCACTGCTGGACGTAAGTCTCTCCCAAGACGCGCCACTGAGCCCGGTCTTCGGCTCTTCTCATTCAGTGTTTGCCACTTATTAGTGATTTTATTGAATAAACTAATTTTGACTTTGACTAATCGACTACTATGAGTAATCAACACAAAATGAACACAAATTGTGCAAATAAACTGAAAATAACAAATAAAACTTGTTTTTAAAATGAACGAAATTGACTTCAGTCGTCATCGACAATCAATACCAGAATTATATTTATACAATTACTCAAAGTATAAAACATATAAAATAAAAAAGATATGTGTATGTTAGACCTCTGAATATAATATGTAACAAAAAAAATGATCTTTATAATCGAATCACATTTGGGGGAGTAATCGCGTTAGATACATAAAAAAAACCATTGAAAAGAAAACCTCCTTGAAAAATCCTTATTTAAATAAGTACCTACCATTTTATTTGGAAGGATATTGATATTATGCTCATTATATCCATTAACGCAATGCAGATATCATTAGTTATACTTTCCATGTTTCCATTAAATAAATATTGTGATAAAACTTTTTGTTTTTGACACAAATAAATAAGAAATAATAGAAAAATACAAATAATCTTACCTAAATATGCCAGGTAAGATTATTTGTATTATTTTAAATAAATAATGCTGGACAAGCCACACAACATCATCTAGCCCCAAGCTAAGCAGAGCTTGTGTTATGGGTACTAGAAGATTGACATAAGTGACTCACAAAATATTTTTTTTAATACATAATTAATACTCAGAACACCCGACATAAATGTTTTCAGATCGTACAAACATTTATCCCAAGTCTCAAGTCTTTATTTTTATTTTGATGAAATAAGATTCATTTCCTAGTGAACACAACATTCTACTTTTAAAAATACTAAAACTTTATATACTTTACTATAACCTCCATGGTCCTAAGCATGCAAGCTCAAAGGGATCGAAACTCCTTTCTATCGGCGCCAAACTACGAAATTAGAAGGTTTCATGCTAACGTGCCAGAGATTACTACCATCTTTGTTTGAAAACTTTTAAAGGCAGCGTTTTAAACGATTTCCATGGAAGTTTTTGATGAAAAACATTTCCTTCCGAGGATATTACGTTTACAGTGGAGCCCGTACTTATAGCTACATAGTAGGTGTATTTTATTATATAAAAAGTACACCGCTGTTAATTAAACCTAGATAAACTTACTATTATATTTACCAAAGCAGTGTAGTAGCAACAACGTTGTATAGTTTTTAACAGAAAGGATTTATGGGATGCAGCTTAAACTGGATATTGTAAGCCAATTATACAAATAATTGACAATGGAAAAAACGATATTTTCGGTAAGGTATAATGTAAATTTACTTATTTCAGTGCAGGTATACTATAAAACTAATTATTCTATATGTCAATAAACTGTTTTAATGCGCTACACTGATCAAAATGGCCATAATTTTCTTTAAAATACTTTTCGACAGGCGTCACAGGTACAGCTCAGTTGATAGTAGCACTGCCTTCCATGCTGTGGGTCATGGGTTCGATTCCCACCCAAATGTTTGTGTTATGTACATAAATTTATTAATATTTGTTCTGTGTCCCAGACACAGAACAAATATTAAAATGTTACTATGTATTCAATGTATGTACATATTTACAAAAAAAAATGCATATATGTATTCTATCAGCAATCTAGTTCCCAATGATTGCTTAGATTGTGACTAGATATGTGAAATGTAAAAGAATATATTATATATTTTACTAAAACAAAGACTTACATATATTTATTAAGCTTTATTAACTAACTTCATAATCAGATTAATACACACGTAGGTTACTGCAGTGCGTGCTTAATGTAGAAACATGAGGTTGCAGTTTGTTTTCCGATGCACGCGAGGATAAAACCCACAGATAAAACCTCACAGGAACTCCATTATTAGTCGATAATTACTGGACGTGCAGACTCACAGAGCTTATAAACTAGAATCGGCGCTTAGAAAATGACAAAGTTTAAATTTATAGTTGGAAACACTGCCTATACCGCCAAAACGATTTAAGGTGGTTCCTTTCTCATACAAAAAGCAATAAGATTTTACAAGACAACTAATAAGTGAAAGGGGTGAAATTCATGCTTAGTATACTCATTAGAGATATTTATAAACATCTATCTAATAAATTCATGCGCTTTTATTCAGAAAACGCATAAATTTATTTGTTTCTTTTCCTAAAATTTAACGTAAAATGTTTATGTGTGCGTGATGGCGACCCGTGTAGCCGTGTATATGAAAGTGCTGCTACCATTCGGTATGGTACGTATGTTGAAGAACTAGATTTGTGTAGTACTAGTCTGTACTAGTGTGTGGGTGTGTCTCATTCATTAAGTTTGACTGAAGGATATGATACTTTGTGGTTCGAGACACTGACAGAATCTGACACTGACTGACATAACAAATCCAAAGAAAGAAAAAAAATAGTTTCTTGGAAATCATGTTTTGATTGTTGTTCATGTTCATGATTATAATAAAGTAGGTACTCCTAAAGGGATGAATAAAACATCTAGGTATATCAGCATAAAAAAACACAAATACTCTGTTCCAAAAAAAAAAAACCAAGAAGATTTCGCGCTCTATTGAAACGTTGTCATAATGAATCAACGACGTAAGAAAATAGATACCTACCTAAAGGCGCGTATAGATTTGCGAAACGACAGATTTCAATCAAAGGAGAATGGGCACTTTGGGCCACGACTAAAAGAATCGTCCCTCAAGGTTGCCACATAGTACGTTTAAAAGGGCTTTACAGGCCATAGTCCTTGGCTTGGCTAGTCCTTGGCTTACTGATAATGTTAAGTTGATGATGCGTCTTCGTGATGCTGCGCTTGCCAGACATCGAGAGACTAAAGTAGAAAAACATAAACTCTTTTATAAAGACTTAAAAAGACAGGTTATTGTGGCTTTGTACTATGAGAAAAAAGCTTTTTCGAGCAAAACATTAACTGTAATAGTCATAACTCTAAAATTTTGTGGAAGAATCTAAAATCTAAAATATTGCCCTAAAACTATGGAACTTCCGTTACACTTTGATGACCCAAACATGATCAATGATCATTTTTTAAACTTTCTTCATTACTCCTGTATCACAATACCAGACTTAACATTTTTTGAATTTCATAAGTACTGTCCCATTACATTCTCTTTAAAAACATCCGATCCCATGACAGTGTTGAAGTTTCTGAGACAGTTGAAATCGAATGCACAGGGTATAGACAAAATATCTTTGGACATGATACTGCTTACACTTCCTCAGAGTTTGGACACTATAACAGCTATTATTAATAAGTCCATTGTATCTGCAGTATTTCCTACGGCATGGAAAAACGCCGTGGTAAAACCTATACCTAAAATCTGTAACCCTCAGGAAGTAAAAGATTTGCGTCCAATAAGTCTTCTGCCTTGCCTTTCTAAAGTGCTAGAGAAGGTAGTTTGTTGCCAAGTAACAGAGTTTCTGGAGAAGCAATCGGGTTTCAAAAAGAATAGAGGCACAAATACTGCTCTTTTGGACGTAACTGATAACATCCTTGCAGCGCAGGATGCGGGTTTGGGTACAATACTGGTTCTTCTGGATTTTTCTCGCGCGTTTGATTCTATCAATATTTCTCTTCTACTATCAAAGCTAAATTACTATGGTTTTGAAACAAATGCGATAAGATGGTTTAACTCCTACCTGAGTGATCGAGCCCAATCTGTAGAAATCAATAAAGATGGTGTGACCGTAGCATCTGAGATGCGTGAAGTTTCTAGAGGCGTTCCCCAGGGCTCTATACTTGGTCCCGTCTTGTTTATTCTGTACTGTGCTGATATCACGAATTGTATCCAACATTGTAAGTTCCACGTGTACGCTGATGATATCCAAATGTACCTGTCTTTTAAACCAGAGGACTTGAGAGCCGCAGAGATTAAAATCACTGAAGACCTCGTAAGAGTTAATGCATGGGCCAAGTCCAACTCCCTTCTGCTCAATGCTAAAAAAACCAAATACATGGTACTTGGAACTAAAACTCAGATATTGAAAATATCTAATAAAAGCCCTATCGACGGAGAGACCTTCGCATTATGCTCGTTGATTCGCTTGTGCTCTCTAAGTTCAACTATGTCGATTGTGTGTACGGTCCTCGTCTTCTCGCAAAAACATCTCGTCGTATACAGGTTGTTCAGAATGCCTGCGCTCGGTTTTGTTTTGATGTTCCACCGCGTAGCCACATCACACCTTTCTTAAATCGGCACAATATATTAAACATGGAGGGCAGACGGTTTTTGCATCTTGCAACATTAATGTTTGACGTCGTTACCACTAAGAAACCACAATACCTCTTCTCGAAATTTGTTTGGGCTCAAGACTACAATAGGTATACTTCCCGTACGTCTTCTTTACTATTGCGAACTCCCAGACACGGGTCTGCTGCGTTTCGTGGTAGTTTTCGTTTCTGTGCCACGAAGTGCTGGAATTCTCTTCCGCCACCATTACGTACACTTCGGTGTAGGTCTAACTTTAGGTTAAAATTTAAAAAAATCTTACTAGACTTACAGAAGACAGCTGCTCCGTGAATTTTTCACTCGGATCAACAATCACTACTTTATTTTATTTCAGAACTGCTTTATTTAATATTGCTAAAATATCCGTCTTCCCGAGCGTGATGTTTTTGTAAATGCATCTTCGACTAGCACTGTGGTACAGAACCCGCGGAAGTTAATAGGTCGTATTTTTGTATAATATTGTTTCCTAATGATAGTAATATTTATTTTTCATTCTTTCTAGTACACCGCGGGCACCACATACCCAAGTATACCGCGGGCACCACATACCCTAGTACACCGCGGGCATCACATACCCAACTACACCGCGGGACACCACATACCCAAGTACACCGTGGGCATCACATACCCTAGTACAGCGCGGGCACCACATACCCTAGTACACCGCGGGCATCACATACCCAACAACACCGCGGGCACCACATACCCAAGTATACCGCGGGCACCACATACCCTAGTACACCGCGGGCAACAAATACCCAACTACACCGCGATCACCACATACCCAAGTCCCAAGTACACCGCGGGCACCACATACCCAAGTACACCTCGGGCATCACATACCCAACTACACCGCGGGCACCACATACCCAAGTACACCGCGGGCACCACATACCCTAGTACACCGCGGGCATCACATACCCAACTACACCGCGGGCACCACATACCCTATTACACCGCGGCCATCACATTCCCAACTACACCGCGGGCACCACATACCCTAGTACACCGCGGGCACCACATACCCAACTACACCGCGGGCATCACATACCCTAGTACACTGCGGGCACCACATACCCTAGTACACCGCGGGCACCACATACCCAAGTACACCGCGGGCATCACATACCCTAGTACACTGCGGGCACCACATACCCTAGTACACCGCGGGCACCACATACCCAATGACACCGCGGGCATCACATACCCAACTACACCGCGGGCATCACATACCCAACTACACCGCGGGACACCACATACCCAAGTACACCGTGGGCATCACATACCCTAGTACACCGCGGGCATCACATACCCAACTACACCGCGGGCACCACATACCCAAGTACACCGCGGGCACCACATACCCAAGTCCCAAGTACACCGCGGGCACCACATACCCAAGTACACCTCGGGCATCACATACCCAACTACACCGCGGGCACCACATACCCAAGTACACCGCGGGCATCACATACCCAACTACACCGCGGGCACCACATACCCAAGTATACCGCGGGCACCACATACCCTAGTACACCGCGGGCAACAAATACCCAACTACACCGCGGGCACCACATACCCAAGTACACCGCGGGCACCACATGCCCTAGTACACCGCGGGCATCACATACCCAACTACACCGCGGGCACCACATACCCAAGTCCCAAGTACACCGCGGGCACCACATACCCAACTACACCTCGGGCATCACATACCCAACTACACCGCGGGCACCTCATACCCAAGTACACCGCGGGCATCATATACCCAACTACACCGCGGGCACCACATACCCTAGTACACCGTGGGCACCACATACCCTAGTACACCGCGGGCATCACATACCCAACTACACCGCGGGCACCACATACCCTAGTACACCGCGGGCACCACATACCCAAGTACACCGCGGGCATGACATACCCAAGTACACCGCAGGCATCACATACCCAACTACACTGCGGGAACCACATACCCTAGTACACCGCGGGCACCACATACCCTAGTACACCGCAGGCATCACATATCCAACTACACCGCGGGCACCACATACCCTAGTACACCGCGGGCATCACATACCTTAGTACACCGCGGGCACCACATACCCTAGTACACCGCGGGCATCACATACCTTAGTACACCGCGGGCACCACATACCCTAGTATACCGCGGGCATCACATACCCTAGTACACCGCGGGCATCACATACCCAACTACACCGCGGGCACCACATACCCAAGTATACCGCGGGCACCACATACCCTAGTACACCGCGGGCAACAAATACCCAACTACACCGCGGGCACCACATACCCAAGTACACCGCGGGCATCACATACCCAAGTACACCGCGGGCATCACATACCCAACTACACTGCGGGCACCACATACCCTAGTACACCGCGGGCACCACATACCCTAGTACACCGCGGGCATCACATACCCAACTACACCTCGGGCATCACAAAACCAACTACACCGCGGACACCACACACCCAAGTACACCGCGGGCATCACATACCCAACTACACCGCGGGCACCACATACCCTAGTATACCGCGGGCATCACATACCCTAGTACCCTAGTACACTGCGGGCACCACATACCCTAGTACACCGCGGGCACCACATACCCAATGACACCGCGGGCATCACATACCCAACTACACCGCGGGCATCACATACCCAACTACACCGCGGGACACCACATACCCAAGTACACCGTGGGCATCACATACCCTAGTACACCGCGGGCATCACATACCCAACTACACCGCGGGCACTACATACCCAAGTACACCGCGGGCACCACATACCCAAGTCCCAAGTACACTGCGGGCACCACATACCCAAGTACACCGCGGGCATCACATACCCTAGTACACCGCAGGCATCACATACCCAACTACACCGCGGGCACCACATACCCTAGTACACGGCGGGCATCACATACCTTAGTACACCGCGGGCACCACATACCCTAGTATACCGCGGGCATCACATACCCTAGTACACCGCGGGCACCACATACCCAAGTACACCGCGGGCATCACATACCCAAGTACACCGCGGGCATCACATACCCAACTACACTGCGGGCACCACATACCCTAGTACACCGCGGGCACCACATGCCCTAGTACACCGCGGGCATCACATACCCAACTACACCTCGGGCATCACATACCCAACTAAACCGCGGACACCACATACCCAAGTACACCGCGGGCATCACATACCCAACTACACCGCGGGCACCACATACCCTAGTACACCGCGGGCATCACATACCCAACTACACCGCGGGCACCATATACCCAAGTATACCGCGGGCACCACATATCCAACCACACCGCGGGCACCACATACCCTAGTACACCGCGGGCATCACATACCTTAGTACACCGCGGGCACCACATACTCTAGTATACCGCGGGCATCACATACCCTAGTACACCGCGGGCATCACATACCCAACTACACCGCGGGCATCACATACCCAAGTATACCGCGGGCACCACATACCCCAGTACACCGCGGGCAACAAATACCCAACTACACCGCGGGCACCACATACCCAAGTACACCGCGGGCATCACATACCCAAGTACACCGCGGGCATCACATACCCTAGTACACCGCGGGCATCACATACCTTAGTACACCGCGGGCACCACATACCCTAGTATACCGCGGGCATCACATACCCTAGTACACCGCGGGCACCACATACCTAACAACACCGCGGGCACCACATACCCAAGTAAACCGCGGGCATCACATACCCAAGTACACCGCGGGCAACAAATACCCAACTACACCGCGGGCACCACATGCCCTAGTACACCGCGGGCATCACATACCCAACTACACCTCGGGCATCACATACCCAACTAAACCGCGGACACCACATACCCTAGTACACCGCGGGCATCACATACCTTAGTACACCGCGGGCACCACATACTCTAGTATACCGCGGGCATCACATACCCTAGTACACCGCGGGCATCACATACCCAACTACATCGCGGGCACCACATACCCAAGTATACCGCGGGCACCACATACCCCAGTACACCGCGGGCAACAAATACCCAACTACACCGCGGGCACCACATACCCAAGTACACCGCGGGCATCACATACCCAAGTACACCGCGGGCATCACATACCCAACTACACCGCGGGCACCACATACCCTAGTACACCGCGGGCATCACATACTTTAGTACACCGCGGGCACCACATACCCTAGTATACCGCGGGCACCACATACCCTAGTACACCGCGGGCATCACATACCTTAGTACACCGCGGGCACCACATACCCTAGTATACCGCGGGCATCACATACCCTAGTACACCGCGGGCACCACATACCTAACAACACCGCGGGCACCACATACCTAAGTATACCGCGGGCATCACATACCCAAGAACACCGCGGGCATCACATACCCAACTACACCGCGGGCACCACATACCCTAGTACACCGCGGGCATCACATATCCTAGTACACTGCGGGCAACAAATACCCTAGTACCGCGGGCACCACATACCCAATGACACCGCGGGCATAACATACCCAAGTATACCGCGGGCACCACATACCCAACTACACTGCGGGCACCACATACCCTAGTACACCGCGGGCATCACATACCCAACTACACCGCGGGCACCACATACCGAAGTACACCATGAGCACCACATACCATAGTACACCTCGGGCACCACATACCTAACAACACCGCGGGCACCACATACCTAAGTATACCGCGGGCATCACATACCCAAGTACACCGCGGGCATCACATACCCAATTACACTGCGGGCACCACATACCCTAGTACACCGCGGGCATCACATACCCAACTACACCGCGGGCACCACATACCCAAGTATACCGCGGGCATCACATACCCAACTACACTGCGGGCACCACATACCCAAGTATGTCGCGGGCACCACATACCCTAGTACAGCGCGGGCAACAAATACCCAACTACACCGCGGCCACCACATACCCTAGTACGCCGCAGGCATCACATACCCAACTACACCGCGGGCACCACATACCCTAGTACACCGCGGGCATCACATACCTTAGTACACCGCGGGCACCACATACCCTAGTATACCGCGGGCATTACATACCTAAGTAAACCTCGGGCATCACATACCCAACTACATCGCAGGCACCACATACCCTAGTACACCGCGGGCATCACATACTCAACTACACCGCGGGCACCACATACCCAAGTACACCGCGGGCATCACATATCCTAGTACACTGCGGGCACCAAATACCCTAGTACCGCGGGCACCACATACCCAATGACACCGCGGGCATCACATACCCAACTACACCGCGGGACACCACATACCCAATGACACCGTGGGCATCACATACCCTAGTACACCGCGGGCACCACATACCCTAGTACACCGCGGGCTTCACATACCCAACTACACCGCGGGCACCACATACCCTAGTACACCGCGGGCACCACATACCCTAGTACACCGCGGGCATCACATACCCAACTACACCGCGGGCATCACATACCCAACTACACCGCGGGACACCACATACCCAAGTAAAGCGCGGGCACCACATACCCTAGTACACCGCGGGCATCACATACCCAACTACACCGCGGGCACCACTTACCCAAGTACACCGCGGGCATCACATACCCAAGTACACCGCGGGCATCACATACCCAACAACACTGCGGGCACCACATACCCTAGTACACCGCGGGCACCACATACCCTAGTACACCGCAGGCATCACATACCCAACTACACCGCGGGCACCACATACCCTAGTACACCGCGGGCATCACATACCTTAGTACACCGCGGGCACCACATACCCTAGTATACCGCGGGCATCACATACCCTAGTACACCGCGGGCACCACATACCTAACAACACCGCGGGCACCACATACCTAAGTACACCGCGGGCATCACATACCCAAGTACACCGCGGGCATCACATACCCAACTACACCGCGGGCACCACATACCTAACAACACCGCGGGCACCACATACCTAAGTATACCGCGGGCATCACATACCTAACTACACCGCGGGCACCACATACCCTAGTACACCGCGGGCATCACATATCCTAGTACACTGCGGGCAACAAATACCCTAGTACCGCGGGCACCACATACCCAATGACACCGCAAGCACCACATACCCTAGTACACCGCGGGCATCACATACCCAACTACACCGCGGGCACCACATACCCTAGTACACCGCGGGCACCACATACCCTAGTACACCGCAGGCATCAGATACCCAACTACACCGCGGGCACCACATACCCTAGTACACCGCGGGCATCACATACCCAAGTACACTGCGGGCACCACATACCCTAGTACACCGCGGGCACCACATACCCTAGTACACCGCGGGCATCACATACTCAACTACACCGCGGGCACCACATACCCAAGTATACCGCAAGCACCACATACCCTAGTACACCGCGGGCATCACATACCCAACTACACCGCGGGCACCACATACCGAAGTACACCATGGGTACCACATACCGTAGTACACATCGGGCATCACATACCCAACTACACCGCGGGCACCACATACCCTAGTACACCGCGGGCATCACATACCCAACTACACCGCGGGCACCACATACCCTAGTACACCGCGGGCATCACATACCCAACTACACCGCGGGCATCACATACCCAACTACACCGCGGGACACCACATACCCAAGTAAAGCGCGGGCACCACATACCCTAGTACACCGCGGGCATCACATACCCAACTACACCGCGGGCACCACTTACCCAAGTACACCGCGGGCATCACATACCCAAGTACACCGCGGGCATCACATACCCAACAACACTGCGGGCACCACATACCCTAGTACACCGCGGGCACCACATACCCTAGTACACCGCAGGCATCACATACCCAACTACACCGCGGGCACCACATACCCTAGTACACCGCGGGCATCACATACCTTAGTACACCGCGGGCACCACATACCCTAGTATACCGCGGGCATCACATACCCTAGTACACCGCGGGCACCACATACCTAACAACACCGCGGGCACCACATACCTAAGTACACCGCGGGCATCACATACCCAAGTACACCGCGGGCATCACATACCCAACTACACCGCGGGCACCACATACCTAACAACACCGCGGGCACCACATACCTAAGTATACCGCGGGCATCACATACCTAACTACACCGCGGGCACCACATACCCTAGTACACCGCGGGCATCACATATCCTAGTACACTGCGGGCAACAAATACCCTAGTACCGCGGGCACCACATACCCAATGACACCGCAAGCACCACATACCCTAGTACACCGCGGGCATCACATACCCAACTACACCGCGGGCACCACATACCCTAGTACACCGCGGGCACCACATACCCTAGTACACCGCAGGCATCAGATACCCAACTACACCGCGGGCACCACATACCCTAGTACACCGCGGGCATCACATACCTTAGTACACCGCGGGCACCACATACCCTAGTATACCGCGGGCATCACATACCCTAGTACACCGCGGGCACCACATACCTAACAACACCGCGGGCACCACATACCTAAGTATACCGCGGGCATCACATACCCAAGTACACCGCGGGCATCACATACCCAACTACACCGCGGGCACCACATACCCAAGTACACCGCGGGCATCACATACCCAACTACACCGCGGGCACCACATACCGAAGTACACCATGGGCACCACATACCGTAGTACACCTCGGGCACCACATACCTTACAACACCGCGGGCACCACATACCTAAGTATACCGCGGGCATCACATACCCAAGTACACCGCGGGCATCACATACTCAACTACACTGCGGGCACCACATACCCTAGTACACCGCGTGCATCACATACCCAACTACACCGCGGGCACCACATACCCAAGTATACCGCGGGCATCACATACCCAAGCACACCGCGGGCATCACATACCCAACTACACTGCGGGCACCACTTACCCTAGTACACCGCGGGCAACAAATACCCAACTACACCGCGGGCACCACATACCCAAGTACACCGCGGGCATCACATACCTTAGTACTCATCACATACCTTAGTACTAACAACACCGCGGGCACCACATACCTAAGTATACCGCGGGCATCACATACCCAAGTACACCGCGGGCATCACATACCCAACTACACCGCGGGCACCACATACCCAAGTACACCGCGGGCATCACATACCCAACTACACCGCGGGCACCACATACCGAAGTACACCATGGGCACCACATACCGTAGTACACCTCGGGCACCACATACCTTACAACACCGCGGGCACCACATACCTAAGTATACCGCGGGCATCACATACCCAAGTACACCGCGGGCATCACATACCCAACTACACTGCGGGCACCACATACCCTAGTACACCGCGTGCATCACATACCCAACTACACCGCGGGCACCACATACCCAAGTATACCGCGGGCATCACATACCCAAGCACACCGCGGGCATCACATACCCAACTACACTGCGGGCACCACTTACCCTAGTACACCGCGGGCAACAAATACCCAACTACACCGCGGGCACCACATACCCAAGTACACCGCGGGCATCACATACCCAAGTACACCGCGGGCATCACATACCCAAGTACACTGCGGGCACCACATACCCTAGTACACCGCGGGCACCACATACCCTAGTACACCGCGGGCATCACATACTCAACTACACCGCGGGCACCACATACCCAAGTATACCGCAAGCACCACATACCCTAGTACACCGCGGGCATCACATACCCAACTACACCGCGGGCACCACATACCGAAGTACACCATGGGTACCACATACCGTAGTACACATCGGGCATCACATACCCAACTACACCGCGGGCACCACATACCCTAGTACACCGCGGGCATCACATACCCTAGTACACCGCGGGCACCACATACCCTAGTACACCGCGGGCATCACATACCCTAGTACACCGCGGGCAACAAATTCCCAACTACACCGCGGGCACCACATACCCTAGTACAACGCAGGCATCACATACCCAACTACACCGCGGGCACCACATACACTAGTACACCGCGGGCATCACATACCTTAGTACACCGCGGGCACCACATACCCTAGTATACCGCGGGCATTACATACCCAAGTAAACCTCGGGCATCACATACCCAACTACACCGCGGGCCCACATACCCAAGTACACCGCGGGCATCACATATCCTAGTACACTGCGGGCACCAAATACCCTAGTACCGCGGGCACCACATACCCAATGACACCGCGGGCATCACATACCCAACTACACCGCGGGCATCACATACCCAACTACACCGTGGGACACCACATACCCAAGTACACCGTGGGCATCACATACCCTAGTAAACCGCGGGCACCACATACCCTAGTACACCGCGGGCATCACATACCCAACTTCTTCGCGGGCACCACATACCCAAGTATACCGCGGGCACCACATACCCGAGTACACCGCGGGCAACAAATACCCAACTACACCGCGGGCACCACATACCCAAGTACACCGCGGGCACCACATACCCTAGTACACCGCGGGCATCACATACCCAACTACACCTCGGGCATCACATACCCAACTACACCGCGGGCACCACATACCCAAGTATACCGCGGGCATCACATACCCAACTACACCGCGGGCACCACATACCCAAGTATACCGCGGGCACCACATACCCGAGTACACCGCGGGCAACAAATACCCAACTACACCGCGGGCACCACATACCCTAGTACACCGCGGGCACCACATACCCAACTACACTGCGGGCACCACATACCGTAGTACACCGCGGGCACCACATACCCTAGTACACCGCAGGCATCACATACCCAACTACACCGCGGGCACCACATACCCTAGTACACCGCGGGCACCACATACCGTAGTACACCGCGGGCACCACATACCCTAGTATACCGCGGGCATCACATACCCTAGTACACCGCGGGCATCACATACCCAACTACACCGCGGGCACCACATACCCAAGTATACCGCGGGCATCACATACCCAACTACACCGCGGGCACCACATACCCTAGTACACCGCGGGCATCACATACCCAACTACACCGCGGGCACCACATACCCAAGTACACCGCGGGCATCACATACCCAACTACACCGCGGGCATCACATACCCAACTACACCGCGGGACACCACATACCCAAGTACACCGTGGGCATCACATACCCAACTACACCGCGGGCATCACATACCAAACTACACCGCGGGACACCACATACCCAAGTACACCGTGGGCATCACATACCCTAGTACACCGCGGGCACCACATACCCTAGTACACCGCGGGCATCACATACCCAAAAGTACATGATCTATTTTAATAATTCTTTCATTTTAAAAAGAGTAACATAGGCTGTATTGAGTACAAATTAATTTAATTTGAAAAAGACTTTACGTGAAATACAGTAAAAGAACTCGCTGCAGAGTCGAAATAGGCAACACGTTCAAAGTCACGTCTTACTGCTAGTTCAAAATATTTGGTTGTAAAAGTGTTGCCAACATAATTTTTTGCTTTGTCAAACAGTTTGTTTTTTAATGTTCTGTAATGATCAAGTTATCAAAATAAAAGAACTTACTTTGCTATAAAAATAATATTTATTTCTAAGTTCACAAAGACCCGTAGTTAGTCGTATCGGATCCTGAAAGTTTTAGTCAAAACTCAAGCAAAATTAAAAATCTTTAAATAAATGCATACCGAAATGGGTAAATTATACCAATGTATGGCAACATCACTGACAATTGTCAACGTTTGCTCTGTCTGTCATTTCTGCTTTCTGCATAATTGTTTTGTGATGAAATTCTTTATATTGTGCTCATTGTGATAACAAAGAAGCATGCGTGCGTGGTGATCAAGGCGTGCACGCTACTTCGCATCCTTCACATAGAACCTCCTCATTAGGCTACACCACCTAAGTGACTTTTATAGGTACAACGCATAATTTGTTTCATGTTTTTCTCTACAGGAGCTCAGATTTGGGGGCCAAGGTGGCCACTGCAGGTATGACTTGGATAAATGGGGATACTCCGATTTAGCAATATAATGTGACTGCCCCACAAACAATGTATCACTTTCTGGACAAGACAATGCGCCAATAGCTGCACGCTGCACTTGAAGAATCTTAGCGACGCCACAAAAAAGTTTATAAGTTATTATATTTAAAGTTTTATAAGTCAGTAGATATTGTTCAAAGCAGAGGTAAAACTCAAAAATAAATTTTCTTGAGCCAGGAACTAAAACTATTGATTCAACAAAAAACAAAAACAAGTAAGCCTTCACAAGAATTGAACTCGGTTACGTCAAATCGAATTCCATAGCATCTTCAACCGCACCATTCGTTCTTTTCATTTGACGTTGAAATTATCAAATACTAGTGCGTTACAAATATTGTATACATGTGTGTGTATCTGAGTAGATAGCAAGCTTGAAATTCTTCAACAGCCCCTGCACGTTTTTTTTACTAAAATTATAGTTTTGTGTATTGATTAGTTGGTATCTATTAATAAAATTTCGCAAAGGTGAATTTTGATAACTAAACGCAAAAAACCATTAACAAATCAGAAGAAACCGCAGTTTTTTAAACTAGCGCCATCTTTTGTTGTTCTGCTACCGTCCTGACTGAGCGCTTCGGCCTTAATAGATTTGACGATTGATGTGGCGCGGCGGGCGAAGGTCCGCCTGCGACGCGTAGGTTGCGGGTTCGATTCCCGCCTTGGGATAAATGTTTATGCCATTTGTAAATATTTATTCCGGGTGCTTTGGGTATTTCATATGTCCTAAAAAATATCTATCTATGTAATGTATTGTATTAAGTATGTCAGTCTTCTAGTACAACAACCCATAACACAAGTTCTGCTTAGCTTGGGCCATGATGTTGGGTGGATTGTCCAGCATTAATTTATAGAAGAAAGAATTATTAAAAATGTAATTTTTTTTTGTAAATGTTAGGAGGACCCTGATATTTACAAAAAGATAAAATAAAATAAGTTCTATCAATCTAGCAGGAGATGGAGATGAGTAGAAGAGTTTTGAAAAGACCTTTGCCCTGCAGTGGGATACAATGGGTTGAAATTTATAAAAAAACTTAGCTGTACCTCTACCATGAGATGTCACAGTAAAATCGCCTGAATTTACTGCTCTACCATGAGTTTTTACTATACTATATTTACTATACTCGTTAGTGTCTGTAGTTAAAAAAATGTATGAAGATTTGTACAGCGCCTCTAGCGGATATTTGGGTACTAAAATTCGTCATACTAATATTGACGTAACTACTGTAGTAAAGTCAGGATTTTACTGTGACAACTCATGGTAGAGCCACTGGTTAATTTATCATTGGATTTGATCACTTATGTTGACAGTTTTGAAAGTTAATACTATTTGTACTAACTTTTGAGGTTGTTAGCTTATGTTGTTGCAGACTTAATTTGGTAAGACGTTTTATATTATCTTAAAAGTAACGAAAGTTTATCAAGTATTATTTTCAGTTAAAAATATATTTACCTTAACTTCTGTTATAATGAGTTAAAGTTTAATCTGTGAGTAAGGAGTTCATGAGTACCTATATATTTTTTTTTGATGATATCTTAATTATTTTATACGAAAAATAGAAAACATTTTAGGTAAGCACACAAACAATCTTATCACCTTCGTCGTTCACATGTCTTAAAACAAACTTGTATTTTTTGTAATACATAGTAAAAGTAAAGAGCTAAGTAAATCATAGTAATAACATAAATCTCATTTGTGCAGTTAAACGTCCTTTGAAGAATAAAATTACCATTCCACAATTCTCATTACCCTACCAACAAACAAAAGCAGGAAAGGTGACCGCTAAAAAATAATAAATCACCAAAAATACCTGGCCCTTTCACGGAACGAGCCACAATATTTTCCATTAGATACTTTCCTCAAATAATTTCTTTATTTATTAACAGGGATTTGGCAATTTTCTGAGCATTTTTTTAAATGTTGCCAACTTTATGCTCAAAGCTGAAAAGAATACAATACTGCAGAGATACGGCTGAGTTTGACATTAGTGAGATATTTCAAGTTGGCTGTTATTCTTTTTGACAGTTTTCTGTACACGGGAAGGGTTTGAAGACTTTGAACCTATTTTGCAATAACTAAGTATAAATAGTTTTAACCATTTGAGCGCAATAAATTAATTGAGTATAATAAAACAGTTTAGCCAAGAAAAAGAAGAAGAAGAAGGCACTTATCTTATCTTTAGAACATAAATTTAAAAACTTATTAGCTTTAAACTAAGTAATTAACTTTTACGAAGTCATTTATTGATTTATTTTACTAGTATAATCAGGTCAGTCAGTCATTTGACACGTAAGAAGAAGTAGTCAGTCATTAAGTCAGCTGAGATTTGCTCAAATTGATGTGAAAATGGAAGCATTGGACTTTTTTATTATATGTAAAACGAATTTCATCGAATTGCAATAAGAGTTTAAGCTACGTAGTAATAGGTAAGTATCATAAAAGAAATGTTAAATACCAACTAAAAATAAACAAGAAAATCTTAAAATAACACCAAAAAACAATAAGAAAGTTCTCTAAATTGAATAGGTACTGATAATATATTCTGCTCTGTAAATTATTACAGATATTATAATTATATAACAATTAGAATATCAACGACCTGAATTGAAATTCGTTCAGGTAATCAGTACCTAGCCTCAAAAACAAATCGAAACCACCGACATGAAAATGTATTTAATTTACCATTACTTACACTTCGTAATGTATTTTACCATTACTTACACTTCGTAATGTATTTTACCATTACCTACACTTCGTAATGTATTTTACCATTACCTACACTTCGTAATGTATTTCACGATGCCGCAAGGACTACGAGATTCGGTGAAACCTCAAAAATGTACAAGAGCTAATCCACTTCCATCCAATTACTTACTGAAAATTCTAATTCGCACCTAACTACTCGTAAAAGTGGCGAGGCAAGAATTCTCATCATAAATAAGCAGATATTTAGATGTTGCCATGAGATTTGGCGACAGTTTTTTTTATTCATTTTCATTAAAAGTGTAAGTGGTAATATATTTATATTGTATTTCTAAACAAGATGAATCCAAGAATTCCTAAGCTAGAGAAAATGTACGGTTCTTTTTGTAGGCTTATTTAATGTTTAATTGAGAATTGAGTAGAAAGAAAAAACTATTAAGTTTAGTCTGTGCCCTGTGCTTGGGCTTGATAGATGTCTTATATAAATATTTTTAAAATTATACACATCAAGAACCAACTCAAGTCCAGTCAAGTCAAAAATTCCTTTATTAAATAAAATCACAAGGATTATTTAGAATCGTCTTACATACTAGGTGATTCTAGGTGCCTAAAAGAACGGGCAAGAAACTTACGGCCTTGTTCCTACCGTTTTTTTATATGATCCATCTTACAAAAAACTGAATAACTGAATAAGTTTACTCTATCATTCAAGGCCTCGCTTTGATTTTGTATTGCGTACAGGAATATTAAAATATTATGTAATAAAAAAGGCATTTACTAAAACACAAAAGAGCCACTCTTAGATGTAATATCAAAATACTCTTTGATATTATATCTTTTTTGATATAATATCAAAGAGCTGGCAAGAAAAGTATTTCAATCAAAGTTTATTATTTCTAAAGCCGGGTTTTTACATCGCTTATTGCTGGTTATATAGGAAGAGTTAGCCTAAAATAAAAAAATATTAAAAGGAATAATAAAATAAGTTGCAGTAATTTAATTTTGCCTCTTGAGAATGAAGAGAAAAAGATCAATAAAGAACAATATTGAATATTATGTTTGTTAAATATACCACCCGTTTGTCGTAGATTAAGCCGAAAAGTACATTGTTATTTCTTAGTAAGCCAGCTTTCCCTACAAGTATTAATCGATAGATTCGGCATCAAACAAAATATTGTAAGCGTTATGCCATTCAAACCACGCAGTCGAACGTGCTTTGTTCGCAAATATTTTGATACCTACCCTTAAATATAACACATCACACTCTAGTCCCAAACTAAGCAAAGCTTGTTATGGATACTGGATTACTAATAGAATACTAATATTATTAAGCTATTGCATAGCTTCTATCGCGGGCCTAGAGCGTGGAGACCGAATCCAAAAATTCCGTAGCGAAATAACCTAACACTGCGCATGCGTAATCCAGCAAAAAATAGCTGTGCAATAGCTATGCAATAGCTTTACCGCGTGTCACACGACTTTTTTTATTTTTTGTTAAAACGTAGGTATGTACCTACATATGCATACCTACATTGTAACACCCAGACACAGAACAAATATTTATGTTCATTATACAAACATTTGCTCCGGGTGGGAATCGAACCCACGACCCACAGCATGGAAGGCAGAGCTACTACCAACTGAGCTGTGACGCCTGTCTTGACAGAAAACACAAATCAAATTTCATAGTACCCATTTAACTATTTTAATTATCGTAAATATAATTTAGCGTTGAGTAATGGCTGTTTTGTTGTGGTATTTTATTATTGGTTTCAAGAACCGCCATTACAGCCTAATGACTGGTGACCACGAACTTTTCGAGCCGTTGAATAGTAGCAGGTAAATCTTCGGGCCGAAACCATTTTTGGTCTTTGCAACAATTCCAATAAATTGTTTAACAATTCGCGCTGCCACTTTACATTTCTGAAATGCCTCAAGGCTAAGTTACAACCTTTAGGAAATATCTGCTTTAGTTAGGACATAAAAACTTTATTTAAGCAATGTTAGATCGTAAATCAAGACGAAGTATCCAGCTCTATTATTGCAAAGTTTTTAGTATGATAATCATAGGAAGGTACGCAGAACCTACAACACAAGCCTATTTTGGCTCCGTGTAGATTCTGCCTTTAAAAACTAACACATAATTAATATCTTAACGGCCGGTTTCTCGAACGACGATTAACGAAAAAAAACAAACAATAACTATGTGTCAAACTCGGATCAATCGTGATTTGGGTTTCCAGAAACCGGCCGTAAGTGTTTGTTATTACCTTGTGTTTCTAAAAAAGATCGATTATTATGTAATGTTTTTAATGGAACAATAAATTTGATTTGATTTGAGTAAGCGGAAGAAAAATAAATAAATTATACTGACTATTTTTCCTAAACATTTATAGTGAAAATACTAAAGAGAGATGATGCAAGGAAAGAAATAATAAACTTTATGTGTGCGACATGCTGCTCAAAGCGGCTGTTTCAACAACACTCAAATCTCTCCCCGAATGCGGGATCACGGTATACCCGGTAATAGAAAACTTACGCGTACCCACATACCTCGAGGCTTTGGATATGCGGTGACCGTTAGATAGAACAGCAAAGATTATCTAATATAGTTTTTGCGACGCGTGCCCGAGGGCTGATATCTGGTTCAGCGTATCAGCATTCAGCGCGGCAATGCAGCCAGTACCTCGAGTACGCTTCCGATTGGTACTGATTTGAATCAGCTGGGCTCTCTATAGATAATTTGTTAGCCCGCCTTACAGGCTCCATAGAGTAGTACAAAACGAACTTGTATAATATGGATCACAAGGCGCCAGTCGTCATCCTATAATCCTGTAGAGTATGATGAAAACCGAAAACCGTCAGAGTGCGGTCGTGCAGCTGAAACCTTCGACTCAGTCCGTTGCTATTGTTTAAGCAGAGGTATTATGCTGTACTACTACTATGTGGTATAACTATACTATAAGTACTAAAGGGTGATGCATGATACAACGTACCGTAACCGGGACGTATTCAGTCTTATATTTTACTAACTGCTTGCAATTTCGTCTTATTTTATCGTTATAAATTCATATATTGTATTTAGAGACTTATTTAGCGAAGCTTATTTAGAGACTGTCCCCCTCTCTTATAAAAAGTTAGCGTTGACTTTATGTCATCGTTACGTATGATAATCAATACTTCAAGTCTGCGCTGACTTTTTATAAGATAAACCGTAATGTGTAAAATGTCAATGTTTTTATGACATTACTTTTTTGCTCATTTAGCAAATAAAGAATTTATTCAGACGATTCAGAGACGGCCCGTCCTCGGCACGGTATATCATAAACAGTAGAACTGTAGACGTCGTAAGTGGCCTAGTTACAACCTTTGTCCTATCTAAACAGTTGCTATGACACTGTCTTCCTACTCACTTGTTTCTGCGACAAGTAAATGCACGTTGAGTTTCTCTTGATATTTTGAATTAAGTTCTTACCTACACTTAGTATTTAAGATTAATTAAGCTACCAAAATAGGTGAAGATTTAGTTTTTTTTAGATAACTCAGTGGAGAACAACACCCAGAATCTAAGTAGAACAGTTACTAGATATGATAATAGTATGCCTCTTCAAATGATTAACAATCGGAGCATCTACTGTACCCCAAGTACGAGTTTGTGCACATACGCGATATAGAAATCTAAGCTTTTCGAGAAATCTGCTAGCGCTGCTTGGATCTCCATACAAAATCGGGTTGTTTGCAAATGATAACATGTCGAGTTTACGGTATATTTTGAGTCTGTTACTAAATTTTAGTGTGTTAGAATACTCACAAAACAAAATTTTGTTTTGAAAAAGATTTAGTTCAAAAAATATTTACCCCATAAAAACTTATGACGTAACACAAAGTAGTCTAATTCGGTCACGCGCGACCACGATCAAATTTATCTCCTATTTTATAAGAAGGCTTCATTTGCCTGTATTTTTGAGGAAACTTTGCTCCCCGGAGATATTTGAGGAAAACGCCTATGAAACTTCTGAGATTTCACGGCAAAAGATTTATAGTAACTCGTACAATCAGTATTTCAAGCATGATTAGCGCTAAACATACTTTTTGTTCTAATGTTCAGTGCGTAGCGAAATGTTTTTGAATTGAAACTTAGTTAAGGTTTTGAGTTAACACTCATTAGTATTTTGCAAAATAAGTAGGGTTTAGATAAAAATGGTATAAATGTACGAACCCACGAACCATAGCATGGAAGGCAGAGCTAATAATACTAATTATAATGTAACGCTTATATACTTACATAATATTTTATTTTTAATATCACTTGATTTAATAAAGTTGTATAATCAATGTCGTATCTCCAGAGGGATAAGGACAGAAATGAAGATATTACAAAAAAACTCGTAAAAAAATATATTAAACTCAAAGCATGCTCAAGTGACTTTTGTAGGTAATTAAAATTACCTCTTATATAGCACTTAATTAAGTACAAAATCCAATAACCTCTAACATCAATGCTGCTGGAACAAAATTAATTGGATTTCAGGATTTTACTTACAGAAAGAAAACGAGCGAAAACTAATCATTTTAGCGAAATAATAAAAGCTTTTGGAAGTAAAAATACTTGTGAGTTTTCGGATTTTACTAAATAAATATAGTTGTTACGACTGACTGACTGATAGTAATTGTTACCAACATGATGCAATAAATGAGCTCAACTGTTTCTTAAGTATTTTATATGTACATGTACATTTTGTAAATACTGTAGGTAATAGCCGTAAATAATATAAATACCGTGCGTTTGTTTGTGAATAAATAGATAAAAAAAAAAAAAAAAAAAAAAAAGATACCTATTTAGTTCGTAAATGAATCTATCTATCTAAGATCATGAACGACGGTTTGGAGTTATGAAATTCAATAATTTTTTTTTAAACATGGCGCCAGGAATTTCCATTCATCGCGTCAATGCACGAAATAGTGTCTTACAGACACTTCTTGTTATCACTAATAACGATCATTTAAGCTTTGATATGCAAAGATTTGAAGAGTGCATCAGTCGGTTTTTACATTTTATGTAGGAAATGAAATAAAATATCAAGAAACACTCAAACAAAGCCTAGGACGTATACCTAACTACATCTTGTTTGTACAAAGGTATAGTAGAAAGTTTCTTTATTGTTACAAGAGATAAACAAACAGGTACTCTAAGTTGTTATTGTATTTCGAAACAGGTTTTTCCAAGCTCACTGAATATTCTTTTCTTTTACATTTCTACATTTTATTTACATTTCATCTCTTTATATTAATTATATCTATGAAATTTTGTCTGTCATAAACAGCGCAGTTGGTAGTAGCTCTGCCTTCCATGCTGTGGATCGTGGGTTCGATTTCCACCCAGAGCAAATGTTTGTGTAATGAACATTAATACTTATTATGTTTTATCTGGGTGATACTATAATATTATATGTATGTATTTACAAAGAAAATGTATACTTATATCAGTATTATCAGCAATCTAGGTCTCAAAGTACAAGCTTCGCTTAGTTTGTGGCTAGAGTATGATGTTAATTATCCGTAAATATTATATAGGTATTTATATTCTTTTATTTGCAAAGTTTTGGAAAGCAGAACTTCAACAGTTCAACACGCCAACTAACGTTATTCGATGGAAATGCATCTAAAGTCTTTTTAGCTGGAAATAGCCTAAAGTGCAATAGCTAGTTATCTGTCCGACACTTGGCTACTTCGTTACGGGCTAAGGGGATTATCGAAGTGTCGGCCGCGCCGGACAATGTTTACATCCATGTATAGCACGACAAAACACTATTCGCTTCGGCAAAGTTGGCAACCCTGATCACTAACGAGTGCGACTTCAAGAATGTTCTTTAACACTTTTATTACTTTAACATTACCTTACAATGCTAATCTTGGAAAATTGATTATAATGAAATCATACAAAATGGAACACTATTTTGTGTGTAGGTTTTAGTATAAATCATATGTGATTGGACTTGTATGTATGAAGTGCGATCGCGAGTCGTATAAACCCCGATTTAAACTTTCCTATAAATACCTAAATATTATAACAATATACATTGCGCGATAACGCAGAAAAACTCTGCATTCGAATCGTGGTTACTCCGCAGTGTAATTACTTCCCTCATTTCCCTAAGGAAGTATTCATTAAATAAAACTAGCTACGGAGTTATGTTTACAAAAAAGGATAAAATGTTTTGTACAAAAAGCAAACCAGACAATATTTCGAACTCTAATTAAATAATAGTCACAATTCGCAGGTAACCCGATAAATTGAACAGTCCGATAAATACAGACTCGTCGAATAATGGAATTGAAGCGCTTTTAACATTTTCACAGACGCGCAATATATATTTATAGTAGGAACTTATAAGGTGAAAGTACTTAGCACAAATCGATTTATTACATATTTCAAAGTAATAAGCATTCGATTAGGGAGACATAGGTATGGATTCTGCAAGCAAGGTTGTGGGAATTTCCACGAAGTTTAATTTCCCGTCAAATCAAACATAAAATTATATAACTGACTTATTTTAAAATATAAATTCATTTCTTCGTGGCATGACTCGTGCAAAACAGCGAGCGAACGCTTGCACAAAAAACAAAAAGCTTTTTTCCATGAAACTTCACCGGCGTAGAATAGAAAATATCAATATTGTAGCAGGAAAAAGTAATGAAAGTTCACAGATCGACCTCCTTGTATAGTGAACTGAAAGGAATATGATAAATGACGTGTCAAAAGATATCCCGTACGAGTTTGGGCGTGCTCACTGGGTTCCTCTAAAGATTCACAAATATGTAGCTACTAATATGCGTACGTAAAGTACCTAGGTGCTAGGCACACTCTCGTAATGTGAACACGAAAAACAAAATTTGAATTCGGCATCTCTTTGCTGGGATTTAATTAAGTAAGGTGCCACGACCATACCAACAATTTGTATGTGGAGCGAGCGAGCTCGAAACATTTTTTAAATATCATCAACAAAATGCTTTATTTTCCGAGTTTCAGTCGAGTTTTTTTTAAAACAACCAAAAAGAGGGGTGTTATTTTGAGGTGAATCAGGGTGTCTACGTTTGTCGGTGGCCCAGTGGTGTGAAACAGGCTTTTTCATAAAAAAAAATTGGATGAAGACTAACGTTGGTAGGAATCGCGAATGCTGCACTATTTTTTTGTATAAACTAAAAAGTAAGCTGTATTTAAAGAATCATGCCCAAACCCTGTACCAGATTGCATCAAGAGCTAATTATCATCAAAATTAATATTTTATTTATACGTGTACTTTGTTAATTTTTAACCGTCTTTTTTAACCGGGTTTACAAAATTAAAATTAAATAAACATAACATGATTATCAATTTCCTACTTCCGAGTGCTTAGTCCGAGCTTGCATTTTAAAACTCCCTACTCTCGAGTCGAGAGTCGTCTTTCGGATGTCCATACAAAAATACAAGGACATCCGAGAGACGACTGTCGGCTCGAGAGTAGGGAGTTTTAAAATGCAAGCTCGGACTAAGCCTTCCGCACGTCAACTATTTTGTTCCGATCCCAGCTGTCACCTATTTTCGTGAGTGGACATTGAGCATAAAAATCTTGTTTGTCAAGTAAGCTTTAGCTGAGAAGGCAAACATGATATAAAATAAAATACATTTTTAAATATTTTGAAATGCGGTTAAACATTGAAAAAAATATTGTTGGTAGCGAAAAGGTAAATAAAAATTAGGGCTTTGAGAGTAAATTCAAATTGATGCAAGTTGGTACAGATTCCCATAGCCCATTGGGCATTGTCCTTTGAGTTTTAACAAATCAAATGTCGCAGTGTCTGGCCCAGCGTGCAGTCAGTATTTTGGATACGCTTCCGATTGGTACTGATTTGGTTCAGTTGAGCTATCTAGGTATAGATCGATTGCAAGTCTGCAGATACCTGCTGTTTCTTACGTAGGTATTTAATAAATACTACACGTACATCATGTTTGTTAAAATTGCTGTCTTGCCCTCGGTGCCCGACCATATGCACTAAAGCTGATCTTATGAGGGCATCCGATAAGGCCATTGAAGTTGCCACTCACTGGAGTAGAATAGTTTGAGGATGAACCATTGATACGACGAATGAATGAATGTTTGTTAAAAGGAACTTGAATTTTACCTAAATTCTAAATGATCCTTGTGATTTTACTGAACAAAGCAGTTTTGACTTTGACTTTGACCAAAGAAGTAACCTTATATACCTTAGGTACTGTTACCACTCAGCGCACGGTCATAGGTAAAATACCTACTTAATTATCGTGACCTCCAAATTACCTAGGATGGAGGGTTTCCTTTTATTCTTCAGTCTTTGCTAATTAAACAGCCATTGTCTTCTATTAATTGAATTACCAACACAATGAGAATTGATAAAATTATACCTTAAATATCCCCGCCTAGATACAATAGTGGAGCTTTTGTTAAGGTATATCTAAAGGACTACTTTACTACCTATTATCGTAAAGATATATCTGTCAGGAATAAATAAATAATGCTGGACAATCCACACAACATCATCTAGCCCCAAGCTAAGCAGAGCTTGTGTTATGGGTACTAAAAGACTGACATACTTAATACAATATCTCTTTAATGCACTAGTTGACAGAACCAGCCATTCCTAATCAATGGTAATGGGAGACGGTAAATAACCAATGACATAAATCAATTTATTTGTATCATTGGTATTACCAGTAATTGGTAGGTACTATTGGTACTGTGACTTTTACTCATAAAATAAGTAAATTTATATCAGCCTGTAAAAGTTTATTTGGAAGTTGAAGGTAAGTCTCTGACTTATGTTTAGCTGTAAACTTTCCAGAAAGAAATAACTTGGACCCTTCTCCGTCCAAGAACAACCCGACTTTAATCATCGGTACAAACATCGGATTGGTATCGGAGGCATTAAATAAGGTGAGTATTTTAAGGTTGTTTTTTAAATAAAAAAAAAGTCCAGAAAATTAACTGGGTATTTATTATGCATAAACAATCTCTGAAAAGAAGGAGAAAGTCTCAATTTTAATCTCGGTAACTAAGAAAGGTTGTTAAGATTTCATTTCATGGAGTTATTCTTATAATGGGCGGTCTTATCACTGAATAATATTTATACAATTTACTAAACCAAAATCTACTTATTTATAAGTTAAAACATCTTTATCGTGATTAGAATTACTTAATTAATCACAGATAAGCTAGATAGATTGAAATATAGATTAAATAATAAATCAAGTAAATTAAATAATAAGCAACTAATCTATGTATTTAAATCAATAAATAAATGAAATAGTAAAAGTACTTTCCAACTATTATGTGGCAACCATGATCGAAGTTTTTTAGTCATGGCCCACGCACCATAGAAAATTGCCCATTCTCCTTTAATGCTGAAATTTTCATATTAAAACTTGTCTGTGGTTACCACCAATCACAAGCCTAGCTTAGCTCAGACACTAACCTTGGTCCTTCCGCGAACTCAGCACATTTCTGATTAGCATACAAAGTGTCCTAGCAACGAAAAACTTGCTGGCACTTCTAGGAATTTCCTCAATCACACGCTATTTACCAAGCTAATATAGTCTTTATTCATCACCACATAACGTTGTTTGACTACCGACAGCGCAGACTTAATTGGTGAAAATAATGTGACGAGTTACCGTAAAGCACTGCTCTAATTACGGTAACACGCTGAAGCATTACCGAGGCTGTTTTACCTACTAATTGAAACGTTAATTTTAGTTACAGTAACTTCGGGTATAATTAAATATATCTAAGAATTATCACACAATTTCGCTGATAGTGGTTTTATTCGTAGGGTTTGGAATCCTTGAAAGTTTTATACAACAGTGTTGAATTTGACGAGTTATGGTTGTCTTGAAGATATTACTTTTAGCGATATGGACGACCATTGTATTCTATTGCTATATCTTATTGTTTATTTGTAATGTCATAGGTGTAAAAAATGTTTTCTATTTCTAAAAACCAACATGGTTTGAAAAGCATCTTATTGAAACACTTTTTTTCAACTGAAACAAACATCCTGTATGTATCTTTAAGATGTAAAAAGTAGGTAAAAAAAATAGATTTTTACATCACAAAATTGAAAAAAATGACCTTAATCGTCACCAAATAAAACACAGTTTTTAAGGTTACTCAAAAAGTACTTGTTGTCAGATCTTAATGATCTTATATGGGACCAACTTTAAAGTAAGTCTATCAAACAAAAAATAATCATTAAAATCTAAAAAACTCATTCATGGTCAAAAAAGTTAGTACCTACAAGCTTGTACTAATTAAACTCTAGCCAGATTAAAATATTGAAGACATTAAAATGTACGTTTATTCAAACGAGCACAATTGTAAATAAGGACGGCTGGCAATTAGCGAATAATGTTAATTTCGAGTTCCTTCTAATCAAATTAATACAATTACTCGTGCGGCTAGCATCCTGATTAAAAAACCTCTCAGTCGGCTACACAATTTCAAAAGCTTTATTCAGACGTAACACAAAAAATACCTTCGTTCATGCAATATAAAAAATGTAGGTACTAAGTTTATTATTGTGTCTTACCTCAGCAAATGTCATACTTTTAGTAGGCCGCTTCAACATATTCCCGCCTTAACTTAATTTTCACAATCCAATTTCACAAAACTCTTAACACTTTTCACTGAAACATAAAACAGTAATAGTTTCGAAACAATTTTTCTCTATCACGATCTCGATTGTAACCGAATAATTTTGTATTTAACGATGTTACATAGAAATGGGTGAGGGAAAGAGCGACGCGCTGTCCTCTCTAGCGGCTTATGAAGACTGAGTTTCCACCCTCCCATTCAGCCGAGCTTGTCCGACTTTTCACGAACTCTCCCGATCTGGAAACTGAACTCGATTCATGAAACCCACTCGATGAAGTGGTAAGTTTTTACGACTACCCGTTGGCGAGTGCGGTCGGGACCAATATAAAAGGATTGTTTGACACCTGTTCCTGATTATTTTCCTTTATTTTCTCCGTTCGATTTGTGAAACGCTCGAATGAATTAGGTTCTCCGATTCTAGCACTTTATTAAACAAGTCCTTTGCTGAACTCGATTCCAACTTAGGTAGTTGTAAATAGAGCCAACTTTGATTACATATTCCAACTAATACATTGAACGTATATGTATATTACTCCGGAGCGATTTGAAATGAATACCTTTGTACTTTGGACATCCAAACGTGACTTGAACAATTGATATATACAACTGCATAGTTTTAGTTACTAAGTTAGAATTATTTTCTCGATATTTAAGACCCAGTTTCATCAAGTTTCAGCTTACTCAGCTTTCATGACATTTCAGTCATAACGCGGCTATTTTAGTGCCATTGTTGTACTTTGTAAGAGCAGTCATAACAGCTGATCCCGATTTTATTGCAAGTCCCGGGTGCAATATCCACTATGTGCCCACCTGTCTGAAAGCTGGGATTAACCCCACTCCTCGTACGTATCACAGACTCGAACACTGGACTTTAGACTGCTTTTTATTTTCCCCTGTATATTTTGATATAAAATATATTTTATGTCACACTTAACCTAAGAAAAGCTTCAAAGTGAATTCGTTTTTTGTAAAAAAACATGTAGATACCTAATGAAAGTTAATTGTAATAATATAGCTTTGTTTCCAATTCTGTTAGCTTTTTTAACTCTCATTAATGATTAACTAATTACAAAAACTACAAATAATTTTTGTCTTAGATTAGTTTGGATCAACAAATTAATAAATGATAAACATTCACGGAAATTTCACATTGTATCACACTTTAGAAAGCTTGTACTAAGTATAGGAACTAGATTGCTGATAGAATATCTACTTATATAATTTTTTTGTAAGTAACATACATAGTACCAGCCATACATTACTACAGAATTACTACAGAACTGAGAATAAAGAATAAAAATAAAATCAGGCATCATTGTGCAAAGTGTACCTACTACATCGTAGACCGCATCGTCACTTAACATCAGGTGAGATCGCGGTCAAACGCTTGCCTATAACTTGTAAAAAAAAAAGCTACGAAATAAATGAACCATACCTACCTTGGCATATTGGCGTGGATTCAAATGTTCTGAGGTAAGTAGAAAGCTGCAACGAAACCAGAGACCAACTCTCAGACGTCACTAAGACAAACCTCTTTTTGGGAATTTGCATATAAATGACCGTTTGTGACCGACCTCCACTCGATGCAAATAGCCAACATCCGAAAAGGTGACGCCGTCCGACCTCTGTAGCTGTGTTGAGTTTTTACTATACTATATTTACTATACTCGCTAGCGTCTGTAGTTAAAAAAATGTATGAAGATTTGTGCAGCGCCTCTAGCGGATAGTTGGGTACTAAAAATCGTAATACTAATATTGACGTAACTACTTTAGTAAAGTCAGGCGATTTTACTGTGACATCTCATGGTAGAGGTATTGACATGCCGTGGCCGTAAATTCCTTCGCCAAGGTAGATTATACGATCAACACTGAAGAATATCACTTCACGAAAATCACAAAAACTCAATTCGACTTTTTTTATGTGAGGTATTTTAGAACTTGTTTTAAGTGAACCGATTTTGATGTTTTTTATTTAATATTGGTGCCTTTTATATTGGCACAATTTTCAGTTATCCTTATTAATGCGTACTTATATTATATACGTTGTATTTTTTTTTAAAGTTTTGTTTTATTATTTTACTTATAGTATTTTGTAATATTTCTACTACTTACTTAATATTAGCAGTAGAAAATTAAAAAGTTTTCACACCCATTTTTGACAGTTCCATTTTAAAAATACCAAATTCATTTTTAAAACCATGTTTAAAAAAACCTTGTTACAAAGTAGACTGAGTTAGCAAACAAGTAGCTACCTAATTATTTTTGTCTGTGTATGTAAGTCAATTTGCCGGACCGTGCGACTGAGTCATGTAGAATGTCCGGATTGTAATTGGGTGGGTACTTAGCATGAGCTGAGGTGTGCTTTGTATGCATTTTTAAATGCGTTTATAAACCACCTTCAGCCACTGAGCTGGAAACTTTTACTCCGGTCACGAACTCAACAGAAATATTACCACAAAGTGATTGTAGTAATTTTAAACTAAAAAAAGACGTGTGGCACTCGGGGACTGCCGCGGTAAAGCTATTGCTTAGCATTTTTTGCTGGATTACCCAAGCGCAGTGTTAGATTATTTCGTTACGGAATTTCTGGATTCGACCTCCACGCTCAAGGCCCGCGATAAAAGCTATGCAATAGCTTAAAAATATTCGTAATGACTATAATATAACACATAGAACAATATACATCTATCTTTATACCTCAGGCGAATCCTCCCAGTCGCAAATCAAAACAGAACTAAGTACAACAGCAGCTATCCATCATTTGCGGGGTCATCATTAGGTCAGCTTATTTTAGAAAAGCCAACAAAATCCCAAATACGTCGAAATGTCACTCATTAGTCGCCCAGTACGAGAATTTACCGATTAGTCGGCACATCTCTAGTAATTTCCTGTTATGTTGTTCTGTAGAAATGACATTAGTGCCTGTATAATAGCGTAAATAATTATGCTTTCCACGAAAAACAGCTCAAACCCTTGATAACCCAAGACGAAACGTGGGGGCAACACTGTATTGCTATTATTACCTATACCTATCTTAGATATTATATCAGCACGAAACAATTTGCTTTTTCTGGTCAGGCAAATGGTCTATGGTTTCGGAAATCGAACCTGCACTGTAGCGTTAGACTATAAGCTCAAGATGTCATCACATATTTATATACGACCCTAATAACGCGATCACATTGCAAAGTCGTAAAATGACGTTAATAGTTTCAACCTATTTTTTAAATGCACAGTTTTATCGCGAAAGTGTTTTTTATTCTTCGATAGTAATTTTAGTTTTTACGGTTTTTGTTGATACTCAATGAAACTGAGAATAGTAATAAACCTTCATTGAAAACCATGTCTCGTGCACACCCTCGCTAGCCAACATGAAACGAATCAAAATGGCGTTAAATCTAAACGATAAGTGACGTGACTAACTTTTTTTTTCTTCTTCCTTTTTATGATTTAGAGGATTTTGTAAATGTAAGTAGGTATGGAAAGAGTGGTGTTTGAGGGAGGAGGCTTATATCCAGCAGAGGGCTAGTACGGGCTGCCTATGATGATGATGATAAAGTAGGTAGGTATATTGATTAACAATCAGTCCACGATGACCGTTGGCTGACTTGATATGAAGTAAAATTAAAAACAATAACGTGGTTAAAAGACACATATACTAAACAGGTTTTACAATGAATATTTCCGTTACTTATTTCTTAAAATAGTATGATCCTATGAGACGTTGTTCCCACATAAATAATATCTTTGTATACCTTAAATCCCCCACTTAAAAATAAGTACTTCAAACTCAGTACATAGTCTATTATACTAAAATATATAAATCAGCTTTTTTTATATGGAGGATGATAAAAACCGTAGGTAACTTTTTATCAGTGCCCTCCACATACCCTCGTAGTGCTGCGCAGTCACTAGTAGTGTGAAAAAGTATCGCAGTATATCTACAGTATCAAAAGCATGTTTATTTGTTTAAAATATGCTTATCACAAACTGGAGTATCTCAATAAATACCCGCGCAGTAAGTTTTACTATCTACTTCAGACAGTGGAACTTGATCCCGACGCTCGAATAAAACAAGTTGATCCGTATCATTGCGAACTTAATTCAAAAGAAACTTCTGGAAGGCCCGAATCTTTTGAGCGGATTCGAAGCAGTTGAAAGTCAGTTTTCACCTACCTTTCAAAGTCTCTATCTGTTTTAAAATAGAATTTATGATATGATTTTCAATTCATCAAGCCTCTAGATACAAGCCCCAAGTTAAAGCGAAAAGCATCAAATTTTAGAATCACATCATTTTTCGACATTTAAGATGTTTCATGTAGGTACGTAAGACCTTACTGAATTCTTTATTTTTTTTTTTCTACACAAAATATGACATACACAAGACAGAAATAGATGACATGTACAAGACGAGCTTAACCCTAAAAAGAGTTTTCTTCCAGCAAACCTTTGAGGCTAGGGAGAGGTGATAGATAGTTCCTTTTCTTGAAAGTTTGAGTCTAGCGCCAGAATTTCGAAATCAAAACGTTATTTGTTGGTAAAAAGCTAGTCTAGCTAGTACCTAGTAACAGGGCTAAAATATAGACAGATGGAACTAGGGATTTCACTAGCACTGTCAACTACATAGGTGCACCTGAAGTTCCGTTAGCATAATTTGAACATAATCCAACTTCCAGTTGCCAATGTAAAGTGCTCATTATGAAACTTTATAATTAGCTCGCTGTCTGAGCTACTTTTAGCTCGAGGTGGCTAATTGACGTGCGTTGGTATATCTACTTTCCGGAACTAAAGTGCATGAGTTTTGTTTTTTAATAACGCATAAGTATGCAAAATTCAGACACAGTATTCAAATATCTAGTATACCTAGAGCCTTGCTCTAACTTAAATCTAGATTTAGATCCTTTTATATATTTAAATTTTAAATCTATTCTGGGTGTTTCTTTGCATTCTATGAATGTATTTACTTACAAAAAAAAAGTATAAGTATTCTATCAGCAATCTGATTCCCTTAGTACAAGTTTTGCTTAGTTTGGGACAAGAGTCTGATGTGTGAATTGTCCGTGAATATTTATTATTATAATTTATTTTAGGTTTAAATGGCGCTTAATTTAACTATGATTTGATTTATTAAGCTTGGCAATATTTTATCTGTGTTTTCTGTCTAGAAAAACAGTCAAGTGATCGTTCTACTTATGTGGTATTGATTTTGAAGATCTATGGTTGTTATTCTACTAATGTATAAACTTTATTAATCTATACATAGGTATAATAAGCAAAGCCTACGATAAGTAGGCTCTCAGTGTATAATCCTAGTGCCAGTCATGCATGAATAATTAACATTTTACTTTGAAGTAGTGATGCGTACAGTTTTAGATAGTGCGGTCTCTATTTAGTGGTCGAAAACTATGTTGAAGTGGCAATGGGTAGGCCATAAAAGCTCATGTAGTCAACAACACGGAAAATTCTTTCACTTAATGATCTAACATTGCGAATGTAGCAAGGAGTACATAAATTTCTTCGTCATAATGGTGATGACTCTTCTTCTTCTTATTTGTGTCACTCTTGACAGAGTGGTCGTGGTCGTTATGATGAATTTTTCATATCATGGGCACGCCTCACAATATCTTGCCATTTCTCTCTGTTCGCTGACATCTGGGAGCATTCACTCAAGCTTCCGTGATGATAGTCAGCATTATACTAACCATTTTTAAGACTTGATGACTGACTGATATGTATTTAAAAATAAATGCTTGATTGGTACTGACAGGCAGAAGCCATAAAAAGATGTAGAAGGAGAACCATTTTCTAGCAATCAGTTAACTTTCTATAAATCAAGTATGGTAACAAAAAGGTTTCATACCGATGACAACCGATGTGGCGCGGCGGGCGAAGATCCGCCTGCTACGCGGATGGTTGCGGGTTCGATTCCCGCCTTGGGATAAATGTTTGTACGATCTGCAAATATTTATCCCGGGTATTCTGGGTATTTAATATGTATTATAAAAAATATCTATCTATGTAATGTATTGTATTAAGTATGTCAGTCTTCTAGTAGATACCCATAACGCAAGCTCTGCTTAGCTTGGAGGTAGATAATGTTGTGTGGATTGTCCAGCATTATTTATTTATTTTATTATACGCTATTCATTTCTAAAGAGATTTTATCAGTCTCCAAAGAGGTTTAGTATAGGTTCGTCATGCATGACAGTCGTTTGCAGTAGGTGCTAGTTAGTGCTAGTCCGGTTCGTTAGGTCGATATCTCTTCCTCCTGATTGGAGGCTAGCCTGACCCTGTCTTCAATCATTCATATGAGTAATAGTGAGTATACCTAGCTAGAACAATAGTTTGTAGCCAAATTTGACATTATACATTATAAAATGTTAGTTTTCAATAATGAAACAGCGTTGAAACTTTTGATACGTAAATAAATCAGAGCCTAATAGTTATTGATTTTTAAGTATTTATAATATTACAGCCACAATTAAAATTAGACTAGAATTGAGACTTCAATTGACACATTAACAAATAGTTAAAAAAATAAATAAAATAATAATAAAAAAAAGAACCCTTTACTGAGGACTAATAAGTTAGTAAAAGATAATATTGAATAAATGCACAACTATTTATAAAGTAGGTATGTATAAAATTAAATTACTTATGTTAAAGAAATGTCTCTCGTGAGGGACTTGACTTGTTTACATTTGTAGACAAATTATGTATTGGAAATATAATATTTGTTGGCCCTGTTTAACTGTTCATGGCTCTCGTAGCGCGTAGCAATTAACGGTGAGACTACGTGCCGTATTACGATACGAAATCAGTAAATACGTAAATAAAGGACATGGTGATGATAATCAGAAAATAAAACTAGTATCATAATATATTGGATTATTTATTTTTGCTGTTATTTTATAATTTAGATGTTTATTGAGATGTCTTTAATCGGTAAATGACAACGTTTATGAATTTCGTTTGTTTATTTTTATTAAAAATCTGAATTCGATAGCGCGTTGTTAAACAGCTCTATCTAAAAATAATAATGAATAAGTAAAGTTAATATAACAACTTTTAATTAAAAATTAATAGAATGAAATGCCTAACACGGGCTCTGATTGATACACATTTTTTCCCGCCAAAAACATCAGTACAATTTGTTCGGTGTAGAGCAGACACTGTTGAAACTTCCTTGAGGGCAGACAGGGAATTCAAAGGGCTCCTTTAAAGCCCGGATTTACATTGGAAAATTATGCCCCCAATCTCTTGAAATCCGTCCACATGCGAGACTCAGTTTTAATTGTGTTTGCCGAGACTTCGCAAACACTGAGCTTCTTAATTCTTTGAAAGGATAAAGACTTAATTCTTGCATCTACTTGTTTGTGACAAGTATTTGCTTATTAATAAATCAACAATCTAGTTCCTACAGCTTTGCTTAGTTTAGGACTGGAATGACGCAGTGTGTCCATGAATACAATTACTTAATAATTTTAATTTAAAATTTAATACCACTTCCATTAGGTAGGTAGGTACATACGACATTAATATCAAACTTAAAAGAACATTATGGATGTTTTTAAATTTGAGTTTCAAGGAATATGTGTTTAAAAAATCAGCCTTAAGTAGTTAAATAAATCTCCAATTCAGTTTTCAATCAACACTGTAATATTATGTAAACAACTGGATGGTACGCATTATTTATTTTAAATACCACCATTAATAATTACGCTGACGAGCTGCGTGTGATTGATTAATATGTAAAATATATTTTTTATATGAAGTCTAGACGTTAATAATCTGATGAAAGTTTTTACCGACCGATGACGACCGATGTGGCGCGACGGGCGAAGGTCCGCCTGCGACGCGGAGGTTGCGGGTTCGATTCCCGCCTTGGGATAAATGTTTGTACGATCTGCAAATATTTATTCCGGGTGTTCTGGGTATTTATATGTATAATAGAAAATATATATCTGTGTAATGTATTGTATTAAGTATGTCAGTCTTCTAGTACCCATAACACAAGCTTTGCTTAGCTTGGGGCTAGATGATGTTGTGTCGGTTGTCCAGCATTATTTATTTATTTATTTATTTAGCATTATGCTCTCCTTTAAAAAGGTCGGTAAACCATTTCAAAAATAAATGTGCGTTAGTTGGCCGACAGAGCCGCAAAAATACTTCTTAAAAATGACATAATGGTAAATATAATTCATAAAAAGTGGCCTATACCGTGATTATAAGACATCATTACAATGATAATAAATAACTAACGGCATACTTACGTGACAATAATAAACGCACTCCAAGATCCACTCAAGGATGCTCTCAAAACATTCCAAAGCTACCCTTTAGAGTTTCAACCACTTATAGACATATGGAGACGCACTGATCTTGTCACTTGACACTTTACTTGTCAGTATGTATTTGTGACATTGTGAAAAAGAAAGTGGAATAAACACTTATGAAAAAGCTCGCCTGAAGAAGTGATATAAATAAATAATGCTGGACAATTCACACAACATCATCTAGCCCCAAGCTAAGCAGAGCTTGTCTTATGGGTACTAGAAGGCTGACATACATAATACAACACAATACATAGGTAGATTTTTTACTAAACATATAAAATACCCAGAACACCCGGAATAAATATTTGCAGATTACAAACATTTATCCCAAGGCGGGAATCGAACCCGCAACCTCCGCGTCGTCGCAGGGGGACATTCGCCCGCCGCGCCACACCGGTCGTCAAATATGACCGTACCTACTTATTTCTGCCACCAAGCAGTGATGCTCGTATGAATTGTTTCTGGTTTAAAAGGTATGGGTATTCGGACAATGACAGGCACATAATAATCACAGAGTAAAAAACACAGTGTAAACGTGTTTGGTGAAATAATTAAATACGAAAAACGAAAAAAAAAATAACAATATAAAGTTTCTAAGTAATAAATTATGATCATATTTGTGCCGATAACAAATTCTGACATAACTTCTCGATAAAACAAAAATCAAGTCTACCAAAAAACAGGATAGCATTTTTTAAAAATTAATTAATTCTTTGCTGTAACATGACGCGTGTCACACGTCGTTTGAAATTAATCACGGACCACGGTCAACGTTGTTGAAGGATTAATATAAAAAGTGATTGCGTGCGTGCATATAGGGTGTATGTACTCCACTTTTGCTCTCTCAATCTAGCACCTCTCTTCACCTTTTTTATAATCAAAGGAGGCCAAGTGCCTCGCATTTTATTGAACATCTTTTATACAAATCTGATTGAAGTTTAGATCTTTTTATTTTCTTTTTTTATACATTATATGCTAAAGCTTGACCGCATACTATACTGATAAGATTTCATTGTAATCTCATTATAAGTGAACTATGTGTTTTTTTATGAGAAAATAAATGTCTTTAAACCATGTGTTTATGATGCGACGACGGTGTAGTGCGTTACCTACATATAAACTTTTTTTCCTGTCCAATAAGGTCAATATAATATCTAGAAATACCGAATGTTCTATATAAAATTATTATTAGAACTCCCACAATTTCAGCCTAGATAGTATGCGCTTGCTGTCTTATTATTTTAATGTTATTTTCCTACCATCTTACTTCTCTTTGGTAGTAAAATGCCGGAAATTCCTCTCTTTGTGTGCCCAAGAATACAAAAGGAAAAACACCTATCTTATGTAGTACAGTAAACAACAGGCTGCTTTTAATGACCACGGAACATAAACCTAGCATGGTTCACATGCTTAACTAATTTTTATTTACAAAGTTTTGAAGGCCTGTTGATCTACGTGATTTAATAACCTGAGCTAAAAAGAAGTTCGTAACTCATGTAGTACATTCGTCGCCCGTTATATGCACATTCGTATCGTAGCTCATTTATAGCGCATCATAGCTTATTTGTAGCGCATAGTAGCATATTCGTAGCCCATTTGTAGCGTATCGTAACTTGTTTGTAACACACTCGTAGCCCATTTTTACCTCATCGTAGCATTTGTAGCGTATTCGTAGATTTTTGTAGGTACTGTATGTAGCACATTTGTAGCATATTCGTAGGCCATTTCGAGCGTATCGTAGCTTGTTTGTAACAGACTCGTAGCTCATTTGTAGTGTATCGTAGCACTTCGTAATTCTTTCGTAACATATTTGTAGCATGTTCGAAGTTCATTTAAACCGTGAAATGCACTCTAAACTACCGTTATCCAGCCAAATGAGAAAAACGTATCAGATGTCGAAGCAATGCTAATTTATATAAAATTATTCTAAACTGTCTGCCATCCCACTTATCACAGAGAAACTTGGCTCATTGCAGTAACAGCGACGAAGTAATTTCACCTGAACGAGTCACATGTAGCCGATAAGCTTAACGACAGTTCCGATTTAGTACCCACAGAGTGGATTCGACAATCGTTTGGAGACGTGCGATCGTTACCAAATAGGTAGCTATTATATTTGTAAATCTGAGGAACTTTCGAAAGAGGTGGAGTGCTTGAAGGGACACGCTGCTATACCTATAGGTATCTTTGTTAGGTAAGTATATCATTTATATTATTATCTGAGTATCCGTGATAGGTTGTAGTTTTGAGACCAACTATGGTAAGTTTTGAGTAATGAATAGGAAATACCTATGTTAGTTACGTAGGTACCTACATTGCAGTAAGTAGTAGGTTACTTATCTAAAAAGGTACAGTGTACCTACTATAAATAATGAAGTGGTAGATACTTAATTAATAAAATCTGCCAAATCAAACTAAAAAAAACGTTACTTACTGAAAACAGGCAAAAAGTAGACAGTACCTACATTTAGTATTTTTTTATATTACGAACCTACATGCAATGTTCTTTAATCCCAAGCTCGTTATGTACATGTATACCTTCATTTACTTCTTCCATACCAAGTAACGTAGTTTTAAAATACAAAGTCTAGTCCTTCATAACTTCAGTTTTAAGTAGGTACAAGGACATCTCTTGGTTATAATTGGAACTACATTGCAACTAGAGCAGTTCAAATCAAGCAGCCCAATCAAAGCAATGACAAAACAATAACAATGATGTATGGAAAAAACATGACACTGACATAACCAGTTGACTTGATGGTTAAAATAAAGTGACTATATAAAAGAAGAAGAAGGAAAGAAGATGGCATTGCATTTTATTGAAAAGTCGAAGAGGCGAAGCGAGACGTGATAAAATTTGAACTACAACTTGTTCTAGAAAAGTACGCACGGTTATAATACCAAAGTTTTATCTACTTTTCGATTTGCTAAAAACATACTAAATCGTGATTATTTTCAGAGGTCAAAGTACCGTTGACGTCGAATCGTAAAAGTAAGCGACACCAAGAAAGGAATTTTTATCGCCGGCAATTGCGACGCTATAGAAAAATGAGTGATTTACCCTTTAATGACGAGCAACTCGCTCAATTGAAGGCATTTCTCACTGTTTGCCAGTTTAATCCAGCATTGCTTCACCACCCTAAATTGGAGTTTTTCAAATATTTTTTGGTTAACTTGGGGGCTGTGCTACCGCCGGCTCCGAAGTTCAATGCGAAACCGTCTGGTGACACGTAAGTTTTAAACATTGTTACTAAAGAACCTAAGTATATCATTTAAATGATATATAAGGGTATTTTATGAAAATATATTGACTAATTCATTGTAAGTACATTAGCCTCTAAAACGAGTAACTATTAAGTAAACCTGTTTTGACTATAAACTGTGTAAATATAAACTGGAGAGTTCAAACATATTTATGTTTAGCAGTTCCACCAACAATGCCAATACAGCTGAAGAACCGGTTGCGTCTGAAGAATCAGATATGGAATCTGATGTAGAGCTTGATATGGAAGGTAACAATTTATTTGTTGTAATCCACCCTCATTATATTATTCAAAAAAATCTGCATATTTTACTAAATCAATCAGTTGTTGAGTGATTAAATCGTTTGCTTTTATTCCTTGATTTTATCATAATGAAAATAATGACTTGAGCATGTTTGCCTCAGAGATGATAAGGTATATAATAAAGGAGAATGGGCTATTCTCTATGGAGCGTGGGCCATGACTAAAAAACTCGTCTCTCAGGGTTGCCACATAATATGTTTGAAAGGGCTTTTAAAGGCCTACCTTTTACTATATTTATTTTAAAAATCCATCCCATGGAAAACGATATATTTAAAAAAACAGTTTTTTATTTTATGTCGTATTACTCCGAATTCTGAAGGCCCACAAGAATGCCTGCAGTTTCGTCGAAGAGGGCTTCAAACGGGCTTTATTTGTTTTTCAGATTGTTTGAAAATCCAACCTGTGGGAATCGAGATATTTCTGAAAAACTGTATTTATTTTTTGCAATACTACAGTTTTTCAGGAATAACTCAATTTCCACAGGTTGGATTTTAAACAATCTGAGAAATAATTAAAGCCCTTTTAATGTTCTTTTAAACGCCATCACAGTTATTCTTGTGGGCCTTCAGAATTCTAAGTTATATGATGTTAAATTAAAAACAATTTCATCGAAATATCTCGATTTCCATGGGACGGATTTTTCCCGTAATTATAGTAAAATATTGGCCTATAAAAACCCTTTTAAACGTACTATGTGGCAACGTTGAGGGACAATTTTTTTAGTCATGGCCCAAAGTGCCCATTCTCCTTTATATTCACTGACAACTCACACTCTAGTCCTAAACTAAGTAAATAATCCTACTATGGGAACTAGATTGCTGATAGAATACTTAGATACATTTTTTTGGAAATATAACATAGCAACACCCAGATATAGAACAAATATTTATGTTCATCACAATGGGTGGTAAAATGAACCCACTACCCACAGCTAAGTTGCTGTTTTTGCAATCAAATATCTGGATAACAACAATTAATGCAAATAAATAAATATTAACACAGCTCCACTGTTGATCTTTTTTCTTGACTGGGAAATACTTGAAAACGAAATAATATACATACATACATAGTGAAATCATGAGCAAATATTATATAAATGGTTGATAAACCTACAGCAAAAACAGAAGAGCTATACATATACCAACCAAGATTTATTCTTTACATTTGTTGAATTTAACTTTAGGTGTCACTGTGTCGGAGCCTCTTGATGAATCCCAAGAGATGGGTGATGCATCCAAAGAGGCAACCGAAGAAGAACGCGACCAGTCTGATGAGAAGCGTTCAGCAGCCATGAGAGCATTCTCCGAGCAGCAATATGATGAAGCTATCAAGCTTTATACTGAAGCTATATTGCTGAACCCACAAAGTGCCCTTCTCTTCGCCAAGAGAGGACAGGTGAGTTGGTTTGACTGATTTTTGAGTTAGGCTGCAAGTTCAATGATAGGATATTAATGCACAATACACCCCATTGTGGGACGTCAGTGCAGATCTTATTCCCCCAACCGTCTTAGTCCCCCATGCCATAAGAATTACATAGGATATTATTATATTAGCTATGTGCGAGCAAGACACCATCAATCCTAATCTAAATGTTTATTTATTTATTTTAATCTAATGTGTAAAGTCCAGAGTCCAAAATCTGCTGTGATGATATTGTTATAAGGTGTCCCTGCACTTATTGACACTGAATAAAAGAACCGCGCGCGATGCTAGAAAGTTCCATCCTTCCTATTCCATTTCTTAGTCTTTGAGTCCTTTATTATTTTTACTCCTTTGTTTCCTTCAGAATTTGCTCATATTTCTTGGGTTTGTCTGTGTGTTGATTTTGAGCAGATGAACAAACTTATGCATATCATGATGAAGCAACCGTAACTACTAGCACTTCATTACACATGTTGTATTGAACCTTTTAATTGGCTTAGTACAATCTAATTTATATATTCAGAAATCTAGATGCAAATTGACCGCGCGCAACGTTTCAATACATTACCTTCTGTACACAGGGGGAATACCACCTTCTCTTGGCTCATAAATACCAATAAAAGATTGTTACAATAAAAATTGCAGGTGTATCTCAAACAGAACAAGCTGGATTCCTGCATCAAAGACTGCTCACACGCTCTGGAGCTGAACTGCGATAGTGCTGCCGCTTACAAGTTCCGAGGCCGTGCTTACAGGTAATAATTAAATATTCATGGACATTTCACACATCGCACTCTAGTCCGAAACTAAGCAGAGCTTGTATTATGGGAACTACATTGCTGATAGAATACTTATATGTATATATTTTTTGATACATTCATAGAATACACAGCACTAATTTTTATGTACATCACACAAATATTTGCTCTGGGTGGGAATCGAACCCACAACCCACAGAATAGGAAGACAGAGCTACTGCCAACTGAGCTCTGACGCTTGTCTCAGGTGACACTTATATTATTTCACCATTTTATTAATTCTTACTGATATAAATCTTAAAAAAACTTGCAACACCTGAGATGGCAAGAATTTTAAACAGAAAACATATTCTTTCATAACATTGCTTCATACCACAACACTCAAATTGAGAATCAACCTGGACTCCAAAACATATGGTTTTGACTCTCACCATTAGTTTGATTAAAATTCATCGCCTTTTATTTCCAAGCCGCATTATTGTGCCTGCTAACGTAATATCACATTTCCAGGCTTCTGGGTAAATTTGAAGAGGCGTCTCACGATCTCTGCGAATCTCTGAAGATCGACTACGAAGACCAGACCAATGAGTGGCTGCAAGAAGTCAAGCCGAATGCGGAGAAACTGCGTCAGCACAAACTCAGTGCTCAGCGCAAACAAGAAGAGAAAGAGGTACCTATTTAACTGACATTTCCATGACCGGTATATATGAAATACAAACTACTGCAAAATGGGTCTGTGTGCCAAGTGAAAATGTTTGAACATATCTCTTGACTATCCCGCTTGGAAATCTATTCTGGAAATCTGTTTCTTGATTGGGTACCAAGAAGTAGAGGTCGTGCAGTTACGATTATGAAGCCGTGAAATATGATCTTTTATTGGATTTATACAAAAAACGGTAGGGACGAGGCCGTAAGGAACTGCCACTTAGAAACACCTAGTGGTTGAGATATTTTGTTTTATTTTTTTTCTCATTCTAATTTTACCGGAACTTTAGTCGGTGACCTACTATGCCAGTTCCATCATGTGGTTAAGATATATAAGACTATTATGTGACTATGTTATGACTAATTAATAGCTTATTATATTAAACAAAATAATGTTTTAGCATCGCGAGAAGATCCGCCGCGCTCGTAAAGCGCAGGAGGCGCGTGCCAACGCGGCCAAGGCAGCGGCGGAGGCGGCTGCGGAAGAGCCATTCGCTAGCACTGGCGCCCCACCCTTCGGCACACCATTGAACAATGCGAATGATTACGCCAGTCTGCTGTCAGATCCGGTTTTCTTGGAAGCTCTTCAGGTATATAACTCTACATTGATCACCACAGAAACAGTACAGAGAACAAGAACTTTAAAAATATAAACATAATTGGCTTATCGCTGAGAGTGATCTCTTCCAGATATCAGAAACCAAAATATGACAGTGACCGCTAATTTACAATATACTGGGTACATACATAGTAAACTGGACACAAATTATTTTTCTTTGGTTCATATATCTACCCTTTGATGGAATGTTATTCAAAATCATCATTACACAATATCTAAAAAACGCTTAAGTCATACTCTTTCAAACCTAAAACTAGAATTTTTATTAATTTAGAACGTTTGAAATATGCATTTCAGGACCCGGAGCTAACAACTGCATTCCAGGATGTCACTCTGAACCCAGCCAACTTCGTTAAGTATCAGAACAACCCTAAAGTAATGACTTTTATTGAGAATCTGCAGAAAAAGTTTGGAAAGAACGGTGAAGGTTTACCTGGTAAGTTAATAAATATGTTACTCGCATTTATTCACTTGGTACTTTCTTACAATTCGCATAATATGTTAAACAGTGATGAATGACACTGCATTCATCATCATTCCCCTGCCGTTATCCCACATGTGAGGTCGGCACGAAATGTCTTTTTCTTCCTCTCACTCCTATCATTCGTCAAATCTGAGTCCACTTCATTCACATTCATATCCTCATTCACACAATCCAACCACTTTTTTTGCGGCCTTCCTCTACTCAGCCACGCTCACATTAATAACTTTCATCCCTCCTCATAACATGTCCGTCCATACCATGTAATCTTGCACTCCTCACTTTTTCATTAACTGACGCCACTTTCAAACTTCCTCTGATATACTCGTTCAGCACACTGCATTAATCAACACAATATGTCATCACTGAAGTAATTTATTATTTAACTAGTGATCCCCACGACTACAAGCATTATTTATTATTAGTTCATAGAACCTATCATCAAGTGAGAGGAGTGGACTCGGATTTGACGAATGATAGGAGTGAGTGGAAGAAAAAGACATGTTGCCGACCCCACTTAACGTGGGATAAGGGCAGGGGAATGATGATGAGAACCAACATCAAGTGGGTCCTTCTTCTTGTTCCATTCCTTATTCAAATAAAGGACGCGATTGATTTGAATCATGTTATGTGATTTAGATATACACACACCCTCGCAAACTTAGGGCCGGTTTCTGGAAACCCAAATCACGATTGATCCGAGTTTGTCACATAGTAATTATTAGATTTTTTCGTTGGTCATTGTTCGAGAAACCGGCCGTTAGTCTTTTTTCTGTCTAGATTTATTTATAGAAATGTTGGGTATAACTCTTAAATAATTTAATATTCTTTTGCAGGTTTCGGTGGTCCCGGAGCAGGAGCTCCTCCTGGACCTCAAAAACCCTCTGACAATGATGATGTAGGTCTCGACTAACATCATGCTATGATTCAACTTTTCATTATTACATGCATTTATATTTCATATTTCAATAAATGTAGTTTTGTTTTTTAGTTAAAGTACAGATGCATCTTGTGCTTTATAATAAAAAAAAATATTACCTTATGTAATATGCATTCATATTAATATTTATGAATGGTCTTGTTGCAATACTTGCAATAAATTAAAGATTCGAAAAAAATTTGTTCAATATGATGGCCAAAGATAAAACGGATTGCCATATAAAGTTTATTTGATTTTACGGTGCTTGGTATATTTTCAGAAGTCTTAAAATGTTTACATAAATTCGACTTGTGTTAAATATATTATTTTCATTCATCTTTGTAATATCAGGTATATTGAAGTTTGTGTCCAAAAATAATTATAAGCTTGGCCTAAGATAATGTAACAAAACTGCATTTTATATTTTAATGCCTGAGTTATGGAAATATCACATTACTTATAATGGTCTTATAGTTTTTATTTTAAAATGTAATGGTTAATAAAGATTATAAAATTAAACTATTTTTATTTCTTTCTTAAAATTATAGAAGTACTGTTTTATAATTAGCTGTTAAAATGATTTATGAGATTTAATTGGCTTAGGACTTTTGGTTCAAATTTACATTTATTTACTATCTGTAGATACTAAACAGGAAAACAAATAATACTAATTTGATTTGGTTGAATCAAAAGAATGAGAAATAAGTATTCTTACTCAAGACTATTTATTTACACATTCATTCAAACATCATTAATTCTACCCCAACCCAATCTTATCTTTTTCTCATGCAGTTTCAACCAAGACGGCATGTTTCTAGGAAAAGGCTGAGCATTAGGGAATCTTAAAGGAGGTTCTGGCTTCTTGAATGGATCCTCATTCTTGAGTTTGCGTAATAAATACTCTTTGTTGATCTGTTTTGGGTCTCTATATTTGTCCATGTATAGGTTGAATGGTTTTCTTCTGGGGAACCATTCTTGTGGTCTTATGTGTGGTGCTGGGAAGTCATACTCATACACTGAAAAGAACATAGACAATAAAAATCTATAATTTTAATATAAGTATTCAATCAGTTTTTTTTTGCTTTTGTCGCAATATTTTACTACTTACCTGGTTCTTTTATTTGTAGTTTTGAATGGAAGAAATCTTTGACGGAATCATCCCAATCACACTGGTAAAAGGCTAGTCCTATTGGAGTAATATTATCTTGATATTTTTGATACCAGTCTCTGGTCACAAAGGTTCGGTCATTGATTGGTGATGATGATGACACTGAAAAAATTATAGAAGTAACTTTAGAAACTAGTTATAATAGTACAGTCATGCTGGTAATTTTATCTGGATCAAAACCTTTTTTTTTTCAAACTAAATGACTATTATAATGAAAGATTTAAAATATGTATATACCTTTTGGTATGTCATAAGATACTCTTCCATCTTGCTTGTAAAGAACAAAGACATATCTATGAAATCCAGTGCCTTTTAGAGGGAAAGGTTGAAGGTATTCCACTAAAGTATCGCCCTTTTCAACTGCATTGCCAGGAATGTTTGCCACTAGCCAATGTACACATTCCTTATCATTTTCAGTTAAATTTCCATCCAAAGAGGTTAACGCTAGAGTCCAAAGTGTATTGCCATCTGATTCATAGAATACCTCAGGGGCTTCTAATGCCTCTGAAGGTTTTATAATATTGCCAGAATAAACTGGCATGGATAAACCATTTTGCAGGTCATAAGTTATATCTAAATCTAGATATGGGATGAAATATCCTTCTCCATACAGATGATTGAAGATAGCGTAATGGTCTGCAACCTGCTTTTTGTGAAGTGGCCCGTTTGTCTTTAGCCATTCTTTCCTGACCTCACTGAGGTCAACTTCAAGTTTGACATTACGCGCCATCTGTTCCATGACTTTATCATTCTTTATTGTTTTTAAGTGCTCCATTCGTACCTTGCGTATATCTTCAGAGTTCCTGTATAGATGAATACAAGTTATGACAGTATTTAAGATAGCAAAAAATATATCTGATGAACAAGTAATTTAATGTTCATCAATAAAGTTAAATTAGTATAATATGAACCTAAGTTGATTGACATACTTAAATAAGTAAATAAATTCTAATCAACTGTAAAATACTTCCCAGGTTTAATAGAATCCTTTTGACCTCTTGGTCCTATTTAAAAAAGGAATGTACCAACACTACATAAGTGCATTAGATAATGTACACTTACTTTGACTGTGGAAAACCTATATTAGTTTTAGCCGTATACAGTTCATCTTTATAATTTAGTTCATCTATTCTCTCTTTTATTGTTTTACAGTAGATTGGTGCTTTTCCTCTTATTCTATGGGCACACCGAAGATGCTGCAGTTGAAAATTGGATAATGTTCCTCGAAACGTGTTGAACATCGTAGCGACTTAGCAAAATGCTTTGATTTCTGTTAGATCACTGAAACATGAATTATAACTTTAGATAAATGTAATGTAAATAATAGTAACCTAAAATCTTTTTACATTCCATCAATTTTTTTTTTTTTTTTTTTATTTATTTGCTCTTCCGAGCAGGCTAAAGTTTTAGAACCATACCGCCTAGTCTTACGTAAATGTTTTTCTCTTAAATTAGTTTATTTTCTTTATTATTTTATTAACAACGTCTTCCCGTTCACTTTACACTTCTATCTGACTATCCAGCATTCACTTTACACTTAGATATGTTTTTCCCGCCATCCCCAAGATGGCGGGAAGTCCACTTATTTTTCGTACGATATGTTTTTCTCTTAAGTTAATTTGTTTTCTTCAGTATTTCATGCACTCACTTCACAGTTATGCTTTTCTCGTAAGTTAGTTTGTTACAGTAAATGTTTTTCTCTTAAATTAGTTTATTTTCTTTATTATTTTATTTACAACGTCTTCCCGCCATCTTGAAGATGGCGGGAATCTACATTCCATCAATCAACAATTTTTTTTTTTTTTTTTATTTTTATTTGCTCTTCGGAGCAGGCTAAAGTTTTAGAACCATACCGCCTAGTCTTACGTAAATGTTTTTCTCTTAAATTAGTTTATTTTCTTTATTATTTTATTTACAACGTCTTCCCGTTCACTTTACACTTCTATCATAAAGCATTCACTTTACAGTTATGTTTTTAATAACGTACGAAATATAAGTGGACTTCCCGCCATCTTGGGGATGGCGGGAAGTCCACTTATATTTCGTACGTTATGTTTTTCTCTTATGTTAATTTGTTTACTTACTTCAATATTTCATGCATTCACTTCACAGTTATGTTTTTCTCTTGAGTTAGTTTGTTTTCTTCAGTATTTTATGCATTCACTTTACAACTTTACAGTTATGTTTTTCCCGCCATCCTCAAGACGGGAAGTCCACTCATTTTTCGTACGTTATGTTTCTCTCCTATGTTAACCCGTTTTCTTCAGTATTTCATGCATTCACTTCACAGTTATGTTTTTCTCATAAGTTAGTTTGTTACAGTAAATGTTTTTCTCTTAAATTAGTTTATTTTCTTTATTATTTTATTTACAGCGTCTTCCCGCCATCTTGAAGATGGCGGGAATCCTCAATCAACAAATGAACGAAATAAATAGTGATGTGTATGTATGTAGTGTAGTGTACTAGTGTACTCGATCGAGCTCACAATCGAGCTCTTGCTTTGATCCGATTCGATATGTGGGTATACGATCCAATAAATTTTCGGGCCGGATTGAAATAATGCGATTCAAACCTGGATTTATATAAGTAATTAATAAGCTAAAAATAAATGATGCGGATTTAATCTTATAAATTAAAAATAAGTTTTAAAGTTAATGAAACTTCTGCTGCCATATATTATCACAATTAAAACTATTTTTGTTTAAAATAAATGTGTATGTATTATTTATTAGTATTCTTTAGGATCCATCCATTGAACATTGGATGAAATGCATTCGATCCAATCCACAGATCGTATCGCAGTTATCAACTGATTTAAAAAAAAAAGAGATGTTGCACTCGGGGACTGCCGTGGTAAAGCTAGGCATAGCATTTTCTGCTGGATTACGCATGCGCCGTGTTAGGTTATTTTCGTTGCGGAATTCCTGGATTCGGTATCCACGCTATATATCCACGATAGAAGCTATGCAATACAATAGCTTAAATTTATCATTTTTTTGCCGAGCATGATCTTGAATTTGTGCAACAATAGAGAGGAAAAGGAGGAAATTAGCTGTAGCGTTATTTATCAACAGTTATTCAAAATTGAATGATTATACGTAAGAAGGAGGAGATAAAGTTCAAAAGATAAAGAGTAGGTACGTTATACGAGTATATGTAAACAATATAATATTATACCTACAAACCTTGTGGTTTTCTTAATGCTATTTAGATTACGTACTTATGTTAACTTTTTAAATGGTAAATAAATAAAAAAAAAATTATTGACGGCTTTCAATCATATTTGAGAAACACTAACACATTATTCTACGCAATATTACGTCTGTCTGCTGCTCACAGAACTACTAGTAACTTATGTTCGAGTTAAGTAGTAGTATTTCAACTCGAGTTAAATATCGATGGGACATCTCCAACAAACTAAATAAAATAGGGATGGAAGATGAAACGTATCTTATCTAGGACCATAGACAGAATAAAATCTAGTATTGATGAAAAGTGGATTGAAATGAAAACAACGAGCGAGAGCGAGCGACATTATTATTCTATGCGAGCGAGCGTTGTTCGAGCGAGTGGATATGAATGCGAATATTAGTGTTCTGTGGGGTCTCTTGCGTGAAGTAAAAACAGTAAAAAAAATATATTGATTTTTTCTTTCATTCGTTTACTGTGGTTTGTTTCCGTCTTCAATAGTTATTTCATGAAGATTATTCGAAAAGTGAGATAATTTTAGAGGTGCGTAACTTACGTTACAGAAAAAGTTATTTATTGAACCACGTACGAACAGATTTTCGTGAAACAATGTGCGGTTTTCATTAAAAGATAAAGTTTTAGAAGCCATTCACACCCGACGTGAAGTCACGTAGGTACTACCGATCTACCTACACAGAAAGTAATTTTCCCTATCAACTGCTTTGCATGATGCTGTGATGCTGCAATGCTCTAGCAACGTTTCAGTGTAGGTAAGTCCTTACCAATACTCGCAATATGGATACAAAAAATATTCAGAAAAATGCCATGCAAAAAAGTGCAGAGTTTACTTTCACTCCACCTCCTGAAGCACCCGTATTTGAGCCTACACTTGAAGAGTTTGCCGATCCTCTAGGCTACATAGCCAAAATCCGCCCGGTTGCAGAAAAAACAGGAATCTGTAAAATAAAACCACCATCGCGATGGCAGCCACCATTTTCGTTAGATGTCGATAAATTAAAATTTGTCCCTAGAATACAAAAAGTTAACGAGTTGGAAGCTATAACGCGATTAAAGCTTTTGTTTCTAGAGAAAATTTTAAAATTTTGGGAACTTCAGGGTTCTCCTCTAAAAATTCCCATGATTGAAAATAAAACTTTAGATTTGTACTGCTTAAAATTTTGGGTGGATGAAGAAGGCGGATTTGAAAAATGTGATTCGCCGAAAAAATGGCGAAAGATTTCTCATGCCATGGGGTATAGTCAGAATGCTAATACCATAATTTTTCTAAGAATCAATTATGAAAAAATCTTGCTACCTTATGAAATATTTGAAAAGAGCAAAGCAGATATATTAAAAACAGTAAAAAAGACTGAACTAAAAGATGACACAATGTTGGCATCTAAGGAAGAAAGTAGTTCTGATGTAGAAATTATCAAAGAAGTATCTATAGAATCTATAACTCAGTTCAAAACTGAAATCAAAGATGAAAAACCTCATACCAGCATCAAAAAAACTAAAACTGGATCAGATATAAAGCCTGATATAGATGCCCCTAAAAGCAGTGCTGACAATGAAGATATTAAATGTAACAGAGAATTACGACGCTTGGCATGTTATGGACCTGGCCCTAAAATGCCTGGACTAAATGATGAAGAGTTTGATATAACCAAATCAAGGAAAAGACCCCGTTATGATATGGACCCTCTAGCTATTTATGTCTGTGCAATATGCCAAAAAGATGATAGAGAAGAATTGCTTTTAATTTGCAACGGTTGTTCAGACACTTACCATACTTTTTGTCTTAAACCTCCACTTCGTTCTGTGCCAGATGGAGACTGGAGGTGCCCTTGTTGTATTGTACAAGAAGTGCACAAACCAGCAGAAGCTTTTGGATTTGCTCAAGCAGAAAGAGAGTACACCCTACAGCAATTTGGAGAAATGGCAGATAAATTCAAGTCCGATTATTTCAGTATGTCTGGCCACTTAGTGCCTACATCTGTGGCTGAAAAAGAATTTTGGAGAATAATATCATCTGTAGAAGAGGATGTAACAGTAGAATATGGGGCTGATCTTCATTCTATGGACCATGGTTCTGGTTTCCCAACCAAATCCTCTTTGAACCTCTATCCAGGAGACCAAGAATATGTTGATTCTGGGTGGAATCTAAACAACTTGCCAGTCTTAGATGGTTCTGTGCTAAGATTTATTAATGCAGATATATCTGGCATGACTGTGCCCTGGATGTATGTTGGGATGTGTTTTTCTGCATTCTGCTGGCACAATGAGGATCACTGGAGCTATTCAATAAACTACTTGCATTGGGGAGAAGCTAAGACCTGGTATGGAGTACCAGGTGGAAGAGCAGAAGTATTAGAAAATGCAATGAAAGCTGCAGCACCTGATTTATTCAAATCTCAACCTGATCTGTTACATCAGCTAGTCACCATAATGAATCCCAACATATTGATGGCAGCAGGTGTCCCAATATATAGAACTGATCAACAAGCTGGGGAGTTTGTAGTAACATTTCCCAGAGCATACCATGCTGGATTTAACCAAGGATACAATTTTGCTGAGGCTGTGAACTTTGCTCCACCAGATTGGTTGAAAGTTGGCAGAGAATGCATAATTCACTATAAGAATTTAAAACGTTTTTGTGTCTTTTCACATGATGAACTGATATGCAAAATGGCATTGGAGGGTGATCGCTTAGACTTGGACACAGCCTTGGAAACACAAAAAGAACTTGTACGAGCCACTGGAGATGAAGGTTCTATGAGAGCTAAAATATCAAAACAAGGCTTGAAGAGTGCTAGAAGAACTGCTTTTGAGTTGCTGGGTGATGATGAGCGCTTGTGTGAAGTGTGTAAAACTACATGCTTCCTGTCTTCAGTTTCATGTAGTGATTGTAAACAGATGGCTTGTTTACAACATACAAATGATCTATGCCTTTGCCCTTTGAATAAAAAGACACTCTTTTATCGTTATGACATGGATGAACTGCACATTATGCTCCAGACCATTGATTTTAGGGTCAATAGTTTTGACAAGTGGATGACAGAAACAAAAAGTGTATTGCTTCCTACTTGTCCGGACATAGGACGGTTACAAAAGCTAAAGGTTTTGATTGATGATGCTGAAGAGTTGAAAATACCAAAGTGTACAATGCTGTCACAGTTGAGAACCGAATATAATAAGGCCACTCAAAATGTTGAACCTATTGTAATTGAGTTAGATGATGATTAGGAACTAGGATATATTGTAGCCAGTATTACGGTCTAGTACAAAATAGTAATGATGTAAATTTTCATTAAATATAGGTATGTAAAAGACATTTAATTTTGTCAGTAAATACCGCTGTTAAAAACTTGTAATTATTTGATTACAATCTGTCAAAACACTTATGCTACAGAGGTTCCATATAGGTATAAAGAATTAACTATGTCTACCTAGTAATTTGTATATGTGGTTATAATGTTTACATCCCACCAAGTTTAGATTATAAATTAATAATTAACTAATATAATTATGTGGTACTGCAAAAGTGTTAAATTGAAAAATATATGCAGTGACTTTGGTTAAGACCTATTTAAGCTTTTCTAAAATTTCAAAGCTCTTAATCCATAAGGAGCTTTAAGATTTATGTAAGATGTAGACTTAAAAATAAATGTAGCCAGGTACCTACTTAGTTAATTTAACCATTATAGAGTTACTAGCTGCCCTAACTTCGCTCACGTTCCGTTTGTCTTTGATTTGATTTCATTCAGTATAAAAAGTAGCTTGAAGTCCTTGAATCCAGCAAAAATCATAAATCCATTCATCTGAAAATGTAAACTGTAGCATAAAATTTTTGCATAATTGTTAAATTTTTCAAGAAAATTATTATAATTTTTAAACTTAGTAGTATTTAACATACTATAATACCTTATAATACAAATTAGCTGCATTAAGATCGTTTCTAATATGACTATGTATACAGTGTTTATTAATGACAATTGTATAATTATGTGAAGTGAGATCATTAACTTGCAAAAAATGCATGCTGTTTGTTTTACTATGTAAATCTTTAAGTTTATGAGTAAGTAGGTACTCTACCTATATTTTGGTAATTCATTAAAATAAGATTGTTCTGTAGGTGAATTAATATTGTGTGCTGTGTGTATGGTGTTCAAACTTTCCCCCAGCAAGTTTTTCATGTCATTTATATGAAAAAATTAAAAAGCATGACTGTTATTATTTATTGTTGAGTATTGTGATCTCATATTTTTGTTATACCTTGAAGTGGACTTCTAGAACTGGCTATCGAAAAGAACACCATTGTGATTAAGATCCTTGCATGATTCTGTTAAGTATAACTATCAATTACAAATATTTGGTACATAGGTACCTAATAAGATTAATAGTATAGGTGCACTAATAATAAGTTTTGTTTTATATTACTTTCACTGACATTACTGTATCATTCAATTATAAAAAAGTTATTACGGACTTTGCAAATTAAATTATAATGATAAAGTTATCTGCTTAAATATCTAAATAAAAAGAAATTAACTATATAAGTTGTCGTTTCCTGCTCTTTAACTCACAGAAAAAGAACCACAGACGATTTTTAACACTTAGTAAGAATAAATATGTTTCATGTGTTTGAAGATTCTCTTTTTGACTTGGCAGAAAGATATTGAAAGCAGTGTTACAGTAAAAGAAGGAATGCTGCTAGATAAAGGTCTACCCTTTTTGAAACAGCGGTCATGTCCTATTAGGAAATTTTGATCAAGCCTATCTTCCTTAATTCTTGTGGTAAGGGCTAATCACCAAAGCTTTTCTATTTGGCTTTCAAATCGATAAATTACAATATAATGTCTTTTATACAGAGGGCCTCCTTCGTTTTCCATTGTAAGCTATTTCACGCAGTCCTTGCTCAAAACGATACGACTATGCGAATCTTGCGGATAAAAAATACTTAATACCTATCTATTAGGTACCTCTATTCATTCAAATTGGGGAAATAAAATCCGCAATAAATAAGCGCGTTCCGCGTTGGGATGTTTTGGGCAATACAAGGAACCCCACGATTTAATATGCCATTGAGGCCCGATATTTTGTGTAAGTCTTGTTTCTTACTAGGTATAGGTACATGCTGTAATTCATAAAAAAAGATGACAGAGTATTTTTACAATAATTCAACTATTTTATGCCAATACGACTGAATTTTTAATTTAATTAATAGTAACATAGAAATAACAAGATTAGTTTAATTTTAGTTTGTAATTATTGTACTGTGATTTGGATTTGCTGCTGAGAAATTGATTATTATGTATGTACTTAGGTACTTGTGTGAGTATTATTTTGGGATAGATTTAATTTTAATTCTTAGTTCAGAATATAAATTCTTCCACTCTCTTTGCATTTTTTATTTATAATAATCTTATGTATATAATTAAAACCCATAGGTAATGTGCATATTTATTATAATTGGCAGTGAAACTAAACAATACAATTATTATTAAGCCAGTTACAAGATAAAATAAAGCATAGGTATTTGGTGAGTAACGTGATTTGATCACAAATGCTAATTAATAATAATTGTTGTGCAAAAAAGAGTATTGTTATTCTTGCATTGAAAATATAAACAAGTAAAAATTATTAACTTAAAAAAAAGTAAATAAGTACAACAAACTTTTTCAGTTACTTCCCATGACTACTAACGTAGCACATAATAATATAAAATAATTATTTACTTTCAATTTGTATAAAAATCTTAATTACATGTCTAGTAAGTATAATTTATCACAACCTATGAAAATTTAGGTACGTTGTCGTATTTCTAATACTGTTAAATACCTGGAAGACTAATAATGGTACTTCATTATCTAGGTAGGTAGGGTACAAGTCTAAGAAAAATATTATTTATATTACCTATGTACACACCACTAGAATGTATGCATAATACATAGGTTTTTGACCTACGTCGAACATTATATTTAGTCAGATTCATAAAATATATCATTGATATCTACAATGTATTCGTGTTAAAATCTAGGTACAGTTAGCGTCAAAGATCTATATTAACGTACCTATAGTAGAGTTTACAAAAATATCTTTGTTCCGATGATTTTATTTTATTTTGTTTTTTCTTTTTAGTTTTAAAGCCATCCGTCGTCTTAGAAAAAATCTTTAATAACATTTTTGAAACTATTTGTGAAAATTTGTAATTGGCCCTCAGTACATATTTGTAACCATCATATTATACTAATTATGTTCATAGCTGTAAGTTTTCTAAAAATAAATAAAATAAAAATAAAATAAATTATCGGAACAAAGATATTTTTATAGAAATTATAATTTAGAACACAAGTTTTTATAACAACATGATTCGAGATTCGAACTATTTACATAACCAATTTTTTTACAGTTTTAAGTTGTTGTCGTTTGTCCATTGACACGCAAAAAGAAGAATAAGTTTTCAGGTAATTTGGCTACTCTAGACGCTCATATCAATTTAATGCGAATTGTACCAGTCTTTCATAATAACACCGTTTAGAAAAGAGATATCTAGTTCATAATAACTCCGCTTAGCAAAAGCTTCGGCTCTTCAACGAAAAAGCTCTAGAAAAAGTACTGCTTATAACAAAATAGCCATTATACATAAGTTTTACACTGATGTAAAGATTCAAAAACTTGTTACAAAAAGATATAAGTAAACATTCAGTCTTATAAGCTACAAACACGAGATTCGTATTAACTTACAAATGCATTGATTAAAATACGAGTAAGTACAGTCATGTAATAAAGCACCTGAGATTCGATTATTCACATATAAAAATAGCTGCAATAGACAAGGCACGTTCTTTGGGACGTGCTCAGTAAAACAGTGCAGTGCAGTTGCCACTTAAAATTATGGCCATCAGCTCGTAACCAATTTTTTTAAATTAGCTCGCATATAAATTGAACAAAACAGATCAAACAATAAATAATTTAGACCAAGATATGTCTCTTGATAGATGATAGAACTTATTTTTTTTAAATACATTAAGTACATGAAAATACATAGACATCCCGAAACAGAAAAAAACTACTGTTTTGCCAGCAAACATGTGCTGAGCGTATCAAATTCGCATTTTGTTCAATACATAACATGAGATTCAGAGAAAACAATAAAATCTAACAAAGTATAAAAAATAATAGCTAAGAAAATCAAGAACTCGAGATCTAATACTGTTATTATGGAGATTATACGTTATTATTTAGCGTAAGTGCCATTGCGTACCTAATATTTTTGGCTTAGCAGCATTGTATCAATAGAAATAAGTTAGTTCATAGTAGGTGTGATAGTTTCCTTCATTTCTCTGCCTTTGGTTTCTATTGGCAGCAGTAAGCAAGCCACAGCTGCTAGCAATGCTGCTATTGAGTACACCCCGGTCGCGATGGCTATAGAGTTTTTCAGAAGCACCTGAAATAAAAACAATTGTTGTATTCTTTGAAGTTAAATAAATAAATAATGCTGGACAATTCACACAACATCATCTAGCCCCAAGCTAAGATTTTGTGTTATGGGTATCTACCTAGAAGACTGACATACTTAATACAATACATTACATAGATAGATATTTTTTATTATACATATAAAATACCCAGAACACCCGGAATAAATATTTGCAGATCGTACTAACAATCCCAAGGCGGGAATCGAACCTGCACCTCTGCGTCGCAGGCGGACCTTCGCCCGATTGAGATTAGAGAGAGGTAAACACGAATATATTTAATAATCGTTAACATATCGCAACGGTATTGTATCTGACGCTGCGACGTTTAACAGTCGAGCTAGCCCTGACCCGCAGTGTGAATCGTTCAGAGCCCGTAGTCTGAAGGTGCATTTTAGAACTCCCTACTTTCGAGCCGAGAGTCGTCTCTCGGACGTCCTTATATTTTTGTAAGAAGTAGAGAGAGAGATCCGAGAGACGACTGTCGGCTCGAGAGTAGGGAGTTTTAAAATGCGTCTTCGGACTAAGGGCTCTGACCTTCACGACTTTCTGAGGTTCCGTGTAAAACTCTGATTATCTTAGAATACCTAATATTAGATTCACTGATAGCGTGTTACATTTTAGAACCAAAAGAAACAAACCATCATATCGGAAAAAGAGAGTCTAGAGAAAGATCTGTTTATAATTTAAGAGAGAAGTGTTTATTTGGTGAATCTACTTTCTGTAGACATACACAACTTCCAAGGCATCTTTAGTAGATACCAGATCACCAAGAGTACTACCGTGTATAAGATATAGTGGTGATATTTAATACCTTATTTATTTGAAACAACTCTATGATTTAATGTATTTTAGGTTTAAATTAGTTTATTTGAATTACCTGTGCAACGTAAGGCGTGATCATAGCTCCTAATCTAGCAACACCACTGCAAGCGCCGACTGCTGTTGATCGAAGTGATGTTGGATACACCTGGAATTCATACAAAATATTAGTGTAAGTACATATTTATATTTTCTATACCAAAAAAGCCGAAAGGCGATAAAACCGCTCACTGCATATATAAGTTTAATCTTCATCTGCCACATAATAATAATATGTTGTCGAAGAGCCTCGACTAACATCTAAAGAGGCTCTCGCTAGAAGGTTGGCTCAAGGGGCAGAAGGCAGTGATCCTCGATACGGCACGCATTGTCCGGAGGTTCCTCAATCTGTAGCCCTAACCACCGGTAGCTTGGGCCTTGCCCCGCTGTCGGCGGCAACCTAGTTCTAAGTTTTTTATAATATGTATATGTACATTTTTTTTAAATCAAGTACCTATATTGTAAAAAAATTTTGCTAAGATTTTAAATAAATGTGTACATAATATGTAGTTTATAGATTCCAAACATATTAAGATACCTATGTAAATAGATTTGTTACCTCTGGTGTGTAAACGTAAGCAGCTTGAAACAGACCCGCGATTATACCTCGCGCCAAAAACAATACGCATGTCAGGAATGTCCGACTGAAACAAATCAAAACATGTAGTAATTTGTAATTGTGAACCTTGGGCCCAATCGCCCTAAATTGTAACGTAAACGGTTCGTATCAGTAGCAACTTCGATTCACTAACGTAACGTATACGTAGCGTGCACAAATTCGTATCGCTGTAAACGGCTAACCGCTCATCTTTTTTCCCTTCGTGTGACAGCGGTTATGGCACCAACTTCGGTTCACTAACGTTTCGGTTTCGGCTAGACGCCTAACGCGATGCCAAAATACGTACGTAAGTGAACCGTAGCTGCTGCTTAGACGAACCGTTTACGTTACAATTTCAAATTTGTGACAGGCGTCACAGCTCAGTTGGTAGTAGCTCTGCTTTCCATGCTGTGGGTCGTGGGTTTGATTCCCACCCAGAGCAAATGTTTGTGTGATGAACATAAAATTTGTTCTGTGTCTGGGTGTTTCTATGTATTCTAAGTATGTATTTACAAAAAAAAGTACCTATTTAAGTATTCTATCAGCAATCTAGTTCACTTAATAGGTACAAGCTTTGCTTAGTTTGGGACTAGAGTGTGATGTGTGTATTGTCCGTGAATATTTATTTTATTTATTTACTTTAGCACGATCGGGGCTCTGTGGCTCTACCATGAGTTTTTACTATACTATATTTACTATACTCGCTAGCGTCTGTAGTTAAAAAAATGTATGAAGATTTGTACAGCGCCTCTAGCGGATAGTTGGGTACTAAAATTCGTAATACTAATATTGACTTAACTACTGTAGTAAAGTCAGGCGATTTTACTGTGACATCTCATGGTAGAGGTACTGGGCTATTACTGCGGTAAATGATACTTAACACTTTTACGTCTGAGAGAGACAGTGCATCGTTCTAAAACTTTTGTTTAGCTTTGACTTTTTTGGGAGTAGAAGACTACTTACTTTCCATTGTAAATCAAAACGCAAATACATATTGCGAATATAACAAACTGCGTGGCCATTGTCTTTTTACGTCCGAATTTCTCAATAATAAAGATGGTGGCAAAGATACCTGAAAAAAAAACATTACTATTTATGACTGTTAAGATTCATAAGCTCGATAGAAGGACTTATAATACGTTGAGATAAGGTTTAAATTAATTCTAGCCAGTATAAATTAGGAAATTTAGAAACTCCCGACTTTAAAATTTTTATAGTATTCTACTCGACGAGCGATGTGGCGCGGTGGGCGAAGGTCCACCTGCGACGCGGAAGGTTGCGGGTTCGATTCTCGCCTTGGGATAAATGTTTGTACGATCTGCAAATATTTATTCCGGGTGTTCTGGGTATTATATGTATAATAAAAAAAATCTATCTATGTAATGTATTGTATTAAGTATGTCAGTCTTCTAGTACCCATAACACAAGCTCTGCTTAGCTTGGGGCTAGATGATGTTGTGTGGATTGTCCAGCATTATTTATTTATTTACATTATTTATTTAGTTTTTATTGAAAAAAATATTTGCCATTTTGTGGTAGCGACCTAGCGACCATCTTGTCTTAGATTTTTTTTTAAGGATCCCTTGCGTATTTATATGTACCTACATATAAAGATAAAGTTGAAAATGGTTTACCAGGAAACTCAGCGAGCGTAGTCCAAAGCAAATCCATGTAATCTGTAGTCGTAAGAGGTCTGCAATCAGCGGCGCAAGGTTCCTCCAAAGTTCCCGGCGAAGTTTCAAACAGTTCAGTCGTCATCAACACCAGGCCGTAGTAACAAAACGCACAGGACATCCTGGAAAATATACGTGTTATTTGATTGGTGATTGATATTAATTGGCCCGATGACATTGCTACCTGAACACGCCTAGCTAAACAAAAAAAGACGTGTGGCACTCGGAGACTGCCGCGGTAAAGCTATTGCATAGCATTTTTTGCCGCCGGTCGGAGTGTTAGGTTATTTCGTTACGGAATTTCTGGATTCGGTCTCCACGCTCAAGGCCTGCGATAGAATGCAATATGTAGCTTAAAAAAAGACATCCCATTAGAAAAGGTTGGAGGAGGCCTATGCTCAAAAATGGGCAATCAGAGGCAATTTGAAAACTACGAAAATAATTTTGGTTTGAAATGAGGGTAGTTACCAAATAAACCAGAGCAGTAGACTGGTGTTTCTTAGTTGCGGGATGAGTAGATGTTTGAGTCGCCCGCGTTGGCCAATTCCCACAGAATCGTCACACACCAGTCTGCCTAGCAACATCGGTCTGCCATTGTCTCGGGCTATCTGAAAACGTGGTACAACTAACTTTAAATTATATTCTCTATTTATTATATAATATTTTCATTGTTCAGTTCAAGTTTAACCTGTGGTGTCCCACTGAAGGGCAAAGACGTCCCTTCCTTCTCTCCAGTTCCCTCTGTTCTAAACATTATATTTTATTTCATTAGTTTATTTTACCTGCTCAAGTGTCGCTAAAGCTTTATCGGGTTGCCCGCTTGCAACGTGAAATCTCGCCGATTCTGGTAACCACTGTAACATTTAAGGAGACAATATATTATAATTATTGTGTCTTGAAACATAACATCAGTCATCAGCAGAATCAAATTGAATTATACTCTGGTGAAAGTGTATACAACTTTCACATAATGTAGTTTGAGTTTCACATACTTACAGGGCAAATCATTGCGAATATCAGCAGTGGAATGGTTGAAAGTGCCAGTAGCCAGTGTACGCCCAATGTTGGCATCACTACAAGAGCCAACGCCACTTCTAAACATGCGCCCAACGCCCAGAAACACTGAAATCACATTATTATAACATAAATAAAAAAAATATTGACAGAAAACACTATGTACAACATCAAAATATAAAGCATCACAGTAGGTTGACAAATATAAGAATTGTACAGTAAAATATGTTCAATTTAGGTTCCTTAACTCCTAAACTAAGGTTTGAATAATATATACAACTTGGTAACAAAAAATAAAGTAGAATTAACAGTGTTGATAATAAGTATTAGGTATGTTTGTAATATACATAGAAACAGTAAATTTGGTCAGAGATTGAAATAAACATCTTACACAACAATATTGAAAGCTTTATTGCTATAGACTGATATATTATTTTGTTATATCCTACTGCTTTATTGTGAAAAATGTTATTTTTTTTCAATCCATGTTATGTATGTAACTTACTTACATCAAGAAGCACCACACATTTGGCTCTTTGCTTTGTTGGAAGAAACTCGGCATACAATGTAACACTGTAACATAAAATAAAATTGACAAATATTTGAATTATTTAATTGAAAATTGGATGTTTATTAATTTAAATTAAAGTTGTAAACAACATTTTTTATTGATGTGAAAAGCAAATATATATAGGTAAAAATATTGTGATAATATATAGGTCTTTATAATGCAGCCCAACTGCCAAGTACATGTAATTTAAATAAAAAACTCTTGTTGCTATTTTTAGTGAAATCAATAATAATTCAAAACTAGATCAATCAGTTGCTAATAACTATTTCTATTTCAGTTTGAAGCAATTTGCATACTGTTATGGTTATAAAAATTACAATTGCGAATTTTGAACTCTATTACTATTGCATTAGATCATCAATTAGAAACAAACAATTATTATTGCATCCAAAAAAGAGTACTCACGATTGCGGCACGCATCCAATAGCGAATCCTACTAAGCTTCTTAAAAATAGGAGCCAGAGAAAATTCGGGGCTAAAGAACTCAATAAACCGTAGTAGAAAAGTAGAACGCCGCACATGCTAAGTGCCTGAAAAAAAAAACACATGAATTTCGATTAAAAAGCAAACTAAAAATATTTATGCACCTCATTTTTTTGGAAAGGTTGATTCTTATCAGGAAACAAAAGTTATTGGTTCAATATAACTCTATTTTAAGTTAATTTTTTTTTTATAATTCAGGTTTCAAGGTATCAAACAAAATAGATTACGTAAAAAGTGCACCCTCATATGGTGCACTTCGATTCTTCTTATATAAGTTCAGTGATTAAATATTGATAGTAGGTATTATCAAAAATACTTACAGTTTTTCTGCCGTACCTATCACTGAGATTACCCCAAAATGTGGAACTCAACATCATTCCTAGAAATACTACTGTGGTTGTCAATGCTTGCTGGTATCTGAAAAAAAAACATAGGAAGAGATTATCATCAATAAGTTGCTAATTAAATAAATAAATAATACTGGACTATGTCACAGGTGTTCGGTTAGGGGGCGTCTATAAATTACGTGAGATGTTTAAGGGGTCAAATCTCATCTAATCTTACGTTGGAGAGAAGGGGGGTCTCGGCAAATATCACGCAATTTTTTTTCTGATTGAAACAAAAAATATTTATACTATTTAATCAATTTTTTTTTCTTTTTAAAATAACAATCCAATGCGTTTACGTAAGGAACCCACATTTTGAAATATCCCCCATTCTCACGTGAGATTGGGGGATGGGGGAGGGAGTTAATACAATCTCACAACATCTCACCAGGGAGGGACAGAAAATTAATAAAACACCTCACATGATTTATGGATGCCCCCTTATCTTGTACTTGAATTATTACTTACTTGCTGATGTTCCATTCACAATGCAAAGCTGGTGATAGTATGCTTAGTATAGTCATCTCCATTGAATCAGCCATCCAACACAATCCTGTACATAGAGACAGTTTCACTTGGAACCAGCCGAACCCGAGGGCATTCACAGCTTGAGTTACAGTGAAAGTATCTGGAAACCAAATTTAAACTTTACCACTTTGTTTTAAAGCCTAAACTTCATACGGCCGGTTTCTGGAAACCCAAATCACGATTCATCCGAGTTTGACACATAGTAATCATTTGATCTATTCGTTGGACCATATTTCTCTTAGACCAAAATATACACAGGAGTACTTTCAAGTAGAACATAGTTCGTCCAGATAATTAAAGAATATATTAACTTTTAAAAATGGAATGTTTGCATACCATCAGGGACCACCGACACGGAAGCCATTTCTATCTCTTGTGGTGGTGGCATTGGAAGCGCCTGAGGACGAGGGCCCGCATTGTCATCTAAATCCTGATATCCTTTGGAGCGGCGCATTGTAGCTTCTTGAACAAATATATGCTTCAAAAACTTCTGACGTGGAATGCCGAATAACGGGAGTAAATAAAACAGCTAGCCCGCTATATACGTTTTTAAAGAGCCTATTGATATACATAAACAGTATAAACTTAGTCAACACATAGCTGTAGGCACTAGCAGTAACACCACGTAGAAAAATAATAAATTCGCAACAATTTAGAAAGTTTTGTTAAAGTTTATTTTGTTTTGATGCAAATGCAATGCAAAAGTAACTGAACTTGAACTACGACGTATGTCAAGTCACGTTTAAGTCACTGTCAAAGTGTTTACTGTCAATGTCATGTCGTATTTTTTACTAGGAACAGATACTTCTATGTGGTGCATGTACTTAACTCTATCTAGTTTCGTAAGCATGTATTATCTTACCAGTAAATGTAGTGCCAATATTTATTAACAGATGGCACTAATGAACAAACAAGGACCATACAGGCCTGAGGTGGAATAATTCCACCACTATTATATTATACCTGAACTGAACATTCTGAATTTTCTGAAATGAACGTTCATTCGAGTTCGTCCATATTATAATCGTAAGTTTTTTTTCTGTAGACGAAAGACGCACTACTTTATTTTACGATTTACTTACTTATTTGATAAAAAGAACTTGTGTAGAATATTTTTTTTCATTTAATTTCCTTTAGGTAGGTAGACATAAAATGAAAGAAAATGAAGCATTGTGATTATTCACTCAAGTGAATAAGGTAGATACCTACTTAGGATACTGTGGCTGAAGATAATCTCATTTTCTACCGGTCAAGATGATATCAATATTAGACTAAATGTACCTAACCCAAACTGTTACAAAAATAAACAGTGCCTTATCATATCATCTTATTGTTCTGATTTTTCTGCTAGTTAAAGCAACTAAGATAAACTGAAAATAGTTTTGGATAATAAATAATAATATTTTCGTAAGGAATATTCAGGATATTCAGGCGAAGGTAGGACCATAAAACGTAGTGCAAATTAGACTTAAGTACTTATTTCAAATACGACAAAGTCGATTATGCAAAAAGTTGTAGGCAGGCCTTTCTTGCAAGGCGCCCACGTCTATCTATACCTACAAGTTTATCAGAGATTATAAGCAAAAGATTGTCTATTTTATAATTATAATAAAATCCTATTTATATTCTTTATAAATAAACAACTTGTTATTTTCAAACATCGAAGATTTTTTAATAACCGGCCCACGGATTCTCAGAATCTTTGATTAGGCTTTATGTTCAATGAATTTCTATAGAAACGTTTCTTTGTGAAAATAGATTGTAGGTACTTTCCACGCCTGAGCCAGTACGCGCGTGGGCGAAAGGTCAGAGGTATGTTACATGTGAATTATCTGCACATATTTGTTTTAATAAATATTTTTCGATAGCGCGGGTAACATCACATGTAAGTACAAGATTCGACAATCTATTTTATCTGTGTCATATATATATCATTGATATTTTATTAGTAGGTGATCTCTACCTACCAATATACATTTTTATCCACGAGTAGAATATCAGGTAGGTTGGTTTACTAGCTTCTGTCTGTGACTTCACCTTGTTCGTTAATGATATCCTTGCTTAAAAAAATCATAAATAAATTCTAACAAACCATTTGCAAGAGAAATTAAGATGTTCATTATATGATAGTACATACCTAATGTTAGTAAGAAGCAGTGTATGTCGATCAGTCATCATTTTTGTTCAGTAATTTGGTTAATGAGCAAATTGATCGGATTTCAATGATACACAACACAACGCATCGCCTCAATAACGAGCTAAGGTTTTCGTAGCCAGCGTAGCACTATAACATCGTAGCAAAATGCTACGACTGCTACGCATCATTAAAATAATGTTTAAAAAAAATTATGATGTTGGTAAAAACTAAATTCAAGCAAACCTAAACTTCCAACAATACTCGTACTTATACATCTTTAGAATGAGATATATTTTTTATTTGATTTGGCCAAATCCTTTCTATAACTACTTTCTTCATAAACACACTTAAGCACACTATTTCAAATTATATATCGAATGATTGTAGTATCTTAATCTTAATAGTAATAATTTTGATTATGAGCGTATTAATGAGGATATTTCATTGTACATTTTACACCAACATACCTACTTATCTATGACTTGGATCGAGTAATAGCCCTTAGAATTGAAAATATTTTTCGATCTATTAATTTTGTAAGCAATCAGTTGATAAAATAATTATTTAGTAAAACCAAGATCGGTACCTATTGTTCATAACAAGACTAGTTTATTATACTTGAGGATGCTTTGAGTATTTTATTTAATTTCTAAATTAAGCAGCCCATCGCGGCCTTTGAATCTGACCCGCCACCGACCTGCTATCTATAATCGTTAATGTAGGTCGTGCATCGCAGTAACTAGGTCGTTTTATAATGGTTTTCATATCGTAAATGGGTCAGGGTATGGGAAAATGCAATTTACTTATCGATTGCATCGATACCACAAAACAAGAATTATGTAGTTTTCTTAGAATTCTATTTTGTTCTTGAAGTTACGTTAGATTTCTGTGGTTAGATGTCTGACTAGTATTTATAATTTTAATCGGCGAATGTCATGCAAGTATAGATAATATATACCTAGTCTATCATCGTATGTCTATCGTTTATGTCTATGGATGCAACTCCAGTTATTTCATTTTGGAAACTTCTTTTTTTTGTAAAATACAAAATATTTATTCATAATGTACATAGTCATATAAAATACATAAGAAACAGTTGAGCTATCTACAGACCGTTGCAAACGATCTACAGATAGCTAACTAGGAAACTTCTTGATAGACAACTTGTCAAAAATCGAAGCTATTGAAACTCTAGGATGATGTTTCTTTTATTACGTCATTTTGGGTCAAGAAAGTAAAAGTCGAAGTAAAAAAATGTTAAGTTCGTTTCATCATGATTTCTTTATTCATTTTCAATAAGTTCATACAACTTTGTCAAAGTTTACTAAGAACTATCTTAATACGCAGTTACATTAGTAGGCTTCAATTTAAAAAAATACGGTATTTTAAGGTTTTTACAAAATAGAGATACATAAATAGCCATGCATTCTCAAGGAGCTGTTTGACAAAAATGAGCAACATTGTAAGTAATAAACCTGGTAGGTTTACTTGTAAAATATTATTTCTACATGAATATAAGACTTTTTCAAAACAAGGAACTCTGTAATAAATTGAAATCATTATTCACCGCAATGTATGTTACATGCACGTCACATGTTATAACAACAACAATTATTTACCTTCACTAATAATACTTTTACAGATTACTAATTGATATACATTGTTACAAACTAAGGAAATTGAATAACATTTTTCTACACCACAGGAAAGTAATTTGACTTTATTTGTAGTAGATATGTGCTTTAGAAATATATATAATTATCAAAAGTTATTCTATTTAATGCAGCCAAATTGTGATCGTAGGATGGCAGGATGAGAATCTTTAATTCAACTTTACAAAAGTTTTATGCAAAAATGAAAAGTCGTACGAAGTTTTATTTTAATAGATTTTTAGAAAAGGTCTTAGACCGTTCACTTTAAAATCGTTACATAAAAAGCTGTAAAGCTTAAAATATCACGTAGCTCTCTGCTCTGGAGAGTAACATTTGCCTTAGACATAGGTATACATAACATTTGATTTTGCTTTGCAAAGATTTCTTGTATTGTCCGCGTAGGTAGACCGTAATTTTTATGAAGATAAAAAATATAACTAGCACCTGAAAATAGAATCGGCTTATCATAGGTACGAAACCTCGAAGTACTTAGGCCTTATCAAAGTTTAACCGTCTTATAGCTTTGAATTAAAATCCTTAGATAGCAGCGTTTTTTAGGATGTTGATGAGTAATGTTTCGATTTCTATCTACTTAATTATAAACAAGTCCTAAATAGACAATTATCTACATATATTTACAATGCACACAGTATTGTGCGATATCATAGCTGCACGTCGAAGGAGCAAATTTTATTCACTATTCCTAGTTTTTACCTAGATTACTCATGCATTACAAGATAAACATTATATTCTCGTGGGATTATTAGTCACATTTTGTACGATCATTTACTACTAGCTTAGATCATTCCATTGTAAGTTAGTGGAATCAAACGATTTATAAAGGTCTTTTCAATTCCACTAGAATGGAACTATCGTTTAGGAAACCAAGATTGAAAGTTAGGATATAAAAAAAATATTGTTTTTTTTTTGTGTTTGATGTCATGTACACGACTGAATAGTCGTTATTGAAATTTCTAAATACTCTACATAATACTCAGTCTCATGTTGGTTGGCGATGATTCAGATGTTCTTTGCTTAGGTTGGAATACGATGTTTTAGGCCTCGCAGTTCTAGGACTAGATCAGAGTCGCCGGCAATGAAACGCTTCTCGATTCTTCGTTCGTTTTGCGATTCCTGTTGACAAAGAGAATCTGTTAGTATGTGAGAATTAGTGAAGTTCGTCATTGAAGTGCTAAACTTAGAAGCAGATTAGGCAAAGATAGTTGGAGAGCTGTAATAAATAGGTGGTTGCGCTCCCCCCACTGGGCTGACCCGGCCCCGCCACTGTGTCACCCGCCGCCACCCCCCGGCCCGGCATCGCAGGCTATTTTTAGACTCGGGGTTGCCACGGCCTCACTCAGCGCGAACGACGCAAGATAATATTTAATACTTATACGACTCTACATATCTTTGATATCCTACTTTATTAAACATGGAATTATTATAGCATCGTAAAACTTACTTGTGAGCGTGTTTTAGCAGATTTGGTCGCCAGCAGTTGCGTAATTGTCTGGTAGAATTTGTTTGGTTCCTTCTTATTTTGGTGATGGGTTTGGGCGGGTCGCGGCACCATCACTTCGTCCTGGCCGACCTTTGGCGGTGCCGGTGTGCTGGTGCTGGGGGCCATCGTGGTGACACTTCTTTTATTTCCATTCCAGTTGATGAAACCCTCATCAGCAGGATAGTCTTCGTCTTCGAATTTCGGTACGGTTTTAGGTTCGTGGTAGAGAGGTTTGCCAGCTAGTGCTTTGAGCTCTTTCACGTCCTCATCTTCAAGGTCCCTTTCTTCGTACTCAACAGGAGCGAAGGCCGCTCGAGCGTTTTCACGGCGCCTTTGTGCATCTTGAGCCATTTGAGTTAGGATAAGGTTGTCGAGGAAAGCCGCATTGACGTCATCGTCGTCGTTGGCTCGCCAGTTGGGCGTAGAGTCGCTCTCGAACCATGTCTCCTGACCGATGGGTAATGCCGCCATTCTTTCTTCTTGTTCTTTAGGTATCTCGTTAGGTGCATAGCTTCCATATGGGTCATAATAAAATGGATACGGAAGTTGACCGTGTCCTTCCGATAGGCTCATGGCAGGAGCATCGTAGTAATATTGAATTTTTGGTGCATAGTAATATTCATCGTCAGTATATTCTCGTGGACTTTGTGGATACATAGGCCAATTTTGCATGGGGTATGTCTTTGCTTGAGCTACTAAGTAGCTAAGCAAGAGAGTCAATAACCTAAAACAATTATTAAATGGTTATTACGATCGCTGGTAACAGTTGATATTATTAGAGGTAATAAGATAGAATAGGATAATTGGCGCATATGTTTTTGATATAAATAAAAGCTGCACTTCACTAAACTTATTTAAATTTGGATAATTTAAAATAAAACACTTTTTTTAAACACCTACCTTGAAGTTGCAGGATGCATGCTGAACAATCACTTTATTCGATGTTACTTCAGACACTGCTAGTTCACGACTGTACGTGGGAGGGGAGGACCGGGCGGCTTTATAAGAGGGTCGCCCACGCACCCGCCTACACGTTCTCAATGAAACAACCCCAGCACACCGCCACCCTTACCCCGCCGCTACACCCCCGCAATTCCCCCCCAAGCCCCTGGCCCGCGGTATTCTGCTATTGATCGCACCGCTACATATTCATCTTACTCGTTTTGCTATAATTTTTACTACCAAAATGTCGATTTCCTCTGCCCCTATCAAACCTAGTCGAAGATGGATCTAATGCTGTCCTTAAAGAAGTTGTGGCAGTCAAACAGATAAGCTAGCTTTGCTACCCAACATGGAAAGTTATTAGGGTAGTTGCGGCGATAATTTTCCATGCGGCGCGTGGGGCGCCGAGGCTCTCGAAGCACGTACGTCGCGTACATTGATTCTTTGAATTATATTTAGAACCAACAAATTCTGTTATTCACAAAGTTAATAATAGAAACAGATTTTAGAACGCTATTCTAAATGTTACGTAAATAGCAGGCTATATTTAACATGAACCTACATAGTTTTCTCATAATAGACCCTTTGTATGGCTGGATACTTCAACGCGGCTTTAACAACACAAATAATTAATTTATTTGTACACTAGACTAAAACCAATGTAAATTTAAGGAATAGTATGCAGAATAAGCTTTATTTTTATACATTCGAATTAAGATACGATCATTATTTTAGTTCAAAAAGCTTTTAAGTTTGGTGTATTGTGTATGTAGACTTATAAGGTTATAAGTAAGTATGAGTTGTAGTATCATTAACGTAGCTATAACATACAATTTTATGTGTTGCGGCTAGCCAGATATTTTCCGACATAAGTCTGCCTCCATTCATATTCGGGCTTACGTCATGGCGGGAGTGTGCAGTCCTACATTATAGTTTTTCGTCCGCCGTCTTGGCGCGGATTTTTCGATGTATCATGTATTTATTGGAAGCCCACGCAAAATATTTTTATTAGTAATTTTCAGACATTTTGTCCAACACTATAGAGTATAGAGCGCTAAGAGACCAATTTCGCAATAACCGGACCAGGACTAGAAATGAGATTTAATTTCTAGTCCTGATTTTTGACTAAAAGATGCTCAAAAATTTAATGCAATATTGTCGTGGACACTAATTTAATTCAATAAACTTTAGCCTTACCTAAATAACTGTAAAAAGACTATCATCATCATCATCGGCAGCCCGTATTAGCCCACTGCTGGGTATAAGCCTCCTCCCTCAAACGCCACTATTTTCTTAATTGGGCCTTTTGCATCCAGGTCCTACCCTGTACGGCAACGATATCGTCCCATCCATCTGGCTGTTGGTCTGCCAAGGCCTCTTATATGTCCACTAGGCCACCATTCCGTCAATGCTTTAATCCACCTGCCATCACCAAATCTTGCCAAAAAGACTATATTACTATAAAATAATATACTTTTTACCTTAATTTTGTAACAGGAATCTAAAATTCACACTCAGGCGCAGAATAAAAAATGAAATACTGGTTAATTTATAGCATAAGAAACATTTAACACCACTGACCATTTTGTATGTTAATCAAGTCCGTTTGGCTACACACATGACTGAAAGTGCCAATAAAATGGAATACGAAGCGCTTACAATTTCCACAAGTTTTTTGTAGATGACCAATCAATATTTTTTCACATAGACAATATTCTCAACACAGCCTTTAGATTGCTTCGTAGGATTGAGAAACAATGGCTGTGGAGTGCAGGGAGATAGGGTGTTATGGGGTAGGCTGTAGGGGGATGTCGGGTGCACTTGCAATAGGTGCATCGTCAGGTTTGGGCACGGAAGTCGACAAACAAGGGGTTAACGACCGCGTGGCGCCCCCGAGACGGCGGTAAGTCGATAATATCCCTAAAATTAAATTGCACAAACAATAACCGTTTATTCTAGAAATCTTGTTACTTGAAAGACGCAATTATTACGTAGTTATGAAACTGGAAATATAATATCAACGTTATTTGTTAGACTGGGAATAATCTTTTATGTATACGTGCTAGTAACGGGCATAACGACCCTTCAACACAGCAGTTCTATCATTAGTGAGACCTAGCACGTGTTGAGATACTTCAAATGTATATATACATACTTGCAACACGTGGGCTGTTTAAAAAACTAATTAAAACATAAAAGAAAAACATTCAGGATTTCAAAGAAACCGTAATGAAAAAATCGTGGGTACAAAGAACAACGTCATCATCAATCTTGTCCGTTGCTGGAAGTAATATCTCCCTCCGCACTAGAGCCTAGTTCTCAGAACTTCTCATTTACTTCGACGACCGACGTGGCAACCGGCGGGCAAAGGTCCGCCTGCGACGCGGAAGTTGCGGGTTCGATTCTCGCCTTGGGATAGATGTTTGTATGATCTGCAAATATTTATTCCGGGTGCTCTGGATATTTCATATGAATAATAAAAAATATATATTTATGTAAGTAATGTATTGTATTAAGTATGTCAGTCTTCTAGTACCCATAACCCAAGCTCTGCTTAGCTTGGGGCTAGATGATGTTGTGTGGATTGTCCAGAATTATTTATTTTTGAGCTTCACTTCACAGATCTTTCCTTACCCTGCCGGAAGGAGTAATTTTACGTGAGGATATCCGTCATGGGTACCAACTGACATTAGGTTATGTCAGATTTAAACTGACTAAAACCTCACGGTCCGTCGGATACTTCTGTCATAGGATGAAAATGTGCTCTTCTTCAGCGTTTGCCGGAAGGCGTCGGCTCAACGGTTTTGTTATTAAATAATTAACAATTTGCGAGTTTAAGATATTATGTACTTACCTAAGTTAGTACCTTTGATAATGTTCACTAAATAAACAACTCTTCTCTGAAATTGTTTATAGGTATTTTGTGACTTTTGTTCTTCTCTGTCAGTCTCTTTACAAATCGCGACATACTTAATTTGCTTTAAAAAAATATCCACATTTTTTAAGCTATTGATCAGCTTCTATCGCGGGCCTTGAGCGTGGAGACGGAATCTAGAAATTCCGTAACGAAATAACCTAACACTGCGCATGCGTAATCCAGCAAAAAATGCTATGCAATAGCTTTACCGCGACAGTCCCCGAGTGCCACACGTCTTTTTGTTTATCATTAAATATTTATAGTCATTATCGTTTATTTGAGAAGATTTTTAAAACGAATCTTAATTGTTGTTCTAAAAATAATCGCTGACTAGGTACTAGTATTTTAATGAAAATCTATTACTTGTACGAAATGTATGTATAACCTACATAAACAAATAGATGTTATCAGACGTTGACGTCAATGGAACTACCAAGTACACCGTCCCACTTAAATTGATTCTTTATTTTTACCACCAACTACTTAAATTGATCGAACAACAAGAAAACTACAATTTTCATTACAACGTCTTGTTTAGGTACTTTGCAAAACTTTTCTATTTCTATTATGGTAGGCATTGAAATATCTTAGATTTCTCTGCGATGTGTGTTTGTGATGTAAAATTTGTAAGTATTCAAAGTTATACCTAGATAGATAGATAGATTACTCTTTATAGGTATACCACACAAAGATGTAACAGAACATATTATGAAATACAATAATACAAAAACAATAGTTAGAGAATGGTAGGCCTTATCACTTAAAGCTATGTCTTCCAACTGAAGCGAGATAATTGAAATTATTGAAAATAAAATAACGTATGTTTTATAATACCTATCACCGTCTCTGCCAATATTTCTAAATTTGTATTTTACTATAAGCTTTCTAATATACAAGAAGAATTTTGTTATGTTTATATACTATGAATATTATGTTTTATTCCTTAAATCAAAGACTCTTGTTTAAAATTATTATTTTATTTGAATTCCTTTGCTCTCCCTTTTATTCATAATGAATTAACAAAAATAACTTTTAATCAACGCGACTTGCTAATCAAATAATAAATAAAAATAAATACTTGTAGGTAATATACTTAGAACGTAAACTAGAGTAAACTTTAACAAGCAAGCCTCAAATAACTTAAGTTTCAGTATAAATGTGTTATGCTTAGCAAAGTGCTCTGTTTATAACTTGCCAAGGAAAACAGAATACTTAACAGTATACTTTATTAAATTAATTAATTTTCTAGATCAATACTTGGCTGCTGGCATGAACTTTTTTGATATGCATATCATTGACAGATAAAGGATAAACACAATCTTTACTTATAATGAGATGTACGTTCTTTTATTATAGGTACAAATACTAAGTTAATTCTGCGTCCTATAATTTTATTAATACCTGTCCATCCAAAGGTTGCCTGGAAGAGATCGCTCTTAGCGATAAGGCCGCCCATTGTGTTGTAGATATTGTTTCTTGTGTGTAAAATCTTCTTCTGTGTGCAATAAAGTTTATATCTATCTTTAATTGAGCTAATGACTAACCCCCTATCATGTAAAAAGTTTAAGTAGACATGCCTAGATTACCATGGGCGGCGGTGACCACTTCCCATCAGGTGGCCCGCAAGATCGTCTGCCAGCTATGACATAAAAAAAAAAAAAACCATACGTAATGGTGACATAATGTCAACGCTAACTTTCTTCTTCTTCTTTTATTAGTGGCTTTTCGCAGGCAACGCTAACTTTCTATAAGATAGACCAAAAGCATGCAAATGATTTGTTTAATATGTTAATCTAAAACACTCATCACATTTTATGACAAGGTATTTAATGCAAAAGTCTGCTATATTATGTCAAAGACAGATTATTAATTTAAAATCAGGGATGCTTTTGACACGACCGCAGTTTAATAGCACAGGCTTAGAAAAAAACCACATCAATTTACATAATTTGTGCTTACTGATAAAATAAATATAAGATATAAATAAATAATGCTGGACAGTCTACACAACATCATCTAGCCCCAAGATAAGCAGAGCTTGTGTTATGGGTACCTACTAGAAGACTGACATACCTAATACATTACATAGATACTTACATATTTTTTTATTATACATATAAAATACCCAGAACACCCGGAATAAATATTTGCAGATCGTACAAACATTTATCCCAAGGCGGTAATCGAACCCGCAACCTCCGCGTCGCAGGCGAACCTTTTCTCGCCGTGCACATCGGTCGTCTATAATAATTTTCTTTATGTATCTTGAATATCTGAGTTGAAATAGGTACATGAAATAATCAAAAGTGGAACTCTCTGACGTCATTCAGGGTTGTTTATGACTACTTCGTGACGATTAAGTTTTCTTGGAATATAGTAAAGTACTCATGTTTTTTTCATGCGACTTTTTTAACTACGAACTTTTCAACTGGCTTTGTGACAAAAGTTTTCATTATAAACGGGATATTTACCATGATTTGTGAGTCTGATTATTTCCCGATATTTCGACACAGTTGCATGAGTTCGACCCGTGATCATGGCGCCTGCAACTGTGCCGAAATATCGGGAAATAATCAGACTCACAAATCATGGTAAATATCCCGTTTATAATGAAAACTATGTTCAAAACCGTGATAGTTTCAAATATTTTGTGACAAAAGGTTCTCAATTCGATTGTTTGTTGTTTTTTTCTATGCATTAACTTTTTTATTTTCTCTAATTATCCTTATTATTTTGTATAGTCTTTATTTTGTTATATAACGTTTTTATCACAAAATTTACTCTCGGATGTCCATACATTTTTGTATGGCTATCCGAGAGACGACTGTCGGCTCGAGAGTAGGGAGTTCTAAAATGCACCTTCGGACTAAGGGCTCTGTTTGCGTCGGTTATTACGTAAATTTTGTGATAAAAACGTTATATAACAAAATAAAGACTATACAAAATAATAAGGATAATTAGAGAAAATAAAAAAGTTAATGCATAGAAAAAAACAACAAACAATCGAATTGAGAACCTTTTGTCACAAAGCCAGTTGAAAAGTTCGTAGTTAAAAAAGTCGCATGAAAAAACATGAGTAACTAGTCGTAAAGAAGTCGTAAACAGCCTTCTTGTTATTTTTTAATTGCAAACTTTTTACGGATTCTCTTATCCGTGGCCAGTATTTGCTGTAAAAAAAATATTATGTCACAGTTGCTCCATGCGGGTCGACCAATCCAATCAATATAGACTCGTACGAGCCCAGAAAAACAAAAAAATATAGACTCCTATTTTTAAAAATCGAACGATTGCTACAAATTTTAAATTTTTATATGAGTTTGAAGTAGCTTTTGTGATTTCTGTCTGTCTAAGCTGTTCTATGTCCACGATTAACATATTTAATTCAATTTATGAGAATAATGCTTTTTAGTGCATCACAAGTTGCTTCAGGTACATCAGTGGATGTGTTCAGTAAGTCAATTCATCGTTATAGGCAAATTAGTATATTCAATAATACTCAATTCATTTATTGTTTTCGTTATTTATATGTACCTATATATGCAACACGCATATAAAACCTGTTTAGAGGGTATTACAAAGGGCTATCGGTAGTCTTTTATGTCTGGTATTTATATAACGATTTTGCTTATAATTTATGCATTCAAGACAGCCTTGTGGCATGAAAACTGCATTTTCCAGTGTTTGAAACTAGATCGACCTAGTTTCCCGACCTGGCACAGATTGAGCTCAATGACACCTGTGCTCTTACTGAAGACTTGCAAGCCTACTCTTAACTACGTGATTAACCTTTCAAAAAATAGAGAATTATAATAATAACCTATTAGTCACATTGTGCTAGGTTACTTCTAGTTATTACATGATTTTTACTTACTTGTATTTCAAGTGTATTTTGTAGTACTTATTTATTTTTTTTGTTTACAATATATCACAAGAAACAATTGTAGGTTGGTACTTACCTATATTACGCAGTCAACATTTTATCTCTTATATTATCTAACCTGTAACTTACCCCGCCTGTTATTTTATTCTTGTCTTTTTTAGTATTCCTCAAAAATACACGTGGTCATTTGATTTTGGTTTTCACAACGGCTGCGTGGCAAATTTTGCAACCGTTTATTTGAAAAGATAGTCGTGCTTTGCTTTGTCATCCTTTATTTGTTTTTAAATAACAGTTTTAGTATTACACTTGTAATCCCGGCGAACTCATATACATTTTGGCGGAACAATTATCATCTTAGTTACAAACAAAATTGTGCCATAATCGGAACCTGATACAAAAACTTTTACCGTAACTTGTGCGATCGTAAAACTAGAGGCTCGTTTCATAAACAAGAATGTTCACGTCACAAACAGTAACATCGACCATCCTATCACATCTTATCATTTGAGTTGCGTAACCTAAGAAAAACAAATAGTCCCTTCGAGCTGGATCGATTACCTATTTATAGAGCTCAATGTTAGATGAACGGAGAGATCCACCACCCAGATTATAATGATCTACCGTTTGTTTCAGACTTTTATAATATTATTATATGGAGCATTTCAATAAGTTGTCGTATTTGGAGTGTTATCTAAAACTGTTCAACCTGATTCAAAATAAAAATAGATCGAAGGTTTTTGAAGAACTTTATAATTGAAATAGTGAATCTGAAGAACTAAGAGATGATTTGACTATAATATAAAGATTCAACACAAACCTATCCTTGCTGCAAATAATGGTATCTACAGTAAAAATCAATTTAAAATTCAACCTCTGTATTATCGAACGCCCACTCGACTCTCAATGTTTCTATAAGCTTCCAGATCAACTTGCTCTTAATTTAATAAGCAGAGGCTGAACTGCACGATATTTGACAGCAGAGAGCAATTTTCTTATAAATTAGTAAGTTGACGGTAATTAATATTTTGACTTAAAATATTTTGTATGCATTTAAAAACTTTTTAAATAAATACATTCTTACAGATATCCATTTACTAAAATACTTATACTTTTAGTCCAAGATTTCAAGTAATATAACACAACTGAAAACAAATATTCCAGCAAAAATATTTAACATTTCATTACAATTAGACACACGACTTAAGCAAATGAACAGTCTCAAAATACTTGCGTGTTTGAAAGTGTGGAAGGTATAATGACTAAATAGGTCTAAGCTTAAATCCATTCATGAATGTAAGTACGTCAGCAGCCCTGTGGGGGTGCGCCCCCCAGCGCAGAGCTCGGGCGAGGACTGACGTCAAGCGTGCAACAAGTACCAATATAAAACGTAGGTGTCTAGGTACACCAAGGCTATTTTTAACGGAGCCCAAAAAAGGAACTTCTTCGTTTCGGGTGCCACATATTATGGCCCACAAACGGCACGTTAGTTGAAAGAAAAGCTTACGATAGTAAGTACTTTTAGTTCTTTTAGTTGATCGTCTACGAATAAATTAATAAATATCTTAGAAATGGTCTGTATCCTAACTTTCCTCTTCTTTAATGAAGAAAAGCTTAGATTAATTGTATGTACTTTTATTTGTTTTAGTTGATCGTCTACGCACATAAATTAATATAAATATTTTAGAAACGGTATGTATCCTAACTTTCCACTTCTTTAATGAGTTAAAATAAGATAATACTTTTTTGTATGTTTCAAAGTACATATATTATTCACACGTCATCGAAGTTAAAACTTAAGGCATAGGTATAAAATATATTTTCAGAATCTTCTGAAAGATGATTTTTATGTATTCACACATTTGCCTTTTATAGGTTCTTTTCACGTCCCCATTTCTAGTCATTGACCTGTTACAAACATTTAGATTAATCGTTTGAATCTACCGTCGTTTTATATTTTATTCATTGCTTAGAACCTACCTAGTTTCTAAGTCGTGGATTTGAAAACGTAGCTACGTAGGTACGTAGGTAGCTTTTCAAATTTAAATACATATTTCGTACAAAAAAGCGAATGTGGGTGTATTAAAAATCAGTTTTTGAAGCATAATTTCTAAAAGATTAACTAATTATTTTAATTAAGGACATTATATTATTCATAACGGTACCATGCTTAGGTAGAGCACAGTAATTATAATAAATATTTAAGTAGATATTTATATTTTACATCAAATAGAAATAAAAAAACACTGGTATTTCGTACCAAAGATTGATACAAATTACGTTTTTGCAATATATATAATACTGTAGCGAATTACAATGTAATGGCCCGTTCACACGCGCGCGTTCAACTCGACGTTCAACGGGCACGTTCACATTCACGCGCATGTGAACGGTACGCCCGAGCCCGTAAACGCGCCCGTGCCCGTGCATGCCGCGAACCCGGCGAGTGTCGGTTTTTTGGCAAAGTTCAAAGGATGAATGTCCGGGCGCCCGCCGACCGTTCACACGCGCGCGGGCAGTCAGTCTCTCTCGCGCTTTCGTGACGAGTGGACGTGCCAAAAAAAGTCGCTACGATCGAATGTGTGCATGGAATAATTAAATAAATAAATAATGCTGGACAATCTACACAACATCATCTAGCCCCGAGCTAAGCAGAGCTTGTGTTATGGGTACTAGAAGACTGACATACTTAATACAATACATTACATAGATAGATATCTTTTATTAAGTATACCTACATATAATACCCAGAACACCCGGAATAAATATTTGCAGAACATACAAACAATTTATCCCAAGGCAGGAATCGAACCCGCAACCTTCCGCGTTGCAGGCGGACCATCGCTTGACCAGTTGATTTAATTATTATTATTTGTTATTTTTATGTCTGTAAATAGGTACCTACTTAATACAATAATTAGAATTATATTCACAAACAAACTTACGACTATATAGTATTTACAAAATGTACATAGTCATATAAAATACATAAGAAACAGTTGAGCTATCTACAGACCGTTGCAAACGATCTATAGATAGTTCAACTGATCCGAATCAGTACCAATCGGAAATTATATTATATTATTTGTAAAATATTAGATTTAAATAGAATAATGCATTAGAATAGTCTGTAATGTTATTTTATTAGTTAATAAAGAATTGAATTTTTATTTGAATCGCATAAGAATGGTCAAACGAGAGAATTTTGACGTTCATGGAATATTACACCGAGATCATCGCTGCTCGACATGCTGGCACTGACTGGCACGACCGCGCGCATGTGAACAGCTTGAATTTTCGCCGGCCCGGGACGGGCTGCACGCCGCGCAGCCCGCCGTGCAGCCCGCCGGGCTGCACGCCGCGCGTCTGAACATAGCATTAAATTCAACTGAGCGGGAGTTCAAAAAAACAGCTTTTTATCTAAATAATAGTTATTATAACAACTACTTCCGCTAAAAATAGTATTCTAAAACGGAATATTTACCACGAAATGTCTGATCGTGACCGTATTAATTTCAAGAGATTTACTCTGCCATAGACTTTCAGTAGCTCTACCATGAGTTTTTTCTATACTATATATACTTTATGTACTCGCTAGCGTCTGTAGTTAAAAAAATGTATGAAGATTTGAGCAGCGCCTCTAGCGGATAGTTGGGTACTAAAATTCGTAATATGTAGCTCTACCATGAGTTTTTACTATACTATATACTCGCTAACGTCTGTAGTTAAAAAAATGTATGAAGATTTGTACAGCGCCTCTAGCGGATAGTTGGGTACTAAAATTCGTAATACTAATATTGACGTAACTATAGTAGTAAAGTCAGGCGATTTTACTGTGACAACTCATGGTAGAGGTACAACGTATAGTTTGGGCCTTATCCATCCATTGACTTCCTCCCACGGTCTCTCCGGCTCGGAATAAAGGTACCTAAATATAATACCTAGTTTCAGGTACATGCACGCCCACGCAAGGCCGACAACGCTCGGTAATTTCGCGCAGACTTCAACTTACTGCGCAGATCTAGTTTACTTCGTCCTGAACAGTCTAGAGTACCAACATGATAAATGTGCAGTACTTAATATTTTAAAACTACATTGTTCGCACCGTTTGAGTAAAACTATTGCAGTGATTGTACCGGCTCCCTAACCTGTAAATGTTTATGGACACACATAAAACTCTAGTTTTAAACTAAGCAAAGCTTTTACTATGGGAGCTAATGAATTGCAAAGTTAGCGTAGTCATATTAGACCTGTATTCTGTTATTTGTTGAAACATTCATTATGAACCTATTTCTTATCTTAGCATCGTGCAACACTTAGAAAAGTGATTTTTCTTAGACATGTTTGTTTATCAAATAAATAGAAACATGGACATTTAACACATCGCGTTCTAGTATCAAACTAGATTACTGATAAAATACTAATGTCCTTTTTTTGTATATACATACTTACATAGAATGCACACTCTAACAGAAGAAATATCAGTGCTCATCACAACATTTTGTTGTAGGTGGAAATCGAACCCACGACCTACGGAAGCTGATATATTACAAACTGAGCTGTGATGCCTGTCACAGTGATAACACTGGTATCTTTACCTCACAGCAACGTGAACATTATTGCTTGGCAGCGGAAATAAGTATTGTGATTTTTTTGATATTAAAGCAAAGCTTGAAAGTAAACCTTTTTCATAAATAATCTACTACAATATTACTACTCAAGGATCAAATTAAGTACTTATATAATTAAGTCCACAAAATTTACAATTATCTATAGATCTCAAAATTCTTTACAATGTTTAAAAATATGACTAAAATAATGTAATCATAGTTATCCAAGTACACGCCATCTATCGGCTTAGCTTGTAGTTACAACGGCTATTCACGAAAGCTATGGTAGTTCACTTTCAGTACTAAAACGAAAGCTTCGGCTCATCCTACACAAAAAAGGTACTTGAAAATTCCGGTAGAGGGCACTACGAGTGTTTAATATTTTACTAGTTACATGTAATTCATGTATAAATAAAATTTACATATAAATAAAGTATACTAAACATTCATGGAGTAGAAATATTTTTTATACATTGACTTTTGATGTTTGTTTTTGTAGTTATGTTATTATATACAAAGTATGTATTGACTGTTGACTTTGTAATGATAAAAAACACTATAGGTATCAGATGAAAAAATCAACAATATACTTATTGTTTTGTTAAGCATTATTGTTCTTTCATGTAAATTATATCGAACGAAAGATTAAAGAAATGAAACAGTAGTGTTTAATTTGTTAATCTTTCGTTATAAGTATAATAATTTGTATTATGACAAATTAGACACGTTTGCTATTTTACGTCACACGTAAATACATTAAATCATTTTATTTTTCGTAGCAAGGCAAGAAGCTCTACGATAAGGTCTACGGTTGCGTGTGCGCACTACTATAGATTAGACATAAACGCGCTCTACGCTAATGTTCTTGCGGGAATTATCTTTATTGTACATATTTTTTTTACTTTATTACTCACTAGTAGGTTATTGTAGTTTCAATTGTTCATTATTTAAATGAAACGAATTTTATAAAAATATTAATATTGAGTAGTTTTAAAAAATATATGACTTAGCCGTTGTATTCCTTCAGAATAACAAACATCTGTTAACCATCTAAATAATTTCAACATTAAAATAAAAGCCTATTTGATTAAACAACGTAACATAAATTGTTAAAATTATTATACCTGCTACAACTATTCGTTATGGTATACAAATATCAAAAATGTAACGTCTACCTGTGCTTCTGTGACCTTTTCCCGGAATGGTGAGTGACTCGTATCGAACAATAAATAGTAGAGTCCTTCGGCCGCCATTATCTTGGCATCATCATCACGCAGCCACAGTGGGAGCTAAAAGCTGCGGGAGAGGACGGAGGGAAGGGCGCGGGGCGGCGTGGAAGCCTCCCTCCACCTCGCCTGTCAGTGCCGCGCCGGCTACGACGAAGCCCGCATCGCGCCGCAACGCGCTTTCGATCGTACTACCGAACGAACAAAATACTAACTGAAAACAACAGAACAATTGTGATTTGTGACTATAAGTGACCGTGACTGAACTTATATTGACAGTGTGTTTACATGGACTGATCGATAAGACGGTAGATAGTGTAGTGTCACGTGTGTTTACCAATGAATGCGACGGCGTAGGCGCAAGGCGGCGAGTCGCACTCTCCGTGAGATATTCGTGCGCGCGCAGGTCGTCGCGGCCATGCTGCATACCTGAGGCGAGCGAGCGCGCTAGCCTGCGTGAACGGGACACAGCGACCGCTCCCGGCGTGAGTTGACTTTCGCTGACGAGGAACCGACCCTGCAATGTTTTTATCAGTGTCATGACGAGGATGGGGCGATGGCACGTGGCGCTGGTCACGCTGGTGCTACTGGCCTGGCCGACAAGCGCCGCCGAGCTGATGCAGTCGCGCGCCGTCGACACCGGCGTCGATCTTCGAGTGCCTGAGGACCAGCCCATAGGAACCGTTGTTGGAAGGATTCCTACGAAACCGGGCTTTACCTACCGATTCAATGAACCCCCCAAAGAGTTCGTTCTCGATCCTGTCACAGGTGTAATTAAAACAAATGTTATTCTAGACAGGGAACGTGTAGATCGTTATGCATTTGTTGTGCTTTCGAGTCAACCGACGTATCCTATTGAAGTGCGGCTTCGAGTGACTGATGTTAACGATAATTATCCTGAATTCCCTGAACTGAGCATAGCTGTTGCTTTTTCTGAGAGCGCGGCAGCTGGGACTAAATTGTTACTTGATGCCGCTACTGATAAGGATTTAGGAGAAAACGGCATTACTAATGACTATCGCATAGTGGACGGTGACAGTGAGGGAAAATTTAGATTGAATGTTACTGGAAACCCCAGTGGACAGACATCTTATTTGCACTTAGAAACAACAGGAAAATTAGACAGAGAAACCACAGATTTTTATGTTCTTAATATATCCGCTCGCGACGGAGGTAATCCTCCGAAATATGGATATCTCCAAGTAAATGTGACCATTTTGGATGTGAACGACAATCCACCGATATTCGATCAAAGTGACTTTTCTGTTTCTCTAAACGAAAGTGTACCTCCCGGAACAACAGTGTTAAAAGTGACCGCTACAGATAGTGATTTGGGAGATAACTGTAAAATTACTTATGAAGTGACTGACACAGAAAAACAATTTGCTGTAGATCCTGAATCAGGTGTTATAACGACAATGAAAAAACTAAACTGTCCAAAGTATTGCAGTAATACAACGTGCAATATGACCTGCGTTCTGACTATCATTGCGAAAGATCACGGTGTTCCACGTCAAGATGCACGGACGTATGTGACAGTAAACCTGATTGATGCTAACGATCATGACCCTGTGATTACATTTACGTATGTTCCACCAACTGCAAACTTTGCAACTGTTGACGAAAACGCTAAGAATGGATCACTAGTAGCTGCCATTACAGTTACGGATTTGGATGCTGGTTTGAATGGTATAACTAGTATTGAAATAGTTTCGGGTAATGAATTGAGTCATTTTAGGTTAGAAAACTCTTCCAGTGTTTATATTGTTCATGTCAATGGCGTGTTGGATAGAGAAGAAATCAGCAAATATAATTTGACAGTAGTAGCTACAGACAGAGGATCACCACCACGTACGGCAACGTCTTTTTTAGTTATTCATGTAAATGATGTGAATGATCATGAACCAGTTTTTGAAAAATCTGAATATTCAGCAATACTCACCGAACTGGCTCCGTCAGGGACTTATGTAGCTAGTATTATCGCAACTGATGAAGATACGGGGGTTAATGCCGAAATATTTTATGACTTCTATGATGGTAATCAGCAACAATGGTTTTCTATCGATCATTTGACTGGGCTTGTTACAACAAAATCTGAGCTTGATCGCGAAATACAAGGGACAGTTGAATTGAATGTATCCGCTAGAGATGGCGGACCAAATCCAAAGTGGGCATACACTAGGCTAAAAATAACTATACTGGATGAGAACGATGAAGCACCAAGTTTCCCTCAATCATCGATCAACGCTTCCATAGCTGAAAATATCAAGCCAGTAAAAGAAATCCTGATTTTAACAGCATCTGATTACGATCAAGGAACAAATGGTTCAGTGTCATACTATTTGGCGTCAAGCATAGAAAGAAAATACCCTAACACGTTCACATTGGACCCAATCACTGGGCAGCTCAGTACAATAGTCGAATTAGATAGAGAAGAGATTTCTTTTTACGAACTACCCGTTATTGCTAAAGATCAAGGATTTCCACCACAATCATCTTCAGCTACTATTTATCTCAAAGTAACTGATGTCAATGATAATGATCCAGCGTTTTACCCTCAACGATATATTGAAACAATCAGTGAAGACGCACTACCTGGTACTAATATACTTCAAGTGAAAGCCTATGATTTGGATGAAGGAGAAAATGCAAGAGTTACCTATAAACTTGAAAGTGGAGGTGGTGGCTATTTTGACGTGGAGTCTTCAACTGGAGATGTAGTTCTGCAAAAAGACTTTCATATGGCACCAGAAACCATGTACTCTTTGAAGATATCTTGTAAAGATAAAGGAAATCGAAAAGCTCCACAAAATGCGATAGTAGAGATAGTCAAGACATCTCAACGTAAGAGATTACAGTTTGATGGATATAACGGCTATACGTTTAAAATAGTAGAAGATGAAGGAGTTTCTAAAGCTGACATCGGTAGATTTGTTGGGAAAATAAGTGCTAGGATTTCTAGTGATACAATATCTTATTACATACTAGAAGGAGATCTAAAAAATGTTTTTAAAATCGATGAAAAAACGGGAATAATAACTACAGCTGCTAATGTAGACCGAGAAGAAAAAATGACTTATCATTTAAAAGTCATGGCTAAAACTGGCGTAGCTTTTGGATTTACTACAGTTAATATCTCGGTACAGGACGTGAATGATAACTATCCAATTTTCATTGAAGATAGAGATGAAATTCATATTCCAGAAAACATTGCAGTTGGTCAAGAAGTTTTCTTTGCAAGAGCAACCGATCGTGATTCAGGATCAAACAGAACTATATTTTATTCTCTGAGCTATAACCTTGATAACTACTTTCGGATATCAGAAACTACAGGCGTTATCTACCTTAACAGACCAATAGCAAGTGAGCCTGGAAGTGTTTTGTTTGCCGAAGTTACAGCAACGGATAATGGAACACCAGCCCTTGCTACTAAGCATTCAATATCAGCGATTGTGGATGACGTAAATGACCATACTCCAGTATTTGATCACACATCGTATGAAACATCTTTATTAGAGTCTACTTTAGTCAACACGAGGTTTTTTGCTATATCTGCTTCAGATGCAGACCTTGGCATTAATGGAAGAATATCATACCACATAGCTGAGGGAAATACGGATGATAAATTCGGTATATTTCCAGATGGGTTTTTGTACGTGAAAAGTTTACTGGACCGTGAAGAAAGAGATTATTATTCTCTAACTATTATAGCTGCTGATCAGGGTAGCCCACCAAGAACGTCACAGGTCCCAGTCGTTATACACGTATTAGATGAAAATGATAACAGTCCTCAGTTTACAAACACAACCTTTATTTTCAAAATCAAAGAAAATGAACCCCCTGATACGTTTGTAGGTAAATTGACCGCTACAGACAGAGATATAGGAAGAAATGCCGAATTAACATTTTCTTTGCCTATAGCACAAAATGATTTCAGAATCGATTCTAGAAATGGATTTATCAGAACAATAAAAACTTTCGATAGAGAAAGCTTAGCTCAAGACACTGGGCAGAACTACATAACACTAACAGTAACGGTCAGTGATAATGGAAAAAATAAATTATCAGATTCCGTCAGAGTAACAATTTACGTTACAGATGTCAACGATAACGCCCCTGTTTTCAAAAGAACACCATATAAAGTTGAAGTTTCAGAAGGTTCTGCAGTTGGTGCTTCTATTATGAGAATATATTCCACTGATGCTGATGAAGGTTTGAACGGCGACATTTACTATAAACTGATTGGAGGTGATGATTTAGGAAAGTTCGCTTTGGATGAAGCTACTGGTCAGCTTCTCATTAACCGACCACTGGATCGAGAAACAACCGACCGTTATCAGCTGAAAGTTTTGGCTCATGATTCTGGTCAAACTATACAGTTATCTGCTACTTCTTTAATATCAGTGGTGGTTTTGGATGAAAACGATAATGCTCCAGAATTCACACAGACACAAATGAACGTGTCTGTTTTAGAAACTGAACCAGTAAACAAAAAGATCATACAGTTTCACGCCACAGATGCAGACTTGGGAATCAATCAAGAATTGCAGTATTCTATAACATCTGGTAACAGAAAAGATGCGTTTTTCATTGACAGCTACTCCGGTGAACTTTTCTTACACAAGCATTTGGATTATGAAGATATTACCTCGTATAATTTAAATATTACAGCAACTGATAATGGGAGCCCTAGCTTGTCTTCGAGTATTTCGTTTACAGTTAATGTGATTGACGCTAACGACAATGCACCAATATTCACCAACACAGCTATTGTGCGTCAGATCAGAGAAGGTATTCCCAAGCATACTCCTATAGTGACAGTGACCGCAGAAGACCCAGATTCAGGTTTAAATGGCAAAGTTTATTATTCGATCACACACCAAGAGCCTAACGACAACAAGCGACATTTTGCAATAAATAACGTTACCGGGGTCATACATACGTTATTGCCCATTGATAGAGAAAGCATCGACACGTTTAGAATAACTGTGGTTGCATACGATAGAGCTGAGCCGCCTTCTGCGAGATTATCTGCGGAAAAATTGGTGACTGTGATTGTAGAAGACATTAATGATAATGCTCCAATATTCGTTTCGATGAACGCAGCCGTCATCAATTCAGAGAGGTTGGGCAGAAGTGCCGGCCGCGGAATATTTATAATGAACGTGCTGGCTCGTGATCTGGACTCAGGAACGAATGGACTAGTCACATATAAACTCATACACGGTGGGAACGATTTATTCGATTTGCATAGAAGCAACGGGGCATTGACTCTGAGGTATCCTCCAACTGTACCTGAAGCGAGATGGAACCTTGTCATAAAAGCGACTGACGAAGCAGTGTTGAGTGAACAAAAAAGTACAGAGACCTATGTCACGGTTATAATGGGGGGTAAAGAGTTAGAAGGTGTTGTTTGGAAAAACGTTGAGTCAGTTTCTGTGGCTGAGAATGAGCCCGCAGGGACAGCAGTTTTGAATTTGACTAATAACTTTAAATCGGGCTTAGAATACTACATAGTGAATGTGACAGGTGACGGTAAACAAGTGGACAAGTTGTTCGACATTGATTCTTCGTTGGGGATTCTATCCACTGCTGTGTCTCTGGATCGTGAAGTCGGTGTCGACCGATACGAGGTCGAGATCTGCGCAGTTTCATCGGGGACTCCGCTGAAAACTACAACGACAAAGGTGAGCGTGTTTGATTAATTTGATAGATTAGATCTAAGCTGGGAAGGAAAAATAAATGAGTGCGAATCGCGTATCCTGACAGTGAACTAACCATAGTTAGTTAGGTTTTCAAAGCGCACAATCCAATTAACCAGGCACAGTCGTCGGCAGAAGACAAAACATCGGCACCGTACTGTTGTTGAAATAAAAATAAATGGAAAGTTGCTCGTTAGCGTATGTCGGCTGGCGAAGTCTAATCGGGGGCTCTAAATTACGATAAGTCGCTCTCGCGAATGATATCAGAAACACTCGTTCTGAAACCTTTCGAAGATTATAAGTAAGCGAAACATAACTTCGCTGGTTTCGTATCATTATAAATAAACACAATTCACCTCATCATTATTTTGAAATGACTGATTTAATACTTATGTTATTTTTGTAACCAACTTTTTTTGCATACAAAGTTTAAGAAAGTTTCTATAAATATGAAACCATGAAAGGTTTGTATGCCAATCATTTTATAACAAGATACTACCAATGTTAATTTTGCCTAGACCTAACTTGGTTTCTAAGTTAATATTTGCATATCCAAGAGCGAAAAATTACATGCATTTTTTTGAAGTGAAAACTTCTTTAGCGGCGCTGGGTGGGTAAAAACTTTCAAACTCGCGTCAGGGTCACGTGACGTCGAAAAAGCGTAAGATCTTATTTAATTTTTATACATTGCTCGTAAAACAAGAGACGACAAAAGAACACACTTGCGGTCACGCGACGTATGACTCAAACAATTAAATAGTGTTGTGGCGACATGACGTGACGATGACGTGGCGACATGACGTGACGTGACGATGACGACGAAGCCAACGAAGACACAGACACATTCGCGCTTGCGCGATGACGTGACGATGACGTGGCGACATGACGTGACGTGACGATGACGACGAAGCCAACGAAGACACAGACACATTCGCGCTTGCGCGAATGTGTCTGTGTCTTCGTTGGCTTCGTCGTTGTGTCACATTCGCGCTTGCGCGAATGTGACACAACGACATGACACAATCACAATGACACAGACACATTCGCGCTTGCGCGAATGTGTCTGTGTCTTCGTTGGCTTCGTCGTCATCGTCACGTCACGTCATGTCGCCACGTCATCGTCACGTCATGTCGCCACGTCATCGTCACGTGACGATGACGTGGCGACATGACGTGACGATGACGTGGCGACATGACGTGACGTGACACAGACACATTCGCGCTTGCGCGAATGTGTCTGTGTCAGTGTGTCTTCGTTGTCTTCGTCATGACACAATCACAACACATGACACAATCACAATGACACATTCGCGCTTGTGTCTGTGTCAATTGCAATGTGTCTGTGTCAGTGTGTCTTCGTTGTCTTCGTCGTTGTGTCACATTCGCGCTTGCGCGAATGTGACTCAATGACATGACACAATCACGACTGTGGTTATATTTTTGAAGTGAAAACTTAAAAGTGAAAACACAACGTTAATATTGAAGTTTTCACTTCTGCCGGCACTCCCGGAGTGCTAGCTTTTTTTTTTTATTTATTACGTTTTTTTGCATAAAAGTTAATTTTACATCGGACATTTGACCTTCGAACCAAAAAAAACTCATATTCATGTACGTTTTTATGTCCCCGAAGGAAATAAAAAGGTACCTTAAACTGGTCTCGAGCTCGTATAATCTCGTCACATTGCACTTACGACTCTGCTCTTCACCTTCTGACGAATAAATGTTGAACTTGGAGCCATAGACAATATGCTGGGAAGCAGGACAATCACCTTAAAAATAAAAAAAACATGTAAATCATGTCAAAACGTGCAGTTTCTACCATAAGTGCCTTTTACTTGACACTTCAAGTTTTTTTATTAATTTACAGCTTTATCGACACTTAATAAAAAAAACTTACTCATTTGCCTAATAATCATGTACAAAGATTGATTTTTATGGTTTCTAACGGGACTTGGCCCATTATAAATTGGTTGCCTAACAATTTATAGACAAGTGACCAAATTTTTAGGTATATTTTAAATTGAGAAAACGGCTAATTAGGTGGAAGTGTATCGCGTCATTGACATCTGCTGGATCATAAAACTGCTCGAGTTATATCACGTTGACACCACCGTTATCTCGACCGCCGCCAGCCGAAACGACGCGCATACCTCCACCACTCTCTCATGTTCAACTTTAAAAACTGAGAGAAATTGAGAGAAATAATAAAAGCGTATTAGCTCTGGCAACACTTATTTGAATGCACCAATCGAATATCTGGCTTAATCAACGGAAAACGATTGGCCGATGCAAGTGAGAAGTGTCACGTTTATTACGCAATATATTTTCATAAAATGGTACTTCTAAATAACTTTTTTATTTTAAAATAGCTACAATCTTGTATAGCCGGTTGATTTACACTTACTTAGGATTTGGTTTCTTCTTATTATTTGCATCTCATTTACTGTAATATTGGATCGCACATTCAGTCTCCAGTTTTTTACAATTTTGAATGTATTTAATGTTTGTATTTAAAAACAAACTTTGATTTGTACTTACATAAATAAAGTTTTGTAGTTAGATAAAGTCCCAAACTAAGCAAAGATTGTATTATGGGAGCTAGATCGCTTATATAGGTAAAACTTTATTCACAAACAAACTTACGACTATACAGTATTTACAAAATGTACATAGTCATATAAAATACATAAGAAACAGCTGAGCTATCTACAGACCGTTAGATAAATAATATTTCGATTTCAATATAATATTGACATTTGCAATCTTTAAAAAAAACTTTATGATTGACATAGCTACAATAATTAAAAACAAAATAATCTCCATATAAGTTTCTATTAATAGATAAACTACTTTATATCCAGATCATTATATTTTAACAGTAAAATATGAATAAACATTACATAATGTGTTTTAAAACAGGGCTACCATCGTTACTCTAGATAACTATCTAAGATAGATAAAAAAGTAAGGCTTCAATACTCTTATATCTAGGTAATGTGTATAATATGTTTTTACCTTATGAAACTAGAAATGTGTCAATATTTTAACTTAACTAGATAAATAAATAAAAGTAACATTCTTGATGAGAAACACAATTGGTTGACAATTTTAGTTTTTTCCTATTGTAAATTAATTAAACTAAAGTTATAGTTATATATAGCTTCGTACCTACTGAATTTACCATTTTGTTTTAAATGCTTTTTTTGGTATTTATTTCATTTTATTTCTCCATTCGTAGCTCAGTGGGATTTGGTTTGTCACCCAAACTTTAGGAATAAAAAAAATAATTACAAAATTAATATGGTGATCTTTTGTGGTTCGTAAATGAAAACAGTTAGAGCTGATTATTCTGCAAAAATCATCCCCAAATTGGGCTTATTTCAGGTGCACAAGCTATCAGTAACACCAAAAGCGCATTAAGACGCCGGCGGCATACCCCGCCTGATTTATGCAACTTGCACCGATGCGGCCATCGACTCTCGCCTTAATGAACGAACAAGATGCGTTACTGAGCAGTGGGTGCTATTATACAACACTAATAGGCCAGAGGTGCTCTCTGAGCCTTAAAAAGGATTAAGATCTGAAAAAAGCTAGAAAATAAATGCAATAGGTAATTTTCCGGGCTAAGCGATTTCCACTTGTAATTATTAAGGTATATTTTTACATCGCAGAGCTTGTCAAAACTAAGTTTTAATTGTTCCCTTATATTCTATTTTATAAGCTTCTATTGCGGGCCTTGAGCGTGGAGACCGAATCCAGAAATTCCGTACTAAATAACCTAACGAAAATAACCTAACACTGCGCATGCGTAATCCAGCAAAAAATGCTATACTTTACCGCGGCAGTCCCCGAGTGCCACACGTGTTTTTTTATGTTATTTTCTTCAATATTTTTTTTATGTTGTATAAAATACTACAATATAATTAAATAAACCAATGGCAATGCTGATTTTAAGTGCCTATAACGACATATTGCTTGACTAAGCGCGTCCGCTAAAGACGTGCCTTGCGTACATTGCAGCTCATAATTATGAGACAAATAAATAATAAGTAAATAAATATTCATGAACATTTCACACTAAGCAAAGCTTGTCCTATGAGAACTAGAGTGCTGATAGAATACTTTTATACTTGTTTTTTAAATACATAAGTACATAGAATACATATAAACAACCAAACACAGAACAAATATTTATGTTCATCACATGTTTGTGTGATTTGCTCTGAGTGGGAATCGAGCCTACGACTCACAGCACGGAAGTTAGAGAGACTACCTAAGCTGTGACGCCTGTCACTGTTTAGTCACATGTCTATAATTGTAATCACTTACTAATGACGTTAACTGTACCTACCCCTATCTCATACCCATGACTTTGTGCTTATTTTATTAATAAGATCGAGAGCCCAGTCGTGACCAGTGGTCCGACCACAAACTAGGACTCCCAGTACTGGGCGTGTGGATTACGGTCCCACAGACACCATGACTCGAGGCGAATTCTTGCATCTAAGTGCTTTAGATATTTGCGCAGCGCACTAAGAATTGTTTGACTAGAATATCTTTGGGAAATATGCGCTTTACTTGCAGCACAGCTATTGTGTAACTTACGTCTTACAAAAAAATGTATCTAACAGGTAGGTACTTACATAAAGTTACTACTTGAAGTACCTGTGAGATACATTTTTTTGTTGATATCTCCTTACAATTTAAAATTAAACATAATTTCATAGACATATCACACGAACGCTATCTAACCCTTAACTAAGTAAAGTTGTACTTCGGGTACTTTATAGCTCATAGAATACTTGAATATATTTTTTTTTTCTTATAATATAATACCATTTTATAATTATAAACACTTACGCCTCGCTACAAAAGTACCGGCTTTTCAGAGCCGAAACCTTTTGCGCATAACTCATGTTGGTATGTAAATTGTAATCAATGGACGGAAATTACTTAATAAAAAAAACTTAATGCACTTTGGAGATATGGAGACTTTTTGGTAACCAAAAAGCAAGAGCTTTGATAACGCTGGGCCTTCACTGCGCCACCCAAACACGTTATCAATACCCTGGAATGCATTTAGGCAGGTTTAAACAAACGTTTATTCTGTTCATCAAAATATACCATTGGTTAATTAAACCATCGGTTAAGCTTAGCATTAGTTTTAATTCTATTGTTTCATTATTTTAGTCCAATTTATTTTTTTATCATCCCTCCTCATAACCTTAAATGACAATGACAGCTATTTCTGTATTTAGTGCTGTCAAATCAATCATCTGCAAAAATCTGCAAATTTAGCATTTTTATGTTGATCCTCGCACTTGCAAAGAGCGCATATTGTACGGTTACTCTGTTGGTGAAGGCCAATGTTTTTCAGCATCAGCACGTCCGATACAGTCAATAAATTCATTGATAAAAAACAAAACGGTAATAAGTTTGAACAGCATCAGTAAATTGGGCAACATTTCGTACCTCACAATCTTCAAGAGAAACACGGTGATTATACTGATCTGTACTAATATTATAAAGGGGTAAAGTTTGTGTAGGTATTTGTTAAATTGTAAGGGGTAATCTCGGGATATACTGAACCGATTTTAAAAAATATTTCACCAATAGAAAGCCACATTATTGCTGAGTGGCTATATAAAAAACCGAAAAAGAAAAAGGCTTTTACATGGTAGTCCGTTTTGCAAAGTGAAATGGAGAAAAAGCGGTCGAATTATGCCCAACGAAGCGGGCACAGGTCAGCTAGTATTGTATATTTTGAGTCAAAACGTATCGTTAAAATACAACTAACTTTATTGATAAACTTTATGAACACTCAAACGAATCATGAAACATGAAATATGTAGCATGTAAATTCTGATAATATTTCCAAGTTTCAAATCAGATACAATAAAGCTCTTGAAAAAATCAAATCCATTCGCGTATCTCCGTCAATAACCGAAGCCTACCCGTCTTCTTCTATGATTTGAATTCTTACAGAAGCTCAAAGACTGCATAATGAATCTTTAACTGTAAAATATTTATTGGCGCTCTGTGGTCAAAGTAAACTGCAGGCAGTTAAGAAAAATATATCTATAATATTATGTTACTTTGCAAAACAAAATTAAATGCAACCTTATATTCTTAGGAAACATGTATTTAATTAATTACAATAATTTATTTGCTCTTATTTTAGTTTCTCCCTATAACCAATGGATGTCATAATAGTCCGGGGTAGATAGCTTGAAAAATGACAAAAAGATAAAGAAATTAATAGCAGGATGAAACCCATTAGAAAAGGAAGAGAATATTATAAAAACATAAGGAAAAATAATTTACGGGCGATCTGAGTTCGGGAAAGGGATGGGGGTGAGCTTTTAAGGGTAAAAAACGGTTTTTCTCGATTTCTGGCAAAACTAAAAGTCCTATGGAAAAAAGTCAAATAGCAAAGTTGTAGGTAATTAAAAGATCTAAAACTTTTGCATACACACTTTTTTCACATAACCTCAAGATGTATGTGAAAAATTCAAAAAACCAAGTTTTTGGTTTTTTATTAATATCTTTTACAAACAATTATATTTTTTCACTAAATTTGGTGAAAACTTACCTCTTTATGTTCCAAATACGCTGTAATTTATTCGATTAGAAATATATATTTTTTTCACCTTATTTTGATAAAATATCGAAAAAATATCCTTATTTTCAATCGAAAATTCATCCGTCAAAATATCAGTTTTCTTCAAAAAGTTGATATGTTTTCTGTTCGTTGAAATATCTTCTTTTCGATAGTGAAAAAAAATATATATGTTACCATAGAAAATCTTCTCAGAAAATGCAAAAAAAAAAGTTAGTGAAAAAAAAAATTGTGGGATAAAACCCATTAGAAAAGGAAGAGAATATTATAAAAATATAAGGAAAAATAATTTACGGGCGATCTGAGTTCAGGAAGGGGGTGGGGGTGGTCTTTTAAGGGTAAAAAACGTTTTTTCTCGATTTCCGGCAAAACTAAAAGTCCTATGGAAAAAAGTGAAATGGCAAAATTGTAGGTAATTAAAAGATCTAAACCTTTTGTATGCACACTTTTTTCACATAACCTCAAAATTGATGTGAAAAATTCAAAAAACCAAGTTTTGGGATTTTTTCAAGAAATTTGGTGAATACTTACCTCTTTACGTCCCAAATACGCTGTAGTTTATTTGATTAGTTACATTTTTATTTATATAAAATCAGATTTTTAAAAGATATTAATAAAAAATCAAAAACTTGGTTTTTTGAATTTTTCACATACGTCTTGAGGTTATGTGAAAAAAGTGTGCATATAAAAGGTTTAGATCTTTTAATTACCTACAATTTTGCCATTTCACTTTTTTCCATAGGACTTTTAGTTTTGCCGGAAATCGAGAAAAAACGTTTTTTACCCTTAAAAGACCACCCCCACCCCCTTCCTGAACTCAGATCGCCCGTAAATTATTTTTCCTTATATTTTTATAATATTCTCTTCCTTTTCTAATGGGTTTTATCCCACAATTTTTTTTTTCACTAACTTTTTTTTTTGCATTTTCTGAGAAGATTTTCTATGGTAACATATATATTTTTTTTCACTATCGAAAAGAAGATATTTCAACGAACAGAAAACATATCAACTTTTTGAAGAAAGCTGATATTTTGACGGATGAATTTTCGATTGAAAATAAGGATATTTTTTCGATATTTTATCAAAATAAGGTGAAAAAAATATATATTTCTAATCGAATAAATTACAGCGTATTTGGAACATAAAGAGGTAAGTTTTCACCAAATTTAGTGAAAAAATATAATTGTTTGTAAAAGATATTAATAAAAAACCAAAAACTTGGTTTTTTGAATTTTTCACATACATCTTGAGGTTATGTGAAAAAAGTGTGTATGCAAAAGTTTTAGATCTTTTAATTACCTACAACTTTGCCATTTGACTTTTTTCCATAGGACTTTTAGTTTTGCCGGAAATCGAGAAAAAGCGTTTTTTACCCTTAAAAGCCCACCCCCACCCCCTTCCCGAACTCAGATCGCCCGTAAATTATTTTTCCTTATGTTTTTATAATATTCTCTACCTTTTCTAATGGGTTTCATCCTGCTATTAATTTCTTTGTTTTTAAAACCTATCGAGCCTGGTCTATAAGTCATAATATAACATCGTATGACAGCGTGTTATTAGTCTATACTTAGTCATCCTATCTGTCAAAATTTGCTTTGGTGATTTGTAGCTAGAAAGGAACAAATAAATATAACATATAACGCGGACTGTTAAATTCATAACCCACATTTCTTTCGTGTACTTATATAAGAAAAAGCAACAGTTTTTCCACAATTTCTTCACCGTTTGAATTATGTGATGAGCACTTCCAATGATTTATCAGGCATTTCACACGAGTTACTGTAGCTCTACCATGAGTTTTTACTATACTATATATACTACACTCGCTAGCGTCTGTAGTTAAAAAAATGTATGAAGATTTGTACAGCGCCTCTAGCGGATGGACCATTTACGTTGCTTTCCGGCATCAGTCAGCACGGCATATGTGATTGCAATAAATCAATTAAAGTTTATAGTAACGTCAATTAGGTTTAAACATTTGATCTTAACTAGGGCTTAATGTACGAATTCAGCACTTTATGTGTGGATAATATAATAAAAAAATAAATGTATAATAATTTCTGTTTTAGTACTTCTTGGTCTTCTTGGGGCCTTGATTTTTTTTGTCTCGCTACGACTACTATACATCACTCGCACAGGCAATACAGCTCATCACAATCCAAAGAAAGCTATGATTTTTTTCGTTACATATTGTTTAAATTAGTAAGTGCACAGTGCAGGTAGCTGATCATGTTTTCATTTCAACATAATATTTTTAAATGCAGAAATCTGGTGGGTACTTAAACTTTTGAAAGATATATTGGGGTTTGATTTACGTGCCAGTTATTGTTATTTTATTAGCCTCTGCCAATAACATTTTTAAACGGTTCCTTTTTTTATTGTATTGCTTTACAGGCCATTACCTGTTTTATGATTTTTGAAGTCCTTGAATTGTTGATTGAAACATAATTTAATCATGTAGACTTTTTTTATTACAAATTATTGAAAAATTACACGAACTAAATAAATCTTGGGGTGTTTACAAATATTGAGAGTAGAATACAATATTGTATTTTTTGGTTATTCCATACTTTAAGAACCTAGATACAAAACAACATTGCAGTTGGTATAGTAAAATAAAATTTCAAAATCTTTGCCTCGCAGTAAGGTTACCAACCAATAGGGTTTATAAAAAAATATATTCAGGCCATAATTACGTAATATATGCTTACCTATATATTTTCTATCATATTATTATTACAGTATATAGAAAATATACAAAATTGTAATATACATGTGAAACTGTTGAGTTATCCGCAGGCTGTTGCAAACGATCTATAGATAAATCAACTAATCCAAACTGCTTGTATATTGTCTTAAACACTTATATTAATTTATCTATGTGTGACAATTTAGGTTATGTATCTGATATTTCTTGGAACGAAAGAGAAAATAATGACTTGATGTGATTTCACTGAAAGATTGTTGATCGACCTAATTACAACCGTCAAGTAATTATCTACGTACTTATGTGTGCTTTAAGTAAGTTAAACTAAGATGTTTTTATACCAATCGACATATAACAAAATAAGTAAAGTACAGGCTGACAGGCGTCACAGTTCAGCATGTAGTAGCTCTACCTTCTATGCTGTGGCTCGTGGATTCGATTCACATCCAGAGCAAATGTTTGGTGATGAACATAAATATATGTTCTGTGTCTGAGTGTTACTATGTATTTTATGTAATTGTGAACAAAAAAAAAATGTTTAAGAAATCTACTAGCATCTAGTCCCTCGTTCATCTACAATTTTATATTTTTTGTGCAATAAAGAATTTTCAAATAGGTATAAACATTGTGACATTTATAATATTTGAACTGTGCCGAAATATCGGGAAATAATCAAACTCAAAAATCATGGTAAATATCCCGTTTATAATGAAAACTATTGTGACATTTAATTATAAGAATAATTGTTAGTATGTAAGATGTACTTATGGATTTTAAATCTGAAATAAATAAATATAATGAAATCTATGTACTAACACGAATAAGTATGCGTAGATTATGGATACCATAATCTTCGTGCTAATTTATTAATTTATTTTATGTCCGGTATAAAATTAATATTGTCCCTCTGTGTGGCATAAAACTTTTATTGAGGTGAATGAACGATACAGTTTCACAATAAACATTTTGATGAAGCAATTGTAAGATCATAAACCCTTTTTGTATGGATTGGAAAACTTTTTTATTTTTCATAATTAAAAATAAACATATGTAATTATTCAAAATAACATGCATAAATGAAACAAAGATTTCATTTTAAATAAATTTATTTAGCAATCTTTATCACGTTAAAATGATGTATATATATTTTTTATTTATCAACATAGTGACAGTGATTAAAGTTATATATTAGGAGCTTAACATATCTATTATATTCTACTCTTCAAATCTGTACAGCTTTAATCAGTCATAAAAAGTAATAAAAAAACGTATATCATAAATGATGACGGAACTTACAGCTAACCTAAAATTCCGACCAAGCCTTAAAATTAGATAAGCATTTCTAGTAATACAGCTAGCTATTCTTCTATGATTTGCAATCACAATATAATATTGTTTCTTGACAGTCCCTCGACTTAGACCGCTTTCATATTTCTGCTGGCTGTATTGACCAGTAAAGCGTGACCTCTCCCGCCCCTCTCATACATTCCTCAAGAAGGCTTTTGCGGGGAAGATGATCATGCTGTCACAGGCGTCGCTTAATTGGACACTTTATCTGTATGTATGTGTGTGTTTATGTGAGGTTGAACCGGTTCAGTCTGCGCTCTACACTCGGTATGCATGTGTGTATGGATAGTTATGAGAGTGACCGTGTATGTAGTTCATAGGTTTGTATGAAGTTTATTATGATTTGTGTATCATTGACGGAGGCGTGATGGGGGTTTTGTTGGATTGGACTTGTACTTGTCGTCTTTATTAAGTTCATATCTTTAGAGTTCAACTATGTACTGATGTAAAGCAATATTTATTAGGCTTATTTTTAGCAAAGAATCAGTATTGCCAACACAAAGTTGCTTAAAACTGAAATATTTACGAAATAGTTTGTTAGACTTTTTTTTAATAGTATGCCTCGCAGGATACTTTCTTGCGGCTTTAATCATGAGTAAAATCTTTGATTTCGATCAAAGTAACATTACAATTACCTGTTAACATCAGGTGGGCCATTTACAGGCCCGTTCACTTATTTAACAAACAAAATTACAAAAAAAGCTACATAATTGTATTCGCGTTGTATATACAATTCTGAATAAAAAGTTCATTTTTAAATAAAATGCATTTTATTTAGATCGTGTCATCTGAACCCGTGGAATTTTAATTTGAAACGCTACAGTTGTGATTTCCGTATAAATGATTTTGGTGATAAAATGACGTAATTGGATGTAAAGGCACTTCGTTATTTACGATTCCATTACCGCTGCGCCGATGCCTTGGAATCTCGGGTTATGACCGATCCGTAAAGTGACAATAGCTGGAAAAGCTGGAAAGGCTGGAAGAGCTGGAAAAACTGGAAAGGCCTATGTAGCCTGGCTTGTTATGTACCTTAAAGGCATTATTGTAGTGCCCCAACGGGGTCATGTTCGGCTCTAATCTTAATTTAAGACCTATAATTGTAACCGAATGATGCAATAAATGATTTATCTAAGGGCTAGTAGATCTGAAATTTCGGATTATGACCGATTCGTTAAGTGACAATAGTTGGAAAAGCTGAAATTTTTCCAGCTGGGCCTTTCATTTTGACTTCGATATTCTAGATTTCAATGGGTTTTAATTTGGAGTAGTTATTGAAGTAGAAAACGAAGTAGAATTTCACGGAGTAGTTGGAAAAAATAACGGTAATTTTCCTGCTATTATAGATATTTGAATATTTTTTATAAGGTATATGGTATTTTATTAGCTAATTCGTTTACATAGGTTTGCTTAGTTTAAAATTTGTTACATAGCGTTTTGTAAATTGCATAAAATAAAATTATTTGTTGTGTACTTTATAAGGTACTATATAGTCGTAATTTCATAGTAAATAAATAATTTGTTTAAAAGCTTTTAATTCAAACGCCGCACCTGTAAAGGCCGCTAACATTACGCCTCCACGATTTGGTTGCAAAATTGATTTTCTGATGGTATCTAACCTCCTGAGGGAACGCTGGATAAATAAATACTTTACGATAATCTTCTCAGATCGGAGACAGGCCAGAATTACAGGCGCGGTCTCGATATTATTGCATTTTAATTCCAATCTTGGACACTCCTCAGTCGCATTAAAGAAAAAAGTTTGATATGATTTAGTGCGTTATTGTACATGGCTAAGACGTGTGAGCGAACTTTTACATTGAAATATTATGACTTACACGAGCAATTTACTAAATCAATGAATAAAATACGGCAATTTTCAACGCAAGACTGTAATTTCCGTACTTTTTATTTTAAATCTGTAAAAAATAAGGCATGTTTAAACCAGTTTTAGTTTCATACTGAAAATTTTCATTTAGTTGTCTGAAAGGCCAATTCTTACAGGGAAAGATAAATACTCGGTTGTAAAACGCTTTTTAATCCTGTTTTATTTTTCGATATCAATATCAATTGTTTTTGATATATGTATTCATTTTGACAATGAATTGTTAACTAACAAAAAAACTGTAGGTTCTTAAGTCAACGTTTATATTTTTTTTTATTAGCTAAATCGCACATCTAAATGTGATTTATCTGTATGTTTAACAACTTATTCTCCTAATTAAAAAAATAACCAAGCAACAGTTGCTCCAAAATTGCTCGTATGTACAAATCATCCGTGTAAAATTGTCCGTGTGTCAAATATATTTTGAATATGAATAAGCGTGACCGTCGGATCTTGATTTTGGGTTCGCATCTACTAAATAACAATTAGAGGTATCGTTTTGACATTTTTGTTTTGTAACTGTTGTATTATGATCGTAACTTGTTTATTTTGCATTTTTGCATAATAAATTGTTACGTAATCTGACACCATTTTTTAGGGATACCACTTCTTCCTGATTTATAAACAAACTATTTTTCTTGTTATTGTGCTTACTATATACCATGGCGGAAAAAATAAGCTGGGGTGATAGTAGCTGTATTGTATCAAAATAGATAAAATCTAATAGATAGGATAAAAAATGAATTAAGTTTTTAAAAATGTAATGTTGAAAGTAAATATTAATAAGATTTGATAAAAACTTTTGTTATATTATTCATGTAGGCATTTTGATAAAACAATTAATGAAATATATAGGTACCTAATCTATTTTATTTTTAAAGTGCTTCCTGCGCTATTCATTATAATCTTTGTAATAAAAACTATATGCTTAGGTACTTCTTCTTCTTCTTTTCTTAGTGGCTTTTCGCAGGCTAGGGTTGCCACGATTTTGCCAATGTCGGAGTTTATGGGGATTTATGTTTACTAATCTTTTAACAAAAAGGCGGAGATCTGAGTGTTCAAAAATGACCGGTAATGGAGTGCTTAGGTACTTAATAATTTACCTATACAATTTAGTATGTTTGTTATAAAAAAATATCCTGTTTATTATTTTTGACCTTTGGTTACAGCAATAATAAATAATGTAACATAAACTTATTGACGTGAAAGTTCCAATACAAGTACTGTAAAACTTTGGGATATCACAGTAATAAAATTATGTTTACAAATCGTCTTAAAAAGGTATTATACGCTAATACTTTTCGCACTTAACATTAAAAGTATGTTGTATGACGCTGTTCTCTTTCGCACCAACACAGAATAAATACTAGTAATATAAGTACAGAAAATTTTCCCCCTCAGTTTTATACTTAAAAATACAGGCGATATTGAACCTAAACCCAGTTCTTTAAAGTTCTAATTTGTAGCTAAGAGGGTCCAGTATTCGTTTACAGACAAACACATAAAATTGGACATCGATATTTGAGCGGTAGTGATTACAGATTTTTTAAGTTCATCCTGAGTTCAGTGCAATAAAGTTCATTTTAGGTTGGCAGACAATTCCGAGTGATACAGGGCTGGTCTCGTTTAGTACATCGATAAAAGTTGTAAAATGCAAATGGCACTAGTGAAATGTTAAGAATCTTACGCCCACGCCCCGGTTTAGCACCGTTATATTCACATCGGAGTTTTCACACAACTCTGGTATATATTTGGATTGCCTACGGATTTATCTCTAATACTTCAACTCTTTATGGAAAAACGAGCTTGATATCGGAGATTGATACGATATTGGTTTTGCAATCGATTTTGAACTTTATGTGTTTTGTAGTGAGCTTAAAATGCTTTGGAGTTCAAAGTGAATGGGAAATCGTAAAGTACAGGTTAAAGACAATAGAAAACAACTTTAGCTACATTTCATCCACTAATTGTAGGGACGCAAAGGCCGACTGTCGATGATCAAGCGCCTCAAACGGCAGCTAAACGCCATTTTGTTGATAGAGTTGGGACTATCCACAGTTATCGATATTACAGGCGTTACAGCTCAGTTAGTAGTAGTTAGTAGCTCCGCCTTTCATGCTGTGGGTTGTGGGTACGATTCCCGGCCAAAGCAAATGTTTGTGTGATGAACATAAATATTTGTTCTGAGTCTGGGTGTTACTATGTATTTACAAAAAAAAATGCAGTCTAGTTCCCATAGTACAAGCTTAGCTTAGTTTGGGACTATATTGTGATGTGTGAAATGTTAATGAATATCTATATCTATTACATAAAAAATATTGTATACTTACAACTACAATTCCTCTCACGACCTTTAGTAAAATCCTTTAATGATTCGCAAATATGAGCCAACTGCGTGATGAGATGAAAAATCAAAGGACACGATGACATGTTATTCCACACTAATGTTTATTAGATACCTATTCGTTTTGAAATTTGTTTTTGAAATCTATATGGTATGCTTCTTGCTTCAACTTCAAAAGTCCATGAATTGTAAAAGTGTCATAAAAATAACAAAAGGCGTATTAACGTAGCGTAAAATCGTGCGCAGACGCACATCACTAGTAGGAAACCGGCCGTAAAAAATATTTAATTTGGTTAGCGCGTAACCCGTAATTACCTTACATAGTACCCACAGCTTGTGAATAAATTCATTGTTCGATTGGCTTTGGAGATGTTTATAGTACATTTATAGTTTATAGTACAACAAATAGAAAAATGCCAACACGGGCGGTTAATTAATTAGTTATCGTTTTGTTTCTTTGCTTGGTAACAAATCAAGCGCTTATATTTTGTAACTTAAGATAAATTTCGGTCAATTTTAATCGACTACACGGATTTTTATCGTGTTTTATATTTTATTTTTCTGACGTTGTTTTTCAGTAGCATTACTGAAAATCACAAGTTTAAAAAAATATATTTTGGTTTACAGATATAAAACTGTTATCTTATACAAAACGCACTTTATACAAACAATTCAGTATAAATTGTATAAAATTCCGTACGTTAAAATTCTATTGCTAATAAAAGCTTCATTTGAGAATTAATATACGCCTTTTGTTTGCTGGCATTCTTTTGTTATAATTAAGTAAGCTTATATTACATACAGGTACTAAACAAGTGTGAGAAACAAAAGGGGTTCAATCAAAGACCCTTGTTTCCTCCCAGATAGGCGTCACAACTCAGTTGATAGCGCTGCTTTCCAGTGTCATTTCAATCCCCAGTCAAAAAAAACATCGTAGGAAAACGTAGATTTTTGTTGTCTTTAGAATTATAATCTGTAATAGTAATACTGCTAACAGTAATAGTGTACTCGTAGTTCCCATAATAAAATCTGTGCGTAGTTTAAGACTTTGAGGTATTTTATATGGAGTAATTATTTATTTATTTACTTAAGTACTCAAAGTGATTAAGAATAATATCGGCATTACTTGAATTATAAAAATAAACTTTTTAAATTTATGAAGCCTATTACAGTTAAAAAAAAGAGTTTAATTTTTTTTTCCAATGCAATATCGAATTTTTGATATTTTAGAATTTTTGTTTTTTTTACAATGTCAATCAATATATTAGAAAGCTTATTGTTATATCTAAAAGTACCCTTATAATGTTCTACTACTTAATATGCACAATCCAATCTCTACTAATAAGCCTATTCAAGAGTATAATTCGGTTAAGTGAAAAGATTCGGGTCTTTTGTGTATTATCAAAAGAAGTGCTTGCGAATATAGAAGACGCTTAATAAAACCGGTTAAGTGCGAGTGTGAAGAACGGTACAAATTGCTTACATTGTAGAAATGTGACGTCACTTCCTTGATATTATTCCTTACCATAAATTAATTCTTTCTACCTGCTTTGCTACCTGCAGGTATGCACTCAGTTATTTTTTGTTTTCTAAGTATTTCCACCAAACGAAACCGCATTTATTTTCAGTTGGTTAGTATAACCAGTGGTAAATATTTGCAGTAAAACAAGGGTTATGTCTCAATTCTAGAAGGAACTTGCAGTAAATGAGTTTAACGGCGATCTAAAGATAAGAGAGGTATTTAACAGTATCATTCGTTACCACTTTTAATGGTACCGTTCGGACTAACAGGTAGACAGGTACCAGTTTGTATTATTACAATACTGCATTTGTTATGTATAAAAAATAGTGAATCCCCTTTTTTTTGTTTATTTTAGGTGTTATGAAATATTTATGTACGAAGTCCGAAAAATCGCAAATCGAAAAAAAAAACATAAAACGCCAAAAAAAAATTATATCCTTTTAATTATCCTAATTACTTAGTTCTTATACTTACTTCGGTTTAAAGAATTTATTTCTCATTAAGACAAATCGTCACTTACATGAGATATGCAATTTTGATATAATATATTCCGTTGCGTATATACTTACATAAGTAAACCTAGTAATTTTATTTATTCATTTCTCAAATTTTCAAACATAACTATAACTAGGTAAAACAATTATAAAATATTACATGATACAACAATATGACGAGATGAAGATCATTGACTAGAAGCGAATGCGACGTTCCCATCTTATTCCGTATGGCATTCGCAGTGTTGTTGGGTCGATTTTGACAGTTACGCATACAAATAGGCATTCACGTGCAACTCATCGCGAGGCAGAATTCCTGAGCAGTTAAACACCTTCACAGCAACTGGTTTTCTGATGCACCAAGTAAAATGGCAGAGAATTGCTCTATCAATAGTTCTTTTAAGCGATTTGAAACTTCATTGGTTCTTTGAATGCACTTTATACTAAAAAAAGTGCGTCCATCAACTCATTCGGACATAAGTCAGCTGATAAAAAAATGGCGGATGATTCAAAATGGCCGACTTCTAAAACGGAATTATAGAAAAATAACTGTTGGTGGTAAACACTTTAAATAAAAGTACTTGGATAAACTATTACTCTATTAAACCTATAATGATATAAAAAATGATTAAAAATATCGCGATTTAAATAATAAATATATAACTTTAATTAAAAAGCATGAGAAAAACACTGCTCCGTTTAGGCTTGCTTTAATAACTCTAGCTTCGTAAATGAACATCTTGACGTTTACGACATAGCTTCATTTAAACTATAAATAATTATAAGTTCAAGTTCCAGACGGTCCTTAAATCAAGACAATTTATGTATTAGGACGTCTCACTGAGATTATGAGAACAATAACTCTAGAAATTTACGAATTTTATTTTATTTTAACATCAGGTGGGCCATCAACTTGATATTTTATTACACTGTAGTTTGTACAAATGTAGTGTTTCATGTTTATAATTTTAAAAAAGACTAAAGTGCGAACCAAGGTGTGGTTTTCAAAAAAAAAAAAAAACAAACGAAGCTGATACATATTTTTTGCGTACTATATATTCAAATCATGTATCATTTTCTACACATACATAAGCAGATTACGTAGACAATAATCCAGAGAAAATAAAACCTAGTAGTCCTACATAGTTGCATGTGAATGCAGTGTCACGGGCCGTGTGATCCAACATCCGAAGCTGCAACTCGGCATTCATCGCTCATCCCTATAACGTAGCCAGTGGCTATAAAGCTGCACCATAAAACGGGTCCCATTTTATGACCATTTGTCGAACTTCGACATATACCTAAGTGTTTGAAGATATTTCTCAGCCGACCACTGGCGTGACCACTTCATCTCATGCTATTCTTATTATAGAATTGCAATGTTCGATAAATCATTGTTTTAGTTCGTTTAAATTGCAATTTACCAGAATTGAGCTTTATAAAGTGGAGGAGATTAATATAAATTAAAAACAGAATTAAACTAAGGCGTTGGGCGTTGTGTACCAGTTTAAGATTAGCTAATGGATGACGTATATATATAACATGTATTGTTTAGATCAAATGCGTTTGGAGAATCAGTTTGAATCTAACAAATCGTGCTCGTAGAGAGTAGAGGCCAGGCTATCTGCAGGGAAATCTGTAATCTCGACAATGCTGTATCAATATTCATGCTTAAGGTCGCGACTCTTTACTATTTGCATAACTGCGCAATGCATTCTCTCGGCTGCAACTGTTCTATTGCTTTATGATCCAAATGACCAGGCGATATGGGTCCGGTCACGATAGGCTTGTAAATATGCATGTTTATGGTCTTCGATACAAATAAATGGGAATTTTGCAGCGTCACATTTGCAATTACTTAGAATTACTGAGTAGAAACAGGATTGTTTACTTATTTTATATACGACACGAGGAGTGGTGTGCTTCGAAATCACTCTATAAAGTTAATAGGTATCCTTTATTGCCTGTGTAAATGCTGTTGGTAACGCGGATTAATTTCATTTGGTTTTCTTGAATGTGGTCGTATTAAAATTTTATAGAAAATGTCTTGTCCAATTAATTCTAGAATGATTACCACATCGCAGCTATATATTGTTTTAAAGGAAAGCCCTGATTGTTGAACAGTGAATATAATGACAGTGAAACTGCTTCAGCATCAAGAATAAAGTGCAATAGGCAGCACAATAGCACAGAGTGAAGATAATTCCATTGTATGGGAGTCTTAAAATAATAGCTAAGTCTTGTTTTTTTTGGTTACAGGTAAGCCTTGCCCGGAGCAGCCTATAAATCTGTCTGTCAAGTAAGTATAAATGAATTCATAGGGATATATATTTAAAGTAGAAAAGACTACTTACCTTTATTTTAAAAAACTTCACAGATTGTTCCTTAACTCATATTTCATATCAAATTCCTAAGTAGTATCAACATAAATTTGAAAATCCCTGCCGCTTATAAACCGTCTAGATATCTCATCGTAGGTATTATATAATGCTTTTAAAACAAAGAGTTTGATCATTACTTTAAATATAATATCGTTCTAAACAGTTTTTTTAACGTGAAGAATTCCGTCATGGATACCTACTGCTTTTTAGAGCTGAAGTTATGCCAAACTGACTAAAACCTCACAGTCCGTCGGACACTTCTCTCAAGGGACACGAGTGTCCGTTTACATTCTTTCGGGAAATACTCACCACTAGTCGTGTCGTCCCAGCAAGCGTAACACCTCATAGCATCGAAGGCCCCCTAGAAGGCCTGCACTAGCGTCAGTGAGCTGCTGGCCTTCCTGGGGGACTTCGAGTGGCTGGGACGACACGTCTAGTGGTGATTATTTCGAAAGAATGCCGTCCAATGTAGCGCAACACCTCAGAGCATCGAAGGCCCCCTAGAAGGCCTGCAACAGCGTCAGTGAGCTGCTGGCCTTCCTGGGGGACATCGGATGGCTGGGACGACACGACTAGTGGTGATTGTTTCGAAAGAATGCCATCCAATGTAGCGCAACACCTCAGAGCATCGAAGGCCCCCTAGAAGGCCTGCACTAGCGTCAGTGAGCTGCTGGCCTTCCTGGGGGACATCGAATGGCTGGGACGACAAGTCTAGTGGTGATTGTTTCGAAAGAATGCCATCCAATGTAGCGCAACACCTCAGAGCATCGAAGGCCCCCTAGAAGGCCTGCAACAGCGTCAGTGAGCTGCTGGCCTTCCTGGGGGACATCGGATGGCTGGGACGACACGACTAGTGGTGATTGTTTCGAAAGAATGCCATCCAATGTAGCGCAACACCTCAGAGCATCGAAGGCCCCCTAGAAGGCCTGCACTAGCGTCAGTGAGCTGCTGGCCTTCCTGGGGGACATCGAATGGCTGGGACGACAAGTCTAGTGGTGATTGTTTCGAAAGAATGCCATCCAATGTAGCGCAACACCTCAGAGCATCGAAGGCCCCCTAGAAGGCCTGCAACAGCGTCAGTGAGCTGCTGGCCTTCCTGGGGGACATCGGATGGCTGGGACGACACGACTAGTGGTGATTGTTTCGAAAGAATGCCATCCAATGTAGCGCAACACCTCAGAGCATCGAAGGCCCCCTAGAAGGCCTGCAACAGCGTCAGTGAGCTGCTGGCCTTCCTGGGGGACATCGGATGGCTGGGACGACACGACTAGTGGTGATTGTTTCGAAAGAATGCCATCCAATGTTCCCCACTAGGATCCTTCACGCAAAAAGGGCCCGCCTGCGGTCTAGTTGCGGAAAATAGCCAAGTACAAGTACAGTCACCACTAGTAGAAAACTAGTATAATAGTTATAACTATATGATGGTGTACTTAAGGGGACATGGACAAGGATCACAAGCGTAGCCGCTCGATAACCTACGACCTGGCTCCGCCTGTAATGAAATTGTAAAGCTTATTACAGCGCGATCGTATTTAGTCCCTTATTTGTTCAACTGAGTTGTAGCGTTATTTCTATTGGACAAGATAAATGGACGCGGTGCAAATTACTAATAGAATTATCTTATAAACTAGTCGTTTTTCGATTCCTTATGCTTAAACTTAAGCTTTAAACTTGCTTAAACAACCACTTATTTTTTTATTTTATAGATAAACGCGTCACCTGATGTAAGTTATTTTGTTACGTTAGGTTTTTTTGTTGGAACTTCATAATGTTTATTTTATTTTGTACTTCAAAGTTTAATTTTTGATTTCGTAAATATTTTCAGCGATTTTTGTATCTTTAAAAATGTTGAAACGTGTCGCAAAAGCATTTATTCAATTAATTCATATTATTACTCTTTTCTAATATAATCCCTTTAATTAATGTATTTATTGTATTTATTAAAACGGTTAACAATCACGCTTAAAATTAAATGATACTCATATTAATAATATTATCTTATCAACCTTTGTGCTATTTAAACGAGTGTTTGTTAATTTTGCAATTTAAAATATAATTAAAAACCGCAATTATTTATTCATGATATAATCCATGAAAACCACAGCGCTCCCGGCGGCTGCATACATCTCTTACAATTATTTTGACATGTAATTGAACAGCTGACGTCACGGCTCGATTTACTGTACCTAGAATTTTTATAAATAATGTATGTTAATATGAAAGCTCTATATAACCAGTGACTTATTTATTATGGTAGTAAAACGCACTAGTTGCTAGGATAAGAAATTTGAACAAATATTATATACTTATATTATTTATTCCCGTTCGTCCCCTATTAATGTTTGGTGAGAAAATACAGTGCATTGTTATAAGTTGACAGGCGTCAAGGATTTTTACCTTCCTTTAAACTAGACATTATCATTACTAACAGCATATCTAAATCCCTAAATTCAAAACTTATCACAGCTCATTATTGCGGTATTTACTTCAAACAATCATATCTAATAGCAGAGACCAAGTATAGAAGTTACATACAAGTCTAACGCTGTAAGATCTGCATTCTAACATAAGACTATCTAGCTTATAGAAGCGCGATTTATTTATACTAAATGAAGGTAATGTAAAACTGAAGACGCTTTTTAAATATTCCATCAATGAATAGTTAATAGTCGCTAGAAACCGAAAATAATGCAAAAGAGGCTTACTTAAAAGTACCAACTATCTAATAATGATTTGAAAATCAGTCAAGACGGTTGTCATTTGTTTACTTAACTACAAAAATCTATTATTACCAATGTCTTACGATATATAATTAGATACAAAAAATAAAAGAAATTGTAAATAGAGATATGGGAAAGCCATACTTAGTTTCGTATCATTTTTATATTTTTTTATTATTGGTATGTAGTTATGATATTTTTTTCGACTCCAAAAACGCGCAGTGTAAAATCACGTGTTTACAAAACTATTCTACAAACTAGTCGTTAGATTCACATCTCCAATAGTTTATACTCTGCAAGATCTCAGTTTTGTCATAAATTGCAACTTTATTTACGATCAATATCTATCTCTGATTTATAACGACAGCACTATTACGATAGAGTAAGAATGCATGACCACCTTTTGTCCTATTAGGCAGACGGAGCCCTAAATCAATTGGTTTGAGCTCAATTTTAATGCCTTTTGTGATCAGATATATAGCATTAGATAGTTATGACTCACCATGATAGCCATGGCCAACCCTTTATTTTAAGAGCAGAAATTTTATACAATGAAGAAAGATTATTGCGGAATGTACTGCACTAAAAGCTCATTTTTTATTTTATAAAACCATAATGCTAAAAGACGAATGATTGTTTTTCCATACTTACTGTTACAATTTTATCAGTCATACTTATGTAATTGCTCTAGAATCGTTTTATATAAAATACCATACAAACAATAACATATAAACAAAAATATAATAGAAATTATAAAAGTATCTCATAGCTAAAATATTTTTTTATGTAAATTAAAGGTACCTACGATAACAGAATAAATAAATAAATACTTAGGGTCAAGTTTTTAGCATTTATTAGTTTTGATATCTAAGTAACCGCAAAGGTTTTAAAAATAGAGGTTTAATATAATTTTGTGAACAGGTTATATGATCAAATAGCCTGATGACGTCACGTTCATAAAACGGGAACCAGCAGAGTGTCAACATTGGTACTCCGAGCGCATTTCAGTCAATGTTTTATACTCATTTAATTGATATGTTGCGTGTTGAGTTATAGTATCTGATCTCTGTACTGCAGGCAATTCTATTGGGCAATTTATTTATATTGATTCCCATACTATCATGCCTATCTATAGATAAGTCTTGAATGTTTTATGCGCTTGCACTAAAAGGCTTACGGGTCGTATATAAATGAATGAAATGAATAACGCTTATTGTGGCTTGTTAGATTGTTTAAGAGTCTATTATTAAACAATATTTTTACAACAGAACTTTCAACAGTATTTTTGTTCTTAGCTTGGATTGTCTTAGCGCGAGCTTTTATTGTTTCCTAAATTACTTTCACATATAAACAGGTAATGCTCGTTAAAGCGTCGTATGTGTGTATGAGACATGCGCACGGCAGCAGTCTTAATTCGTCACTTCGTTTGGCACGCCGCTGTTCGTAGCGTTTGGGGCCGCCAAGCGGCATATATACCTACGTACATTAAGGTAACAAAGTAAATTTGGTATTTTTAGCTAATAGAACAATATAAAATGTGAAGAATATGTATAGGAAAGCACGCGATATCATTTAAATAGTTCTTGCACTAAACCAAACACAATACCAATAATACAACGCCATCTATTAGATTAACTTTGCAAGTATCTTTCATACTGGTAGAAAGCTCTGCTCACACGTGTATACAGGGTATCATTTCTCTATTGGAAAAGTTTTTCACTATTTTCTATACAATTAGAGCGTGTGTTAGACCTTTTGAAGATGTACATCGCATACCGGCTGTGAGTTACCAGCTAAGCGAAAAAACCTACCACCCAAGAGATACATCCCAGTTCACCAACATAAACGGTCGGTTTCAAACAAATCTTGCCATCATTTACTAAGCAAGAAATGTGTATACTAAACACTTTAAATAAATATTGGAGGCTATTTCCCTAAATATTTTATTCTTTATTCGTTATTTTACACACAAAAAAAAACTACAAAAATACAGGAAACTTAAAAATAGGACATGTACGTAACGTACGTGTAAGCTCACCTTTGAGCTTTATTATATTATTTAATTTTTAGTATAATGTTTTTTTTTCTACCTTGCGATTTCCCCAATTTTTTCAGAAATTTGGACCGTAATCGCTCGATATACTCAGATATATTCCTAAATGTACATATTTGAGTCAAATAAATTGAAACTAGTTTAGTATTAAACGTGTATTATTATTTATTCTATGATAGTACGTAATAAAACTACGCTAAACTCAGGGTTAGTAATAACAGTTTAAACCGCCATTTATGTCAATTTACTCTGCAATAAAGGTTTGTGTTTATGTGTTGGTGAACTTAGACTTAGCGGTAACTAATTATTAAACCAGTCGTTTACTTGTTTTTGCGCTAGTTGCATCGAGTTTACTTACGTACGTTATTTGATCGTCATTAGTTCTTTTTTGGTCACTGATATATGTAGGAAGCACTATGTTGTTAAGAAAACTAAACTAAAAAGTAGCTACCTTTAGATTTCATATTATGTATGTATACATTTTTAATGTCACAAAATTGTGTTTTTTTTTTCATAAAATACCTTTGAAAATATGTTCTTGTTTTTAACAGTTGTAGTTCTACACCCTGTATTAGATATAGAAATCAACATATTGGTCACCAGCTAGAATCTAAACGAATTCATCCCATTTTATACTTAACCAACGTATTTTTACAGATATCATAAAATATCACAATATTATGCATACAGGCTATCTACTAAGAATGCCAATAGCGTGAGAACTTACCACTGCTACTGCCAAAGTATTCTGAGTACGTTCAATCCACGTCCTTGATGCGTGACCTGTTACTGAATCACTAATAACGAACAACACATAGGTAATAATGTATTGTTATTTCTCACGTACGCTGCCCTCACTCACTGGTCTTACCAGGGGGAACAAAACCTCAGTAGCTCGAAAACCTAACATATTCGAAACACACTGCGTCTCAACGTCAGCTCGACTGCCGAACGCTACGCAGTCATCGCGCAGTGTATGCTATACTTTTACGATAGTTGACCCTCTCTGTAATACCTAGAAAAAAGTCCGCGACGCAACATCGTTATAGTTATTCCAAACAATAATTTATGATGCCTATATAACATCCTCTTTTATCTTGATCAAATACCTGACGGAAATAGTGACCGAGTAACCATCCAAAATAATTAATAAGAATCTTTGAACATCGAAATCTTTCTCGTCGTACTTTTTCATTCCTTATAGGAAATCGATTGCAGCCATTCATCAAATAAATTAAGATTCTCCAAGATATAATAGGCCCCAAATTGAAGGAGGTAAAAACGTGTAGAGCAAGTAAATCGCAGTTAAACGATTAAGACGAATAAGCCGTATCCAACGCGATTATGGCGCGGCGACGTCTCGGAGCTTCCGATGATAGAACGGAGAATGCGATTTACGTGTAGAGGTCGCTGTGTGTAAATAAATTAGCAGACGGAAGCCGGGTAGTTAGTGTGGCGGGCGGGTTGTCCTCGTAGCTATAAATCATAAGTGCGCAAGCGACGCTGGGCGGACCATGGGCGGAGCGAGTGATTTTTAAACGGTTTTTTGAGTTTGACACAGCCAATGCACGAGTAATTCGGGCATCCTTTCCTGGCGGCACTCCGAAATGACGACACTTTTTCGTTAATTAGGACAACCATGATCACCACTAATTTTCTGGACAACGAACTCTGAAACTACAATTTCGTTGTAAAAACTTAAGTCGCTAAATGCTCATGGTAGAGTATTTTTAACGTTTTAGTGATATATTTATAATTAAATAATATTTTTGTGTGTTGTATAAATTAAAAATTCATTTTTTACAGAACGTATTGTCACCGTATTAACTAATTAATACCCCCGACGTCGGTCGCGAGCGCAGGTACACTCAGTCCGCTGTTTTTTACGTGCTCTCATCTCTATTGTTCTCTGTCGGATCACATGATGTTGCCCTTAATTCCTTCTCACTGCTGCATGAGCTCTGAATACTGATTAATGTGAAGGCTTAGTGACATACCTGCTGTGAACCTACACTGTATGACTATTCTTGTTTACTCTTATCATCTAACAATACAAAAAAGTACAATCCTTGAAGAGATGTAGCGTATTCAACTCTCAAAAAACCAGGATAATGAAAATAATTCAACCCATACCTATACACTGATAGTACACCAAATATTATAGTTATGCATTTGAAATGGTTATGGAGGATGATAAAACTTATAACCGTGATAAAAAAAAGTCCAATAATTCTAGACTCTCGACTCCGAAAGGGATTTCGAGGAGATTTCATTTATATTTCCAAAGCCTACTTAATTTCTTTTCAAGAATAACGTTGACTCATTTCATCTTCATTCATGAAATCTAACAAGTCAGCGTCAATTATTTATTAAATGCAGTAGTAGATTATATCGTCCATACTTGTTTGGTTATTTGAATAACACCAAAAAATTGACCGAAGAAAATGAAGGTATATTTTACACATCCAATTAATGAAGAAACCGACTGTATAGTATGTTGTAATTTGAAACGTTAGGTGATATTGGAATACTTTACAAGAACAGTGATCACCTTGAGGGCGTTACTGTCTACATATTATTATATCAGATACATTTAAAACCAGTTCTTCCTCGCCACTCGATTCTAACAAGAATTTTGACTCACACAAAAATAAATACTGTCCACGTAACATGGAAAAGGTAATAACATCATACCAAAATGTTTGCCAATCAATTCTGATCTAAAATTAAAGTGAGTAAGACTTGTTTTCGGTTACACCGCGACACGGTAGTTAATTCATAATAAAGTTTGAAATGAAAAGCTATATAGCAGTATTTATTATGACATCCGACAGTAAAGTACAAAATTGATTTTATCGAGGCTTAAGAACTTAGATAACTTGAATTTCTCCATAGCTCTTAATCTGTATTCTAGAAACGTAATTATTGTCATGCGATTCATTAAAGTAAAGTACAGTTTACCCCATAAAATCCTGAGAATATTAACACACACATACACTTCAATGTACCGCGCACGTAATATTACTACTACTATACTACTAATTTTGAGAATATTAAATAAATATTAAATAATTAAGTAAAAACATGTTCAAATTAATTCAACTTGAAAATTAAACAAAATTTAAAAAAAAAACACAATATCCCCTTCAACGCAAACTTATTTAAAACCTTAAAATGTTGTAAAAAATTAAAAAAATCTTTCATGAACACGGTGTACTTAAAATGCACAGTACTTTTATTAATAAATACTGTATCTTTATTGTAAAATAGCGCATATATTTTCATTGTTTTTACCGCAGTCGTGTAAGTTTACACCAACGTTCTTGTTTTATTAATAACGGCTTTTAGTTTTACGATAATGGCCGGCACACAGATAAGGTTGCACATTATCTATCAAACGTCTCTCTGAGCAAAAATATATAAATAGGTTTAGATGCGTCGCCTTCTATCTATAATGATTTGAGAAAAATAAATAATAAATATTCACGGACATTTTACACATCACACTCTAGTCACAAACTAAGCAAAGCTTGTACTATAAAAACTAGATTGCTGATAGAATACTTGTATACTTGTCAGAGTGTTACTATGTATTCTATGTATGTATTTACAAAAAAAATGTATATAAGTATCATATCAGCAGTTTGTAGTAGGTACAAGCTTTGCTTAGTTTAGGACTAAAGTGATTTGTAAAATGTCCTTGAATATTTATATTTATTTTTCATACAAAGGATGTATGTAGGTAAAATATTTGCGCCGTTTTTTTGAACGATACATGTATATAACCTGCCTATTGATATCATGTTACTGCCTCTGAGTAATAGCTCAGATAGATATCTCACTGCGTGAAAGATACGTGATTTTATGGTCTCATCTAACTGGTTTATAGACTAGAAGACAATGCTTTTAATATTATGCATTATAATGACACAACGTAATTTACATTTGAAGGATATTTTATGTGTCCCTATTGTGCGTGCAATTTCTATTCAAAACGCACAATATTATTGGTACACCAGACGCAGACTGTTTTCGTACAAGTAAATTTTCGTAAAAATGGACCATAATAATTCAACAGCGATAAAATCTAATTGACACGGATAGTTTCAGAGGATGCTAAATGTTATTACAATTCCCAGGACATAAAAATTCCTTACTAAATTAACAATTTGAAAGTCCGGGCACAACTCGCGGTATAAATCATGAGGTCTTAGCTAGTAGTATGTCATTTTATTCGTACGTACTGTAGGCAGGCAGTAAAATGCAGGTTATTTGAGTGTATGGGGGACAATGCCGGTACTGGCTGGTCGACGGAACGCGCGTACGCAGAAAAAAAGAAAATGCTCAATAGTCCTCCACGGCCCACACGCCAACCTATGGCCACTCAATCGTTCGTGTTTCTATAAGCACAGGGGAAGGTATGGAGTAGATCAACAATTTAGATAAAAAAAACAACAAAAACAATAGCTGGACTAAGTTGTGCGTCATAAAACTTTACATTTCTCATCAAAATTGCATTAAAATATTTGCTTTAGTAACCATTAACTTGATTACACAGCAAAATATAGCAACAATAAAAAGCTGTTTACTAAGCAATGTTTAAAAATAATTATCATAATATTCAGTGCACACAATATTCTTTTAATAAATCAATTCAACTCTTCTTATTTCTTGTCCTATTTACTTGGAGCAATGACACAGCGTTAATTTTCAAGAGATACTTCGATTCTTTAGAAGTTAAGTTCGAGGCACGACCACGGAGCTAACGAGTAACGATTGAGTCGAGTGCCTTTGAGTACATAACCCGATGCCTTAATGATTTATAAATAATATCGAATGTTGGAACCACAAACAATATTGAACCTATTATACTCTCTCTGTAAATTTTTTGAGACGTCAGTATGAAACTGTTGCGCTGGTTGTTTGAAATAATTCAACGCGCAGATTAAATATATATTAATATAAATATATATATTATGCATAGTTCTGGAAACTTTATTTGAAAATACAGAAGTAAAAGCATTCCTGATTTACAGCTTTAATTGGGTTTTACAAGAAATTATGAACTAACTTTTATTTAAAAATTGTTTTATCAAATATTTTAAAAACATTTTTTTCTAATTAAAGTTATTGACGTTAAAAATTAACAAAAGGTAAAAAGTTGTCTACCTATCTGAAAATTATTATCATGATAATCATTATATACGCTGTAGAGTGTTAATTTCCAAACTTAGTTATTTAAAAGTCCAAACATTTGAATTTGTGAACGTAGCCGGTAGAATACGCCTACGCAGGTTGTTTGACTAAAGTAATCCAATTTAAATAGGCTTTATTGCATCCAGCGCGACCGTTCACACAAACCTTACAAAATCCCAGACCTATCTTTGTTGACTATTCAAATATGTAGGAATTTTTAAATGGCATCAATAATTTTACATGAAATATTTTACACGAATTTCATTTCATTGTATTTTTAACAATCAGTATTGATATTTATACGAATACCGATACGAATAGTGGGAAAATAAAAACAAAATAATTTAAGCATGCGATCACGTTTTTACCTTGTCCTATTGACAGTATAAAATATTGTTCCTGAGCACATGTACTTAGGTATCCCATACAGACTCGTATTTGTTGTTCAAACAATACATTGCCTACACGACGTGCGTCTCAATGCCTTTCAAGTCGGATTAAGTTAAGAAAGGTGCATTATTAATAACAGCCAATATCTTAGCGGAGGCTTGAAATATCGAGTTTACTTTTGCTTAAGCGACACTCGTTTATTATGTGACCTAAGAATGTGTTTCCGGATCATTTTCATTGGCTCGCCGGGATTAAGTTTTCTATTTTTGTTAGCGCGATGTTGTAAAATTATTTTGTAAGTTTGCCCACACCTTCGACGGAACCCCAACGTACCGAATACCCACCAAGTAGACGAATACATCTTATCTCAACTCGAGCCTTGTTTATTTATTCTTCTTTACATAAACTCGCGTGGAATTAAAGTAATTTATAAAACAAACATTTAAATAAATACGCTGTTAAAATATAATGCGCTTGTAAAGTTGCACTTGAACAAATATTTGTTTCAAAAGGGTATTTAATGCTTTTACTCGCAAGTGTTTTGTAAAACAACGTTTGAACACGTTTAAGATACCTACAAGCAGAGCTCCGGATACTCACCTTATCATGGCTAGGTATGTATTCGCAAGACTCGCGTAGGGCTTCGAAAACAAGCCGTAGACAAAGTGGAAACGCCTTTGAGCACGGAATATTTCAATCCGGGAACGATGTCCTGGTCAAACGACCCGATTTATCTCGGAAACAAAAGCAAAGTAGATAGAGGTATTTATGGCGCTGGCATCACATCGTCGGAAGGTTGTTACTATCTTCAACTCGTCTTATGAACTGACGCGGTCTCGGAAAAGCTTTTAAAATGTTCGCTCATCCCTCAAGCGACGAAAGCTTATTATGTGTTTTTTCTATATCCTTTGCAATAAAGATTTAGTTGTGATATGAATAAAAAAGACGTGTGGCACTCGGGGACTGCCGTGGTAAAGCATTTTTTGCTGGATTACGCATGCGCAGTGTTAGGTTATTTTCGTTACGGAATTTCTGGATTCGGTCTCCACGCTCAAGGCCCGCGATAGAAGCTATACAATAGCTTAAAAGTAAAGTAACGACACAATAATTATATACGTCTAGTTATGTGTGTACTTATTTTCCTATTGTCTTAAATTATTGCTATAATACTCTTGTACCAAGTCATAAACTGTCTATTCATACAGATGAAAGATGGGTTTTGTTTCATTCACATACTCCTGTTAGTAATCTTTTGCGATTTAGGAAGGTTGTGTGGAATTTAATTGTTAATTTCAAGCTTGTGTTGTTTGTAACAGTTTTATTACATCAACTTTTGATAATTCTGGAAGAGATCGTTTTTATGATAAGCCCACCCATTGTATTAGATTTTATGTTTCTTACCTTTATTTTATTTAGTCGTTAATATAGAACGTTATTTGTAAAATGACCGTAACAATGTTTAGTACTTTAAGATTTTTATTTATCTATGTAGTTAACCGTGTTTCTTTTGTTTTTGCGTTCTTTTGTTTTTTTGTATGTATGCGGTACTGGTTAGTCATTGACCTCAATTGAACCCCTTGAAGTAATTCATTAATCAATAAAGTGTGCATTTTGAGGTAGGTACCAAAACAGCATTGTCATGGTTAATGATTACTTGAATAAATAGATATTATTACATATACTTTTACTGTACTTGTGGAGAGTTATTTGTAATTATAAAAAAAACATACAGGTTTAAAAAAATAAGTAACGGTTACGCCACTTACTTTTAAACGATGGATTTTTTTTACTTTAAGAGTTAGATTGCAGACAGAGTAAAAACACACAATACATTATTATTTATTAAAGATATTGTTTTTATTTCAATTTTTTTCCTTATTGGGACGACAATCCACGGGCGAAAGCCTTCTCCTAATCTTTTGAATTTTTCCTATGCTTGGCTACTACCTATTTTGATAATTTTCTATAATTAAACAAACCTTAACATAAAGCTGTGACTTTAACATCTGGAAGTTCTGGAGCTGGTTTTTAGTTGCAAACATTATTGTGAGACACTTTATAATAATGAGACAGTATGACTCAACTTCTGTAATCTCAGTCAAATCTAACGTAGCCGTTAAACTTTAGTGCCCGCTAGGTATAATGGGAAAAAACCGACACATGACATAAATTACTTTTTTGTCGGCTAAGTGGCTAGGTGTAGCTTTAAACTTTTGAACGGGTTTAAACCGAGCCTTCGAAATAAAACAAAAAGGCTTGCACAAAAAGTTTAAAAATACGATGCAAATATTCTTTGACGGTTTCCTTATTGACAAAAAATAATACATGCCAAGTTATTTTTAACAAAAGTTCTTCGTTCAACTGTTTTTTTAACTTGTTACCTCACAGCTTTTCCTATATGTATATTTTGTTTAATATTTTTTTATTTGAAAATTGCTGCTTGTAGTATGCTCCCAATTAAAATGGACTAGTTATTTTTGAGTTATGCTTTGTATTACGTTTCGTATAACTTTTATATTGCCAAATTCAAAACTATTTTATATTCTTGTATTTTTGTATCAAAAAAAGAGATCAACAAACTTATTGGTCATTTTAACTAATACTTTCAAGGCGTTTATGATTTAAACGGGATGTACAGTTACAAAGTTATAAAAAAAGGTATATGATTATTTCTATTATTTATAATTTCAAGGTTCAAACAAAATGTAGTCATTATACGTTTTACTTTATTTATTGAACCGGTTATGGTGTACTTGTCATAATTATAATAATAGTAAGATAGATACCAAATGTATTGACAATGAATCAAATATCAAAGGCACCTCATACTATAGGCGCCATATAACTTAGCTATAGGGTTGCCAAGGTATAGAAATCTTAATTTCATACTTTTATAAATGTATATAAAGTATTCATTTAAAACTATGCATTACTATATTGTTTAAAATTCATATTTAATAAAATAAATATGAATTTTAAGGAACATATTAATGCATAGTTAAAAAAAATATATTTTGACTTGGTAAGAAGAACTGAATGGAAAAGATACTTTAAACATTTTTATATGTTCATGTGTATTTTCGGGTTTGTCAGCTGTGGACGTGATTAGAAAAGTAATGCATTATGTTATGCTTTATTTAAAGGATCGGTTATTTTTTTTTTATTATTGATTATTCACACATTTATTTAAAGTCTTATAAAAAGTTTTTTACAATATACATTATAAAAAATACATATATTATAAAACACTTTATTGATTTTTATTATTATCTGTCTACTAATAAAACAATCAATCATCATTATCAACAAACCGCTAATTTGCAAAATGTTGACCCTAAGGAGTAAGTAGTAGTTATTATAATGTGAGAGTAATAGGAGTCAGTGGCATAGGTACAACTTGAAGGGCATTTGCTAATATTATTTAATAGCTAGGTTTACTATTATTTATGGTATGCATGGATTTATCTACGTATCGGCGCCGGCTCATGATTTGAATGGCGGGCTGTGATTGGCGGACGCCGGGTGCGCAGGCGCTCGCGTATTTAGGTCACAGCGTAGGTCTAGCCTACTGAGCTTTTGTAACCAAATCTAATACTGGGGCACAATGAAATCATTGCGTTTATTTATAACTACTGATTATGTAACAGCTTACAATGAATTTGCTTACCAAAGTGTCAAATTATTCCAATTTTACTGTTGTTGGTATGAGAACTATGATTAACGTGCTAAAATATGCATTTCTGTGAATGTACTCTTCGTAAGGAATTTAGTCTGTAATTGTTGGTTACGGCTACTTAACAATATTTTTATAATCCAAATCCAAAAAGTAGTTTGAAAATCTAAAAATCGACGATTACACTACTAAAAATCAAAACATTCAAAATTACAAAGTTAGCTTAGGCAAGTACTTGTGCTTTCCTACACATTTTCAAAAGATCATATATTGCTAGTAATACTGCAATAGTATTGTTCAATCTAGCGATTCGAAATCCACACTGTCAACGCCATTTTGTGCTGAAAACTGGTTTGAAATGACAAAGAACTTCCATTCATATCAAGAAGTATATTTCTGAGATATCAAGCTAAGCCGTCTTAAAAGCAAAACACTGCAAAGCAAAATGACTTAGAACCAAGCTTACTTTAGGTACTGTAAATGTCTCATTTTAATCCCTTATATGTACATTGCTATACTTACGGCCGGTTTCTGGAAATCCAAATCACGATTGATCCGAGTTTGACACATAGTAATTATTAGATTTTTTCGCTGATCATCGTTCGAGAAACCGGCCGTTAGTGATATTAAATATGAAACAGTTGAAACATAAATAAATTAAAAAACAACCCATTTTAGTGACAAAATTGTAGACCGAAAGTGTCTAAGTATAACATATAGATACATACATGATTTAAAAAAAGTACGTATTTATAAAATACAATGTATTTTATAAATATGTAAGTACTTTTTTTTAATTATGTATTTAATAAATAAGAATAAGTTGAGCTATCTGCGTTACGAGCGATCTTGAGATAGCTCAACACATCCAAATCAGTACCAATCGGAAGCGTTACCATGATACTGAATACATAACAAACTGTTGTAGCTAATGTAGCTGTTGAAATAATCTCAACTAAGTTAGTAAACATGTGACAATTATCTGTAAATATAAAATAAATAAAATTAGTTTATACATATAACGTACCAGCATTGCTATTCAGCGCGGCAATGCAGCCAGTATCTTGGGTACGCTTTCGATTGGTACTGATTTGGATCAGTTGAACTATCTATAGATTGTTTGCAACGGTCTGTGGATAGCTCAACTGTTTCTTATGTATTTTATTTGCCTATGTACATTTTGTAAATACTGTAATAGTCGTAAGTTTGTTTGTGAATAAATTATATGTTTATATAAACAACTGTTTAACAAGACTGGTGAGAAAGTCCCAAGGCTATGAAAGCTAAAAGCTATAAGCTTAAAATACGGATTTGTGGAAAAGTGCGAGAGGCGAAATAATCATAGGAGGTCTGGGGCACAATAGGTCTGCTCGTCTCTCGGAGGGCACGTATGGTCATAAATACAGCCGCCTTATTATTAGTGAGCATTGTTCGCGCGAAGTACAGTCAGCTCCAGGCTTCAAGCTCCAGATTGGCAGCTAAAGCTAAAAAGTAAAACTGCACTATTCAATCAGATATGGGCTTTTGCTCGCTCTATAAATATGTATTTAAGTACGTTAATAGCTGTTTGAGTAGCAAAATTTGTAAAATCATAGTTTGACGTGTGCTTTTAACAATAATGAACCAAAGATTTTGTAGGCTCCTACTTTGAACCGAAAGAAAAAACTGTTACTATTCTGAGAGATCTCGTCTTAGTGTTACTCTTTTTATTTTAATTAGAGTCTTCAAAAAACTGAACTAAAAAGACTTGTGGCCTCGGGGACTGCCGCGGTAAAGCTATTGCATAGAATTTTTTGCTGGATTACGCATGCGCAGTGTTAGGTTATTTCGTTACGGAATTTCTGGATTCGGTCTCCACGCTCAAGGCCCGCGATAGAAGCTATGCAATAGCTTAAGGTGACGGGTATAGCCAAATGCGTGTTTTTGGGAGTGTTTTCTGAAGAAGTCATAGCATGTGGAGTTGTGAAACTTATTATTTCCTATAACACATATATTGAACTAGTCAGGTAGGGAACAAAATGTGTGCTCTTGGTTATAGTTTACTTTAAAATGTAAGTTTAGTACCAACACCTTTTGCAAAAGTGTGATTTTTGATCCCATTTTTTATGGGTTTGGCAGATTTGTTTGGTACCAAACTCAGCACAGCTATTCTTATGGTTGATATCTATACATCCAAGGTAAAAAAAATCTACATTAAGATGTTTAAAGAAGAAGAAGAGTAGCGCCTTAGGAACTATAAGTGTTCCATTGCTGTGTGCTCGCAAATATTCATAAGGCGCTGCTTAAGAGTTTGACAATCCAAACTGTGCGCGGCTCATTATGTGTTTTGCGTCGTTTTCAGCATTCTTACTGAAGTTGAAAATGCGACGTTGCCACGCTGACTATCTAGAGTTTAACCACTGCGGCAAAAACTATGCCGTGTTACAAGTTTAACGTGTGTGTAGATATAATAAATAAATAATAAAGTTGGAAGTTATTGACATTTTTATTTATTATGAAAAATTTCACCCTACCCGTCGCCTTAAAACTATTTTAAATTTTCTGTTTCCCTTTTTGAGAACTAGCTTAAACTAAACATAATGAGTACTTTTATAGCACTAAATACTTTAGTATATTATTTAGTGAATGGGTATCTTCTAGGCAAGTGTGCTACATCGTAGACCGCATCGTCACGTAACATCAGGTGAGATTGCGGTCAAAGGTTTGCTATATCTTGTAAAAAAAAAATGTGGTTACAACGTCGCTGACTGTACTTCTAGTTCGTCAGACATCCGACACTCGGTTTAATACCCAGCCCAGCACAATCCACTGCTAAGTAAACGTGGTTCTGTAATTAGCTACGGCACTGATGAATTTTCGATCAATATCAAGCCATAACTTCGCTTTAAGAAGGTATTTAAGAGCTATTTAATGTAGGCTTAAATTAAAATAACGCCTTATGAGCAAATGAATTTAAAAATCGCACTGAAGCTATGAAGAATATTCTTCAAATGCAGGACTTTCATAGTTTAAATATTCTTCTTATAGTTCTGTGAAACGCTGTATGCTCTAAACTAAAATGTATCTAGGCATAGAAATTTAGATACTCCGTCTCTTTTTCGTAAAGCAAATGACAGAAACGAAACGCGATCTGGTCTTCGATAAGAAAGAAAGGGTGTTGCATGCTAAGCGGACAGGTACCCAAGACCCTTAAAATAGAAAGGATTAAAAATACCTTTATATGTATTTGGTACATGTACACTTTTTGCAGTAGCGATAGGTTGCTAGCCATCAAATATAGCCCATGGCCGCTGTTGGTTAAATAAAACATCCAACTTAACAGTAACATACTTATTCTGACCCTAAACTGGGTTTATCTTGTTGGGAGTTATATTATGACAGATATGAAGTTAATCAGATACGTTAAACAGTTTATTGCTGCGACTGTCACATTTCCGAATGTCAGGTTTGTCCAGTTCCTTGACGCAACGTCAGATGGTCAGAAACGTCAATATGAATCACCTTACAGTGAACAGCTTTTGGAACCCACTAGCGAAACAGTAGGTACTCAATATGTGATATGCTGGCTACCGCTAAACCAGATTCACGTTGAAGTGCCAAAATATTGATTAGGTACATATTTTTTACTTGAGCACAGGTTTTAAAGGCACAAGTTTTAAACGTTCAATACCTCTACCATGAGTTGTCACAGTAAAATCGCCTGACTTTACTACGGTAGTTACGTAAATATTAGTATTACGAATTTTAGTACCCAACTATCCGCTAGAGGCGCTGTACAAATCTTCATACATTTTTTTTAACTACAGTCGCTAGCGAGTATAGATTGTCAAAACTCATGGTAGAGCTACTGAATATTGTTAAATGAGTATCAAATATTGGCAATAACTGCAGTCATAGTAAAGCGAATCATTGTTCACTTTCATGGTCATGATTGCTTAAAATTTTGACGCCTGGCACGAAAATAGACATATTAAAGATACAAAGCATTCTAGCAGCTGAGCTGTCAGCAACTTGGGAGAGCAGTTTAACTGCAGAGTTTGCAAAAAACTGTTATAAAATAATGTCCGTAACTTGGTACATTTTCGATTGACTCTATTGTGATGACTATCAAACGAATAAAACTACTTCTAACTAAGCTTTCCGAAGCGAAAATAAACGAATTTGTATTTAAATGAAACATTAGAACCGGGTTCTCAGGTAGAACGTTGTGGGACGCCAATCCGAATCATTCATCTTTTAATCTGACGTGTGCTATTGTGGTAGGCAGCAGGTATACGTTTAGTGGGAGGCCGCGAGGCTATTTGTAACTTCTACATTTGCTTCACCTACGTTTTAATAAGGAAATATTATGATATATCGGGTTTCAGAGCAAAAACTACTTATATGCTGCAATGTTAATATTATAACGTCTCGGAGTTTTAAGCATATATAAGCTGTTACATATCAAAGCATATTAAAAAATAATAGGTCTAGTGTACGGTAAACATCCCCTGAGATCCCATGGACAAGACTACCTATTAGACATTTTCCAGGATCTTGATCAGAGGCACGTCCAAACATAGCTTATCTAGACTGCTTTAAGGCTTAAACGTATGAAGTGGAATGTACTGCTTGACTAGCCTTGTTAACCTTATGTAAAAAATATGGTTAAACAGCAATAAGCAAGCGTAAATAAATCTTTGCGGCTCCATTAAAAAGCAGTCGATTAGAGAAAAATACGAGCAACAAGAATGGCTTTTTAACAACGATCCATCAGACACTGGGCGCAGATAAGGCCATATACCTGTCACAGTAATAAGTATTAAGGCTTGAGTCATACACACGGAATAAAAAACAAAGTTGTACGTACTAATGGGGTTCCGTGGCGGAAAGTAAAGAAAACGATGTATTGTAGGCCTAGCCTAACAAACATTCCTTTGTTTACCTTTTCTAGAAGGCGATTGAATGTATCTATGAGCTACACCTTAAGCCAAATAAACGTTGTCCAACAAAAAGTCGATGCAACTGCAACTGGTAAGGTTATTCTATAAAAACGTTTATAAACAAACACTTCCCGGTAAATGCAAAGTGACTAAAAGATGCATATTATGTACCTAAGACGCAAATTTATTTGTTCGTGGTGGATATAAAGGATACTTGGAATCGATAATAAAGGACTCTAGAGTAGGTGCGTAATTAGAGGTGTCTCTGTTTCAAATTAGCTAGTGCAAATGAATACACTCGGTTAGCAAGGAGTGGTCCACAGTGGAATTTAAAATAGAGAAAAACACTGTTAGATTACTATCGTTTTATTTTATCGCCTTTGCTTTCTGCTTACAAGTGGTATAATAAGTGCAAATGGGAGACAACAATTATTTTATTAGGTTTCTTATTATAGAGAGATTGTTATTGGTTGTCTTAATAAATAGGTTTTGGAACACACCTTTCATGGCCAATCCTAAAGCAAGTTTGAAGTGGTTCACTAAGATATTTTATTCTTTGTAGTAAAATACATGTGTTGGAAATAACTTACATTCACTGTAGGTAAGTTTTATATAATTAAGTTAACCTCTATTCGAGAATACCCTCGGTTTATAAGTAGCATAGTCGTAGTAAAATGTAAAGAGTCCTATTAGAAAATAAATAAAGTGTTATTTCTTAAATCATGGTTTGATTTCTCGAAGCAAACGACGGTATTTTACAGAGATTCTAACAACTTTGAAAATAAGTACTTACTTCAGTACCTATAAAGCGTGCAACCTCTCTTGCATAGATAGTAAAATAAAATGCTAGTGTAATGTAAATTGTCCAGGATCTTAAAGAAATTAGTAGGATTATAGTCTGTTAAGTTGTTAGTTACAAAATAACTAGTAAACAACTTCATCTTGCATTAAAATTATATTTAAAACCGTCCTAAAATGTATCGGATTAGCATCTTAAGCAAACTGGTGCAGCGACGACAATTTTGATTCGATGGTGATAATGTTTAACTGACAGGTGGTAGCCGAAGCATGTTCTTGTAAACTCAAAAAAAAGAACAACATGACACATTTTTTTTATGAGAGTCTGTGTTGCAATAAGCAGATGACTCATAAATTCATAATAAATAAATATTCACGGACTATTCACAGATCACACTCTAGTCCTAAACTAAGCAAAGCTTATACTATGGGAACTAGATTGCTGATAGAATACTTATAATACATTTTTTTTGTAAATACATACATAGGATTCATAGTAACACCCAGACACAGAACAAATATTTATGTTCATCTCAACAACATTTTCTCTGGGTGAGGATTGTACCCACGACCCACCGCATGGAAGGCAGAGCTACTACCAAATGAGCTATGACACCAGTGTATATTCAGTCTTCTTAGAATACATCCATCGAAAATGTGCACAACCATCACATCCATCACTCATTGTACGATTTTTTTTCAACCTACATGGCATTGTCTCTCATAGCGCGTTTACGGCAAGCTTTTTTATTCTTTCGAAATGTAATTGCACTAAATGAAAGGAATTCAAATAGAGCTAAGCGGCGCTCTTGGGAGAGATCGAGATCCAGCCCTGGATTTAGGATATAATTTGATGTTGATGTTCGTAAGGTAGCTTCATACTGCATTCATCACTTCTTAGTATAAACATACAATACAGTAAAATGTTAAAGATGGATTCTAGTTACAATAAGGGATGATAAAAACCACATTCAGCATTTTGCACTGAAAAAAGTAGCTCTAAAGTATTTCAATCAAACCAAAAATTGAAAAATTAAAGTAAACAGTAAAGTGACGATATAATTAATGTTTTTAATTGCGTGAACGCAGCACTTATTACAGTAGAAGGATTATATTTTACGAGTGCTATCCAAATAATGCGAGCAATATAATTTCACAATCCCGTCCACGTCAGCCATGTTGTGGACTCTTATAGCTGATCATAAAATCGGAATTGCCTAATGAATATACCGGATTAGTTTAATGGCTCGAGGAATATACGGGTTTTGTCATATTAGTTAGGTATCTAGTTGTTCTTTGTAATTAATCTTTCGTCATAGTGTCTGAGGTTAATTTATTTGCTACGTGAAATCTTTGGTTACGAGAGTTCTAATGATTTACTAACTATTAATATCAAAATCCACTATCAAATCGTGTAAATTACATATTGGTTTACTTATATTTATCTACGAAACAGATTACAAAACGTAGACCTTCAATTAGATGATCAAGGACTGTGAAGGTCGGTCGATGAATATGATAAGAAAGTCAAATTAATTAATTACTACACCTATGATATTATTATGGTGTGTAAAAATATGAAAGTGGCTTAAGATCGAAATTAGTTTAACCTGGAAATGACCAGGAAACGCGTAAATATCGATAGAGTAGATCATTATAAACAAGTTTGCCGTCACCTAGTTTAAAATGACTAATTATATAATTTTTTATAATTTTACCGAGTGGGTCGAAGCGTTTTTTGCAGCTGCTAGCTTTCTTTCTCAAGTTAGTTCGCGTTTGCTTCAAGTTGCTTTTTTGTGCGTATCTACTGGTATTCACTTTTTGCCGGTAATTACGTTCGTGGAACATAAAAGTTTTGCTCCACCGCAGCAGCGAATATAAATCGGCTGTTTCATGAAATATCGAGTCGCAGCCGTGGGCTACACGCCACGAATGCGTCGCCGCCCTTATCTTTGCCGATACGATTTTATACGATATTCCATTTTTCTTTTTCTGACTTTTATGGATCGGTTGTTCGCAGTGTATCGATAATTCGAGATCGCTCTTTTATGTTAAAATTCCTACACAGATAGCAGATATTACTCACCGGCTGTCTTTAACATTCAGATTGCCCGAACAAAGTTTTACATTGACGCCTAGCTCACACTTCCTGGGTTAATTTTAGAATTTGCTCAAGTTGCGATCATTTTCCTATAAAAAGCGTAAAGCTGCGTCTAAACCGGTTGTATGGTGGGTTCGTAGAATGTTCGCTGGCTTCATAACTGGCTACTTTATGCTATTGTAATGATCTAGGCTAGGAGCTGCCACTGCTCACAAAAACAGGCGCATTGTCTGCGCTGTAGACCTGTTGCGTCGCGCTCCTCTGTTTTATCACTTTGCACGGAGACTTTGACTGTTCTGACACTTCCTAGGAAATAATGTCTGTATTCGTTCGTATAGCATCTCTCTGGAGACCTAAGAAGTTCTTTGGAGTGTGGCTAGGAGGCAAGAAGTGCACTTCGAATCCCGTCATTTTTAAACCTATTGGTTTGCATCTACCGAAAAACTCACCTACTATAATATCACTATATTTTTCTACTAAGTTAGGTACTTAATAAAAACTACTTAACTCTAAAATGAGGTGCACGACCAATTTTTGAAGTGAAAACTTCTTTAGCGGCGCTGGGTGGGTAAAAACTATCAAACTCGCGTCAGGGTCACGTGACGTCGAAAAAGCGTAAGATCTTATTTAATTTTTATACATTGCTCGTAAAACAAGAGACGACAAAAGAACACACTTGCGGTCACGCGACGTATGACTCAAACAATTAAATAGTGTTGTGGCGACATCGTACAAGGCGAGTACAAGGCGCTGCCAACACGCGGTGCGGTGCGGAGCGCGGGGGCGGAGGACCGAGGAGCGGCACTCGCGCGCCGGCAGCCGACAGACGCTCTGAGCACCCTCGCACGGGAAACACGTATCGCTCGCCGCGCGCGCATAACCAGATAGACGCTATTATATCGTACGAATCGTTTCGCCTAACTTGTATTTAACTGTATCGCTTCCATCTTATTGAAGTGAAAACTCAGTCAGGGTCACGTGACTCGTGACGTTCATCGAACGTGACGTTCATCATTCGTTGTCTTCGTCGTTGTGTCAATGTCAATGACATGACACAATCACAATGACACAGACACATTCGCGCTTGCGCGAATGTGTCTGTGTCATTGTGATTGTCATTGTCATTATGACGACTGTGGTTATATTTTTGAAGTGAAAACTTAAAAGTGAAAACACAGACACATTCGCGCTTGCGCGAATGTGTCATTGTCATTGTCATTGTCGTTGTGTCGACATGACACAATCACACTGACACAGACACATTCGCGCTTGCGCGAATGTGTCTGTGTCAGTGTGTCTTCGTTGTCTTCGTCGTTGTGTCACATTCGCGCTTGCGCGAATGTTACACAATGACATGACACAATCACAATGACACAGACACATTCGCGCTTGCGCGAATGTGTCTGTGTCATTGTGATTGTCATTGTCATTATGACGACTGTGGTTATATTTTTGAAGTGAAAACTTAAAAGTGAAAACACAACGTTAATATTGAAGTTTTCACTTCTGCCGGCACTCCCGGAGTGCTACCATTTTTTTTCTTACCGCAAGTAAGGTACTCATCTGAACGAAGACACACTGACACAGACACATTCGCGCTTGCGCGAATGTGTCTGTGTCAGTGTGTCTTCGTTGTCTTCGTCGTTGTGTCACATTCGCGCTTGCGCGAATGTTACACAATGACATGACACAATCACAATGACACAGACACATTCGCGCTTGCGCGAATGTGTCTGTGTCATTGTCATTATGACGACTGTGGTTATATTTTTGAAGTGAAAACTTAAAAGTGAAAACACAACGTTAATATTGAAGTTTTCACTTCTGCCGGCACTCCCGGAGTGCTACCATTTTTTTTCTTACCGCAAGTAAGGTACTCATCTGAAATGAAGTAATCATTTTGGTTTAAAACGTAGATGGTTAGGTGTGAGATTTGATGCATGTTGTTAGCATCCGTCGACGCTTACGCATGATAGCTAGAACAAAATGATAGTGATTAAGTGGTGCTAAGAGGTCGCTTATATCACAACAAGAGCGAACAGCATAACGTAACTGTAGTATCCAACATACAGCCTAAAGTAAAAATATATGTATGTTTATAAAATAATAAAAAAGTGGATTTAAATAAAAATTCAAGGACGTATGTGACAAATATTTCTTGTGAATAAATATAGTAGAAAAAACCCAGAGGTCCGCAGCATGTAAGGTAGCATCTACCCTTATGCCGAACAAACTGTGACGCCTGTCAAAAAATGGAACTCACAAACTAACACTAATGCGCTTAGGAGCTGTTTTGCGATACAATCGCTTAATGACGACAAAAAACGGAGGTCCTACTTAAAAATTCCTGTTGTGTACACAGTTTTTTGAAAAACTTTCGCAGACGAATTATTCATAATGAGTATCAGAGGATGGAAACTTATTTCAAAGTATTTTATAGCTTATTGCCATATTATTACGACACTTTTCTGATCTCCAGATTGTCGCGCCCATGTTCGGAATTTTTATAACGTATCTCTTTACATTTTTTAAAAGCACTGTTTGTAGCTCGAGGGTTATAGGATATCGATTGAGTTTATTATGGGTATTTTTTATGTTAATGTACTAAGTACGTAGCTGCATGGTTATGATTGCCGGCTGACGTGTGCTTGGGAGATCAAGACAAGTGCTCCTATTAACTTGCATTTCCTGTTGAACCTGTGGTAATATATTTAAGTTCTTATTGTTTAAAAGCCAGCTTTTTTTGTATAAAAACGATGACTAAACAACCTGGCTGTTAAGCTAAAACAGTAAACATCTCACAGGGCAATCCCGTGAAAAAGGACATGCCCAGTAAAACAATGCTCTATCCCATCACTCATAGACGTAATATCTGATGCTGTAATTGATGCTGCTAACTATAGATGTCGTACAATAATAAAAATAAAAAACACTACTATGCAATATGTTATATTTGCTGTGTAAGTATTATTTATTAACATCATAAATGGACGTTAAAATCAGAATGGTCTTAACCCTCAAACAATTGGAAAAAAACAAATAGCTCGGCGTTCGCTTCCTCTCGGTGTTCGCGAATTATTTTGGACGTGAACGTTTGTTGCCGTGTCATAATATGTCGTGAGGAGGTTCGTTACACGCCGGTAATGTTACAAGACAAGTAACCGGACACCGTGTTGCGTGTTGCGTGAGGGCGGCGGCGCGGTCTGCCGGTCTGCCGTCTTGCGAACCTATCATAACAATGTCTTACAAATAATACGCTGTTCTTGAAGCTCTTGCATGACACCTGCCAAAACTATACCCTGTTATCGATAAATTCGACGTCATTACTGAAAATAGCAAACTGGCTATTGGAAGGCCAATAGTAAATAAACTTTAGTTAAAGCTATGTTCAGATAATGTTTTGTTTTTTAGTTGCAATTTTTTCAAATCTTTGTGAAGTTGGTTTATAAAAGATTTCCATTAAAATGTATTTAGAGACATCATTATAGGCACATATAATTAAATTTAACAAATATTTTAAATAAAGCTCATAATTTAGTAGAACTCAAGAACTTTTTTGATGAAAAAACTTAGGTGCTCTTATAAAAGTCAAGAGCATTTATGTAGGTAAAAAATAAATACCTACCTAAACTGTAAGGTGGAGGTAAAAAATGTTAACATTTATCATTCTCACGTCTCAAGTTCGCACAAAATAGGAGAGCGCAAAAACCAATTCATTGTGGCTGTAGACTTTGAAGCAATTCCAGGAAAGCGCAGCTTCCAATTTAATAATTTAATTTGCAATGCTGCTCTACATTGTAAATCAAACTTAATAACGACTCCGCGGCGGTTTTCTCACAGGGTCATAATTTTTCACTTAGTTACCGATACATAATTACTTAGTTATACTATCCTCGAAAATAAAACAGCATAACCTAATCGTATCGTTATGCCCCCGTTCCTAAATCCACCATGCGACGGAATGTTGAAGAACGAGTTTTCTATCTGTCCTTGTCGTTTCTATGGCTGTGCTATCTCCGTCCTTGTCTGTGTCTTGTCATTTTCTATAAGTTTTTCTAACATTCTCCGGCACACCGCCCCCTCTATTTCGGCCAAACGCCTGCGCTAAGAGCGATAACTTGTGTTTGTTCACCAGTTATGACTATTGTTCGACACACAGATGCTTGTTACGCTTGCTATAAGTGTTTGCTCGCTTAATGAAGCTCTGTTACTTCATCCTTCTAATTATTTGTTTACTTTTAACGCCAGCTGCATAATGCACTACATGACTCCACTATTTCATTAATGCCTTGAAAAAATACCAACTTCGAAGCTCAAATACCTAAAAGTTATTTTAATTGAGTCATTAATATCTCGATACAATTTCCTGTTCGTGTTAGAATTTGTATTAAACAATTAATGGACGGTATTGGCCGACATAAATTAAACTTTCTTGATATTGTTGGAAGTCATGAAATACGGCGATGTTGAATATGCCCCTGACCAAAGGGGAAATCTCAATCTAAGCGCACTCCACGCGCTAGGCGCATAATGCTAACGAGTTACAAATTAAAAGAGACCAAGACGTGTGCCAAAGGTAACTTTATGGGCTTCGCATGTCTTATATCAATAAATTATTAACTACGCTCCTTGTTTGATTTCACATTCATACTTATCAATTTTCATTTCAAAATGAACTTTAGAACACTTGTTTATGGTACAGAATGGATTGGAAGAGCGTGTAAGAAGAGCCATTGGAATTTAATCCATAAAACCGAGTGTTAATGTTTAATTTATGCTAGCAGGGAACAAGTACAAATAGTTGCGCGGGAGTAGGTATTCAGCGTAAGTCGGGAGAGGCGAGAATCTAAGTTTTAATTAATACGCTGAATCTAGGCACCGAGTATTCGCTATTTTCAATTAGTCCCCGGCGCCCGGTAGCGTGTTTTGAACTGTGATATAATGGGAACCTGTATATCCTATACAATTACCTTATTTTTACTAGAACCATTCACATTATTAATATTTAGTTATTTTTCGAAAGGTAAAGATCATTTTGCGGTATCTTAAAAATATGTAAATGATTTGGCATGTTTAAAAGAATTTGTCACGAAAATTACAATTTATTATACTTAAAGGTGACATTTAAAATCGACCCAGCAACGGAATAGTCATTTTACATTATAATAAGATATGAAAAAACGTACCAACTTTAAAATTGAAGCAACACAAATATATCGAAGTGAAACTTAATCTACACCTATTACTGTGGACGGTGTACTAAGAGTAGAAAAACAAGAAATTTATAATGTGTTCGTAAAGACATAAACTTGTCAATTTATGATGAGGGCACCAGTATCGCTGTATTATTCAAAATAAGAAGAAGATATTCATGTCTACATTTGGACTGTAGATATCTGTAGGTACGGATCAAAACACTCAAATCGTTACTAATTTAAATAAATTATTTGACACCTATAAGGTGATTAACCACTTATATCTTGGATAAATTATCTTCTATAAAAATTATGAGTGTATATTTTTCGTTTTGAATATTTTTCTACAATATTATATTTCAGTGGTTTTTACAGTTTTGCTGAAGATTTTATGCCCAAAATTAAGGTTTATGTAACGTAATATACGTAAAACCCTTTTTATTAAATGAAATAAAAATAGAAAATAAGGTTTATTATCATGATAAGTAAGTTCTGGAATAAACAGGCTTTTTTATTTTAATTTTATTTGATTTAATGTACGTTACATAAACTTTACATTTGCAGTACTTAAGTTCCAAACAAATGTTTAATAAATAACTTGACAAGTGATCTAAACAATGATCATGAATAAATGTAACAATCGTAAACGTTTCGAAACATTAACGTATTTGAGCCGTCGTGCGTCTTAACGCCAAAGAGGTGAGCAGTAGCTCTACCATGAGTTTTTACTATAGTATATTTACTATACTCGCTAGCGTCTGTAGTTAAAAAAATGTATGAAGATTTGTACAGCGCCTCTAGCGGATAGTTGGGTACTGAAATTCGTAATACTAATATTGACGTAACTACTGTAGTAAAGTCAGGCGATTTTACTGTGACAACTCATGGTAGAGGTACAGGAATAAATATGATAATCGTAAACGTATCGTAACGTTAGCACATTCAAGACACGGTTGCAGCGTTAACACGCAGTGTGTTTTAATTACGTTTCTTTTACGATACGGTTTCGATAGTTATATTTATTCGTAATAACCCCTCTAGACGATCATCACGAATAAATATATAAATCGCAAACAATACCTACTTTTGCGATAAACATGAAGTTTTGGCTACTTTTGCCTTGCTACTTTCAGTACTTGACGGTCGACCTACCGTCGACTTAGCGGCACTGCGTGTCATGAAGTGTGAAACCAATACGTTAACGTTACGATACGTTTACGACTGTCACATTTATTTGAGATCTTGCCTCTGAATACCAACGATTTGAGATACGAAGTATGCGCAGCTCCAAGAAAGTCTTGCAAGAACTAAGTGGTCAAAGCATTGTATAAACAGTCACGAGTCGACGGCCAACTGATGTAATAGGCCTTCAAATAGTTGAAAATTTTTTGTGCGCATGCTCCAACTTCCGCCATGTTTTTCGGGCACTTTATTTACAAATGTATGAGATGTGCACGGTTTTAAAAGAAAATAGTAATAAAACAAGTAATAATAAACATAATTTTATAATCAGTTCAATTCAAATTATTGTGCATACATGATAAAATTATATTACAAGTATTTTAATTAGAATATATAATGTTGCATACATGATAAAATTATATTACAAGTATTTTAATTAGAATATATAATGTTATCTATAAAAAAAGGGGCAATAAAACGTTGTTGTTATGGAGTATGCCGCAGTGATACGCGTAGTAGGAAAATCCTTTCAAGAGAATTTATATTATTTCATTAGTTTTCCAAAACCTTGTTTTGAATATAGACGGAAACTCTTTAAAAAAAACACTTAAAAATTTGTCACAAATGTCCTAAATGTGATTTGTGGGTAAAGCTGTGTGGACGAGGTGATGGTCGATTTCAAGGAATTGATAATTTAAATAAAGACACATCTATTTGTTCACTTCATTTTGAAGGAGAATCTCGTCCAATAACCGAATATCCAGACCCCATCAGTTGTGCAAGAAAAACAAATACTTAGTGATAATTAAATAATAAATATATTTAATTAATTATACATTTAAATAGAGGCTTCTATTATAATTATTATTTATTGTATTTACTTTTACTCATTATTATTTAATTATTAATATCCTAACATCTCAACTAGTTCGCTTTATTTCCTCTTTGAGGACAACCATGGCATTTTAACCATCGTTGTAACTGAACAAAGTTGTGGGCTTCTACGGTAGGATGCACTAACAAAGCTCCGTCAATTAATTTTTCATTTAATTGCACTATTAAAGGTGATAATGCTTGTTGCCCAGCCATTTCTATAAAAAGTGCCCGAAACTTTCATATTGCCGCGTTTTTAACATGGCGGACGCGCATGCGCTGAGCATACTGTGGACAAGTCTATTCTCACGACTCAGTATTGACACCAAATAATAATTGTCACGTTGCCTGTCAAACACATTCGTGTCAAACAAAGCCCTTATGATCTTCACAAACGTTGAATATGTAAGGAGGTTCTTACACTGAAAGAGTTTGGTAGACTATAGTAACTATTGCTTTTTCGTGTGGCCAATGAGTAAGGTCTTTGATTTGTACGTTTTGAAAAATTATATCTAATTATTTATTCTAGATTTCAGGTATTAAAATATACTTAATTACTATAAAGATATTGTTTTTTTTTATAAAACTAAAAGAATTTTCGTAAGGCTTTTGAATTTATTGTGTTAAAATATTCAGAATATATAAGTTTATTGCTCATTTACAAGTCATATAAAACAACATACACCGACAAATAATGATAATCGAGTTTAATATTTCATCTCTCTTTCTATCATATAGAAGAGCAAGCTCAGAGAGACTAATTTCTAAATTAAATTGAACTAAACAAGATGTCAAATCAAGCAATATTTTTCCAGTAAAAACCTGTAATTGACAGATATTTATATTGATTAATTGGATGGTAATCGTATGTACATATTTAGTTGTATTGTAAATTCAAAATAAAATATATGAGGTTGACGAACTTGTGATCAAGTGGGAAGAAAAGCAATAAAAGATTTTTATAGTCCAACTATGTCTCGGCTTTGGCTTACAATACCACTTTGATACGTTGCGCAACTCTTATTGAAAACACACTATCTTCACTATTTATTATAATTATTATTTACTCTAAACTAAAGGTAGACTATAATTTAAAGATACTTTTGTAACTTTACGAGTACCATTTATAGTGAGTTTTATAAAAGTGATCGTTGTTTAAGGGAAGTTATGGGTTCTAACATGTCGGCAGTTTGCACTAGAAAGATAAAAACCGTGAGAAATGTATCTAAGTTTCTCCTTATGTGTGTCATTGTCTTGCGAGTTAACCTGAATAGCCGAGTTGACGCCTAACCCACCAATCAAGCGGGTAATTACCATCAAGTCAAAAGTGAGGCAGTACTTACCTTGGTTAACTGGTGGTTAAGCTTGACTCAGCAGTCTCAGTCTCGACTAGTATTGAGGAGGCTTCCGGCGTATACGCAGCGGTCGCTTTCTCGGGACCTCCTACTGAATCGCCTTTTATGCAGTACATAAATATCAGTGTATTGCGCTATTTTCAGCTACTTGTTTTGTGATTTCGATCGCTGTAAATGACTTACAAAGGCGGCCTCTTTGTTGCAAGACAAGACATCGCTAATGGAATTTTACGAACCTTTGTATCTGATAATTATATCTAAATATTCCCAAAACTATTAAAATATGAATAAACATTTTTTTTTTTTTTGCAGTAAGACTTTATTCACAAACAAACTTACGACTATACAGTATTTACAAAATGTACATAGTCATATAAAATACATAAGAAACAGTTGAGCTATCTACAGACCGTTGCAAACGATCTATAGATAGTTCAACTGATCCAAATCAGTACCAATCGGAAGCGTACCCAAGACACTGGCTGCATTGCCGCGCTGAATAGCAATGCTGATACGTTGGGCCAGAAACTCACCAGCCCTCGGGTCACGCGTCGCTTCGACTAGAAGAATAAAAAAAAATAAACATATATTCATTGTAAAAACAGACTGTTAGGTGCACTGTCTATAATTAACCACCGCTAAATAAGTGTTAATATGTAAATATATAATTGAAATCTTATGTTATGTACGCATCAAGTTCGTGTGAGGCATGCTATAATTAAACATGAGATCTGTTTGAACTCATTGATGTTTACTTGAGGTGTGAAATTCACACTGTATACATATTTTAAAACGTGACAATGTTCTGAGTAACATCTTTCTGTCGAAACTTGTGTGACTCGAAAATTACTATGCAACCCCATTCGTTTAAAAAAAATTAGTTAATATATTTTTCTTATCTTTCTTTCATTTGTTATTTAATTACTTTATCCTTTACTAATTAGCTACTGAAATTTAATTCTATCTATTGTTGTAACTTTTAAATTAATTAAGTCAGTTTTAATAAGTTGTTTAAATCTATAGTAATGAACTAATGAAGCAAGTATTGTTTTATATTTTCCTGCATATTTTATTTGACACCGTCGTTTTGCAATACAAAAGAGCTAAAACACGATCTTTATTGGAATTACAATAAAACTACAAATCGTTATTTTAAAAACTCGCATCCGAACACCGAAAATTAGTTTCTTAATCAGGATGCAGGGTCATTTAAGTAATTTATAGCCTCGTCAATACTGTTTGTTTCCTTCAATTGGCAGGTAACATATCTTGCTCGCGGCGGGGGGTGGCCCAAACTTATAAGATAAACGGCGGCTATATGTAACCATATCTATGTTTATTTTTATTTCAAAGGGCTAGACGCTTAACTTTTATTATATTCTCAATATATATGACGGCACAGATCAATGATTAAGCCCTTGGATATGCTGGAAATGTAAGCTAGCAATGCCACTTTTGTGAAATAAGGCCCTTACTAATTTAGCCTTGATCGATAACATATTGGTCCAGTTTCGTGTCTGATTCTATCAGTAATCGCGAGTGCAACAGCATTATTCAATTACAGTTCATAGCAGAGATAGATACCGTTTTATCGATTCAATAAATTATGTTACGCAAATTTGCTCGCGCTGTAAGTAGGCACAAAATTACTGCCAATAAGCAAATAAAAATATTATTATTCGATTGCTGCATAAATAAACGCATTTTATTGTTGTTTCATAAAATTCTATAAGCATCCTCAAGCCACATGTTTTTATAGGGCACCTTTGTAAATTATGTAAAGGCAGGTCTTACCTGTGCCCTCAGCCCGGTGCCCGGTGTGGAATCGATTAGGTCCATTTCCAACATCATTTCGTCGAGATCCGTCGAATGACTCGTCCTTACTTTTGTCGCTTGATTGCTTTTTGATGCGGCGATAAATGTGACTTATGTGGTTTTGGCCTAACGGACTCATTTGTGTAATGACGGGGTAGTGCAGCTTAGGCGTGGCCATTTAATGTGTGAACGCTATTATTAGGTTTTTTCGACGATGCCTCGACCTGATAAGCGTAATTTGTTAAACTCGTTTCAAAATAATGACAATTTAGTTTTGCATGCCAATTAGTTTTGGCAGTCAAAACCTGTTGGACTATTTTTTAGCGAGTTGATGTTCAAAATCGCTTTTGCATAACTTTACATTAGACACACATGCATCTGTATGAACCATGTTTGCACTCAGTATTGTTAAATGCTAAATAATTTGTATTGTTTCAGGTAATAACGAGCGTTTTACGTTGAACAGTAAGTGTATAATGAAAGTCGTTTATCTAATGACACGACGCTCAACATTTGAATTGCATTCAATTAAGATAATCATAGAACACTTATAAAACAAAAAGTATTTTAATTTAGAAGAGTTTGCCGCATGCCACATGCTCCCAGATAGATACGCTCAGGCTAGATCGCCGTTGGCAAATCAGCACGGCTTCTAGTCAATCTTGGCCAGGCACAGGCATGCGCCGCCATCTTGGTTCCCCAGACGGACAGACGGACGAGCGAGTAGACGCTCGACTGTAATTGCAACGCTATTCCCCTGCGGCCGTTTTTCTATAAAATAGCGATATACAGGACGCTCGATTGATTCCCTCTGACACTTCTAAGACTTTGTAAGCTATTACAATGTCATAGAACCAACTATGTACTCATACTTTGTAATGCTCATTTATTCTACGATAGTTTTAAACAACAAAAATAAGTAATTTATATATTGATAAATGATTTGCATAGGTCATAGATAACACCTATTTAAATCTTAAACAAGGAACACTAAAAACAACTTTTATTAAAATGAAAGTTTTAAGTATTTAAGTTTTTGTACATAAGCTTTTAAAAAGTCTAAAATAGCTACAGATAAAACAAATTAAAGATGAATTGAGATAAAATATTACCGAATATTGAACTTTACTCTGTCCTGCAAAGATACGATAAAACACTTTTAAAAGCGTTTAAGTAAAAGTAAATCAACTTAAATTCAAAATACAGTACAGGCTTCACTACTAAGTACTGTATGTACCTACAACCGAGATTTTATTGAACAATCACTACAGCAGATTCTCACAATTTATGTATCTATGATTGCTACAAGAACTAGATGAATATCGCAATACAACTTGAGCAAAATATAATAAATCTAATAGAAAAGTGTTAGATTTGAACTATTATGTAAGGCACGTAGCAATCCATAGATGGTTTGTAATTGTAGGTGATTGCGGGTTTTTGCCGGCCGGCAAGCACAGTCGCGATCCAACACTAGTTTTTGCTCCCAGATCCCAATGACATATTATCCATCTTGGATGAAATGGGCACGCAGTTTAACTTCCTACGTGGTTTAGAATTACTCGATACTAACGTTTTGTACGTGACTCAATAAATGCTTCGCAAGTTATGCAAATTTTTATCTTTTCTCATGTTTTTTAACTGAAACTGAATAGCGTTGAAGTTATGATCATGTTTTATTGATTAAACTTGTTTTTATCTTTGATTTTTAATGTCTCAAAGATTATATATTTTATTTTTATTATATTTTATTTAATAAATTAGATATTTTACACCCCTTTTTTTATAAAGACTGAGCATAGAGAGACTAACTTGAACGATATTTTAGGTTCACCAATATTCAATGTAATCTTTTTAAACTATTAATATAGTTCATACATAAACAAATAATACTACGATAAACAGTTAGCGCCTATAAAACACGTTAATTAATCCAAACTAGTATATTTTACACACCCAAATCCAATTTAGAGTCAATTTAGCTGCCACTAAATATGGTAGCGCAGCTTTCGAGATTTCCACAACCAGATCTGTAAATCCACTTTTACCTAATAGTCGACTGAATTTAGAACAAATACATTTATCATACAACAAAGACCTAACAATGGTATAATTGCATAATACAATTTGAGCAAGATGTTGTGTTGTGTTTTTCTCTATGTTTTTGGGATACATGTACCTAGTACTCTTCAAGTTTATTTATCGTATCGTTGAGATACTAACGCAAAGAAACAATCATTTATGATAACGAAAATGGTTGAAACTGTGAATCTTTGAAATATCATATGTATTTTTACGCAGTTCTATGTCTTTTGCAAATGATAGATTGGATATGGCTTAGCACCAAAATTTTTAAAATTTTCATTAAAATTTTCGATCAAACCCTGAAAATACGTGCTCATACCTCGTTGTTTCCCTTTATTTTTTATATTTTTAAATATAAATTCTTTAGAATAGCGTTTTTTAATACAGAATAATCTAAAAACAATAGAAACAGTACCTATAATATATAAACTTTATCTTTATAATTTTGTCTTTGAGGTAATACAGCATATATTACGACCGGAAAGACAGACGGCGTCTCTTAAGAAACTAGTGTTCAAACTTTCTGTCTAGTCAGACTGGTCTAGTCTAGATTTATCGTGCCTTCTATGCGCTGTTTCGATGGTTACGTGTGCGACATAGGAACGCATCGAATACTTGACATTATGATATACTTCGTCAGAAACTTCTTCCACCCACGTATGAGTAACGAAACAGCATAACAACAATATTGTGGGCGGTTTATGTTCCTAAAATAATTAGACGTTAAAAATTAACTTAGGATAACTAATTCTAAAACTTTCCCAAAAGGTGAAGAATAGTCTGACTGGGATATGTTAGTGAAAAAATAAATAGTTTACCACAAGAAAAATGGTACAAGTAACTTTAATAGCTTACGTCACAGTTGTCAGGTAAGGCCTCGAATATTTGAAATCACTCTTTGACTAAAACTGATCTGACAGCCCAATTTTTTTGTGTCAAAAAGTGATCGTATTTGTTTCACTAAAACAGGATCTAGTTGCCGCTGTTTGTTTTATTGTCGTACATGTTTATGTATGTATTATATAGTTAGGTTTATAGAAAGTTAGCACTAGTTTAACGTGCAAAAGCCGTGGCCGCGGGCAGACTCAATAAATAATTCTGACCTGTACCCCAAGTACACTGAAAAAAATAGTTTAACTGAACAGTTTAGCTACTTCAATATTTACTAAATAATAGTAAGTAGTGCTGGGCGCCACCACCGTATATGTATATATCGTATACGATCGGTGGTGCTCGGCTATTGCGTCTCTACGATGCGTATGTGCACAAACTCGTACTTGGGGTACTGCATATTGCAACTTAGCGGGAATAATAAAAATAAGGTACGCGACAAATTCGCGTATAATATATTCCTTTACTATGAGTTCTGATCGCGAAGGTTTAAAAAATCGTGTTTCTTGGAGTATAAAAAACCCGTGCTAAAACATTCAGTGCTAGTAAAGTTTGTATGCGGAAGTGTTGCACCAGATTTAAGTAAAAGTTGGCTCTCGATTAGGCTGAGAGAGTACGTAATTAGTATACTTTGTATGGGAGGTCTCATAATTGAATTGATTTTTGATTGGCTTATCATAGTTGCCAAAGTAATTCGTTAGCATTTGTTTTATGAACGTTCTTATGAATTATTGATTACTTATCTCATTATTTATTCGCTAATTGATTAATCATGATGTAAAAGTTGAAAGTAAAATTACAAAGTTTAGCCAATAAGTAGTTGTTTAAGCTAAGAAATTAAATTTTACTATCCTGCTATGTTCATTGAGACTCCTTTTATTTGTAACTTTTTATTATGATTGATAACTTTGCAACATTTCAACAGCTTACCTACTTGGAAAACAATGAATTTCTCCCAAAGTGTGCGTCATAATCAAGTTTATTGAAATCAGAATAAATTAATGAACCGACATTAATTCCAGCTTTCGAATTTTTGATGCCTCACCCCAACGGCTGTCGTATGTCAAACTTTGGGTATACTAGGCTTCCCTGTTCCAATGTTCAGGGAGTTTTAAAATAATTGCCGCGGTAACCCGAAACTGTTTTATATATTTAACGCGCGGCTCGCGGCCGATAATTTTGATACTCGTTCACCGTCTGCCGGCTAACGTGCCAGAGTGCTTAGTCCGAGGCATTGCATTTTAAAACTCCCTACTCTCGAGTCGAGAGTCGTCTCTCGGATATCCTCTTATTTTTGTATGGATATCCGAGAGATGACTCTCGGCTCGAGAGTAGGGAGTTTCAAAATGCAACCTCGGACTAAGCACTCTGTTATGATTTATAATCCGGCCCCCGATGCGTCCCATTCTGAGGGACAGTGCCCTTAAATAAATTTGAATTTTGAATTGGAAGCAACTTTTTAAGCCCGGTTTTATGCGCCGGTATTCGCGGGAGCATTCCAATCAACTATTTACGTTTTTGAATATATTTAATGTCCTTAAATAATCTTTTCACCCATTTTATCCAATGGAGATGTTATTACAAAAGCTTTACCTACAGGTAATAGAAAAGTTTATTTTTACTTTTATTACTCGAAAATTGTATATCTACTATTTTACTGAATTTATAATCAATTACATTATATCAATTTAATTACTAGTTTTAATAAACACCAGCTTTTAAATTACAATTTAAATTACATAAAAATTGGTATTGAACGGAAATGTCATACAATGAATAAAAAAACAGGCATGTATTGAGTAATAAAATTGTTTGAATACTATTTTGTTAGTTTTTGGGATCCAAACACGACCTCAAATGTTGGTATGTTGATTGAGCAGCTCAGCCAGCTTAAGTCGCTAGAACAAGTTATTTAATTAAGAAGATTATCTTATAAGATCCATAAGGCACACGTGGATAAGCCGCCAGTGACAAACTGCCTATGACGTTATACAGTAAACGCTTACAGCCACCTAATTACGGCAGTCACGCTTCAACTAAGAAAATCTTTTGTGCTCTTTTCCCGAGCTTGAAATGGTACAAAACGAATATTTTTTTTTCACCGAAATGACTTTAGTGTCACGGCTCTGACCGGTGACGGTGACGGCTAATGAGAAAGCTTTGTGATCGCTGAGCCAGCCGGCGCTGTGTCCAATTGTGAGGTTCTGGTGTATAAGGGTTGCACGTTTGTACCTCGAACTCTGATTACTCATGATAAAATCATGTTAGTTAATCAAGTTTTTAAGAACTGCATTTGACACATGATTCGTGGGAATTAATGCCACTGCGTCACAGAATGATGGAGTGCAAATGATCGTGCTCAATGGACGTGATCAATGAGACAATACAGAAGTTACAGCTTAACATCAAACAAGCCAATTTTATTACTAACTCTCATAAAAACATGGATGTCTTGATCTAGGGAGAGATCGGGCAAGTTTTTTTGTAAGTATCGGTGTCCGGTCTGCAAGCAGTGAAGTCGACGCAACGACCTTTGTTACCCATGACAAATCTCTTTTAGAAATCAGATCCTCCCTTTCTTGTGACCGATATTTTAAACATGAACCAACTCGATCTTTTATAATGTTTTGCTTTAATTGTGTTTTACTGGTCTCGAGTTTGTAAGTTCGAGTTAGCGATTTTCTTGAATATCTTATGCAAGTACGAAACCAAGTATTTTAATCAAATTATCGTATAACATGAACACGTGTTGTATTAATGCGATATTGGGTGATAAAATTACTATAAATAAATCAACAGTTACGATCGCTTAACTATTGTTAGAGTCCGTTAACTGTTCCGGGCTGGTCGTATCCATCAAAGGAAATTCTATGAAATTGGCCATTGTGTCGGCCGGGGCCATAACTCGAACAAGCTTAGAAGGATTGCTCCTTAACCCTACGCTCGTGATGTCGCCTCGACCTCGGGCGAATCTATTTTGCCCATCATAATCGCTGCTTTCAATTTACGGTGGCTATTCTATCGAGTGATGTATGACGCTGTTTCGATGTCCTATGAAATTGTTCAACAAACTGCGCGCTATGCTAGTCAAAGAGCAATGCAACATAGAAAGCTTTCATAAACAAGAGCTTTATTTAGAAAATTTTAAAACCTATTTTAAAAATACATTAGTTTCTGTTTATGTATTCATTCGACGGGTTTACTAAACGTTTTGTATTGTGTGACAAAGATATTGCGCTACAGGTTATATTTACCCACTACACGGGCTATATTTATTCTTTATTCGTTTACACAATTAATATAAAGGCTTACTCGTATAGAAATCACATTAAATAAACTCAGAAGCATTCCGATACACACGGGAAGTATGGAAACCTTATCAATAAGGCGACGGGGAGTCCGATCATATCGCTCGTTGGCTGCGAGAATATCTACACAGAGCTACGAACTTTTAAACATTACATTGTGTCGAAATCGTGACTCAAAAATATTATATTGACCATTTATATCGGTATCTGTTTATATCACGGTAATAGGCGCTTCACTATATTTATGTTTCATCTTTTGTTGTTATTTGTGTCCGAATAAAAATATAACACTTCGATTTATCGGACTATTAATAGTTAACCATAAACAGCGACATAAGTTTAGCTCGTTATATAGGAGCCTGTTTAAGGAATAATGTAATAAGTTATTATTATTTTCAAGCGCATATTTTATTGTTATGTCTAAGCGAGTTATCTTAAAAAATATAGCATCCTGACGATAGGAACATTAAAATACTTTAATGTTCCTATCTTTGACTTTAGAAAGAGTTGTATTTATGGTAAGCTCTGAAAATATTAATTCAAAAGAAATCTATGTTCCGTCGTGGAAATAAATCTTGAACAAAGATGGCGTCCGGGAAACGGTTATTAGTAATAATAGGGCCACTGCGCAGGGCCTTGTTATTCGTTTTAGGTTTGTTTCTATCGCTATTGATCTAGGTAGGTATGCTGTGCGGTAGACATAGATTTCAGCACATTGATTTTAGTTATACATAGCTCCTCGAACACTTTTTTAAAACTGCAATGTACGAGTTAGACGTTCTCACTATTTCGCATAAACTTAATATTTTTAAGTGGCTTTTAGCGTCGATCATAAATGATTACTAATCTTATGAGCTGAGTTTTTTATATTTTAGTTCACATGATGGTTTTGTTTGACAGAAAAAAAAGTATTAAAAGGAATGTGTGATAGAATACTTTTTAAACGCTTTCATGTATTTTGAAATGATTTTTCTCTCGTAAGTCACATTTTACCTTAAATAAGAAGCATGTAAAGGTCGCGTAGTTTCTTCTCTACACCATCATTGCATTCGAATAATAATGCAGTTTCAGTTTACAGGTTATGAACGGTAAAACACGTCTATTTGTGTGGTCTTAATACGTTGGTTAATTGCTATTTAAAACACTAGATTATTACCAGTTACTATTTGTGCAAATACCGTTTTCTGAGTGCCAATGAAAGATCCATTGTGTAGAATGGTGTTGATAACTTCGAGTAAATAGAACGGGTTTGAAAAAGATGCAGGTTTTACAAGAAAGACTTCGTGAAAGCAATTAATTCTAACAGTATTTCAAGATATTAAAGTTTACAAACGTTTAAAATTATATGAAAGATAAAATGTGATGAAAGATGATATTTTCTTTACAATTACGAGTTTTTTACTCACAGTTCAAATCAGTAGATATCGTGCCTATAAAGTTCTATATGTTATTTATTACAACATATAAAATACATAAGAAACAGTTGAGCTACCTACAGACCGTTGCAAACGATCTATAGATAGTTCGAATCGAACCCACGACCCACAGCATGAAAGGCAGAGCCACCAACTGAGCTGTGACACCTGTCAAAACTAAATTCATTATTGACAAAGTTGACATTAATAAGTGACCCTGACATATTATTACCTATTACAGCAAACTGGTAAACAGTGTAAATGCATTACTTGTAAAACAAATGCACTTTACCGTTTCACCGAGAACAATTTTAACAATACGAGCGCCATAACAGCACTGTGTATTATCTAGACAGATGGACAGAAGTGTGTCGGTAGTAAATAGCTTTTCGTGATAGCGGAGCGGTCTGCGTGTGAACTCTGCCACTAGCTAGTGCTGAGCTCTTCTCGAACTAATATTCACAAATATTCAATATTCTCTTGAGACTCTAGATCCATGAGTAGGTAGGTACTGAGGCCCTCTGTGCTTTCAAAACTCTTTCAGTAGCTCTACCATGCGTTTTTACAATCTATTCTCGCTAGCGTCTGTAGTTAAAAAAATGTATGAAGATTTGTACAGCGCCTCTAGCGGATAGTTGGGTACTAAAATTCGTAATACTAATATTTACGTAACTACTGTAGTAAAGTCAGGCGATTTTACTGTGACAACTCATGGTAGAGGTATGTACCTCTATAGGCGCTGTACAAATCTTCATACATTTTTTTAACTACAGACGCTAGCAAGTATATATTGTAAAAACTCATGGTAGAGCTACAGGGGTGTCAAGTCGCAGCGCGTGACTTGAGGGCTAGTGAGTATCTGTTCCAACGTATTCACAAATTATATTCAAGAATCTTTTGGGGTCGCGACTCTAGGTCTGTGGGGTACCAGGACTTCCGGGTTTTCAAAACTCTTTAGGACGTCTAGTCGTCTAGTGACCATCACCGGGAATGCTAGAACAATGCTGCCACCAACCCAAAGTCCTTCTTCGCTACTTTAAGGAGTTCGGCTGGCTGGGGTGAGGTTAGCAGGGGGACAATGCATAATACACCCCATTGCGGGACGTCAGTGCAGATCTTATTCCCCCAATTAGAATTAGAATTTAGTCGTCTAGTGGTGTGTATCTAGTCCAGCGTATCAGCATTGCTATTCAGCGCGGCAATGTAGCCATCTTGGGAACGCTTCCGATTGGTAGCTACTGATTTGGATCAGTTGAGCTATCTATAGATCTTTTGCAACGGTCTGCAGATAGCTCAAACATTTTTATATTATAAATATGTGGATACATTTTGTAAATACTGTAATAATAGTTTGTAAAAAAAAGCATACTTTAAATATTATAAACATTTGTTTACTATTTCTTAAATTTTTTACACTGCTACAAATTTTTTGCTCACGTATTTTTTTATAATTATCAATGCATAATTTTTTATCAATCTGCGCCAATCTGCGCATATTATGCTTGTAGCTTCAATATTGGCATATAATATCCCACCTAGGTTTGGAAGACTCATCACTAGTACCTACAAACTCGGCTCTTCCTATCTCTTTATGGGATAAGCGCTAGAGATTATAATACTTATTTTTGATTCAAAACTCCAACTTTGAAATAATATTTTAACTTCGGATAAAACTTAAAAGCGAACTCTGATTTTTTCAACTCCTGCGGTATTATAATCCCGATTTTTTTTATTTATAACTTTATCAGTTCATTTATTTACAATAATACAAATAAAACAACTGAATATATAAGATGGTGGGACTGTACCACATTATCGATACAGAAATGGCCACAAAGAAATTAATCTATATATAAAATTATTATCTATGACTCACTCCTCCTCTAAAACTTGTCTATGCCCTGCAGGCTATACCTAATGTGAACTGTCCGTACAGTGGTGCCTCTAGGCGAAACTTAAAAATTAATCACGCTTTATTAGAAGATTCTTTTAGTGTAACAAGAAAATATTATTCGCAATCATTGTGTTGAGAATAAAGTAGTTATATTTTTTCTATATTCAAAACAGAAGATGAAAAAGATTTTTAATCGCAAAAATTTGTAAATTAACATTGTAAATTAATTTGGAAAGTAATTGTAGGTAGGTACTGATAGTTTAATTGAAATCGTCAATTAACTATAACAGCTCATATTTCTTATATATTTCATATGCCTATGTACATTATTATACCTACTGTAATAATTGTAAGTTTGTTTGTGAATAAAGTATTACATTGTACTGTGGAAACACAATATTTATAATATAAAATGTTGGCAACATTTTCTTTGATTAAAGGCTTGTAAGCAAGCGATTCTTTCAGATAGTCGGCATCTATCTCTAGCTGTAGATAAAAATTACGAGCCAATCACAAGATTGTAACATTGGATTAAGTATAAAATTTAATGGTCTAAACTTATATGGAAAACCATGAAACAGCAGAATGGAGTAGTCACGTTGATTGGATTACAATATTGCTGGTAACTCAGTCTTAGCAACTTTGTATAATATTAATTGAGACTTCAACTTAGCTTGATAAGTAATGTTTTTAGTATGTTGGAAAATCTACTACACTGTAGATGCTATTATTTTATTTTTTAATGCTCTAAATGTCAGTTAATCTAAGTTCTGTAACAACGCTACTGAAAAATAGTGAACGCAAACGACTCTCAATTATTGCCATTTTCAAAACTTCAAGATTAACCGAATAATTGGGAAAATAACAAATTTCAAACTAAAGTTTATCGATAACAAAATAGATTTAATGTAAACTAAAATATACTAAATAGTAAACAATATTTTTAGTTTCCGCTACCATGATTTGTGTCATGACTTTTTTATTGATTCGTCTGTATAATTAGTTTGTAGGTCACTTGATTTGATTTGTTCTCGCGAGTGGAAAGTTTGTTATATACGTAATAGCAAACATTTTGCACGATTTGTTGAATTGATTTTCCGTACGTCATAATTGTATACCCCATTAATGATCTTTTGTTTCAGACAAATGTTTTTTTAAGTATGTATGTTGTTACACAACGACAAAAGATAATGGTAAGGGTTTTTTATTTTTTATGCTTTTTTGTAAATGTTTTGAAAATTACTGTTAGATCAAAGTGACTTTGAAAATTGAAAAAATTATTATTTTATAAATCACTTAGTTAATTTGTAGTCTGTAGTAGCTAGGAGCAACTTCCCCCATTCACATGAAATCTAAAAAGGGCTTACAATGTTTCCCCTATCTCGTAGTATGATTATAAATATAAAATTGCTGACCGCAGGCCTTGTTGCACTTTTATTTTATTTTTACATCATGAACTTTTTATTTTTAACGCCATGACAGCACCATTGCGTGCGCGTATTGGGAACATTGAAAGAATCCATAAATTGCACCGCAGCATGTAAAAACACGCTTTGATATAATAATTCAGATTTAATAACCGAAACTTTCCAATTGATTTTTAACACTACAATATACCTACTTTTACATGTATCACGTACCTACCTACTATGTTATTATGTTGTCTTGTCACGGACTTAACTGTAGCTTTGACCTGATTTTTGCAGTTTATTAGAGTGCAAGGTACGACCCTAAGTTATACGGTAATTGATGAATGAGGAATTGAATTAGGTATAAATGACTTATTGATATTGATTAGCGGATCCATTAGACAACGTGAGGGTCCAACGCAAAGTAAGAGGGTAATTGCAAACAAATCTGTGTTACAAATCTTACATAACGCGTCAACGCCAATTTAGCGGCCTAACGTTGCAGCGTCACCGCATTGTAATTTACGCACCCGTATGTATTTTTTTTGTAACCAAAATTCTCTTTTTTATAATTTTACAACAATATTTCGAGTTTCTTAAAGACGCCTTTCAAATTGTAAAAACTTTTGATTCTTGAATACGAATTTGAATAAAACTCTTATTAGCGTTATACTCTTTTACAATTTTTACTCCATATTCAATAAACCATTGGGATTTGTCACCGAAACACATCCGTCGGTTAACAAGTTTGTAAACATAAATGTTACTCGACTCGATTAGAAAGTCACTTATCTGTGATCGAGATGAAGATATCGTGCGACTTCGTATTTCTACTCAATTATATTAGTTCAACGAAGAGAATCAACAAAAACTTTGGCATTTGGATGCTATTGGAGATTTTCTCGCTTTCATTATCGTCACGCTTATTTTTTATGTTATTTATGTAAATACCATATTATTATGCTTTCTAGTTATATTTTAACTGAAATTCTTCATTATTACTTCTTTAAGGTTAATTAATATTTACACATAAAAATATTCCACATAATGCTGTGTGCGTTTGCACTTTGCAGTAAAATACATCCTGTGACTCATTAAATGTGATTAATTAAAAAAATATATATGAATATTTTAATAAAAATATTCTAAAATGCTAAAAATAATGGCATTCATCATTACCATGTAAAACAGGTCTACAATATATGTATAACTATTTTTAATTTATTAAAGATACCTCTGTAATATATAACTATTTTTAATAACTCAAACTAACTAAAGATGTTTTAAATACTTCTTATAATATTCTGAAAAGTTTTTTTTATGGTGCGCAGAATATGCAGATGAGTCATTTATATACAGACATCCAGTAACTTGGCAAGGAACCTGTTTGATAGGTGCTGTACACAGCGTGACTGGATAAACTAAGGCGATTTCACATCTCTATTCAGTCTAATGAATTTCACTTCTGCGGATGCATTTCTGTCGTAGCTGAGTACTTATTTATAAATAAATAGATAATCCAAAAAACTAATTATATTATGTAGGTTTTTTTAATTATAGTTCTTGTAAGGCAAGATAGAAGAGTTGGATTATTGTCTAGTATAATACTATGCTTCGGTTGCAGCTATAACAGAATAGTTTTTTTATATCAGGCTGTCAGTGTTTAAACCCGACTTACAAGCTATTTACAACAGTACTGTATTTCAATCAAATTACAGTTATGTATGATTGAAATAAGAACAATAATATTTTTTTCTATTTTCTCCGATCTTATAGTATTTACTACAGAAATTCGATCTCTCTTTGAATCATAGTTAATAAATAAATTAAACTTTCCCTTGCATCATAAAAAGATGAAGTAGTGCATACTCGCATTAGAGATGGACAAGACACTGCATGCGCACTAGTACTAGATCTTACCACAACCTACTGTCGACTAAACCTTAAGATTTACATTTTTAAAACGCATTTATAACTAACCATTTGAATTTGAATTAAAAATAAATTTATGTATATACCACTTTTTACCTAATGATATACGGACATAAAAAGACTGGGTAATTTTTAACAAAAGAAAAAATTGGTGCTCTACATCACTCTATATTATAATCATACTTACTCATATCAGTCTTTAACAACATGTAAAACTGTCACTTTTAAATATAGCGCCAAACTGAACATTTTTCATCGTATCCATTTCCAATAGAACATTTCCATATCGTATTTGTTTCCATCGCTTCAGTGGATAGCAGCCCTGAGCACTGAGTAATTAAGTTGACTCTTGATTTGTGGCGTTATCACGCTGTCAGCCATTGGTGGATTTATAACGCTTTTAAACCATTCTAAACCGTACCATGTACTCAAGCTCTTTAAGTCTTAACAACCACATGTTGTTAGTCGTAGGTCTTCAAGCATTGTCGTTCATGGTAATTTGGAGACTGAAGCCTGTTTACTAACGGTTATATCAAGACAGGAGAGAAAATTTTATAACTATTGTTTATGCTATAAGTCTTTTGTTTGTTGGTTTGCTTACAATAATTTGTTTTTTATTCTATTTAAACATAATCTACTTCCTGATTTTTAAGTGGAGGTAGCATAACACGACAACGTCACGAGTATTTTGTTTTATTTGTCTATAAATAAATTACGCAAAATATTTTATAATGTTATGAAAATAACTAATAATTGATTCCACTTCTCTGTCTGGTTTAGTTCATTTACAGAGGACTAGATATTGAATAGTTTTGTGTTACCAAAATATTTTCAACACGTTTTCAACTTTGTTGTTTCTGCTTCTTACAAATAACAAGCTCAGATGATATCTGGTGAGATTCCAGGTAGCTTGTGTGAGTCTGAATGCCTAACGGACGCGTCCAAACCTAGACTTGGTGTGCCATGCTGACGGCCAAGACTGTCCTGTCACTCAATCTAACCAGCAGATTATACTTCTACAAATAACTGTACGGTCTAAGACAGCCAACAAATTTCACACCAACAGTGTCAGGTTTCTAAGGGATGGTAATATGTACAAATAGATAAGAAAAAACCTAGGCAATAAAATATCAAAAATAAACTATCCTGCGTATTAAAAATTACACGTTGGACCGTGGTTAGTGAATTTATGTGAATCGTTGTACCCAATAAAGTAAGCGGTGTCTCGTAAATCTATGGGACGGTCACAGAGACGCCTACGAAGAGCCTCGACTCCTCCGTTAGACGGAGCGCATCAATCTAGGCTCTAACAAAACATGCTTGTGCATTATATAGATGAGTTGAGTAATGTTACAGACTAACACTTCAAATACCTATAGAATTCACTGAAATGTCCATTGATATATATTTTATGATTGAACCTGCGAAAGGAGACCGGCTCACGATCGGTGAGAGTCCTACACCCAAAACTTGAAATAGAACATGCGCACAGACGAGCATAGATATTTTTATATGTAAACCCATAAAAAAAGAAAACACTAGCGAAAGAAATAAAAGAAGAAGTTCTTAAATGCGTTGAAGTTTATTGATTAAGCAATAAAGTAAATGATATACGTTATGAAAAGCAGCAGTTAGAACGAAAATGAAAGAAGATAATTCACTTGCAAATATTTATTTTTACTATTAATATTGCAGAAGAAATGCAGGAGTAGAACTCGAGAGTGCAATAGAATCTTACACCGTGAACTGTCGCAACGCTATTTGTTTCCGACAAAACGGTGTCGTCTTACAAAGACATATCATTTATACAGTATTGGATTAGCACGTGTAACCTTAACTGCCGGGTTGAATAGTACAAATAGTTCTCACCGCGAATCTATTCCGACCTATGATATCGTGGGTTCGATCCCCACCGCGAGCAAATATTTGTGTGATGTACATAAATTTATGTTCCATGTTTCGTTGTTACTATGTGTTCTATGTATGTATTTACAAAAAAGAAGTGTATAAAACTAACCCCGTATCTTATAAAAGTTAGCGTTGACTATATGTCACCATTAAGTATGGTAATCAATACATCAAGTTTGCGCTTTTTATAAAATAGACCGTAAGTATTCTATCAGCATGCTATGTATAGCATGATGTCAGTATAAGTCCGTGAGTATTTATTTATCCTAAACAAAACACAAAAACCTAGAAAGCTTTCAGCAATTGAGCATGAACTTTGACTAGTATTTGTTTATATAAGACTGTAAAAGCGATCTTGCTTCGTTTATGATCACTAGTTGTCTAGATGCTGGTATGTCGACCTAGAACCAGACGGTGTCGGGTAGCAATGGGTTCACACGGGTCAGGCAAATAGGACTATAATGAAATTTGATATTACTACACTAATATTTATGATTTTGCAATCATATTAAATTAAAGTCGTGGCAGATTATTTGTTGGTTAACAACTATTAGGACGTGTAAATATAAATGCTGTTTATACTATTAAAATAACCTTTAATGGTGCTATTTGTGACTTATGAATTAAAACTCTACCGAGACAGTAAATAAAATAAAGAAGAAAGAATAAAATAATTGATAATTACACACAAACAAACTTACGACTATACAGTATTTACAAAATGTACATTGGCATATAAAATACATAAGAAACAGTTGTAATTACTTAGATAGCATTAGTGTTCTTGAATTTTCGGGAAAAACTTTTCGACTTATATAATTGTGTTTTAAACTTCACATAACGTGCTTTTCAATTAAAATTATAATTTTAATTTAATGTATCAAAGTGTGCACTATTTTAACTGTCCTATTTTGTAATGAATGCTGTCCGGTTCAATGTATTTAACAGCTATTAACCAACTTAAGCCATTGTGTTTCGAATCCAAGTACCAAGAAGTAGAACGCGTTATATAGTAAACATTACCTATTGCTAGGACTAGCGAGACTAGACTTAGTATTACCACACAAACCTTATTGAAAGTGTTGTATTTGAATACCTACTACAATTCGTTACTATGACCAAACTACACAAAATTGAAAATAACGTGATTGAAATGGAAAAACTAAAAACTAAGAAGTTTAGTTAGATTCGTTTCTTAATTTCTAAGAAAATTAGTGACTTGTTCTTCTTGTTTTTCTTTTTTTGATATGATTTCTGCTTGTCAATACGACAGGCAATTCAAAAACACACGGACATAAACTCACTGTTATAATTTTATAATTTTCATAAGACTATATTTATGGCAAAAATACAAATATAAAAAAAGCGGATGAAATAGTTGAAAACTAAATCAAAAGTGACATAGCGTTACGTTTTGCTTATTTTATTTATTTATTTATTAATTAAAATGGAGATATTCAATAAAAGCATCTATACATAAGCAGTGTCCTTGTATGATTTACACTATGGAAAAAGATAGCAATTTTTAAATGAATTTATTACATTCATTTAATTTTCATAAGTATGGTTATAAATGTTATCAAGTGGCTATTTAGCAAATGAATGAGTTTATTGAATGATTGAATGTGTGCATTAAATCTTTTACAATAGTGTAGATTTCTTTCTAATCAACCTTTCGGTCGTGTGGGCTTATATTAAGTGAGATTTATTAATGATTTGATCAATGGTTTTTTACGCTGTGTCATAGATCAACACAAGTAAGTATATTTCTTTATGTGATTATGTGAGACTTCTAACTGCAATTGTATTTTGTGACTTTCTTGTTGTAATATGGCAATTATTTAAATTAATAACTACTACCACGCTTAAACTTTACTCCCTTATAAATACATTTTAAGAGTAGATAAATTCTGAAATGTAGATGGATTAAGATATTAAAAAAAAAAAATTAACTATTTTTTTCAAACCCCTAAAACGTAAATCAATCTGGGAAGTTAATTTTTATTTCTAATGATTTAATTCAAAAGACAACAAATTATTGCCCAAATAAGATGATTTGTATGCCTCTCGACGTATTCTCATTTTAGACTAATGCTATACTGCTAAGTATATAAATACTACAATTTAGAAAAACTATTCTTTAGACATTTTAACCAACTATAAGATAGTGACACCAACTGATCGTCATGATACGATAGTGCGCGTACAGTATTGCATGTTCGACTCGCGATCTTTGCTTGTTTTTTTAAACCTTGGTAACTACTGTCTGGTTATAATTGTACCCTATAAAGTGCTATATCGCCATCACTGTACATAAATTACTCTGAATCATCGGACACGTTGTTAATTAATTATCAAAAGTTCAAAGCTTCAATAATAAACAGTTATTCAACATAACAGTGAAGCACCGCTGTTATGTGCAAATGATTTTTTAACAGGTCACTAGCTCTTATGTTTGGTAAAGAATACGAATGTGAAGAATGATTTTATGTGCTTTGTTCAAAGAGCTCTTTTTAAATAGAGCTTCGTCGATGAATAGTTTTATGTGCTCGCAAAAACTCAAAGCCGTACAGAGTTTTATGACTGTCTTTTGTTTTTGCATGTAACTATTATAGCTATTATTATAGCAAATATGTAGCATCAAAAAACGAGGTGCAAGAACAAATAATTCGTAACAAAGACAGGGAATATAACACCATAAACTAACCAATAGAATTTATTGTTACATGAATGGCGTTAGACTGCGCGTGCGTGCAACTCGCAAAGGCAAATCCATCCCACACAATATCTATCCAATAAATATCCAAAAAGCTTGTTCTGCAAGCATTCCTCGTCCATTGTGTACCTTACAGATATATCTTGCGTAAGAAGCTTGCGATTGTTGCGAGCTTTCGCTTCTACCCACGCTGCTAAACGCTCGTCACCATTGATTGACGAAGTATCCATTACCGTATTGAAACGGACTTTTATCTGAATCGATGGGACGTGAGAAGGAATGGACGCGTGATTCTTTCCTTAGTTGCATTCGTCGCAGGCTCGCAGGCAACGGTTTGTTGGCCGCGGTGACCGGTTGCCTAATGCATCGGTTGACAAATCGCTCAATTGTCCCGGCTCGGTGGCTGTCGGGTCCCGACTAGTTGGGTGGCGGGTTGCGCAACCAGTGCCCACTTCTGACCATTTGATGAATGCCGGAAGACGTCCAACTTTACTGTGCTTTATTGCGATTGGATGGTGGTAAATGGGGAGCTGCGACTGTGAAAATATTTCATTATATTGAAAATTGAATTGGCTTTCAATTCATAGCGGCATGGTAATTTTCGTGAGAGTTTTTCTACTGTTATTATTTATTGTTTGAATAAGCTTAAGAAAGTTATGCTAACAAGATTTGTAGATTTATAGAAATAGGAACAAACGTTTTGTAATTAAAAGTTTATAAAACTGTTGCATAAAGGTATATTTAAGGTCGATGAACTTTAAAGTATTTATTAAATATTTTTTAAGGCAGACCACACAAGAGACTATTTATCACTTTATAATATGTAACAGTACAATCGACCACATCTTAGGCAAAGATCACGCAACTGTGAAAGAGCTAACTGTTCTTAGGCAGAAAGGTCAGAGCGTCGTGGCTTCCACTACGCAGGACCAATTCAATGCATTTAGTTCAGTATTTCCATACAATAATACATTGTTGTATGGCTAATTGAAATCAGCCATGTGCCATTTAGATCGTCTGCGGACATGCCTGCTTAATTAACTTATGAATGGGATTTATAAGCCGCGCTACGACATGAGGTCATAGATGTGGTCTTGCTAATTATATATTACTGTTGAATATCTGTTCGTTTATAAAACCCTTCATTTCAAAATGGTGACAAAATATTATAAAATATGTAGTTACTTAGTGAACATTTACTAAGGGTTTCTGGATTTAATAAGCTAGAATCTATTATCTTCACGAAATGAACAGTGTAAAACACAAAGAAATCTTAGAATCTCTGTCTGAATGTGCGGCGGAGGCAGAGGCAGCTGGCCAGACGGTACTACAGAACTGAGGTAGGTGCATAGCTAGGCAACACTCCGCGAAATATTTCCCGCGATACATCGGCACGAGTGCGATGCGGCGATATCTGCGCGCGCCAGTTCGAATCGTCTATCGAGTCTATGATCGGCTCCGACGAGGGGTCACGCGCGTTAAACGTAAATCAACATATCTCTCGACGGGAGATCTAGCCGAGCATGCGCCCGACCAACAAAAACTCAATTTTATAGCCGTAACACTACACCCGGGAAAAAAGTAAATAAATTGAACGGGAACGAGCGAACGTCCGAGCTTACGGCGATCTACAACGTCCACTTAAACGGCTTGTCGAAGGAGTAACTACTTATCTAGTGTAAAATGTGGCCCACCTTAATCCACCTTTATCGGAACTTGATTCTTTATTAGGCCACGATGGGGACATGTGGCGCTTTCTTCTCTCCATCATATCCGAAGCAGGAAGTAAACGCGCAGTGTCCACTCATACCTTTACTGTGTGCAATGATTGTAATTGAACTAGCTATTAGGAAATTCAGCTTCGGTATTTATTTCTATAAAACAAGCAATAAGCAACATCAATATACGCAATCATTACGATAGCCATCTCTACACGTGAATTTATGATAAATTAAAGCACATGTAATTAAATCTTGCCATACTAAATTAATAAACTAGTTTGCTGGTCCTGTAGCTGAGTTTACAATAATGCTGTTATTTAGAAACATTGCCGGTTAATTTTATTAAGTTCTAAATGAAGTGGCGTATTTGCTGCAGAAATATAGTCTTTATTGCTGTAGAGTTAAAGTCCTCGTAGAGGATGAAGGATTCTTCAGCGTACCGAGCAACTGTCGTCCAGCTAAGCCTGGACGAGATTCGATCTGTATCTTAGCAATTGATTCTTATCGAGACAGTTTTACGCGTCGTGCCACGGTCTTACTCCGACGGATTCAATGTGACTTTATTTCCCTTTTTGATTTGTAAAAGTACCTATTACTAATGGGTTACTGTTACTGTACATCATAAAATGCTATCAATGCATTCGTAAGATGCGATAATGTTGCTTAATAATGTTTATTTATTAAAATTTAGTTTATTTTATTAAGTTAGTTTTAAAAACAATTTCACTATGTAATCCACGTAGGGTTATAGAAAATAATGTATATTAAAAATATTTGTTTACAGTCGGTTTAGTTTAGCTTTTGTATGGGTTTTTCACACAAGTTTTGATATCTAAAGTATAAACATTAAAACATTTAAATACGAATGTATCGGTTTTTTACTACTAGCAATACAAAAACAACAAATTAAATTTCCAACCCAGTCCACTATTGCTTCGAGCTATTGCAATTTAAATGACAAAATTATTAACGAAACACTTGTAAATTCAAATGAGATTTTTATCGGAGATAAACTGATACTCATCGCATTTCCGTTACTGTACAGTGTTACTTCGAGCTCAGACTAATTCGTGCATTGCCACCAAAATATTTACTGCGATGCTTTATGAATAATTCAAATATGAAATACCTTATACGCTATGTGACAGCTACCACGCCAGACTGTTTCAAAACTTAGTTCAGAAGCTAAAAATACGATCGAATTGAGCTAAACTCTACAAAAAATGCCGTAAATTCGTGTTGAAGTCTCACAAAGGCACAACTGAGCCATCTTTTCCTTATCACTTTGCATTTGTTTGCCGTTTCAACTAGATAAGAATTCCAACGTATCACTTTTGCACACTCCTAGTCTTTTTTCATTGAACAAACTTTAATTGCGCTCACTTCACTCACTTACAACGGAGAGATCGATAACAAAATCTATTTGAAACTCCAGATAGTTGCGAAGCGAGTTTAAAAGAAGTGAATCAGCAAAGTGTGCGCTAAAAGCATCTGTAGATAAGTACAGAATCTCTGGTAGGGACGAGTGATAGCACTAATGAACCCATGTCGCCGTCACACGAGTGGCACGGTTTGAACGATGGCGCGCCCATTAGAGGAAACTTCAAGGCCAGTCGAGGGCGGACAGCCAACAGTAATTATCTTAAACAAACCTAACCAAAAGGCGGATATATTGCAGCCGTACTTTATTACTCTTCCTCTAGCAACGGTACTCACAAAAAGATTCCAAGCTAGATGCAGTGTCATGCGATAGATATTCACAGAATTCTTTACGGATAGCATTAGGTGTTGTTAGTTATTGTCAATGATCTTTGTAAATGAGGTGTAATGTCTCTATGTAAATATTATTATTTTAGAGGGAAACCGTAATCGTTAAGTAGTGCTTATCTTACAGAGTAGATAGGCGGTTTCTTATGTATCGCTTAGTGGTTAGGTACTGATATATGTAAACAGTTGTCATGTCATAGATCGTATGCATGGAGATAACTCGGATTGCATCACGATAGGCCTCGCCCGACAGGAGAACCGCTATGTTGATGGATTGCTTTTATAGGAAGGGCCATGCTTGGTAGTAATTGTATAGCAAATTAAGATTAATTAATTGCACTAAATAGAAATTTTACTAATAGCATATAGCGAGGATCAAAATAGTACAACAGTTCATCAGTTCTTGCTGTAGAACGTTTTGGAAAATACAAAAGTAAATAACGTGAATAGAGTATACTTATACTTGGTATGATTTCTTTGCTCATCATATCAGCCTGTATATCCCAGGAATAACGTCTATGAGCCTCATCCGTCGACTGGTTTTCTGTGATCTTAACAATATTGTCAATGTGCCATCCTACACCAAGTGTGCCGGTTTCAGTAATATTTTAGAATAGATATTTAAGATTTATAAAGGTGCGTGTCACAGCACAGTCGTCTGTGATGCTACAAGGCTTTACAGTTACAAAAATTAGCTTTACAATGTCCGTCCTATGGGCAACTTGTACTGGCTAATCAAGTTCTCCAGATTACCATCGATTTCATTTATAATGATTGCTTGATAGCTATGTCTTAGAAGTGGGGCGCACGCGTCAGTTCGTTAAGCGCTTGGAGCTTATCCTACTTTTACCCACCCTGTACGTGACCAGCATAAATCGCTTTATTTTACTGCTTTTGAAACGTTTTGCAATAGAAATTGTATAAATCAATACTGAATTTAAAAAAAACCTATGATAATACCATAGAACGGTTGCTAATAGACGTAGTTTCTTTAAAATATAAAGCCACATGACAATACAGCATGATTCCATCTGTTTTTAAGAGAAAATGCAGTAACTTCTATTTTAGTTATTTCTATCTCTAATATCAAACACCGCAATGTTGGTATGTTTATGATGATGGTCTCAAACTACTTGAAGAACATTTACATTCAATCTGTGGCAAGCATGTCCTATTTTGCTCACCTTGTAGAAAGTAAGGATGCTGCTAACGATGTTTATGTAGCACGCATTATATTAAATGATGCTTAGATTCACCCACATTTCTTTTATATTTAAATGTAACACGAATCAATGTTAAAAACAGCTTTTAATATTGAAACTCTGAATCTAGTACAAATAGCGTTTATGCACTGTTTTTTTGCTTGAAGTGTCTTGAGCTGAGAAGTGTCGCCTATTTTATTGAATAAAAAGTAATTTTGCTGTAAAACAAATAGCAGCTTGACAAGTAATCATGGCTTCATACCGCGCAGTGACAAATTCCAAATCAGTATACATAAACAGAAAAACGTATTTTGTCCTCTCACACTTTTATTCAAACGTAATAATTTTAGGATTTATTCAAATATGTGCTAGCGTTCAGCGAGCGGTCCGTCCAATTAAATATCTTGCGACCCCCACCGCGACTTATGATATTTTTGTGGTTACCTATGTCATCTTTTAAAACGATTCTTAAATTATTTAGATTTGCGCTTTGGAAGTGTTTGAATAAAAACGTAGAGGTCAATAATTAAATGAACCATGGACGTGCACCGAAAGTGTGCAAGTTGCAAGATGCAAGTTGCTCTTGAAAAATGATTGAGCGATCCCTAATGAACTCGGCAGGCCCTTAGGTGGAATGTAAGGGCATGTTTTTAATAAAGCACAATGCTTAATGGTATTAAAAATCAATATAAAACTATTTTGTTTAGCAATAACTTTCAATAGAATAATTAGTATACTACAAGCTGGATGAAAAAAAACTTTGACTTCAAAAACAGACAGAGAAACTGAAGTTAATCTCTTAATTTTGCTATACTGAAGCAGTTTTATTAATGTTGCAATTTATCTACATTAAAAAAAATGTTGTGTGAAATGTCCATGAATAAATATTTATTGTAGTCTCAATTAGTAAAATTAAGCGAAGATTACAAATCCGTTTTGTTGCAAATTGTAAGCCGTTTTACTACTTTAAAATTGCAGTGAATAGAATTTTTGTACCATTGTGGTACTGTTGAAGAGAAAACTCAAGGAATTTTATGACGAAAAGTTTCAAAATCTCAGTAGGATTTGGGAATAATCCAATCAGAAAGTTCCCTTACTTTTGGCCTCCGAACGAGTGTGAATTATTTTCGCAGTGACGCCTCATCAATTTTTGGTTTACGTATTAACTTTTCGATTAAGTTTAGAGTAACGATAATGAAGCTCGGATATAATTGCGTGGAATTTATTAGGCAGTTCATATCATAATTTTGAATTTTGATATTTAGGTCTTTGCAAACGTCAAATGAAGGTTCGTTGTAATATTCTTTATTGGCATTTATATTACTAAAGACAGAAAGCGCATTATGAAAGAAAAGTTAGTTATTTAGTATAGGCTCTGAAAATTTATAATCTTAAGTCCATTTTCTATAAATATTTAAAATTCATAGACATTCTTAATTTCTTCTTTAATTATTTAAGATATGACAAAGATATGACAGATAAATAACTTTTAAAAATTAAACAATGAAGTCTCATGTTTTTAATCAAATGACAATGTTAACTTGTATCTTTAAAACCGTTGTTTAAAAACGGTACCTATAGGTGATGCGAGTAGTTCGTTAGCCCGATTTCGAACGGGAATCGAACCCGCGCCGCCGGCCCTCGTGCGCTGACAACGATCTCCCCATTGTGTGCTCTAGACCCAATTGATAACATGCTTTACTGTTAAAATAAGAATTTTAATGGAGCAAAACGTTTAATTTTTTTAATTAAAAATATTTATTGCATACATAACGCCATCTAGTTCCAAACAAAGCAACACATGCTAACTAAACTTATTATGTGACTATTTTAGTTATTACTAAGGTATCCTGGTATATGTTTTTAGTGTAAATAGTAGTAACACGATAATTTCGATAGATTGTATCAAAATATTGTGTAAATATCTAAAACGTAATCAACATTATACATCAAAACGTAATAAAAACGATAATTGGTTTATAATGTGTGAGTACTTGCTAATGATTACATTAATGAAATACCTAGTAGTCGACTAGCTAGCTATACATCTCAAACGAAGCTTTTTGAAACTTCGGCTATATTATCCAATCAACTTTCATTATGCAAAAAAAATGTCTGCGTTCTATCTATAATATGAAGAGCATAGAGTCTCTTCGTAGTATCTTTAAAAATGAGAATTTGTTAACTTTAACTAGCATTTATATATTGGAAATATGTTTATTTGTTAAGAAAAATTTTGAATATTTCTTTGAAACAAAATCTTTCAGGGCCGATTCCTTAAGAATAAAACACAAATATAATATATGTATACCTCAAATTAATAACACCATGTATAAAAAAAGTACATACATTTCAGCCATTAAAATATATAATAGCTTACCTACAGATATTAAACCTCTTCAAGGTAATATTTTCAAAAATCGTTTGAGAAAATGGTTAATCTGTAATGCTTTTTATTCAATTCAAGAATATTTTGAAAGATAAATACCGAATAAAGACTAAAATGTGTATAGCATGCTAAAGTTTACATTCCTGAAGTTAAGGACATATGTTGTGAGCTTCTTATCATTTATTGGGTATGGCTCTGTTCATTGCCCTCTTATTGTACGTCCGGATTGGACAAACTGTATAAACTTGTACCACTTATGATTAAGATCTTTTATGTACAACAGTTAAACAATAAAATATTTCTGATTTCTGATTTACGACAAGACTTTGACAAGATTTGCATAATGCATATTCTCCAATTACAAGTAATGCCTTGATTTCGTTCTAAAAAAACTCAATCAAATAAAATATTTGCTCTATCTGTTGTTGCTTTTTAAAGTTCCAAACTATTGCATACCGAAAGGTCTCTAGTATAGTGAGACTATTGATGCTATTAACACAAGTTTTTTTTTTAACTAACTGAACAGCTCCATAAAAGCTGGCGTCCTTGTCGTTTCGGTTTGCGAGAACGAGATAGCTACATTTTAAGTCTTGTCAAATACTTAAGTATAATTTAGGAGGAAAATATCGTTTCATTACTTACAAAATATGTGAAATTCGACGACAATTTAGGCATGGAATTGATCTTGCGCAGACTAGTACCTACAAGTAGATGTTTTTTATCAGCGATAACACACCTACGTCGTCCATCGTCCATTAGCGACTGTCCAAACATGATGTCGATGGCTTTTAGGTGTCTAATAATAAATTATTTATGTAAAATATAACTACTTATTATTAAGTTACTTGAGACTTGCGAAGCGAAGTTCAATAAACTCGAATCTCAGAGCTTTTGTGCCAAAGTTCGTAGGTCAAGTTGAAATGTAGAATTTAGTGAAAATCATATTCAAATGATGACTATTTGAATTATTATTAAATATGTATAGAATTAAGTGCCAAGTCACAATATTATTTATAGGAATGAGAATTAATAAACTTGAAAAAAGACTAATATTTTCTAAGTGAAGTAATTATTTTAGTAAAGTTTCGTTTACAATTTTAGATTTTCTATGAGAATAAACCTTCTTCAAAATTTTATTTTGAACTAGGCATGCATTTCTATGCTATCTATCTCAAATACAATCAAATCAAAAGTATCTAATAGTAATCTGTGGAATAAAAAAACTACATGTGATTGTCGTATAAAAGTTCATAATATTAAGATTTATTTAAAAAAATCGAGTTAAAAACACCAGAATCATGACAAATTACCTTTAAAGAATAGCCAGTGAATAAAATTTTGCGATTATCAGTGGCTCTTACTCAGTTTTACAGTGAACTGAACACTCCATTGTAAGAAATACCGATAAACTAAGCAGTTCCGTCACTAAGCCGCATGTTTCTATTGTACAAGCAGATCTAGCTAAACACGAGCTCAATAGCGAACACGGAAAAAGTCGTGACCGACTCTCAGGTCAGGCAGGAGGCTGCGGGCGTAAATAAGCCCCAATCTTAATTATCGCTCCATCGTTAGATGACCGACGGCCAAGAAGAAATCGGCCTAAGGCTATCCAGCAAGGGGAAACTTCCGTGACCGAATATCCTTTCAGTTGTAGTTCAGTTTTCGATGATTTTACTATAGTAACTCATCAGTATTCCGTGGCATTTTTGTGGACTGACGTGACTGAGCTGTTAGAAATGGCCTACCTGATTTGAGCATGGCCTACCTGATTTAAGCATGACCAACCAGATTTGAGCATGGCCTACCTGATTTCGTTGATTCTATCAAACGGTGTATCAATAAAAGACGAAGAAGAAAACTGAAATGTTATTTGCGCAAATAACATTTCAAATACAGTTCAGTGGTCTGGATACCACCCCAGTTGCAGTTGCGACATACATCGAACGTGCTTGTGAACGCTGCTAAACGAACATTTAGCACGTTTCTGAACGACCAATAAAAACTGATGCAAAACTGGTCATCGACCTTTCGCAGGTTATTAAAACAATGTCACTTTGCACCAACGGACAAGGAATCTTTTGTTTTTTCATCAAAAAATTGTTAAACATTTTTAAATAGTAGTTAGTACAAAGTAAATTTCACTCTACAATTATCATTCGTTTTGCCGCTCGACTATCATTATCGTTCGATCAGCCGACTATAAATTGCTAGAACCACCTGTACCATTCGCTGTTATAGAACATTTTGGCAGCTCACAGTATCATTCTTTTGTTGCTGCTATTATTCACCGCGATGACTAGTTACTTTTGCGTTTGTATAGATGAACGATAATGTTCGATGATCCGTTGGTCGGCAGAGATAGTATTGTGATTTGACGATCGCATTGTAACATGGAGTTATGTCGGAGGCGTGTGTCGAGTCGATATCAAAAGGATTAAATAAACAATTTGTGTCCAAAAATATGTTATGCTTTCATTTTGTTTCAGTTCGTTAATCGTTTGTTGCTTTGTGGTTGCCGCTCTCGGTCTGATTTCGATCCGCGAGCGACGTTGAAAAATTCAAAGCTCGTGATTTTCGTTCGTGTGCTTCATTTATTTGTCCAGGATCTGGGAATATTGTTTGCAACAAACCAGAGTGGTTGTTGTGAAACATTCTCTTCGCCATCTTAAATAAATATCAATTAAATTGAGTGCTTTCATTAATTTAATTTTTTTTATAGGTTATAGCGTGATTTTTATAGCGTGTTAAGTTACGATACTTTTAAAGATTTCAAAAATATTATGTGCGACGCGCGTTGTTATTACGAAATTATACTATCGATCGAGCAATAATACAGCATAGTGCCCCGCGGTGGCGAATTTAGGAGAAATTGAGGGTGCTTGCGTGCCTCCCGCGAGCAGGAGATCCTCACATGAATATAATAAATGTTATTTGCCGCAAGATCATAATATAGCACACGGTGATCGATCCAACACAATCAACATACTGAACGTTTGCAAAATTGTTTAAATTAAAGGTGTTTCAGGGTCCGTTATGTTTTAGTATCAATTTATTTCCACCGTATGTAAAAAGAACGGTTGAACTCACAGCCATTTTATTACTCACCTTACACGCATTTTTAATTTCCTTCTTTATTTTATTTGTCTATTAATCAGAGTAAACCTAAGGTACTTAAATGTTATCCTAAAGGTGTCGGTACTAGATACGAGATATCATGTTTTATAGTAACAGCAAGTGGCCAAGTCTTTAATATAAGTTTGATGATGGTGACGCGGCAGCGTTTACCGTAAACATAGGACCAAATATTGAACGGTGTGCTCAAGGCGATGCAAATTGCGTCGCCTCTTATCGGCGCACTTTATCCGGGGTAGGTAGGCACTTTTGAGCATATTTTACATAATATATCAGAATCTGCCGGGATGCGGCCGGTGTGGGCGGAGTCCATGCCCGCTTGCTAATGCACGGTCAACTGCATCGACTGTTCTTAGATAATTTGCTTGTGTCTAGACTAGGAACGTCTTTAGGTGCGGACTAGATTCATGTGCACGGTGGGAAATCTGCCTTTACATCCGTAACACGCACAAGATTCATTAAATGTTTTTTCTGAGTAACAGGAAGACTTATGCTCCAAATAAATATCAGTCTATAACAATGAAATAACTAAACTATAAGATACTTTTTGAAATAATATCCAGAAAATAAACAAACTTAACTAAACAAGCGGTGACAGTGAGACATAAACAGTTTGAAAGTATTAGATTTCAAGTTAGAACCATTTAAATCGACAGTAGTTTTAGTTCAATTCGCGTAGGTATAAAATAAATATGAGCAATAAAGATCGGAATCTTTAGTTGTGGCCACTAATCTCTGACACCAAAGCATAATTGTGGAGAGTCCCGGGGGTATAGCGGCGCGCTGTGGTCACGATGCACTCTAAACATAGACTGGAGCCCTAAACGATGCCACCATATCCGTTGGCAGACTTGGCAGGCTGCATCGGGTTTGCATGCTTTACCTCACAGTATCTATCATAACTTATACACGAACCTACTTATAAAACACGCCTTATATCTCCACTACATTATACACACAATATAGTATATGTAACTTTCTTAAAATAATTTCACACGACACATTTGCGTTTACCTTACCGACTTATCTTTATCTCACAATTCAATGTAGGAATGAAATGATAACAATTTTGTAACCAATTTAGACTGAGATAAGTGAACGGTAACCAGTTTTAACTTTCACACTATCCCGTGTACTAGGAGTTGTTTGAAACAGTTGACAGATAAGCAATAGCTCCATTTGAATAAACTCATCAAGACAAGTATTACTGAAGTTATCACTTACTACAAGCTTATTTTCTCACACAATAAATATAGTGATTACGAAATAAAGTTGGCTGGAAATTTGTGAAATAATAAATAAATATTCATGGCCGTATCAAACGCTATCTACCTTTGACCTAAGCAAAGGTTTGTACAATGGAAACTAGATTATCATCATCGTCTTCCTACCCTTGTCCCACATTATGTGGGGTCGGTACACATCTTTCTTCCACTCTCTATCAGAGGTCATCTCAATGCTCACTCCTTTCTTACACATGTCATCATTCACACAGTCCATACATCTTTCTCCCTCTACTTCGACATCCATCCACATTCATATCTTTCTTAATTAAATTATTAATGTAATTAAATAAGTTTATGTCTCTTCGAAATGTTAATCATTTTTACTGAAAAGGTGAATAATAAACCATCGTTCCTTTAGTGAACAGTGACGTGAAATTTCCAATGTAAAAGGGTTGAGTGATTGATGCACACAAAATTACCTACAATGCTTCAAAACCGACAGGATTGTGTGGTCATATTTTAGGGCCGAAATACGGGTGAAATTAAAAATTTACTGCAAGCGTGGTTTTGCGTAATATGTAAGCAAATTATAGCGGCTCAGAGGAATCTTAAAAAATAATACTTTGTAAGTACGTAAGTGTCCACTCTTATATTATGCGCGTGTATTTATTAGTTACATATTAAGTAAACATAGGACAAGTCAGTACTAAAAAAATTATATAAGTATTCTATCAGCAATCTAGTTCCCATGTTACAGCTTTGCTAATTTGGGACTAGAGTGTGATGTTATATGTCCGTGAATATTTGTTAATTATATAAAAGTAATATAATAAAATAATGATAATCATATAGATAAAAGAATACGTAATACATTTGTTAAGTTATCTTCGAAATAATTAACATTTAAAAGTGAACTTGTTTTGGAGTTCTTATTGCACATACTTAAAGAAAAATCACGAAAATCAGATTATAATTTCAGCAATGAAAAGATTATTCGTAATACTTTTATGGTGGTTCCCGTGCTGTGAACGAATGACTGCTATTCATCGTCATCTACATATTATAATTTCTGTTCAACAACAATTTATGTGAGTTATGAACGAAATGAATCTTGCGAATTAGTCGTGTTTGCAGTTTAACTAAAACTAAAATATTAACTTATGTATTTTCTTGTATTGTGTTAAAATTATTTGTAGATATTTTGGAATAATAATAATAGTTATTCGTAAAACATACAGATTAAATAAGTGATTTTTCCTCTTCTTCTTCTTCGAGTCGATGATGGTCTCAAATATTATTTTCCCAAAAATGGAACCTATACTTCTATGGCGTTTTCTGTGGCAGCGGTCAAAACGACCAAAAAAACATTGTGTTTTTTAATTCAGTGCTGATTTAGTTTAAAAAACATACAGAGCTTAAATGTGATTAAACAACGACCCTAATTATGACCTATTTCAGTTCCAAAATATTTTTACTAATTTAAAAGATACAATAAAAAATGATTTTAACTAATGATTTGTTTATAAACTCATGACACAAAAACATTAAAAAATAAACGAGAAGAAAAATCTTGCAATAATATACATACTATAAGGCCTTTGATTATAAATATCGCTAAAATAAAATAATCTTGAAGTATTGTTTGAGAGTGTATAATGGTCGGCATTGGCATTACATCGACAGCGTCTAGATGCAAGTCATTTTTCAACACGCACAACAGCGAAACACAAAGTATTTCCTATTAATCTAGTAGCGAACCGCAATCAATTATCGAAACTTGAATAATAGCCGAACCGAATAAATTGACGTACTGTCATTTCTCTTCCTTTAATCGATTATTTCAAACATGAGCTGCGGGGGTCCATACCAGCAGCCTATGCGCACCGACCCTAAGTATTTGGTCTATGGATAATAAATCAAATTGTTTTGTGTAATGGGTGTTATAGATACAACACGATGCTACAACACGATGCTACAACAGAATACCTACAGTTGTAGCATCGACACGATAAGAAGAAGAAGAAGAAGATACAACAATTTTACATAGTCATACTTAAATACATAAATAAGACACCATTACAGGGGACAAGATAATACACGCGGTGGGTGATATTGTAGAGCTAAGCTATTTCCGTATCAAATGACAACTATTAAAGCGATAGCACAACCTATTGTTAATTTATAAAACGACCACAGAGTGAATGTTTACTATCCCACAGCCCAAGCGTTATTTTCAAACAATAAATTTTATTAACACGTCACAATTTATATCCTGAAGAGGTACGCTCACACAATCAACTTTAATTGCTGCTCCTCTTACGTGTTGTACCGTGGGCGTCGGGCGCGGGTATTGTATGCCTCTGTACTTCCTCAATACACCCTTCTCCGATACAAAGAAAAGATTGAGTCATCATAACAAATACGCACGCTGTCCACGAGAGCAGAGAACTTTCTAGAATCGGCTTCTTCTTATCTATGATGGCTCGGATCATTGTGTCCCGAACGTTTCGTGCCACGGCTCGGCCCATGAATGACGAAATACTGCAGCGTTTTACTCTTTTACTTTACTGAGCCTTTGTTGACTTGTCGACTTCTCTTCGAATCGTTTTTTGTAAACGTCTGCCCGGTCCGTTTGTAAAGCTCGGCTCTAACTCAGTTAGATACCTTATCTAATTCATCGCATCGAGCAATGGTAATACCATTTAATAGCTAGAAGATTATAAAAAACAATGACAAGATTTTATGATCTGAAAGTTTCGACCAACGCGAAGCGAGGTTCATTACCGATACGCAATCATTTTCGATGTAATCAATCTTTGCGAAATATTCAAACAAAAACTCATCAAACCGAATACTGCCTAAAATGACGTACAAAAAAACGATAGGGGACAAAAAGCTTAAATTACAAGGAACAAGAAATAAAACTGCTCCATTAATCATATTGATGAATGCACTTAGTATCACAGATACGTCCAATGCGATGCATCCAACGAAATTATTTTTGATTTTCTTTTAATTCGATGCTGTTGATCAATAGGCATCCGAAATCGTTTAAAAATGCAACTCATCTTGAGCTTCGACGAAAAGCTGCTACAAAAACTAGTTTCGATGTTGGTATTTTAAGTAGGTATAAAGGCACCTATAAAGCTCCGAGGAACGTTACTTTTATTAAACGGGTCATCAGGGTGACGAATTTAATAAACTACCTACGTGCGGACTGCCAACTGTCGGATATGCTGCTATTTTGGAATTTTCCGTGGTTTTTGCATTTCTACATAATTGGTGTTCTCGAGATGATCGCATATCCATCGACAGTTTAGGCATCAATTTGCGTATCCTATGCGTGACGTATTCGTCATTTCAATAACGAATCACAGCCCTGAAGCGTATCAAATAAAGAGCCGGAGGGCACGTTTTGTCATCTCGAGCGGATCCCGAGTCGCATTTGTCGAGCAGCCGCTCGTCGGCTGCATTTTTAGAATTATTAATTTGGTTCGTGTTCTTATACTGTGTTAAAGTGGCCGATTTTGTACCAACCTCATACATAATACATCACCGGGCCTCCTCGTCTGTTTCGTAGGAGCCGTATGCTTAAATACTTTATTATGAAGGTGCATTGTTGGTTTTTGTATAGCTTTTGTTTAAAAACTCTTCTCTTTATTGCAGGTGGAAGTCGTGATCTTGGATAAAAATGACAGTCCACCGGAGTTCAAGAATATACCATCAGCGTATATGGCATCGGAAGACTTGGCACCTGGACAAAGGATTGCGAGCATCACCGCCGAAGACCCGGACACCATCGGTACTATCACGTACAGTATTCAGAATGATGCGCCCACTCCGTTTACACTGAATGCGCAAACTGGAACATTGACACTCAAAGACCCACTCGATAGAGAATCTATTTCAGAATATAAAGTGATTATAAGGGCAGATGATGGTATTCAGTTTACCGACGCTACAATCATTGTACAGGTTTGTAAACTCTTTTGCATTTTTAATTTAACTTAGGGTACAGCCGGTAACATAATAAAAATAAATTTATAAAAGTTAGATAGGTCTGCGGTACAGCTAACAACATCAGTTATTTATTAATACAGATTTTTCATGCCATATTTTTCGGTTTGTATTACATTATATTTACCATTAGATTATAATATACCAAATGAGTTACTTGCGAATTATTTGAAGGTATTTTCATGTATTTTATATCAAATAATTCAGCATTATCGTAGTATATTTGTAAACGCCAAGTCAGAGATGGAAATAAATATTTGAACAGTTTTGTAGATGGGTGTATTTCGGTCCCAAACATCTGTATGTCGGTCGGCTGCCGTGTCGGCTCCAATCACTCAAATTGTTATCGCTGTGTCTACATCCAGGGACGGTTCGCTGGCGATTAACTAATCATTAGAGCATTTACGTCTGTCTACTCCACATGTCTATTTACATCGATGTAAAGTCTCACCGACTGTACCGAGACTTCCTGCACCGTATAAGAAATATCATTTCTTTTTGTATTGTTTTCTTGTCGATGGTCGCTTTGTGATGTCTTTATAAAATGATATTATCTTATAAACTGATTCGGCTTCCTTATTATCGTAAAAAATACTGAAGAGAAATCCATACAAAAGACTTCAACGCACTCCATGCGCTATCAATTTTGAACTCATTTTGTCTTGTGGCTGACCTACTAATAATAGATTTATGGGTATAAAATGACCATAAATAATACCCTAACCGAGTTCACGAAAACATTTATTTATGTTACATAGAATCACTTTTTCTAATTATTTGACTCAAAACGTTTAGAGTCACTCACATTTCTACTCTAAAAGCATTATCGTTGACATATGTTTTTTTCTTTTTGCGTTATGGCAAATCATTAGAGCAAATCCTCCCAAAATGATAGGCACTGCGGAGAGTACCTGATAAAAACTGGATGAGAAGAGCCGTAGACCGGGTTCAATAGCGCTTCTTGGAAAAGACCTACGTCCAGCAGTGGACTGATATAAGATGATGATGATGATGATGTTTTTTTCTTTTTGCAGGTCACAGATACAAACGACAACCCACCAGTGTTCAAAGAAAGTGCATACTCTTTTGATATCCCCGAGAATGCTGGGAGAGGCATCACGATCGGGACCGTGGCTGCTGTGGACCTGGACTCGGGAGCTAATGCCCAGCTCACCTACACTGTCATCTCTGATTGGGCAAACGATGTCTTCTCTCTGAACCCACATACTGGCGTGTTCACACTCACAGCGCGGCTGGACTATGAAGAGGTAATTTTTTTACCTTTACAGTACACTACACTTGACCTGTGCCCACTTCGTAGGGCATAATTCGCCCGTTTTTTCTTCGATTCACTTTGCAAAACGGACTACCACGTCTTCTTCTTCTTCCTGCCCTTATCCCACTAGGTGGGGTCGGCACAAAATGTTCTCTTCTTCCATTCTCCTCTATCATCCGTCATCTCAGTATTCACTCGTAAAAGCCTTTTTATTTTTCGGTTTTTTATATAACCTATGACACTCAGCAATAATGTGGCTTTCTATTGGTGAAAGAATTTTTAAAATCGGTTCAGTAGATCCCGAGATTACCCCTTACAATTTAACAAATAAACAACACACAAACTTTACTTCTTTATAATATTAGTATAGAAGTATAGACTAGAATATGGACATCCTCCATAGTCGGTCCCTCACTGATGAGGATCGTGACTCCTATCCAACGTCTTGTGTACAGCGGATCTTCATGTAACGGTCGGTAGCGTGATGGAGCGATTCATGCACCAGCATTTGCAAATGCTCCGACACTTGGTCAGCTTAGGACTGCGCCCTCTCGGTCTCTTACCCTCTAAATAAGAGGACATCTGCAGTAGTCCATATAAATAAAAAATGATGATTCTTCTTCTTATCGTGTCGGTGCTACAACTGTATTTTGTTGTAGCATCGTGTTGGAAAGATTAGCCAGACTAGACATTGCTTTGCCTAGCTGTTACCGGATAAAATGATGATGATTAAGATAGGTGTTATAAAGAGTTATAAACAAATTTTAAATTGAAATCGTAAATTAGGTAACATCGAAAGATATCAATAAAATTTCAAGCCACCTTCGCTTGTCGCGAGGACTTAAACCAGAACCACTTCAATGTTAATTGGATTTTAAAATCGATTGAGTATTTAGTAGATAAATGCATTCTGTCAATATAAACTTCACAGCGGGAAGGACCGGCGCTTATTGCAAAAATAAAGTCATGAATATAAATAAAATAAAAGCTCGTAAACTGGCACGGCACCGCAGTAAAAACAAAATGTGCAATTAAAAACACTTATAATAGATTAAGTGATTGCAGTTATCACAACAATCAAGAAATGAACCGTTTCTAAACCTTGACATATCGAGAACGAGTTTACCAAACCTATTATTTGGTAATCACTCTATTAAGTGAGAGGCAAAGAGTGTTAGGAAAAGTGTTTAAAAAAAAGACGTGTGGCACTCGGGGACTGCCGCGGTAAAGCTATTGCAAAGCATTTTTTGCTGGATTACGTATGCGCAGTGTTAGGTCTCCACGCTCAAGGCCCGCGATAGAAGCTATGCAATAGCTTAAAATTTAGATATTTATATTCGGTATCATAAAGTATGATCTATTTTTTTAACGAAGTTTCTTATTGCGCGTTTTGAACTGAACTGAACTGCTAGACGGAAAAAATTAAGCCCAAAAGTTGAAACGACACTTTTTGCTATAGTTGTAAGCCGTGAGGCGTGCGCGTGTTTCTCTGTCTGTATTTCTCTCTCTTCTACCATTTCTATGAACAGACAAGCAAGCCAATTATTTTCGTTTCGTCTTTCTATTTCGCATTGAACAGTGTGGTGAAATTTTATTAATTTCTTCACTAATTAATCGAAAGAAACTTCTTTCCTTCCTGGTCTCCCTTGACACCTCTCAAGTTTTTTGACGTGACAACGTCTTATAATTCGATAGAGCCGGCTGCACGCATGAAAAAACATACTCATGCGGCGTTACCTCGCTCTGAGGCGTTCCATGAAGTGCAAGCGAGATCGCGGAACGAGCGACAAAGAAGCACAATCGGCCTTTGCGTTCGTTGTCACGTTCAACTATCGTCAGTAAACCGACTTTACAGACAACCATTTTTTACTTTTGATTAGAGTCTGTCTAAAGAGAGAGGTAATGTCTTGCTACTCAGTGCCACTGCCGTAAAATACTAAAGCATATTAAGATGTCTTTTATTATGAGGTAATGATACGTCTTCATCTAAGTAATAGTTGGATATCTTTATAATGTGTGAGGATGATGTAACTCACAACTAATCATTTAGTTCGGAGTATTTTTCGCTCGTAAAAGTGATACCTCGGTACCTCGAGTAGATGACTAAAACCACTTTAGTTTGTTATCTGAGGAAATATGCTAGTCATAAAGCTGCCTTCACACGAGCTCCTACTGCATTATATAAATAGCTTACATAAGCACATACATAAATACAATGTATTGGATGGAACGTGATTATCGCGCGTTGAAAAATGGGGCTAGGCGGAAAAAATTAAGACCAAAAGTTGTAACGACACTTTTTGCTATAGTTGTAAGCAGTGCGGCGTACGTGTGTTTCTCTGTCTGTCTCTCTGTCTCATAGAAAGCAAGCCAGTAATTAAATTAAGAACTTCGTGCCATCAGGGTGTCTCTTGACACCTCTCAAGTTTTTTGTATGTACTTACATATATAAATACAATGTATTTTTATGTACATTTAACCTAGCGCCAACTGGATTACATTACTTTATTTTTTCTTTAAGAGTACAACGGAACAAGCAAATGCTTCATAGTAGTATTAAGTAGCTGTAACGTAGCCTATAATGAGAGAGGACGTGCCCTGTGAAGCATTGCATTGCGTACAACGCTCCCATCATTTTAAGATATTAGGTTCTTAATTCTAGTGTGCCTGTATTTAGACCAGAACCCATTATTTTTACACCAGAAAAAAATACGTGGGCATCAGCGGTTTGCAGTCCAAATAAAAAAAATTATATAAAAACTAAAATAATATTCTATTATATTCAAGGATAAACTCTTTTAAAAAGAGCCACATTTGAACTTTAGAAACCTAAAGCACTTTTTTAAAATTTAAAATATTTTATCTATAGCTTCGACAGTACGAACCGCGTGCGCATTCAAATAAGCAAATTCAATTTACCTAGATATTGAGTTCTATGGTTTTAAATCTTTTTGCATACCTTCAATGATTGGTGGCTTGAGAGTACCTATTCACATGCCTCCAACCCGAAGAGCTCGAGGCCATACATTGCGGTTGAAATAATTATTATCTTAACATAGATCTTGTCAGGGCAATGACCGTGCGAGTTCTACTGTACCAACGCTAGAACTACTCAATGCCTCATTATAATACGAAGGATTTGATAGTCATTAATACGATACAGATACATCTATCTTGTAAAACTACAAGGTGAGCAAACTGGGCTGAAAAATGTGTTTCCCGAGTCCTATAATTTGGATATTTTTAATATAAGAGACGAGTGACGATTTTCTAGGTAAGTGTGCTACATCGTAGAACGCATCGTCACTTAACATCAGGTGAGATCGCGGTCAAACGCTTGCTTATAACTTGTAAAAATTATTAAATCGCATAATAACATAATACTGCACATTGCCATAAAATACTTAAAACAAGAAGAAAGGATAAACAAACAAACTTATTGTTTAATTGACCTAAAACCGTTAATTTGAGAATAAAACGAATTCAAAATCAGTTAGCAGTCATAAATCGAAAATAAAAGGTAGTTTCCGCAATAAAATATTCCCACTACCTACAGGAAAATCACTATTTTCGTTATTTCTAAAAGAAAAAGAAGATGGTCATTATGATATGTTTCTACTTAGATATCTTGCAAAAGGCGCAATTGATATTACCATCGATGTCGATTGAAGTCGGCTTTCTTTTTTTGTTGAAAAATACTTGTGTTTATAGATTAGCATTATACGCCTACTTATTTAAAAATACAGTAATAAAATATAGTGGAAACGATAGCTCTGTGTAGAACACATATACAACATAAAATGAAGCCAATTTACCAAAGCCTCAGTTAAAGCCTTTTGGCTATAAAAATAAAAAACTACATAATAATGAAATATGTATTATGATCCATGTTTAATATGTACTGGGGTGGCTATCCAGCAAGGGGAAACTTGCGTGACCGAATATCCTTTCAGTTGCAGTTCAGTTTTCGATGATTGTACTATAGTAACTCATCAGTATTCCGTGGCATTTTTGTGGACTGACGTGACTAAGCTTTATAAAATTATGACTGAGCTGTTAAAAATGACGTCAATGCCACGGTTTAGCACGTGGCCTACCTGATTTGAGCATGACCTACCTGATTTGAGCATGGCCTACCTGATTTTTCGTTAATTCTATCAAACGGTATTAAAATCGATCATTCAAAATATCAATAAAAGACGAAGAAGAAAACTGAACTGCAATTTGATCAAATAACAGTTTAAAAACATTTCAGTTCAGGATACCCCCCCTGTAAGTTATACGAGGTTACTATCATTCACAACTGAAGGACAATGATGCCTTAAAGGGAGGTTGAAAAAGGGTATTTTGCTGGTATGCATCGCATAAATTATGTTTCTTCCTAGGATATAATTTAATTTACTTTCTAAAGTTTTTTTCTCAGGATCTGGTATTTTAAAGTTGATTTTTTACTGCCATTAAAAATGAAGTTAATGTTTTTGTTTTGAAAGCAACTTAATAATTTAATTTTAATATAAATATAATATAATATGATCCTTAGCTGATTGACATAAATAAAACTTTGATGAACCCATAAATTACTCGGACATATAAATGTGCAGTTTGTATGATAATAATTTGAAAAACAACATGTGTGTTAAACTACACGATGCAATAGGAAGTGGCATATCACTGCTATAATATGACAAGATATATCAGTAGGTAATATACCAACACTTCTTTCGAAGTAAAAAGTATTATTTGACACTGGTTTCCTTTTTATATTAGATCGTAACATAGACAAAATAGCATAGAAAAAAAAACATGTTTGCGCATCAAGCACCTAAAATGTTTGTAGACTTATTAAGTGTTATTTTATTTTTTTATTATAATATAATATTATTATAGACGGATTGTGTGAAAAATTATATGGATGTGAAATGAGTGAATACTGTGATGACGGCGATACCAAAGGCGAATGGAAGGAAATAACAAAAAACAAACAATTTATACAAATTCTATACAAATAGAGACTAGATTATATGTAAATAGAGTTTACTTTCATCTATATAAAGTTTATAAATTTGTATTTTTTTTATAATCATGGTATGTATAGCGCAAAATGTGTCGGTATTTCTCTTACGTTGAACAACAATTGGGTTCCATGGAAACAGTGTGAAATAGCTTTTATAGGCTCAGGCGTGCAGCTATAAACGGGGTCCACGTTATGGCCTCTATTTTTATTTTCATATAAAAGTCTGACAGCTTAAAGCTTATTTAACCAGTTTTTGCGGCAGCGCAGTCGCTGCAGCCTTATTGTAATACTCATCAATGCCATAGTTAAATGGCAAAGGGCTCGTTAATATTTCTATGGGTATAAATCAACCGTTCGTTAGTAAAACTAACTTTGAACAGGTGAAGAATTAAATTTTAATTTTATGTTACCCATACGTAATCTCAATCAAAATTGTTTATGGTAATTATTTTTATTTATGTAACGGCAATGTATGTCAATCACATTAAAATTAATTAAGACTGTAATCATTTCTTTGCGCTTAATTAATTAGCCGACTTATTGATGATTGTTTAATGCATGAACAAATAATACAAAATATGAGCATGCCATAGACACACGCATTACACTAGCAAAAACTTTCCAGTATTTATAGTTCATCGATTATATTAATAACAAAACCGATGTGTTTTTATAACATCAGCACAAAACTTGTTTCATTGTTTTTGAAATAACCCACGCATTTAGTTAGCTGTTCGCGACACAATGTGGCCGGAGCGCGGCCATAGGCGCACGAAAGCCGTCTCCGAGACTCATCAAGTCGGCCGGTCTTGCTAATTAGTAAAAACAATTCGCTGTGTACATTCGTTCCCTCGACCGTTCGACCGCCCGCCAATTCGGCGTACTCCGCTAGAGAGAGCTGCTAATTTCATCCCGGTACTGTTTTTTTGGCGGCGCGCATCATATTCGGCATTTGCCCGCTCGATCCGCCATCGAAATTAAGGCTTGAACAATGTCTGACAAAGCGGCCGTCCGCAAAACATCCCCGGGCCGGATTCCGCGGCCGCTGCCTGTTTTTTAAATCGCCATCTCGCTTCACGATCCACGAATGAGGGAGCTTGTCATAGCTGGGAAGCTTCGGTGACCTATTATATGGAAAATCTGAATTCCACTGCGTCATTCGTTTAATGTTACTTTTGCCTTTTATGAAGGCTTCAGAATGTTTTGCAAATGACGTAACCTAATATACTTTAATAAGTTTTCTTTCGGTGAATGACGGGGGCTGGGGACAACACTATCGTCTGAAAACTGCACAAAGTTTTAGCTGTGATTCAGAAATTGTTTTGCCTACTTTAAAGATCAGTAACTAAATATGAAGAGACCTTAAATAATCAGGTAATTTAAATTTTGTTTGGTAACTTTCAGACACAGCACTATATTTTGGTTGCGCAAGCGCAGGACAATGGGCATCCGTCTCTTTCGGGCACGGTAACGGTGTATGTAAACGTCATCGACCTCAACGACAACGCGCCGATATTCAACCCCATGAGTTTCTCCAACGAGATCCTTGAAGACATCCCGGTGGGTTCTTCAGTGGTCACCATCAGCGCCACGGACTTAGATTCAGGTACTTTGAAAACATGAAATAATACAGACTTTTAGTATCACAAATACAATCCTTATTCATCATTTATTTTTGTCTAATTCATGCTACAGGAATTTATGTGAGTACAAAAGTCACGTCACGGAAAAACTGATTCTTTACTGTAAAGGCCACAAATTAATTTATAAATTTGGTGTTTTCAGGTCTCAATGGAAAAATAATGTACAGTATCTCATCGGGTGATGATGGGCAAGATTTCAAGATAGCGGATAATGGTACTATTTACACAATGAAACCGCTGGACAGAGAAACGATTCCAATTTACAATTTGGTGGTGACCGCTAAAGATATGGCAAAGGCTCCAGAACCTCAACTTTCTTCAACAGTTCAGGTCAGTCCGTTGTAACTGAAACAAAAAAAAAAAACACTCGGGGACTGCCACGGTAAAGCTATTGCATAGCATTTTTTGCTGGAATACGCATGCGCAGTGTTAGGTTATTTCGTTACGGAATTACTGGATTCGGTCTCCACGCTCAAGGCTCGCGATAGAAGCTATGCAATAGCTTAAAAAACGATCCTAAAAAAACCCTTGAATTTCCCGCTAGAGCAAGACGTATCACCATATGTACGTTTAAATAATGACCGGTTTTCAGTGGACCACAAATATTCTCATACCTTTTTAAAAAATGTCTAGGAATACATGATTTATTGATTTTACTTTAAAATATTTATTTAAAAATAAGTTACAATATTATTATTTGAAGGGCAAACAAGTTGCTAGTTCGTTCACGTGTATTGATATACACCTATACTATTGAGTGGTCGTGTTACAAGCAAACACAGCCTTAACTTATTGAAGCAGGTAGGTAGTTTCCTAGTTTGTTTGTTTACGGGGGTAGGTAGTTTCTAGCGTGTTTACTTTTCTCTTCGTTTACATAGTACTTCGGGGTAGATTTAATATTTACTTTTACAAGGCAGTGTCATATTTAGCATACGCGTAATTATCTGGCTGGTAACATGATATTCTTGTATTCATTGAATATTATATATTATATATATATATATATATTATTGTTAAAATTATCTACCTCATTTTTGACGTTTCGTATAATATTTTTCATGAACTGTCCTTCTATATGCAGATTATTAGTTTTGTTAGTTATGTGAAAAACTAAATTGAGCAGAGCATAAAAAAGTACAAGCTCTATTGGCAGGAGTAGATTCAGTGGTAAAACTTTTTAAGATGAACGCTATTTTATTTTTCAGGTAACCATACAATTGAAGGATGTAAACGACATGGCGCCTGAATTCGTTACACCTAATGTCACAGCCATATCTGAAAATATTCCTCTCAACACCGTTGTGATGACCATCAAAGCCATAGACAAAGACGAAGGACGAAACGGGTACATTGAATACTTCATGACACCAGACCCTGAAAGTAACGGGTATTTTTCCCTTGGAAACGTTGATGGTATTTTGAGAGCCACGGGAAAGTTAGACAGAGAACTGAAATCCAGTTATACACTAACAATCACTGCTAAGGACAGAGGTGATCCTCCAAACATGACAAAAACCAAGCTGAAGATAAATATTATGGATGAAAACGATAACAGTCCAGTTTTTGATCCAAAACAATATAGTGCTTCTGTCCCAGAAAACGCAAGTATAGGAGCCAGCGTGCTACAGGTATGTTAATTTACGGAGATGTTTACGGAGATGTTAATTTATTTGTACATTTAATTCAGTCGTTAAAATGTGTGAAATTAAAAATCTTTGTTTTATTTTTACAGGTTTCAGCAACAGATATAGATGAAGGTGCAAATGGTAGAGTCAGATATTCTATAGCAACTGGAGACAAAAATCGGGATTTCAGCATCAGCGAAGATACAGGCGTTGTCCGAGTGGCCAAGAACTTAAACTTTGAAAGGAAATCTCGTTATATTTTAACTATAAGAGCCGAAGATTGCGCAAAAGATGATGTTCGATTCGACACAGCTGAATTATCTATTTCCATTGAAGATATAAACGATAACCCACCCACGTTTTTAGATTCACCATACTTAGCCTATGTAATGGAGAATATAATTCCTCCTAATGGCGGATACATAATCACAGTGCATGCCTACGATGCTGATTCACCACCGTTCAATAATCAAGTGCGTTATTTCATAAAGGAAGGAGACGCAGATCTTTTTAAAATCAATGCATCTTCTGGTCAGATTTCACTTTTGAGGACCTTGGATCGCGAAGCACAAAGTGAATACACACTTGCTCTGGTTGCTATGGACACAGGTAAGATACACCATATCATACATTTATCTATATAAGTTTTCTATGAGCAGCCTAGTTGAAGGTAATTATATTATAAGGTTTGCTTAGTTTGGGACGAGAGTGTTAAATGTCCGTGAAAAATGTATTTCAAAAATTAATAATTATTATGTAACATAAAAAAAATATCCGTAAATTAAAATAATTAATGTAAAATTATTTTGTTACAGGGTCACCTCCTCTCACAGGTTCTGGAACTGTCAAAATTATAGTCCAGGACGTAAACGACAACAGTCCAGTCTTCGAAAGACAGAACTACATAACCAGCATCAAAGAAAATTTAGCGTCTGGAACTTTTATAATTCATCCAAAAGCAACTGATAACGATATTGGAAATAATGCTAAAATTAGATACAGCCTACTGGGGGAAAAATCCGAACGATTTAAAATTGATTCATCTACCGGTGTTGTTTTTACTAACGCTACTTTAGATAGAGAGGAATGGGATGCTTATTATTTGATAATCATGGCACAAGATTCGTCAACGACAGATCCAAGGACAGCTACAGCGAACCTTACAATAATAGTTGAAGATGAAAATGATAACACTCCTACATTTGCTAATCCAGTTTATGAAGCTCACATATCTGATCGCACTGTCAAGGGAGATTTTGTATTTGGTGTAAAAGCTAAGGACAATGATGTAGGATTGAACAAAAAAATTGTGTATGATCTGAAAGGCGAACATCAAGACTTATTTGTCATAAATAAAGAAACTGGTGTTATCAAAGCGAATGAAAACTTAATGAAATATCAAGTTAATACCTTTAATTTAATTGTCGTTGCCACGGACTGTGGTGAAACGCCAAGACAAAGCACAGCCGAATTGATTTTAGTTCCAAAAGCAGTAAAAAATTTTCCTAAGTTTACTGTAACTCACAAGCTAACTTTTACTTTTTCTGAAGACACTCCAGAAGGAGTTCTTGTTACCAGGTTGTCAGCGACATCGCCTAAAAAAGGCCCTGTGGGTCTATTACAGTATAGCATTGCAGGAGGTAACGTTGGAGATGCATTGAGAGTTGAACCTATGAGTGGTGAAATCTTTATCACAGGTAGAGGACTAGACTACGAAACCATGCCTATGTACGAAGTTTGGTTTGAAGTCAAAGATTCAGATAATCCTCCATTAAAATCTTTTATCGAAATTGAAATCAAAGTCACAGATGCCAATGATAACGCACCTGTAATTGAAAGCATTCTTTACAATGCTTCAGTACTAGAAGAAGAATATCCACCACAACTGGTCATAAAAATCGAAGCCCATGATGACGATTCTAACGAAAATGGCAGAATATCTTTCAAGCTGCTCAATGATTATGAAGAGACGTTTACAATAGACTCAGAAACTGGAGAAATTTATACCAACATTGCATTAGATCGAGAAACTATTCCGTTTTATGAAATTTTAGTCGAAGCTGTCGATCACGGAGTTCCTCAAATGGTTGGGACATCAACCGTTCTTGTCACGGTTTTGGATAAAAATGATAATCCACCAAGATTTACAAGATTGTTTAGCGTAAATGTAACAGAAAATGCTGAGATTGGTTCTTTTGTTATACGAGTAACCAGTTCTGATTTAGATATTGGATCTAATGCTAACGCAACGTATAGTTTCGTTGAAAATCCTGGCGAAAAGTTCACGATTGATCCAATCAGTGGCAATGTCACAGTAGCAAGACCTTTGGACAGAGAATTGCAAGATGAATACATTTTGAAAGTAGCGGCTATCGATGGAGCATGGCGATCTGAAACGCCACTTACTATAACAATACAAGATCAAAACGATAATGCACCAGAATTTGAATATTCTTACTACAGTTTTAATTTCCCAGAGTTACAAAAGAAAAATAGTTTTGTTGGTCAAGTCATAGCCAATGATAGAGATAAACAGGGCCCAAACTCCATTATTTCCTATTCTCTACAGCAACCATCTGATTTATTTTCTATCGATCCAGCGACAGGAGAAATATCTAGTAAATACATAATGGACTACAAAAGAACATCAGTAAACACTTCACCAGAAAATACCTACTCTGTCATTGTAGTTGCAACTGACAACGGTAAACCACCAATGTCTTCCGAGTGTTTGGTTACCATAAACGTAGTCGATGCCAATAATAACGCACCAAAGTTCAAGATACATGAAAAATTTGTTCCTGTACCAGTTGATGCAACTTTGGGTGAAAGAATTATAAAGCTAACAGCCGAAGATACCATAGATTTTGGTATCAATGCAGAAATTGAGTACTTTGTCAAAAGTGGTAATGGCTCATCATATTTTGCAATTGATAAAAACAGTGGATGGGTCGTTGTCAACAAACAGTTCTATAATCTGGGGCGTTATTATGGACTTAAAATAAAAGCTGTTGATAGAGGAGTACCTTCGCAATCAGATGAAACTACTTTGACTTTTGTTGTAACTGGCGAAAATGTGTACAGCCCTAAGTTTACCGCTCTGAGCTACCAAGTTATAGTACCTGAAAATGAGCCCGTGGGTTCATCTATTCTTACAGTTAAAGCAAGTGATGAAGATGAAGGCCCCAATGGAATTGTCAGGTATGCTATATCTTCCGGAAATGCTGGAAAAGTTTTCCGAATCCATCCTGAATCTGGTGCCATTAGTATTTTACGAGCGCTTGATTACGATACGGTTCAAGAATATCGCCTTAACATAACTGCACATGATCTTGGATTCAAATCGAAAGAAACTACAGCAACTCTGACCATAATCCTTACCGATATTAACGACAATGCTCCTCAGTTCAATCAAACGAAGTATGTGGCATATCTACCTGAAAACTCTGCAGTCAACAGTTTTATTTACAAAGTGAAAGCAACGGACATTGATTCACCTAAGAATGCTATTATAAAATATCACATTAGCAATAAGATGACAACACTTTTCCGTATTAATGAAAACACTGGTGAAATATTTTCTAAAAATATATTTGACTATGAAGAGAAGGATTTATACAAATTAGAAATACGAGCTGAAAATCCAAATTCAAATATGTGGAATACGACTGAAGTTATAGTTCACATAACGGGAGTCAATGAGTATTATCCTAAATTCAAGCAACCCGTTTTCCATTTTGATGTATCTGAATCCGCTGATGTCGGAACAAACGTTGGAGTTATTCAAGCTACAGATCAAGATGGCGGCGATGATGGCATTATCTATTACCTTTTCGTTGGTTCTAGTAATGATAAAGGATTTAGCATCAATTCTCAAACTGGAGTAATAAGAGTTGCTCGATACTTAGACAGAGAAACACAAAATAGAGTTGTATTAACGGTTTTAGCTAAAAATTCTGGAGGTATACGTGGTAACGACACTGACGAAGCTCAAGTAATTATATCGATCCAAGACGGAAATGATCCTCCTGAGTTTTTACGAAGTCAATATGAAGCAACAGTTTCAGAAGGAGTAATTATTGGCCACGAAGTTATTCGCGTACAAGCTGTAGACAAAGACGTACGACCACAGAATAATCAATTTAGTTTTTCAATCATTGGTGGCAATTTAGATCAAAACTTCAAGATAGATCCTCAAACTGGAGAAATCGAAGTAGCACGGCATTTGGACAGAGAAACCATATCAGCGTACACCTTGGTTATTGGGGCCATTGATACTGGCATTCCACCACAGACCGGTACTGCGACTGTAAAAATTACCGTAACCGATATCAATGACAATGGACCTGTTTTCGACGTTGCAAGTTTTGCAGGAGCAGTTTATGAAAATGAACCTCCAAATACAAGCATCGCTACACTCTCAGCTAAAGATCCGGACCTACCACCAAATGGTGCTCCATTTTCTTACACAGTCATTGGAGGGAAACATCAAAATTACGTAAAAGTTAATAGACACACTGGCGTTTTAGTAACAACGCGCAAGCTTGATAGAGAAATAACACCCTTCTTAGAAGTCATGATTGAGATCGAAGATAGCGGTGTGCCTGTTATGAAATCCAATTATACGCTACAAATAAAAGTCTTGGACAGAAACGACAATCCTCCGACACCTAGATCTGCACATGTTCTCGTTTACGCTTTCAACACTAAGGTTCCCCTTCGCAAAATTGCAGATGTCAAACCAAATGATCCAGATATTGTAGGTGATTATAAATGTAAAATTCTCAAAGATTCTACATCAGAAAGAACAATATCAACACTTTACATTAAAACTGGTTGTGATCTTTATACGAACGCGGTGAAACCAGGAGAAGGATACTCTTTTTCAGTCACTGGAAACGATGGAATTCACAGAGATGTTGTATCTTCAATTAGTGTTGAGTTCTTTTCATTTGACAATGCAACTGTAGAGCAATCTATAACTCTACGAATTCTGAACACAACTGCTTCTGATTTTCTTACCCACTTTTACCGCAGTTTATTAGAAACTTTGAAACACGGCTTAAAAACCAGAGAAAGTGTTAATTTGTACAGCATAAACCAAATTGAAAACCATTTAGATCTAACCGTAGCAATAAAAGACAGTCATTCTATATGGAAGAGGCAGACCACGGAAAATTATTTGAAAACAAAAGAAGGTGAAATAACTAAAGCGTTGAATAAGAAAATCGTAGTTCCTTACTTTCCATGCTCGTCTAAGCAGTGCAAAAATGGAGGACGATGTACCGATGCGATCAGAATATTAGATGATACCAAAATAACTGAAAGTTCTAGTCTAATACTATCTTCACCTTTGGTTAAACATGAGTACTCATGTCACTGCATAGGAGGATTTATGGGAGCCAATTGTGATAGGAGGCAAGATCCTTGTACACCAAATCCATGCAGTTTTGGAGGTCAATGCCACAAGCAAGGTCATGATTTTACTTGTTCTTGTTCTTCGCGAAGAGAAGGCAAAACATGCGAACTAGAAAGAGATGATGTTTGCAGTAGCAACCCTTGTAAAAATGGTGGTTCATGTAAAGAAAGTGCAGACAGAAATTCATTCTTCTGTTTATGTCGCCCTGGTTATCGCGGTAATCACTGCGAGGCTCTAGTCGATTCATGTCGACCCAACCCTTGTATGCATGGAGGAATCTGCATAAGTCTCAAACCTGGTTATAAATGCAGTTGTACGAATGGTCGGTACGGAACACATTGTGAAAGTACAACATTCGGATTTGCGGAATTGTCATACATGCAATTCCAAGCTTTGGATGCTTCCACTAATGATATTACAATAATTTTTGCAACAACAAAATCAGATTCATTGCTTCTGTATAACTATGGATCTCAAACAAGTGGACGATCTGATTTCATAGCAATTGAGATATTGGGAGGAAAGCCTTTATTTTCGTTTGGAGGGGCTCGAACTTCAATTACATCTGTCACCATTACCAACTCAAGCAAAAACCTAGCTGATGGGAATTGGTACAAACTAACAGCAACAAGAAATGGCCGTGTTATATCCCTCAGTGTCACCTCTTGCACAGATCATGGCGACGTTTGCATGGAATGTGAGCCCGGAGATAACTCCTGCTATAATGATGATACAGGACAGGCAGGGTATGTACATTTCAATTTTCGATATATTCAAGTTTTTCTATAAATATTTAATATGGGTCGCAGCTCAGTTTTATACGCTCTACCTTCCAGGCCCATGCCCCACAAAATGGAAGTTTAAAATAGGATATTAAATTCCTATTTAAACTTATATGTCTAAATAGGAACTATCAACACAAGTTTTCATTTATATTTACGCTTAAGCGTGAAGTATTGTCATTGGATGGGATATATAGCTATTAGAGTGCACCACTGATGTGTTTTTCTTTGTTACAGGACGTTGAATTTCAATAACGAACCTCTTCTGATTGGAGGGCTACATAAAGCAGATCCCGTCTTGGAGCGACCAGGGCAGCTCCACTCCGATGATTTTGTTGGCTGCATGCACAGTATTTCTATCAACGGTCGACTTCTAAACTTGTCAAGTCCCATACATGCACGTGGCGTTGAAGCCAACTGTGCCCGTTCAGAAAAAGGGGCTTGTTATAAAAAAGATATGTGTGGCAGCGGTGAATGCCAAGATAGATGGAAAGGTCACATGTGTAAATGCGATGGAAATTTCATCACCCCAGACTGCAGTCGTTCACTACAGGCAATATCAGTAACTGAGAATGGTTTAGTCCAGTACATCATAACAGAAAAACACAGAAGAATGCAGTTGTTAGAATCATTTTACGGTGGTAGCACATTATGGGACAAGAAAGGAAAAGGATCTACAAAAATGACGACTAAAGCCAGCAACCCATCAAAAACTTTGTCATTTTTCTTTAGAACACAAAGAAAGGATGGCATTTTGTTTTATGCCGCCACTGATAAGTATTACACGTTAATAGAACTGCTCAATGGAAAAGTGTCTTACACGTCAAAACAAAATTCTGTAGTAAACATGACGCAGACCGAACAAGATGACGTTACTGATGGCAACTGGCACAACGTAACACTATTTTCTATGGGGCGCAGCATACGCCTGATAATAGATGGATCTCACGTAGGTGAAGAACTGGACGCTGCCGGTGTTCACGACTTTTTAGACCCCTATCTTACCATCATATCTTTAGGTGGGATAAAACCAGAGTGGTTGACTACTTTTGGTCTGAACAAATTTGAAGGATGCTTAGCAAACTTTACGATAAACAACGAAATCCAACCATTTGTAGGGAATGGAAGTATATTCAGAGATACAGTTCATAAAGGAAAAGTACTGATAGGATGTCAAAGTGCATTTGCTGGCGGGATCGTTCAAAATACATCGCCGTTGACTGTTGGATTGGTTTTAGTTCTCGTGTTTTTCATAATTTTAATGGCTGCTAGTTTGTTCTCTATAATATACTATCGTTTACGACGACAGAAGAAAGAAAAAGGAAATAGCTCTACCAGTAAAACCAATTTATCACATTCAAAACAAAACTGTGGACCAGCAATGCTTAACGCACCTAACCTCATAGCAGGCACTAACGACAGTCTTATGAGCAGAAATCTTCACAATAACGATACCAACCTTAACAGTTACATGTCTGAAAACGCAGATATAACTCGAAACGTGGGACATATCGTTGGCCCTGAATTATTATCTAAAAAATACAAGGACCGAGAAATAATGAATATAGACCCACCTCGCCCTCAAAGGCCGGATATCATAGAGCGCGAAGTAGTCGGTAAAAGCCCTGCTCTTAGAGAGGACCACCATCCACCTCCACCACCATCCACAAATACTTCACACCACACTCACGATCACCCGAGTGGTATGGACTTGAATTCAGAGGTGCCTGAACACTACGACCTCGAAAACGCTAGTTCAATTGCACCATCAGACATAGATATAGTTTACCACTATAAAGGTTTTCGTGAAGCAGCAGGTGCTAGAAAATACAAAGCTACCCCACCACCCGTGGCTGGATACCACCATAAACACCAAACTCCTCAACATCGACATTCGCCGCATCACCCTAGTGGATACCCATCAAGAATATTACCTCAAGCCTCTCAGCATCCACCGCAGCCTACGAGGCAGCAACTACAGACAACGCCTCTCGCAAGGTTATCGCCTAGCAGTGAGTTAAGTCAGCAACCTAGAATACTGACGCTGCACGATATATCCGGAAAGCCACTACAAAGCGCTTTTCTAGCAACAACATCCAGCTCTGGTGGTGTTGGAAAAGATGCGTTACATAGCAACAGCGAGCGTAGTTTAAACAGTCCTGTTATGTCACAGCTCAGTGGACAAAGTTCTTCAGCTGGGAGAAAAACTCCTAGTGCACCACCACAAGTACCTCAAGTGGTGTCCGTTGGCTCAGGCGCAGTAGGTTTAACGGCTGAAGAGATTGAAAGGATGAATGCAAGACAGAGAACATCAAGCCTTGTCTCGACGTTGGATGCCGTGTCGAGCTCGAGTGAAGCCCCGCGGGGAGGGGGTGTTGGACACCACATGTCCCACCGGCATCACTCGCCCCCAGACGACAACCGAAGTTCAACGGGCTCTGACGATGAAAGTGGTAACGATAGTTTTACTTGCTCGGAGATTGAGTACGACAACAATAGCATCAACGCCGACAAGCTTGAAGATGTAAGAAGACAGAATGTCAGTAGTGGAAGCAATCCAAAAAAGCCAATACTTCCACCTCCGTATGAGAGTTTTGACTCTTCTTTCAGAGGTTCCTTAAGTACTTTAGTCGCGTCCGATGATGATTTAGCACCACATGTAAGTTCAGCTTTATACAGGCAGGCTAATGGATCGCCCGCGGCAGCGGCGCTAGGTTGGGATCATCTCTTCAATTGGGGACCTAACTTTGAAAGTATGATTGGAGTGTTTAAGGACATAGCTGAACTACCCGATGCTGTAAACGGGCGAATGTCTTCCTCTTTAAGGCTTCAGAATGGAACGCCTAAACCTTCTGAAGAATATGTATGATATTAAATATTTGTAAATATAGTGTTAAGATTAATCTTTAGAATTACTTTCAATCTTGTTGCAACAAATATGACCTCATTTTATTTATGCTTCAAGATTATTTTATGAATGAAATGTAAAAATGTAAATTGTTGTACAAAATGTAAAATGTAGTAAAAATATCGTGTGGCTAAATAAGCGCAGAATACTTAGTCGTGCCACATATTAGCCATAAGCCAAGGAATAGTTGAAAAACTGTATGAAATAAAAACAGTTTTTAACTACTATTCTTAGAATAGAACTTGTAATTTTAATGTTTGTAAAAAATAGAATAAGGTTTTTGGAACCTTGTATCAAGGTTTCTAAATTCTTGCCATATTATTGGAAGGTGTTCATTATTTATATAAAAAAGTCTCTTTTTATTTGAATACTTTCCAATTATTTCTATAATGTTTTAAGAATGTGTGACATGTTTCATGTAAAATACAAATTCAATTTCTTTTGAAAAATGATGGCTAACATGCAAAACGTTAGTGATTTTTGTTTACATAACTATTTTGAAAAAATATACAAATTTTGAGTTGTATCAGCCATTGTATGTAGTTTGTAAGGTGCCAAATGTAAACTGAAAAGAACTGACTAAGTTAATTAAAAAATAAAGAGATTTTCAACACTTTCAACAACCAATTTTTTTTAGTAACTTACTCTCAAGTAGGTAGGTAGATACTTCTTAAAACCAAAGCCTATTTAAGTTTCTCACTTTAACTACAAATATAGAACAATAGTGTAGGTACCTACTGTATAACCCCCTATCTTATAAAAAGTTAGCGTTGACATTATGTCACCATAATGGGGACATCAACTCTGCGCTAACTTTTTATAAGATAGACCATAAGTAAGTAAGTATAAAGTAAATATTCCTGTTAGTTCTACAAATTAGTAAATGTGCATGTATTTCGGTCAAATCCCGCTGTTACTTAGTTTCACTATCAAGTTTAGGTATAGATAAAAAGGTATTAAATACCTTAAAAGCAATTACAAAAAATTAGCTCACCGAAATACAGCACGAACGATAAGATAGCATTATGCGTGTTTGACGAACTAATTGATTTAATTTCCATATAGTATAGGATCCCACATAGTATATGTCAACCTACACCGAGCTATACGTTTTGACAATCAAACTGTCAAAATATAAAGATACATATTTAATAATATATGTAACATATAATAATAATATTCATGGACAATTCACACACTCTAGCCCCAAATTAAGCAAAGCTTGTACCATGAGAACTAGATTGCTGATAGAATACTTATATACTTTTTTTTGTAAATAAATACATAGAATACATAGAAACACCCAGACAAAGAACAAATAATTATGTTCATCACACAAACATTTGCTCTGGGTGGGAATCGAACCCATGACCACAGCATGGAAGGTAGAGCTAGTACCAACAGAGCTGTGACGCTTGTCCATTTGAACCATAATCGAGATTTTCAGTATTTAAAGAGTGATCATTACTAAATTATCAAAACAAAAATATATTTTTTTAGCTTAGAATACTGTGCAGATGCATCGCATTCCTGCAATAATACATTGTTTTAGCATTTCAATAACACGATTAAACTTTAATGACTTAGAGCTGATTAATTGCGTTCTTGCAAGGCTCTGTAATATTTATGTGCATTTTAAATCATCAATCATAACAACTCAGAAGGTAGAACAATGTTTACGTCAGTTACTCTAACATCTTATGACATAAAGTAAATACAAGTGTAGTAATAATGCGTGACCCGAGGACTGGTATCTCAAAGTATCAGTATTGCTATTCAGCGATGCACCCAGTATCTAGAGTACGCTTCCGATTGCTACTGATTTGGATCAGTTGAGCTATCTATAGATCGTTTGCAACTGTCTGTAGATAGCTCAATTCTTATGTATTTTATATATTGCTATGTACATTTTGTAATAGTCGTTTGTTAATGTAGTTACACGTGGTGGGATCAAAAAATTAAGTCCGGAAAATTGATTATACTCGGTTAACATAAAATTGATTAAATACGCGCAAATTCTATCTGTAGGGCTACTACTATGAAAAAAGAGAAACTACGGTTGGTTTTTACTCAAACTGTTTATTTGTAATTAAATAAAACAAATCGAATAACTTAACAAAACTAAAAGCAATATTTGCAAAAAGGTCCCAACTCAGCATGTGGAGGTAATACAACCTGCGCTGGTCTTCCGTTTTTATACATATAATAATGTTTAAAAAAACACTTCGTCTGAAATTTGAATAAATACTGCTACATAATATAAAACTAACTATAGTATATGTTAATGATATAGTTTCATATTATATTTTTAAAATACATAAAAAAATGATTACTTAAAAATACCTACATATAATAATCAGATTTATTTTTCTATCACTTTTTCGACCATTTTTTATATACTCGAACTTTTTTTTAGTAAAGATCAATAAAGCATCTTCGGCTCCCCTACTATCTATATTTAGTATACACAGATAGGTTACATTTAGCCTAAACGTTATGAGAACACCTTACTTTGTAACATCGTTTGATATAAGACCTAATTTGATAATTGTATCCGGAAGCAGTTACAAAAAATATCGTAGTAACATTGGCCATAAGTCGATAAGCGCTGAAACTGAAAAATACCGCGCAGTCTATGTTTAGAGAAGCTACAAGTGCCTCAAATATAAATAGAATAAATTTTTATGCATAAGTTTGAAACTTTACGAATTTACGAGTTATAAAACCGTTAAAATTATCTGTATTTATGCAAAATATTTCGGTTGCTAGATAATTTCTGTGACTATTTTTGTGAATTAAGATTTTATTTTGTTTTTTGTTGTGATCATGTTGGTGATAATTGTGTTAGCGTTTCTTGGGCGTTGTGTGTTACGTAAGTTCATCAATTAATTAATACTATTACAATTTATTAAGTTTTAGATCAAAAATTAATACTATTACTATTTTATTTATGGACATTGTACAGTTTTATAGGTAAAGTTTGAGCCATGAAAATGTATTGCTAATAAAATACTTACTTATATTTTAAAGTGTATTAGGTAACCATTATTTACATTAATTACCTACCTGACGTTATTAAAAGCTCTATGATATTATCCGATGACAGTACGATATTATTAACAAAAGACTATTCCTAATTTACAATCTGACATTAACCATAATCTAACCTTAATCAATTGGCTGATATACAACCTAAATAATATTTTAACTAAAACATATTTAATTAATTTTAAGCAAAGACATAATACTGCACTTTTGGACATTAAATATTTAAATTCTAAACTAAATTAGGTTTTTACGCTTGTAAAGAGATAGTCAATTGAATAGGAAATTACACAAAGACAACATATGCAAACGTCTGCATCAATAATCATATGCCCTCTATAAACTGTTAAAACATCGGCTTATCATAGCATAGTATGGGCACGCTGCTTCAGTAATAAGTTACGGTGTTCTATTTTGGGGCAACTCGTCAAATAAATATAGTCACGGACTGTTCACACATCACACTCTAGTCCCAAACTAAGCAAAACACTCTAGTTCTAACTAAGCATAGCTTGTATTTACGATTTATTAATTTATTTTAGCCATTTATTTTCTTGTACATTGCTTATAGAATAGGTACTTTTATTTTATTTCTTACTAAGATTAAACGTTTGTTCTCGGTGAGAATCGAACCCAAAACCAACAGCACAAAAGGTAGAGCTACGAGTAGGCACTACCAAGGTTAGTTAATTAAGTTTGAACCTAAAATACTTAACATTTTAAGTGTATTTTTCAGAACCAGTGCTAGCTCAATCGCAATGTGTTTCACCTCCAATGGAATGTCCTAATGAGAATATTACATTTTGGCTCTTCACGAGGTAATTATCTTATAGGATAATTATATTTTTATATTAATATTTTAACTTATCAAAACCACAAGACACGCTGATTCATTGAAATCCATCAAAGACTAAAAAAGTTTTTAAGAACTAGAAAAATAAATCTTAAATCTATATTTTTAACATAAAGAAAAAAGAACTAAAAGAGTTATAGGTATCTACCGTAAGTCTAAATTTAAATGTATTTAGGTAGATACATAGTTAAACGATAAAAAAAAATACAAAACGTTTCATAGAAATTATCACAAAAAATGTATGTAAATTACTTTTAAAATGTAATGTACTTAACTAACGTCTAAGAGCATTGACAATTAAAATAAGTAATTTTTTTCTGTAATATTATTAAAACCGGAAATATTTTCTTGATACCATACGGAAACATATGCTTTCATAATTCATGGTACTATATCTTATCAACAAGTGTTATATTATCAAGATCATGATCAATGGTAAGGTTATATTTAAGAATTTATTTAAACCTTGGGAAGGTTGTTGTTTATTTATGTCTGTTTTATTCCTTTGAAGTATAAATAATAGCGCTAAATACACTATTATTTACTTACGGTCAATCTTATAAAAAGTTAGCGCAGACTTGATGTATTAATTAGGTAGGTACTATAAGTAATGATGACATAAAGTGAACACTAACTTTTTAGATGCTTGGGGGTTAGACATCTTTAAAAATTACGTTAAAAAAAACACTTATTCTATTTCTCAACTAATTAATTTCATCAACTAATTAATTTTTCAAAGATTTTTTTTACAGAACAGTATGTTATTATTATGTTTTATTTTCAGAGAAAACATGGACAAAGGTCACCAAGTAATGGTAAAAGACCCCGAGTCTATCAAAATGGCTCCGTGGGTTAAAAATGCGCCTATCAAAATACTTATACATGGTTACACCGGCGATAAAGATTTCTCACCAAACACAGAAATAAGGCCAGGTGATTTAAATTATATCAGACGTATGCATACAGTAGGTACATAATGCAAACAAGTTGTTGAAACGAAGTTTCTTATCGCATGTTGGTTGGGAAAGGGGGCTAGACGGAAAAAATTAAGACGAAAAGTTGTAACGTGTCGTTACCACTTTTGGTCTTAATTTTATTACTATAGTTCAGTTACTCTCAAGTTTTTTTTTTCTAAACAATTTTTTCAACGCCTAGTTATTTTAAATAACATGTGCTAAATGTTTGCTATTGGATTTGAGAAGGGGTTTAAGTAACGCCTACGATTTTTTGTAATACTCTGTATAATATGTATAGTATTTGTTTACAAAAGTGTAGATATATTTATTTTTGGCGACCAATGTGGAGCGGCGCGCAAATTTCCGCCTGCGACGCGGAGGTTGCGGGTTCGATTCCCGCCTTGGGATAAATGTTTAAAACGATCTGCAAATATTTTTCGGGGTGTTCTAGGTATTTTATATGTATAATGGAAAATATCTATTAATGTAATGTATTGTATTAAGTATGTCAGTCTTCTAGTACCCATAACACAAGCTCTGCTTAGCTTGGGGCTATATGATGGTGTGTGCATTGTCCAGCATTATTTATTTATTTATTATTCATCTTTTACAGCTTACATGGAATGCTGCGATTATTCCGTGATATCAGTAGATTACAACCCTATAGCTAGAGAGCCTTGCTACATGCAAGCTGCAAGAAACACAGAACTAGTTGGCATGTGCACCGCTCAGCTGATCTCTGAGCTGGTTGAAGAATATGGCTTTGACCTTGAGCTGTTCCATGTGATCGGATTCAGTCTCGGAGGGCAAACAGCCGGGTATATTAGCGAGTACTTGTCGTGCGGACAACTGGAACGTATAACGGGTAATTAGTTAATTAATTAATAAAAATATTAATTCACAAACAAACTTACGACTATTACAGTATTTACAAAATGTACATAGGCCTATAAAATACGTAAGAAACAGTTGAGCTATCTACAGACAGTTGCAAACGATCTATAGATAGCTCAACTGATCCAAATCAGTACCAATCGGAAGCGTACCCAAGATACTGGCTGAACTGCCGCGCTGAATAGCAATGTTGATTAATTGATTAATTTATTAATTAGCAAATACTCATTTATGTGTATTGCTACTGTGTGTGCAAAGGCTTTAAGGCTCACATGTGTTTATCTGATGAAAATTAATGATAATTGGCTAAGGAGTGCATTATTTAACGGGTGATTAAATAAAATAAAATTTAAAAGCCTGTTTATTCCATAGCTTAAAGTAGATAAGGTACATTATTTAGACGACCGATGTGGCGCGGTGGGCGATGGTCCGCCTGCGACGCGGAAGGTTGCGGGTTCGATTCCCGCCTCGGAATAAATGTTTGTATGTTCTGCAAATATTTATTCCGGGTGTTCTGGGTATTATATGTATAATAAAAAATATCTATCTATGTAATGTATAATATTAAGTATGTCAGTCTTCTAGTACTCATAACACAAGCTCTGCTTAGCTTGGGGCTAGATGATGTTGTGTGGATTGTCCAGCATTATTATTATATTATTATTATTATTAATTTATTCGATTCATGCATTAGGTAAAACTTATTAAGTAAGTAGTTAGATATTCACATTTTAATAGATATTAAAAAAAGTCATCAAAGATGACTTCATGTTAATTTTTTTAGATTTTTTCTTCTTATCAATTAACTTTTGTGCTCTGACATAATGAATATAAAGGTATCTTATAATCACGATTTCTTGTAGCACTGGACCCAGCTATGCCTTTGTTCGTGACACCCAACTCACATAAGAAAGTAGACAAAAGCGATGCCAAATTTGTGGACTGTCTTCATACAAACGCTTTGGAGAAAGGCAAGCTCGAGTCTAGTGGGCACGTAGACTTTTTTGCGAATGGAGGCATGTTCCAACCAGGATGCAAGGCTACTGCTGAACAAAGTACGTTATTATTTAAAGGACTATGTACATGTTGTGTAAGGTCTCCACCGAATAATAAGATGTCTATTAAATACTTTGTTTGCACAAACATAGGATATTTTTTTAATACAATAGATGCCTACTGACGTTTTTTTTGGATTCAGTGGTCATTAAGCATTAACAATGTAATGAGTATTTTAAATAAATTCTGCTAAAAAGTGTATTTTTCCAGCAAAATCTGGATGCGATCACGCCAGAGCACCAATTTACTACGCTGAATCGATACTTACTGATCTTGGGTTTTACGCTACCAAGTGCCATACTTGGATCACCTACATAATTGGTTGGTGCGAGCTGTTTAGAACCGAAGACGATATTTTGTTTGGAGAATACGTTCCGACGAAGTAAGTAAATAAAACAAAATAGGTTATGAACTAAATTTATTCACAAAGACGTCAAAAATTACAAATAACAATACATGAAACCATCGATAAATCTTCAGATCGTTGAATATGGTCTATAGATAGCTAAGCTGCGTTTTTAAGATACTGGCTATATTGCATAAAAGTAAAAAAGGTTTTATTGATATAAATGCTTACACAGAAAGAGTTGCATCCATAGGCTCCTGAGCTAGTTAAAAACTGTATTACAGGAGCCAGTGGCTTCTTCCTGACTTTATTACAGAGTAATGCCATCTAAATCGTCCTAAGTTTATAACTATATTAAGTGGTTTTACTGAAAATAAATAAATAAAACTATTTTAAGTATAAAAACAAAAATCAGCAAACCAAATTAATAAAACTAACATATTATTATAAACTTGACTCTTAAAACAAGCATGATATTTCGTCGTGTACCTATATATAAATAGTTACAATAGAAACCAGTTTTCAAAAGTTGTATGACCCTGTTAATTTATTTTTATTCGAAAAACTCCAAGTGTGATTACGTAAAAGTGCAATATTTTTAGCTACGTATTCGTTTAAACTCAAAAACATTCATGACGTAATGACCAAAAAGTCCGCTTATGCGAATCAAAAAAACAACATTGCCTTATAATATATAGCAGAATAAAAAAATACAGTTACCTTGTGTTATTTAAAAACTTTGAAAATAATCATAATCATTTATTTGCATTAAATGTTAAGTACAAAAGTTCTTGTTTATAAATTAATCGATATTCAGTGCATTCTGCCTCGTCAAGGCGTGCAAATATTTATATAAACTTTATAATTAGTAATGAATTATTTAACAATTTAAAAAAATCATATTAAGAAAAAGAATAAACATGTCATATATATTTTTGTCATTACTTAGTAACTTCATGTTCTTTGCCTTTTACGTCCTAATACCTACACGAGGGATGAGCGTATGCTACAGTTAAAAATGTGCCAAAATTGCTTTAAAATTTTTGTTGTTTTCTGCTGACACCAAGAAATTTTTTTTGTAGATAGATAGATAGATAGATAGAAAACGCTTTATTGTACACACAAGGAAATAACAGAAAAACAATGTTTGCAGTGAGTGAATACAATGGACGGCCTTATCGCTTTGAGCTAGTAACTTTCTCAAAGTTTTTAAAACAATGTTCTAGTACTAAAAGTATAAATCAAAGAGATTTCTTGCCCATGAAATTGTTTACCATCACAGCAGAGTGGCAATCTGCGAGGTACCTATTCAATAAGCAAGTGCAAACACCGAGACACTTTCACTGTTCGTCACTACCTTTGTGCGTTTTACTTCCTTAATTACAAAAATATTGAGATTGCTGTTTTATCATCCATTTGTACATAATGAACTTTTTAATATAAGTACAGACAAAAATTAATGTAATAAATATTCGTGTCCAAAACTAATAATAAAACGTAGCAAAAACAAACATTTAAAGCTTCTGCATTTTTATGGAAAACAGATACGTACATTTTTTTTTCATTATTTATCTGCGTGTTCATAGTTTTGACGAAAAAATAAATAAATATTATAAACATAAAATGGATCAGTATTAATCTACTTTTTGTCTCACTATAAGTAACTCGGTATATATTATCTTTACAAAATTATGAGTATTTCCCAGATAAAAACAGCGGTTTACGAGAACAACCAGTTTATAGACTTACTCAACTTTTACGTAATGTTTGTAACACATTATGAGCGGTCACAAAAAACTACCTACTTTACTTATTCAAAAGGCGAATGACTATTTCACTCATTTTTTGAGCCGAGGTCATGACACAAGGTCATAAAATTTTGTGTGACATCTGTCATAAGAGTGACAACTTATGGAAAAATGTTATGGCAAAAGCTGCTAGCTGCTAGACAGTTTCATTAACTATTCTTTACCCGATAGATAGATTACGAAATAGATATATTATTGTTTACAAATACCGACAGGAAACAAATAATTAAAAAAAATATAGGCAACACAACATCGCCGAGAGCTATCTCTTTTTTATTTTAGTTTATGAACATTTTGTCATTAGTACCTAAATGAAGTGATTCGTATAAATTAATTTAGTAAAAGTATAATTGCTTGTTCTGCTTATATTAATATCGAACTGGAATAATACTTCCTAGGAGAACTACTACTGAATATAGCAGTTTATACAATATTACTTATTATATTTAAAACCACCGTACTTGGATACTTTTAAAAAAGGTTTTACATATATCTTTTTATTTAGACAATTTACATAATTTTTAACCGAATGACGATGTATAAGAAATTCCTTACAATTATGTATTTTTCAGTGCAACAGGAACATATTTCTTCAATACCAATGATAAGGCTCCGTACGCAAAAGGCCCAAATAAGAAGAAGAAGAAGAAACGTAGCATACTATTCCCATGGATAAACTTGGAAAATATTTTAAATATATTTTGAAATTTTGTTGTTTTATTTCTGATTTACAAATTTAGACATTAAAAAATCATAAGTACCTACACATTTATCTAAGAAATAGGTAAGTATGCTCTAGCAATAGATATAATAGCAATGTGATATATGATTTTATATTAAACTTCTTTGTCCTAGACAAGTCAACAAAAGTTTACAAAAAAAAAAAAATAGTCACGTGACTTTTTTTATACATTTGTAAGGTAAAACATAAGTATAAAATATAGCATAAATATAAAAAAGGGTCGGGTTGAAACTGTGTCTGCAGTAAAATGCGTTCTTGGTAAAAAAAAACATTAAAGTCATATTCAAACTAATAAAAAAAATACAAAGGTCATGGCAACAAAACAAATAATCTTTTGTTGTTTTTCACAAATGCTTTTAGAATCTTTCAAAATATAATAATGGACATTGTTAGAATCTCCTTCCGAAATAAAATGACCTTTACTTATACAGCATCGCAAATAGATTGCGAAATCTTAGGGCTTCCATACACGGGCTAAACATTTTTATACATTATGTATGATCGAAAAAAAGATTGGTGGAATGTCGCCAAAGGCCGGGATAAATGGAAGGCTTTGGGGGAGACCTTTGCCCAGCAGTGGGAAAATATAGGTTAATAAAAAAATGTATGACCTACACACACGTAACCAGTAGCGTCATACTGAAGTCTTGATCAATGCTTGAGAGTTTCCTGAATTCAAACCTTTGCTTTTCAACGCTCCTGTTTATTCATTTGAATGGATTTTTCATACTTTAATTGGACCTTCATAAACTATGTAATTCTTTTGAAAGTCAAATTAAGTTCAGATCGCTAACCTTAGTCCAACTTCCCGGTCTTAAATTAGACCCTGGTTACCTAGACGCAGTATGAAACATGTTTCAACAAATAAAAAAGGTATTAATCATTTATTCCAAAAAAGTATATAAATGTTCTCCGATGATTATCGTAATGATTAAATATGCGTTTTATTTTAACAAAGTAAATCATAAAAATTGTATAATAAATGGAGTGATTAAAAAATTTTTGTAACTCTGTATTACACGAAGCTTAATGGTCAAAGCTGAGGTATCATATTTACAGAACTAGATAGAACATATTAATAATGTTTCTTCACAATCACAATTTAAGTCAAAATCAGTCCTCTACGTTGTAGAACGCCTTCTCGATGAGCCATAATTTTAATCTAGCTTTAAAAACTACAAGACTGGGTGCGTCCACAATATGCCCTGGCAGACGGTTCACAAAATCACATTAAATTATTGCAATGGAATTTAAGTTCCATAACCACACAAAATTATACGAAGAAAGAGGCGTGACACGTTCATTGCCACATAACCATTTATATCTTGCTCAAAATGTTGGAGGAACATCATGACGAAACCGAGTTAACTTTAACTCCTGGTGACATCATGCTGACTACGAACTATTTCAAAACACCTCGTTTCAAAATACATAATCTGTAGTTTTGACAGATAATTAAAAAAAAAAGACGTGTGGCACTCGAGGACTGCCGCGGTAAAACTATTGCATAGCATTTTTGCTGGATTACGCATGCGCAGTGTTAGGTTATTTCGTTACGGAATTTCTGGATTTGGTCTCCTCGCTCAAGGCCCGCGAAAGAAGCTACTCTCTTGGGAGGATATTGAGGGTGTAGTTATCTATATAAGTAGTTAAATTATTGAAGATGCTTCTTTGTCAATATCCGGTTAAATTAACTGTCGGTTGTGCATCCTCATAAAACATAGGTGGAAGCAGCGATTGTCGTTGGTTTTCTCAATATCCTTGCTTGATAGATCAAATTATGCTTGCAAAACATTTGATTCTGTAGTCGTTTTTTGAAAAACAGGGACCGTTATAATGAAGGTCAATATGGACAATTCACACATCACACTCTCGTCCCAAACTAAGCAAAGCGTGTACTATAGGAACTAGATTGTTTTTAAGCTATTGCATAGCTTCTATCGCGGGCCTTGAGCGATTCAGAAATTCCGTAACGAAATAACCGAACGAAAATAACCTAACACTGCGAAATCCAGCAAAAATGCTATGCAATAGCTTTACCGCGGCAGGCTCCGAGTGCCACACGTCTTTTTTTGTAAATACTAACATTGAGATCATAGAAATGAGGTTTGATAGATAAAGCTGCTTTGCATAAAACCTTTTTTTAAAGTTACGTCGTTCTTATATTTTATAGCGGTCATAAAATTATGGAAACTAGGAGGACGGCATATTGTGTGTTGCAACTGCATTTGACAGAATAGCTTTCGAATATAAATTATGAATTCATAATTTTGTCCATATAAAATGTTTATCAATTTTTACAACTGACTATTGTTCATATTTAAACAGATATTTTGTTATATCTAAGTTTAAATAAGGTTAATTTTATACAAAATTTGACCTATTTTCTAAAATGATAGTTAATATCTAAGTAAAATTTAACAATCAGCTCTCTCTATCCTCTAAGGTTTGCTGGTAGAAAACTCTATTAGGGTTAAGCTCGCCTTTGTATATATATTTCAATTTATATGTTTGTGTCTCTATGTGTACAATAAAGTATAAATAAATAAAATAACTATATAAATATAAAATTAACAAATGTAGTTAGTTTAAGTTTATTTTTTCCAAAAAAAATGCCATATGACCTTGTGTTTAACGACTGAATTTTTTTTCTTAAAGTGCTATTTCCTTCTTAAATCCAAAAGTGGGGAAGTCGAGGGTCAGTCAGTCTACCACCAAACTACCACCACCACTTTCGCTCTCAGTACCGGCACGGAACCAACACGCGTTGCGCGTATTTAGGGTTCCCTCTACCTTGCGAAAGTTATCGAAGTATGTGATAATAGTTCTGTGATTTAAGTTATTGTGATAGCAACAAATTTACAAAAAAAATGGTTTCTAATACAAAGTGGTTGTTTTTGATTGGAATTACCGCATTACAACTTTCTGGTAAGTGTTTTTATTGTTTTATACATGATAATGAGTCAAAGGTCTGCTCAACAAATTTCAAAAAAAAACAAAAAAAGGTATAAACATTTGTAAGGTACAACACATTTTTTTATACATATAGGGTATTACGTACGTCCTAATATTAATTTGGCGTAGGGTCCATTTCTTTGACATGATAGGTATAGTTATTGCCCGAGCGAGCGAAGCGTCTCAGTTACAAGATTGGCCGAAAATGTTCTTCAGTCTGTTTTTTCTGGCATTTTCCAATTAAATAATTCCAATAAAATATTTTTACAAAATTTGGCAAACATTCCCCTATTTAACGTCATTTATTTCAATCAGCGGAGAAATCGCGTAGGTAACATACATTATTATAAAAAATCTGTCGAATTGACCTGAATTTTTGAGTTTGGTTAAAATACATATAAAATAATGATAAGAAATATCAAAAATATAATATCAAGTAACACTATCCTAGTTATTTTTGTAGAACAAGTTCAATTGTACGTAGTCTAAGTATTACGAGCAAGTGCAAATGCAGACGTAACGCACTGCGTTTGTAATTACATAATGCGCAACATATTTGTTTTGAGTTCTTCCTCATCCGTGTTAGATGATTCACGATAATTTTTAAATTAATATAAATATTCATGGATATACGCAAGATCTTAACTAAATAAAACAAAGTATTTTATTTATTTATTTGAAAATTTCACACATATCGTTAGTGCTATGACTTAATGCTAAGAGCATTTTCTGCCAGTCTTCATGGGTCTGCACACCCATGAAGACTGGAGACTATATAAAAAAGATGGTGTATTTGGGAAGCAAAGTATTTGAGAATTACTTAAAATAAATCCTTATTTAATACACAAGTGTTTTATTAAAAAATATTTAATTAAATTTTATTTTTACTTTCAAGAGATAATATCTGCAATTATAAATGATAAATAGCAGATATTTATGTGAATAACTAATTTATTTGATATTTTTTTGGAACAACAATAAATCAATAAATTAAAATCGGCTCCAATGAATTCAATGTCAAATAAACAATAAGGTTCTTACACTAAAGAAAATAAATCTTGCAAATTAATTACTTTTGCGGATAAAATCTTGGGAATTTATGATTAACCAAAATAAAACAAAACTTTGTTTGCAATTAAATAATTTATTTTCCGGTATGCCTATAATAATTTTCAAGGTGAGCTACTATAAATACTTTGAACAGTAGTTACGCACTGCTTAACTTTTCCTTCGCGAACCAAAATGAACTGGTTTTCAAATTACTGACATTAAAGGTTAGACTTTACTTAATTGCCGACTTAATGTTACCTATTAACACCTAATCGGCATCCAATGCGGACAAGACGCGGAACCAATCTCGATTTCGGTTCCAGTATCACAAAACTGAATTGAAAATTGGTATCAAATAAATAAATATTTACGGACACTTTACACATCGCACTAGTCCTTAACTAAGTAAAGCTTGTACTATGGAAACTAGTGCTGATAACTAATTATGTTTTTGAGTCTAAAACTTTTAGTAAGTACTTTATGTTTTAAAATATGTATATTGGTTTTATGATCTTTGGTTTGATGGTTTAATTTTGTCAAAAAATCTTATAATATACCTACGTTTCTTCGTGGAATTTGTATAAGTTTAACCAGCGCATTGAATTGCAAAAAAATATTTGTACCTACTAAGGCGCAATGTTAGATACAGTACTCTAAGCTTTTTACACTAAACTAGCAAACATACTCAAAAAAACTCTAGTCTAGCCATACGGAAGCACACTAATCCCAAAAAAACAAACTACGATCGCGGTATTATATCACTGACCTCTTCATAATTTACTTCTATAAATAGTCTCTATCCGCCAAATACCGCAGACAACTTAGTACTTATATTTTTTTATTTATTTATTGATAATTGTCGGCTATCATTTGTAAATAAGCCGCATCTACTTCCGATTGACGTGATGTGACCGACATTCGACATATGGTTGCGTAACCATGAACCGCACGACCTCTAATGCTTTCTCGACTTTATTGTGCGGAGTGTCTTGTTGCCTTAACATGACATCGGAAAAGCTGCGATACCAGGGTAACCTTGAAAAATACATTAATTTACTGATATCATTTGTATTTGTCCAGAACCGGATGGTAGAAGCAGAGAGAGGCATAGGCCTCTCTCTGCCAGATGTGGGTCAAGTTAGGCTGTGGTTGCATTATAAATAAAATATGTATAAAAGCTCCGCAATTTAGTTCCCATATCACCTTACCATAGTTTAGTATAAATCGAATCTCCTTTTTAGTACAATCAAAATAAGCACCACGTGTGTACATACATTTAGTGTAAATTTCGTCTAAAATTGCTACGATTTATGTGATAAATCGAATAAAAATAATCAAATAGACTCAAACATAATGCTGCAACACTTACCTACATAAGTAACTATTATTGATTGATAGTTAACTTTGACAAATGACTAAAGATTCCTTCAATCACCTTTTAAGTGGGTATACGAAACGTGAAACTAGGAATAGTTTATGATATCTTTAACATTTTTTGTATTACATATTTGCATAAAAAATAAAAGTATTCTATCAGAAAACAATTTCCTATAGTACAAGATTTACTTAGTTTGTAACTAGATGATGTGTGAAATGTCCGTGATTTTTTTTTATTCTACTAAATAAATAAATGAATTATTATGCAAAAAGCCATGCAAATGACCTTAAATGAGGATGTTCGACCATGAAGATACCTTGTTGCTCAATGAGTTGCACAATCAGCTGATAATCATAATGTTTAGTAGCAACCCATAATTTATACGGTGACCCCTTAAAAGTAAAAAACGTGCGTGTTAATTTATTCGGACGCAATGTTCCGTAGCAAGTTTTTATCGTAAAAAAATATTATACAATCATACTAAGTACTTTATTTATTTATTAATACTAGTAAATTAAAAAAATAATATTAAAAAATCAATCTGTGGTTTAAATAAAAATAAAATAAAGTATTACCAAACCTATATACCTATTGGGTATACCGTCTTGGGATCTATTACCAAAACCTAAAAATATGAATATCAGTTAATATGAAAAATCTGTAAGTACATATTTAATTTGTTAATATGTAAAACGTTACAATTATAAGTTATAAGTTTTGATGCGAGTTGTGTCACTTTCCTCTTCTCTTTTTACTTATAAATAACCTCTATCCTGGCAAACGTTGGATGAGAAGAGCCGAAGACTGGGCTCTGTAGCGCGTATTGGAAGAGACCTACGTCCAGCAGTGGACTAATATAGGTTGATGATGATGATGATGACGCGAGCTGTATGACAAAATGACATTTGCGAGGCCTTTATATAAATAGTGTTTTGCAAGAGCTTTGAATCAAACACCTATATTGATGGCTGTTACAAAACTAAACAGCGTCATAGTAGTATTATTTCATGTAGGTATATTTCATATGTATATATTATGATGATGATAATAATAGATAAGTAGATATATATGTATGATGAGGATAGACACTATATTTTATAATTTATTTTTGTTTAAAAAAAATAACAGCTAATTAGAGTGTAGATATACATATATTTATTATCGTTAATTACATGTCAATCAAAAGTTTCCAAAAATAACAAATAAAAAATAGGAAAGTATGGAAATGTAAAGGAAACTTCATTAAAAACATTTTTAGCTAGCTATAAGTACTTCAAATATACCAAGATATATTATTGTGGCAAAATACATGTTATATAAATAACAATAGCATAAAGTTAATATTTTAATTATGAGCATACTCCTTTCCTCGATCAAGCAACAAACTCGTTCACATCATACCTTCCAGTTATTACGTTGCTTACAAAACATCGTGGGATAAACCAGTGTTGTAAGATCCTATTGCAGGCGTGTTTTATAAGACGGATGAGGTCAGCATCGATTGGTGAGTGAATGAAACAATTCGATAGGTCGTAACACTTTCACTGGTTCACATTACTTTCGAGTCGATCCTCGCGAACGTGGACTAGTATAACTATATAGTTCCTATATAGTACCTATATAATATAATGTCTAAGCGCCCAACCCTTTTTTGCGATACCTGGAAAAGGTGAATAAGTTTTTAAGTGCCTCCCTAATTTTAAGACCTTTGTAACACTTATTTTGGCAAAATAAATATCTTGTATCTTGTATCTTGTATCTTGTATCTAGTTAAATGTATTGACACTATTGCATAATCGTGTCATACTTCCACGTTCTATTTTTAATATAAGTTTTTTTGTAATTTCTTTTTGCGTGTCAAATGAAGACTACAATTTCAAACATAGTTCGTATAAAACTTTGCCACGTTTATACCCATGTTTGGCATTGATGAGAAATTAAAAAAAAAAAAAATTAAATTAATATTTTTTTTTCAAACTGATCTCTCATAAGGTTTTTTTTAGTCAAAGTCAATAGTTGTATGTTGGAAATCTAGCAACGGGTTGAGAAAAACTTATGATATACTTACTATATTTTTTTTATTTACAAAATTTACAGACAATATTTATAAATTTAGATCTGTGTGTATTTCATTTGTAATTGACAATCTACATGTATAAGTAACTTAGGTGTTACAAACTACAAATTGCTAGGAATGTAAAGTAACTTAGTTTACCTACTAATGTATTAATTGTGTAAAAGAATCAGAGCGGAAAGTGTTGAGACTTGCGTCTTTAGCACGCACTCATACTCTTGTTTATGGGGTCAAAGGTATTCTGTAACCAACTGCTACCAATAATTTCTTGGTGTTGTCAAAATTCCACTTTTAAAGAAGGTATTCCATAAATAAGTGACGTTTAACTCAATGTATATTTCATCTATATCTATACTTCTTTACTAATATTATAAAGAAGTAAAGTTTGTGTTTGTTAAATTGTAAAGGGTAATCTCGGGATCTACTGAACCGATTTTAAAAATCTTTCACCAATAGAAAGCCACATTTTTGCTGAGTGTCATAGGTTATATAAAAAACCGAAAAATAAAAAGGCTTTTACGTGGTAGTCCGTTTTGCAAAGTGAATCGGAGAAAAAACGGTCAAATTATGCCCAACGAAGTGGGCATGGGTCAGCTAGTACCTATGTTATAAATATGAACTCTATCACAACACTATAAAGCACCTATTTGAATTCGTCAAACAGAAAATTGCTTTGCATGTTATTGAGTATGATGACCTTGCGGGTCGCGTGTCAGATATTACAAAACAGTTTTGACAAGTATAGTGATTAAATTTGAAGGAAGGCGGGTTAATTGGCCTTACTTCCAAGTTTGTTAACGTTTTTGCATACCTACTTTATGTCCGAGTTTTGAGCACACACTTACGTTTACCTACGGTAGTTAGACAGATTTCAATTGGGTCAGGGTTGCATGTGGTTTATTTTTAAGCTATTGCATAGCTTCTATCGCGGGCTTTGAGCGTGGAGACCTAATCCAGAAATTCCGTAACGAAATAACCTAACACTGCACATGCGTAATCCAGCAAAAAATGCTATGCAATAGCTTTACCGCGGCAGTCCCCGAGTGCCACACGTCTTTTTTTATTTATATTTGATAATAACAAAGAAGAAGATAAACTTTGTTATAACAAGAGCTAAAATTTGTTCGGCAAACATTAACATATTTTTACGGTTGTTATAAACCGGTTGTCGTTTTTTTAAGAATTTACTACCGACCGGAACAAATTCATTATTTCTATAGATAGACAGCTGTTTTTTAAGGTACGCTATTAGTACTATGTAGGTAACCTTCGATCAAAACTGATCACTGGAATAACAACAACAGGTTACATTGAGTTTTCAGCATTTTTTAAACGAAATAGCAATATAAAACCAGCCTAATTAATACCTTTAATAAAGACGTATTTTCCACTGTAATGTTTATCTCCTATCTAAATTCACTCCTTGTATGGTTTGTTAGGTTTTTTAAGCTCAACTTTGTACATGTTCTATTTTCTGTTTTTATAAAATGTATTTTTATTCTTTATATACAATAAACTTATTGTGTATAAAAATTATTGTATTATAAAAAATGTGTAATTAATAATAATAAATTAAATAAAATACGAGCGCTCGGCATATTTATATGATAAATATACCTAAGTGTTTTTGCGCCAATATACATGTACCTACTTTCATGTAGATTTAGATTAGTACAAGCTGAATAAAAAAAAAAATTAAAACTATTTTAAAATTTTCAGTATCAGAAAGTCAACAAAACGCCGAGAAGACTGTGAAAGAGAAGAAGCCCCAGTCAGTGCGGGACCTGCTGAACACGACCTCTTGCATCCAGCCTCCGTACCGATGTCCACATCCTAGCATGCAGTACTATTTGTACACAAGGTTACTACTTTATTACTCACGTACAATATTCACATGGTTACTTATCTAAAAGATAAGTAAGTAATAAAGTTTTTACAATAAACATACGTAGATTTTAAAACATATTAAAAACGTATTAAGTAACTATATTGCCGCAGGAAGAGAAGCACGACTTGTAATTTATAATGCTATTTTTTTATTGTTAGAGAGTTTACAAGTAATCTAAATGAGCAGATATTGAAAGAAGCATAAACTGCCTACAATATATATAATTTTTTTAAGTACCTAGGTATTTTTGGTATCTACTATATATACCCCTCAATCCAAAACACAACAATGCGTGCACAAAACTCTATAACTAACAATTAAACACCTACTCACGTAATAAACTAAAAAACTCATAAAAATATAAAATACTTACTTTTTCAGATCAACACAAGCAAAGGGAGAACTGATAAATTCTCTAGACAACGACTCACTGACCCGCTCGAAGTTTAATACAAAACATCCGACGAAGGTCGTGGTGCACGGGTTTGGAGGCGGCAGGAACCTGTCTCCAAGCACAGACATGAGGAAGGCATACTTCACGAAAGGAAACTATAACATCATCATTGTGGACTATGGATCGCTGGTTAAGGAACCTTGTTTGAGTCAGGTATAACATTTTAATTGTTTTTTTAGTTACTTTTGACTATATTGACTTAAACAAGTAAACTTACCAAGATTTGCCAATGAGTGGAATTACTTGCCGGTGTCTGGGTTTCCAGTTATAGCTATAATTTGGACGTCTTCAAGGAGAGTGAATAGGCAAATCTAGGCAAAGGCGCTACACCGCAGGCCGTATCATCACTTAACAGCAAGTGTGATTACGGTCAAGCGTTTGTCTATATTGTAGGTAAACATTCGAATGATTGATTAGAATGTCTCTTATAGATGGCGGACCATCGGCTTTTTTATAATTTAGTTATTTAGTATTTTCAATAGGCAGCCTGAAACGTAGGCCGTTTAATAAATCAGACATCACAGAACAACAGTCACGTATTTTTTTTGACATTATTGTAAAGAGGCAAGACTAAAAATCGCTTGTCAACTTCTGTCAAAACATTACCGTTGAGAGGTAATTCTCAGACCTCCAACATGTTAGATAACAGTTTCCAATTCAACAATGGGCTGCCATATTATCCATTTAGGCATTGCTTCAAAATTGTTCGTTACAATGTAATAGAATGGTAAAATATACATAACAATGGGTTATGTGCTGGGCATGGAGAATTGCTGGCAATTTGTGAATAAAATTTCCATTGTTTTAAGAAAAAAATTGCTACCGAATTCATCTCGGTGAACGTCTGTCAGCGTTAGAGCAACAAGATTCAGTATTGTTGCGTTGTAATTAGATTTTATTCTTCGTTGTTATAAAATTATTGAAACACAAATGTTCCTACCTACTATAGAATAAAACAAATATTATGCATAGTACAAAAATATCTGCTACTGCTACTTCCACATATTTCTACTTCTGTATATAATAGAGCAATGCATATTGTAGACAAAAAAGTATTTTTAGATTTTTTTATATAGTTTTTTTTTACTATTCATTATTATTCATTCATTCTCTCCCTACAGGGGAACACAACTTGCTGAAAATGAATTAAATGAAATATTATAGTAGTTACCGTTTAACTTCTAGTTGATAGATACGACAGCTACATCCATTAAGTATGAAATAAATAGTAAATAAACTTATAGATAAACGTTAAATAAATGTTAAAAAAAAAACCTTTTTCCAGATAGAATGGGCTCCACGCTTTGCCGGCCTTTGCATAGCGCAACTGGTAGAGTACTTACAGTACCATCCTGTGAAGTCGGTGCCTCCTGAGAAACTGCATACCATCGGCTACAGTGTGGGAGCTCATATCCTCGGACTTGTAGCTAACCATCTGGCCCAGGGGAAGCTTGGACGGATTACTGGTAAGAAATTTGGTATAATAATCAATAACGCAATATATTTATAAACATGGAGGTTTACGATTATATTGTGTTTAACAGACTTTTTATTTAAAAAGATGATTCTCAACTCGATTGTTTTTAATAAAAAATATTGTAGAAGATACTGATATTGATCATTTATTTTATGATTGTTATTACTAAATTTGGTTTTCTTTTTTGGCTGAAATTGAGGATTTATTTTATTTGATTTTGAACAAGAACTCATTAGTAGTTTAAAAAGTTATTCTTAATATGTACTAAATTTGGTTTTATTTTATCGCTGAAAAGTAAAATACATAATAGTAAGTAAAGTTATTCTAAGAGCGAGTTTCCCGATCAGTAGCTCTACCATGAGTTTTTACTATACTATATTTACTACAGTCGCTAGCGTCTGTAGTTAAAAAAATGTATGAGGATTTGTACAGCGCCTCTAGCGGATAGTTGGGTACTAAAATTCGTCATACTAATATTGACGTAACTACTGTAGTAAAGTCAGGCGATTTTACTGTGACAACTCATGGTAGATACACAGAACCTTAAACGGGAAACAAACTTAGGCCTGCTTACCGCATTATGTAAACAAAAGAGGAAAACACGAGGTAATAAAATAATCTTAACTTATAGTATTTTAATTTATTTTATATTACCTTCCAGGTCTAGATCCAACAATCCTGTTCTACATGGGTAACAACCGCTCTCTGGACTTGGACCATACGGATGCGTTGTTTGTGGATGTCCTGCACACCGGCGCTGGTATCCTGGGCCAATGGGGCCCCAATGGGCACGCTGACTTCTACGTCAACGGGGGCTCCAGCCAGCCGGGGTGCGCGCATGACACTATATTTCGTGAGTAGCATATATCGTACATTATTAAACTCACAACTATTAACAGTACTTCTTCTTCTTCTTATCGTGTCGATGCTACAACTGTACTTTGTTGTAGCATGATGTTGGAAAGATTAGCCAGACTAGACACTGCTTTACCGTGCCTAGCTGTTACCGGTGTGCGCCACGAGGAGGCTTTTTCCATGCATCCATAACAGTACTTGATGATGCCCATGACTTCGTCTTAATATCGTTATATTTTAACCCCCTATCTTATAAAAAGTTATCATATAAATGAGTACAATTCATCACAGGGTAGGTATGTTTACAGTGAATGTATTGAGTGCGGTCATTAATAAAAATAATCAGCTTATTCATAATCGCGGTATTTTTAATTGCGATAAAATAAATTGATTATGCAAAAAACTTAACGACCATATTTAGGTAATGAAGCTATTAAGCTCTCGTTAGAGAATTATGTCAGTGACAGGTAAATTTGGCGCCATTGTACAATACTTCATGAGTTTGCGTAATAAGTGAAAATGCCTGGGTTATTAAACACAACCGGTTTCTGCAATAGGTTGTCTAGGGACAGGTATTACGGAAATGTCAACTGCCTCTATACGATCCGAACACAACAAAAGTTGTGGAAAGCGCCATCTATTAGTTTTTCAGTGAAACAGATAGTCTCATTACCCTCCCTCTAGATTCGGTATATTATTAAGGTTCTGGAAACGTTGAAGCCTTCTAAAAGTTAGAGATGGCGCCACTTTAGGTAGAATATTTAAAAATGGCCGAGTAAGTTTAATACATTGCTTGTCAAGATATTAAATCAAGCTCTAAACGACCGTAACTTTCCGAACAAGAAAAGAAACTCTACTAGTACCTACTCTCATGTTTTGTGATACTACATCCTCACACGAGCCAAATAGTCTAGTTTTTAATAGAAAAGTATTTTTGCCAAATAGTCTACTATTATCATGTCTTGATATTTTTCGTTCCAGAAACCCTATCATGTGATCACACCAAAGTGACACCATACTTCATAGAGTCGATAAACAGTAGGACGGGATTCTGGGCCGGACCCTGCCCTACCCTGTTTTCATATCTGATCGGCTGGTGCGAGCCTAAGGATACAGAGTATGTGCTTATGGGAGAACATGTCACGCAAAAGTAAGCATTATTTATTTTAAAACTAGATATATTATGTAAATAGGCACAAAACTAGGCACCACAGAAACACAGTTATTATTATTACTATGAAGAAAATAATAAGTAAACCTTTATATAAAACAGATCTCTTTTACACGGTTTTACAATATTATTAATTTTATTTTAAGTTATCACATCAGGCCGTGTCGTGATCTTGGGTGAGACCTACGTCCAGCAGTGTACTGATATAGGTTGATGATGATGATGATGTCCACACTTATAAAATATTTTTCCATTTACTTTTTGTGTATATTTTTGCCCGAGATCTTATTTTAAAAAAGTAATATTTTTTTCTAATATGGGTGTTAATAAATAATTATGTAGCAAGATGTGTTCGTGTGTGATCGATATAGCATAAAAGTAATCAAGTAAGTATGTATGTTTACCTAAATATTTTGTTTGAGTACCTAAGTACTTAATTAGTTTTTTTTTTCAGCGCTCGTGGTGTTTATTACGTTACCACAAACGCAAAACCGCCGTACGCCCGAGGTTTTCCTGGGAAGAGCAGACGTCTAAGATCTATCACTCCTTATAGCTAAAACAATTTATTTATTTTATTTAGGTAGTTAATATTACTGATGATTCTTCTGAATATTATTCGTTGTTTTCATAAAATAATGCATTGTCATCCGGCATCTGGCGTTGTGTAAATTCAAAAATCTCTGTAAGTAAATAAAACAAAAAATAAAGTTTAAAACACGATAATTTACTCGAATAACTAAAAGCTCTAAAAGTATGAAATAAAACACCACATTGTTATCAAGCGACAGGCGTCACAGCTCAGTTGGTAGTAGTTCTGCTTTCAATGGGTCGTGGGTTCGAGCCCCACCGATACCAAATGTTTGTGTGATGAATATAAATATTTGTTCTTTGACTGGATCCTATGTATGTAAAAAATAAATGTACTTTAAGTATTCATAGTACAAGCTTTGCTTAGTTTAGGGCTAGAGCACGATATGTGAAATGTCCATGGATATTTTTTTATCAAAATAAGTACAGATGATGCTTCCATGTAGACTTTATGTGATTTGGTTATAACCAAAAATTTTTTTTTTAAATATGTTAATCAAATATTTCTTTTGCTCAAGATAATTTCATTACCAGATGAAATCTTTTTATATTGTACCGACACTTATTATTGGTTAAGTAGCATGTAAGTAGATTAATAAAAGTACCTAGGTTTATGATGATAAGGTGGTCATATGACGTGTAACTTAGTATTAGTAACATAGTAGCATAGTATTTATTACTTATCAAGTTCTGTTTCGTTCTTAAGTTAAGCAAATTTACCATTTGTATAAATTATTGTATTCTAAGAATACTTAGACTTATATATTTAATTATAAAATGAAATGGTTACCAACGTTTTTATAAATAAATAGTTTGAATGTAATTGTTTTTTTATATGTACTGATCCCACTAATATTTAGACATATATTTGATACCTACTTGGTAATTGATGGTTTAAAATGATTTTTGTTAATATGTTATTTTTGTTTGTTCCTTGAGTGGATTCTCTTTTAGTTTAGGTTAAAACTTTATTTATTTAATAAGGGTATCCAACGGAAAAAACACATAAAAATATAAACAAAGGACTTAAATCTAGTGATTCCCCAATTGGACCCCTTTTGTGTAAGTATAGGCGACAATGAAATTGGTTTACCACTCTAAGGCTGAATATCATTTGCACGTACAAAACATCAAGGGTTATTTTCGCTTGACAGATTAATAACTGCTACGTCAGAATCTGTCAATCTGTAATCCTTAGCGAATAATTATGTTACTGGGAGATGTCATCAAAAGTGGTAAACCAATTTCTTTGTCGCCTATACATGGCTCACAATAACACAAAAAAGTGAGATTTAGGCTTGGTAAGATGTAAAAAAAACACTTTTTTATTATTTAACATATAATTGGGAAGATAATGTCACCATTTCAAATACAATACAGAATATATCCACTATAACATTTTAAAAAGTAAATTATTTGAAATTGATTTAAAACGTTAAAAATTAATTAAAAATTAGTTTGTTTTAACTGATTGTAAGTAATACATATTTTATCAAATCAGTGAAGTTTTTTTTTATATATATAAATCTAAGATAATGACAAACTTAAATTAGTTACATTATTATAATAAATTGATATATTTTCCATTCTCTGTGAAATATTATTAATTATTTGTAGGATAACTACAGTTAAAAGTATAATAAATATAATTTAATGAAAAATACAAAATAATTTTATATATTTAATTACAATCAATAGAAACCTACTTAACTATCAAATTTGCTTTAAATAATATTCTATAATATTAATTCTTAGATGCAAACAAAGTAAAATTATACAAATATTTAAATATTTATTACATACCAGTATATCATACTTATCCATTAAATACTTAACTATTATGACCATTTATTAACATTAATGAATGCAAAAAAACAATTTTCATAAAACTCTACATAAGTAGAGTTCATTCTAAAAATGCACAAATTAAACAGAGGCCTAGTCAAATACTATTTGTATGCAATATTCTTTAAATTATTATTTAAATAAAAAAAGACGTGCGGCACTCGGGGACTGCCACGGTAAAGCTGTTGCATAGCATTTTTTGCTGGATTACGCATGCGCAGTGTTAGGCTATTTTCGTTACGGAATTTCTGGAATCGGTCTCCACACTCAAGACCCGCGATAGAAGCTATGCAATCGTACAATATAATATTTAAAAAAATATGAAGTTAAAGCAAAACATGACAAGCAGTATATAACAGCTTTTATTAAAATGAGGACTTTCAAAGCAAATCCATAATCATGAGTCTAATCAGTAATTGACAAATCAGTGCTTCTTATTTTTTTTAACATTACGATACCTATTTACACAAATATTGAATTTTATGTCAACTCTATGAAATCGAAACCAACATTTAATATAAAGATTGAATTATTATATTGTAGTTAGTACGAACCGAGATATTTTTGAGATGAGAACCTACAAGAAATGCATGATGAAATATATTCTCAATAAATATTTAATATATTAAATATATTAGAATATATTAAATATTTATTAAATATTTATTAAGAATTAGAGAAATAAACTTTGTAAAATATATAAATTGTAATTTTCATATTATTGTCATTAAGTTAAGTTAATTTCTTTATTATGAATAAACACTGCACAGAAATAGTAATGTCACTATTTTTTTATGTAAAATAACGGCTTTCTTCGCAAAGATACTATTGACGAGCTGGGTTACCATTGCAGCATAGTTTATTTTAACGATAGAACGTCAAAAACTGTGATGTAATTTGTATTTTTTTACGACAGGTTTTTGTTTTGTGTTATTTATATTCACTGATATCTGTTTCGGCGCTTAAGCCTATTTTTGAATGTTAGACTACAATAGCTTTGCAGCCAGCAGGGTCAGGGTGTTTTTCTAAGTCTGGTTTTATTCGTTTTTCAGGAGTTGAGTTCTTGATAGTGGCAACTTTAAGGTTCTCGTGGAGTTAGGTAGATAAGATAGGTTAAATTTTCAGATTTCAGAAAACATGTATTGTGTATTTGTATTTTTAGTAATAACTTTTATACGATCAATGAAAACTTAATGCGGAAAAATATAGTCTGACAAAAAAAAGTATTCTTCTTACCCATATCTTAAAATACATGCCTTTAAGCTAGACTTAAATAAACCTTATAACAATTATTATCGTACGGTATTGTCTTATTTATACACTAACATACCTTTATTTTTATATTATGCTACTGTCGCTTCGAAAAGCATTATTGTCGACACAGCCTTACAGAGTGAGATCACCCCATTTTCTTAATCTAAATTATTGTCCTATATTATTAATAATAATATTTAATTAAACTTCTCACATAATATAAAAACAATATCACGATTTCATATCAAACTATAAATTTTAATTAACAAATAAAATAAATTTATAAATTAATAATATGAAATAAAATTAAAAATAAATATATACATTTACATACTTATTTGTGTGATATCTTCGACAATTTTTACTTTTTGTATTTTAGTGATGGATGTGTTAAATGTCCGTGAATATTTATTATTTATTTATTTATGTATTGCATTACCTCAAAGATTAAATCCTCAATGGATTGATATTAGATGATTTATCACTTTTTTCATTTCAAAAAATATAATTTAATTTTGAACATCATAAATATTATAAATAACTTAAAATTATAAATCAATAAATACAATAATAATTAATTCATATATATTAAATATTATACATACTACCACGGTGCATGCCAACAAGTGCATGGGGGACCATTAATACCCTTACCGCCATTATTTGGACATTGTGAAAATTATCATTAAAAAATTCGGACATTTTATCTCACTATTATTTTATTGCACTCTCCCGACCAAAAGAAAAAATAAATTAATAAACCAGTAAACGAGCACAAATTTATTATATTTTAGTAAATAAATAAATTATATTTATTACTAAAAAAACCTGAAGTAAGTTAAACTCACTTTAAGTGTTTTCATTAATGTATAATGCGTGAAATAAATCGCATAGATATGTCTCAAATTGCAAATTGATAACCCTGGTTTTTACAAACGCATAAATTTATCAGTAAAATATTATACAAAAAATATATTATATTTTTGCAATTATTTCCAGTGATAAAACGTTACTAGCTTAATGTACAGTTAAAAAGTTACCTAATAATAAATATATTTTTTTAAATCATTACTTTTATTGGATATAATAAACTACACACTGAGTTATTTATTTCATTTTATTCAAAGTATATTTTTACATCACTGAATTGACGGCGTAGAGATTCGTCTTTTAAAACAATTATATTGCTTCATTTATAATTCTAAATTTATGTTAATGCTTATCGTAAAAATAATTCATTAATAAATTTAATAATTAATTATAATGGTTTATGTCAAGATTTTGATAAAATATTATGTTTATTGTTTGATTATGTTAGACTTGTAATTTTTGTAACTCTACTGTAACATCGGGATGAAATTTATGCTTGTTTTATGAATGCTTTTTAATAAAAGTTATTATTGTATATTTAGTAAATATGCAAAAATATGCATTTTTGAATATAAGCGAATTAAAAAGTAATAAAAATCGTCGGTTGGTAATTCTACCATGACAGTTAAAGAAGCTTTCTTTGTAATAAAAAAGCAATAACATAAATATTATATATTTTTATATATATTTAAGTGTAAGATATTTGATGATAATTCTCACCGATGTCCAATTTGTAGATTTTAGTAAGTTATCTAATTATCACGATTTATAATATTAATATAAATAGTCCTATTATAACATTTTTAATCTATCCTAATCCTATTAAATGCATATTAACAGCAAAGTATGTATAAGCATAGTGTAGTTATTGCTTCGCTGACATTGGTTTAAACATTATTTGAATTTTTACTACATTTACTGCAAAGTACTTACCTTATAAATATTCTATAATAAGTAAAAGTAATTTTGTAAAATCATAATATAAGAATAAGCAGATCAAATATTAAATATATGAAACAATTTAGTTAGTCACCTTGCCACGTTAACTTAAGCCATAAAATACGTCATAGTTTGTGCTTATTTTGTGCTGTATTTGAAAGCGATGAATAAACGTCGCTTTACAAAACATTAAAATTAAATCTAAAAACATCGTCACATAAGATTCTTTTATGTTTTTAAAACGTTCTTCCTTCTAAAATTATAAAAATTATAAACGCGAAAGTTTGTATAGGATGTGTGGATGGATGTAGGTATGTTTGTTACTCTTTCATGCAAAAACTACTGAATGGTTTTTTTTTTTTTTTTTTTTTGACCTGAACGTATTTTTATTGTTACAGAAATCCATACAAAAATAGACACTGTCCAAAACGGTAGACGGAATAGTGACAATGTTTTCGAAAGCCAGTTCACAGAGTAAGTATGCATCCACACATCTATCCATACAAACTTTCGCGTTTATAATATTAGTAGGAATTTAAAAAAAAATCGAATGTGACGATGTTTTCAGATATAAGTTGACAAGGTTTTCTAAAGCGTTGTATTGACTATTTCTCATCGAAATTAAATCAAATTACTTAAATCAAAATTATCTTGTATGTTTTCTGTTTTATTTTGGAAAATCGTTTCTAACGTGCACAATATAACAAGTGACATTTGGTCTCAAATACCTACAGTCATTTATTTTATACTACACCTGCACGGAAAGTACCTTGATACTTTATCTTTACGGTAGAAAGTACGTCATTGCATATCGAACAAATATGCGGCGAGAAAACGCATCTGAGCGGGAGAGAAAAGTGTATGAAAATCCATTTCTTACGTGGTTTTTCTTTTTTAATTTTGGGTAAGACTATGCGCTGGTAACCTAAATATCAAAAGCCAAAAAGTTTTTACAGTGAGTTTTTATCTCCAAGTTCGCAAAATGACACTGGCCACTAGCTGTGTGTTGGATGGTGTCAAACAATTTGAAAAAAGAACATGTGAAAATTTTTGTTTTTTATTTTCCTCGTAGGTGTAGTATAAAGCACTATGTATCACTCAAGAGAAAGTGCGATTCCCGATCTCGGGTGTTTTAAAGCCCTCGCCTGCGGCTCGGGCTTCAAACGACACCCTCGACGGTAATCGGTCACTTTCTCCTCTCGGTGAACAATGTACTATTATTGTCGCGATATTAATTAGCCAAAAAGCTAATTTGCACATACCTTTATATTAAATTATTATTTACAAATTTCTAATTATTTATTAGGACACTTAAACTTTAATTATATTAGTATTGTCTTGTAATTTATTAAACATAATCACAGTCTCAAATAATAAAAGAATTGCTATAGATATTTGCTGAAATACTAAATATCACTGATGATATATAAATGATTATTTTATATTGCTTTTACTCCAAAAACATAAAAAATAGTTTGAATCTTAGTTTATAGCACAGTTTTTTAACTATTTTTGTTTAATGTATTGGTTTAGTTATTTAATATAATAATATTATATTTACCCCAATTGCAATTACATACGTATACGCTAATATTAATATTTTATATTTGAATAAAAAATAGATAATAAAATCAAAATATTTTTGTTTTTTTTCATAATTTTGTGTACACAAATCTTAATAATACTTAATTAATACAACTCTACTGCTTATTACAATATACTTAACTAATATTCTTAGTACCGTCTACTTGCTAATTTGAAAAGTAATAGTAAGTAAATATTATATAATAAACTTATTGTTTATTTATAAAAAAAGTCAACAAACATAATGGCAAAAATATATATTTATACTTTATATAATTTATTACGTTTAAATATTGATTTACAAATTGAAATAAGTTTAAAAAATTATATAATATTTACAGATAGCAAGTCAATCTCAAAGTGTTTAAATCAATATGAATTATTACAAAAAAATGTAATTATTATACGAAATCAAGATATGCTAAAAATTTTATTTCATATAAAATAAAAATTTATAGATTTGTAAGTAAAAAAGATATTTTTTTCACAGAGAATGGTAAATTATCAAAATATTTATCATAAATAATGAAGAAAAATTAACAAATAGATATACTTAATAATTAAAACTATAATGTTCGTGCTTGACTAACACTAGATAATATTTTAATTAAGTAGGTACAGCTATAAAAAAATAGATCACAAATGTATCTTCACGAAAGATAAAAAGAAAGTTTAGATAAATATATTATTAGGTATTGTTAAGTAAATAATGTTGGTAACACATTAATTTAAGTTTTTAAGCGTATAAATAACATTTATTATGGCACATTACTTCCCTTTTATTACATAATGTGACTACTCTATCGGTAAGTAGATTAGTACATATTATTTTCAAATGTTCTTATTTTATCACTAAAGAACAATTATATTTAATAAATATATTTTATAAACATTTTACAACAATTATTATCGAGAAACTTAGTTACAAGTTTGAAAGTATAAATTAATATAACACTGTTTGATGCCGATTTATAATAATAAATTAATTTAAGTTTTGCAATAATTATGAATATTAGAAATAAAAAGTTTTTTTTTATTACTTTTACTTTATCAGGTTGAACCACGAAATATAAACAAAAACACAAAGATCATTTTAATGACTGCCAAAAAAAAATATTTTTGATATGCAATGTATGTAAGTAATATTTACAAAACTTTGTACAAGAAATAATCTATCGTATCGACAGATAAAAATATTCTATGATATTATTACGAAACTTCTACGAAAATATAAATAACAAAATATTGATTCGGCCCGTTATCTTTACTCAATACTAAAAACTCAAAAAATCTAAAACTGTAACCCACTATCTTATAAAAAGTTAGCGTTGACTTTATGTCATCATTAAGTATGGTAATCAATACTTCAAGTCTGCGCTAAGTTTTTATAAGATAGACCGTAAGTGTTTATGCATCTTTGTGTATATTAACACTGTGAGCCACCAGTTTTATTTCAGTTATTCCAAATATAGAAAAAAACAACCATTAGTACCTAACTAAGTACATTAATATTCAAAGGGTGATATTCAATTTTATTCAAAAGTTAATAAAGATACCGGAGCCGGTTTTAAACTTACATCCGTATTCAAAAACAATGTTGTAAACAGATATAAGCATTTTTTTTTTAAATATCGCAATCGGATCTACAGTTATATCATGGAAAATAATCGAAGATAGAAGTTCATGAATATTATTTTCCGACTTTCTGACTACTTTGCAATAGCCGTAGTCGAGTGTATGCAAGTTACACATTTTTTTTTTATTTTTGAATACGGACCTAAAAAACAAACATAACACAAACCGCTAAAACTAGAGAACGATTAAGCTTATGATTTAAAGTCACAACAACGAAATACTATGATAGTTAACCAGGTACATCAATATACAAAACGACTAGAATATTTGACTAGAATTATAAGCGTTTAGTATGTGCCATCGTCGGTGAGTTCTGGGTACACTTGTGACGGCGGTTGTACCGGCTCGGCTTGGTAGAACGCACCGGAGACGAAGGGGTTATTGGGCACGTGAGCGGGGGCAGGGGCGGCGCCGGGGGCGGGGGGTCGGGGGGGGGCTATTGCCCCATACGTTGACTTCTCAGCGCCTTTCAAAGGTGCTGTCGCTGATGGCTTCTCCATCTAGTAGTTTGAAGATAAATGTTGTAAAAAACACTAATTCAAAGCTTAATTTAAGCTGTGGGTTCTAATACACGACTCATACGGTCGGTTTCTCGAACGATGATCAACGAAAAAATCAAATAATTACTATGTGTCAAACTCGGATCAATCGGGATTTGTTTCCAGAAAGCGGCCGATAATGTTACAACAGTATTTTTAATTGGCATAATACTACCGCATTCAATTGTATTAATGTCAATTCAAATCATACTTAAGTAACACTCAAGGACAATTCGTCTTCAATCTAGAGATGTCTGGAACGATACAATTTATTATCTTTATTAGATAGTAAAAACAGGTAAAATCGATTTTTGCTACTAATTTCCTGGAAAAAAGACAGGTAAAAAAGTGCACAGAATACTCACAAAGGTAGTCTCATGCTCCAGTGAGATGGGAGGAGGTTCATCGCCCCCCATATCAGCCCATGGTTGCAGTTCACCCGAAGCGAAAATCCCATAAATGGTGATCCCCACGAAATGCACTGTAGCCCCCATTAGAAACACCTCGCGCCATTCCGTAATCGCCTTCTCTAGCTCGTCCTGATAGATAAAAATCGTAATGTGTAACAGATGTAACTCAACGGAATTTCTGTCTCAATGTGTAACAGTGTGATAAGCTGTGACTCAATGGAAATAAACTGATTCTCAAAGCAATGTTAAAAGTGGAACTTTAAAGATTTTATTACTACCGAAACTGAAAATGTATCGCTATCTTGCTGAACAGATTATTGGAAAACGCGCATAAGTTTAAAATACACCACGATTTGTCTCTTTTAATTGCGATCGATTTTTAATGAAAAGGTTTCAATACAAAAACACATTTATAGTTCATGTTTATTGGCAGCAACATAAAATTGCAATATAAATAATTCAAGTTATAAAAACCCCTCATTAAATATCTCCGACATATACATTTGTACAGCGAACGGCCATTACAAAAAAGTGTTAAACTTCCAAACCCCTCGAAACATAATGCGGTGATCATTCGTGCGCATTGCCGCTCCGGAGCGAGCGTTAATAAAGTGCTCACAGTCTCACTCACACTCACAGGCTCACAAACTCACAGCCTCACAGCACTCACTGAGTCACAGCGCTCAGCGTGAAATATACTGCGTGTAACGCATCGTCGCGCACCCACAAAGCTACTCATTCGATATTCCGCGCGCGTCACGACTTGCTCGATTTCCTATTTTAAATTAGCCTCGGCCGAATGTCCTTTTTGTTTCGAGTACTCGCGATACCCTATCTATGCCGTTCGCAAGACTCGCAGGGGTGTCACATCAAAGTTTTATATAAAACGCACGAATTTAAATTGAAGAAAGGTTTCGGTTTCTTTTGATTCAGATTTCATTCATAGGGTAAAAGAGCGCACACTGCTTTGTAGATTTTTTGTACCGTCTAGTTAAAAATTTCGGGAAAAGTTAAAGCAAAAAATAAAAATTAATTTAGTACAAAAATAAGATTCGTCCTAAATACAAAAGTTTCTCGTGAATAAAAGCAACAACAGGAAAACAAACATGATCTACCAAAAAAGTATTTTTATTTTATACAACGTTCTTCATAATACATGTGTGTCACTTGATGTTACTGTTATGGCTTTGTTTTCTAGTTTGTCGCTATTTGTGAAAACTTCTAATTTGCTGGTCTGATTCTTAGATTTGAACTATATTTAGTGTTAAAAGCTGTTGGTTTTCCTTAAAAATAAATAAGAAAATAATCAATAGGAACAACAGAAATATTGATATTCCAATATGTTTTACGATGTTAAATACTACGGTCTATCGTATGAAAAGTTAGCGCAGACTTGATGTATTGATTACCATACGTAATGGTGACATAAAGTCAAAGCTAACTTTCTATAAGATAGAGGGTTAATCTTACTTATATTAACCCCCTATCTTAAAAGTTAGCGTTTATTATTAGCGTAAGATTCTGTCGTTATCACTTACCTTCTGAGCAGTCATATGGTCAATAACAATAGGTACGACAAATCCAGCAATAGTTCCGATTCCGTTGGAGAGACCCATCAGGATGGATGCATATCTTGGAGCTATGTCCAGATGATTCACGTTGTAGCCTGAGATAGCAAAACCACTGCATGCAACGCCCAGAGTCAACTCTATAGTCGCCACGTACTGAAATACAAGTGTTTATTGAAAAGAGTTTTATGGAATAGTGAGTCTTTTCAAAGGTTCTTTTAATACCGCAGGAATGTACCATAGAAGTATATGAGTATAGGAAAAGCTTGTAAGAAAGCCAACATAAGTGAGAAAAGTTGCAGCTTACAAGCTTTTAAAATAGGAAAGATAAATTATTGTTTATTTATTTAAAGGGAAAAAATATAGAAGTGGCTTTTATATTTTCACATAGGTCAGTTGTCATCAAATATAGTTAATTATTTAAAATTTACCTACATCACGATAATTCTAAAGTATTTTAATTATAAATATTTAAGAATTATTTATTATATATAATTCATGGACTTTTCACACAACCTTATCTTAGTCTAAAACTAAGCAAATTAAGAACTAGATTGCTGATAGAACACATACTCAAATAAGTACAACAAAATAATATTTACAACAATATCCAGTTGTGTAAACTTACCTTGTTATTAGCATAAGCAACGAGTACAAAGAAGAACGCCTCGAGTCCAAATCCACCGCAGTTGAAGAGTTTCCTCACGTTTGTGGTCGTCATGATGTTGTTCTTTCGCAAGTAATCAGCCAGCATTCCACCGATTGGCACCAGTGACGTCATTATTAGATGGGGAATGGCACCAACGAAGCCGGACTGAAAGAAGCTCAAATTATACAACATGAAACCTAGAATTTTAAACACAACTAAATAATTTTCTATTTGATTTTTGTGTTTTAAATGTTTGTTTTATGATCTTTAAATCTTTTAATAATATAATTTTATTGTAGTGTCGTCATTTCAAAATTATATAAATTTACAAATTGAAATTAAGTACTTTTTAAGCATGTTATTTAAATTTCGTTTTATCATTTTTACAACACATAGTTGAAATAACTTGACCGACAAGCTTGCACTGTAGATGTTAGTAGATGTCCTCAATATCTGGAAAGTTTCAAACGAAGAAAAATTTATATTAATTTTATCTGTCTTACCTCTGTAATCTGCATATTGAACCTGGTCTTGAAATACGCAGACTGGAAAATAACAAGCAGACAGAAGTTCCAAGTCCTGCAGAAGTTAGCTACAATGATGGCGTATACCTAAAACAAAACATTTTTTTTAAACATGGCATTTTGGTAAGGTAAATATAATGATAAAAAATATTTAATGAACTAGAAAACTTTGTTAAAATTTTATAAAAGTTATGCTAAAAAAGATCAACCGATATATGTAGTTAGAAATGACTAAATAAACTACACACAAAATATTAGTCGTACCTACTCTTTGATCGTCATGCAAAACATAATATTAAGATGTTTTATATTTGGAGATTTATGTTTATTTTGTGCGTGACGTAAATAAAGTAATTCTTTCTTTCATTCTATCATGATTCATGTAAAAAATATGTGGCACGAGTATAAATAAAGTGAAGAACTAACAGGTGGTGAAGTAGCGAACTCCTTCCAAGGTGTGGCGAAGAAACCAGGCATGGCGGCCTGCGTGGCCGTGCCGAGAGACTGCTCGATGTAGGTCAGCTCCTTCGATGAAATGCAAGGGTGCTTGCTGGGCCGCTCGAACACCAGCCATAGCCACATCACATACCTGACATGATAAAGATTTAGATAAGCTAGATACTGAAAAACTGTAATGACGACATTTTTCGTCATTTTTCAGGTGCTAAGCTACGATAAATTAAAATAGAGCATTTTCCAAAAACGAAAAATTCGTTGACCACGCTTTATCCTTTAACTCAATAACCTCATTAAAAATAAATATAATATAATAATAATTTCTCAAGTCACCTAGAATATTATATCTTACCAAATAACCCCAGAGACTCCATAGAAGTAGAAGGGAGCCTGCCATCCGATGAAGTCCGTCAGTATCCCAGACAGAGGCATGCCGATGACGATGCCAGCATAAGTCCCGCAGAACGCCAGCGTGGCCAGCCGGGACCGTTCCATCGGGGGGGCCCACATGCGCCAGATACCGTGGCATGAGGGGTACGTTACACCCTGTATGGAACGTTTGTCTCAATGTTAAAGGATGATGCAATCTTATATAATAGCCTAAGAGCCTGTGAACGCCAGACCTTCGTTATTTTATAAAGGCTAAAAGTTAGTCAGCGGATGTAACTACCAAAGCCACGATTACCAGACCTTCATAATGTACCATACATTCCCAATAGCTATCTAAGTGCTGAGCTGTATTTTTACAGGCCATCTTATAAAAAGTTAGCGCAGAATAACCATACGTAATGGTGACATAATGTCACCAACTTTTTATAAGATAGGGGTTAATGTTTAGTTAAGGTTTAATACAAAAATATATACGAGGAATAATAGATAATAAAATGATATTCTCTGACAGGGCTTTTTATATAAAATTTTAACTGAGAAATAATATCTCAAAATAATCTTGAAAAGATTTGTCATTTCACATTGAATAGAACGCTACCTTTCTTATCATTTCCAAAGCTGATATCAATGGCATACAATTTCATCTTTAATAGGATAGCATTGAGGAATCAACTAAGCTTGGGATGTACGCCGTAAATACGTTGCCATGGCGAAGGGATCCGTAATCCTAAAAAGGTTCTACTTATAGATACGTACATTGCGTACTATATTAAGAACATTGAGTGCTAAAAACGATTGCTGAAAATGTTGCTGAATTTGATATAATACTAAGATGAGCAATATCAGCTTCTTAGATACTATTCATTACTATCTGATACTATTCATTACTATCTGATTGGTGACAAAACAATTTTTGAGTCGGTGTTTAAGTTGGAAGAAAGATAAAAATCGGCCTGTAATGATAGAAATAAACAGTACACATACCTACTTATTGTATGAGATTGTTTGCTAAGTTCAAAACATTTAAATCGTTGTAATGCTGCCAAAAAGAGGGCTCACACCAAAACGTGACGAGTTGCAAAATGTCGAGTGTCAAATTTGAAGCATCTATAATAAGCTTGATCATGCATCATCACGTCCGGACTGACAAATATTCGACGTTGTGAAGATCGTTTGTAGGTCGTGTGCTTCCCCTTCCGCGTTATTGGTTTAGCTAATGGGTCCACTGTCTGCTAATTGCATTGAGCAAGAGATGGATTACAAAAATGGGATGACTACTTATAAACTGGCATAGGAGTGATAATGCCTTAGCAAATAGCCTTCCATCAAAATCAGAAGCAACAAAAATGTTAATTATTTGAACGTAGATTTTTTTGAATTTATCTGTTTATAAAAATATTTGATCATACGTCCACTCTTTAGGTATACCTACTCATTACATCATTATAAGAGGTGAAAGTAGAAGTTAGGGTGATCAAGAAACACAGCGTGCGATGATTTGAAGGATATATCTAACTTCAAATATGTACTAACCTCAATAAATCCTTGAGCAACCTTAAGAATGACAACAGCTGCTGGGCCAACGGACATGGCTCCAGGAATAGCCATGTTGAACAATGCTGACAAAAAGATCGCAAAGCCGAAGATTCTGTTTGCTGGATACATGGAAGCCAGGAAACCTCCAGGAACTTGAGTGATGAGATAACCCGCGAAGTAAGATGAGTCTATCGTCGACTCTACTTCCACGGTCCAGTTGAATGGAGTGTCTGATTCCTAAAGAAATTAAATACATATTCTAGTATCCATAACACAAGCTCTGCTTAGCTTGGGGCTAGATGATGTTGTGTGGATTATCCAGCATTATTTATTTATATAAATATTCATGAACATTCCACGCATCTCACTCTAGTCCCAAACTAAGCAGAGCTTGTACTATGGGAACAAGATTGCTGATAGATTACTTATACACTCTTTTTTTGTAAAGACATACACAGGATACACCCAGACACAGAACAAATATTTATGTTCATCATTTGCTCTGGGTGGGAATCGAACCCACGAACCAAAGCATGGAAGGCAGAGCTACTGAGCTGTGACGCCTGTCAATTCTACAGTTATGAGATTAGAATTTTACTTCGTATTTTTCAAGTGACTCATTTTAAAAGTATAATGGGTCAAGTCAGTCTAGTTTCGTCCCACTATTACCATTTAAAAATTATGTAATAAAAACATCGTTCAAAATTTTTTTCTTTATGTTTGATATATCGAAATATTTCATTACGTTCATCATCCTTACACAAATCATTACATTTTGTATGTCAGATTTTAACAACCATTTTTTTTTCTTCTAGTCATAACAATTGAAAATGTATTGATACTTCGTATGTATCAATTGCATGTTTTACAGACAAAGTTAGAGTTACATTATTAGATGTACATGACAATACTCACGTTGCCTTTTTCCGTCATCTTCAGTTTGGCCATGCTCATGTTACAGCGCATGCCGAACATGATGCTGAAGCCGAAACATGCCAGTAGCGCCACGGTATACCGCGCAGTCAGGCAAGGACACTCCGCTTTTATGTATTTGTCTGTCGATAAACCATGACGTTTAGATCAAGGGAAAAAGAAAAGTTTTAATCATCAGCAGTGGGCTGATATGTGGAGTGGCCTTTGATGATGCAAAGGCACCCATATCAGCCCACTGCTGGGTCTAAGCCTCCTCCCTCAAACGCAACTTTTTTCTTATTTGGGCTTTTTGCATCCAAGTACGGCAACGATGCTTCCAGCTGATTTATCCTATTAAATACTTATCTTAGAGGGATAAGAGTAGCGGAGTTCTACTCAAATTGAGTGTAAAGTTGTTCAGAGTTATTGACACGCAAGAAGAAGAAGATCCTATCAAAGTCAATAAAATGCCATTGGTACCTACATAACTGTGTAACTTGATCAAGGTTGAATAGTGTATAATAGCGGTTCTTACCAATGGGTCGCGGTGGAGGTCGATTTGGTGACGGTGGTGTTTCCAGATCTTCGCCATCGTACATGTGGTCGTAACCCTTCTGTTCCACGTGGAAGTTCTCATATTGGGAATTTCTACAACAAACATGCATATTTATAGTATTACGTATACTGAAAAAAAATCAATTCTAATTTTTTTTTAATAAAACAAAATACAAAAAAAGCCTTTATACATACTTAAAAACCTACATATTTAAACCCTACATTAATTTACTCTACTCTAACTTATGTCTAATCCCTCAACTATCAGCAGTAGTCGCCTCAAATCGTATATTATATCATCATCATCATCATCAATCTATGTCAGTCCACTGCTGGACGTAGGTCACTCCTAAGACGCGGCACAGAGCCCGGTCTTCGGTTAAATTATATGATTTAAATCTAATATGCATATTGAACTGTCATTATATTCTCAAGAATTCTTTCAAACAAAACTCCAAGGAAGTGTCTTCCATTTCAGTTACTATGAAGAAACTTAGCTCATTAATTTGTGACGTAAGCGGTCACGAGTACCGAGTAACTTAGTTCGAGGATTGTACTGAGTCGTGGCGACGTGGTTTAAAACATTCTTGCAGGTAGACAGGAGATAGTTTCAAGAACTTGAGAACTGAAATTCTTTAACTGGTATTAAACTTTTCAATGCAAATAATTTTATTCAAGACTTTATGTGCTCTACGCGTTCAAACCTACTTACAAACTAACAAAAGCACTATTTTATTTATAAGGGCAGTATATTCCCTTCATAATATTTCCTGGGACATGCACCTGGCTCTGAGTAGTCTCTAGCTTTCCAATATCGTAAAATCATTCGCCGTTGTATGCCCCTTAAGCTCTGGGATTGAATTAGTTGGCGTCGCGTGCCTCCGCCTAGATAATTAGAGCAAAAAGACTCAAAACTGTGCGGTATTTTTGAAACTGCTAGCCAAAGAACCAAGTCAAGAAAAGATTGGTAATTTAGGCACACTTTTTACAGTGTACAGTATAGCTTAGCAGTGTTGTAGCCTAGAAGTTTTATTGATAGAACTAATTTTCATTATTTGTTCTTGTTTATTTTTTTCATATTTATAACTCTCTGTCTGTAAGTTCAAGTGTTATGAAAGAAAATTTATTCACAAACAAACTTATGGCTATTATATTTACAAAATGTACATAGGTTTATATAAAATACATAAGAAACTGTTGTTATATTATAAATATATGAAATACCGTATTAGTCCTAACTTTTTGTGAGCAAAAGTAACAAGATTGCGTGACGCGATAGTGATGTCAATATAAAATAGAGTCCAGTTGTTTCACTCTCAACGTGCTCTATTGTTTGCAAGCAAGTAAGTCTGACAGGTGAAGTGCAGGGATTTTAACGCGCTAACTTTGTTAAAATCCGTTTTGTCGATAGATGAGTGCAAAACATGAAAATCAAGTTTTAAACAAAGGGGTCTGGCGCACGGTGTTTTATTAAAAGCTTTTTTGATTATTATTTTTCGAGGATGATTATGAAAAGCGAATGTTTTACAGACTTCACAAAATGAAGAGGTTCTCAATTTGATTGTATGTTTTGATTGTTGGTTTTATGTCTGTAGTAACTTATTTATTACCCCCTATCTTATAAAAAGTTAGCGTTGACTTTAAGTCATCAGTACTTCAAGTCTGCGCTAACTTTTAATAAGATAGACCGTTAGACTTTTGCTACACACGATTTATGTATAGCATTCCTATACCAAATCCTATTGGTCACAACACTCAGTTCAATAATCGTACATTGTTAATAAATGTTATCGAAAATGTTTGATAAAACTTTTACTTTACAAAAGCGATCAAAAGTCCACTATCTCAATAAATACATCAGACCGTTCGGGTGTAAATTCATTTTTCCGCTGACAAAAGTAATAAACGTTGCTATCTGTCCACGTCCCCTTTCACCGTTGTTGGTAATGAATCGTCACATAAAAGGCATAACCAAGTGGAAGGGAATGACGCGACGGTGGCGCCCTCCTAATGCGTTTAGCGACTGCTGACGGGCGCGGGCGAGATGTGACGATAGAACTAAAGGGAATTTTCACTAATTAGCGTTTATGGTATTGGGTGTTAGTTGTAATGATTATTGCTATCTTTTGATAATTGAAAGTGAATAAAAAAAAAGACGTGCGGCACTCGGGGACTGTCGCGGTAAAGCTATTGCATAACATTTATTGCTGGATTACGCATGCGCAGTGTCAGGTTATTTCGTTACGGAATTTCTGGATTCAGTCTCCACGCTCAAGGCCCGCGATAGAAGCTATGCGATGGCTAAAAAATATGATTAAGTCATTTTATTACAGCTCTTTCAGACAATTTTTTAGGACTTTGATTGTCTCATATAGATGACAAATATCAGCAGGAGCTGTTTTTTAAACATGCTGCAATTAAAAGGATGATTTACACAGTCACTACGTCAGATAAATTTTCAGTAAGATCCAAAACAAATTCTAAAGTTACCCTATCGTCACGTTTTAAAGAATTTTTGCGAACAAAAAAAACATAAATCAGTACAAAGTTATAAAATAGCTTGTAAAATATTTGATGTTCCGACATAAAATATCAACGTGATTATCTGCCAACCCTCCGCTATTGTCCCGCTAATGCACCCCACGCTACGTCTATAATTATGTGACGCAACTCTAAATGTCATAATTACTGTTTTATCCACGTTTGTCTACGCCCCGTTAATGGATATTGTCATTTTGTTTAAAACTGTACTTTAATAATAATGCTAGACAATCCACACAACATCATCTAGCCCCAAGCTAAGCAGAGCTTGTGTTGTGAGTGCTAGAAGACTGACATACTTAATATATTACAAAGATAGATTTATTTATTATGCATATAAAATCCCCAGAACACCTGGAATAAATATTTGTCTTACAAACATTTATCCCAAGGCGGGAATCAAACCCGCAACCTCCGCGTCGCAGGCGGACCTTCGCCCACTGCGCCACATCGGTCGTGCCGAGGATTGAGAAAATGTCAACTTGACTAGATGCTCAAGATGCTCAAAATAACCTATCACCTTTAATCCTTTATTAGAAAGGAATCTATTTTTCAATTTGTTTTATTCAACATTAAAATACAAAAATAACATGCTTATTCAAATATCAAAATAAATAACTGTTAATCTTTCCAAAGTACTAACAGAATCTCACGCGCTCATGATAAGAAGCTTTCTAAGATTAACAAAGGAATCTCATTTATTTCCTAATGAATCCCACAAAATATAGTAACAGAGTCTCTCTCGGGTAGTTGTCAGTTCGTTATAGTTTCGGTTATGGCTCAAATTACAGTTGACCGACTTTACAACTCTTCTGTCAACTTGGCTTTTAGCTCCTTTGTACTGGGATATTGTCTTAAACTTGCTGCAACAAGCTTAACTTCGAATAGTGCATGTTATATGATATAGAGATGAAGGCATAAAAAGTTGCTTTTTATGCATTATAGGCTTAACTAACGCTTAATTAACGCTTGGCCGCAATCACATCTGATGTTAAATGATTTATTTTATTATCATAGAGATAAATAAATAATGCTGGACAATCCACACAACATCATCTAGCCCCAAGCTAAGCAAAGCTTGTGTTATGGGTACTAGACTGACATACTTAATACAATAAATTACACAGATAGATATTTTTTATTATAAGTACATATAAATTACACAGAAAACCCGGAATAAATATTTGCAGATCGTACAAACATTTATCCTAAGGCGGGAATCGAACCCGCAACCTCCGCGTCGCAGGCGGACCTTCGCCCGCCGACCGTTTGATCCATAGTTAACTTGAATCCCGGTTTCAGGGAAAATAATGTTAGATGCAAAAATGTTTATAATATTTCAAGATATCATTTACACCAAATTAACCCTAACATTTGAAAATCAGTAAATTAATTTAATTATTCAAAGTTAGAAACCATTCATTTGACATTCCGAGTACCCTAGAAAACTAATAGCCAATAATTACTTTTCCGAGCATACAGGTTTCGACTCCTCGAAGACAGAACTCCTGAATCAGACGTGAAGAGCAGGGGGCGAAGGAAGGGGCCACGCCGTGGATCACAATATGCACTTCAACCTACCCCGCTATGAATACCAACAGACACCACGCAGAAGTTTATCTTTAGATATATGCAAGGGATTTTGGTATCTTCTGTACCTCTATCATGAGTTGTCACAGTAAAATCGCCTGACTTTACTACAGTAGTTACGTCAATATTAGTATGACGAATTTTAGTACCCAACTATCCGCTAGAGGCGCTGTACAAATCTTGATACATTTTTTTAACTACAGACGCTAGCGAGTACAGTTAATATAGTATAGTAAAAACTCATGGTAGAGCTACCGAAAGGTATTTAACTGTTTGATGAAGAGTTTTTTATTTTAGTTACCGACATTAAAATACTGTATTGTTAACAGTAATCGGTATGATTAATATATAGATAATAGTGCTTTTAGTGTTTTAGATTTTGTTATTTGATAAACTTTGACCCATTTGTTCGTGACATACAAAACGTAAAATATCAGATAAAATTATATTTCCGATTCCGTCCCTGGTGGGACGCGTGGGGGGTAGCTATTACACCCCATAAAGCCACCCTCTCTAATTGATTTACAATTGTCGGTTAAATTTGTTTCCCGACCACCCTTAGCGATCACCGATCGCAAATGCATTTAGGATACTCGTACAAATGAATTTTATCTATTTAAATTACTTTATTTGCAACGGGTTCAAAATTAATTAAAAATCTCTAGAGATTTTGTTCACGCGTTTAAAAAAATTATATGATAACTGATTTTGTTTTCATAATTAATAAAATTACCACCAAAAAAACAAACTGAAAAGGAAATGGACAATTTACATAGTAAATTCATCTGAAAGTGGTTCAGTCTGTCAACCCACAAAACCGCGAAGAGATTGAATAAAACATGTAATAAATAAACGTAACCAGTGTAACGTGACGACCTAATGTAGGCAGGACCTCTTTGGCAGATCCTACGCTAGTCAACACAGCTATTTCACAGATGAGGTAATTTGAAAGAGTTTTTTAATCAAACACATAGTTAACTTTTTAAGAGTGTGAGTACCCACACGAACCTTGCGTGGTTTATAGGGTACAATATTCAAATTGTGTTTTGTTTTTTAAGTATGGAAATAAATAAAAAAACCCGAAAATAAATTCAATATAAATATTTACATAATAATGATTTTCCTTTGTATTTTCAAACATTAGATACCTATACAAAGAGAACATTAAACGTTAACTATTATTAAACTACTTATAAAATACGAAACATAAATGAATAACAAGAGAGAAAACTCCACTGTGCAAGAAACATGGGAGTCCATAAATTTAAAACGCGCAGTCAATAAATAAATCAACCGAATGATATCGCATTTCGACACTCGCGGCATAATGGAGTTATGACAAAAATGGCGAGAGCAGGGAATATAACTTGCGAACCCGAGACGCTTGTTAGCGTCTTCCCGCTTTTATTTATGACCAGATTTCTTTTATGACCGTTCACGGATATCCACTGAAATCAAATAGGGGACTGGCGGAGGCTGAAACAATAATATCCACGATTTGAGGCGCCAAGGGACGGCGGACACAAACAGGTTGCAAACAAGTTAATAAAAACTAAAGTGAAGTTATATAAAATGAAATAAAATGGAATCAAACAATGTATTTTTATGCAATATCACGTAGCTGTGTGATTTCAGCGCGCGTTCACGTTTCAAACCGTTTTCTGTTTGTCAATATAACAAATATAATAAAAATTGAAGGTAAACAATGCTGGGTGTTCTATTTGCCGTGGTTCTATCGGGCTCACGGATCCTTGCTCTCTTCGGAGCATAATCTGTCGGGCTGCGTGGACCTCACGTCCGGGTAACGCCTCTGTTGTTTCTTGGTTTTCCCTCGACTACTTATAGGTTTATTTTTACAAACGACGCTTTTTTTGAGACATAAATTCGTGTGAAACAACACAGCTTTGCATTTCCTATGAGTTTACAGGTGTTCTTCAATACAGAAACCTAGGCGTAGCTTCAAGTCTAAACAGAGTTCACTGGCCTCTTCAAGGTATCAAAACCTTTTCCGGCAATTGTTTCGAGAGAGGGCCTAACCTGTAAATGTTATCGCCACTTTCACTGGCAGGTTGTAAATATATTTAAGTGAATTCGCTGAGAAGGAAAATCCAAACAAATTCCCGTTTAATCCGAAGAAGAGCCTCCCAAATCCAGGTTAGTTGTAAATATCAATTACGCAAATACTCCGGCTTTAGCAGAGCTCTTAAACCGGGAGCTGTGTCGATGCATTCACACTCAAGGGGTGAATTCGAAACGATTTATTTCCAAAATGTCTTGTAGTTCGATTGCAAATGTAGATGTGTAGATAGAAAATTTCGTGTAGAACAGCATTTAAGCACGCATGTGTGTATCTAAGTATATATTATTATATATATCTATATATAGTGTTTTTACGCAAATACCCCGGCTTTAGCAGAGCTCTTAAACCGGGAGCTGTGTCGATGCATTCACACTCAAGGGGTGAATTCGAAACGATTTATTTCCAAAATGTCTTGTAGTTCGATTGCAAATGTAGATGTGTAGATAGAAAATTTCGTGTAGAACAGCATTTAAGCACGCATGTGTGTATCTAAGTATATATTATTATATATATATCTATATATAGTGTTTTTACAAGTCATAAATAAGATTGTTACTGTTTATCAGGTGCTATTTAAACGGTGAACACGGTGCAACGTAATATAATTACAGGTACATTACTGAGTATCATAATTGATATTTTTATAAAAATTATCGTATTATTTTTAAATATAATTACTGCGCTAAGTAAAGATTCTTCCCCATGCTGACCCCACATTCCACTTAATAAAGAGAGAATAGTAACGAGCTAACTCTACAAAGTAACAAATAAAAGAAGCAGGCAATTGGATAAAACTCCCGGGGGATATTTTTTCCTCAAATCTAATAGAAACGGGAGACGATACGATGTAGATGATTTTAATATTCGTGTCACCATTCCCCAGAGCCTTGTATCGATCACACCAAGGTACTTTCCGATTTATTAGGTCATTCAAACTTATGAAATATTAAAATATAGAAACCCTTTTGTTTTATTGGTTCGAACTATTCAATTCATCTATTCAGTTAAAAAGGGAAAGCTGTGTTGTCACATATGAAGCTGAACATTTGTCCGTCTCAGAATGGACGCAGCATCTTCAATGGACGTGCCTTGATAGACAATATTAAATTATGTTTTTTTTATGTTCCTATTGACTGAAAATATTTCACCAATAAATAAAGTCATAAGCATTTATTGGTAAAACATTTTCAGAGTCGAAATTACACTAATCATCATTACACATTCATCTCTGATAAAGTAAAATGACTTTTATCTCTGAAAATAAGCCTAACTATCTGTATTTGGTTTTCCATAGTGAAATCGTAAAAATAAATTGGTGTACCTGTGACACAATAATTCCGTCTCTAGAGAGCGGTTCGAAGGGGCATAATGACATATGGAGACATAAGCATAACTGCGGATTATTGTACCGTGACGAAGGGCAAAATCACTTTGTGGAAGTCCTTAGAGACGAACATTGTCATACATGAAGGAAGTAAGGATACTTATCTAAGAAGAATACAACTGAATTTGGGAACAAATGTACCAAAATGTGGTATTTTTATATGAACATTCAATAGCCTTGAAAAGATACTCAGTAATAAACTTTATAATGATTTTTCATCAGTAGATCTAAACAAGGTTTACAGTATTATGTCAATTGACATCTAAAGTATAACTTTGAATTAGCCCGGCCGTACTAACAAACAGACTATCAATTCGTTACCTTTTTTTTTTGACAAATTAATTAACTAAAATTGACAATAGCAGATATTATTTTAAATAGCAGATATTGTTAGCTTTATACCAATGTTTTTGTGATTCCAATTGATAAGGGTTTGTCTTAAACTATACATATTTTAAAATTTAAGTTACATTGCTGGCTACGAAATCAATGGCCGGCTCAGAGTTGTTACATTCAAAGAAACGTGTAGGTACTTATTACTGATGTCAGTCGTGTTACTAATAAAATAAGTAATCCATGTACAATTAGTATCTATAGCCAGATTTTTTTTTCTCTAAAATCAAATTCTGCTCTACTTTTATCAGAACCAAATGAAAGAAATGTTGGCTACAAGTTTGAAGGATGTATGTGATAAGTTAAAAAAATGACTTGTTCTTTAGACACGTACTGTATAAAGTAAGTTACTTAGCACACTGACCGAGTGACCGCGTTAAGGGTCCCAATTTCATCCCTAATGGGAAAATTATTCTGCCTCACGAAAGTTGTCTTTTCATGATCTAAAGAGTCTTGTTTAAATATATTTAAACAGCGTTTTTACTAAGCAAAGGCTTTTTAAAACCATACTTTGGGAGAACAACATTAATAAAAAAACATAGACTAAGTATTTTTTTTTGTAAATAAGTAACAATTTTCTTAAAGCCCTTTGTTTGTGAACTATGCTGAGGAATTACTATGTAAAATGCTATGCGAGTTTTGATTGTATGGTATGTAATCTACCAATAGTTTAATTGAGAAATAAATCAAAATACAATCTACAGTGGATCAATATGGTTAATACATAAATACAGTTGTTTTACAGAAAAAAAACAGTAGACTTACATCCACCTCCAGAACATTTTCTTACAGATCCCTTGACGGAAATCAACAGGTGATAACTGAGTTCACACCCTGAGCAAGTCTTAAGCAATTTGCTACTCTACACTCCACTTACACGGTTCAAATTTCTATCACAAACTACTAAAAAACAACCTGTAGCTTTTCAACAGTTTTCTTGCAAAAAACCAGATCACAAAAACACTGATAACGTATGAATTGCTATAGATTTTTTAAATAAGTTCAAGATGAATTCTATCTCGAATAGTCGAGAGTCGAGTAGTCACTTGATTTAAAGAGAAAACGTGATTAGAATGGAGTAATTTATTAGAGAGTGGAACGGTTTCGACGTCACGGGCTCTGATATCAAACTAGCCTGGAACGGCTTTCTTCGCTCGCTACCCTGACTCGGCGGGTTATTCCGCAACCGATTTTCAGGGCGTCTTTATTTTATTGCGCTTGTGCCAATACAATGTAAATTGTAGATATTGTGAATGTTGTGAAACTTGACAAATGTTGGTAAAAAAAAACTTAACTAATAAACTAACTACTTATACTTATACTACTTATAAAAATGATTAAGTCCTAAAATGCAGTCAATGTCAATGGGTTAAGCAATAAAGTTATTTCATTACACACTTACCTAATTCGAGCGTAAAATTATCACTTCTATAAAGTTATGGTGAACTTATAGTTATAATTTTTCCTTCATCATAATATTTATTTTCATTAATTAATTCACATGTATTCTTATCAAAATTTAACGGCCGGTTTTTAAACGATGATCAACGAAAAAATCAAATAATTACTATGTGTCAAACTCGGATCAATCGTGATTTGTGTTTCCAGAAACCGGCCGTAAATCTTATATTATTTGACAGAATTCAGTGTCAAAAAAAGTTTTCATTAAGAAAAATGATAAGAGAATCGCACTGCAAATTGATCCCGTATTCTGACGACGATGTGTAGATATAGTGCTAGATGCTGTGCGTTAGAGCGAAATGACAACACCACCAGAAAGAGAAAACAAAAGAGAATTCATTCAAGATCAGCTATCTTATTCTGCAAAAATTCCCCGCCGATTTCATAATCAATCTCCTGCCGTCCCTATCACACTAGTGCTAAATCTAGTCTAGCGGTGAGAAAAGAGATAAATCCTGAAAATTTGTATTTTTTGATGAAGTAACAGATTAGGTTCCAAAGTCAATGACACCGAAATAAATAGCGAATTAGAGCATCAATTAAATTCACTCTAAAAATACTGAACCTAAAAAAACTTTTCACTTAACGTTGTTTAGTACCAAATTAAACAAAGTTTATACTAATAGACCAGAATTCTAATTCAATACTCATTCATTATACATTTTATTTAGAATATTAATGCCCATAAAATATATATAAAATTTATTTTATTTTATTAATAAAATAAAATTCGAAAACATATATAGTTTAATATATATGTAGTAACATTGAGATTCATTACAAAAAAGTTTGTACTTGATGGAAATCAAACCCACGCATGGAAAGCAACTGTGACGCATGTATAAGAAAATGACAAGAAAATAATCATATTATTTCTACTATAATTTTCAATGTTTAACCAAAGTGAACCTTACAAACATGAAAACAAGGTAAATTTTACTCTGCAAGCTGGTTCAAAGTGAGGCTCTGCTTTGCTCCAGATTCACAGACAATGCCCCAATTTATATCCAACTCACTTACTGGAGTCAGGGCGACACGCCAGTTGAGAGTAGAAAGGATGCTAGTAATATTGTATCCCTCCGACTTAACTTTGATCTATACGATACGATCTACATAGTGCTTTTGTCAGTTAACAAATTCATATATTATTATGTCATGTATTCCTTAAAATACATTTTTTTTATTATCTACTGTATAATTTATTAATCGGCATTATTATTAATGTTAAACATTATCTGATTTTAGGATTATTTTACTTACAAGCAAGTTTTAAAATACACACTATTGCTTCTATTACGATATAAGAGTTTGAATAAGAATGTCTATCACGACAAAAAATTGATTTACTTTGGTAAAGTTAAGGTTCATTTAATTTAGACTTAATTAATATATTTGAAGTATTAAGGTTTTATTCAATCGCATCTGCAGTTTTAAAAAGAGGTCGTTCGTTTTTAATTATAATCAAGGAAGAAATAGAGCTGGCAAGATTTATTAATAAAATGTTATTCAACCTAAATAAATCTGATTAAACTAAGTACCTATGAACAATGACTTAGTGATATCGCCAAAAGTTCCGCCATATGAAGGAATAGGGTAAAAACCCATCGCACAAAGCCAATTACATTAAAACATTCGGCCAGGACAAAGGGCGAGAGAACAATGAAGGAAGGAACCCGCGATACGTCTTTCAATGCTTTTAACTTTCCACTGATGGCGCGAGGGAAAAATGGTGACGTCTCGCGACAAATGCCCGTGAAATAGAGATGCGATGATGTCGATGAAAATATTTAAAATATTGATATGTTGAATTATATAATTATTTCTGAAATTAATTTGTTAGTTCGTATTCTTTTTGTTTTATGTATGAATATCATAGATTTTAAATCGTAACTTTAAAATGAAGCATTTTTTATATTATTACAGTGTCAGTCCGTTACTAAAGAGTTTTAATGAGAACTAATGGTTAAGTTTACGATAGTTAAGTGGTGTGAGAAAAGCTATTTAGTAAATATTCCAAAAACAAATATAGACTTGAACATGTAACTAAAAAAATATCATTATTAAATTAATTTTCATAATATGTATGTAATGTAAAAATGTCACACACGATTGAACGTACAATCTTTATCTTATATAATATAGCAAAAAAAATGTAGCTTACAATTGTTATGTCAAATCATTTTGATCCCATGATCAAACGATAAAGAATTACATAATAAAAAGACGTGTGGCACTCGGGGACTGCCGCGGTAAAGCTTTTGCATTGCATTTTTTGCTGGATTACGCATGCGCAGTGTTAGGTTATATTCGTTACGGAATTTCTGGATTCGGTCTCCACGCTCAAGGCCCGCGATAGAAGCTATGCAATAGTTTAAAAAAATCAAAATGATCGATAGAATTTTGTCTTTGGTACAACACTAGTAAAGAAGTGAGACGTAACCAATGGGGTATCACGGGTTGGTTGCACCGCAAACTCATTTTATAAATCGGCCGTCCACGTACCCGGAACCACGCGTTGCCCACCCTACCGTTGCGACACTATGAAAACATTAAAAGCTTTCCTAAAAATATAAAAACTATATCGCATGAGTAGTTACAATATTTTGATGATAATTTGAAAGTTATATAGAAAAAAGCAAATATTCTTGAATATGTAAAATCATTATATAATAACAGGGGTCACAGCTCAGTTGGTACAGCTCTGCTTTCCATGTGGGTAGTGGGTTCGATTCCCACCTAGAGCAAATGTTTGTGTGATGTACATAAATATTTATTCTGTGTCTGGGTGTTACTATATGTATGTATTTGCCCAAAAAAGGTAAGTAAATAAGTATTCTATCAGCAACCTAGTTCCATACAAGCTTTGCTTAGTTTGGGACTAGAGTGTGATGTGTGAATTGTCCGTGAATATTTATTTATTATGATGAATAGGATATAAGAAAATATGAATTAGTCAGCTTCATGTGATTTTATTTTTGAAACTTGAAATGTTCAGATGTATTCCACAGAGTAGATTATAAAAAAACGGTTAATTAAAAAAAAAGTAAAGTTTATATCAAAACATTTTCCTGTAAACTCCAATCATTTTATATCCTACCCCAAAAACTATTTAAAGCAACGTATCACAGTGTCTCTTTATAAAACGACCGACCGATCCACTCGTTCATAGACAGTATCAAGGCAAAGATCTTAAGTAAATCAAATCGCCCCATGAATGGCGAATGAGCCGGGCTTTTCAGAGTTTTCCACAGATGACTATCACAATGGACGGGATCAAGAGAATCTTATCTCCTTGGAAGCAAAAATGTTTCTTAATGCTTATTTAAGTTTCTTCCATTTGATGGTATCAGGCTGGATAAGAGAGGAAACAGGAACATCGAATGATATTACATTCTATTTGGTCAAGTGCGTTCGTTTTTATGTAAACGTTACAATATTTGAAACTATCACGGTTTTTAACATAGTTTTCTTTTTAAACGGGATATTTCCATGATTTGTGAGTTTATTTCCCAATATTTCGGCAGTCACAAATCATGGTAAGTAAATAAATAAAATCCCGTTAATAAAAAAAAACATATAATACATATAAACATATAACATAATCGCATAAATTCCAGTCATGTACAATAATGGCATAAATTCCAGTATCGTACAATAATTGCATAAAATTCCAGTCAGTTATCTTTACAGAGTTCTTAAACAGTCTAGACAAGATAAAGGATTGAGATTAATATCGCTTTAAGCAGCTCCAAACCTAAGTAGCTTAACAGCTCTACGCGCACTATGGTAGAATTTATATTAAACAAATGCAAATACGTACAATATTCAATACAAGTACTTATTATATACGTTTAAACAAGCGTGCTATATCGTCGACCGCATCTTCACTTAACATCATGTGAGATCGCGGTCAAACGCTTGCATATAAAATGTAAAAATAACTCAATACTACCCCCGTTTTGAAGTGAACAGTAGGATTAAAAAAAAATATGAGAACAGTAAGTTATTAGGATGCAAACGTTAACCACCCTTAAAAAGATTATTCATCACAATTTTTCATTGTAAAAAAGACTTTAAATCGCATCCACATTAACATTTTTATGGCTCCTAAACACTCAATAAAACCAACCACGGAAATAAAAAATCTAAATGTACGGAGCGTGCTACAAATCTGTTAAAACCGGGAATACGCTCCGTAGTCGATCTGTAATCAAGTACCACAACTTCAGCTTTTTTATTCGCGACTCATTAAAATAGTTGCGTTTGATTAATACGTGAATTTATCGATTTGGTGTAGTTGAATGGTGGTTTGAGTAGAAACATAGTAGGTAATCACTTTTTAATAAGAAAAACAGTTAGCTGGGTATTCAATGAATAGACATATACTCAAAGTTGTTTTTTTTTATTGTTACATTATCGGCACCATTAGAAGTAGATAATTGAAAATATTTCAACTAAATATATCGTGTCAAATATGTAATTAGTCCACTGAGATTCTTATTAACGATTCTTTGATGTTTTCATATAAGTTTTGCCATCTAAGCGACGCTTGCAGAACTACACAAGTTATATGACTGTTTCTGAACTGCACTATGTTTGCGGGAAGTCCCTTTTAGAAAGCGAAACCTCGCTAGGGCTTTGAAAAACAACAATAACCCTCTCTATACGTATGTATGAGGATACGCAATATACTTCGTACATAGAGCTTTAAAAGTGAAAGAAACGGTGGCATGTTAGTAGTGTAAGATATTGTAATATATTTTTTAATAAACAAATAATAGGTATGTCACCTATATATTGGACACCCCAAGTGGGTAAACTGTTGAAACAATTACGTACGTACCTATAATGTACGATCTCATGTACACAGTTTTACAATAAATTATTCTTATTTAAAATAATAATTTAGATCTATTTTTCTATCTTACTTATGCTTAGGTAACATTAACTATTTTGTTTTAATTATGTGATTTTTGTATCACAAAGATGAGAAAGATAAAACTAATTAATACTCTAACTACAACACGATGAACTCACTGCAAGATAAGTAGAAAATGCATAAAGGAGCCAAATATAGTTAATTTAGCGATAAGGCCGCCCATTGTATATCATGTTCATCAGTTTAGTTGTTAAGTTCCTTACGGTCTCTCTTATAAAAAGTTAGCGCAAACTTGAAGTATTGATTAACATGTAATGACATAAAGTCAACGCTAACTTTTTATAAGGGTGTATATGTTTAAATTTAAGTTGTGGTGTGCAATAAATTATTTTCTATCTATCTATCTTAATTTACATACAACTCGACGACAGGTCGTTCATTTTATTAGCTCTATGCGAACCCCTCTCTGTTTAAGAGCCACGCTATTTTCATGTTTCGGGAGTACAAATGGAAATCCATTTAAATACTAAGCCAACGTTTCAATACTGATGTAAAGTGTTTACTGTACCGTAGGTGCTCTCATTGCTTCAACCCCATCCTATTAGATTTATAGTGTTGTAGAAACTATGACAAAAACCGTACCTATCTTATAAGTACTTGAGATGAGATCAATTACCTTCTCGTAATATTGGTGAGTGAAATTATAATTTTGAAATTGTACTAAAATATAGAAAATTATTTCTCACTAAAAATTATAAATAACTATGTAAGTGTAAGGAATTTATAGTGTTATAGAAACCACGACAAAAGCCGTATTTATCTAATCTAATAAGTACTTTAGATGAGATCAATAACTTTCCAGTCCTAATACTGGTGAGTGAAATTATAATTATTAAATAGTGCTGTATGGAAAATTATTTCACAATAAAAAAATATAAATAAATCTAAGTGCTAATGCACGTTGTTTGCTAATATTTATCATAAACAAGTGTTGTGTAAAACGTAAATATAAACATGTAAATAAATATAAAGTTTGTCAAACAAAATAAAAGCGTAGATTTAAATTGCTTCGTAAATTTCCATTTGTAATGGCAATAAGCCTTCCTTTGTAAGTTCCGCAAAGGCTCGCACGGCTTCTCTTTGAGATGCAGTTGAGGGGCTTGGAGCTTGGAGACGATTGTATCGATACTCTATTTGTTTGTCGCCGATCGACTCAGGAAACGCAATTTAGAGGTTCCTATATCATATACGTTAGAATTTTGCGAAATTAGTTTGTACTGTTGAATTGAATTTTGAGTGTCTTGTGAGAATCAGTATTTTTTTAAAGCAAAAATCTGTTTTTTTAATAAATTAATATATACAGTCTTAGTTTAAGCAAAGGTTGTACTTTCGGAACTAGACTGCTGATATAATACGTTTATATATTTTTTTGGAAATATACATACATACATAGAATACATAGGAACACCCAGACACAGAAAAAATATTTATTTTCATCACACAAACATTTGCACGGGGTGGGAATCGAACCTGCAACCCACAGCATGGAAGGCAAAGCTACTACCAACTGAGCTGCCTGTTAAGTAACAAAATGCGACAAAATATTTTGTACTTCCCGAAAACCTGTGAAATTTTTCAACGCTTCTCCGTCAATTAACATCAACAACTTTACTTTTAGGAGTTGTCGCCCCCGAGATTGTATTTTAGATAATGGCTCGGTAATCACGACGGTGATTTATCACAGTGCTATCTCAGCGTTCACTGTCCATTAAGCAATTCTGGCTGCAACCCTTTGTCGCAGTCGTCACCCTATAGTCGGGGAACCTCACACGGTTGACGACGCGACGACCGCACTGTTGCGGGAGTCAATGGGTTTATTACAAATATGGTACTCTAAATAATTCTAACTTTGACACTCGTGAAAATGCAGTGCAATTTATACATTTTACAATTTGAAACTTTTTGATAACTGTAGATTAGTGCCGTCCGTAGTTATTTGTCTACATATCTATGAATGGCTATAAAGTAAAGTGTTATTAAGGTATTAACATTTTGTGCCGTTTGATAATAAAAAGGAAAAAAATGATTTCAGCATTATTAAAATAAAAAAAAAAAAAATGGTAGCACTCCGGGAGTGCCGGCAGAAGTGAAAACTTCAATATTAACGTTGTGTTTTCACTTTTAAGTTTTCACTTCAAAAATATAACCACAGTCGTGATTGTGTCATGTCATTGTGTCACATTCGCGCAAGCGCGAATGTGACACAACGACGAAGACAACGAAGACACACTGACACAGACACATTCGCGCAAGCGCGAATGTGTCTGTGTCTTCGTTGGCTTCGTCGTCATCGTCACGTCACGTCATGTCGCCACGTCATCGTCACGTCATGTCGCCACAACACTATTTAATTGTTTGAGTCATACGTCGCGTGACCGCAAGTGTGTTCTTTTGTCGTCTCTTGTTTTACGAGCAATGTATAAAAATTAAATAAGATCTTACGCTTTTTCGACGTCACGTGACCCTGACGCGAGTTTGAAAGTTTTTACCCACCCAGCGCCGCTAAAGAAGTTTTCACTTCAATAAAACCTAATTTTGACTATCATAACAATATATTTATCAATATGTGAATAGATTGTAACGTAGCTAAGCAATTTTCTATTAATGTTTTGATTAAATAATTATAATAAATATTAATTTTTGTACAAAAACATTTTTGGTAAAATCTAATTACCAAAATCAAAAATATGTTAGGTGACATCAGCCCCGAGGTCGGTAACAAAGTTAGGGGCCCAACAATTGACATGCATTAACGGTATATCCGGTGGCGTTTGGCCCGCAATGTTGTTACGGACCGGAAATTCAATCGAGTTTAGAACGTCTCTCGAGCTACGTCACTGCCGCTAAAAACTAATAAAGTCATTACTACGGCGGCACGTATTCCACAATAAAACATGTGATATTACGGAACAAAGTGATCTAAAAAAATGTTTTATACATTATTTATGCAAGGCAAAAGCGTTGGATTAATTTTGTTAAGTATAAAATAGTAGCACGGCAAACTCTCAATCATAATATCTATAAGTAGATATATAAAACTCTTAATCATAACTCTACAGCAAAGCGTTACAATCCATAATAAAAACCCTACACCATGCTATCTTCGTTACCTTTTATCTGTAACAGTAATCACAAACAGTCCTAGTTGTTTTGATGACATTGTGTAACACAGTGGTTTATTCTAGGCCTTTTTTTTACATTGTGTTACATACACAATGTCACCAAAACAACCCGGCCTAGAATAAACCATCGAAAAAATCACATTGCGGCTCCAGCACAAACTGCATCTCGTATCAGATGACGTCATACAAAAGCAAATCCTCCTACATAATCCCTCGATACCCATGCCAAGAACTTTGTTGAGAATGTATGTCAAGCATTCTCTTCGCCTGTTTAAGCCAAAAAGCACATATAGTTACGAGCACAAGGTTGATAATCCGGCTATCCGTTCTGTATGAATGAAGCATGAACCTAGGTGGATCTTTTTCTAGAAGAAATATGTAGTAACACTGCTGAATAATTTATTAGGCCATAAGATAGTATTCACTGCTCATTGGCTTATGATCTTATGTCATACAGTTTTTGCTAGTTTATCTAGGCTTAGTTACGTCGGTTATTTAGAGAATGTTACGAAATTTTTGCTACATTCATCATCATCATCAATCTATATCAGTCCACTTCTTCTTCTTCTTGCTTGTCAATTGGTACACGATAACAACATCAAACCAAGTTCGAAATCAGTCCACTGCTGAACGTAGATCCCAAGACGCGCCACTGAGTCGTCGGCTCTTTTTTGCTACATATTTTGTATTTAACACAGTTATCCGGCTAAAAAATAAGAAAAAAGATACGAAGACTTTTCCGACTTGTTATTTTTTTATTCTTTAGTTCAAGGCACGTCCTCCCTTACAAGTACTCCAGACGTGACGGAAGCTAGCTGAAGTGCGAGCCCGTCATGATCGGCCGATCAATAAGTCTTGGTGAACTCAAATATTTGCACACGACGAACATTAGTCGAGAACATTGGGAATGTATAGAGTCGATATACATCGAAGATAGTGTACAAAAGATTTGTGGAGATAGTGCTCAAAAGTTTTGTTTATATTCTGTTGCACGGGCACTAAGTAGAAAAGCTAAGTAGATACTAAACAAGTAGGTAAGTAAGTAAGTAGATATTTTCAGCTGTATTTTGAAGTTTATATAACAAAATCACTGAAGTGTTTATGAACATTTATCTATTATTTCGTAGCCATATTAATATTTTCAAAGCACTTATTGCGTTGTATAGTTATCAATTGTTAAACTCGTTTTTGAAATAGGTGATACTGGTTTTCTTCTTACAAAAGCAGCAAATCATTCTGGCCCACCTTTATCTAAGAAAAAATTAAATGCCTTGTACATAAAACAAATAAATACAAATAACAGCTCCATTTCTTTCCGTGGGACGCAATAGTGTAGGTACTCTCATTGCGTCACTGGCAAAGTGTAGGCGCCGCGAAGTCTACTCAACTGCTCTACCGCGGCGCCAGACATCCATCTCTGGGGTAATGATCACAAACCAGATTCGGAAGAAATGTTGACTTTCTTTCGATTGGTGGCTCATCAATCAATTGCTATATAGTGACTTAGCAAACAAAATTTAAACAATCACAATATTTTAGAACGGCTGTACCGATATGGCTGAAAAGCTTAGAGCCAGGAGACAGACATAGAATAATATGTATGTATGTAGTCAGTGTGTATGTATGTATGTATTTTCTAATAAAAAAACTTAATAGATTCAAAAATTTGCTAAGTTCCGCCAGGTCAGTTAGTTAACAATAAATAAACTTAAAATTTATTTAGGTGGTTGGATACAAGTTATTAGCGAAGAGAGCTTTTTCATATTCAAAAAACGGTGGTTCATTGTAAGCACAAATTAATTAATTTGTAACTGTAGCAAGTCATGTCCCACCCCACTAATTAAAACCAATGCAATGCAATGCCACGTCGATAATAATTAATCCTCGCAAAGTCAGCCGTTCATTTGAATATAATACAGTAGAGGTTGTAATTTAAGAGTGTCCTTTGAAGTGGGATTAATACCGGCCGGTCCCGCCCTCTACCGTCCACACGGTGGAATTAAATCCTTGTCCTTCCACAGAACTCTCATTTGTGCAATTTAGTTCCCTTAATGAGATAGGAATCGATCGATTCTCGAGCAACGATAGAATGGGTTGGTAAACACATGAATAAAACAATACAGTTTCCACTCTGCTATTAAGTATGGGCTAACACACTCGTATTTTTATTCGGTACTCAAGGAGCCTTAATCAATCTCAATATACATGAATTGTAATGAAATTCAAACTGTTATGTTCTGGTTTGAAAATATCAGGAAAACTTACATTCACAAAAAAAGCTTGATAACAATACAATAAAAAAAAGAATTAAGATTTTTTTATATACTTAGTAAATTATTCGCGTTGTATCGTAGTAATTTAAACATCAAAAAAATAAAGAAGAAGATTATTAAATTTATTATTTAAGTCAGTATAAAACTAAATACCTATCAGAAAATACAGAAAAGAACGTTCATTAGTGAAGCATTGAAAATGTTTCTTAGTTCCTTTGAGAAATAAACTTTTCCTCGTCAAAGGTACCTAGTGCAGCACTATGATGACCCAGTTCCGAGCCTTTGTAGAAAAGTAGTCCAGGTTTTAAAATGTAGATTTACTGTTTTATTTTACTGCTAATGGTAAAGGCGCGTCGATATACCTTCTGGATGCACTCTACTACATCGAATTGTAAATACCCTCTTAAATTTATATTTCTATAAGTTTTTTTGATGACTCAGCATAGTCAAATAATAGTAATGCTAAGTAATCGTTCTATCGCCAGCAGCTTTGAGCTGGCATAGTGGAGCCTAGTGACCTGTAATACAGATTCTTACGAATCTATATCAAGCACCAGTCACTCAAAAAGTTAGTTTCCAACTAAATCATCACCACCATCATCCGCAGCCAGATTTCAGCTAGGTCCCACTACTAGATATAAGTCTCCCTTTTCTTGAGCCACTCCTCACAGTCCTGTGCTATTCTCATATAAATATTGTATACTAAATACATATTTCGATAAGCTTTTGATTTTAATTGAGTCAAAGTATAGACAGTTTATAGCATCATCTTAAGCTAATCAAAGAAGACACGGAGACAAAAATAAACATAAATATGATTTGCAAAAGTGGCAGTTAGTGAGATTTATTTGCGGTGGTCCCCTTGGCGCCGCCTAGGTCGGGCGCCGCGCCGTCCCGTCGGACAGACGTCGTCGGGCGCCGCGCCGTCCCGTCGGACAGACTTCGAGGCGACAGACGATCTATCGATCTCAGGAGATGACGCGCGTTCAAACCTTGGCCGCCTTTTTATTTGCCAAAAATAATTTCAGGTTATTCACAAATAGTGTAGTTTAGAGTAGCAAAATCTTTGATAGGAGCCGTTTGAATCGGCCTTTAGAGTTTTTCCAATACATTTTTTTTTTGTATTGACTTTTTGTTTTTTTATTTGGTATTTCAAATAAGTGTGTTATTTTTTGTAAAGATTTTATAAAATATTTATTTTTTGGACAAATTTTACTGGCAATTTGTTTGGCTAACAAAACTAAAACCATCCCTTGGTGAATATGGTTACGTAGGTACAAAACAATGTATTGAAATATAAATATAAACATTAAACATTTTTAACTTAGTTATGGTAACTAAACATGAACAAAGTCATAAACGCAATGTTGTTGTATCAAAATAGTAGAATCAAGATGAATTTATAAATCAAACTTATTAATATATGTATCACAATACCCCTGTCAAAATATCAACGGTCTTTAGCAGTATCCCTAATGTCTAGCTAATTGGCCATTTCGTACCACGGAGTAGCCACAAAAGGCTGAGGCTCATTAAAATTTCATCCGCAAGCCCCGAGGCAAATGTTTTAACAAGCTGTTTGTAGTAATGCAACACCCTGTGTATCGGACTGACATAGCAACTGACAGATGTGATGACTTAACAATAGGTTTGTAATATAAGGTGTACCAAAAGGATTTTAAACAGGAATATTGGAGTACCTAAATACATTGACGCGAACGTTGTTTTAACAAAATAAATCAGCAACATTTTTTTTGTTAACTAATCTAATTTTTAAGCTAGCGTGAAGACCGAATCTAGAAATTCCGTAACGAAAATACCGAACGAAAATAACCTAACACTGCGCATGCGTAATCCAGCAAAAAAACGCTAAGCAATAGCTTTACCGCGGCAGTCCCCGAGTGCCACACGTCTTTTTTTTTTAATGAACGAAACTTGATTTTAAAATCAATAAGACAAAAACCAATTTCATCTCCATTTTCAATATAATGTCGAGTGCAGAATAAAACAAAGCAAGAGCAGTGCGAGAGAGCAATTAATTTAGGGGGACTACAGCAGCCTCTAGCGGACCAATCCTGTAATTGTCGCCGGCGATATTCAAATGGCGGAAACAATTAGCGGGAGTGCTGTGTACGCATTTGTCTGGACCGAAGATTATGGTGCCACCTAGATGTATTGTTTTCATAAGCTTTTATGGATATTAAAGTTCATATCAAATCGTTTAAGCCGCTAGTCAGTGTTGTGCTAAATAGAACTTATGTACAACGTGTACCTACACTTTATTATAAATAAGTGTAGTTTTGCATAAGTTGTCTTACCACTATGGTTAAGAAACTGTTGGTTTTTTCGTTTAATTTATTCATATCTGAAAAAATATCTAGATATTTATGTAATGTGTTGTATTAAGTATGTCAGTCTTCTAGTACCCAAAACACAAGCTCTGCTTAGATTAAGGCTAGATAATGTTGTGTGGATTGTCCAGCATTATTTATTTAATTAGCTAAGGAATAAAATAATGACCATCCGATTAAAGTATTTTTACAGTTGACGAACGTTTGAATTTAACTGTTACTGTTAACTATTAGTCTTAAAATGTTCTATTGATAACATCTTTTAAACTAAAAATACAGTACCAGTGAGTAACAAAGTTTCTGAGTAAAAACATTAAATTCTCTCCCCTTTTCAGTTTGTTCTAAATCTCTTTTGTGTACTTCCATATCGCTACAAAGCTTGCTAATGTCCTTTAAGGACTTAGTGATTTAAACGGACTAAATAATGAACCACTACCCTTCTTCTGTCGCTACTCGCTTCCCAATTTATGAGCTATAAGCCTTTGGGGTAGTTTGAGATCTACCGTTCGATACAATTATTTTATAAGTGGGCCTGAGATAATTTAACTTTGAAACATCATTTAATAAAAATTATGATTCATTTTTTAATATAATATTATTCAGTATGCTCGATTAAATCAAATCATTTTAACCGACTTTGACAAGTACACAGTAGGTACGTATGTTATTTTTTATATTTAACTTTTTAAACCTAGTTTTTAGTTCTGTATCTACATATATGTAAAAAACATTAAAACTTGACTCTAAACATTGAAATATCGTTAGATATACACAAGTTAGCTTTTTTTATTGTTTTAATCAATTTATATAATTATTCAATTAAACGCCACTATACAATTAAAAAATTCGGAATTAAAAACCAGCTCGACTTTTAAATTTTATTTGTTACACAAAATAATATCACACAAAAAATCTGTCATATATAAAAGAAAAACTATAATAAGCATTTATTTTTTGTAAAATTTTTCAAAAGACGTGAATAATATAAAATATTTAAAGTAACATCCATATTATGTTTTGCAAAAACGCTTTGGATGAGCATTTACTTTTTGCTAGATTATTCATAAAACATGAAAAGGATAAAAGATACAAAGTAATATCGATATGTTTTGCAGAAACGCTTTGGTCTGTACGACAAGCGGATCATCTTGCGTCAATGCGTTACATCCGGGTAGCCAGTGAAGCATCACACGTAAGCTATACAAACAAATCATAGCAGTTCTTAAAGCTTTTAGAAATTGTTAGACGGAACAATCTGTGCGAGACAATCATATTTTTTTGGGTATTTTGGGTTTTAATTATCTATTATTTGGGTATGTTATGTATTTGTAACTAAAAATAGACCTAAGATGTTTAATATGCATAATGATGACCATAAATGTCTATAATATAATTATATGACAGGCATCACAGCTCATTTGGTCAACGAAGGCAGAGCTAAAACACACTGCCTTCAGTATTTAAGTTTTTTTTTTAACTTAAATTGACTATAGTTGTCACTTACTGGAATCAAATAGTTTGAGAATGAACCTTTGACACGACAAATGAATGATTTTTTTGTGTTTTTTCACAAACGAGATATTGACTCCTTGTATTATTTGTCTCATAATATTGATAAAACACTTCAGTTCATCTATCGAACTCATCAATCAAAACACATCGACAGGCTTACAAACCAAGGCGCAAACCAGTGGCTCCGAGGAGTGAGCACAAATAAATGAGACAATCGTAAACGTATCAAAGTCAAAGTCAAAAATTACTTTATTCAGTAAAATTACAAGGATCATTTAGAATCGTCTTACATACTAGGTGCCAGTTCCACGCGACCAGAGCCTAGAAGAACGGGCAAGAAACTTACGACCTGGTTCCTACCGTTTTTTTATATGATCCTTCTTACAAAGAATTACAATTAAACTAAATTAAGTACTGAAGTTTCATAACGTTCATAACGTAAGTATTGTAACGTTATATATTCAAGACACATTGCGCGGTGACGCTGCAACGTTAAGCAGACAAGAGGAGACAAAGAAGAGCTAGTGTCGACGCGTAGTGTCTTGAATCCATCGTACCGTTTCGATACGTTTGCGATTGTCGAATTTGCTCGTGCTCAGGGCTCTGTAGTCGGTTCAGATTCGCATGACGACACAAATCCGGATGATGTCTGTTTGTTATCAGCGCTGAGCAGTCGACTGTAGGGCTGCGAGCCGAGTAATCGCATTATTTATCGAATCTACTCGATTGACGAACAATGAGGTTCTTAATCTCTGAAATTATTACTCTGGAAATCTCTGGATACGGTTGATATTCTCACAAATCCTTTTATATTATAATGCTTAAGAATATTACGAAGTAAAGAAGTAAATCCAAATAATACTACATCTTTACTGTTGCAGATAATTAAAAATAATTTTTTTTGAAGGATAGAAATAAATCCTGTTCTTTTTCTTCCTATTTTTTGTTTAGTCACTTAGGTTTCGCAATGTTTTTTTTTTAAAAAGACAAGATTTGCTGTGTTTTTAATTTATTTGGCTATCGATTAATAACAAGAACATTGAATAGGAATAATATTTGAAACTATTGATCACGGGTTTGAACATAGTTTTCTTTATAAACGGGATGTTTACCATGATTTGTGTTTTTAAATAATCAAACTCGCAAATCATGGTAAATATCCCGTTTATAAAGAAAACTTTTGAGTAGGTAGTTATGTATTTCTAAGAAGTTCTTTAGTTTATATTAAAACACTCGTTATTGTAGTCCGAGATTGCCACATTCCCCATCCTTATATTTTATTGCTTTCTTATTATCTGTTTGTCAATATTATCCGCGGTCGGGGGATTTATCTCTCGGTTCTACGAAATTGTTTCGGTTTTCTCGTATTTTTGGTTATATTTTTGTTTTATTTCTACTGAAATTTGAAAATATGTATTATTATACATACCGCCTGCAAATTTACTATTTGAGAAAACGAAATATGGCTCTTAAAACATTGTAAATTACGGACATTGTTTTCGTTTTAGACGAATAAAAACCACATTGACAATTTTATTGCGTGATAAATAGCCGTAAATGTAAATATAAAACTTGGCCACACGGTCCAGCACTTCTTCTTATTAGAATAACTTTTTACAATATAATAGAAACATTTGATTGCCTATTACCATTTAAGGCGCATATTTATGTCTTTTTTCCAAAATATTACTCAATAAATTACTGAAAATAATGTAACTAGGCTAATTATATTATAGAAAAAATATGCTATAACTATAATAGCTATCGTTGTTTGCAGATAGCTTATGTATAATATTATATGAAAAATATGTACACATATTGAGAATAATATTACTAAAGGTACAAATATAGACTGAAAGGGGATAATTTTATAGTAAGATCAAATATTATTTTGAAATCCTAAATGTAGTTTTTTTTTTAAATATGCAACTTTGCCGACGGGATCGTCATGGACTTTTAAAACAGTGACATTTAGCCATTTTGAAAATGCTAGTTTAAATAACATAGATTATACCACTAAATTTACTAGAAAATTGGGGCTTATGTTATAAAAAGTTTGAGTAGAGTAATAATCTTGATAATACTTACTCAAGACATATCATAATTTATAAGAATTGTATAAAAAAATACACGCAACGTTTAGTTCTAGGTTATAATCATTTTTCAGATAAACTACAAAGTTAAATAAAGAATGATCTTACAATTTTGTAAATGTTTTAGTTAGTTTAGGCAAGATTATTACAGGTCTTCATTACATTTTTTACTGGGTTAGTTAATTAACTATTTAGCAAAATTTGTTTTAGTGATAAAACCAAATTAGTTTACAATTTTTAGTTTCAATATTATAATGCATCACTTCAATTTAAATCCAAATAAAATGAAAGCGCATTATTATTACAATGGTTTAAGGTGTTGGGTTTATTCATTTTATAAAACAGAGGCTTGATTTGTGTGAGGACAAACCAAATTCCTTTGTGGCAACACTAAGGAGTTGCAAAAACACATGGCAACACTCTGCCAAGAAGACGTCAAATACAACGCGTGCGTCTCAAGACAAATTATATAAAACTATTCCAAAACTGAACTTTAAGCTGAAAAAACGACTGAAATACGTGATCGAAGTGTTAGTGGACCTTCGAGGCTGTTATCAACGTCCCGGGACTGGCGAAAACACTGGAATTCTGCGGTAAGTCTTTCACTTAGATCAAGCCCTCGTGTTCGTTTTCTTTCAAAGTTCAGTCAATTCTATACATTTTGGTCATTCGAACGGATTTTCCAGTTATAAAAATCATAAAACCTATTCAAAACCCCTTTTTACATATTTTGAGAAGTTCATTTCAAGTAAAAAACTCATTTATTCAACATTTCATTTTTACGTAAATTATCGCTCAAGTTGTGCGGCCGCCATTGCATTGTGTCGTTATTAGTAAAATGCCTAAGGCCGACGTGAAAATGGCAGGCGCATCCGAAAGTACCGAGTATGAGGAGTTGGTAGAACCACATGTGTCTATGAAAGAAATATGTTTTCTAAGATTGCAAACATTGTACGATATGTCCAAAACCATTACTGACAAACCCGAGTTACTGAGTGATTTTCATGCTCGTTACCATGAATTGCCGAGTTGGCGGGATAAATATGAACAAAGTATAATGAACATTGCGGCCCTAAAGAAAAGGTTTATACCTAATTATGTACCTTCATACAAGGAGATTGAAAGTTTCGATGAGATTTATTTTTCAATACGAGGTATTTATACCAGTTTGAGTGTAGACACAACAATCAATAAAGTTGAGCATAAATCGGAAAACAATAGCGTAAAAGTTAGGTTACCTAAATTGGAATTAATTCCATTTGACAGTAAACTTGAAAACTGGCCTACTTTCCGTGACACGTTTTCTAGCCTAATTCACGGTAACAAACAGATCGCGAGTATTGAAAAGTTTTATTATCTGTTGTCGGCAGTTAGCGGGCCTGCTTCGACTATTGTTAAGTCTATGCCGGTTACATCTGATAATTACCTAATCGTTTGGAATGCTTTAATAAAACGTTATGAAAATAAACGCGCGTTAGCAACTAATTATCTCGATAAAATATTTACATTCAAACCTTTGAATACCGAGTCAGTCGCTGGACTTAATTTATTCTTACAAACATTTCAAGAAAATATTAAAGCACTCCAGCTGTTAGATATCAAAGATTTGTCGGGATTTCTTTTGTTCTATGTTGCATTGCGTAACCTTGACCCCGTAACTAGACGTGAACTGGAACGTGGTTTAGGGCAGGATGAACTTCCTACTTGTAATGAGTTGATTACTTTTATCGAAAAATATGTGCGCGTTCTTGAGATGTCTGAGAGTACGACAATTTCCACTACGTCTAAGAGTGTACCGTATTCTCGCAGTCAGTCAAAGGTCAACCAACCTACAGGTTTAAAATCAAATTCACAGCGACCTACCTTGTCGTCAGCTGTTGTCAATACAGAACAACCTGTTAAATCAATGAAATCCATGGAATGTCTGTATTGCAAAAAGATGCATTCTATTTATCGATGCACCGAGTACATTGACCTCACACCGGCGCAGCGTCTTGACAAAATCAAACAATTAAAATTGTGTGAAAATTGTTTGCGTGATCATGCTGTCAATGACTGTCCGTCTAAGGTACTTTGTACCATCTGTAAAAAGAAGCATCACCACACATTGCACATAGATTCTTTTGCAAATTCGAGTTCTAGTGCTATTGCATTGACGTGCACGGCTTCTTTGACAGTCTTGCTCGGCACCGCGGTTATACACGTCGCAGATTGTTGGGGCCAGTTCCAAACCGTACGTGCTATAATTGATAGCGGCGCTATGTCGAGCTACATAACTCAAGACTGTGCGAAGCGTCTAGGGCTGTCACGCCGTAAATGCAACTTTGAACCGATCGGTTTAGGTGGTAATCCAGTCCGCGAGTTCGGCTTAGTTACTTGTAAGATTAAGCCGCGGCACTGTTCTAGTCCCGTCCTATCTACTGATGCGGTAATAGTTTCTAACATAGCAGGTAATTTACCTACAATGCCACTCTCTGATAAGACCATTGTTGAGTTTCAACATCTGATGTTGGCCGACCCGGCCTACTATAAACCCGCGCCCGTCGATTTACTGATCGCAGGTGATTTGTTTCCGTATATCTATGATGGTGAGAAAATACTTCCTCGTCAACATGGTTTACCGGTTGCAATGAACTCTGTATTTGGGTACGTCATACTCGGTCAAACCGAACTTGACCGTTCCGATCAAAGCGTCTCGTTGGTTACTACAACAAATCGAGATGAGTTATTCTGCGGTTTTTCTATGAACCTTGATCAAATAATGAACTCTTTTTGGGAGGTTGAAAATGTACCATCCGAGGTACCACGTCGAAGCCCAGACGACGAATTAGCGGAATACTTATTTGCGAAAGATCAGCGGCGTGATGATACAGGTAGGTATATAGTTAAGTATCCGTTCAAATCGTCATTTGAACTCGGCGATTCGAGTCAAATGGCAACTCGTCGACTTCTTAACTTAGAGTCAAAGTTAGAGCGGGAGCCTGCGTTGAAAATTCAATATCATAAATTTATGCACGAATATGAAGACCTCGGACATATGACTTGTCTTGGTGATGTCCAGAACGTGGATTCGAAATATATCATCCCGCATTTCTGCATTGTCAAACCGACAAGTACCACGACGTCTCATCGCGTGGTATTTGACGCTTCCGGTAAGTCGTCAAATAATATGTCACTTAATTCAGTAGTGCTACCGGGTCCGAAACTTCAAGCTGATATCAATCAACTCTTGATAAATTTCCGCCTGCATGAGATCTGTCTCTCTGCAGACGTCTGCAAGATGTACCGAATGGTGGTCTTGGATGAAACTCAACGACCGTATCAACATATTCTATGGCGTTATTCTTCAGACCAGCCCATTCAAAAGTACGCCTTAAATACATTGACGTACGGTGTCGCTAGTTGTCCATACTTAGCAATTAAGGTTTTGCACACCCTCGCTGATGACGAAGCAAAAAGGTTTCCGAACGCTGCTCCACTTTTAAAAACGGCTTTTTTTGTGGACGATCTTTTGTGGTCTGTACCTACCATCGACGAAGCGCTACAACTTCAGGGTGAACTCATGGATCTGCTAAAGGCTGGAGGCTTCATCCTTCGTAAGTGGTCAAGCAATTGTGCGCAGGTAGTTGATCATTTAGATGAGATTCATCGTGAAACGCCCGTTGCATTCGACGACGAATCTAACTTGTCTATAAAAGTGCTAGGTCTTCAGTGGTTGCCGGCGTGCGATGCATTTTCCTTCACCACACATCCGTCAAATCCTATAATTTCAAAAAGAACTGTCCTTTCTCAAATAGGTCGTCAGTTCGATCCGCTCGGTTTTGTAGCCCCGTGTATCTTTTATGCCAAATGCTTTATGCAAGAACTTTGGGCTCGACAGTTAGACTGGGACCAACACTTACCGGCGGAACTTGAAGCTCAGTGGACAGCCTATGTCAATGAACTTCCACTATTGTCAAATATACAACACGACCGCCATGTAAAGGTAGCGCAACATACTTACTGTCAGATTCTAGGTTTCTGTGACGCTTCAACTCTTGGCTATGCTGCGGTGGTGTATCTCCGATCAAAAAACGCGATAGGTGAGACAAAAGTGAGTTTAGTCATTGCAAAATCTAAGGTCGCGCCCTTAAAGACTGTCACTATTCCACGTCTCGAACTCATGGCTGCACATTTGCTCGCAAAGCTTGTGAAATACATCCAATCCATTTTGCTTAACCGTCTTCAAATCAATGAAACTTTGTTGTTTACGGATTCTTCTGTCGTGCTTGCTTGGCTTAATACTCCCAGCCACACACTCAAAACATTTGTGTCTACTAGAGTATCAAAAATCAACGACAGTGTGCCATGTCAATGTTGGTATCATGTCAGTGGTGTCTCTAACCCGGCTGATGTGTGTTCCCGTGGCGCCTTGCCGTCTGCCTTACTAGCAACACCTGAATGGCTCAATGGGCCTGACTGGCTCAACTTAGATCAGTCACAATGGCCAGTAAAGACCATGGATGAATTTCGCGACTACAGTCCCCTTGAACTTAAAAATACTAAAACGGCACTCGTCACTTCTAAAGCCGTCATATCTGAGCTATTCTTTGATTTGACAGAAAAGTATTCTAGTTTCAGTAAACTACTCAATGTTGTTGCTCGATGCTTCCAGTTTGTCCATAACTGCAGATCAGCTGCACATCAACGAAGATCACTTTCGGTGGCTGACATCAGAAAAGCTCATGATATTCTAGTAAAATCTGTTCAAGCACAACATTTTTCAAGTGACATATTAGCGTTGCAAAAGAACGATAACTGCAGTCAATCCTTGCGAAAGCTCTCCCCATTTCTAGACTCCCATGGTTACCTCAGGGTGGGGGGTCGACTTTCCCAATCAGATTTACCTTATCGAACAAAACATCCTTTGCTTTTGCCACAAAAGGCAAATTTCACCAAAATATTGATTGACCACTTTCACAAACTCCATTTGCATGTAGGTCCTCGCACTCTTCAAAGTTTGATCAATCAAAAATATTGGATAATTTCATCTCGTAGTGCTATTCGATCGCGCACGAGTAAATGTATATCTTGTTTTAGGGCGTCTCCTACAAATCGACAACCTAAAATGGGTGAACTACCTAAGTTCCGCTCACAAGATGTACACGTCTTTCACACGGTTGGTGTGGACATAGGCGGACCTTTTCCTACGAAAGAGTCAACTCGCAGAAACGCTCACGTATCCAAATCTTATTTGTGCGTCTTTGTGTGTTGTGCCACACGAGCTGTACATTTAGAAGTCTTGTCTTCTTTAAGTACAGAGTGTTTTCTCGCATGTTTCGACCGTTTCACGGCAAGAAGAGGTCTGTGCCACTCTATTGTGTCTGACAACGGCACCAATTTTGTGTCAGCTGGTAAACAACTAAAAGAAGTCACGGACTTTCTTAACACTGACTTGGATAATCTATCAAAAGGTTTAGTTTTTCGTGGTGTAACATGGAGACATAATCCACCAGCTGGAAGTAACTTTGGAGGATTATATGAAGCTGTGATAAAGTCTGCGAAACTTCACTTAAAACGGTCAATTGGTACAAGATCTTTATCCTTTGAGGAACTCGGTACACTTTTTTCTCGTGTGGAAGCTGTGCTTAACTCAAGGCCCCTCTGTGCCTTATCCAACGATCCCAGCGAGTTCGAAGTTTTAACTCCTTCTCACTTCCTCATAGGTAGGGACCTAGTCTCGGTACCTGAACATGACTTATCAGATATATCTACTTCTCGATTAAACCGTTGGCAAGCCGTCCAACAAATGTCACAACAGTTTTGGAAGTTGTGGAAACAAGATTACTTACATACGTTGCAACTCCGTCAAAAGTGGTTTACCAACTGTCGTAACCTCAAAGTGGGTGATCTTGTGCTCATAAATTCGGATGCGCCCGCGTTAAAATGGGTTTTAGGGCGCGTTTCAAAATTACATAGTGGGCCGGACGGCATTGTGCGAGTAATTAATGTAAAAACCTCTAATAATCACGAGTTTACTCGTCCAGTCTCCAAAGTGAGTCCTCTACCGTTGGAGCAGGACGCAGAATAAACAGTAATCCTAATGAACTATTTCACATTTATATGTAAGACTTGTACATATAAATTTATATATTACTCTATTCTAATTAGTTAATACAGTCCACTTACTCCCTTGTCTATACTTAGGTATATATATTTTTTATTTTCCAATTGTGTTCAAGTAAATCAAATTTCAAAAATTCTACGTTTTCAAATTTTAAGTTGTCAAACTAATTCAAGTTTCCACTTACCTTGTTACCATAACTGGGAAATCCTATCGGATTTCGGTGGGGGGAAATGTTGGGTTTATTCATTTTATAAAACAGAGGCTTGATTTGTGTGAGGACAAACCAAATTCCTTTGTGGCAACACTAAGGAGTTGCAAAAACACATGGCAACACTCTGCCAAGAAGACGTCAAATACAACGCGTGCGTCTCAAGACAAATTATATAAAACTATTCCAAAACTGAACTTTAAGCTGAAAAAACGACTGAAATACGTGATCGAAGTGTTAGTGGACCTTCGAGGCTGTTATCAACGTCCCGGGACTGGCGAAAACACTGGAATTCTGCGGTAAGTCTTTCACTTAGATCAAGCCCTCGTGTTCGTTTTCTTTCAAAGTTCAGTCAATTCTATACATAAGGATTACCTAATAAATGATTTAAAATCTTAGGTGACAAGTACTTGGCATTTAGAACCATTTATCTATCTAAAGATTGTTTTATGATGTAATTAAATTATAATTAACGTGGTTTAATGAATGACTTACTTGAAAAGAAGGGGTTTGTTAGCGAACAGCCCTGAGGCCTTCTCCTTCGCGGCGTTGAGCCCCTGCATTGCTGCGACCCGCTTTCCCACATCAAATTACACAACAACACATCTGCAACAAAAAAAATATTTAAATAGATCTCTAAACCAATTAAAAAAAAAGTTTAATTTTCTTGACTAAACTAAGCCTAAATGCAACCAAAATAATAGCAAATGCATGAAATAGAGCACAGATACATTACATAATATGTATTATGTAATGTAGAGGTACCTATAAGTATGTATGCTATGGTTATGTAATCTATAGCATAGCTCAGATTTGGGAGTACAATCTGTGCTACAGCATTGAAAAATGTTCACTTTTAAGAAAATAAAACCATAGCTTACTATTACATTTAAAAAACAGGATTTTATAGCAAAAAAAAAATGATAATTTGAGTACTTACTTTTCAGTTCCCTGGCGTAGCAGCTCCGGCGTAGCGTCTGTGGCTCGTAGCACCCCGCGCCCGCTACGGCGTAGCACGACGACTGCGCGAAGCAACCTCGCCCATTGGCCGCGACGTTAGCTGATGTAGATAACCTTCCGCCAATCCCCGACGTCGCTGTAAAGGGGCGGGGTTTTACAGTTTTCAGAAAATTTTCAGATGTACCCAAAATTATATGTACAGATACCAACCGCATTTATGTTTCCACATGAAAAGCGAGGGTAGAGACAAATGAATACTGGTGCATGTAGACTTGTAGGACTTTGATCATATTTTGTATGAAATAAACGTACACAGTCAAAAATGCTTTGTTTTATGTAAAATATGCGGTTTACCTTCCGTTTAATAAAAATGAATACTTTACAAAAAAAAATGTGATAAAAATCTAGCTAGAAACTTATTGTAATCGCGTTTTTTTGACACGTGACAACGTCTTATAATTCGAAAGGGCCGGCTGCACGCACGAAAAAACATGACTTATGAGGCGTTCTGAGGCGTTCCATGAAGTGACGTTGTCACGTTCAACTATCGTCAGTAAACCGACTTTACAGACAACCATTTTTTATATGTACATTGATGAACCTATACATTTTTACTTCTTCAAGAAAATTACGACTCAAGATTGTTTTTTCCTGAAATGTACTCGTAATATAAGATATGATATGACAAAATTGTCATCTAGTCCCAAACATAAAAACACTTTATCTATCGGCTAAACAAAAAATAATAACAATTATAAAGAAAATCGGAAATTAATTATTGAACATGAACTGAAGTATCCATTAGTCATGGTTTAAAAAAACCCTTAGTATATTTCTTTTTTTTTTAATAAAAACCTTGCCATTACAATTTTTTAGTTTTTAGTAGACCATTATCGCAGCCTAGTCGGCCTTACGCACAGGAAAGACAAATTCAATGAGTATCTGAAATATATCTAGCCTACAAATCAAAGATGTTTTTTCACTGTTTGAAAGCTTTTTATAAGCATTGCGCACATTAATATTCCAAATAGAAAACTAAAATATGTTTCAGAATTCTCTCCTAAAAAATTCAAAAATATGTATATACTTAGGTAAATAACTAGAATAAATAATAAAAAACATTCATGGACATTTTACACATCACACTTTAGTCCCAAACAAAGCGAAGTTTGTACTATATTTTCTTTGTAAATACTTACACAGAATACTTAGTGACACCCAGACACAGAACAAATATTTATATTCATCACACAAAAATTTGCTATAGGTGGGAATCGAACCCACTTAGAATGGGAATAAAGCTACTAGACCTGCGGTATCGTTTCTCTTTTTAGTTCAATAATAAAGCAGACTCGTATCTCTCTCGTATCGTACTCTATCGTATCAAAAAGCTATAAGCTCTAGTGAAAAGAGTTGCGTGATCAGCATCCATACCCCATTTGATGAATAAAAGCTTACTCCGTAACCGATATCTAAGACTCATAAAAATGTTTGAAATACATTGCGCGACCGCCTTACGCGTTGAGTATCGCTGCGTGGAGATCTACATCAACACCACGCAATGTAACTCTACTAAATTTCGATAGCGAACCATTTATCGTTTTGCAGAGTAGACCTCGAGGCAATATCGCCAGTTCATTTCACGGGCAGAGGAGCTCGCAAATGAAGTTTCCCCGCTCCAACGGACGCGTCTCTTCCGCTGATTTATGTCAAATGGATGCGGTATTTTGAATCAGTATTTAGTAGATACAGGGGGGCTATCCAGCAAGGGGAAACATGCGTGACCGAATATACTTTCAGTTGCAGTTCAGTTTTCGATGATTTTACTCATCAGTATTCCGTGGCATTTTAGTGGCCTGATGTGACTGAGCTTTATAAAAATATGACTGAGCTGTTAAAAATGACGTCAATGCCGCGGTTTAGCACGTACCTGATTTGAGCATGGCCTACCTGAGCTTTCGTTAATTCTATTAAACGGTATGAAAATCGATCATTCAAAATATCAATAAAAGACGAAGAAGAAAACTGAACTGCAATTTGATCAAATAACAGTTCAAAAACATTTCAGTTGTCAGGATACCCCCAGTAGCGTGTGCTATCTTTTTACGTATAGTTTTTTTATTCTATTTATTAACTCATTAGTAAGTCCCTTACATGACTGTATATTATGAGTAATAATACATCACTGATTTTTCGTTCAGCCTCGTAACTATAAATTCTTAATGTTGTCTTCTAAATTATTTGTATTTATATTATGTCTTCTGCGTTTGTGCTCGCTGCAATATAATATAGTTAAAAACTTGAAGTAGCTTTCAAGTTTTTACCAAACAAATGTCTTACGACCGTTTTATTGGTAAAAAAATGGTTATATTATTTATTTTCTCATAAAATTAACATGTAAGTAATTGGTTACTGAGAAACATTTTGTTTTCTTATGAAAAAGGAATAGAATCACGGTAGCCTGGTTATGTCGAATTCACCGTGATTCCAAGTTAAATCTCGAGCTATATTAATCAACCTAATTAAGAAAGTGCATATCATGATTGTGGACAAGAAATAAACCATTTGTAATACCATAATGATGCTGTTTTCTAGAAGACCTACCTATCCCAAAGAGATCCCGTGATAGTAATGCTCGAAGAGCCTTAGAAGTCACATAGATTCCACATAGAACCTTGTATCAGACTGAAGTTGTCAAGAGGCGTCCTGACACCCGCCGACAAATATATTAATATATTATATAAGTATATTATATTGCAGCGAGCACAAACGCAGAAGACATAATATAAATACATTTTCAAGGAGTATCAGTATTTTCTTAGCTTCTTGTAGCGAATCATATTGCTACGGTGGCTGAATAACGCGTTTGAATCAGAGTATCTGCCCATCAGACCGTTTTAACTGTCTGCAATCCTTCATGTTACAAAAAAGTATATTGCTTATTCTGTACCTACTGGTTTCCGCCTGACTTTGTCTACGTCACGGTCGTCCCTTTTTGTGGGTCCTGTTTAAATGGGTATGTTATGAAATAGATTGTAAAACGTCCAAAGAAACGTTATCTATTAGTAGAAAGTTCTGGAATCTGCCAATTTAACTGAGACTTATTGATGGTATTATGTCATGCATAAATGTATGTAGAAATAGATAATCAAACTTTCTCTAAAATAAACATATAATTTACTAAAGTACTATTTAATGTCAGGAAACTCAGATTCTTTGTAAATTGATTATACACGGTTTTTTTTGTAATAATGGTATACTATAACGTCAAGCTTTTGTCTATAATGTATAAGAAAAAGTTTACATAGATTAAGGTTTTATAATTTAACAATCCTTATAAGCAAGCTTTTTCATATTAAAAAGTCAAAGTAACAACCACCCTAAAAAAAACGGCAAATTGGGGTGTAATGCAATACCGTAAAACTAGTTAAAAAATGCTGAGCTCGCGAAAACGTCCTGTGGCATTAGGGATGTAACTTCATTTAAAAGCAGAACATTGCATATTCATATCAGCGCAGTAAGCAAAGCTGGCAGAACCCACCCCTTCATGATTAATGGATTTATTTGCATATTATCCAAGCAGTTAAATAGTTGTATCACTTTATATTATTTTAGTTTTTTGCATTTGTAGGAAAATAAATGCTTATACTATTGTGAAATAAAAAAAATAATTAAATAAACTGATAGTTTATTATAAATATTCACGGACATTTCACATATCACATTCTTTACTTTCGTTTATATCCCATTTCTGTAAATTGATGGCGTTGTGTTAAATGTACATATTTATTTAATCATGAACCTTAGTAGCTTTTCACACTTTATCTAGGAAACATAGTAGTCCAGTCAAAATAGACTAAAATTATGACTTCAGTTTGCATTAATTCCCAACAAGCTGGATTTTTGTGCAGGCCTTGAATACGTCATTACAAATGATATGTCAAAAGTCCCCATCGATCCCGCTTGTGCGTTGTTTTTTATTCGAGGTCAAAGGTCATAAATTTGCATTTTTTGCTTATATCTCTGAAACAACGAAAGCTATTGAAAAGTGGTTCAGGCAAAGTTTGTACATCGTGAAATTGTCTACAAAAATACCTCAACACTTTTCTTCTACAAAGCATCGCTTTCGAGATATAGTGACTTTAGACCGCAGGAAAGTCGTCGAAGATGCTGCGTTTTTTTCATTTCAGCCGTTTTATCTGCTTCATTGCCACAGAACAAACAGTGTTTCTTGAAATTTACTGAAAGGGGTTATGGGTTCGATGGGTTAGTCCTCCTCCGAGGTAATGAATCGTCTTTTTGTTTCAAGAAATACTGTTTGTTCTATGGCAATGAAGCAGATAAAACGGCTGAAATGAAAAAAAACGCAGCATTTTAGTAGATTTTCCTGCGGTCTAAAGTCACTATATCTCGAAAGCGATTCTTTGTAGAAGAAAAGTGTTGAGATATTTTTGTAGACAATGTTACGTTCTACAAACTTTGTCGGAACTATTTTTCGCTAGCTCTCGTTGTTTCAGAGATATACGCAAAAAACGCAAATTTATGACTTTTAACCTGGAATAAAAAACAACGCACAAGCGGGATCGACGGGGACTTTTGACATATCATTTGTAATGACGTATTCAAGGCCTGTACAAAAATCCAGCTTGTTGGGAATTAATGCAAACTGGAATGTCTATTTTGACTGGACTAATAGGGAAAAATATCAAAATACGGAAATCGTACCTAATTTATATTAATCAAAATTCTAGTTATATTCTTAAACGGATATAAAAAAAGCAAAAATAAATTTCAATATAGATTTATTCTATACATACGTCCTGTTATCTGCTTATTTTATTATGTTAAAAAAACATTCGATAGAAAACTATACTTCAAGAGAAACACTTTCGGAATTTGAAAAACCATTCTTAAAAGTGTATCGGGTAAGCATTATAAAGAAAACTTGGTATCGTTTTTACGATACCAAGTTTTCTTAGCACTTTTGTGCTAACGCGTGTTTCACAATATACCCAGGCAGAATCTGAAGGGGCACCCGTCGGGCACCCGTCGGCCACTTGTCGGTGATCGAACGCTCGCCAAAGAGCCTACTCCGCTGTTATCGCCTCTTATGCAGCTCTTAGAGACGAAACAAAAGCTCTAAGCGAATGTTTAAGGACAATGGATATAAAACGTTATACCGGTACATCAATAGAGATTTCTCTAACATGAAACGAGGATTGATTTGATGGACATGACACTTGTTTTTTTTAACGCTTGTAAGGTTGACATAGACCTAATTACTGTAATGTCTTCTATTACCTATATTTTTTTTGTATTCATGTATAACTCATTGGGGAGGCCTTTGCCCAGCAGTGGGACAATGTAGGCTAGAATAAAAAAAAAAGTATAACTATATAATGATAGAACCTGTCCAGTTTTTATTAAGATTTATTTTGTCGTAGTGATTATTTCTGTGCGCTATAAAAATGTCTTTATTTCGTAGCTAGATTGTTACTTATCATTATCTCGTATGACAGCTTGTTATAATTTTATTAATAAGGCAATACTCCCCTACAATGTAAAAATATAACAATGATGTAGGTAGTGGTAATCTGCCCTCACCTACCGAAAAGATCTTCATTTGGTGACACCTCATGCTCGCTAAAGCGACCTTTTTCCAAACGATTGCATATCACCACCACTACCTGGGGGAACACCCATCTCTTTTACTCTACAGCTTTCCTCATCTCCCCATCTCTTTCCATCTTCTATTTATGACTTATTAACTCCTCTAAGGTATCATAGCAACCGCTCCTACGTCGCTCGCCGATTTAATATAGAAAATTGTGAAGTCAACCGAGAATAACTTTGATACACTTTATTAAATTCTATAGACCCGAGTTGTATTCAATTTGTACTGCTTCATTTCCTACTGGCTTTATTGAATCTGGTGCAAACATATGAAAATTAATGAACTGAATATTTTTTGGAAAAAAACATTAGATTATCGATAGTAAAGCAGCTTATATTTTTAATACGAAATAATTATAATATTATATTCGTTTATAGTATTGGTGTAAATTTCAATAATAAAAAACAGTTTGCGTATGAAATAATATACGATGAGTAAGAATTTTGGATTCAAATAACAAATAAATCTTATTATAAATAAAATCTTTTAAACGTATTTGACATTGTTTTTACTATCAAATCGACGTTTAAATACCAGCTTAGTAACAGTTTTGTTTAATGCAAAACATTACAAATTGCCATTCTGTTTTCAATACACCGCATGTAGAATCGAAATAAAAATATCTCGAATAAGAAAATAAATTTTCAAGTGTAGGAATCCTCTATCCGTATTCTCCCGCGGCAGATTTCGATGTTTGCCAACCGATCGCTCCTTGGGGAGGCTCAACCAGTTCCGCTCACAAAGCAATAAAATTTGCCCCTAAACTCTCCGATATTTATTGAGAACTCTGATAGAAAATACAGCCGCTTATCGCGAAAAATATTAGGCTTTTGCGTCAATATTGAACGATTGAAACAAGTTGTGGTGAAATTAGTTTTTAACCTTTGAGGAATAATAATAAATTGAGTAGCTTCTTCTTATCGTGTCGATGCTACAACTGTATTTTGTTGCAGCATCGTGTTGGAATGAAATTGGAAGTAGCTACAACAACTTAATACAAAAAATAAATAATTTTACTTCTCCATGTTCTTTAACAATACATCTATTTTACTAAAATAGTAGGTAATACATCTGTTACTTACCTATAAATACCCTATATAAATAACCTATACCTACCTATAAATAAAAATTCACGGACATTTGACACATCACACTCTAGTCTCAAACTAAGCAAAGCTTGTAATATGGGAACTGATTGCTGATAGAATACTGAACACACTACTTATTTTTTTGTAAATACAATCATAGAATACATAGTAACCCAGACACAGAGCAAATATTTATGTTCATAACACAAATATTTGCTCTTGGTGGGAATCGAACCCACGACCCGCAGCACGGAAGGCAGAGCTACTACCAACTGAGCTGTGACGCCTGTAAACACAACCAGTATCCAGGTAGGTAACTCTGTTTAATTGAACTGCAGGGTATATATAAAGCTACATACTATATAGTAATATTATACAGATATAGGTACGCTAATGAGTTTTCAGGTGAACTGGGCGGGGCTGAAACAAGCCCCGCCCACGGCTGCCATTGTCTCTCACCAACTCAAATTGAATAAATTAACGAGAAATTCAATAACTCTATTAGCAGTGATGCAAACAACTTTTGACGTTTAGTTTAGTCCAGGGGCTGGTTCGGTTATTAGATTAGTTTATTTGTTAATGGAGGGGACAAAACGTATCTCACAATAATTAATGTTGATAGCAGAGGTTTTTCATTGAATTTATTTCTTTTTGGCTCAACAATTCATCTATGCTTTACACAATATCAAAACTAACGAATCATTCTAATGTTTGGCAAAGGTATCATTTTTTTGGTTTTCCATCGTTATACGGAGATACACTGAATGCTCAAACCGGCTCACCATGGCTCGCGAGCCGCGCTCGGTTGGTCTGGACGCAGCTAATTGAATATATATTTTTTATTTTTTTTATAAGTTTTGATTATTCCTGTGATATGATTAATTTGACATTTTATTGCTATTTTATAATTATATTTTTTGATTAATGTAATAATTTTAAATACGATATAATATGTTATTAAATAAATGAATAAAAAAAATATAGAGGCAAGCATAGCTACTGTCGTTTCTTTTTTTTTATTTGAAATTTATTTCAATTTCTAAACTGCCAGTTAGAAAATAGTTGTACAAGTCTGAGCATAAAAGAGTTTAGAACAGAAAGATTTTAGTCAAATTCAAATCAAACTATTTAAGCCTATTTTAATATTTTTTTTAAAGTATGTCACATTCGCGGTGGGCGATGGTCCGCCTGCGACGCGGAAGGTTGCGGGTTCGATTCCCGCCCCGGGATAAATGTTTGTATGTTCTGCAAATATTTATTCCGGGTGTTCTGGGTATTATATGTATAATAAAAAATATCTATCTATGTAATGTATTATATTAAGTATGTCAGTCTTCTAGTACCCATAACACAAGCTCTGCTTAGCTGGGGCTAGATGATGTTGTGTGGATTGTCCAGCATTATTTATTTATTTATTTATTCATTTCAAAATTTCTTTTAATTTGAAATGAATGTTTGAGGTGTATTTTCTACGACGCTTATTCTTATTGACATGACTTATATGACAGGCGTCACAACTCAGTTTGTAGTAGCTCTGCCTTCCATGCAAATGTTTGTGTGATGAACATAAATAATTATTCTATGTCTGGGTGTTACTATGTATTCATATCATATGTACTACTTATGTATTATATGTACGCTAACTCTTTATAAGATAGACCGTATGTCTTTTTGAGAATAAATATCTAAATAACCAGAAGAACAAATATTGTATTATATTATTGAGAACAAATATCAAAATAAAATTTAAACCTAACACTTACAATAATAAGGAACAAAAAATTTGCTAACCTCTTTAGTTTGTTTATATGTTTAAATATGTTTTTATATATTGATGTAAAACCGTAAGAAATTAAATTAGTAAATAATATTTCTTACCTGTTTCCGTTTTCTTCTTATAGCAGACACAATGATTATCAAACAAATACCTACATCTACTTATATTACATACATACTAAGTTACAATTAGTCTACATTATAATTAGATATGATTAATTTTTGATATGTTTTACGTATTGATATTCTTTAGAGTTGTTGTTGCATTGGATACAATACTCTAATTCAATACTTAAACAATTTTAATATGTTTTATGATACGTATTTAATCTCATGATATTATATTAGCCGGGGGGCATCACTTTTAAAGGTTCGAATTTACCACTAATTTGTTTTTATCTTGATTTGTTAAAATGTAAGTTTGTCAGATTAAAGAACAGATGTTTGTTGAAATCTAAGTTAATTACAGATTAAAAATCACACTATTGAAGTAACAAATTAATAGTTTTTTTGATAAATTTTTTGACACTATTTTCTCAGGATACAAACACAAGCACTAATATGGAAAGAAAGTCTAGATATGGAAACTTTTTGCAATGTTTAGTTAAAGGTTGTTTCGATACTACCTTTAAAAGTGATGCGCCCCCGGCGAGCGCGCCACGTGACTGCCGGCCTGACGAGCTTTTGTGTTTACATCCCCTCCGAGCCACCCCCGCCGATATACCTACCCCTGATATGCGCCTAGCTTTACGATAAGTTTTTTTTATATATTAATTTGTAGCCTAACTTACGATAAGATTTTTTTTTGTATATATTAATTTCAGATAAGAGAAACTTTATTTATGTTGTTTAATAACTGAGACTAAATATTGGATTTTAATTTAGTATTTTATAAATAGCTAAGATGGTAGATTTTTTACTTTTTTGTTTTGAACAGATTTTATATTAAAATATGATCTGATAACATACAAATAAAATCTGGAGAATAGATAAATAAATAATAACATTAAAATAACATTTAATCGACGACCGACGTGGCGCGGCGGGCGAAGGTCCGCCTGCGACGCGGAAGGTTGCGGGTTCGATTCCCGCCTTGGAATAAATGTTTGTACGATCTGCAAATATTTATTCCGGGTGTTCTGGGTGTTTTATATGTATAATAAAAAATATCTATCTATTGTAATGTATTGTATTAAGTATGTCAGTCATCTAGTACCCATAACACAAGCTTTGCTTAGCTTGGGGCTAAATGATGTTGTGTGGATTGTCCAGCATTATTTATTTATTTAATAACGAGTTTAAAATATGAAGAATTACCTACGCGTAATCAAAGTGAGTGTTCAACTTACAAAAATACAAAGAAATTGTTGTAAATTTTACCTTGGGATTGAATTGTTTTTAAATATTAACTCAAGTACAAGGACGAGCTGCATATTTTGAATTACTTAGTAGACATTTCATCCCGTTAGGATATTGTTCCTAGCCTATGACTATTTTACATTTTATCATAAATAAAACGGCCTTATCATTTATACTTAGTTAATGTATAGCAAAATATAATCAAAGTTCTCTCATCAATATAACTTGCAATGAAGGGAATACCGTTTTTATGGCGCAAATCTCCTTATCGTTCGTTCCACACCGCCGAGCTTAGCGCAATGGGTACTTTGTCAGAACTGTAACTTGGCAACTTATTACGATTTTGTTGCAAAGTTGCGTAGTCTCTACTTCTCTACTAGGTATCATATCGAAAATAATAATAAATAACATACTTACTTATATTGACGACCGATGTGGCGCGGCGGGTGGAGGTCCGCCTTCGACGCGGATGTTGCGGGTTCGATTCCCGCTTTGGGATAATTTTTTGTACCGTCTGCAAATATTTATTCCGGGTGTTCTGGGTATTTTATATGTATACTTAATAAAAAATATCTGATCTATGTAATGTATTTAAATCTGGAATTAAATTCGATATTCATTTTACACTACTATTACAGTACTTACAAAATTTAACCCAAGGCGGGAATCGAACCCGCAACCTTCCGCGTCATATTTAAATATGTTTCAATGCGTTTAAAGTTTTTTATTGTAATATAAAAATATTATGTTGGAAAATTATGTATTACACTTAACAGGCATTACGTGATTTCGTGCACTGATGTAGCAATAGATGCATTTAAATACTGTGCCTAATGGACTATCGCAGTTAATGTAGCTGATGTCACCTTGCACGCTACAATAAAATCATGCTATTCATAACTGCAAATTACATAGGTACATTTCATTTTAAGTTAGTAAAATAGCCTTTAAAAATCAATTACATTTCCACGTTGATATTTCTCTGTATTTTGTAATTTATTTAATAAAAAATGATGATGATTATGACAGTGCCATCTATTTAATGATGGTTATTTTGATATTGATAGCCTTATACTCGTATTACTAAGAAGACGTGTAGACGCTACCTTTGGCTATAAGTACCTACTTCAGTAGGACACTAATACATATTAACACAAACTTAAAATGATCATCATAAAATCAACAGTCCACTGCTTCAGGCAGATCTCTCTTGAGTCCGGTCATTAAATAATAAATACTTAAATATAAATATCCATGGACATTTCACACATCACATAGTCCCAAAATAAGCAAAGCTTGTACTATGGGAACTAGATTGCTGATAGAATACTTATACGTTTTTTTTGTAAATACATACATAGAAACACCAAAACTCTTCCGTTCCGGCTTCGAACACGAGTGGACGTGTCGTTGTGCTTAACTGTGACGATTTGATTCTGAGAGGGACTGCGCCCCGTGACTTCCTCGCCTACCTAAGAGTTGGAGCTGCGCCCCCGGGGCTTCGCTGGTGGATCTACGAGGCGGCCGAGTGAGTTCCCGCTTTTTGTATTTTCTCTGGGATTTGAACTCGCGGCTCTGGCGTCGCAGCCGTGGTCTCAACCAACTGAGCCAGCCAAGCAGTGGTCACCGGCGTCGAAATTAACGAACAGTATCAGCGGTGCGTGCTACGAGCTTATCTACGAAACAGATAGTGCTACGAAAGTGCTACGACGCTGCATGCGCATACACTTTTTAACTGCATTCTTTAAATAGAACATTTGCTATTTAAAACAGAGGAAAATATTAAGTTATGCGCCGTTCACCTCCATCCAACGCGTTTGCTTCGCCACTACAACACTATGCCTCTGACACCAATATTACTCAATCACCTCTACCGCTGACGGAATCTCAGTCATGCTCAAATGTAGCTACTAGAAGTTAAAGCCGGGAATCAGTCAAGCGCAAATATAATGATATCACCAAATCAGAAATCACTGATCTTTTTGAAACGCTGAAAACTGAACAGAATGAGAAGTTATCAGCGATTTTGAGTTCAATCGGTGAGGTAAAGATATCGCTGGATTTTATGTCCACTAAATACGACGAGGTTATGAAAAGACTTGACACTCTGGAGGAGGATAAGAAGTGTAGCGATACTAAAATTCAGTTGTTGGAAAACAAAATAGATTTTCTGGAGCGGCAGCTGAAGGGGACTAGTATTGAACTGCGAAACGTGCCACAGGCTACAAAAGAATCAAAAGAGGACCTAAAACAAATTATCCTGAAAACAGCTGAAGCTCTGCATATCCCGCTAGACTCCTCGTCTGACATTAAGAATATCTACCGGGCTAACTCAGCATCGAAGGTGAAACCAATTATAGCTGATTTCACCACCGTCCTCACTAGAGACAGTTTTTTGAGCTCCTACAAAATATACAACAGGGAACATCAGAGTTCCAAGCTAAGTACTGAAACTTTAGGAATCAGTGGCACCAGAAACCCTGTGTATATTGATGAGAACTTAACACAGAGAGACAAGAGACTCTTCTATCTTGCCCGAGTATTGACAAAGGAGAGAGGCTATACCCATTGCTGGACCTCGTACGGCCGAGTATTTGTAAGGAAATCTGAAGGTGCACCGCGCATCCGTATCGGATGCGAGAAAGATCTGGAAGCTTTAGGGAATAATTAGCCACCCGACCAATGTTTCAAGATGGATCCTTTGTAGTTAAGAATACAGATCAGTTACGATTATTTACAATTTATGTAATAGTAAGAGTATTTCGAAATCCCCTATTCTAATCTACCTACTTACTAAAATACGACCCATATATACCTATAATCAAACCACTACAATCACTAAAGCCACACATTATTCTACATTTATTTTTTAAAACATAAGAGTAAAAAAAAAAAAAAAAAAAAAAAAAAAACTTAACTACTTAATTGCAACAGCACACTATTTTATACACTATAATCACAAACACATTACAATGGGCACACTTATAAACATTGACGAGATTTGCAATTCCATAGATGTAGTATCGTCAGCCACTAGCTATGAATGCAGTCCGGAAAACAGCATCTCCTACTTATCCAAGTCTAAAGCTCAACTTAATATAATAACACAAAATATAAGGAGCATATCTAAAAACTTCTGCAACTTCGTCACTACTCTTCAACGAATAAATATTCCTCAAGATGTTATAGTGCTCACTGAGTGTAGACTTTCGAATAATATCACTTTACCGACACTAAAAGGCTTTGAAAGCACTTGTACAACAAACAACCCTATTCAAAATGACGGGGTAGCTGTTTATATAAGGAATGGCTTGAGCTCACAAACCTATGAGCCACAGTTTACAGGAGCCAATTGCATCGTCAGCATAATCAATAAAATGATTGCCATAATATCTATTTATCGTTCACCATCTTATACCAAAGTAGACTCATTCCTTAACTCTCTCAACACAGTATTATCCTCCGTTTCCTCTTACAAAAACGTAGTTGTCGTTGGAGATATAAATTTGAACATAGTGCCGGAATCACTGGATACAAATTCAGAAATGTATTTAGAACTTACGGCTTTTCATGGCCTTCTTCCGACACATAACTTCCCCACCAGACTATCAAACTGCCTAGATCATTTCCTTTTGAAAACCAAATACGACGCAACAACTCTCGTAATTAAAAGTTCAGTTACAGATCACAACGCGGTTTTGCTTTCAATTGATAAACTCTACGTCACCCTACATTACATACACAACAAACTATGAAAATTAACCATATTGGTGTCGCAAAAGATCTATCTCAGGCGAACTTTTCTTCTATATACAATAGTAAAAACGTTCATACATCGACTGAGGTATTTATTGACATAATCTCTACGATCATTCGAAACAACACCAGTTATATCCATCGCTCATTACGAAATACACCAATGAAACCCTTGATTACTACAGGCCTTTTGCGCTGTATGCGACATCGCGATAATCTCCATACCAAACTTCGTAAAGCTCCACTTAACATAACACTGAATGAAATTTATAAAAAATATAGAAGCTTCTGTAATAACCTACTTAAAAAACTAAAACAGACATACGAAAGAGCCCAATTACTTAAAGCTGGAAAAGACATAAAGATGACCTGGAAAGCTATAGCAAATATAACTAACTACAAAACCAAAAAAACACTATCTGAAGACCTAATAACCGACGTTGACAATCCAAATGACGCAGCAAATTCCGTAAATGAATTTTTTGTAGGTATTGGCAGATCCATTGCGGAAAAAAACAAATCTTTTTGCCAAGGAAATAGTACCAACAGTGTCAACACAGCCAACTCGTTCGCGCTGTTCGAAACAAATGAAGTGGAGGTGCTATCTGTAATTGACTCTATGAAAGCGACGAATACAGTCGGCTGGGACAATATTTCGACACGTATAATCAAAGATAATAAAAAGCATATTGTTATTCCCTTGACATACATTTGCAACCTTGCCTTTGAAACCGGTACTTTCCCTGATGCATTCAAAAACTCAATAATTTTACCTATACATAAATCTGGAGACAAAAAATCAAAAAACAATTACAGACCTATATCCATACTTCCAAACCTTTCAAAAGTTTTAGAAAAATTTTTAAACAAAAGACTGGTAAACTTTTTTGAAAAATACGCTCTTTTCTCTGACAACCAGTATGGTTTCAGAGTAGGGAAATCGACATCTCAAGCTGTTACAGAACTCAATGACTACGTTGTCCGGGCATTAGATGATGGACAAAAATGTTTGGCAATTTTCTTAGATCTTGCTAAAGCCTTTGATACGGTGTCGATTCCCTTGCTACTAGATAAGATGGAGCGTATGGGTATTCGTGGCAATGAATTGCAATTAATGAAAAGCTACCTTAGCAATAGAACGCAGTCTGTAAAAATTGGTAAATACATTAGCAAGGAGCTTCCTATTAATTATGGTGTACCGCAGGGAAGCATACTCGGTCCTACACTCTTTTTAGTTTATTTTAACGACATATGCAACTTGAAGATCAATAATGGTAAGCTTATTGCTTTTGCTGACGATACAGCTTTGGTATTTTCGGGTGCAACGTGGAAAAGTGTATTTAGGGTAGCTCAAGATAACTTTAACTTAGTAACTTTAGCATTACAAAATAATCTACTCTCTCTAAACACTACTAAAACTAATATTATACCATTCTCTTTAAGAAATAAAAACTTACCTGATAAGAACAACGTTATAAAAGCGCACACACCGAAGTGTCTTATTGAACAAGAAACTGCAATAAACTGTACTTGTTTGGCACTAGACTCTTGCAAATCTACTAAATACCTCGGTGTAACTATTGATTCACAATTGAGCTATACCACCCACATTAGTAACTTGACATCTAAGTTAAGAAAACTAATTGCTGTTTTTAAAAATATCCGCCATGCGGCAACAAAATTAATTTTAAAAACTATATACTATGCCTTAGGCCAATCCCTTCTCACATACTGCATTTCAGCTTGGGGAGGGTCCTATAAAACGCATATGATAGCACTGGAACGAGCCCAGAGAGCAATCCTCAAGGTCGCACATTCTCGTCCGTATCGTTACCCGACGCATCAGCTCTACCAGGAATGTGAAATCTTGACAGTGAGGCAACTATTTATAAGACAAGTTCTCTTAGATAGAAAACTTGCCTCTACTTCCAACAATAAGGAACCCATTAAATCGAGGCGTAAAACAAAAGGTATATCTAGCATAGCTTGTAAAACTTCCTTTGCACATAAACACACAAACTTTCTCTGTAACCATCTATGTAAAAAGTTCATCAAATTAATATCTATTGATGAACTAAACAATACAGAATGTAATTATAAAATTACTCAGTGTCTCCTACAAATGGACTATGACACAACAGAAAAACTACTCTCCGTTGTAAGTTAAAATTCCACCCAATCCTATTCATAACACTCATACATATTAATGTGAATGTAGTACAGATTGCTATCCTGTACTTTACTACCGTTATTTTATTTTAATTTTTGCTTTTGTCATAGTATAATGTAGTAAGTAATAGCATAATTATATATATAAATAGATATTAGTTAGTTTACTAAGTGTTGGTCTGTATAAAGCTTTGCACACAACATGAATATAACTATACTATGTGACCCCACATGTACGACTGCTGCTGGATGCCACTCGGTATGCTATCTTACAGGCTTTGGCTTAGTTTAGGTACCGAGAGGGTAACTAACACGTAGTAATGTCCCTAAGTGTTTGCTATCAGTCCGAAATTATTTTTACATTTTCTTTAACAATTTAAAACATGTATATTTAGTGTATCGATGCCGGAAGGTTGACCTGGTGTCCCATCAAACAGGTTTTATTTCTAAACCTTTTTGGGCACCAGCTCTCTTATCTACCATCCTAATCTTAACATTAAAATAAGTGAGAGAAATAAATAAATAAATAAAATAAAACACAGAACAAATATTTATGTTCAACACACAAACATTTGCTCTGGGTGGGAATCGAACCCACGAGCCACAGCATGGCAGGCAGAGCTACTACCAACAACTGTGACGCCTGTCCTTTAGTTTCATTTTATTTTTTCCTGATTTTTCTTTACAGATAATCGCCTTACCTTACCGGAGGGAGCCCCGCACTATTGTGTTGCCATCTAGGTACTCATATTTTCCTCTAAGCGGGTATTTGCCGGCTCTCGCTGTTGCCAAAGGCTTGAATAGAGCTAAGCCGCTTACCTGTTTATAAGCTCGTCTAATTGGCGCACTTTGAGGAGTATGACGTGACTTGAGATGCCTCGTTAGGCGGGATTTTAAGGTAGGTTGGTGACTGAGACTGTGTTTGATCATAAAATATCAGTTTTATGATTCATACTCTTCGAATATGTAAAGGTGTAACAAAATATCTCTCTGCAATTGGGTTGTTTAATGAATTTAATTTTTGACACAATTTATTAGATATTAAAATATTTATAAAGATTGTCTTTATATTTTAATGTATCTAATTCATGTCAAATTTTTAAAATTTTGATATAATGAATGTGCTCAATTATATTTTCCCGAAATTTTGCTAAGTTTTATTAAAACCTAATCGCATTTCACTACGATGGGAAAAGGACAGTAATAAATTTAAACACCAACAAATTAATGTTTAACGGCTCAGCAGGACACAAAAAAGGGTTTGCATTGTTTAAGCTTTTTAATCATGAAATGTTTTGATCATAATGAGAAATGTGTTTTTTTTTTCTAATTTGTTACTTAAGTGTTCAGAGAATTTAATTTGCTTACCTCTCACCTTACCAAGAGACTCTTGAGCTACTTTTATTTTATTAAAAGTTTTTTTTCCTGGTGTATTATAAAAGTTTATAAAAATCTAAGTAACACATACACATCTTAAATTTCTATTTCTATCTTCTTCTATATTTTTTTTACTTTCTTTGCGTGGCATTGCTATAAATATAGCTAACTAAAAAACTTGAAAGTTCATCATTCATTGTAAATAATGAAATTGGGTTTGATGTCATGTAGGTAAGTGCCATGCTCAAAACCAAGTAAAAAACAAACCTAATACAAAACATTTTGTCTGTATAGAGCCTCGTTACTGTTATTAAGAATTATTACTTCCCTGTACCTCCATCGATAACCGCCCGCGGACAAATTATTAATATCAAGCATTCATCAACAAGGCGGCATTCAGATCCAATGAATGCCATCCGAAAATAATCTCAGCAGGGTTTACAGGGACGGAGTTGATGTTTACAAAGTAGGGGTAAAAAATTGTGTTAAATTTATTGTCCCTATTTTACTTCAGCTATAATTTGAGGTATAACAACGATATTGATAAGTGAAAAGTATTTGAATAGCAACTACGAAGTTATTATTATTTATTTATTATTATAATGACGAAACGTAGAATTAGAAAAATCTTAATTTTTTAGGGTGACGTGAGTAGGTGCTTTGTTTTTCAAGTTTATGTGTATGTTCGTAATTTTGTATCTTAGAAGCACAGTTACATTTTAATTTTAACTGCTATTAATAATGAAGTCACATGAATTGTGTTTTAACTTATAGGCTTGGGAATGACATGGAAAGACGACCCTCTTTTCATGTTATCTTCAAGTTACCCTAGAATCATCTAAGTAGTAGGTATGTGTAGGTAACATAACAAAGTGATCCTTGTGATTTTATTGAATAAATGATTTTGAGTTTGAATTTGATTGTGTATAATCCGTCACTGCTTTCAGTGATCAGTAGAAAAATACTGTCAGGGTAAGGGGGGAGAGGGGGGACAACGGTCTCGTTACGCAGCATCCGCCGGAAGTCGCCTCGTGATGCATTGTCGACGCTCCGCTCGAAGGGTGGACACTGTTTATATTATACCATCGCAAACATTCATATGTTCTCTGAACCATATTTTTATAGCCATTAATATTTTACCTAATGCAAAGAATGAATTCATTAGATATTATTAACTAAATCTTTATTTATTTCTTGGAAAACATACAGTACCTACTACAAACACAATAGATACTAAACAATAGATACCTACATAAGACCAATTACAAGTTTTCACTTATATATTAGAAAATAGTAAGCACTTACAGCTTATAGATAAATACAATATCAGATAATAATAGGATATCAATTGATATCTCTTTAACTTAGATGATGTAATAATTTGAAAGAATGGCTGCCTGATTATACATAACTAAGTGGATATCTTCACCGAGAAATATAAATTGTGTGTATATTTGTTTACATTTATCATAATATATACCAGTATTTTTATATTTTATATACATTAGATAATTATTTTAAACACAAAAGTGTTAAGAAATGTGTGAGCATCTCTGTACAAATTCCCTAAAGCAAGCAAAACAATTAGGTACGTCTCAAAATAATTACCGGTGCTCTACTCTAGAGCAGCTGTCGAAGTATGGAAAAGTAATAACGTGATGCATCCAAGGTGTCTTTTAGGTCCGAGCCCCCCGGGAAATCACGGTAATCCTCCCCGACGACAGCGTCGGCTAAATCTCTCTTGAGCACTAGTGATGTACCGACTATTACTATTAATATCGATATATCGACCTCTAACGGTGTTGATAGTCGTAAGATATATTGCAATTATTGTGGTTTAGTTTGCTGTTCTATGTGTAATGCTTAAATATTGCGTCTTTTGTGTTAAAAGGGTTTTTGAAGTTGTTAGTCAAAATAAGGAATAAGAGAGCTAACAAGTAGAACCTAGATAATCGAAATATTTACTAACTACTAACCACTACTTTTGTACCACCATGATTCACAGACAATAAATTATTTGATTTGAGAAAAATAGTAATATTACATAAGTTTTTTGATTTTAGTTCAGATTTTTTTATGAAATATGGTATAATTACAGACTTACATAGATAGATACTTACGTGATTGAAAAATGTGTTTTAGTTAATTATTTTAGTTTTATTGTGACAATAAAAATCGACATTTCATACAATAACAATGGCGTAGCACTCTGCTACGAAATTATTGTACATAATACTCTAATAGTTTTAACGTGATTCTCGTTTCGATAATTTATTTTTATTTTAAATCTTACTCGGCTCAAAATATCAAATACAATATCGATAAAAAATAATATATTAGGTTGACTTCACTATCTAAACCGCGGCTGAATCCAGAGATCACTGTGAATGGGTCCTGATGAATCATGCTCGTTCATATAGAACGAACCATGTGGATGGATTCACCACAGAACACGTATTAAAAAATAAAAAATACTAACACTACAGACCACTAGGTACTATAACAACCATTTTATATATAGGTAGGTACGATAAATAGGGAGGATTGCAAAACCTATTCCTACCAAAATATAGAACCTCAGAAAAACCTATCACCTCAGACTACAAGAATCCTTTGAGACTATATATTTAACTCCATTAATTAATAGATTTATATTCAAAGTTTTCTTTGTGTTTTATACAAATAATAGTTAAATTAAAAATAAATAATTTTCAAAAGTATCAGACACATTATTGAGTTTTTGAAAAAAAGCTCTACAATATTTCTCAAACAGAAATCTTTGTACAATCTGTTAGTAAACGAAACCAAGGTAATTATCGTTGAAATACGTCAAAGTACATTTAGATAGCAGCTGATAACGAGGGCTGCTTCCCCTAATAACCGAGATGACAATTACCGAGTTTGAGACACGACACGACAGCCAGACTCATAAGTCTTCATTACTCCAAGTTGCTGGTTCCGCAAAACTTGTATGAACGAGCTTAAAGATGATCCTTGTCCGCACCCCTCGATTTTATCGCTTAGTGAGCTTAAAAGTGCATATCGATACCCTTTAGTTTTTTACAAACGAGACTGTTTTGTCGAAGTATTTTAGATGTTTGCAATAACAAAATGCTGTGTCAAAAGCTCGTATCTACGATTTAGGGGCAATCGCAAACAAATCTGACACCGTAATGTCACCGTATTTTGTAAACCGTGTTTTTTTTGCAAACTAACCTTGTTTCGAGATTGTTTTGTCGAAGTATTTTAGATGTTTAGACCGAATGCTGTGTTACACTTGTATCTACTACTAGGAGCAATCGCAAATAAATCTGACAATCGCCGCGTTTTGTAAACCTAACGTATTCGAGTCACACTACCATAAATAGTGTATAAACCTGACGCAAATAGCTGTTACCACAAAAAAAACATAGATATTGTTCAAAATTGCTCTGTTTTTACTAAAATCTCTCGTGAACAAACAAAAGTTTTAAAGTCCTCATTAAAAGTGACAGGTCATTAGGGAAACGAGAGAATAATTTCATCCATCAACGCTATCAGTTTTGTTCATAAACAATGGTGTCATACGATGCCAGTTTAAAATGAAGTTATACTCATAGTTATATCTCCAGCATTATTTATTTATTGATTAGTAAAGAGTCTGAAAGGTGTGAATGATGACATGTGTAAGAAAGGTGTGACGTCTGATAGAAGTGAGTGGAAGAAGAGGACGTGTTGTACCGACCCCACATAATGTGGGACAAGGGTAGGAAGATGATGATTAGCAAAGAGTCTGGTTTTCAAATAAGGTTAAAGTTATCTAATTCGAACGCATTAGATTTAAAAATAATGATAATATTTTTTTTTATAAAATTTTTGACAAGCGTTACAACTCCGTTGGTAGTAGCTCTGCTTTCCATTTTGTGGGTCGTGGGTTCGATTCCCACCGAGAGCAAATATTTATGTCCAGAACATAAATATTAGTTCTGGTCTGTTAGATACTATGTATTCTAGAAATGTTTTTACAAAAAAAATTGTTCTTTATAAGTATAAAAAATACTTAGGTACATTTGCAATCAGTTAGCAATATAGCTATATTGTATCAACAGAACCGTAATAGCTCCGGATAGACTGCTCGTGCGTTTGGGTCGATGTTGCAGTCAAATATAAATACAGCTAAAACATGTAAGGTACAATTTACGCATTATAATAAAGAATTTAAAGGGCTTAGTTTTTTGTAATTTAATTATAGGTAGGTACCAAGTATCAATCTATCTAGTAACAACTATTTAGGAACCTGATTGAAGGTTCATTTTTAGACATAAAAACTATTTAAACAACATAGATTTTAGGTACTTATATCACAAACCTTCATTTGTTCCGCTTAGTTAGATAAAAATGTTACGAAAACTCTATCGATATCTACCATAGACCTATTTTTCTGAGCTTGTTGTTGGAAACGTTTTATTCCCTTTTTAAGAATAATCTGGATCACACATCCTTACCCAGAAAGAACGAGTTTTAGCTGTATTTAATGTTTTATCAGTTACAGAGTAATCGGGATTTAGCCCCGAGACACTGCGATATTGCTGTTTGCACACAGCAAACATTTGCCCGGCCCGCGCCCGCCGGCCCCGCTACTTACTGAAGTTAAATCAATATTTAAATCATTTCAAACTTTGATTAATTCGCGAAGATATTGTTTGCAGTGATGTCGTTACATTCGGATTATGGTAATGTTATTGAGTTTGTTTTTACTTTGTTCTCTGCCACAGAACATAAAAAAACATGTTTTATGTTTTTTATGTTCTGTGTTCTCTGCAACTGAAATTGTCCGTCGTATTGAAAGACAGAGGCCGTATATTCAAAACTAAATTAACACTGTGTGACTGTGAGTGTAGTTTCATGTATTTTTTAATACTTACATACTATAACAGAATAGGTAAATTACATATATTATTTAATTCTAAGATAAATATCCTTTTGCATAAATTATATCCTGATTAATTCTGACTCATTCAGGATTTTAACAGGACTGCAATCTACCCTACCCAGTTTTGTCTTGTCATTAAGTCTCTTTGCTTATCCTGATAACTACACCGTTTCATCTAAACTGCGGCTATTAACCGGTTTAAGGGCATGAATACTTTATGTCGGCTCCGGTCCCAGTGTCACCGTGCTCCCGAGGGACGGAGAACTTCACTAACACTTAATTAAGGGGAAGCGGTGACGGGAATAGATTTTTATTACAAGATTTCCTATTACGTGGTGATTCGACCATAAATTGAAGAGTTTTTCAAAGAGGTTTCATATCTCACATCTATGTTGGGCTTTTTTCAGAACTTACCTATATCTATACTAATCTATACTAATATATATATACTAGTATGTTTGTATATTTGTTCAATTGTAAGGGGTAATCTCGGGATCTACTGAACCGATTTTAAAAATTCTTTCACCAATAAAAAGCCACATTATTGCTGAGTGTCATAGGCTATATTATATTTTCAAAATAATTAGGGATCCTTACTAAAACTTCAATTATGTAACCCAAGGTGTAAAAAAAATACCAAAGAAATTCCTTACATCGCGTGCGCTGCGAAAACTATTGATGATAGAAAGAAATCATGTACTACAATTTTGTAGAACACATCATCATCCACAAAAAAGTCAGCGACAGCATATGTCTAACTATTACAGATACGTCACTATAAGTGTTTTAATATCAAAAAAATATAATTAAAATGACGCCGTTAGAAAACGTTCTTTATTTGTGCTTTGGTATTAATCCTTATCTAAATAAATTTCTTCATAATTAAGACTGTTTCAATAACTTTAAATGTCTTTTTAAATTATTCATTTTGGACATTCCATTCAAAAGATATCACGAGTTCAAAAATGTAAGTATTGTATTAGAAAAAAGTCAAGTGGAACAATGCAGGTGCCGGTCAAGGGAGTATATGCGGGTACTATTGTTTACCCCACTACGTGGATCAAAAGGAGAGTTATGAGTTTAATACTATATACATATGTTTAACTCATAATTAGTAAATAATTGTAACAAATTCTGGCTACCGCAGCACTTTCGCCCATACGTCGGCATTTTAAAAATGATTTGGCTTAAACTCCTTATCAACTTATTTCCGGCTACCGCAGCACTTTCGCCCATACCTCAGCTAATTGAAAATAATTTGGTTCGAAATCCTTATAAACTATGACAAATACTAAAACATTGTAACAAATTCCGGCTACCGCAGCACTTTCGCCCATACGTCGGCATGTTAAAAATGATTTGGCTTAAACTCCTTATCAACTTATTTCCGGCTACCGCAGCACTTTCGCCCATACCTCAGCTAATTGAAAATAATTTGGTTCGAAATCCTTATCAACTATGACAAATACTAAAACATTGTTAAAAATTCCAGCTACCGCAGCACTTCCGCCCATACGTCGGCTAATTAAAAATAATTTGGATAGAAGTCCTTATCAACTATGACAAATAATAAAATATTGTAAAAAAAATCCAGCTACCGCAGCACTTCCGCCCATACGTCGGCATATTAAAAATAATTTGGTTTAAACTCCTTATCAACTATTTCCGGCTACCGCAGCACTTTCGCCCATACCTCAGCTAATTGAAAATAATTTGGTTCGAAATCCTTATCAACTATGACAAATACTAAAACATTGTAAAAAATTCCGGCTACCGCAGCAATTCTGTCTATACGTCGTCATATTAAAAATAATTTGGTTTAAACTCCTTATCAACTATTTCCGGCTACCGCAGAACTTTCGCCTATACCTCAGCTAATTAAAAATAATTTGGTTCGAAGTCAACTATGACAAATACTAAAACATTGTTAAAAATTCCAGCTACCGCAGCACTTCCGCCCATACGTCGGCTAATTAAAAATAATTTGGATAGAAGTCCTTATCAACTATGACAAATAATAAAATATTGTAAAAAAAATCCAGCTACCGCAGCACTTCCGCCCATACGTCGGCATATTAAAAATAATTTGGTTTAAACTCCTTATCAACTATTTCCGGCTACCGCAGCACTTTCGGCCTATACTTCAGCTAATTAAAAATAATTTGGTTCGAAGTCCCAACTATGACAAATACTAAAATATTGTAAAAATGAAAAATAAAGCACTTCCCATACGTCAACATATTCAAAGTATGTAGGTTCAAAATCTTTATCAATTGTGACAAATACTGAAATATTGTAAAAAAATCCGGCTACCGCAGCACTTCCACCCATACTTCGACATATTCAAAGTATGTAGGTTCAAAATCTTTATCAATTGTGACAAATACTGAAATATTGTAAAAAAATCCTGCTACCGCAGCATTTCCACCTAAATATATTTTTGTGTTCTAGAAAAAAGATGTGGAGCTTGAAAATGCCTACAAAAAAATTAACGACAGCATATGTCTCACTTAAACTAACTTAAAAAATATGCCCAACGAAGTGGGCATGGGTCAGCTAGTTTATTATAAGTGAGCTATGAATTTCTAATCTATATTCAGGCAGAGGTTCTTCGACAATCTGTCTATTAAATAGATACTTACGTTAAATCCTTTTTAAAAGGTTTTATTTTCTTAGAATAATTTATTTTCAAATTACTTCATTTTCATCAAAGCTTCCAAAAATAAACAAACAATCGATGAAAACTTCCCGAACGAAGCGGAGAAAGACAAAGAAACTCGAATATTTCTACAAGAATTTAAATAAATTTTCTAAAGAGGGAGATCCTGTTACGGAACGAAGAGCTAATAAAAATGCTGAAGGATTTTTCCTTCGCGCCGTTTCAATGAGTACTTTGGTAGATAGGTAGGAACCTACTTTATTATGTAGGTAGGTATATCAAATTAGACTATAGGTATTGAATGTTTTTCATAAAGCCCCGACACAATATCGTGGGGAACTAGGTAACTTAATAGGTAAGTACCTAAGTAGGTACAATTAGTAAACCCTAGACACCTTCACACTGTGTCGAAGACGACGATATTTTGTGTGATATGTACTACTTACCTATCGTGTGCAATAGAGCATGAACGCCATTTAGAAAGTTAATATAGGACACCAAATTCAATAAATATAAGTAGGTACCTACCTAGGTAGGTAGATAAACTTTGATTAGTAGGTTCAAATTTCAAATTTCCTACAAACAACTTATTAAATATTCATCAAATTATCACAATTATTTTATGCAGTTGTAAAAAAAATACCATATTACACTTAGGTAAGTACTTTTTTTAACGGTAGGTTGTTAAAAAAAAGTAAGTACCTTTCAGGGTTATTTATCAATTCTGGTTAACCTCTAAAAGCCCTTACAGAGTAACTGCGTGCGTCCATTTTCTCGGAAACTATTCGTCACACGGTCACACGTCCATTAATTTCTATAGAAAAATACATCGCGTCGTTACAGCTCCTTCGATAACATCAAAACCACATTAGAGGTGGGATGTTTTTTTTTTTACATTTACCTACTGAACAAAGGGGCCAAGGAATTCGCTAATAAGTAAAAAATAAAACTAGATGAGCTATCCACTTATGCATAACTGATTGTGATATTACCTTTCAATGACAATAGTGCCTAATCATTAAACCGTGTGAGTTTCGGTTGATTCAAATGTAGTTTCGATTTTGCACCGGATTGGTCGTTGAAGGTTCAACCAAATAATCAATCAATTTCCGCTTCCGTCTTATAAATAGGTTTGACGAACGAGTCGTGCCGTGGTTGTCCAATCAAACTCAAACAATCATTTTTTTATCGATGTTTCCACTTTTGACGACTTAACCCATAATTTAAGGAAAAAAAACACTACTTTTATGTAGAATATAAGTAAGAAATATTTACTTATTATATAACTTAAACTTAACCTAATACTTTATTGAATGTTGCCACAGATTTTACAAAATTACAATACTCTTATTGTATGATATGAAATATGGGGGGGTCAGGTCTACCTGACACTGTACAAAAACATCTTGTACAGTCGAAGCTAGTGTAGGCCTCGGTGGAACTGGCTATGTACGGGATGGCCAGTGCCTATAAAATACCGAGAAATGCCATGTGTTACGCCTGTGTGACAAGGCTTCCAGAGGGCACCACTAGCCAGTCCGATCTGCCAACGTCCACGTCGTGCTTCCCGGGCAATGCTGCGCCAACCCCCGCGAGTGTCACGCATTTATTCAATCCTCGCAGGCGCAGTAGCAGACTGGAGAAGGGCTAAGGGCGAATATTCGGCGCCTTAAAACCGAACAACCCGTACAGAAGAGGTCACAGTAGCCTTGGGTTTTAAACAACCCTGAAAAACTGGTGCAGAAGGCAAGGGGAAACCACTGCAACTAACCTCCCAAGACAGTCGACATGAAAAGTAAACTAAAGAGATCACGATTGCCATGTGAACCGCCTAGCGACCGGCGCCGCGCTGCTTCCGGGGCTCGCGGTGATAAATGTGTTACCGGCCATGGGGGAGTAGGAAACCAGGCTCACCATGGAAATACAACTACTGGAACATCTTTCAAAATGCGACAAATCCAGAAGATAGGAACTTGGAATGTACGCGGTCTTCTACAGCCCGGAAAACTTAATATTTTGGAAAAAGAGATCGACAGATGTGGTATGAACATATGCGGACTTAGCGAGACTCACTGGAAAAATAGCGGACATATAACTACCGATACCCATGTCATATATTTCTCTGGTAACGACAGTAAAAGCGAAAATGGGGTGGCATTTGCTATATCAAAGCAAAAAAAAGAGTGTGTTATAGGCTACGAACCGATCAGCGACCGTATAATTAGCATTAAGATTAAAGCGTCTCCGGTGAACTTAAATCTTATACAGGTATATGCGCCTACTAGCACGTCAAGTCTTGAAGCTGCCGAAAGCTTCTACTCTGAACTGGAAACCACCGTAGCGAAAGTACCCAACAGGGAGCTTCTTATGATATTGGGTGATTTTAATGCCAAAGTTGGACAGAATGCTCATCAACTGAGCCACTGCGTAGGAAAATTTGGATTGGGGGCACGAAATGAAAGAGGAGAACGTCTTATACAGTTTGCTTCAGAAAATAACATAGTTATAGCAAATACCCTGTTTCAACATCATCCACGACGACTGTATACCTGGATTTCGCCTGGCAATAGATGCCGTAATCAGATAGATTACATCTTAATTCGATCCCGATGGAAAACCTCGATTCAGAATGTCCATACACTACCTGGAGCGGATTGCGGCTCGGACCACCAACTCTTGATAACGAAGATAAAAATAAAACTGACAGCAGCCAGAACCCTTAATAAACAAAAAAGGATCGAAGTAACGGACAGTTCGACGTTTATCACAGTTGTAAAACAGAAACAAGAAGAATGGGACTATGATGATCTTTCTGTTCAATCATCTGACGCCCTTTGGGAGCGAGCAAAAACTTTTATTAAGACGGCTATTGCGGAGTCCACACCACCTAAGCCCTATAAAAAACAACATTGGATGACAGACGGTACCTTGCAATTGGTCGAAGAGAGGCGTAAACTGAAAGCTGAAGGCGGAGATTACAAGGTGCTAAACTCACTGTCTGCGCGGATTCAAGCTTGCTGTAGACGCGACCACAATTTCTACCTGAACAAAATGTGCAAAGAAATAGAATCTCACGCAGACAGATATGAATCAAAGGATCTGTACCACAAGATTCGTTTCATCACTAAAAGCTTACCTTCAAAATCGTGGGCCATTGAAGACAGTTATGGAGAAACGGTTACTGAGTTGGAACTTATCTCCGAGACTTGGAAGGGTTACTGTCAATCTCTCTTTCTAGACCCGCAGTCACGGAACTATCCAGATACCCGACCAGAAATCGACCAGCTTGAGCCAGAAATTCTTAAATCGGAAGTCGAAGCTGCCATCAAACGGCTAAAAAACGACAAAGCCACAGGTAGAGACTCAATTCCTATTGAAACCATAAGAGCTTTAGGTGAACATGGAACCTATATATTTCACAAAATTTGTAACAAAATATGGTATACCGGAGTTTGGCCATCAGAATGGACTCACACAGTTTTCACTCCTTTACACAAGAAAGGTTCAACGAAGAAATGTAGTAACTACCGCCTTATTGCGCTTATTTCACATGCAAGCAAAATAATGCTACATATCCTTAATGAACGACTTAAAGCCTATCTTTCCAAAGAAATTGCACCTGAACAAGCAGGATTCGTTAAAGGTAGAGGCACCCGTGAGCAAATTCTCATTGTACGCCAAATTATTGAAAAGGCTCGGGAATTCAATAAACCAACATACATATGTTTTGTAGATTTCTCTAAGGCATTTGACTCCGTAAAATGGCCAACAATGTGGAACACATTACTGGAAATGGGAACACCAACTCACTTAGTACATCTTTTAAGACATCTCTATGAAAACGGGACCGCTTCAGTACGAACAGATGACGTACTGTCAAAAGATTTCCATCCCAGTGCAGGTGTCCGTCAAGGGTGTATATTATCACCGCTCTTGTTTAACGCATACACTGAACTTATAATGCGAATCACTCTGGAGGAATGGACAGACGGAATCACTGTAGGTGGTTACAAAATTGCTAATTTACGCTATGCAGATGATACCACTCTATTTGCAAGTAGTATTGCCAACATGGAGAAGTTACTTCTCAGAATGGAGCGTATAAGTCTTGAATTCGGCCTAAAGATTAACAGAAGCAAGACTAAAATGATGATCGTAGACCGCGGCAACAACAACTCGCCGGAAGTAACCCAAATTGCAAACTGCACAGTTGTCCAATCGTACATATATCTGGGTGCCTTGATCGTGAATAGTGGAGGGTGCATAGACGAAATAAAACGTCGCATGGCGATATCCCGGACTGCAATGGATAAGCTCAAAAGAATATGGAGAAACCGAAATATAACAAAAGCTACTAAGATCAGGCTTGTTCATACGCTTGTTTTTCCCATCTTTTTATACGCTGCGGAGACGTGGACCCTGCGTGAACTGGAAAGAAAAAGATAGACGTATTGGAAATGTGGTGTTGGAGGCGCCTGCTTGGAGTCAAGTGGACTGAGTTTCGCACCAATGTCTCCATACTCCAGGAACTAAACATCAAGCAACGTCTATCAAGCTCAGTTCAATGTCGAATTTTGAAATTCTTTGGGCACGTATCCCGTCGAGATAATGGCTCATTATAACGCCTTGTAGTGCAAGGGCGAGTTGAGGGCACCAGACCCCGGGGAAGGTCACCTATGCGATGGACCGATCAGATCAAATCGCTGGTGGGCGGCAGCTTGAGTGAATGCTCTCAGCTGTCAGCAAACAGAGAGAAATGGCGAGATATTGTGAGGCGTGCCACAGCCCATGATAAGGAAAATTCATCATGACGACCACGACCACTCTGTCAAGAGTGAAACGAATAAGAAGAAGAGATGATATGAAAGCAACGTCTCTGACGTTATATTTTTAACTCTAACTACATTAACAAAGAAGGAAAATCAGAAGTTGAAATGGAAACACATTACAATCATATTATTTAGTTCATTCTTATCAATTGTTTTACTTCGCTCAAATCCATTCACTCATCGTGATGGATTCATCTCTCACTCATTCTTTCCGCATTTTCTGTCCGTGCCGTGGTCGTGGAGTACGTGGTCTTAAAAATACAATTTTTCTGCAAAAAATAAATAAGGTATGTATACTGTTAGATAATTGTGATTATTATAGTTTAACGCACTGTCTCTGAATTTACTGCTGAAAAAGTCATAGATATAGCAGTAAAATAGTATGAACCTAGTTTTCAGTGATCATTTGATAAATTGTTAAAATAAAAAAATGGCATTTTTTTAAATCTTATTCTGATTGCTTGCCGAGATTCACGTCTATGTCACTATTCATTCATGCTTTTTATATTCTCCAGTTCTTTCTGAACCGGATTGTCCGTCCGCCATTTGTATTTTGTAAACAAACAATAACTTTATCGGTTGAAAGCACGACTACAAACCACCTCTGAAAACTTTAAACTTGAAACATTAACAAGAACTAGTTACTTTTAATAAAAGAAGTATCTAATCCATCCTCCTGTCTGCCTCGTTGCTGCTGTATTAACCGTTGATAGTTTTTCGCTGCATCAGCGAATATTGTATTAAAGCATGGGTGATCGTGGTCGTGGACGCGCCCGCGGGCGCGCTGGTCGCGGGGGCGACAACGCAGGGCCCGCGCCGCGCCGTCCGGGCGAGCAACCCGGTCCGCCGGCGCAGCAGCAACCGGTGCCGCCGCGCCCTCAGCCGCCGTCCGCCTGGGGTCCGCCCTCGGTGGCGCCCCCCATGCGCGCCGGAGCGCCCGCGCCCACCGCGCAAGCTGGCCGAGCCTCGCACCGCTTAACCCCAACTGTTCACGAGCACCCGGGAGATGCTGATATTCAGCAGAGGATGGCGCAGGTCGACATCGGTAAGTGAAAACGTTGTAGATTGGAGCTTAAGTATACAAGTTTCTCGCACATTCTTCTAGTCTCTGGTCGTCGTATGGAATTATACTGTATTACTATCATGTATTAATAAACACTATATATATAATGAATGTTGGCATCGTAGGTGCAGGTCGAGTTGCAGGTGCTGGAGGAGACACAGCCGGACGGGACAGCGTGGGTCGCGGCAGTCGCCGTGGCGGTGGCAGAGTGCTCGCTGACCTGCCCGCTACTATACTGCGCACCCGCCCAGCCACTCTCGCATCTAAGAAAGGTATACTATCTTTAGATTAGATACATCAATGTTTTTTTCCCTGCCTTCAGTTGCTCACCACATATGGTTGTGAGCAGACAAGCGGATCTTTTAAGGGCATCCGTTAAGGCCATTGAAGTTGCCACTTACTGGAGCAAAATTGTTTTGAGGATGAGCCATTCACAGGATAAAGTAATGATTTCCCAATAAATTGGTCTTCCCTCTAGTTTACAAACTTATACCATAGTTTTTCAAATTGCATTGTCTTTGATGATAAGTTGACCTTAAAAATGTTTATTTCATAAAATTGAGTCTCACAACGATTCTAGTTTGATCTAAGTATGAAAAGTGACAATATTTAACTTGGCCACACTTTATTTTGCTGCCGGAGTCCCACACCAATATACTTGTGATAACCTGAGTAATGAATTGTTTCAAGGCACGGCTGGCAAGCCCATAGATCTGTGTGCCAACTACTTCACGGTACAAACAACCCCACAGTGGTGCTTGTACCAATATCATGTGGATATTGACCCGCCAGAAGATGCCACTTTTGTGAGAAAGAAGCTTCTCCGTGTGCATGCTAACATTTTGGGAGGGTATGTTGAAATGATATTATATTTATTGTTCATAGAAACTAGGTGCAATATTATAATAGAATAATTAATATATCACACTTTTCAATTTAGTCTTTATTTTTTAAGTACCTATTGCAGAAAGAGCTGTAAAGATTTTAATCTAACAATTTTGCATTTCACATTGAGATATTTAGATGACTTCAGTATCATGTTAACTAGCTGCTAGAGCAAGAAAACAAGGCAGTTGAAAATATCTATCATAATGAGAAAAAAGACTGTGTCTGGATCTCAAACATCAACCCATACTACACCAAATAATTGCAGATCAAAAAAAAAGATGCATAGTTTTAAATTGAGGGTTGCTCAGATAGTACATTGAGATACGTTCTGCATTTATCAAGTTGATAGATATGATAGATAGCTTTAATAATGCCTAAATTTGGTTTCCAGGTATGTTTTTGATGGTACTGCCCTGTACACAGTGAAAAGACTGAACCCCAACCCAATGGAATTGTACTCAGATAACAGAGATGGACAAAGGATGCGGATTCTTATCAAGGTACTACTTCAACTTTATTGAAATGGGTTGACTATCTATAACATTGTGGTTTGGTTTATGGGTATCTTATGTGTAGAATTTTGTTCACTGTAATATTTTCTTTTATAGTTGATCTGTGATGTCACCCCCGGAGATTACCACTACATTCAGGTGTTCAACATAATCATTCGTAAATGTTTCAACCTGATTGACTTGAAGCTGATTGGACGTGATTATTTCGATCCTGTAGCCAAGATAGATATCCCAGAGTTCAAACTTCAGGTGCTCCCAGGATACAAAACAACAATCAACCAATATGAAGACCGACTTCTTATGGTGACGGAGATTGCCCACAAGGTTAGATGGCTGATTATATTAAGGTTCCTTTTAAATCGTGTTTTTCTGATATGACAATGACTCCTGTGCTTGGATCCCAAATGGCAAACTTCAAACTTCAAATTCATTTATTCAATGAAATCACTAGGATCACTTTGAAACGTCTTACATACTAGATGATTCTAGCAAAATAAGATGACCCATGTAGATTCTGCCTACTGTTTGTGTATTAAGAAAAATGTTGTTAAATAATTTGTCTAGGTGCTGAGAATGGACACAGCCTTGCAAATGCTGACTGAATATGCTGCCACTAAAGGCAACCTGTACAAGAAGTCTTTCACTGAGGATATTATTGGTTTGTAAAATTTACTTTATTCACCATTTTAGATGGTGTATGTGAAATGAGCTAACAAATTGTTTTTTTTTAGGCAAGATTGTCATGACTGACTACAACATGAAAACATACAGAATTGATGATATTGCATGGAATGAAAACCCAGGCTGCACTTTCAAAATGAGGGATGAAACTGTTTCATATGTGGACTACTACAAAAAGGTACTTATTGTGCTTTAAATAGCTAACAAGTACAGTGGTTTTGGATATATTATACAAAATAATGTCTCACAATATACCATTGTTTCTATTTCAACGATAAGTATCAATAAATTCATTTTTTTTTTTTCAGAAATACAACCTTACAATCCATGACCGTGGCCAACCGATGCTTATATCCCGTTCTAAGGAACGCGACATTCGCGCGGGCATGCCACCATTGATATACCTGGTGCCCGAGCTCTGCCGACAAACAGGACTCTCAGATGAGATGCGCGCCAACTTCAGGCTGATGAAATCCCTCGACACGCACACCAAGATTGGACCCGATAGGAGAATTCAAAAGCTCCTAAGCTTCAACAATAGGTTCACCAAGAATCCAGATGTTGTCAAGGTAAATAATATCTACACTCTACAGACATACCTCGGCATTCTGTGCCTTTCTCTAATTCTCAGTATGTTATCTGATGACTACTCATAAATATTTTTGCTACAGTCCGCTCATAAATGTAATTTGAGGCAAGACGCAACTTGATACCGAAGTTTATAAATTTACTGGTCAGCATATTTAAAATATACATATTATATGAGGTCATGTGAAAGTCCACTCCAATTTGTCCTTTTAAGATCAACAATGTTGATTTTAACCAATGATCTTTTGCAGGAGTTGGGAACTTGGGACCTGAAACTGGCCAATGACTTGGTAAGGTTCAAAGGACGTCAGCTTCCTACGGAGATTATAATGCAGGGCAACGACTCTAGATATGCTGCAGGTGATACCACTGAAGGATGGACTCGGGACATGAGGTTTGATTATTATTGTAATAGTTAAGCATTGCAATTTCCATTTCTTCGAAGTTGGTTTGTTTACAATATTTAACTGTTTTTTAGATCTACACCCCTGTACCTTATTGCCCCATTGGCGAGTTGGGTAGTATTGACGCCAGATAGACTGAGAAGAGATGCTGAGAGCTTCACTGACATGATCATGAAAACTGGCTCAGGATGTGGCTTCAGAATGCCAAAACCGGAAATGAGTAAGGAATTTGATTATGTTATCATTTTAATTACGGAGTAATATGTACAGTTAAATCTATAATATGTATAAATAGACTATTTTTAATGGATTTTTGTTTGTATTTTCAGTTACCCTGAGGAATGACTCTGCACTGGAATATGCAAACATGTGCGAACAAGTTATCGCCAGGAAAAATCCTGGACTGATAATGTGTGTTCTGATGAGGAATGTAGGCGACCGGTAAGTGAAATGATCATACTTACTCTTTATGTCATCATTACGTATGGTAATCAATACATCAAGTCTGTGCTAACTTTTTATAGGATAGACTGTTTAACTTTTTACTTCTTTTTTTACATTTATATTCCCATGCCTGTAGGTATGAGGCTATCAAGAAAAAGTGCACTGTAGACCGTGCAGTACCGACACAAGTGGTGTGTGGCCGCAACTTGTCGAGCAAATCTGCCATGTCCATCGCTACTAAAGTGGCTATTCAGATCAACTGCAAGGTAACTATTTGAAATCACCTTTAGAGATATCATTCTCAAATACTCAACCTGTCTTCGTCTTTATTATTGGTTAACCATGTAAAAGACTATACAGTATTTACAAATGCCAATGTAGCATATAAAATACTTATGAATCAGTTGATCTATCTACAGACCGTTTAAAAGATGGATTTATCTAAGGCATTATGACTTAACATCTAAAAAAACTGATCTGTAAAAAAAATGTGATGTAGGATCTCAATTCTTATAGGACTACATTTTCATGAAATGCATTATTTTAGCATAACTTTCATGCAACGAGCCAAGCTGTTAGTAAAAACTAGTTGAAGCATATATTTGTAAATGTCTACGTTTTTCAGTTGGGTGGAGCGCCATGGTGCGTTGAAATTCCGCTGCCGAGTCTGATGGTGATAGGATTTGACGTATGCCACGACACACGCTCCAAGGAGAAGAGTTTTGGCGCATTCGTCGCATCGCTAGACAAGAACATGACACATTACTACTCAGCCGTGAACGCGCATACATCGGGCGAGGAACTAAGCGCACATATGTCGATTAACATTGCCACTGCTATCAAGAAATACCGTGAAAAGAACAGTAAGCATTCTATGATACTGTCTGGTTTTTTGTTGTTTATCTTGGTCCAAAAACATTGTGATTTCAATGAAGACCAGTTGGTGTAGGATGAATAATCGCAATACACTAAAATCGGTCTTTACAATTTATTATTATATATGTATTTACAAAACTTGTTTATTAAATGTTTGTTGCTTGTTTCAGATGAGCTCCCAGCACGCATCTTCATCTACAGAGATGGAGTGGGTGACGGACAGATTCCATACGTCCACACTCATGAGGTAAACATTATTTGTGTGCAAAGACCTAACTGCAGCTCTCGCTTCTATTCTTTACAAGCCAAGGCTTATTTAGAGTGAGGCACTCCATGTTATTTATCTATATATGTAACTAATTTGAATCGTAGAGATTATTTAACATTAATTTTGTGCCATAATATCTTTCTAACGAAATTATAATATTTAAGACTAAGCAATAATTCTAGGTTATCTCTAAATACCATTCAAGCTAATGAAAGTGCGCAAAATGTCACGAAGTTACATAAAAATAGTACATGTATTAAATTTTCAGGTTGAGCAAATCAAGAAGAAGTTGAATGAAATATACGGCGGTGAAACATACAAGATGGCGTTCATCATCGTGTCGAAGAGAATTAACACGCGCATCTTCACCGCGCGTGGCGACAATCCGCGACCGGGCACGGTCATCGACGACGTGGTCACCTTACCAGAGAGGTGAGTTGGAGACAAACATACAGAAGGACATAAAAAATATCTTATAGCCAAATATCTTTAAGAATACCTAACTAAAACTTTTTAACAAAAAAATTATAAATTACAGTACACATTACACAAGATATACACAAAATGTATCTACAAACCGTTGCAACCGATCTATTGATATCTTAACTGAGAAAAGACTTGTCGAACCTATAAATCATCAATTTAAAAACATCATTTTACAAGTCCTGAATCTGAAGTATGATCTACGAAACAAAAACAGAAAATAACCGGACGCGCGGAGTTATCGCGTATAATGTATACAAAAAAAACAACAAACATACAATGTAATCTCTTCTATTTTTGAGGTCATATAAAAACAGGATAGGATGGAGTTGTAATTGGTTTCTAAATTTATTGTCATTTAGAGTTGCGTTTTCAGCGTTTATTTTATTTATATGAGTATAATTATGTATTTCATAAATGTATGTTTTAGATACGACTTCTACCTCGTGTCGCAAAACGTCCGCGAGGGTACAATCGCTCCTACATCATACAACGTCATCGCAGACAACACAGGACTTGTGGCTGACCGAGTAAGTGATTATTTTTTTGCTAGCTTCAACTCGCGACATTCTTTGCATCCCGCTTCTGGATAAAAAGGTTACAAATATACTCGTATTCCTAACTTCCATCTAAATCATACTAGTAGTAGTAAAAACTTTATTGATAAAAAAAAAATACATTTTATACAATGAGGACAGCGCTTCGTTTTTTAATTATTACACAAAGTCTAAAAAAGTATATGCTCTAGTTAGATATTTCTTTTATATTAAAGCGTGTCCACAAAAACTACGTTGAAAATTACCTTGATCCTGTATAACCCAACTTAATTGTTACAGATTCAGCGTCTCACATACAAGCTGACTCACATGTACTTCAACTGCTCCAGCAACGTGCGTGTTCCATCCGTATGCCAGTACGCACACAAACTGGCTTTCCTGGCAGCCAACAGCTTGCACAACCAACCGCACTACTCTCTTACGGAAACCCTTTATTTCTTGTAAGACGTTAATTATACTCTGGTTGATTGGGACCCAAAAACAAAATACAATCTTCTCTGTTTCATATTTTGGATCAGATAATAACCAGATTTAGTAATAGTTTCTATGTGACGCTTAAGTATGTGTCGCAGCTAATTCATAAGATTTTTCTACATGGTACAACTAAGTGAGCCATGCGAGGATAAAAAAAGTTTATTTTTAATACTGATATAAACAATTTCGGATGAAAAAAAGTTGTTATAAAAGCTCATGCAAAAAACTTGCATTTATTTTGTTGCTATATTTTTAGATGTAAGTTATAATTATTATTGTGATAATTGTAATAAACCACACTACTCGATATCGGATTGTTCGTATCGTGTTTGTTGTACTCCAATATTAGATTGGGACTAAAATTCTGAAAACTTTAGAAAAGGCTAAACGCGGTGGCCTATATGAGACCAGTGCATAGTCGATTTCAATGACCTCTATAAGTTAAAACCTTTGAACCCATATCTTAAGAATACAATCATTTTCCATTACTGATATATCTCCTGTTACTTAATAACTTAAGTTTCATCATACACCTACTGTACAATACAAACGAACTAACCTATCTTACGAATTGGACGCATATCTTTTAGTATATAAATTAAAATTTGTATGTACTACTCATTGAGGAAGCTGATTGTATTAGACAAAATCCCTTCATCCATTAGAAACTACATGTCTACACTTATTAATTTGCACGCCATTAATTAATATGAGTATGTTTTATTTCTTAACTAGTTTTTGAATCTCGTGTAAGTACAATTATATTTTTGTTAAAAGTTATTTCTTGATAAAGTTAAGTTCTTTTTTATTAACAGTCACAGTAGAAAAGGTATTGTAGTTTTGCTCTTGTTACCGCTATTTACTGTGATGACAAAATGTACCCACCTAGTGAAGGTAACTTAATTGTAAGTTCGATGTACTCCTAGATCTGACTGTTACAGCTTATGGTCTAGCGGTACTTATAGTATTTGTATACTATTTGCCAAATTAGTACTTAATTGAAAGTATGAATATCAATAAATGTGATTTGGTCTAAAAAGTGTTGTTATTTTGTAGTGCCCCTGTTATATTTTTCAGGAAAAAATTAATACAAAATACGCTAAAATTTAAATATACATTAACAAAAGGTTATCATTTATAACACAATCAAAACATGTCTACAGCTAATGTAAGTACCGCCCTAAGCATTACAGTTAACTATACATTATTCTGTAGCATTAACTACAGACCAAGATCGATTTTTGCAGGGGTCTGGTGTTTACATGCTCGGCTTCATAGCAACGCGTCGAGTCGACTGGACGATACCTGAAGAAATAAAACGTGAAATTTATTAAGTGTACAAGATGGAAGAGGATAAAGGAAGCGAAGACGCTGATAACTGGAAGGCTTATGAAGCACTTTGCGGGAAAACTCCGACAGATGTATGTAAACAACCATTTCTTGATCACAAGTAGTTTACTAATATCTAAAGGACATACCGGAAGTAACATGATAATGGAATGCGGTCACCGTTATCCATTATCATGTTCACACGTCCTATCTTATTACCAGATTTACAACAAATGATAACGTTATTTGACAGAATCACTATTTTCTGATGACCTGGTTTCAAGGCTAACATCGTTCGTATAGTTTTATTTTCAAACAAAGCGATAGATTTTGATAATAACAAAAGAATATCATGGAGCCTTTATCATGACAACTCCACTAGTACAAAAAAATATTTTGCGAACCCCAATTTTTCTGTTAAATACAAAATTAAGTGATACAGATTATTATAACTGAGCTAGTGTTTGCGACCTCTCGCGACCCCTTCTAGAGAGACCCACAGGTTGAAACACTGGTCTAGACTAGACACAATATCCAACGCGGTATTGTTGACAAAACAAATATGTTAAAGCATTGCCAGTGTTATATTAGAGCTTGACACTTTCACGTTAAGCTGAATAACACATCCTTAATGTAACCTAATTCCAATAGGTACCTAACAGTCTTCATTTACCGTCTTTTTGTTCATCATCATCATCATCGACCTATATTAGTCCACTGCTGGACGTAGATCTCTCCCAAGATGCGCCACTGAGCCCGGTCTTCGGCTCCTCTCATCCAGTGTTTGCCAGCTACACTCCGCAGATCGTCGCTCCATCGGAGGGTGTCCTACACTACGTTTTCCTAAACGCGGTCTCCACTCCAGTATCCATTTGCTCCAACGGTTGTCGGTTCTTCGGCAAACATGTCTTTTTGTTATATCATTAAAATTTAAGAAAACTTGGTCCGAAGTTATTTGCATTTAAATTACTTGTAACCCAACCAAGGCCTACGATGAACCTAAGAATTCTAATTACGAAAGTTTCACCAAGTACTTACGTGCCTTTGATATTTCATGATGGTTCACCATCAAAGGGGCAGGGCGCGGCATGCGATACTTCGTACCTCGCACGGATCTCTTCCGGTTTAAGTACAGTCAACAACAAAAATATACGATTTGTTTACGTTAAAATGAACACGTGCAAATAGATAGCTTTTGTGCTTATTGTTTTGTCGAATCATGGGATATCCATTTACTATTTTGTTTTGTCATCCGAAAAATGATAGAGTAGCATTTTCAGATCGAGTATTTTTTTTAAATATCAACCTTATTAGGTTACCGTTTTTACAGGAGTTTTGTTGATTATTCTTCATAATCATGCAGAGATGGAAGCTTCGAAGTTTACAGAGAATGTCATGCGAACAAATAATTTAATAGTATGGCGTTGAATCCCTGGATTTATGTTAATTCCCCAGTTCTGCATGCGCTGTGTTTTCAATAAGATATCGTGACTCTGGTAGGTAATTCTGAAAAAGCGAACCGTATCACGCTACATGCAAACATGGAGTACCTTCCTACTCTTTACCCTAGTAGTCTTTTGCCAGTCACGTAAGGCTGTTCTCGTGTTCCCGTGAAGGAGTAATGCAACATGAAATTGTGTAAGTTTTTACTTATATTCTTTTCTTCACTGGGTCTTTCAAGATAGACCTAGACGTAGTATTAGATAGTTTACAACTGCAATTTTTCTTTCAGATGGAATCCGATGTCGGAAATGACCTAATTACATCTTTGAGAAGCGATCTTGCCGGTCTTCAATACAAAAGAGATAAACTTATTTCAGAAGTGAGCAATTTACTTAGGTCTTATAAAAACTGACCTAAAAAACAAGTTTGTATATGAACAGATAAAATGCTTACAGAACAGTGACTTGAAAAATCAAATGATGTCGCGGGAACAGAGAATCTTGGAGCAGCAGGTGGAGATCGACCATCTTCGGGAGCATAACGCGCGGCAGAATGCAGTTATATCATCCCTCAGGAAGAAGATACAGGACCTCGAGGAAATACAGAGAAATCTCCAAACCGCACAGGGAAGATGCGAAATCACAGTACAAACTCTACAGAGAGATAATCGCTATTCCGATGAAAAGATCAAAGATTTGGAGAAAAAGCTACGATCACTCGAACTTGAGTGCAACAATGAAGAACAGCTGAAGGAAAACGCCCGTTGCCAGTTCCACGACTTAGTACGGCGGCTATCAGCAGCCTTAGACTCTGAGTTCTGCGACTCGACTCACACCCACTCCCCTGAAACTCTTATTATTAAAGCCGCTGAACTTGTCCAAGAGATAACAAGACTAAAAAACAAATGCATGAACACAACAGAAAACTTATCTAGCACGGAACAAGAGCTCCGTAGTTGCAGGGACGCGTTAGAGAGAACTAGTGCTGAGAAAGATATGCTGCAGAGGCAAGTCTCAACCCAGCTCCTTGATATCGAAAGACTCAAGCAAGAGAAGGAATCTCTTCTAGTCCAAAATAGAGTTTTCGAGCGAGATTTGCTCGAATCAAGAGAGAAACTATCACACTGCTCGAAAAATCTAAATGTCGTGACAGACAACGTGAATCAAAACGAATCTTTGATAATGCAGTTAAAAGGTAAAGCACATCCTACTTTTCGACTCAGTTTAGTCTTTATTTCAATTAAACTATATTTTGAGGTTATCACTAACAGACAACTATTTGTGTAGAGGATCTAAAACACCGCGACGAGAAATATCTTCGAATTCAGGCGGAATTCCGAAACACGATGGAATCCATCGCCATTCTCCTCAGCCTGCCGACTCGGTTCGTGGAAGCGCACGAAAGCACCATCAAAGACAGAATCCGGGAAATTCTTAGTGATAACAAAGACCGGGCTTTGGTGAGTATAAAAACCATACTTTCACGAGTCAATCATCCATTGTATTTTACATTACATAATTAAAGTTTCTTTAATTAAAGGGATCCTTAATATTATAAATATTAAAGTAGTAAAAATATTTATCTGAATATGCTATATCAACAAAAAAGTTATACTTATTTTACCTTTGTGCTAATACGTTATATATTTGTATAGCGTGGAATAAGTGTAGGAAAATGATTTGTATCCATGGATCATGTATTGTGTGTAATGTTTTGTACAGCAAATCGACGCACTTCGCGACAAACTGGGCCTCGAGTCCCAACAGCTGACGCGAACAGCGCAAGTGAATGAGCAGGTCACCACTCGAATGCGGATCCTCGAGGATGAGAGGAATATGCTTGAAGCCAAGCTGCACAAACTGGAGTCTGATCTCAACGCTTTGGAACTCTCCCGGGAAAGTTTGAGGAAAGACAAGGCTAATGTGAGTTAAAGCATAATGTTTATGAGATTATCTTCGCTGTTTTAAGGGATTATCACACATCAATCTAGTCCCAAGCTAAGTAAAGACTGAGTACTAGATTGCTGGTAGATTACTCATGTAAAGTACCTTTTTTTTATGTGCTTTGAGGATCAAATCCACGACCCATTATGTAAAAAGCTATACCAACAGCTAATGACGCTATGTCGAATAACGCTTGTCATAATTTTTTGTGTGTTACAAAAGTTCCAAAGAAATTGGTCGTCAACATCTACAATGTTCTTTTAGTTTATCGGCTTCCTGGAACGTCTGAGCAGAACACTAAACATGGACGAGTTGACCCAAGACATCGGTTTAGAACTACACACGGAGTCGATAATGCATCGCGCCGAACAACTCGCCCGACTCGAGAGCGATAAAATTGTTGACAAGGTCAGTGGGTTGCAATGCAATAAAGTACCTAGCACTACTTTATTTTTCTGCCTCTCCTATGTGAGCGACGAAAATAAATAGATTATTAGAAAATTAATGGTTTATTTGAAAATAATATGTTCTCCAACACTTCAAACCGTTTCGTTGAGTATTTCAGCAGCATTACAATGTACAGCGCCACCAACTTAGCTGTTCAGGTGGTCAAAATTGGAACTACATTCCGCTGTCAGTTTCTGTCTAGTGTGAGAGTACTTATTGCTTATTTATTGTTCGATTTAATTATGAAAAGTACGAATAAAATGCTTAAATCTCTCTAAAGTGACGTGCAGGAAGTTATTCTAAAAGTTTTATCTTTTATGAAAGAAGAGAAACGCCTGCGACACTAGCGACGCCGTTAACTGAACAGATAAGATGGTGAGACTGTATACCAGTATTTTTTTTTATTCATAGTCTACATGGAGTGCAATAAGCGACTTTATTACAAGGTAGAAAGGTGATGGATTATCTGTGTGTTATTATTCGCGATGTTTGTTTTTGTAGAGTCGTATTGTCGCTCACATAGGATGATAGGTTAACATTTAGCGTATAAAATATATAGGTTTAACCTGGTTTAACCCATTTAATACTATTCTGCTCATTTCCTTGTGTATTAAAGTTTATTTATTGTATATAATTAAAAATACTTAGTTCTTTTATAAACATATACCACCTATCTTATAAAAAGTTATCGTTGACTTTATGTCATCATTACGTATGGTAATCAATACTTGAAGTCTGCGCTATCTTTTTATAAGACCGTTAAAATTTTAGGAAGTTTAAAATAGCAGTAGTAACCTCTAATTCAATTTTATTTCTATTGGATAATGTTGTGTAGAAAATATAATATGCAAATCAAATTTGGCATGATCACGATTCACGATCTATGGTAATCCTAGGTATACCTCGTAAATCCCATGTCTAATTATATCTATTTTGTAGGTAAATTAAAATATGAATTGGTGTTTTTGTTATAATGTTTCCTGTAGATGCTATATTACGGATACTATGGCACACTGCCGCGGCTGCGCAGAGAAAGATCCTTCCATGACTTGCCCTATCTTAAAGAAGTAAGATTAATGTAGTTCGGTCTGGCATGCCGTTAATAGTCATTGAAATCTATAGCAAATTACAATCTACCCACAAATTGAACCGCTTGTATCGGTAGTCTAACTGTTATTTACGATAGGGCCTTTTTCAAACCGCAGCGATATGAACCAATATTTTTTCTGTTTTATTGTCCGTAACTCCTGAGATTTTTGGCATGAGATTGAAGAAGAAGAGATGTGATTGCACATTTGCTGAAGAAAAAATATCCAGTGATGTGGCGGGCAATATTAATGAAATACTTCAGTATGCTTCCTCTATAATAAAATAATAATATAAATTATAAAATTTTAAAAAATAAATTACTTATAATACAATTTATTTCATTAAATAAATAAAAAATACCTATTAATAAAGGTAAAGAAGCAAATAAAGTATAAAATAATAAATATATAAGCCACACTTCGCAATTATCAAAATTGCAGAATAAAATTTCTCCGAGTTTGAAAAAGGCCGTATTGCACTTTTCTATGTATTGTAGGTAGGTATAGGTATTACACAGTAATAATGCCATTAAATTCGAATTAATACAGCATAATGTAGCGGTTGAATTAATTAGGCATGCATTTTGTCTTATTTTACCATTATCATCACACTGGGTCAAAACAGGTAATTTTTGCCGACATAATTTTATTGAATAGTCTTTGTGTTTTTTAATCAATTATATTAAGTAAATCATCTTGTTGTCTCACTTTTAACGTTACAATTTCAAATAAGTATGTAATTTACTGCACTTTTATTGTATTGTAAACACCAAAAGATTGAAAAAATACTTAGGCTAGTATATTCGTTCCATGTAGGTACTAGCAGCGTTGTGTCTCATATTAAAATATACTTAGACAACTTAAAAATAAACTAAGAAACATCTAGGTACTGGTGATGGCAAAACAAACATTCTGCTAATTTTCGTTCCTTATACTTAGATAATGCCATATTTATCTTCGGCTGAATAAATAAAGAGCTTTGATTTCATTTGATTTCATTGAATGAAGATTACCACATTGATAACACATATCCGAATCAAGAAAAAAAATAACGAACTTTATATAATACAGCGCTAATTGTATACTTAAAATAAAATAAAATTTGCAGACAGCAGTGGTTTATCAGCTACAGAGACGAATCAAAATACTCAGGGAACAGCTACAAAGGAAAGATCTGCATCTTGATTTGCTGCGCCGTAAATTAAACGTACAGGTAAAACAGTTAAAAAAAAGTACAAAAGTACTATTTAATTGGGCAAATTTTATGGAATTTTTATGGTAGCACAGCACAGGGCATCGATATTCGGTCTTATCGCTGTAAGATCTTGAGCTTAATAATCACACGTCACAAATTCTGTAATTAGCACACATTTTGTTAAATTATTATTATGAAAAGATGTTTATTTATCTTTATTTATTAAAGAGGGTTTAATCAAATTGATTATGTCACCCTCGACATGATTTGAAATTTTTACAAGTGTTGCTTATAAATAAATACTTAGATAAGAACTGATTTGGAGGAAGAAAACTCTGTGGATTAAGCTAACTTTTGTACCTATCATCTAATTCTCTTTTGTACACCTTTTGTATGTACTTACATAGAACTTGAAACTTCAGGTATTATTATCCCGACATAACTACTTTGGCTTCAGCCAAACATTATGTTGCAGGAGGAAAGTTGTCGCGTGCGTGCCGTTTTGCAAGCCGAGAGAGATGAAGCATTGTCGCGCAGCAAGAAACTAGCACGACAATGCGACAAATTGTCCGTACAGTTGGGAGACGCGAGAGCTCAACTGCGCGATTTGAACGCGCAATTAGCTGATGCGGCTGATTACAAGGTGATAAATTGGTGAAATATTGTACAAGGTGATAAAATATTAATATTCACGGATATTTCACACATCACACTCTAGTCCCAAACTAAGCAAAGCTTGTACTATGGGAACTAGATTGCTGATAGAATAGCGAGAGCTCAACTGCGCAATTTGAACGCGCAATTAGCTAATACGGCTGATTACAAGGTGATAATTTTGTCGCACGACAATATTGTACAAGGTGATAAAATATTAATTCACGGACATTTCACACATCACACTCTAGATTGCTGACACTTCTATAATTTTTGTAATTACATAGGATACATAGAGTACATAGTAACACCCAGACACAAAACAAATATTATTACCACCCCAACCAATTTGTCGCGCGACAATGGAAACCAACTGTGTAGTAAGTATAAGAATCTGCAAATTAGTAACAAATATTTATTTTTCCACATAAATGACGCAAGACATAAATGTTTCTCCGTTATGCGAATATTTGATAGTCATAAGTAAAGGATTTATGAACTGACATGGCTCATTACATGTAACGATATTTTGTCGCACAGCTCTATATTGAGACAGTACAACAAACTGTAACTGCCTGCCATCAATAATGTCATGACACAAAAAACAATGCGTAATTGGACATCATATAAATCATTTATTTATACATCAATTTCCTTATAACAATCGCGTATAAAAACATCGCGATTTAAAACAATATTTTTAACACAGATAGCCGCACTAGAAAGGGCTCGAAGAGTAGAAGAACTACAGAAGAAACTAGATGAGGCAGAGTTAGTGAGAGCACGATATAACCGTAAAGTTTGCGTTCTGAAAGATGCGGTCAGGTCCACTGGAGAGACCTTCGAACAAGAGAGAAACAGTTCAGAACACCAGATCAACGTACTGAGGGACGAGTTCGCGCGAACTAAAGAGATGTTGGCAGAGAGTCATAGAAGAGAAGCACAATTACAGAGCTTCAGGTAAGAAGAGCACTTAAAAACCATTTTCCAAATACATATAGGTAATTTGAACATTTTCAAGAGGAGAGTGAATAGGTTCTATCTAGGCAAACACGTTACACCGTAGGCCGCATCATCAATTAACATTAGATGTGATTGCGGCCAAGAGTGCCAATAATGCATTAAAAAAAACATTACTTATCTATTTAGATGCGTAGGTGACCAACTTAGATAGAAAAACAAATTTATAATAAAAGAGATATTTTTTTTCCTAACCTATCTCGTCCAAAAGAGATTTAAAGGATTTTATCGCGTACCTTATTATTATTCCCGACGTTTCAGCTAAGTTGCAATAGCCGTGGTGGCATACTACCAATTTCCAAAGATAGTCTAAAACATATTCAAAAAATTAATGAATCTGGTGGTCCTATTGATGTTAACGGATACTTTTGTCAATAAAAAAAAATTGACATTAACCTCACAAAGCAAGTACAATACAGACGTACGCTGTAATGCAATGCGTCCAACACAAGACGTATAACGTGTAAATTGTGTACTTTACCAAACTGAATACAACAATGAGAGCGTCGCTAAACCGTAGATATATTTAATTTAGTCGTTGTCTTTTTTTTATCATTTATTTATTGATGACGACGTCTAATAGATTAGAGTGGAAGAAGAAGACGAGTTGTACCAACCCCACATAGCGTGGGACTAGGGTAGGAAGATGATTTATTTATTGAATAATAACTTAGTGCTAGTTAGTTGGGCACTTTCGAACGTTATTCATTTTTTTTAGGAATTCAATAGCGAAACTCCTTGGAATTCTGGTGCCAGCGTCTGTCTCAGACTTCGAGATGGTGTCTCGTCTGCAGAAGTTGATAGACGCACATCACGACTTCACAGTTGTGTCACGTCGGTACGACGACCCGGCCTTGCTTAGGGCTTCGTCTCGGTCCCCTCCGCCTTCGAGATGCAGAACTAGGACTCCTGATAGGTTTGTTATGATAACTTACTTATTTAATATTCAAAATACTTATACCTAATTTCAGACAACAGTTCAATAAATATTCACACATCACACTCTAGTCCCAAACTAAGCAAAGCTATGGAAACTAGATTGCTGATACTTACTTATATATACTTCCATATTTTTTTTTTTTGTAAAAACATACATAGAATACATATTTACACTCAGACACAGAACAAATATATAAAGTTAAAACCCAAAGCTCATATAATCTGTAACTGTAATTATATCTCTTTACTTCAGATATACCTATTATACGGGATTATTTTACTTATTATAGTTAAAAAAATATATATTGAACAACTCTGATTCTTTATTACAAAATATATATCTTTACCCTAATATATTTATAAACTCTTATCAATTTCAATTTCTCGTTCCATTTATATCTAAAGATGTGCTCATTTGTTGAGAAATATATCGTGCTTTTCATTTATCTGATCGAAATGTTTATTCTCCCATAAAAATAATAAACGTAGTCATCTAAACTGCTTCAATGCACTTATTGAGATAAATGATCAAAGCAAACTCCGCTGATGATAACTAATGCATTTACAATGACATTGCACTTATTAATTAATATTCCTATAAAGTTAGATAATAAAGATCAGCTAGTTTTAAAAGAGCTGTAAATATACCTACTAATATTAGTTTCTTGCCCGTTCTAGCCACAGGTCGCGTGGAACTGGCATCTAGAGTCACCTACGGTCTATCTTATAAAAAGTTAGCGCAGACTTGAAGTATTGATTACCATACGTAATGACGACTTAAAGTCAACGCTAGGGGGCTAGTATATAAGACGATTCTAAATGATTCTTGTGATCTACAGAATAAACTTTTATTGATTGATTTAATTATAAAGGCGAATGTTTGTATGGATGTATGGAACGGATGTATGTTAGTTACTCATTCACGTAAAAACTACTGAATGGATGTTAATAAAACTTTACATTAATGTAGTTTATACATGAGATATTTTTTTTAACCTGTATGTTCCTACTGCTGGGCAAAGGTCTCCCCCCTTTTCCTCCATTCTTTTCTGTCAGCCGCCGCTTCCCACCAGGCTCCGTCATAAGTATCCAAGTCGTCACGCCAACGTTTTCTTGGTCTGCCTCGGTTTCGTCGCAGGCACCCATTGTGACCACATCACACCACACACACAATCAGAATAATATAAGCTATAATTTACAAATATATTGTGTAGACTTTGCGGCGTTAGGGTTTTCGCCCGCAGATAGGTAAGTATAGGGTCCTGCTCAGGGTGGAAATAAAATAGGATAGTTAGATTTACCACACCTTTACTGTCCTTTAAACCTACACAGCCGCACATAGATTATCTAGTCACTGAGTTTATGATAGCACTGTCACTGGCCTGAGTATTCCGGGGTTAGATCCAGGCTCCAGGCTTAGGCAACGTTCTTCTGTGTCCTTGTATGAAGGCAGCTTCACTCCGCGGCTCTCCAGGAAGATTTTCCAGTAGTGGAGCAGCCGCAGTCAGGAGTAAGTGGAGGAAGCAGAAGCAGCAATTGCAGCAGAGGCAGATGAAAGAAGAATAGTCCAAGTAGAAGGGTGAATAGTCCAAGTAGAAGGGTGAATCCTGGAAGGAACAGCAGGTCTTAGGACGAGCTTCATAACGGAGCCAAGTGCCAAGTGCCAAGAGCTGAGGGTAGGGAGTAAGTAGGCGACAGTGACTCGTTAAAAAAAACCCTCACAGCTAGTGTGGACTTCGCAGACAGCTTTACAGAAAATATCTAGGCTTTAGGCAGTATTTTATAAGCTGTGAACTCACCCTAGAGGGATTCCTTGCACTTTTAGATTTACTTGAATAGTTTAGTAGAAAATGTAGGTATGCGTCCTTCGTTCTCAGAGGTCGGTAGTGTAGTGCCTGATGACGCCGCGAACGCGAATGACGATGCAGTTGCCACAGTTTAAAAACTAGTTGTTAGGACGACGATAACGTTCCGTAAAACTCAGATTTGTTTCTTAGTAAAAAATGTAAAAATATAGATTTGATTAATTTATAAAAATGTATAGTTTAATAGTTAGATTTTAATTATTTTTAATGTTTTGATTTAATTAGGTAATTGTATTAGACACAACGTTACAACTTTTACGAAAGATTTTTACGAAAACAAGACCAAGTCGCGGCCTCCAACTAGTTTACCAATAAATTGATTATACACATTATCCTGCAAGTATCATTCGGACTAAAGTTAAAAACCAAACAAAGTAAACATCTGTAATTTATAATTTTATTAAAGCAATGAACAAAGAACTGGATCCATTTAACTCGAGACTTAATACCCTACACTTTTATTGGACAGTAAGCCTATCCTAGTCTCTCAAAACCTGCCAGGTTTTAAATCACTTTCAGTTTCTATAGGCTAAGTTCATATATGTATATCTATTACCGATGACTTACATCGGTATTCGGTGGCATTTCTTGTGGACTGACGTCATTACTGCTAGGATTAAGTACAGCTCAGTCACATCAGTCCACAAGAAATGCCACAGATTACCGATGAGTTACTAAAGAAACTGAACGTGACTTAAAACCAGGCAGGTTAGGTAAATATATAGATTCATTTATTGCATCATGTTGGTTACATTTATATGACCACGCTACAATATAAAATTAATCATGAGGATTAATTGTCTAATTAAATTATTATATTTACTTGAGTATAAGCTGAACGTGATTTAAAACCTGGCAGGTTATAAGAGGCTGGGATAGGCCAGCTGGAGAATGAACTTCAGAGAAATTCCTTGCAAAAAACTCGTTTCCGGACACGGATGTCATGTCATTAATGTCATTCCACAGGTCGCTGCGCTACGATGACTCAGGCTACGCGGACCCCATTCCTTTCGACCTCGAGGATGACTTGTACAAGAGTCGCGCTGCCTTGTGACAGTCGCGCCGCCGCGCTCGCTTCTAATGCAACGCGGAGAACATTGTACAGCCGTGGGGGTAGGCAGGGGCAAGGGGGTCACTACAGCTCTCATAACTATCTTCGAGATATAGTGTGCCCGTTACGACATCCGTGCTATTTACATGACATTGATTTTATTGTAATTTTTACAACTATTGTACAGGCGTGGAGTGAAGTAGAGGCAAAAGGGGTAGCTCCAGTCACTAGACTATTATAACTCAGTATAAAGTGACCCCTTGTGCCATCTAGAATGTAACATTCTTTTGTGTGTTAAAACTGATCTCATTGTTATATTTAGTAACGTAACCTTAAGTTATTATATCAGTAGTCATCGATATTGATGAATAGGTTTTTTTGGATACAATTTGCAAAACTATCTTGTTATCAATGTTTTATGCAAACAATTACTCCATTCGGAACTCAAGCTTATGTAACATTATATTTATTTATCAGTCACATCACATTAAAAGGTTCTTGCAAACAAAATTACTACCAAAATATACCCCTTTAATTTAGCATCCTTAGTCCGGCCCTGGCCGTATGCTCATAAATACCTCAGATCGGTATCAGCCAGGGTCAATTCTAGCCGAGGGCCTTACATAAAGAAAGCGTTTCCTATTGCAAATATTTGACACTGAATGATAATGATTTGACCAATGAAATGAATGACCTTTGTTAAATTCAACAATGAAAACTGTTGATGCTTATAAAGTTTTTTTTGAATTTTTTTTTATGGCACGGACTCTCATTACAAACAGACAAATACAAATACTTTGTTTCTGAAAAATACATACATGTACAAAAAATAGGCCCTGACTTCTGTTTTAGTTTTAGGAATAACTGTGTTACAGAAGAAAATGCGAATCCCCAAAAAATGTTACGATCACATAAATAAAACAAAGGGTTGAACCTAGTGTCCCTATAAATTATAGGGTATCACAACTTGCACAGAAAAAACAAGAACTATAAGGTAAAGATAAATAAGATAAAATAAAATACAAAGAGCGCACGTAAAATTAGACAAAGATATTCAAATTGTTCGATTAAATAAACTCGGTCATGAGGTCATGACCCACATTCTAAAGGGCCATTTAGGTCACTTCACCCTTATTTTCTTTATGACGAATCAGTTAAGTATAAATCACTAACGGCGGGTTTCTCGAACGATGATCAACGAAAAAATGAAATAATTACTATGTGTCAAACTCGGATCAATCGTTATTTGGGTTTCCAGAAACCGGCCGTAAATCAGTTAGCGAGACGGTGTGCCCGCCTTTATGTCGAATTTAACAGTAAAAAAGTTAAATGTTAACGTGAATTACATTTTAGAATGTTTATGAATTAGACTGCACTTTTACATATCATTGTACTAAGATATAACTATAGATAAGCATATGTTTAACACTAAAAACGTAGACACGCTAGTAATGTTACTCATAATTTAGAAATTATTGATTTTTTTTGTAAGTCTTCCAATTGTTTATTCTAAGCATTCTCTTCGCGGCATGCCATTTTATATAAACTTAGACTTAATAATAGTCCAGTCAAAATAGACATTCCAGTTTGCATTAATTCCCAACAAGCTGGATTTTTGTACAGGCCTTGAATACGTCATTACAAATGATATGTCAAAAGTCCCCATCGATCCCGCTTGTGCGTTGTTTTTTATTCGAGGTCAAAGGTCATAAATTTGCATTTTTTGCGTATATCTCTGAAACAACGAAAGCTATCGAAAAGTAGTTAAGGCAAAGTTTGTACATCGTAAAATTGTCTACAAAAATACCTCAACACTTTTCTTCTACAAAGCATCGTTTACGAGATATAGTGACTTTAGATCGCAGGAAAATCGTCGACGATACTGCGTTTTTTTCATTTCAGCCGTTTTATCTGCTTCATTGCCGCAGAACAAACAGTATTTCTTGAAATTTACTGAAACGGGTGATGGGTTCTATGGGTTAGTCCTCCTCCAAGGTAATGAATCGTCTTTTTGTTTCAAGAAATACTGTTCGTTCTATGGCAATGAAGCAGATAAAACGGCTGAAATGAAAAAAACGCCGCATTTTAGTAGATTTTCCTGCGGTCTAAAGTCACTATATCTCGAAAGCGATGCTTTGTAGAAGAAAGGTGTTAAAATATTTTTGTAGACAATTTTACGATCTACAAACTTTGTCTGAAGCATTTATCAATAGCTCTCGTCGTTTCAGAGATATACGCGAAAAACGCAAATACCCAGGTTAAAGTCATAAATTTGCGTTTAAAAGTCATAAACGAGAGCTATCGAAAAATAGTTCCGACAAAGTTTGTAGATCGTAAAATTGTCTATAAAAATATCTCAACACTTTTCTTCTACAAAGCATCGCTTTCGAGATATAGTGACTTAAGACCGCAGGAAAATCTACTAAAATGCTGCGTTTTTTTCATTTCAGCCGTTTTATCTGCTTCATTGCCATAGAACGAACAGTATTTCTTGAAACAAAAAGACGATTCATTACCTTGGAGGAGGACTAACCCATCGAACCCATCACCCCTTTAAGTAAATTTCAAGAAAGACTGTTTGTTCTGTGACAATGAAGCAGATAAAACTGCTGAAATGAAAAAAACGCAGCATCTTCGACGATTTTCCTGCGGTCTAAAGTCACTATATCTCGAAAACGATGCTTTGTAGAAGAAAAGTGTTGAAGTATTTTTGTGGACAATTTTACGATGTACAAACATTGCCTGAATCACTTTTCGATAGCTTCGATAGTTTCAGAGATATACGCAAAAAATGCAAATTTTTGTCCTTTGACCTCGAATAAAAAACAACGCACAAGCGGGATCGATGGGGACTTTTGACATATCATTTGTAATGACGTATTCAAGGCCTGCACAAAAATCCAGCTTGTTGGGAATTAATGCAAACTGAAGTCATAATTTTAGTCTATTTTGACTGGACTATAACACAAAAATTTAATTATAAAGAGTTAATTGTATTTTACTTTGGAGTGTTTTAATTACTGTTATTATAGATTAAGCAAAATATTTAGCTGTTTTTATTTGTTTGTATTAGTAAGTTCACGTGTTTTGGTGTTGTTGTCATAACTCAATTTGCATGACCATTTCAAATTGTTATTACCTTAAATTACCGAGTAATGAAATGGTAGGTGGCCATTAGATAAATTTAATTAAGGAAAAGCAAATATATTATTTATGTACATAGTTGAACGTAATTGCTTTATTTTTCGGTCCCGATAAAAGCGACAACTTGATTTTAATTTACATACCTACCTAGTACTGACATTGTAGGCAATGTGGTAGGCAAAGTAGGTACTTATATGTTCACATACTGTCTCAAGGTATACGCTCAACATAAATTTAGGCGACTGAAGGATCTTTTTAAAATAATGGCCTTGATAATAGTTATTTATTATTTGCCTACATTACAAACCTATTACATACAACATTTTTGATATAATGAATTTTGGGTTTCCAAGAATTAAATATTTACATTGATATTTTATAAAGGTTACTGCATTTTTATGACACTAGATAATATTGACTGCAGATAATATTAAGTGGTCTTAATGAATTAGGCGTACAATTTAATGTCTTGAAGTTTCTGATTTTTTTCTGTTTATGCTTTTCTTACTGAACTTTTATTTAACCAAGACTAAAGACGAAAGTCTAGACGGTAGGGACACTAGGTAGTAGGTAGGCTAGATACCTAGACAGTGACCTAACTGTAAGTAAACTAGGTTGTAGGTTAGGTACCTAACCTACTACCTAGTGTACTTACCGTCTACTTAGTTTTGTTAACTAACTAACAAAAGGTATTTATTGAGCACTGGTCGAACAACTTCATTACTATGCACTTATGGAGTATCGTAATTTTTTAACGAGTAATGAAATTCCATCTAAAATTCTGTTATCGAAATGGTTCTAGGCAAATGTGAAGGTTATCTTAAAGCAACTGTAACAACTAGCAAGTGCGACGAAGCGACTGTACATCTATTCTCGATGTTTTGACTTAAAAATAAAAAGATTTAATTATGTGTTTAAAACATCATCAAGACGTGCATAACATGTACTTAGATATAGCTAATAAAAGTTATACTTGGCCTATTAGACCATAAGTATACTAGTATATTTTTTTATATTTATTGACGACCGATGTGGCGCAGCGGGCGAAGGTCTGCCTGCGACGTGGAGGTTGCGGGTTCGATTCCCGGGTGTTCTGGGTATTTATATGTATAATAAAAAAATATCTATCTATGTAATGTATTGTATTAACACCTTCGCTGCGGCACCAATTTTTGCATACTTTCCGTTCCTGCGGCACGAGGTGTTATCGGCCCGCACCGTGACCAGACGTTGGGACGACACGCGGTCTATTAGACCCCACCTCCCTTAACATACTTAAATCCATTTTCTGGCGCGAAATCAAAGATAAATGATAATATTGATCTTTATATATATAGACAGTGGGTTGATGAACCCTAATCTGCCGTAGCCTCGGGATCTGCCAGCTAGTTTAGGAGTTATAAGCAAAACAAAATATGGGATCTTATTCACCTCGTAACGCACTGAAATAGGGCAAGTTTTCGCTGAGATTAGTGATGGGAAAAGTAATATCGACGTGTATACTTTTAACTGTTTATTGAAGATATCTAGTAATAGCAAATCTTTATTTATTTAAAAACATTATGAACTCGATTGATACTCGTTTTAAGCTTTTGAGTAGGTAGGGTCTCGCCTAATTTAATTTCTGTTCATATTTTGCAAATGGGCTTCTAGACAAAAACACACTTAATGAATACTATTTAATTAAAGGTTTACCTGTTTTGGCTCTGTCGAATTCAACTTATTCCGACATCATTTGGAGGACATGATTGGTGTTAGAAATACGGACGTGCTCGAACACTGGTCACGGGGAGCTCGCGTAGGGTGCGGTACGAGGTCAAGTGCGGTATGGGACTTTTTAGCCTCGTTCCGCACTGCATTAAAATTATATTAATTCAGTGCGGCACGAGGCCTAAGACATCCGGTACCAAGGTAGGTATACCACCGAGTCCGAGACCATTAGCACATCTCAAATATATATTTATCTCGTTCCTACACTGGACCAAACCGAAGTTACGCCCGTCTCACGACAGAGAAGTTTACGTTTTTCCTTGCCGCACCACAGGAAAGTTGCATCTGGGATAATTAGGCCTCGTCCCGCAGCGAACGTGTTAAGTATGTCAATCTTCTAGCACCCATAACACAAGCTCTGCTTGCTTAGGGCTAGATGATGTTGTGTGGATTGTCCAGCATTATTTATTTATATTTCGAGAATAATACCACTGTCGATGTTCATTAATTTCGAGAATAATGGCAACACCCGGCCCGTAGTCAAGACCACAGACAGAACATACCATCCTTTGCAATTCGACTCACGTTGCAACATACTATCAAAAATCGGCAAGATATAGACTTTCTGTAGACTTGAGGGTAGATTAAAAAAGCTACGTATAGTCATTGAGGTTTGGTTCTCGTGTTCGTGCATCGCTCGAGCTGTTAAATAGTATCATTAATAATCTTATCATGTTGTATCAAATTATTTGTGTCGGCATATTTGCCAGTTCTGGTAAGTCTTGTTCTAACGAATTTATTGTTTGTGGTTTTAAAACGCTAATAATGAGTTTGATCATTACCATGTGGCTACTTGCATTTTATCAAGAATGCGAACCGTTACAAGCAAATTAATAAACACGTTTAATTACAAAAAAATATGATTACAAAGTGATTATTGGTCCACCAGTTTTTTATTTTAATTATCGTATCACTACATCAACACGTGATCATTTTCGTCTTACATTTTATGATAGGTAAAAAAGTAAAGTAAATCGTATGTCTTGATTTTCAGTTTTGTGCCGAAATGTACCCAATTACAGTGAATTGGACGAAGAAGAAAAGTTATTATTCCGAGCTGCCTACGAGTCCTATGACACCCCTAATCACTACGATGCTCCAGCATACGATGCACCCTCATACAGTTACAATAACTACGACAATGAAATCCCCATAAACAAGCTGGACTTGTTCAAAGACGGGATGTGGGCTTTAAAATCCAAAATCAAAGAGTTGAAAGTATTCAATAAAGCGTTAGCCGCCAAGTTGCTGTCGACAAAACTCCATCTTAAAGACTTGTTGGTGAATCTAAAACCGTTGAAGAAGCACCAGCATATCGAGGTTGAAACGAAACCGGTCTACCACTATCAAGTGAGTCTCTAAATTTTTATTTTTGTTTTAATGCATGAATTGTTTACCTATTATTCGTTTCTAATAGGTAGGTATAGCAAACTGTGTGTGAAATTAACAAGTAGGTAATAAGGTATGAAGGTACTTAGCTGTTCGTTGACCTAATAAATAAATAGGATCTAACTGCTGGCATATTTTGTATAAGTCATGGTAAGTTTCTTGTTATTATATGAGACTAGCTTTAACTCAACCTATAACAATTATATTGCCTCACTGAACACGTTCATTGAGGACGTGCCACATTTCATTTGATTAAAAACACAAACTGAAACAAGGCGAACATCAGTAGGTATTTGGCGGCAAAACTTGTAGGTACCTACCGTAATTCCTCGGATGAACTATTTCACAAGTTCTATGTTTATTAGATCTTTCGCGTGTAGTAACTTCAAATTAGGGTATTTAGAAGCAAGTCCAATATTCCATTTGGCTCAATCCCAACTGTGCGTTGACAAACGTATAGAAATCTAAACACCAAAAAGTTCCTCTTGTAAAACACAAGAACAAAACATATAAATATCACAATGCCCCATTTTTGCAGTTATAACGATAAATTAGAATAGCGATGTTCTCTTTCGAGCATTTGTTATTTGCTTTATTTTTCACATACCTACGCTTTTATTTTGATAAATCTACACATGAGACTAACAGTTACGTACACGCACAAATATCTAAACCAAAATATCGTAATAAACTTACGATTCCATTATGGCTTGGTGATTGGTGTACCCCATTTTTAATAACAATTTATAGCATTCTTTCCCTTATGTATGTGTCAGATGACGTGATTACACAGAGTTCTTGGAAATTCTTCCAACTTATATCCTTTCAAACCAGATTGTGATACACTTTGATATTTGAATAATGTTTATAGCCTTGTATTGTCATGGAACTTACCCAGATGGTACACACATCTACTACAGTAACTTATATAGGCGTTAATCTCGAGATAAGCTTATGCAACTTGGTAAACAAATGTAGGCGTTATATAAAGTAAAAAATAAAGAAAACAAAAAAATGTATAGTGAATTTCGATTTCCTATGTGATAACATTGTAACTAGACCTTTTCAGTCATGATCTTGAATGCTTTGTCAACAACTGACTGTTTGTTTTTTTTTTCAGCCATCAGCGCCGCCATCTTATCCGCAATATGATGAACCGCATCCGCAGTACACCGCACCTGCTTCTCCTCAGCAATACAATGCGCCCGCACCCCAGTACACCGCCCAACACTACGGACCACAACCCCCCCACGACCCATATTACGGACACTGAGAATAACCTCTTAACATCACTAAAGATTTTATCTCTCTTCTCTTTAGTTCAAAGAAATAGAGTTGAGAATCACGATTAAACTGCAAAATGAAATAAATGAATTTATTAATTTGTGAGTTCTTTGTCTCATCTTAGATGTAAGTCGCGCCAGTTATGTCGTGAGCTCGTTCAAACCACGTCATAAGAAAGTGCATTAATAAAATAAATTCATAATTGTTAAGGTCACCAAGACTGTTGAGTGGCGTAGTTAGCCGCGGCGCGCGCACAGGGCACTCGTGTACTAGAAGCGAATTGTTTGATCCCTATCGAATGAATGTCGCTTAGTTTTACAGAGTTTCGAGAGCCGCCGAATATGTGCTAAAACAAAATTGGAGCAAGCTAAAAAAATGTTTTTAAAAACAATCGCGGACACAGTGGACATGTCTTTATCGATACAATAGCTCGCAGGTGTCACTGAAGGCGAGATATGCTGTCCGGCGAGATGAACAGGAACTTAATATGGATTTATGTTCTGGTATGATCACAATTACTTACTATTTGCTACTGCTTACATACTCTTAGCTATTTATACATTTCAGATGCATAGCAACACCCTAGTTCGTGACCTAGGTAAATGCCAGTACACTTGGGCCCGTATTCAGAAACATGCTAGAATCTAGACGAGAATACTTTTGTCAGTTTTTACTGTTATGGACTTGTAGAGATTTTTAGGGCCTGCAAATTTTAATCCCATTCCCTCCTGAATAGGATTAAAATTTGCAGGAAGTATTAACAGGTAGGTATACAAATATGTATTGTTTTTAATTTAGGTCAGGTAATCAAATTACATCTTTTGATAGAAATGTTTATTGAATTATATCACAAACTGAATAAAAGGTCCTTTTCAAGCTAATACATTATTTTCTTTCTTTATAATTAGATACAATATAAAATTACTTAGTTACATAGGCTCTTATTAGGTACAAGCTGACTTTTAATGATTCCTATTAAGTTTTTGTCAATATGTTAGGTATTTACTAAAAATATGGATTGTACAGTACATTTAGCGTTTTGTGATGAAATATTTTGCTAACCATCGTGTACCTACAAGATTTTCAAAAACCCAAGCTTACAAAAAATACCTTAACACGTTATTTTTACTACTACATATAACTATAATTTGAATATCATATTAACGTAAATAAAAACAAAAACTTTGTCGTAGCGCGTCGATGTCTCTTGTATGGAAAGTGATTATTTAATAAACATGACAAAAACTGCATATTATTAGGAAGCAGCGCAGTGTTTATTATATACCTAGGCCGGACAATAAGGAAAGGTTTTGCTTTATGTAAGAATATTATTCGGCAGGCGACACAGCTCAGTTGTCAGTAGATCTGCCTTCCATGCTGTGTCGTCGTGGGTTTGATTCCCACCAAATGTTTGCGTGACGACAACTGATGTTTGTTCTGTGTCTGGGCGTTACTAAGTTTTTACAGAAAAAATGCATCTAGTTTTCATAGTATGTACAAGCTTTCCTAAATTTGGGACTGGAATAATGCGTGAAATGTTCGTTAATATTTAGTAGGTAATGATAATTTATTACTATGTAGGCAGATGATTTTGCTGATATTTTATGGCTTCGGACCATTTCTTTGGACTTCGTGATAAGTACCGCCATAAAGTGATCACCTACTGCGGCGATGCCTCTCTTCTTTTTACCCGACGCGACTGGGTTATGAGTTCAACAGTATGCATGTGCGATGTTCAATTCAATTTTTATTTAATGGCGTCTGGGGGTTAGCCAATTTCGCCAATGTCACGTTGCAAGGCTTGTTTATGTTTGTGGGCAACGTTGGACGGTAAATTGTTAATTTTTTTTCTTTTTTTTCGTATTTTAAGTTTATGGGCAACGTTGGACGGTATTTTTGTTATTTTTTTTCTTTCGTATTTTATTTACAACGTCCTTCCGCCATCTTGGTGATGGCGAAAGGCCGTGCGATGTTCATCTGTTCCCTTGTCGCTCGTTTTGATTCTTTTAACAATGGCTTTTGTGACTTATATGATTACTGTCACAGTCCCGCCAGTGTCTGCTCCCCTTGTAGCTCATAAACCATTCAACAGATTTTGACAGATGAAATGTCAAATGACGCGCCTTGTTGACAGTCCGCGCGACAAAGGCTGTGATGTCATTGTTTATTGACTGTGTGTGACGCATTATTATCTTAGATTTCGGAAGTTAGTAAAATAATTTTTGGTTTCCGTTGTTACTTATTCTCAAGCCAACAGGAAAGTTATTAACAGCTATTTAGTTCGTAATTATATATGACAAGCCAGAGCAAGGTTGCGTTTTAAATCGTGCTTTAAATACATTCATATGCCTTTGTATTTAGATAGTATGCTATACGTACATTCACTAATTATACAAACGCTACTCTATTACAGTGTTTAGAACGAACTGTTCAATTACCTATTTGTTGAAACAATTAAGTAATTAAAAATAGCCTTCTTTCCAGTATTTCATGTTTATCGGAATACCTATCTTATCGAGCAACTACAGTATAAAAAAATCATTATAAAAGTAGGTATGAGTCTATAAGTAGAATTTTCAACATTACAGTCGTTTTACGTTGCATTGGCCTTTGAAAACTGGCTGTCAACTGACGTTTCAATACAACGTCGTTTTCCGACAGACGCATTATTTATTTAAATTATAGTATGTTGGTATTTAACACTATAAAATATGTCAACATAAAGTTTGAGATGCAATTTAGCATTTTGGATCCATCTCGATACCGTAGGCATTTAGTAAATAAACAAAAACACTTTGATTTATAAACCTTTGCTTAACACTTATGTTTATTCTTCTTCCTTATTTTGCAGTGCCCTATAACTATAACACAACAAAATGCTCTTAAACTAAAGTACTTAGTGATAAAATAAATCACTAGTTAAAACACATCGCATTTAAGTTTTTAATACCATTTCCTGTATGAAAATAAATAAATAAATATTTATGGACATTTCACACATCGCGCTCTAGTCTTAAACTAAGCATAGCTTGTATGTACCTACTACGGAAACAAAACTGCTGATAGAATATTTATATCCTTTTATTTTGTAAACACATAGTAATACCCAGACTCAGAAAAAATATTTATGTTCATTACACACACATTTGATCTGGGTAAGAATCGAACCCACGACCCACAGCATGGATGGCAGAGCTACTACCAACTGAGCTGGGACACCTGTCAAAAATAAAAAAAACAGACTTAATTAATAATAATTAGACTTATGGGGTCCTTGACTCCTAGAATTGAATTACCTAGAATGTTCGTTTGCACCTAGCAACACCGAGAGGAGCGGTCATCACCACAGCTTCAACATACAGTTAAAAAGAAAACATCAATAATGCATAATAATAAATGTCAGAGTGATCTTTAAACAAACTGGATCGCGTATTTGCTACAGTTGAGGGCGAAACGAGTCTAGCCAACTTCCTCATGTTTTTATGAAACGGCGTCAAGCAGGTAGGCAGTCAATAAGTGTAGAATGTCCGCGTGTATTGTATGTTCATTACATCTGTTTTTTTCATAAATACCTGTTTTACAGATGATTACTTATATCTAAACTAGAACGACTAATAATCTATCTAATGACATTACTGAGATTAGTATCGCCATTTACTTCATTAGCAGAAACCATACCGCATTCTCAAACGAAACTGCTTCAATAGAACTTACTTAAAGAACTATCTTGATTAGCTCCTGACAAGTAATTTTATTAGCGACAGACATAGCGTTGATGTACCTACTGGGTCAGCTAAGTACCTACAAATACATGTACCTATTCATGTGCTACGACGTAGACAGTGGGTATTTCTAGTAAAATATATTGAAATCCCAACCAATAATCATTTCTTGACGGGGAATTCTAGAATACATTACGGGCCACCTTGAGCTTGTGTGAAACAAAAACTAATTTCCGCCCGCGTACTTTCAACATTTCTTTAGAATAGATCCAACGGGTTTTGGGAATGAGCCCTTTATGCTGATTCGATAGGATTAAGTATATTTATTTATTTTAACATAAGTACATACATATTTTTGTTATATAGTACCTTTAAGCCTACGTTAGGTTTGTCTACGTTCTCATACAAAATAATCAGAGCAATAAACATTAATGTTTACTAATAAAGTAACCGAGCGTATATCATGTTCTGTTCATCAATAAATCATTGATGCACATCTAAACTTTCACATTTATAATATTAGACAAACCTATATGCATTTCAAAGCCATTGAAAGGTAATCGGGCTAGAAGGCCGTGCTCTGCCTGGAATTTTTGCGGTCTATTGATTACCGATCATAGCATGGGTGGTGATGGTGAAACATAATCCTGACCACACAAGACCCATCCAACTTCAAATATCGGGAGCTTTTTGAATCAAAACTTAAATGATTTAGCTAAGAAAATGATTAATCCCGCGGTTTTTTCATTATCTTTCCTGAAGATACATTTCGAAAAATAGTAGCTAATAGTAGTATAGCTTGTATCTTGGTTACAAACTATATTATATTCGAAGTTTTTTGTCGCATTTATTCAAGAAAAAACGAGTTGATATAAATATAAGTTGGTCTACTAGGTCACTAAAGCTTGTCTGACATATTCGAGGTATGATTAATGTTTTCATATTGCCTATTTTTGTACAATTTATTTAGACAGACACAGGTTTTTATTGATCTGATTTGGGCTAAGGCTAAGGCTAAGTAAGGTTGCACAGGATGCGTAGTTACGATCAACACTCACTTCTTTGTCCTTTCAAGTTCTTTATCATGGGTCAGTATTTGCATTCGAGTTTAAAATACCGCACGATCTGGTAAATCAGAATAAGAACTGGTTTGCTGCCTCGCCCTGCACTACACTGCACTGAGTGTCAGTAACGGCCAATGCGAAACTTGGATTCTGTCTCAAGTTCATGCAATTACTGACCGTTTTAATACTTTTTGTTTCTTGCTGGCTCTCGCAAAATGAACTTAAACGGTTATTTATATATAATCATCCGTTCTGACCTTAAATTTCAATTTACGCTGGAATCTCTCAGTAAGTACCTAAGCAGTTCGTCTGTGTTCGTCCGATTTGTATGTTAATTGTAAAAAATTCCGTGGGATATCTTATCTTTGGTCAGTTATTTACTATTTTATAAGTATGGCAAAGAGGATTTATTTTTTAATTATTTTTCTTGTCCTCAGTTGTTTTCTATACTAAAGATTTAAACGCGCTCTCGCTACGCTTTCGTAGACCATGAATAAAATACATTTTTCTACTTTTATTTTATTCGGTCGTCAATAATTCAGCAATAATACCAACATAATTTGTTTTATGTTTGTTAGTAGGCGGAGATATAAAGTTGAATGATGTTTAATTTTATTCAATTAGTCGTTTTAATTTTTGTTGCGTTAGATTAGGAATGATTTATAGGTATTCCAATTGGTAGAACCACGGCCACTCTTATCTTGTGTCTGAACAGAAAAACACAATTTACATACCGACCCAATGATCTAGTCTAGTATATAGAAGATCATTGTAGCCTAATAGCAGTATTAATCACTGAGAATAAGAATCATTTAGTGTAAAACTGTGTATAAAGATCTTATAGTATATAATGTTTCAACAGCCTACTCTTTTCGGGCGTACAATATTGTAACTTACGTTTATTATTTTAAGTTAAATCGAAATATTATTGAAAAAAGGGATATGAATTATTTATGAATACAAGTGCGTTCTTAAATCTGTGTTCGCGCTTTGCACTCAGAGATTAGAGAAGTCCTTTGCTGAATTACGTTCCGTTTTCACGACAGATTTCATTTATTTGGTACCTACAGATTGACTAAGATTATTATGTATATTATTATAAGTACACATTATTAGTAATAAATTCAAAATATACTTTAGACCTTAAGTAACTAACAACAATAAACACTTATTTATTCATTTTAAGGGACTATTTTTAATGCCAGACTAGACTCGCAAAGCAAAATGTGGGTATACATTATGACGTCTTCGTTTACGTAGACGGGATTTACTGTGTCGTGTTGGTAAGTGTATTCGACCTTCGTTTTTCACTGCCACAGGTTGAGCGCGAGCTTACACCCACATTGTAAGCCCCACTTAGCATTACTTGTAGATACTTTCATTTGAATTTGACCATTCAATTGTAATAAAATGAATTTGAAGGACTGACGAACGGCCACTTGCTTTTAAATATCTATAAACGTGAATTATTTTTATTTAGATCGAACAAAATAGGTTATCGAACAATACTAATGCAAAAACTGTTCATATATTAGTGTAGTTTAATTTATATATTATACTAAACGGTATAATATTGTTGAAAATTGATTAATTGATCTTCGAATCGAATCTTTTGATGATAGATTGCTTAGTGAGAGCAAGTCACGTGACTTGATGTTTGACTATAGAGAGTGAGGTAAATGAAACTGTCTTACTTAATGCACTTTTGTCGTGAATGTACGCACACCCTTAAGCACCTACTCATAGGCATTTTCAATAAAAATCTCAAACTCTGTTTCATGAGAACTAAAGCGTACGTAGATTAGTAGAAGTGCAGTAAGATAAACCAGCGAATAATATTATGGAAATCATAATTTATACTGCAAGCCGTCGATAGTCGTGATATACATAATTTTATTCTATGCAATTTGCTATTGGAGGGCAAAGGGCAATTTAATCCAACATAACCATACATAATCTGATGTCATAAGCAGGTTCTTCATAAATATAATCCTAAATTAGACAAAGCATTACCTTCATCAAACCCTAGGTACTACTTCCTGCTAAGAAAAACGCAAGGCCTACTTTAAGGGTGAAAAAGTAACAAATATGATGACGACCGATGTGGCGCGGCGAGCGAAGGTCCGCCTTCGACGCGGAGGTTGCGGGTTCGATTCCTGCCTTGGGATAAATGTTTGTACGATCTGCAAATATTTATTCCGGGTGTTCTGGGTATTTTATATGTGTAATAAAAAATATCTATCTATGTAATGTATTGTATTAAGTATGTCAGTCTTCTAGTAGCCATAACACAAGCTCTGCTTAGCTTGGGGCTAGATGATGTTGTGTGAATTGTCCAGCATTATTTATTTATTATTTAAATATAGATACCTTGTTACACTTCACGCAAAAAAAGTTAATAATAATATAGCATAAAGGCTATAATTCACAAAGATTTTGCGTGAATTGTCTAAAATAAAACGATAATAAGACGAAGTCCCGCACCAGTATTCACTCGTATATTTTAAACTGTTATAGGTAAATGTTGATATCAAAGTCATAGCATAGGCTCTTAGAAAATTCCAACTAAATCCCAGTAGTTCTAATGTAACTACGCGGTAAGTCTACTGGGAATGTGCCTCTTAATCTTTACAATTTATATAAGTGAGGCCTGGCAACAGTTTCTTATATTTATAAATTTCTGATCAATATGGTTTTCTTTAATTTATAAACAAACTTGAACCAAAAGTAGGTAGGTATTATTTGTTGGCTTTGCCTCTTACTGATTATTACTTATGCACTAAGAATGTTGAACATTTTTTAAGTCAAAAAATAGTAAACAAAAGCAAATTAAATATCTAAGTATATAATTATCCTAAAAAGCTGTATCGGCTATTAATGTAATTTCGGGTTTACCGGCTCTGCAAAAAAGCTTCCGTGTTTGAAAGCCATTAACCTATTTCGTAATCCGTTATTTTTTATTATTTCTGTGAATAAATTTATAGTATGGTATTAACACCCCATAAAGTATTTTAAAGGAGATTGACTTGACTTGCCCTTAACACAAGGATCTGCGGCATCCGTAATGGTATAAATTTATGTATACATAAACTGCAAGTAGGTACCTTTCATATGTAAAGATCGTCTTCTCTGTAATCTATATCAATAAATTATATAATTTAATGAATCGAATGGGCTGCTTGGTTTTTATGATGTCAAGTTAGTTCGGGTTTCCGCATTCATACCCTGGGGTCTTATCAAGATGCTATCTGGATCTTATCTACTTATTCCAAGCTGAAAACAGCTTGGAATGCACAATATGTAGTGACGCTGCTCAGCTTCTTTCAAAAGTTAAGCACCGTTTAAATAATGCATCGTTCTTATAGAAAATTTGTATACATAATACGTAAAGTATGTTCCTAAGGTTGCGTTGTTCATTTCGTTATACCTACATAAGTAATGAATGTAATGTTATGAGGGATATAATCCCCGATATGCAATGCAATCTTTGTATAGTTGATACCTGCTACAAGACTTCTCATGGCCTGTTTAGGTAATATCTTAATTAATAATAATATATTTTTTTATTTCAGGTAATACAACTTCACCACCTGACTGCGCGTCCAGTCCAAGACGAAGCAAACACTTCCAGGCAGGGGTTCCCCTACAATCCAGGCAGCTTAAGTGACAAAAACATACCGAATCATAATGACGAAAAAGTTATATCAGTGAGAATAACTTCGTCGGTAGCAATAGGGAGAGGAAACGCGAGACTAATCCAAAGAATTGATAGCGAGCCCAAAAACTTACCTTTCACAGTTATTAAATCCACCACTGAAATATCTGAGCACAATGATAATAAAGACCACGTCACAGACTTACCACCGAACCTTGTAGGAGCAAACATTGAATTTATCAAGCAACTCAATGCAAAGAAGGAACCTAAGTACACTCAAAAACACAATGATCATTTCCAAACATCAGCTTTACGACACGACCACGATGATGAGGACGATGAAAGAATTTTCTACGAAACGAAAAACGATAAATCGAATGAAAACGAAGATGGTATTCCAAAAGCCAGCCAAATATTATCGTCTGATGATTTCAATGGTTTTAAATCTAAATCTATATCTATCTTAGATGACGCTTTAAAATTAGCAGAAGAACGACTACGTGTCAACAGTACTAACAATGAAAAGTATACGGAAAATAAACCAGCTACTGAAAACACTTACTTAACCACCTTATATGAAGAGAGTGAGCTCATTGGCGATGAGGATAAAGACAACTACAGTAATTTCGATTATCACAAGGATTCGAAAGAAATCGACGACTCTATACCAGAGTCATCCGTAAAATCAGTTTCGGAAATAGCAAACAAGCACAGCGATGATTACGAAAACATCGAAAATGTTCCGCTGGCTAGATCACTAGGACAATCGCCGTCATCAAAGAACTTTATTCAAGGTTTCAATAACAAACCAATGAACGAAAGAGAGTCCAGCACCAGAGTAACAACAGTTAGTTTTAACATAGTACACGATGCTCCCAAAACGAATAACTTCGACGATCCTGACAAACCCTACACAAGTCCGAGTCAATCTTATCAGGAACAGCATACATTCTACGACCATCCGACAATCTATAGTCAACCTGCTCAAATATACAGTGAACCTGCAAAGATTTATAGCGAGCCCTCAAAGATATACAGTGAACCCGCGAAGATATACAGCGAACCGGCAAAGGTTTACAGTGAACCTGCGAAAATATACAGTGAACCGGCCAAGTTTTACAGTGAACCCGCCTCCCTACATCTGGAGCCAAGTGCAGAATCTTATTCTCCTGTAACCACCACACAAAGCACTACCCTTGTCACTACTTTATCTGTTACCGATTCGGTAAACATAACACAGCAGCAGCCGGAAAAAAATTACGAAGTAGACGAGAATATCAGCGTGCTTACCAACGGAAAAATTCACGGGGAACAGGAGACGACTACCGAAAAATGCAAGCAAGAGAACTGCAAAGTCGGCTATGTGGTGAAGGGACGGCAGTTTAATAAATATAGGGTCGAAGAGAGAACCTCTGATGGTTTCATAGTGGGTGAATATGGCGTGGTGAGGAATGAAGATGGCGCTTTAAGAGGTGTGCGGTACACCGCAGATAGCGAAGCCAGCCCGCGGCTCATATACGATGCGCTCATGAAGTTCCTACAGCTCAAATAATTATAAGTACTTACTAGCTAGCTCAAATTCTGCTCTGAAAATAAAATTCCAAGTAAACTTAATTTGCTCATTTATTTGTAAGTATTTGTAGTACGAATAACAATAATGCGCGTTACACCTTTAACAGTTAATAATAATTTATTTGTAAATGTTAAGACTGACTGATTATAATGGTATAAATTCAACTAATTGGTTACTTCTGAGTATGCTGTTACTTATACAGTTCACTATCTTTCAACAAACAATTATTACAATTTATGAATTATTTCTGAAGTTCAAAAGTTTAAAGATACAAACATTACAATAATTTGGCGCCAACTATGAGACATCGCTAGTTGGACAGTAGCCGCATAATGTTAGATATGTTTTGTTTTTTCTTATTTAGATTGATGGATATGTGATTACAAATACTTTTAATGCTGGGGCCACATTAGCGGGCTACGGCGAATATTCGTGTTAACGCGATGTATGTGGCCGGGTACATCGTGTCATCGCGTAGTATTTAGACAAGAAGATCGCCTATACCCGAACACGATGTTTTTGTCGCGCCAACACGATACGAATATTCGCACGCTAATGTAGCCGAAGCATAAGCAACATTCAATACTCCTAGAGAAATGGTAAAACACCGTATTATTTCCGGCAGTGGATTGTTTTTGTTTTACCATTGATTAATTTTAAATAAGTGAAAGTGGAGTGTTATTATAATTAGAACATCACGTTTTCAGTTCATTTAACTGTTATAGGTAACAAAGTTCAATTACTAGCCTCATTCAATAATGATCGTTAAATACAATTATAGTTTATAAGAATTCCGAGGTTCTATTTTAGTTTACAATATTGACGTAACAACTGGGTTATACACTAACTTGAGGTTGAATTTTAACATTTTCTATTGAAATTGTAAGAAAATGATAATTCCCTGATCAGTATTTTCACATTTTTCTAAATCTTATAATTTTTAAATACTTAGATAATTTCTCCCTTGATTGAGGGGATAAACGCGAACAAATCTGACTATCGCGTTATGTAAAACTATCGTTTTCGAGTCACACTACGCGTCAACGCTGGCTTAACTGCCGAACGTTGCATCGTCACCGCGCAGTGTATTTTTACGCTACCGTTAATACGTTTACGATTGTCAAATTTATTCGTGTTGAACCTACAATAATCTGGTATATAGAGTAGCTTCGAAGGTGCCATTTGACTCTGTTAATTATAGTATAAATATGGTTAAGTTATAAAATACTCGCTAAGTAATGACAATAAGTAACATGAAATATTTAATTAAATAATTTTGCAATAAATATTGAGATACTCAATGAAGTTTCCTTTAAATATTTTGAACCAGAAAAGTCTTGAGTTTTCTGGTTCAAATCAAAACACAGCGATTTGATAAAATGTATCTTATCTTTAGCTATTTCTATCATGTAGGTTATATTACAATTATATACTCATCACAATGACACCGTAAAATATTTACTAAATTAGCTTTGTATCTGTCATACAAGCACTACTTATAAATACTACTATTAAACAATAAAATGCACACAATCGCGTAGGCGTAACATTCATAATTTCTTAAAATTACATGTCGTATTTTATATAAATATCAAATAGATTAGGTTCATGACCCTTGTCAATTTTAGTAAACGCGCCTAAATCTATACGTGCATAGACTATAAATAACATTTCAACGATTTGTGGAAGCACTCTACACTCTCAAAAAGTGGCACACTGTGCTGAATGGATGATTTTAACCATAGTGTCGAAATCGCGGGAAATTTCAAAGCCTGCATTTAATTGATGTTTCTATGTATTTGATGTTTCTATCGTATCTCTTGCAGTAGCAGCCGTTTAGATAAAAGTTATTATTACTGGGATTGCTGTTTATGTTTTATAAAAACAAACTCGTTTGGTTGTATTATGAGACAATACGCAGACATTCAAACGAAGTGATTATAAATACTTTTTCCCAGCTCTAAGAAAAAGGTCTTTAAACCGAATTAGATAAAAACAAGATTACGATATTAGGCCTTATATTTATAAATCATACGCCATTATTATATGGTTATTATAGTTATCCCAGATGTGCAATCTTAAAGTTACAACTACATTCTTATAAGGCTAATAATATTGAGTTACAGTACAAGTACTCTTAACACACTACTGTAACTAACATTGGACTACAACTGTCCTGTCTCAACAAACAATTTAAAATTTGTTCGATGACTTGCGGGGAAATGGTAATATTGTTTTTGACATTAGCACACTGTAACTATTCCCAAAATGCACTCGACTCTACCGTGGTTACACTCTCATGCAAAAATGGTATAAGTACAGATACAATAGAATAGTTCAGTAGTCAATGAGGCGTCTAGTCAGTAGATGTAGTGTTTAGTTCAAAATAGTTCCAAGTCTTATTATGTCAAGTCGTCACATTTGAGTTCCGTTAAAGAAAACACATGGTGAATTATACAGCGTTTCCGTGATTCAACTCCGATTTTTATTCCATTAGTACACAACGTATGCTTTTAACACTCGTCAAGTCATAGTACGTAGACATTTTGCGAGATCAAAATGACACAATTAGCTGAAATTGACGTCATACAAACTAACGTCGACCACGCGTGGTCAAAGCAACATATCTTATGATATACTTAGTAGGTATGTTAATTTGTGACCTTATATTAATCAAACACTTAACATACAAGCTTACAATTAAAAATAAACATCAAAAACCTAATTTAAACAAGCTGAAAGACACTAAGTAGAAAAACATCGGAGATTTTGCGTTTAAAAAAGTTATAGAATAACATTGTTACAACAAAGTTATAGTATTAACAGTATGAGGAATATTTAAATTACACAAAATATTTATAGAAAACTTATTGGCCTTGTACACGGCATCAAAACAGATCACAAAGGTTAATATAATATAGAAAAAATTACACGTAATAAGAGCCTAAGAATATTAGCATAATTTATAATTTATCTACGCATTAATTCTAATGTTTTGTTCCGCGTCGGGTATCGTTTTTCTTATATTATAATAAAAATAAAACATTCTAAGAAGTAGCTACGAGAAAGCAGTATACGTTCCAATATTACATAGAGAATGATATAAATATTACTTAGAAGCGTGCATTTAAAATCGCTAAAGTATACAAAACTGTAAATATTTCAAAGTCAACAACCAAAAAGGTTCCTTTAAAGATTAGTTTTCTAAAAGTTCTTGTTTCATAAAATGGTGATATGGTATGAGATTACATCTTAAACCTAATCGAATGCATAAATACTAGGCAAGCTGCAAATTACTTAAAACCCTACTAACTCGTAACCTAAGTCGTCATTTTCGATATTGAGAATGCTGAACAGTCAGCCAAATAAGTTGCGAACATTTCAAGTGAACTACGATCACCAATTGTTATAGGTCAATTATTTCGATGACTGTACCAGCCGCTGGAAACTAGTTCCAACTGGAATAATCCCAGATGGTCAACATTTTTTTAATCATTTAGTTTAGTCGTAGGTTTCAGATTCTTGTTGCACGAGCTTGAATCGACGAGGACTCTTCACAGCGATTGAGCCGTGGCCGTCAAGAGATAACCGACCTTTCATCTGGAGATATCTGAAAACGTAAAAAGAGATTATGATTAGTAACATTGTTTAAAATTATTATTGTTGTGTACAATTGACACGCTAGAAGAAGAAGAACTAACAAAACAGATTACGATTAATAACTTAAGTACTTAATATTATTATTTTTACATAACATACCTACAATTATTTTATCAGCAATCTAGTTTACCCATAATACTAGCTTTGCTTAATTTTGGGTCTAGAGCACGATGTATGAAATGTCCATGAATATTTATTATTATTTTTTTAAATCATGGAGAAGTACCTTTTTATGTAGCGGCATACAAGCTTAGTAGGTCGTTGTTGCCATTCATCCAACACTTCTTTGGGAGCCAAAACCTGGAATTATGCAATAGAAATTTTAATAACATGTAGTAGAGCTTTTTGTAAAATAACTCTTTCGGCAAACATTGCTTATTCTGTCGCCAAGAAATGATGTTTTTATTGATTTGAAAAAGGATTTCATTTTAAGTTCGTTTTTTTTATGTTGAACATTCTATGAACATTCTAACATTCTATTCATAATATTATAGTAGCTATAATCTTTACATTCTGTTATTGTGTATTATTGTTTTATGTTCCGAAATAAAAACATTTGATTTAATATTAGACTGAAAAAGAAGGATACTGACAGCAGAACTTTAGTTTAGATTATTTACAATCAAATAATATTTTAGGAAGAGAGCAAGAAAGAAAATACTTTTATTCAATCAAAACAGACACAAAATTAATATATTTTTGTAAGTATTGTATCAGTAACTATTTCCCATAGTACAAGTTTTCCTTGGTTTAGAACTAGATGGCGTTGTATGAACGTCCGTACCTGGTCCCCCTTCAGTCTGTCAAGCAGCGTGACGCATATGACAGCGGCCTTGATGCCAGCGTGGTGGGTCAGCGCTGCAAACGCTAAGGACTCCATCTCAATGTTGACGACCCCTGACTTGTGAATGCTCTCCAGATACTCCATCTTGTCGGCCTCTGTGAAATCGCAGAAGGCACCATCCAGACGACCTTGACCTGGAAATGAATGAATGATTTTTTTGATAACTTTGTTCTATTAAACCGCCAAAAAACCTAAAAAGCAAAAAATTATATTATTTTTTTTTACTTTACTCTAAAAGTTCTTTAACGAATGCAATATATACCTATGTATATCTAAAGAATCTTGAGTAATCATAATTATTTTTACTTTAAGGGAATCTTAAGCACTCAAGCTAACTTGGTATTGTTCGTAAGACATGTGCAAATAGTGCAACTACAATTTGCATAACACATGTCAAGCTCGTACCCATAATATAAATGCATATATCTTTATATGCCTACTTAGACAAGTTGTCAATCAAACATTCCACAAGCAGACAAGCTGGCCTTGACGACTGGACAACGGATACGGAACAAAAGTACTGCACAGGGGGGGAGCACGAATAAATGCGACAACCTTACCGAACCAGTGACGTTTTTGAGATACACTGCGCGTCAATTTCAGTTGTACTATCATACGTTTCAGCTGTAGCCCGCAGTGTATCTTAAATTTACGTTTGCGATTGTCACATCCGTGCTCAGCTCTATATGCAATGTAACTCGATCGTAGGATATATTTTAGTACTCGTAAGTAGCATAGCAAGTTAAGAGGTATGAGCTGAGAATCGCAATTTAAACAGACTTCCAATAAAACCAGCCAAGTGCGAGACGGTTTGGTTCATTGGTATACAAGTAATAAACTACAAATAAAAATATGTTTAGAATCTTCTCGGAACCTGTCCTTGACCAGGAATATAACACAGAAAAGTATAATTCACTCATTTACACACTCACACTAGTCCCAAACTAAGCAAAGCTTGTACTATGGGAACTCGATAGCTGATAGAATACCTACTATATAGACACTATTTTTTTGTAAATACCTACCAACATACATAAATATGTAATACATATATAGCAACTCCTATTTAATATACATACCTTCATAGAAGTCATAGGTGCACATAGTCTTGCCAGTGACTGTATCATAAGGATCTTCGGGATCGCCCAATCCTTTCAACTCGCGAGCGAGACGCTTGTCTAACTTAGCCGGCCGCTGAATATTTTTGCCTAGCACTGTCTGAAACACAATAAAAGTAAAAGTTGTAAAGTTGTTGGTATCAAGAGGAAGGGTCGTGATTTAAAATCCTGATTGACTCAATAATTTTTGGGATATTAAAATCTTTGTGATTTTTATAAGTGCAGAAAGCATATTAATATAAATTTAGAAGTAGTTTTATTTAAACTATGAGTAAAATTACAGATATTATCAATGACAGCAAAAGGTGATGAATGACCAAGTCTGAAACCACTAAACAATAATGTTAACTAAATAAAACAGATATACAGCCACCCTGTATATTATGGGCTTTTAAAAATGTATCCCCCTACCTTCATGCATAATGAACCAAAGTAGAGTCTAGATGCGGAAACGGAAGCCAACTTTGTAGTGGGCTCCAATTGCAGTGTATTTGTATACAAAAAGAAAACTAACATACCAGTTCAAGACAATTCTTGAGCGTCCCGTCCACTGCCTCCTCAGAAATGACGACAGTCCCGCCCTCGTAGCCGATGCCACCGCAAGTGCCGATGCGGAAAAACACCGGATCGCGCACCTTCGCGTGGTACATCAGTTTTATAACCTCGTGGAGGAGAATACCCACTGATGGGATCCCCATTCCGTGCTGAAAAGAGTAGAGAATATGAAACCCATCTTAATACCATTGGTGACGAAATTTGTGCTGCAAAAAGTAGGTACGAATATGAAACCTATCTCAAAACAAAAGACGTGTGGCACTCGGGGACTGCCGCGGTAAAGCTATTGCATAGCATTTTTTGCTGGATTACGCATGCGCAGTGTTAGGTTATTTCGTTACGGATTCGGTCTCCACGCTCAAGGCCCGCGATAGAAGATGCAATAGCTTAAAAAATAAATATTTAGGGATGAATTTATATTATAACTTAAAACCGTGAAGTGTAATGGTATTTTTTTTGTATAGCTCTTAGTAAAGGAATTTATTATATATTACATGAATTTATCGCGTTCCTAATTGTTATTTTCTACTTAACAATATCATTGGTCACGGGCTTCACAGTTAGGTACATAATAATAAATCTCTTTATAATATTTAATAGCAAGAAAAACTATTGTACACCGTTGTTACACACTGATCCTGTCTTTATATTTTTTAACTATTCAGAGAAAGATGAAAAGACCCAATGCATTCTCAGAACTAGCCCATACAAAAAGTTCACTATTATGTGTCAAACCCCATTAAGGGTTTGGCGTTCGACACATAATAGTTTTCTGGTAGCATTTAATTGATACGCGTTCATTCATCAAAACTGTTTAAGTTAAATTAAATACGTTTTACTAAAACATATTTTCGTATCCGCTGTTGATTTTTTCATACTTACTTACGACAGAGCGGGATAAATATTTTACAGTGTTTGAAGTCAGTAGGCACTAATACATCAATAAGTTAGTCTACACCTACGTTTTTTCTACATACGTACATACGAGTAACTATCGATTTTAACTAATAATCGATTCATTAGCTTACTTTTGACTGACCGTGACCCAAGATTGCTCGAGAAAGGTCTTTCATTGCGTCAATTGAAAATGATCGTGATAATAAATGACCATATCAAATGAACTAGTCATGCGCCACTCTATTCGTTGATTAAAACAAGCGATTCCATGAAATTGATACCGATAGCTCTATTGCTGTGTTTATATCTCGGATTTCTTAGATATCAAGTAGGTGGTCTCGATGTTTTTATGACAGTCACAACTTAGGTGGTTCTCTTCTCGGTGGGTTGCGGGTTCGGTCTTTACCCAAACAAACATTTATTTTGGTAAAATATAGATGTTTGATGCGGTTTTGTGTTTACAGAAATGTATATACATTTTCTTAATTTTTTTATTTATTTAAGACAATTCGTTTTTATAAATGAAATGATTACTTTAATAAATGTTTGTTGCATCTCATTTTACAAATTATTATTATATTCTATGGTTCTTAGCCAACAAGGAAGCAACCCTAAGAGCTTTGTTTACTTCGTAACCACATGGTATCCTGTAAAATATGTTGTTTTTCATTTCACTAATACCTACACAAATCACTGTTTAGTTTCAACTATGTATATGGTATCGTATATCATTTTTCGTGAATACTTACACTAATACACAGTACAGGTCCTACTTTGTACATGGAGTATCGATAGGAGAACTGGCTGATGTCCTGAAGTGTAGTCCCACAAGGAAGCTTGTGTCCTATCTCCGCCATTATTGTGTACGCGAATTGCTCCATCCGCTTCGGAGTACCGCCCATGCATACGAACTAATCAAACAAATTGCACTGCTTATTTTCAGGTACTGCGCACATGCAATGGCTCAGATGATTGTCGTTTTAGATTAGTTTAATACATACCTATATCAAAACTTAAAAGATAAATAATACAATTAGTTCTCATAAACTTATGTCTAAGTTCATTAGACTTAGGGCATAAGTTTATTAGACTTACGGCCGGTTTCTCGAACGATGATCAACGAGAAAAACAAATAATTACTATGTGTCAAACTCGGATCAATCGTGATTTGGGTTTCCAGAAACCGGCCGTTAGGGTATAAGTTTGTGAGTGATTTTTTAATGCCTCAAAAATAATAAGATCTCGTAAAAAATGTAGTGCACCGGGTTATGTTCGAATTACATTTTAATACATAAGATGTATTTTTTTTTCATAGGAATAACTCTTAGTTCATAAAGAGTGCCTTCAAAAGCTCATGCTCTATTAATATTTTTATCTTCGAATTTAAATTAACTACAGAATGATGTGTTAAGATTTGATAGACTCTAAGTATCTAATATATTTTGATGAAATTTCATAAACACATATTTGGATTCTCATTCCATAGCTCTGTTTTAGAATGAATGAAAAGTTAATATGGATAACAACCTAGTTATTTTGTAATTGAGTGTACCTTGACATCTCCGAACATTTCAACGAGGTCGTGGGAGCCACTGCCCAGCGCGAGATGGTACAGGATATCTTGGTCCATGAGCTCGATGTTAGGGTTCCGCAGTCGCACCGTTCCATCGGGGTACCTTATGCAGGAAAAAATACATTTATTTATAAACAAACCCTGAATTTCAAACTCTGATTTGAAATTTATTTTCCGGGAACCTGTCACTCTCGAATTAAAACTGCAACGACGTCAATTAAAAGTTTTCCTTTTTATCATCCAATGAATAAATTTATTATAATTTAGGTACTGAAACACTAAAATAAGAGTAGCCGTAGACTGTTTTCAATATATTATCGTATCAGCATTGCTATTCAGCGCGGCAATGCAACCAGTATCTTGGGTTACGCTTCCGATTGGTACTCTGCTTTGGATCAGTTGAGCTACCTACAGACCGCTGCAAACGATCTATAGATAGCTCAACTGATCCAAACAACTGTTTCTTATGTATTTTATACATTACATTTTGTAAATACTGTAAATACTAATAGTCGTAAGTTTGTTTGTGAATATATACATTGTCGTTTTTAATAGACTTAAATCTAGTAATCAACCTAACGCTTTCCCGAGGCGCTTTTTCAGATGTCTGCGGGTCCAAATACTCTTCGTCAGTGTCGAACATCTTCCTGTGTGGATGATGACCGTTCTGCTCTGACTTGCCGTTGAGATGACAGCCATAGCTGTGTTTCGAACTTGAGTCCTGCACATCTACGTCACAGTTGCACGGCATGGTTTAGCACAACTATAGGAAAAAACAGAATATTATTAACAGTATTTATATATACACGATAGGTAATATAAGAAAAAAAAATATGAACAGTTAGAATATAGAAGAAAGGTAAACAGGTAATTAAAAAAAAATATTCTATCAGCAATCTAGTCCTCATAGTACAAACTTTGCTTAGTTTGGAACTAGAGCGCGATGTATGAGATGTCCATGATTATTGATCTATTTAATTAATTAATGTACCTATGTTACGACTTTCGCAGATTTTAGTGATTTTTTCATTGATTCTTTGCTTTTCAGCTTGGGTTTGCTATATAAAGTAGTATGAGCTAGTACTAAGCAGTCACAAGAACGAAGCATACTTATTCAACCATGGACGATCATCGTAATAACGTACAAGTATTTGGGCCAAGCCATGTAATGTCATGTTTTATCATTATCAGGCTGAGGTTATCGATTAGCAATTTCAAAATATTTTTGTGTAATGGCTTGATCCGTTCCGTTTTATCGGATCGTGTGTTTGCAAACAATCGTTGAAGGTCACGAGAGGATGCCAGACTGATCGGACGAGCACGTAGGTACTTCATCATCAGACTAAATTATGCAAGTTAATGCAATTCTGTTTAATTACTCAGCTGACTCGCAGTATGTTACTAAAACTTGAAAAAAAATTAATAAACCTAGATACTGAACTAGCGTTCAAGTAGTTTTCATTATAAACGGGATATTTACCATGGTTTGTGAGTCTGATTATTTCCCGATATTTCGGCACAGTTGCATGCGCCATGATCACCGGTCGAACTAATCAGAAAAAAATCAGAAATCAGAAAAAATAATCAGACTCACAAATCATGGTAAATATCCCGTTTATAATGAAAACTATGTTCAAAACCGTGATAGTTTCAAATATTACATAGCGTTCAAGTTTTCGTAAAAAAGTATCTAATAGAAAGGCGTCAAAGGTTCAAAGGTTCTAACTTTTAGATTAATCGTATTCAACAAAACAATATAAAAATAATGCTAATGCAATATTAGTACAGACTTACCTTTAAATCCAAAGTGTATTTCACTGGCACTAATAACACACGATAAAATAATTTATTTTTGCGCGTACGATCTGAAACGTTCGAACGAGCCAACTTTCCGGAGGAGACTTGTTATAGTTTACCAACAAACGACGATCGCTTCCAGCGCGTCATACATACAAATATGTATTCTGTGTCGCGCAAATTGTTCAGGAATTCACTGCTCTACTACGTAACATCGCACTAGATGTGTATCCGTCTTATTGTGTACATTGATGTTACAGCACTGCGATATTATTTGCCGAACCAATCAATACAAAGAAACCGAGCAACAGAACATAAACTGATATTTATAGTCGGTCTTCTCTACCAACATTTTTGTTTATTGAGGTTTGTGTTTAGCGAAACCGGCTTTGTAGACATAATATAGCCTTGTAGCTTTTACTATCTGTAACTTTACATGCATGTTTTCTGCATTTAAAAATGCACAGGCCGAAACGTGCGGGAACGTAAGGTTTCGGCACGTTTCGGTTGAAAAAATTGGTAACTTATGACTCCGGTATCTCTTGTTTACCTGCGGAAGTACATCTACGGACTAACCCAAAGAAGCAAAAGAGTATTTTTTGTGGGGCTTTGTATTGTAAGCAAGGTAAAGTCTCACCTAAAATCTTTCGCCATTGAAATTCCAAAGTACCAAATTATATTTCGCTTGTCACTCACAACCACTCTGTTATGTATTCGGGACACTTCTTTAGCATTTGACTATAATATTTTGCAGTAATTACATTATCTTTTATCTAAACACTACATAATTTATCTTGATAAAGTAGGATTACAGTAAGCCTATGAGTAAGTGCGATAGCATCTGATCGGTATCTTTTTTACAAATCAGAAAAGAGTACTAGTTTCGTAATAGTTTGTAACTGATTAAGTTAGATACTGATAATAATAGCCCCCACCGCGAGTTGGTAACAAATAAATGAGTTTGTGTATGAGTTTTAAGACATTCTAATAATAGTAATTTTTACAGCAGGTATAAAAAATAAAAAAAAATAATAATAATCGTTTATTTTCTCCCATAGGTATCTAGATTAATCTTATTTTAGAATGTAAAATACAAAACAATTGAATGACCAAATATCTTCTTACGATGTAGAAAGTGTTTAGCGTGCGCGTTTTTCTGCTAAGAACTAGTCAACCAGTCAAAGTCAAAAGGACAATGCCCAATGGGCTATGGGAATCTGTACCAACTTGCATCAATTTGAATTTACTCTCAAAGCCCTAATTTTTATTTACCTTTTCGCTACCAACAATATTTTTTTCAATGTTTAACCGCATTTCAAAATATTTAAAAATGTATTTTATTTTATATCATGTTTGCCTTCTCAGCTAAAGCTTACTTGGCAAACAAGGTTTTTATGCTCAATGTCCACTCACGAAAATAGGTGACAGCTGGGATCGGAACAAAATAGTTGACGTGCGGAAGGCTTAGTCCGAACTTGCATTTTAAAACTCCCTACTCTCGAGCCGACATGCGACAGTCGTCTCTCGGATGTCCTTGTATTTTTGTATGGATATCCGAAAGACGACTCTCGACTCGAGAGTAGTGAGTTTTAAAATGCAAGCTCGGACTAAGCACTCGGAAGTAGGAAATTGATAATCATGTTATGTATTATTAATTTTAATTTTCTAAACCCGGTTAAAATAGACGGTTAAAAATTAACAAAGTACACGTATAAATAAAATATTAATTTTGATGATAATTAGCTTTTGATGCAATCTGGTACAGGGTTTGGGCATGATTCTTTCTTTATTCAATAAAATCACAAGGATCGCTTTGAAACCCAAGGTTTAATATCATAGAAAAGCAGTGAATGGAATCAAGTTATTAAGTTCTTAAGTTTGCCCCGCGCTGAACACGAACACACGATGGTTGTACACAAGTTTATTACATTTACAACTCTATTCAAGTGAAATTGAAAGTATAACTAGTGGTTCCGTTAGAACAAAAGACTTCGCGAACAACTTGTGCAGAATGAAGTCCTTAGTCTGCCTATAAAATTTCATTTACTTAAGTAAATTTGTCGAAAAATAACCCTACAAAAATTCCCCAAAATTTTCTCTCATTATTTCCCTAATCAAAAATCTTAATTAAGTTTTAAATACCTAGATCAAGTAACTTGTGTGACAATTTAATCTGTTAAAAATGTGCGACCTTTAGACGGGAACGGAGAGGACAAAAGCATTTTTGGCCAATCTCGAAAATGAAAAGCTACGCTCGCTTCGCTCGCTCGGTCTTAATAATTGTAAGTAATTAAATCTTTTCCCATTCACGAACAAAATTTACAAATGTTTAAAGTTAAAAAAATGTAGAGTAAAATATAAACTGAAAAGTCTCTACCATCATAAGTATAGATCACCCTAAATATTTGTAGATGATTTGAAGAGGTCGTGTCAAGTTCGTGTGAAAGTGCTTAAACCAAATTGGGTCAAACTTGTAATAAATGTCTGCATAACAATTCGCATGTAACGTGCTACATTGTCACATACGTATTTCCATCCACCCACGCTCGCTATCCTATCATTGACGCAGTCATTACAAGTCACCCATAAAACATCCCATGTAAACACCTAGCAGGTAAGTAGGTACCTAAGTAGGTACCAGCGCGTAGCATTGATTCACCTAGATTTCTATCGCCCCGTTTTTTGTTGAAATAGATTTTTACTTACTCGTCACGCAGTTCATCTTTATCGAAAGACATTGTTGCAGATTTATTGCACTTCACTATACTTAAAGAATATTTGGTCCTGTTCGATCGATGGGTTAGGGCGGGCGGGCGCTGCGCGACTGGAAAAGGTTTTCCGCCCGGCAGCAGGGCGCACGGCGTGGGTGAGGGCTTGCGTTGCGCGCTTTACTGCGCACCATACGAGTCTTGCGACCAAACAGTAACCCGACCCGACTTTAATCCTTTGTTACGTGGTTACTTTGAACCTTATCGAACTCTTCTCTTACCGTATCATATACGTCTTTGAAGTATGTTTGATAACTGGCTAAGGCGCAAAAAATATTAAGCAAATTTTGTAAGTATTGCGTCAATGATTTTAATGTTTATCTAATATAAGTTAACGAGATTGAATTCATACTTGAAACGTAAATATTTACAAGAAACGTCTGTAATTAGAAGGAATTCATGTTTGCTTTTCCTGTATTTTATATTACTTAAGCTGTCACGAATGCGATTTATAGGGTAAACTTTATAGCACGAAAAATTATAATTAAAATTGGGAAACCCACAGGATAATATTTTATTATGAGGTGACTAAACTAAACCATGTTTTTATAATTCTTGGTTGGTAGGCTGGAAATCCCCAAAATAAATAAAACAAATGATATTGCTTGCACATTTTTATTTGAATACAATATCCTATATAGTCCTACTTATACATACATTGATCGGTTATAACATTTTACAACTCAAAAAACATTTCATAAACACTACTGACCATCTAGCTGCAGGGCAATAATGAAACAATATTTTCACTCAAGTTAATTTAAAAATATTAAAACTCGAGTCAGAATACACAAAATTCTTATTGAACTAAAGATATAAGAATCATGAGATTTGAAAAAACGTATATTTATACCAATATTATGATAAAATAGTTTTACACAATCACGTAAAAGAATATAGTTTTTCTTATGAAAATACCTAAGTACCTACTAATAGATTAATTTCAACAATTCTTATACAGCGAAGACATCGATTTTTTTTTAACTTTTGTACCTAAATTTTAGCAGCACGGTCTTTTAACACGGAAAAATACGTTATAAACTACGATAAAATTACTGATTATTATAATATGATGCAAAATAGATTAAAATACATAGTTAAAGCTCAAAAGAGAAAGCAAAATAGCACTAAATTGTATTGATTTACAACTATTTAATAAAATCAAGGCTTCTCGAAAATCACATGAAGAAATCTTTTAAATTATGGAACACATCTAGAGCTATGTAACTGGGATTATTTTTAAAATTATTTTATTTCTAACGGTACAATTATTTGAGTGATATTTCTAAAATAACTAGACTACTGACTAGTAGACGAGATGTACCTGTAACTTAAATTCACTAATTTATCATTACTAAAAGCATCAACATAATGCAACTTAACATATAATTCACAAACTATGTCTTTTCATATTTAGTCTAGCGCACGAGCGTAATAAGATATGCACAGATTACTTCAAGTAGTTCAAGTTTACAAACAAAACCTTGTCTTTGGTAAACCACGTATTCGAATATAGTCAACTTCAATACCTACTCAATGGCGAGACAAGATACTAGTGTTTCATCGATTTTTCTAATATTATTACGAAATTAAAACTGGCTTTGTATTAGAAGCATTATTATAATGAAAAATGCTGATCACGGCAAGAAAAACTATTTTGAAAATCGCACAGTACGAGTTTGTGCACACACGGATCGTAGAGACGCAATCGCCGAGCTTCTCGAGAAATCTGCTTGGATCTCCATACAAAATCGGTGGCGCTCGGCTATTGCGTCTCTAGGATCGGTGTGTGCACAAACTCGTACTTGGGGTACCTACTGATCTTGACAGCACAAAACCGATTTGTATTTTTTGGCGATTTGTATTTTTTGGTAAATTTTCAAAATCATTTGACTTCAAGAACTAAACGAATATTAAAATTACTATATTTTTCTAATTGTAACTATATTTCTGATAAATCCAGTATTGTGACTTGGCTGGGAATATATTACTTCTCTTTTAAGATTATTCTGAGAATCTAGAATTATCTAGTAAATTAATGACTACATTTAAGATAGTTTGCTTAAAATAAGGGCAAGATATATTTTCTAATGAACTCCGAACAATATTATAACTTCAGTCATATAAGTTCATTGAACCAGTCCAACTTTACAATGGTACGTCCACTCGCTTACAACGCATTGCAAACATCCTACGACAATTATGAACAGAAAGCGTGTTTTAGTTTTCTAATAAATATAGAACGAAAATTCATAACCTTGTTGGTTATTTCGGTGTTATTGCACTTTTTTGTTATCGTGACCACTTTCACGGTTAACTTTATAGTAAAGAATAGCCAGCTCCTGAACTGCAGTTAGATTAATTTTGATTAATGTTCTGAGCGCGAAGCGAAACGGAACGCAGCAAAGGGTTGTCTAACGTTAATATCGACGAGCGGAGCGAGCCGCTCAAATTTATTTATTTTGTACATAAAACATTACCACAGGTTAAAAATCACTGGATTATACTTATAAAAAAACTTTAATCAAATATCCTCATCGATTTCGATGACGGCGACCCTAACTATAATTAAACAATTACCTAATAAGGCAAGGGATGATTGCATACTTTTTTTATATGTATGTACGTTGCAAACGAGTGGAAGCGTACCTTAATCCCCATCAGTTATAAAACATAGATAAATGAGTACAGAACACAACACAGTGGCTTACTGGGATTAATTTCTACAATTTGTTTCTAGTAAAGATAGTTTTTTCTTGGAAATATAGCGTGAGGCTCCTTGTAGTTCGGGTCAGGTTGGTTGCGATAGCGTCGGGCGAGCCAAACGGCGAACAGCTGAAATTCACATAATATTATCAAATATCAAGTCTGTACATTTATTAATAATCAAAAACACTGGACAGTTTAACAACACGATAATGAGATCAATTCCAGCTCGTCTTTAAATTTTATATGCTTTATATTGTTCAGTAGATATTTTACGGTTTAAATTGTCTCAAGTTTATTTTATACGGTTTTGTTAAACGGTCCAAGTACCTTCAGCAACAAAATCATGCATCATGCGAGTGCAAACGTTCTTAAGCGTGCACTGTACAAAGCGACTTTAACTAGTTATTAATAGTTCTTACTGTACAAACCAGATTTATTTAGTTCACTATCAAAAGCTTATTTTTCTTTGCGTTTAGTACAGTACCCAATTTGTTTAACAAGACGTATTTTTTAAGTTCTTTTTCCATCATTGTACATTTGTTAGGACGATTTTAAAAAACAAAAACATTTGAGTCCCTTACGATTAAAATCCTAATTAAAATATAGTATTCTTAGTATTGGACAATATAACGAATATTGGAAAATAGGTCGATCTAAGATTTAGATTTTCATTTCATAACAGTTCGTGATAAGTCACACTATTTTTAACTCCGTTTTCACTTGAAGCTTGACTATATGTATAGGTATATAGTTTTGAATGTTCATTTATCATGCAAAGCCGAATGGATTAGTTAGCTAAAAAAACTATCTTATGTTTTTTGTGTATTTTTTGTCTTGATTCATTCACATTAGTGAACAATGCCTTAAACTTTTTTAGTATTCATATATTTAGACATATTTCTGACCTATGTATATTTTCGTGTACATACTTGTACAACACTTGGAATATAGGGAACTTGAAAAGAACTGCGAGCGTATTGAACCCTTATACAATAATTGTATCACACCAATAAATGCTTACTAGGGGAGACCTAGGATAGTTGTTACAGAGGAGAGTTGTTACAAAGCCGATTTCTCGGAACCTATGATCGTTAGTAAGCTGGTAATGCCACTCAATTGATTCTTTTTAGATGCGCTTCTTGATGAAACAAGTGCCTCAGGCACCAGCCGAATGGTTGCCCGAATACGACATCTGCTTGAAAAAAAAGCCGAAAAGTAATTTTTTTGTCAAAATTTTGGTTATATTTATATCGTGACACATTAAATTTAGGTGGTTATGTTATTTTTTTGTATACTGTAGGGTTTTTGAAGTTTCAAATAGTGGCGTTGTTTTGATGATCCTTTACGTTGTTGTGAAATTATGAATGTTGATTCTGACCAGGTCGTAATTTTCGACACCTAGGAGAGTTGTGACACGCTGTAACAACTCTCCTATTTTAGTTTGTTTGCTTTGAATTTTATGTCATTAGCCATCCAATCAAAAGGTTTCAGTTCAGGAGTGGAAAGGCTAGTCGAGAATGGCACTAGGAGTGAGCTGCTGTACGTCTGTCATAATAGATTGGATTACATTAAGATTTTTGACATATTTTATAGCGGCTGATATTGTCATGATGCCATGTTACTTAAAAAATATTTATTTCTTATAATCTTAATGTCTGTAGTCTCAACAATTATGCCAAATGATGATTTAAGTATTTTTAAATGGTGTGTGTTTTATAATTCTTATATTTGTCATCTTATCTATCAAATATAGTATTGATAAACAGCTGTAACAACTTACCTTGGTGCCTGTCACAACTTACCTCGGTGTTAGGAGAGTTGTTACAGTTTGAGTTGTTTCTGTTTTGATAGATTTACTCAGAAACCTTAAAACTTTCATTTATTGTCGTGACTGTTTTTGATAGAGGAAAGATTGCTCTACATGCAGACATAAAGTTGATAACTGTGCTATGTTTCTTTATTGAGATATGTGGTTTTAAGTAAAAATTGTAACAACCCTCCTTGGTCTCCCCTACTTATTATTTGTCACATTATCACTAGTACATGCAATGCTGAGCATTTCAAGGCCTTGCTGCCATGCAACAAACGCACAGGATGACTTGATTTTTATAACTTCCGTTTCATTCATTTTAGAGCATAATTTAGTAGTTAGATAAAATATCCAACCTAGAAATGCACAAAAGCATATGTTTGCATCAAAAATATTCAAGATCCTAGTAAAAACTGACTTTAGAGACTGAAGATACACAGGGTCAGAAGCCACATTTAAACCATGTCCCGATGAACAATGCTATAGTGGTATATAGATCTCGATCATTCTATATACTCCGAATCAGAAAGATAAAGCCAAATCAGATACATTTCTTGATAGATATTAAGAAAAAAAGTTGATGTTTATTTTAGTTGAAATCTGTTTTGCTGTTTCCTCTAAACTTATCTAATAGTTCAGTTTAAATTGAGATCCGGGATACGAATAATGATAGAAGCTTTATTCACTACGCAAGCCCTTGTTTACAGAGTAATGCTATGCAGGCAAAGACGGATGCAAATGTTGAATTCCTTCAAAATCCTATCGCCTTTAAAAGCCAATAATGCGCTTGACCAAAACCAAAGTACAAAACTATTATTTTTAATCGACAGTATACAACAACTATTCTGTATCTTTGATGTGTGAAAATCAGGATAACAGTCAGAAAATAACAGAAATCTAAGATTATTAAACAATACCGAGATAAAATTCAATACAATATAAACTATAGCTCTTTAAAAATAAAGCTCTTTAGTTTGGTTCAGGTCAACATGCAACACACAAAATGCAACACCAATCCACCTCAAATGATAAAATGTTGTCCGTTCAGATCATTCACAGAAATGCACTGGGGTTAGCGCTCGGATCCTTTTGGTTACGATATCGTACGGTCAACCACACACCCAAAAACTGGAAAGTTGAAGAAGTTGTTAGTCACATCAAGCCGGTCAGTTTCAGGCCTTCACACCACAGTTAGTATATCCCAAAAAATATCTACATTTACCCGAACCTTGACCGTAGGTTTTTTTTAATTAGTTTCTATCTGGTACAATGTAATATAAATGTACAATTTAACTCATGCTTATAATTATTATAATAATATGCTTTACAACATCACTATCAATGTATCAAGGCATATATATTTTTCTTGTTCTAATTTGCTATATACTCGTTTGTAACACTGTGCAGGTACTATGTAGTAGGTACACAGGTATATGGGTAGTACAAAATAATAACTTTAATTAATATTATACATCAGTATATTATAAGTAATCCAAAAGTACATGTATCTTTGAATAAAAATAAATTAAACTGAGATTAATCGGCTATGACGATTCCCGGAAAACACAAGTCATTGAATACATGTATTTAGTATTTCCTTTAGAAACGACGTACGAGTTACATTGCCGGTATGCGCTATGCTCTTTATTTCAATGAACAATGCCAATAATACATTTATTTCTTAAATCTTGTAATATAGATCTTCGTTTTGGATTATTATGGCCTTCTTAATAACAAAATAATGCAAATGGACGAATAGTCACAGCATTTTAGGATAATATGTTAGATTGGTTCCTTTGAAACAACACTATTACAAATTCAGTAGTAACACGATATTAGTCAGATTAGCACAATGCATTTCAATTCAACCCATGTCAGTAAATACCTACAGTTTATAAGGATAATAATTACAGTATTTAAAACTAGGTAAACCTTTGTAGAGTGACAAAGAAAATCGAAATCAAACTATTTGAATCACCAGTATGAATTAATAACTGTTTGTATTTAAATACTGATTTTATGTCAGATTTTTCAGTATTTTATAAAATTATTGTTGCAAAACAATAGGTACATACAGTAATCAACTTTGAGACCTGATTGATTGTGTGTGAATAATGTATTTATTGTTTAGGTTTAAAATAAATTAGATTACCTAAATAAAAGGATGATATGTTAGAAAACCCAAATGAATGAAGCATGTATTGAAGTATTCATTAATGAAAATAAACAAAAAGATTTGAATCTAGCGTGCCATAACATATTTCATAAAACAGTGAGAGTAGGGAATATAATGATTCAAAAGTTACTTTGTTTTTAAAATGAAATTTATTATTTTACCGTTAATTTTACAACCTATTCACCCATTATATGATATAATAATAAATGTTAAAAAAAAAACTTTAGATCCGAATCATGCCCATTTTAGCCGTTACCATTCCATTCCTATCAGATAATAAAGGAATACAAACTTCAAGTTCATTCCAAACACCTAAAGATTTAACTATCAATATTTCTACGAACCGGGCATAGATATAAAATCTAGTATGAATTCCATGCGAATAATATAAGTACAAAAAACTTTTTCAAAGAATTTAGTTTTGTTATATTTTCTGGCATGTTGCAAGATATAAAGAATTCTAAACAGATCATAATAAAGCTTTAATTGATGGAACATCTTAAGACTCAGAACAAGTCAACTATCCACGTGATAAATATCGCGAAAGCCTTTGGGGCAGTGTATGATAGTAATAACCAATATTCTGAGAGAAGATAGCATAAACCTATTCAAAATAATAATTATAAAAACAGTATTTATAGATAGCTTGTATAACCAATGCATAAGCTACTTACCTCGGTGAAACTGAAGAACAATCCGATCCCACCACAGAGCTTGAATGAGTAATCAATCGATTCTTTCAGTTTTTCCATGCATGGCTCGCATTGACACCCAATAGATAATGGCATGCCTTTCATGGCGCAGCAATCTTTCTGTAATAGGAAATTATTATCTAGTCTTATATATTGTTTCTTTATACAAGTAAATTAAAGAAAAGGCTTCGGTTTGTTTGATGGTAAGCACTTATTCACTTAAAACTGTAGCACAGCAATGCTAGTTTCCATAATTGAAAAAAAAATAGTTATGAAATTCATGAGAAGTTAGATGTTTGGATGTTTGTTGAATAATATAGCTACTGGGTCTTAGAATGAATTTATAATGAATTCAATCTGTTGCCTAGATTAACGGCCGGTTTCTCCGAGTTTTGACATGTTGTGATTTGATTGTTTGGTTGATCAATGTTTCAGAAACCAACCGTAAGTCGCTCTTTAATAATGAACAGGACACAAACTGTATACAGATGAAGTCGCGAGCAGAAGCTAACATAAAAGTGGTAACAGTAAATACTAATTGTACTCACATCAACTAAATCACAAGAGGGGTAGTCAGCAGTGCCGTTCAGCGGGACAAATCTATTCTGAAATCCACAGCACAGGAACTTCTCTTGAACCCTTTCCTTCACATCTATTGTTACAGTGCCCCAACCCTGTAATTAATAAAGGTAAATTATTTAATTTATAAGTAGCTGTTTTACTTACAAATGTAAATATCACAGTATTATTAAATTTTTGAAAAAATCAGAGCAGTTAATATTTTTTGGCTTTTATTTATCCACTAAGAATGTAACCTACTTTTAAGATATTTGCTATAATATTCAATAACAATAAATAACTATCATATTATTATCTTGTTCATATTTCATCTCAAACATATCTTTGACTTTGAAGGTCATAGTTGTGATTAGGAATCTGAGAACTATTTATTTATGTAATTTTATAATGAGAAAATTTAAATAAATCTAAACTAATATTATAAAGAGGAAAGATTTGATTGTTTGTTTGTTTGTTTGTTTGTTTGCATCGAATAGGCTCCGAAACTACTGGACAGATTTCAAAAATTCTTTCACTGTTGTGAAGCTACATTATCTGTGCTGAACATAGGCTATATTATATTTTCAAAAAAATTAGGGATCCTTACTAAAACTTCAATTATGTAACCCAAGGTGTAAAAGAAATTCCTTACATCGCGTGCGCTGCGGAAACTATTGGTGATAGAAAGAAATTATGTACTACAATTTTGTAGAACACATCATCATTCACAAAAAAGTCAGCGACAGCATATGTCTAACTATTATAGATATGTCATAATAAGTGTTTTATTATCAAAAAAATATAATTAAAATGACGACGCCAGAAAACGTTCTATATTCGTACTTTGGTATTAATCCTTATGTAAATAAATTACTTTAAAATTAAGACTGCTTCAATACCTTTATATTACTTTTTAAATTATTTAATTCGAACATTCTATTCGAAAGATATCACGAGTTCAAAAATGTAAGTACTAGAAAAAAGTCAGCGGGCGCCGCGCCGCTGCCGGTCACGGGAGTATATGCGGGGGGTTACATAATATAGGGTCTTTATTCTTTATCATTTGGAAAATATATTTATACTGAGTTATAGGCTATATTATAATGATATTTTTTATATAGGCTACCCGTGCGAAGCCGGGGCGTACTACTAGTAAACAATAAACCTATTAATTCAATGGAAGATAAACTTTTTGATAAAATAATATATGTACCTATATTTCATTAAGATCTAAGTCAGGTAGTTTTTTAGGAATTGTGTTGGTATATTTATGATAAAAGCCAATTTATTGGAGTTGTACAATTATTATCACCGTTTATCTTAGTTCTAGTTATAGCAACACAAACAACATGATAACAAGTTGTTTAAACAAAAAACTATACAATCAGGCTGTTGATACATGACCAAATAAATTGATTCAAATACAAATAATTATTTTATCAAGATAGTATGAAGATACAATAAGAATTACTATATTTGATGTTATTAGTTATCTTTAGCATGTGTTTACATAAAATCTTTATCATTTATTTGTATTGCAAAGTTCAAACAACAGTGATGTAAATGGAATTTAGCACTTGGTGTTATTGATAAAAAAAAATAGTTTTTAAGGCATAGGAAATATTTTTAGGCAAAGACATAATAAAAAACATAAATTAATAGAATTATTATTATTTGTTCCGATACGATATCCGGAATCCATCTTGAGTCAAGCCTCTATCTTTCGTCACGTTTTTCGTCCTAGCTACTTCCTCCCTTCGACTTCCGGCGCCACTTTCGCACGATTTTGAAAATAATATGGCGAGCGTGCCGGATGGTGCTTGGATTTAACTTCATTATAGCGTCGTTTTTCGTAGCGTTAACACGTCTTGGCAAAGAGTTTTTTGCGATTTAATTTGAGTGTCAAATTAAGTAAATTTAAATAACCTCCCTTCGTTATGGAGGACGACAATAATTGTGAAAAAAGTGACGGTTCTACCGAACGCGTTTCGCGAAAAAGAAATCGTTCTCCAAGTTCGAGCAGTGCATCGTCGTCGGAGGAGAGCCCGGATAGAAGAAGAAGAAAACAAACTAAGCATGTGAGTCAAATGCAAATTGAATTTCTCTCGCAACAAGTAGCATTCTTAACTCTAATATGATTTCTCAAAAATATCCCGAGACTCAACCGCAAGCGAGTACCTCGCATGTGTCTAATACAGTAATCGAACCCGAAACGAGTCTCGCGACTGAGTTAGGTTTGCGCCCGCCGAGCGCAAATGACGCGGATAAGCAACAACTTCAATTATCCGAGTTATCGACTACATTGAAAGATCCGCCCTACCCGAAGTCGGATGAAAAACATTTGGACAAAATTACCAAATTGCAACGTTTTCAATCTGCAGATTGGTATGCAGTTCGTTTTTCTGAGGCTCAGAAAAAATATGTCACTACCCCCGGTTTTATAGAATTAAACATTAATGATGAACTTAGACGTTTTCATTCTTCTGGTACTAATGAGGATCGTTTGTACCTAATAGAGAGAACATTTGCAGCTTTATCGAATGCTTTACTGACTCAGAAAGATGAATTGCGCTCAACCTTGCAAAGTTTAGTAGACTGGTCTAATGATAAGAGCACCACACTTTCATCAAAGTCTCTTTTCGATAAGATTGAGGAAGTATTTGGTAAGGAATCGAATTTCACGAAAGTTTCAGACGATGTTTTGCAAATAGCTTGTGGCAGACGAGCAGATTGTATTCACATGCGCAGGGATTCTATTCTTAAGAAGATTTCCGAACAGTATCATTGCGGAGCTCTTCAAAAAATACCACCAAGTGCTGAAAATTTATTTGACGGTGACTTGCTTGCAGCCTACCTCCAAAAAATTGGGGGGGCCGAAAAACTAACAGCTTGCTTTCAGCCAACACCGCAGTCCACAGGAACTACAGGTTCCGGGCAGAGGCGCGCCTACGACGCGAGGCCGAAGCCGTCCACCAGCAAGCAGAGCGGCGAAAACTTTTTTCGAAAAAATACTGCAACTTCGGCCTCTACGGACAAATCCAAAGGACAATCGAGGGCATCTGGAAACAAGTCGAATGCCAAGAACAAGCCGTACTACTCGTACAAAGGTAAAAAGTCCAATTCTTACTCGTCAAGTAGAAACAATCGATCATGACTCGATGTCGTTTCGGGGCGGCTGTCTAAAGCAATATATACATGCATGGGAAAATCTGGGAGCACCCGCGCATATATGCAAACTCCTCAGTGGAGTACGTATCCCATTCGTAATGAAACCGCCCCTAGTATATCCCAATCGATCTATAATAGTGAATTACAGAACCAAAAAGACTTATCACATGTCACAACTAATAAAAAATATGTTAGACACGCATGTTCTAGAAAAGGCAGATTTGAGCCCCAGCTATCTGTCGACATTCTTTCTAGTTCCGAAGACGGACGGATCGTTCCGACCCATATTCAATCTGAAACGGTTGAACGAGTTCGTCAAACTAAAGGGTTTTCAACTTTTCAGTCACTTTCGCATGCCAAGTTTTTTGCAGAGCGAAGACTGGATGGTAAAGTTGGACCTGAGCCAGGCCTACTTCCACCTGCCGATAGCCAAGGAACACAGGCGCTTCCTCAGACTCAGCTACAACGGCCAGCTACTCCAGATGACGTGCCTTCCATTCGGCCTCTCGTCAGCGCCGCGCACCTTCACCTCGCTCACGAACTGGATAGCCGAGTATCTAAGGAGCTACGATATAAGCTGGGCTGGACCATCAACATGGAGAAATCTGTACTGGTTCCGACACAGCGCCTGGAGTTTCTGGGCGTCATGTGGGACACCAAACTCAACACGAAGTCCCTGTCGGAACCGAAGTGCCTAACGCTACGCAGGGCACTTCTCGGTCAGATTTCGAAAGGCAGTTGGTCTCTCAGACAGGCCCAGTCCCTTCTGGGAAGACTCAACTTTGCCTCGTTCGTGGTACGCCGAGGGAGGTTACACTGTCGAACCCTGCAGTTTCACAGTCGACATCTTCCCAAGGAGCATCCATACAAGCAGATGACACTAGCACAACCTGTTCTCGCCGAGATGAGGTGGTGGCTAGAAGCGACGCAGGGCTCGCTTCCCATACACACGGGCCCGATCTCGCACCTGCTCACCACGGACGCATCGGACTTCGGCTGGGGAGCTCAGCTAGGAGACACGAAGATGTCAGGTCGATTCAACTGCGAAGTGGATGCCTTATCCCGGGGCAAGGTGTGCCCGGAATGGCATCTGATGGCTTCTGCGACGGACGCAATATTCGAGATGTGGGGAACACCGCAAATAGACCTATTTGCCTCGAAGACGGCTCATGTGGTGAGGCAGTATGTGTCGATGGACACGCAGGATCAAGAGGTACTGTTTCACAATGCATTCCTTCGCCAGTGGGACTACGAACTTGCATGGCTGTTTCCTCCACCCAATTTAATTCCCCAAGTGCTGTTTCACCTGAACACCGCCGAAGGTCGGTACATCCTGATCGCGCCGAAGTGGAAGATGGTATTTTGGCGGGCAGACCTACGAGCTCGAGCCATTCGAGAGCCTTACCGCATCCCGAACCTTCCACAAGTTCTGATCGACACGAGAACCGGAATACATCCACCGGAAATACAGGACATACATTTAGAAGCTTGGCTGATTTCGGGTGGACAGATGAAATCAAAGATTGGTCTGTAGAAGAAAAATCCTTATTATTATCAAGTTGGCGAAAATCGACCTTAAACACGTACATTCCCGCATGGAAAAAATGGAAAACATGGTGTGTATCTAATAGTGTAACCTATAAGACTCCATCTCCAGAACAGGTAGCACGGTATTTGGCATACCTTCACAGCACCGAAGGTTTGGCATACAGAACAATATTGGTTCACAAATCTGTCATTGCCACTTTTACAAATTTAACAGTAACACTGTCATCTAATTTTTTGATAAAACATATTCTTAAAGCTATTTCAGTTTCGAAGGAGAAGAAAATAAAACCACCCATATGGAATGCGAAACATGTCATACAATACTTGGAAAAGAATCAACCGGATGAGAATAATTTGTATCAGGTATCCCGACGTGCCGCCATATTACTGTTACTAGCGGCTGGACGTCGTGTGCACGACCTCACCCTGCTGAGAATCGATGCGGATAAATGCATCGACGATCTAGGTACTATAACCCTGTGGCCTTGCTTCGGATCGAAGACTGATAACATCGGTCACAGGCAATCCGGATGGAAACTGAAAATGCATCCGATCAAAAACATCGACTGCGTTTACTGGACTCGACAGTTAATCAAAACTTCACGAGATCGCCGGCAATCAGGTAATCTAACGGAGCTTTTTATTACTGCTAGAGGTGAACCTAAACCGGCGTCTAGGACGGTGATAGGTGGCTGGATCAAGTCCGTGCTGCAGGAGGCCGGCGTCGAGGCCACGCCGGGCTCGGTGCGCTCGGCCGTGGCATCCCTCAACTGGTTGGAAAAGTTTCCTATTGATCAAATTCTAGAAACTGGAAATTGGCGCCAAGAACATACTTTTAGAAGCTATTACCAAAAAGAAGTAGCTGACGTATCAAGTGACCTTGATCGTTCAATTTCTTTATCTAATTTCTTTGAACCTGTACGTTAGATGATTTTATCTGTTATTATTGATTTCATTATTAATTAATATTGATTATTTATTGATTGTTTATTGAATATAAGAGTAAAACTTGTTTATTTACCTTGCAGTTCATTTATTATTTATGCACATTATAGCATCATCATAATTTATAATTATGGCATACCAGGAGATAACAAACACATCACTCAAGATGGATTCCGGATATCGTATCGGAACAAATAATAGAGGGTTTTAACTAACAATAAAACTTACCTATTATTTTTCCAACGATATCCGGAATCCAGGTAATGCCTACCTGGTACATCGTGAGTAAGTATAATGAAGTTAAATCCAAGCACCATCCGGCACGCTCGCCATATTATTTTCAAAATCGTGCGAAAGTGGCGCCGGAAGTCGAAGGGAGGAAGTAGCTAGGACGAAAAACGTGACGAAAGATAGAGGCTTGACTCAAGATGGATTCCGGATATCGTTGGAAAAATAATAGGTAAGTTTTATTGTTAGTTAAAACCCTCTATTATTGAGAATCAAATTAAATGTAATAATCTAAGGAAATTCAGCTCATTCAGCAATTTGCTAACCAAGACTTTTATCATTTGATAATTTAGACTGAGTGTGAACTGTAAGAAATTGAATCTAATTAACTGTTGAATGTATTACATCTAAGTACAGTAGTTATATAAGTCTCTAAGACTTCGCAAAACAAAGCAAATACTCAGTATGCAAGATGAAGGTGAATTCAAGTATGGTCATAAGAGAAAGTTTTTTTTCATTGACAGTCACAGCTCAGCTCTCCTTTGCATGCCTAATTTTTAAGTGAATAGAATATCAATTGTCTTTTGGACACCACAAGAATCTTCAAGCTTCAATCCACAAGCAATGTACACTTCATAAGTGAAGAGTTGAGGATTTTTTATAAATAAGACACATTTTGTGTCAAATTATGAATATGAATATGCATATCTTACCTGCTGAGCCAACATTTCCTGTTGATCAGAGTTCACAGCAAGACATGCGCAGGCCACGGAGAATTGGACCAGGAATAACATGAAGAGAATCACCATGTACTGAACTGAGAGTCAAGGTAGATCATTGAAGCATAGCTAAAAATCTGTTGCTTGGTTGGTTACCCTAATTTAAGCCTTATATCAACACTTAGGGCTATACAAGGACAATAGAATGAAAATAATTTAATCTAATTCATAAAATAAACTACACTAATCTATCAAGAATTGAAACCTAGGTAATTTTAAGCTGTTGATGTTGGTTATCAACAAAGGTTTGATTTAAAAGGATACAAAGAACAGCATAACTTGATGATGCTTGACAGCACCAGCAAGTCCAAGCAGTGAGATCAGGATCAAGAATACCCCACATGCTAGGATACCACCCACAATGGGCAGGTTTTCACCCAGAGACGATGCTTGGCCGTAAACAGCCACGGATATGAGGATACTCGCCACCACCTTAGATAAAAAGAAGAGTTATAACAATTTTAATCTATCGGGAATAATGTTCTACAAACATCTGCGCCACTTACCACATAGAGAACATTGAGAGCAATTAGAGCGTTTTTAGAGCAAGTAAATCCACCACACATATTGATAGCTCACACTAGTCTCTTTTAGATTAATTAATTAAAATAACATAACACTCGTGAGTAAACTGTTAATACTATTTTACGGAAATACATAGAAAACACTGAAATCATGAACGAAAGGAACCAGAAAATGATCGAATTGAAATCGAATTTGATTTGACTGACACTTAACATGACAGTGACACAATAGTAAATAATTAGTCACTGTCACTAGGCCAAAGGCCAAAGCACAGATAACAAATTGAAGAATAGATAAAAATGAAATAGGAAATGAAGTGAATCATTGCCTCATAGCAAAATGGGATTTGCTCATAACACTGGGCTTAGACTGGACTTACTTGACTGGGCTTAGACTGGGCTTAGACTGGACTTAGGCTTTTTCTACCTTACTTTATTTTTACACAAAATTGTTAATCATCGCCTACAGCTTTCATCAAATTGATCGCTCTGTCGTATATTAACTCCTTCGCTCTAGTTCCCCACATGAAGTCCAGATGGCTAAATGTAGCATGGGGGACTCTAAACATGCCGACCGGTCGTGCTAGCCCACTGTATAATAATCGAACATCGGACACATGGGCAAAAACATCGTCATCTACATAATGCAAGAAGACTGGCGCGGTTATTTTGTTAAGGTCGTAATTAGGAGGTCTCCTGGTGCCGTAGATCCTCCGGTTGGAGATAACTCCGTGGTCGAAGCGCCTGAAGAAGTTTTTGCGCATGTGTTGACCGTAGTGCACTAGCTGTTTTACTGCAGCTCCGGCGGGTGTATGCCCCAATTTTACTGGCAGCATGGTCTAAAAAAAAACATAAATCAATAAAGAGCGAATTTTGAGTTCTTTAGCTACCTATGAAAAATATTTGGTGGTAATAAAGCTGTTCTACTATCATAGAACCTACTTTCTATATTCCATCACAAAGGCTTATGGTGCCTTAATGTAGAGACTTACAGCGTTATGCATATCTTCGCTCCTACCAGCTGCGAGGAAAAGCATATTTGAGCATATAGGCTGCGTCACCGCTTCATCCGAACAATAGGTCTGGCCCAGGTTTGTAAATAATGGAGTATTCGGGAGTAGCTCATACACACCGACCAAGTTGGCGATTGTCTGGAACAATAAAACATAAAATCTACCATTAAAACGTCGTAAACATGCTTACCTATAGGTACCTACATAGTTTTTAATTAGTTGATGGTGATAAGATTCCGAATGTAAGACGTGGATTAGCTATTGTAAGCTCTGATAGTTGGGACAGCTACTTAGTCTAAAAAAATGGTAGCACTCCGGGAGTGCCGGCAGAAGTGAAAACTTCAATATTAACGTTGTGTTTTCACTTTTAAGTAGTGTTGCCCAAATGCAAGAACAAGACGAGACTTAGCCAGTCTTGGTCTTGGTCTTGCGCCAATACACCTGGTCTTGGTCTTGGTCTTGGTCTTGCGCTCCCAGTCTTGGTCTTGGTCTTGGTCTAGAAGCAAGAGTCTTGCAAGTCTTGCAATTACCTATTAGTCTATTACTATTTATTAAAGTTTACTTTAAATCTTAGAAAAACGTATTAGAATTGGAACATTGTGAGCTTGAATTAACATAGCCATAGTAAAGATCAAGCAGATTAATAAATAACTGAAGATTTGATAAGAAATTCGAAAAATCAACTGACCTATATGTCGTTTTCCATGGAAGTAACTGTTTCTTAATAAACATTTATGATTTATAAGCTTACATTTGCTAAAACATGTAAAAAAACAAATTACTTAAGTACTAGAATGAATTATTATGACATCTACTACCTATCCTTACCATTTTATCCTAATCATAATACTACTTGCGTGATCAGTATAATGTATTCATTTTCATTCTAAGCACTCTGAAACTTATGTATTCTTTGGAACACCTGTAGGTACTCTTAAAGTTCGAAATTATTTTGCATGAATAGTGTCAAATGTTATGATTTCGGCGCGGCGGCAACGATTGTTTTAGATTTCAAAAGAAGCCGCCGGCGCGTGTATCATAACCATGTACTTCCGAAATTTGAAGCGGCAAATTTCTTTGAGAAGTAAGTACAAAACCTTTGATGCCGCATTATCAAAGTGCCGATGGTTAAAACATAACTATGCATGCACTCAGTTTGATTTTAATAGATATTTTTTTATTCGCTATGTTTATGGTATTAGTCGTAATGCGCATAGGTTCAGTTTTTCATATTCTTTGATATAGTTTTTTGCGTGTCATAGAATTCCTAAGCGTACCTACCTACCTATACACCGAACTGTTACACCTAACTACTCCGTGAAATAGCGCTAAGTCCTAGCTGCAAGACGCAAGAGTCTTGCAGGCTATGTCTTGTTCTTGCTCAAGTCTTGCACGGTCAGTCTTGGTCTTGGTCTTGCTAAAAAAACGCGGTCTTGTTCTTGGTCTTGGTCTTGCAAAAACGCAAGAACAAGACCAAGACTGCAAGACCAAGACTGAATTTGGGCAACACTACTTTTAAGTTTTCACTTCAAAAATATAACCACAGTCGTCATAATGACAATGACAATCACAATGACACAGACACATTCGCGCAAGCGCGAATGTGTTTTCACTTTTAAGTTTTCACTTCAAAAATATAACCACAGTCGTCATAATGACAATGACAATGACAATCACAATGACACAGACACATTCGCGCAAGCGCGAATTTGTCTGTGTCATTGTGATTGTGTCACATTCGCGCAAGCGCGAATGTGACACAACGACGAAGACAACGAAGACACACTGACACAGACACATTCGCGCAAGCGCGAATGTGTCTGTGTCATTGTGATTGTGTCATGTCATTGACATTGACACAACGACGAAGACAACGAATGATGAACGTCACGTTCGATGAACGTCACGAGTCACGTGACCCTGACTGAGTTTTCACTTCAATAAGATGGAAGCGATACAGTTAAATACAAGTTAGGCGAAACGATTCGTACGATATAATAGCGTCTATCTGGTTATGCGCGCGCGGCGAGCGATACGTGTTTCCCGTGCGAGGGTGCTCAGAGAGTGTGTCGGCTGCCGGCGCGCGAGTGCCGTTCCTCGGTCCTCCGCCCCCGCGCTCCGCACCGCACCGCGTGTTGGCAGCGCCTTGTACTCGCCTTGTACGATGTCGCCACAACACTATTTAATTGTTTGAGTCATACGTCGCGTGACCGCAAGTGTGTTCTTTTGTCGTCTCTTGTTTTACGAGCAATGTATAAAAATTAAATAAGATCTTACGCTTTTTCGACGTCACGTGACCCTGACGCGAGTTTGAAAGTTTTTACCCACCCAGCGCCGCTAAAGAAGTTTTCACTTCAAAAATTAATCATCACTTATGCACTAACCCCAATGTTATTTGCGTGGGGTCCAAGTGAAACGATCAAGGGGTTTTGATTATAACGCATAAAAGCGACAGGCGCAAATGCTTGCATTGTAATGATCTTATCGTTGTACTCCGGACGAAGTGAGCCCATGGTCCAAAACACAGTAGTTCCTTGCGAGTGTCCAATGTAGTGCAAGCGGGATTTACCCGTAGCTTTCAGGGCATGGTCGATCATAGCGGGTAAGTCGTGTGTGCCTATTTCCTCCCAACTGAAATCCCAAAACTTGCCGCCAGAATCTGGGTTAAGACTGACGTGGTTACGGGAGTAGTAAGTGCCTCTGGCATTGCCAAGCCATACGTCGTAACCTTCTTCGGCCAGAATGTATGCTGAAAAATAATTATAATTTGTTAATTCCTTATTCTTTGCATATTACCTTTATGGCAGACCGTAGTATGTAGGTAAGTAAGTACCTACTTGTTTAGCACAAAAATTGCAAAGATTCATTTTACTGATTCAAATGATAGAAGTCCTGCTCAAATCCCCATAATAAATTAAATTAGGTAAGTATCTCAAACTTTGCAGAAAATATCATTTTACGTGTTAGCACGCTGAAAAATACATAAAAAATTACCAAGCGCAGTACCAGGCCCCATTAGGACCCAGTCAGCAGCAGACGCGAAGAGTCCATGCATCACAAACACGACAGGCTTCGCCGGGTCTCGTGTGTTGTGGCGGTCGCGACCGTGAGGGATCCGCTGCATTTCCAGGATATACCCATCTTCAGTGATCACTTTATGGATCTCCACTGGGTAACCGTACTTCGTTATAAGGCCTGGCTAAATATAATCATATTTAAATGACTGAAAAAGTTGGTGAGTTCCCAACCAGTCACACCAAATCCAGTCACACTGTGACTCGTTGGGAAAAAAATTCCCAACGAGTCACACTGTTACGAAAGTGTGACTGGTTGGGAAATCTTCTTCAAAAAAAAGTTGCAACGAGTTACAGTGTAACTCGTTGGGAAAAAAAAATCCCAACGAGTCACACCTATTTAATTTTTATAAATGAAAATGATTTGTAATGAACCAAAAAAAAATATTTCGTTAAATTAAATATGTTTATTTATAATTACGAAAAAATAAAAAAGATTTGAAAAATATGGAACCATATTGACTTGAACAAATAACTAAACTGTATTAAAACTAAAGTAGGTAACTGTATTAGAGAATTAATGGATTTCTTGCTCATAAGAATTTTTGTTCTGCCACTTATGGCGCTGTAGTATCCATTTAGAATTAAATAAAGACATTTTGAAATTTTTTTTGTTTCAAAATGTCTTTATTAATCATAATAATAATAAAAAAAACGTGTGGCACTCGAGGAATGCCGTTTACTCCCACCTGTTCTGTTGATTAGTTCTGTTGACAGAACTACTGGGATTTTTTCCCCCATTAGTTCTGTGACTTAAAAGACTACGCTTTACACCTGACTTTTATCTGTACTAATAATAACACTACTGGGTTTTTTTTGTGATAAGTTATGTCCACAAAGCAAATTGGAATACAATGCTCTGAAAAAAATATTTTCTCTTCGCGTAAAAGAGCTCTTGCAAAAAATCAAAATACATGCCTTCGGATCATTATTACTACATTTTAGGGAGCCAAGTACCAGGAAAGCAGAATTATAAAAGAGGTTCGTTAAGGCTATACGATCCATACTTATTATTTTTTTGGAATTCATGAAAATATTTGAATAAAAGAGTATTTGAATCAAAAGTACCAGGTGAGCAGCACTTAGTAAGCGGTGGTTATAAATATATTTTAATGAATTGAATTGCTAAACCACCTTATGCTTCTGCTAGCCTGGTAGGTACTTTTGGTTTTAAAGGTAAAATCCAAAAACATTGATTTACCAACAGAACTAGTGAGCATTGTATTCCCATTTGTTTTGTGGACAGAACTAATGGGGAAAAAAATCCCAGTAGTTCTGTCAACAGAACTATTCAACAGAACAGGTGGGAGTAAACGGGGAATGCCGCGGTCAAGCTATTGCATAGCATTTTTTGCTGGATTCCACATGTGCAATGTTAGGTTATTTTCGTTACGGAATTTCTGAATTCGATCTCCACGCTCAAGGCCCACGATAGAAGCTATGCAATAGCTTAATACAATACTTAAATCAAGTTAGTAAAAGTTTAGTAAGTTTAGTCATGTATATTTATTTACAACAAATTTGATGACGACCGATGTGGCGCGGCGGGCGTAGGTCCGCCTGCGACGCGGGAGATTGCGGGTTCGATTCCCACCTTGGGATAAATGTTTGTACGATCTGCAAATATTTGTTGTTTGTTTTATATGAGTACATTTTATAATATATTTGAGCGATGTACTTCTTCTTCTTCTTGTGGTGTACTAATCAAAAGTTAATAAAGATACATTATATTAATAAGACTATATAAGTAAGTAAGTATCGAGTTTTCCTAAACTACAAGATTTATGAAAATACGATGCAGTTATTGGTATTTTGTAAGCCGAAGGCACGTGCATGACCACATTCATGACCTCAAACTTTTGTGGCTACGGACTTGGCCATCACCACCGTTTTATCTATCAGTATCTTAAACACTCCAACTTAATTTTTTTAAGCTACTGCATAGCTTCTATCGCAGGCCTTGAGCGTGGAGACCGAATCCAGAAATTCCGTAACGAAATAACCTAACACTGTGCATGCGTAATCCAGCAAAAAATGTTATGCAATAGCTTTACTGCGGCAGTCCCCGAGTGCCACACGTCTTTTTTTACTATAGAAGCAGTGAGTAGTATTAAATGTCGGATGTTATCTTTTTCTGCAAAGCACTTTTTTTCTACCAATACACTATATCTGCCATTTTTGATAAAAATAAATAAAATAACATACACCTAGTTTTAAGTGAAAAGTCATTTTCATTTTCGTAAATATAAATTGGTGTGACTCGTTGGGAATTATTTTTCCCAACGAGTCACACTGTTACAAAAGTGTGACTGGTTGGGAACTTTTTTTAAAAAGAAAGTTGCAACGAGTTACAGTGTGACTCGTTGGGAATTTTTTTCCCAACGAGTCACAGTGTGACTGGATTTGGTGTGACTGGTTGGGAACTCACCAAAAAGTTAGCTTAGCAAACATTTTAGAAGCACTATATAGTAGGTACCTACAACAAATTGTATCGGTTTTAGATACTTAATAGGATATCGCACCCCCCAAGCATAATCTAATCTAAATAATTACAGAAATTTATGTACGTGATTGAGTGTTAAATAGAATTTTCTTTTTATGTAAGATACTACAAAGGCTATGAGTTGCGTAACAGACTGTAACGCATGCCCTTTAATCTACTATAACTTAATCGATAGTACCTATAGCGACAGGGTTTTCTAGGATCCCTATAAGACCGAGGTTGCTCTATAGACCAAGACTGCTTTGATCCCGAAGATAGTACACCGACTTTTCACACCATCATCCAAATAGAACTAGGTACTTATGTTTGTTAATAAAAGATGCTGATCCATCGGTCATTCTTTTTTCTTTTAATCTGGTTTATTTTCCCATAAAGAATAGGTACACCTCTATGATGATGAAGCGAAGAAAGATAAACAAGTTGAATACACAATTCACTTATATGAGAATATTATAAAAGTTAATTAAAAAAGCACACAATCCAAAATATAGGTACCGTATTTTTACAGCAACTAGATTAGATTAGCTTTTGATGGAAACTTTTTATCTATGAGTTCTAGTTAGAACTAAAACATCATCAATTTAATCACTTACCACATCTAACAAGGCATCTTCGAGCAAGTTATTTGAGTAGCGACCAGCTTCCGGTCCGTTCCTATAGTACTGTTCGATGAGATCAGCGTGTGGAGACTTTCGGCCATAGCCTAGTCCCGCCAGACAGAGTAACAATACTACCCTAAGCATCGTAATACTACGACTATTCTAAAGACCACCCTACGATGTTATATAAACGCAGCTGCTAGATAAAACAATGTTAATGCTGTTGATTCGATTTTTTATCTACGTTTTTGGCCAGATTTAAGATTCCAATTGTCATTGAAATCAGAATTAATTTTGCTTATCCAAATCGAAGATAAAATTTGATGCTAACAACATAATGATAAATAAACTTTAGCATGTACTATTTGTTGCTGAACAAATTATGATTGTTCAATTGTTTCGAGGACTTCTTATACACTGTGTATTTGAGTTCGAATTTTAACATTTTGTATTTACATATTCTGTTGAAAATGGTTGTTTTCTGTGACTTATAATTTGTATTGTATAACCCACATGTCCGTTCTTTTCTGTGTACCTATTATTTGAAAAATTTACGACCTTTATGAGGCAGCTGTTTATAATCATAGAAGAAATTTGTATGAAAAATAGAAATGTGCTTAGTACATGACGACTTTCTATTACATATTTCTATAAAAAAAATAAAACACTTGCCTTGTCATTTCTATACAATTCTATTTCTTTTGGCTTCAAAGATGTTAGTACTTTCACTACATATGTTCATAAATATTATAAACTAGATTATTCTTCAGATGCTTTCTCATTTTGAATTTCTTTTAGTTTCTCTTCAAAAAATTGTTTTCTATGTACTAATGCAATTCGCGGCTGCCGAAGCCCAAAGTTTTCATTACCCAATTTACTGTATTTGTTTTCACCTTCCTTGCCCATCAGTTCTCGGAGAGCTTGATTTCTTTCTAGTATCTTTTCATAAAATGTTACACCACTTTCTATGAAGTCGGGGCCCAATTTACACAGTTCTTTATCCACATTCATTTCATAGTATACTTCGGTGACATCCTTCATCAGAAAGTATGTTCCTGTTGCAAAAGTGCCCACCAGACCATAAAGAACTGCTCTGAGGCTTAAGGGTCCTGCATGAAGATTCATTCTTCTATTCAAGTATGCACAAAGGTTGTAAGCAAAAAATATGCATGAAAATGGATATACCGCTTCAAACGTAACTTTGTTGTTCTGGGTCATTAAAATTTCTCTGCAAATAGCAAACTGTTGTACCTTTTCTGGTAGAATCAAAGCATTTGATAATTTTTGCCCAACTTCAGAGTTCCAATCGACTTTTTTGTGGTTCACCTGAAATGTATGACCTTTATAAACATAAGCATCATGAACATTAATGGCGGTAAAAATTTCTTCACCTATTGCTCAGACAATTTTTGAGAGTAGTCAGAGCAATGTCCAAATTTATACTTTAATTTCAAAGAAAATTTTAGCCAATCAGTGACAAGTAAAGGATATGTCAATGATAGGTTTACAACTTCTAGTGGTTCCAAAGAATATTCTGTAGCAATAAACATCGGAAGCTGACTGTAGTCATAGAAAATTACAGGCTTTTTGATACTTATATTTTTCATATATAATTTAATTTATGCTATTTGTATTGCATCATTTATGTTTGCAAAAATTATTACGAAAATAAATAGACTTGAAAAATATTGAATACTTGTATATCATCCTTTACAAGGTCTTCCATAGATTTGTATGTGAAATTAACAGGTATTCCAACAGCTGCACCAAACTTTGAACTTGTGCTTCCTGCAACAATAGCAAATTAAGAAAAATAACTTTTTTTCTACAACTTTCAAATAAAAATCTTGAAAATGCCAAATGCACAAGTTGTGCAAGACAAGAAATAAAAACAATTAAAAATCAATTTATCAACTTATTTACCCCACATGGTTTGCGATTTATTTGCAAGATATTTTAAGAGCTTACCAGCATGAAAGAGATCATATCCAAACACACTGAAAGGAGTTATTAATTTCCGATGCAAGTCTGAAGTTTTCAGTATATCTAAACATTTTTGATAGCGCTCTTGAAGTAGATTGGGCAATTCAACTGGCTTTCCATTCCTGAAATTTAATTTTATCATAAAATAATAGTAGACCGGCATAATTTGACCAAGGTTGCACAGGTGTCTGTTCCAGCCTACAGTTGTGTAATCATCGACAAGTACTTTTGATAATTGCCAAACTTACTTGTAATAATGAACAAAATCTCTATATTTGTACAGAAAAAATGTATGTGGCGCATATTTTGCGACTGTTAGTCCTAAACCAGTAGCAGTAACAACACTGAAAGTAAACGAACGTCCGTTCGTTGTAAGGAACCAAGATATTGGTCTTTTCGTAGTCATTTTTTCTTATAATAACTAAGACTAGCACAGCACAGTTTTATGAAAATGACGACTACTGAATTTTATGAAACATTAGCAGTAAACTAGAAAAAGTTCTTGAAAACTGTAATGTTTTCGTCTCAAGTCCCCAGTACACAATGGCCCATGCTGGCCCACGACAGGCCATCGCCATTGTGTACACGGGGCAATGGCGTATGATGGCGGACAATTGGCAACCGTGGCGCGGAATCGGAGAGTTGTCGGTTTTTCGGGCACACTTCAAAGGAATCGTGGCGTAGCGTGGCCTGTGGTGTTCACACAATGGGCCATTGTTTAGTTTGTCACCTACAACTTTCAAGTTTATTGATTTATAATAATTGTAGTATTTTAGGTACGATGTTTTCAGATGAATGATGCATTTTATCGTATAGTAGACTCCCTAAAAACACCTATTTAAAAAAAAGAGACATTTCTTCTACGTCCATCGCAAGTGGATTGCCAGGCAGCAATGAGACATGCGCCATTGTGTGAACACCAAGTGATCGTATCGTGGCCTACAGTGGTGCATTGCAAAGCGTGGCCCAGCATACGCCATTGTGTACTGGAGCCTTCAAAGATGAGATGAGGTTACATTTTTTTTTTTATTTTACCACTTTACTTGTCAATTGTCAGTGCTGCCAACTCTAACAAGTGTCATCACCGAAATTGGATTCTCCCCATGTCTCTTCGAATGGTATTTCAGCGATTATTTGCTTCATAGAAACACAAGTTTTATTAAAAGTTAAGTTTAAAAGAAATAAAAAAAAACAGTTTTACAGTCTTTCAGTAATCATTAATATTCAGATTTTTTTTGGGTGTCTCTCATGAAGGAAAATAGGAAAATCCTATTTCAGTGTTGGCAATACTGTTGTTCGCGCGTTCTCTTCATGTTATTTATTTATATTTAATCGAAATTATTTTCGCAAATCTTGAAAGAAAGGAAATTCAGAGAAAGGACTTGTTAAGTTTTGATTAACTGTGTGAAATGGGAATGCAAAGAGTATTCCTTGAAAGAGAACAACTAACACAGAAAAAAATACAGACAGGCGGGAAATCATAACATGTTTGTTTGCATTTGTCCTGATATTATGTTCCTTGGTCCAGCCTCACTATAAAGTGAAGAGATTCCAAAAAAGTCAAGCCTATTAATATGATTCAAAAGGTCTACTGGTAGTAAAGACAGACTAAAGGTTTGCTAATACGAACACCTATAAAAATGGATAGACTACTGTCTAAAATTGATAAGTTATGTTTGGATCGCCTTCCAAATGACTGGGTCGATTCAGTCTTCTACTTTGAATTTACTGGATTTGAAAACATACCCACTGAATATGAAGCAGTGTTAGAAAATATTGAAATACATAAGATTTTTGAGAGCCTTCTAGAGTGCATTGAAGAAAGGGAGGAGTCTGAGGAAAATACTTGGGCTTCATTGACAACAGTTTTTTCTTATCGGAATTTGTTAGCTTTACTCGGTCACTTTATAAGATATGGCACTGATAATGTGACTGTACGGGAACACCGAGATAATGCTCTCTTGGCAGCTCGAGTTTACTTTCGGTTCCTATTGATACCTGGAGCTCGAGCTTACAATGTATACCATTCCCAACTATTCGCACACTCAATATCCTGTCTTGGATTCCCTAAACTGATGTGCGAGAAAAGTGAACGCTATAAAACAAACAAACATTTATCAAATGAAGTAAATATAGTTGTGAAAGAGTTGTCAGAGTATGTGGTGGACCTCAGAGAAATTGTTCTGCTATTGAAATTGACTCCTGCGGACATAAACTTTGAAGAAATCCTTAGCAATTTAATTGATGTAACTGGAGGTTCTATTACTCAAATGCTCAGTAACGTTGGTAAGCATTGAAAACTTGCCCTTAAATATAATCAGCATTTCCTTTAAAAATGTTTTGATTATATATAATTATTTTAATAATTACATGTAGAAATACTGTAATAATCATAAGTTTATTTGTATGTTTTTATGTCTAAGACAACAAAATGGCATATAACATCATTTTATGTAGTTAAATAAATAAATAAAAATTCATGGACAATTCAATCATCACATTCTAATCAACTAAACAAAGCTTGTTCTATTGGAACTAAATTGCTGATAGAATATTTATATACATTTTTTTTTGTAAATAACTACATAGAATACATATTAACACTCAAATACAAAACAAATATTTTTGTTCATCAAAAAACCATTTACTCTGGCTGGGAATCGAACCCACTACCCACAGCATGGATAGCAGAGCTACTCAACTAACAGTTATCAATATTGAAAAAGAACTCATTTTTTTTTTAATCTCCTTTTTTCTTGCAATCTGCCCGTAGGGGCATTGAGCTAGAGTTTGGTCTCGTAGATGGCGGTGTGAATGTGAAGGTGAACTCTTTTTATAATGTGTCAATCTGGTTTGATTTCAGATGTGTATATGTTGTCAAATGTGTCCAGTGTAATATACCAGGTCATAGCTTGCATGTTAAACAACTATGGAGAACAGGCAAACCCAAAGGCTATTGAACTGCTCTACAAATGTTTGGTACCTAAGCTTATAGCCACCTCTTTGGACAACAAAATAACCACTGTAAGTAAAATTGGGTAGCAAATAATTTCTGAATGACTGAAAAACACTTGTACACAAAAAGAAAATACATAAAAACAATAGGTTAAGCTTCAAATGCATAATCAAAATCAAAACTAATTAAACTTTATTCAGTAAACTTACAAAGATTACACAACATTTAAAATCATCTTATACTAGCTGATGCTAGCGCGACATCGTATAATTGTTATATTTTGGACAATTCGCATAATATCTTTGTAAATTATAGTGTATGCGTTACTCTGATGTATAAATTCCATTATTGTAAAGTTTCATTAAAATCTATTCTGTACTTTTTGCATGAAAGGGTAACAAACATAAAAAGTATTAATCTGCAGACTTCCTAAGATTGCATCACAATCATAATAAACAATCATCACAGAGCATCACAATCATAATAAACAAACATGTCATACATAATATAATAATATTATACTATTACATAATAATAATATTACATAATATAATAATATTATATTATGATGTTTGTATGAGCTTTTTTCAATTTCTTTTTCAGGGTTATGTGAGAGCTTCTTATGTTACTTATGCAGGTTATATCCTGTCATCATACTCAACGGCTGCTATTAAATCATTTACAATCATGTTGGAACATATCTGCTATAACCCTGACTCATTGGTAAGATATTTTAGTTAAGATCATTAACCTCTTTAATTAAATGCATACTATATTCAGTACACCTACAAGTCTATCTACCCTGAATTACTTGTATATTAGTTTTAAATTGGCTACAAATTTGTGAATCTTGTAACCTACTTGTTGTACCGCATAGTCGGATAAAGAAAGAGTCACAATGAATTCGTAAATCAATATCTGTTAATTTTAATCAATTTGTTGCTTCTAGAAATTTCCCTAAACTAACCAATAGAGAATGTTGATTTTAGGAGCGAGCTGAAGCGCGAAATGCTCGTGCTGATTTAGTGGTTGGACTTATGAGCTTACTACCAGATCGTCGTCATCGGAAATTCGTGAAATGGGTGCTTCTATTGTCAACAACTGCCAAAATATTGCACCGGCATATTGCATTGGTAAGTGTACCTTCATAGACATTGAAGTCTAAAGACACTTATTAAATCAGCTTCGCGTTCTAGTGTCGATAATTCGCATTTATTAAACTTATATTTATTCTACTAGCAGATGAAAAAAAATGATGATAGAAACAACTATGATCTTGTATATTAAAAATAATGTTTTCTTGTAGGAAATTTTATCAAGATTGTTAAATAATGAGCCTGAAATCAATGAGCAGAGAGAAACAATAAGACATGAAATTGAAAAACAAAACGCCGCTGCGCATGCGCTGCCGAATGGAACCGCCGCTGTCGACGTACCAATTGACGACGATACCTCACAGGACAGCCAGGAGTCGAAGGAAAATGTCAGTAAAACTACTACATAATTAATAATCAGATTAAATAAAAAAATATTGTATTATGTATCCTTCATAATGTGTCCATAACATATTAAATACATTTATTTTTTTCAGTGTAGAGCAGTTTAGCCCTACACAAGCTCAAGCTCAAGTGCGCGAGTAAGAGCCGGCTTACTCGCGCACGAAGAGTTAGTTACCAAAAAGTCACGTTTTTGTAACCTTAAATATTTATTTTATTCTGATTCTGTTATAGCGGCAACAGAAATACATTATCTATGAAAATTTCATCTCTAACTATCACGGTTCGTGAGATACAGCCTATATTGTGACAAGCAGACAGACTATTTAGTATCAGTAATAGGGTTCCCTTTATTAGTGCTTAGAGAACGGAAACCTAAAAAGCGTAATCATTTGTATTATATGATTGTTTTTGTTGTTTCCAATAAAATTATTGTTATTATAAAACCAGGAGGAGCCTCAAGAGATGGACGACGGCGATGAAGTGTCGGGTCTCCTACGTCGCGAGCCGCACACCGTGCCGCTCGGCCAGATCCTGCACGCCGTGTTCGAGTGCGCGGGCGACGTGTCCAGCACCGTGCGCCAGCGCGCGCTGGCCGTGCTGGCGGACTGCGTGGCCAGCGCGCCGGACCGCAAGCATATGCGACGCGCACTACAGGTTACTTTCATAATTAGTTTATCGGTCAAGTATACAGGTCATTAAGATTAAAGTAGAGCGGTACAGTTCCTCAGGTACAAGGATGTTCAGAAAAGACATGCAACAAAATTTGCAAGATTGACCCCTCTCGCTGGAAAACTTTGGCAGAAAATCGCTTGGAGTGGAGAAGACTTATTAAGCAGAATGTTTGGTCTTTTGAAGATACTAGAAAACGCCACCTAGATAGGAAACGCGACGAGATTAAAACTAAACAGAGTGCGAATATTGTATAACATCCTAACGTGCAACCTCTGTAAACGCACATTTACAGCTAAAATAGGGTATGTGAGTCTTATAAGAGCGCACCAACGAAGCTCTTATTAAACGATGCTCTAAACGCAGCATGCGTCGTGTTTTGTTTAGTTTGCAGCTAGAATGACTTGTTGAATTTGGTTCCTATACGAAAACGCGGCGTAGCACAATGCGTTGTGTTTACTGTTTGTATATACAGTTGTAAATGTGTTGTAGGAGCTGAACGGAGACGGGTCTGTGTCCCGATTACTGGCGCTCGGCGCACGGAGCGTGTGCGACGAACGAGCGGTAGTTAGACGCGGGGCCGCCACTCTCGTACTGCGACTACTGTCTACTGGCACCGAGCCGCCTGCAACGACCGATCTCGCGGTAACACATACATTGCGCGCCTATAGTATTGACTCTCAGCTGAGGGCCGTGAAAAGCACGCGGTGGTGCCCCACGTACTGTGCGCGCTCATGTTGAAGGAGAATGACCTCTCAGAAACAAATATGTACATTGTCTATGATACTGCGTCACGAACGTGCATTGACTAACTATTTATAATACCCTTCAGAGTTTGGATATCTGTTCGTGTGTGTTTGAGGGTGTGTCTGCTGTGATATCGTAGCTCCCAAACGGATGAACCGTTTCAAAGGTGAAGTAGTCGGGAGTGTTCTTAGCTATGTTTCATGAATATCGGTCCATGCTGGGTGCCGCTACAAAATGACAAAAACATAATTTTTCACAACTCCCTCAATCAAATGAATAGGTTTGACTACTATACAAATTCCTAAGTCGGGGGTATTTTTATAGCTCTTCTTTATACTTGTTTAACAGATCCTAGTCATACTATGTCGTGACGCAGCCATCACCGTTCGATCAACGGCTATCTCAGCACTCGGCGACTTGGTGGTCAACCGACCTGGAGTTCAAGTACTGGATGCCTTCCTCACAGGACCCATGCACCAGCTGTCTGATCCTGAGACCAAGGTAAAGAAAACCTTATTTCTGAAGCCTTAGAGTAGCGTTTGTAATGACATACATGATAAAATGTTTCAGTTTTTGGTAGAAAGTTGTCCGGAATTTACAGTGCTAGACTATACTTATTATTTACTAGTACAATGCTTTGGCTGATACCTAGACTAAAGTATGTAAATAGAACCTTATTACTAAAGACGTAAGGTGATAATTTTAGAATTTTTTGATATTAAATCCTTATCCATAAATAATATTACAGGTTCAAGATCAAGTAAAATCTCTCATTGATCAGATCCTTATCAAGAGGCTAATGAAATATACCAACGGCTGCAATGAAGACGCACTCCCTTGGATGTTTCTCGATGGAATCGTCAAACACAATATGCGCAGAAATCTGCAAAATGCCTGCGTGTTGCTTGCCAAATCTGAGAAGTGTATTAGGTAATTGATCATTTTTATTTTATTCTTGACTTAACTTTATTATAATATTTATCAACTGTGTATGATCACTCGCTGAAGTTACTTAATTATAAATTATAATTATATATTCTGAAAGCATACGATAACATTGATAACTATTGGTGCACATTTTTTTATTTAACAGTTTATTATCGACTTCAGTAAAAGACGTTCTTTTCTAAACTAGGTTAAAAACTAATTATTCAAACTTAGTATTTATCAAATAAAGATCTTTCATAAATACTAGCTAGCATTGTACCGCCCATTGTACTTCTTGATTTGAATTGTTTGTTTCTTTAATTGGCGTACAATAAAGTTATACGGTCTATATTATAAGAAGTTAGCGCAGACTTGAATTACTGATTACCATACGTAGTCAACGCTAACTTTTTATAAGATAGACCGTATAACTAGGGGGATATTCTATTCTAATGTACTAAAATTGAACATTGCTGATTATTTTATCTAAACTAATATTATAAAGAGGAAAGATTTGATTGTTTGTTTGCATCGAATAGGCTCCGAAACTACTGGACCGATTTCAAAAGTTCTTTCACTGTTGTGAAGCTACATCATCTGCGATGAACATAGGCTATATTATAATGATATTTTTTTATAGGCTACCCGTGCGAAGCCGGGGCGTACTACTAGTTCTATTACATTTCCAGTGTCCGTCTAGTTGACATACTCAGTTCTCACCTCGGCCCTAAAGACAAACGCCGTGATTTACAATGCCTCGTGTTGTTGACGTGTGTGGCACGGCACGTTGACTACTCAGACATCGCTTTTGTACTTGAATACTATTACAAGATGGCGGAGTCTTCTGAAGTATGTATTGTTAGTCATTTAACTGGGATTTAAAAAATATTTATGCACTTTTCATTCGACGATATCTAGTGCACTTTGACAATCAGATAGCTGATAAATGTTTTTTTACCGATAATTGTCGTACAGGATAGGGTACCTGGATGCAAAAGGCCCATTTAAGGAAAGAGTGGCGTATGAGGGAGGAGGCTTATACCCTTCCCTGCTGTGGGCTAGTACGGGCTGTCTATGATGATGATGATGAATTGGATTGGAACAAACATCAATATCTGCTTCAATATTTTTTTTTGTTCTTGATTGATATTAACGCAGCACGGAAGACATAGCTATATTTATTCATCTCCTGTTGATTTCTCGGTGCAACAAGTTGCCTAATGTGAGGTTTTTTTTTTTTAAATTAATCTATACTGTCCCACTGCTGGGCAAAGGTCTCCCCCCTTTTCTTCCATTCTTTTCTATCAGCCGCTGCTTCCCACCAGGCTCCGTCATAAGTATCCAAGTCGTCACGCCAACGTTTTCTTGGTCTGCCTCGGTTTCGTCGTCCATCCGCAGGCACCGATTGTGTGACGACTGTGGCCCATCTATCTAATGTGAGGTTAAGATCTATAATATATGACAAGTTTATCATATAAATAAGAGTGCCTACCTACTTCTGTTTTTACCAAATAAACAAATTATTGACTTTGTTCTTCAATAGTTTGTATGTTTTAGGAATCAGTACCGATTGCATACGACACTCGTTTGATGACGTTGGTACTGGAGCTACTAAACTCTTGGGCAAAGTTCGCGAAGCCTCACGACCGCACCAGGCTGAGAGAACAGTTAGTGACGAAATTAGCTAACGGCGTTGATGATGGTATGTACCATTTCTTACTGTATCATTTCAACCATTTTTGTACTTTGTACCATTTCAACCATTTCTTACAAAAATGCATGTTAAGATTTATGAGGTTTATAAAAGACTTCTCAAGGTCGAAATTTCTTTTCTTATTTTGTAAAAAATACTAGTTACTTTAAACAAGTCACACATTTCTTACAGTTTTCGCTCCTATCAAAATGAAATTCAAGGTGTTTTTTTTTATTTTAAGGGTGCAGAATACCCACTGTGATGCTAGCCAAGGCGTTGGACCCTGAGACTTTGGTTTGGGCAACAGAATTGATGCAACACTGTAAGTAACTTTATTGTATTTTGATGTTTGCCGGGCATGGAAAAGTGTGATCTATTGGAGACTTAGAATGACACTATACAAACATCTATGTATGTCGCCACAGAAATGCTTGATCCTGGTGGGCATCGAACCCACAGCATGGAAGGTAGTGGTACTACCAACTGCTGTGACGCCTATATATTTAACTTATCTAACTATATTCATAGGATTTATAAAATACATAAGAAACAGTTGAGCTATCTACAGACCGATGCAAACGATCTATAGATAGCTCAACGGATTCAATCGGATTACGGATACGGATACGGCGTATTATTGTAATAGTCGTAAGTTGTTTGTGAATAAAATTCGACTATATTCTTATCATATTCATACATGGTGTTATTTTGTTTTAGCGGAAAAACGCGCCCTCGAGGAACGGTCAATAGTCGAGGCGTTGCGAGTGGCTGACTTGTCGTTGGTATCGCCGACGCCGCCTTCGCCGGAGATATTGCAATTATTCCTGGATGCGCTCAAAAACCCGCCACCGGGTAAGTAACATAATGTTATACATTTGTTTTGCTTGTTATCTTAATATATCTCTTGTTCAGTTACTATACTTAATTAAGTCTACGTGTGTGTATGTTTGATTGTGGTATCGTTGCTCCCGAACGGATGATTTTGGCTAGTAGGTTCACGAAAATCGGTCCAAGATGGCCACCGCCGCTACGAAATGGCAGATATACGAGATACGGCATCACAGCTCAGTTGCTAGTGGCTCTGCTTTCCATGCTGTGGGTCGTGGGTTCGATTCCCACCCAGAGCAAATATTTGTGTGATGAAAACAAATATTTATGTTATCCTATGTATGTATGTATGTATTTACAAAAAAAGAAGTACATAAGTAATATAGGTACTTAGTAGCAATTTAGTTCCGACACACAAGCTTTGCTTAGTTTGGGACTAGAGAACTGAGTGTGATGTTTGAAATGTCCTTCTTCTTCTTCTTCCTGCCCTTATCTTATCCCACTGGGTGGAGTCGGCACAACATGTCCTTTCCTCCATTCTCCTCTATAAAGACAAAGTCAAAATTGCTCTATTTAGTAAAATCACAAGGATCATTTAGAATCGTTTTACATACTAGGTGATTCTAGGTGCCAGTTCCACGCGACCATCCGTCCGTCCGTCCGTCCGTCCTATCATCCGTCACCTCAGTATTCACTCTTTTCACATCCATATCATTTTTCACAAAATCCAACCAAATTTTAAAAGGTCTATGTTTTTTTCTAATTTATTTGATAAATATAATGAATGTATGTCCGTGTGTAGGCATGTCAGAGAGCGTGTCGGGCGCGTGCGTGGCGGGCGCGGGGCGGCTGTGCCTGCGGTGGCGCGCGGGGGCCGCGTGCGCCGCGCCCGCGCTCGCAGACCTGCTGCACTCGCGCGCGCCGCTGCAGGCCCGCGTCAACGCGCTGCTCACGCTGGCAGACTTCTCGCAGAGGTATCTTCATTTATTTAATAGATATGGCAGCCAGAATTATATACTAAAAAACTTTTTTTTTTTACAAGTTATAGGCAAGCGTTTGACCGCGAGTGACGATGCGGTCTACGATGTAGCACACTTGCCTAGAAGATACCCATTCACTCGTCTCTTAAAAATATCCAAATTATAGGACTCTGGAAACACAGACGCCGGCAACGAGTTCCACTCTTTGGCTGACCGCATCTTACTTAAATCTAGTATTAAATGTAATAATCTAGTGTAATATTAATTATATTAATTAATCACTCATCATACGCAAGGGCGGATCCAGCTTTGGCGCCAGGGGGGGTCGATAACGTTTGCAATCAAAGTTATTATATAAAATTAATTATTTCTGTATGGTGCCCCCCTCCCCTCCCCCTCCTGGATCTGCCGTTGCACATACGAGATAAACTTTCAAAACTAACCTTAATATACACTTATAATACTGTCCCTTGGACCCTTGTGGGCTCTGAGCTGCATGGAAAACTGAATGTCAACACCAAAGTATGTTCTACCGATCAAAAAAGAAGCATCGAAATCGATCTATAGTTGGCGATTTAATAGCGTAATATACATAAAACTGTTACTGTTTGTGATACTGTTTTTTAGTTTGTTGCTATTCATGAAAACCTCTTATTGGCTGGTCCGATGCTTAGATTATAATTACTTACATATATGAAGTGTTAAAAGCAGTCGAATTGAGTATCTCATTATTTGAAGACGGTTTAAAATAAGTAAGGAAAGCTGAACAAAGCTATCGCTGATCTAAGGCAACATTTAAAAACCAGATTTTATCCTTAGGTCCCTATTCTTAATTCCTCCTAAAACACTAATGTTTCTGAATACTATAGGTATGCCAACGTAGTCGAGCCACTATTGGGCACTATATGTCGGTGCCTCGAGACAGAAATGCCGGGCAGACTGCGCCGTGCCGCCGTTCGCTCGCTGACTGAACTATTACTTAGCGGGTTTCTTCGTCTTCGCAAGCCGTTATATTATAAGTGAGTATAGAAAAACTATGCAAACTTATTCAGCATTTTATACGTCTTATAGCTTTTAATAAGTTTTATAAATTAGAGATGCGTTATAAGAATGGCGTGCCCAGAAAATGTAAAATGATCGTGCAATGTTAAAGAGAGTTGAAGGATTTGTTAGATATCCCCTTTTTGATATTTCTACTACACACTCGCTAGCTAACAATATTGCTGCCAATTCAACTTTTGTTGAGCCGATCCATTTCTATATTTTACTTAATACGATTGTAAATAAAAAAACATAATGAAACCCATATATATTTTAACCGACTTCAAAAATGGAGGAAGTTCTCAATTAGTTTTTTGTTCTAGTTACTTTGCGCTAATAGCTGACTCGGACCAAGAAGTTCGCGAACCAGCAGAATACTACGTGACGTCATGTCTTAAAATAGACATAATATTTCAGAACTTCGTGGATTGTGTGCTCCATTACAATTTAAATGATGGTAAGTTACATTATAGATAATTTTCTTATTTACTAACATCACAACTTTATTCTATACCCTTTTTATTAGGAAAATTCTAAACTCGTGAACTAACGTTGTTCGGCATGTACTTTGGGGTTTGTAGGAGGACCATATTCACACCCTGTATTCCTATAGCTTGTTCAATAACTTGAATATGGTAAATGACACCACAAGAACCGATATAAAACTTAATAATAACAACAGTTACAGATAATACCTTGGACTTCGACGCCCGTCAGTTAATCTACGACGTGATGCTACAACGTCTAACACTCGTCCAACGACTCAATACACAATGTCGACTTGCGCGTGAGATTCTGTTGCACGCAGCTGATTTAGTGGACGGAGATGAAGAAATACCTACCAATTTACATGCAGCCATGCTTGATACCATCAAACTGCTTACTGGACCGCGGATGAGGCTACCAAGTAAGTTGTCTAATGTCTGTCTACTACATAGTTATAAAGTCGGCGACACTCACCCATCAGGTCACGTCTAACTATACATTGTATAGTTATTCTTTTTAGGAGAACACGAAATGTCTATGCTGCCAAGCAAAAATGGCGGCCCCAAAAAAAATGAAAATGAAATCATTAAAAAAACAGGTTTTTAGTACCTTGATGGTACTACCTAAGATTAACTAAACTTATTCGAAAGATCGTCAATTTCTTTGTTAGAAAGGAAGCACTTATAAAGTAAACTCTTTTTTTCTAGTTTTTTATTGAATTCTAAAATGTAATGTATGATTATGGCCTGAAAAAAATAAACGGTTTTTTTTTCAGGAAAACCTCAACAAACAGGCGACTTAGCTGATATCGACGATATTCAGGAGCGAGTTACTGCAAATATTGTTTCTCATGTAAGTTAAAAACAAGACTATTAAAAAAAAATAAAAATTGCCATATTTTCGGCAAAATCGAATACTGCGAATGCAGACAAAAGCATTTTGGCCCATCTCGAAAGTGAGATCTACACTCGGCCAAAAATATATCTAGGACGTGATATTTTCGTGACAATATAATTAGTTGTAGGTATGATAATCGGCTGATATCCAAACGCAAATGAATCAAATTATTAACATGACATTTTAATTAATTCTCTTGATTTTTCGAATCCGTACTTAAAAATATCTATGTCCAATAGAAATGAGTAACGTTTAAAAGTTTTCATTTAAATTATTGCAAACAATAACTCAAATTCTTTGATAAAAAGCTAATATTATCGCGAAAGTTGAATGGATGAATGTTTTTTACTCATTCACGCTAATCTACTGAATAGGTTTTAATAAAATATTACACGAATAAATTATATGAATCTGAATAACATAGGCTATAACATATAAAGATATTGTGTGAATTGTCAAATATATAACGATAATAAGATAAAAGTTGCGGATATTAATATAATAGATTCTTAACCTGATATTTCTGTTCTGAATATTAGCGGCTGACAAATAAGGATTGGGTAATTCAAACTAGATGCATGTTTATCAAATGTATCATTCGAAATAATATAGTACACATTAGATTAAACTTGCAGTAATATGTAGTTTCACTATTTGTAGTATAGATGTTGACACGTTTTGTGATGGTGCTTTATATTGCAAAAAGAAATACCTACATATAAACCTGTTGAAAAAATTTGCATGTGAAAAAAAAAACAGTTTTTCGATATAAAGATACACTTGTTGAAATTTTGAATGTTTATTATAATTATGTATTATATTGTGGCAATAAATATGTCTTTAGTTGTAGTAGAAATTAATATGCATGTGCCATTATAAAAATACCTAAAATACTCAAATGTAGTGTTCATTTGGAATTTTCACTTTATCTACAGAATCAAAGATTTTTATTATAGACCTGAAATAATCATCATCATCGTCATATTTTAGGTTTTTTGACGTATGTGAGATGTTTTCTCTTCCAGTGTCCCTGAATATTTATTTATTTATTTTATTAAACAAAATCCACAGCTCTTAAAATATGACACAAAACTTACAATCAATTTGTGAGATTCTGATTCTTTTCATTTGTTTTATATCTTTTCTAGTATTATTTATAGTTTACCTGTTTATAAAACAGTAATATGTATAATACTTTTAGAAAATGAAGAGAACAGTAGCAGAAGTGATGGTCCCTGCAGTGATGCGTCTGCACGCGCGCCTCGGCTCCGGCGGCGGACAGCTAGCCGCCTACCTCGTCATGCTGGCACAGGATCTAGAGGTCGACTATAAGGACGAGGTATACATTCTTTTATAACCACTGTTTCACTGATTATTTCAAACCAAATGCACTGTTTGTTTCTTTATTATCTCACTTAAACACTGTTGTATTCGGAGGCTTGTTAAGTTAAACCACCTAAAATTTACCCTCCGACTACACCCGTGATGAAGTACAACATATAAACAAATCAACAGGGAATTTGGTTTCAAATTAAAAATGTAGTAAGTAGACCACGGTTTTAGATAAACAATTATTTATTACGCTTCCAGATCGACGAACTGATTGAGAACGACGAGGAACTAGTGACGCGGATAGCGGCGTTCCGCGAAAACCACTCCGTGGAGTCCACGACTGGTAACATGCGCAACCTGGTGACGTCATCCGGCCCGCCCGAGCCGGAGACGCCGAAGCCGCAGCGAAAGCGCGCGCCGAGGCGGGAGCCGCTCAAGAAGCGCTCGCTGAAGATTTGACCCGAGCCCGCTCGGCCCGAGCGCCGGCCCCGGGCCAGCCCCGCGCCCGGTGAGCGTCCACACCCCGCACAAGATTCCCCAACCGCCTTCGACTACATGCTAGATCAATCCGATATTCTGTGGGATTACACCGGACCCCTGAACCTCGATCCTTCTAACAAAAGCACCCCCGACAACTCGACCAAGCCGGACCCTCCGGCTGACGAATCGACTGTGCCGCGAACCTCCGGCTCATCGAAGACCGCAAGTAAGTCGAAACTCGTGCGCTCAACGACGTTGACGATCGCCAGCCCGCCTCGATGTGACACTCCGGAAGACGTGCCCCTCTCGATGATCGGTCAGTTCCGTGAGGCGAGGCTAGATTTGCCTCATCCGAGCTTCGGCTCCAGCCTCGGCGGTGCCAGCCTAATGGCGGGGTTGAGTTATAACGATTTACGAGATTTGTACGCGGCGGGTCCCAGCGGCACCCAGACGAGCACATCGAATGCAATTATGGCCGGATCCGACTCCGATGAATCTCCTCCGAAGATTTTTAGGAGTAGCGACCGTTCCGATGTGGTTCCGACCGAGGAGGATAACCTAAATGCTGATGCACCTCATTCGCCAAAGGATCCGCCGAATGAATACAAAAAATGCGATCCTTCTAAATCGCATTTGATCAAGTCGTCGAAACGAGCGTTGGATCAGCCTACCGAGCCTCCCCCAAAGAAACTAAAGAAATGCGATTCGTCTAAAACGTATCTAATAAAATCATCGAAACTAGTTTCAGCTAATTCGGCTGGATCGAACCGAGCGGCTGAGCCTGTCGTTTTGGTAAAAGCTCCTAAGAAATGTGATCCGTCTAAATCTCATTTAATTAAGTCGTCGAAAAGAGGTTCAGATAAGTCTGCAGGATCAAGTCAAGGCGTGGAAAACTTAAGCCAAGCAAACCAGTTTCCAGGAGATCCAAAGGACACTGTACCTAACGTACAACACAGCGATTCCGATTGACTTAGTCAACGGTGTAATGTCTGAAACTATTCAGAATATCTAGTCCTGAAGCGACAAGAGTGCTATAGAAAACCCGACTTTCGAAAAGTCCAAGATTTTTTAGAAACCTTTAGGATTTTGACCGTCTATGTAAAAAAAGTGGTATGAAAATTATGTGCCAGAAAGCTTTTTTAAGCTAATCTGAATTTTAACCGGTTTGATTCGATCATACCTATTTTTCATATGAATATTTACTACATTATATCTAAAGATGCCATGATGATGGTTTTGTTTGATCAGCTTTGATAAACATCAAGAAACTGTGATTACGCAAAAACCACAAGACTGATATTATAAAATGAAATGTGGTCTATTATATCATGGTATTGTCAGATCTATAATAATATAAATAGTTTTAGAGGTGTGGATATTTTCCAAAGAATTTGTAAGTACAAGAGTGTGAAGTACAATACTGTTTATTCTATGTCTTAAGAAAAAGTAAAAATAAATACAACACAACATTTTTAAATTGTGACATTTTTGGTTCATGGAGGATTTGCTCTTATTTACCATTATGTAATATAATACTTTAACGAAGCTCACCAATGTCTGAAGCGCCGAATATACCGATCTCATCTTCATCCTCTGGAAAAATTGCTAGCAGGCTAATAAGTGAAGCTCATAGCATAATAGCGTTAAATGCAAAATATCAGTAAGTGTTGTGCCCACCTATAATTTGATATCATTTTATAATAAGCTGTATTTCATATTCTTGTTCATTTTAATTTTATAGATTTTATGTATTTTTAATACCTTTATACTTATCTATAAGCGAAACAGCTGCGTGTTCTTACAGGTTTATATTTGGTGACTAGGTGTGTAAATAACTACAGATCAATTATTGTTAAGGTTCATACTGTATGATGTTTTAATATATATTTTTACCGATGTACAGTATAAACTAATGAGTCTTTTATTAATTTGCATATTTGTGAAAACAACCGTACATGCAGTTTAATGCTCTGCCTGCTAACAGTCTTAAATAATAAACTACGCAATAGTTGAGGAGTATTATGTTTTAAAACGAATCGAAAATAAGAAAGATTTAAGATATAATTGAATGCAATTAAAAATATTTATATAGTAGAATAACATATTATTTAATCATTAAAATAAAAATTTGTAGCAGATCACTTTATCAATTAAAAAATACAAGAATAATTATATTCACAGGCTCAAACAATAATAAATAGTTAACGTTAATTAAATAACATCTATAAAACAGTACTTAAATTCAGTTTAACAACTAAGTCACTTTCATTTTCTATTTTCAATTCTTTTTTAAATGTTTTCTTTAACAACATGTCGATAGCTGCTTCCTCTGAAACAAACACAATAATAACATTTATTTACAAGTACGAAGCTTTCTTTACTTAAACTCATACTCACATAAAAATATTAGTATATTATTATTTGTTTACGTACCTGTAACTTGTATTGCTAATAGTTGGTGGACTATATGCCTTGCAGTAATTTTGAATAAATCGCGACTGCTTATGTGTTTACGTTTGTAATAAGGCATTAAAAGTTTCACAACGAGTCCAGCCACATCTAATTTTTCAGTTTTCTTTTCTGGTTTTTCTTTATGTTTATGCTTGTGTCGATCTTTCTCTTTGACATCTTTATCAAGCTTTATTTTCTTATGTTCTTTCGATTTACTGCTCAAGCTCAAGCGATGCTTTTTAGGGTAAGCTTTTGCTGTATCAATTGTGATTGGGGATGTGGATAATAGTTTTTTATTTTTTTCAGGTTCCACTTCAACTACTTTTACTGGTTCAGGGGCAATATATGGTTCTTGAGGCATTTCCGCGAATTGTTTTAATTTCGCTAAGACTTCGTCAGCCTCAAGGCTCAGTTTGTGTGCCTTATCAAGCTTTTTGTACTCAGTAGCTGACAATGATTTAGTTTTTTCTGGTAATATTTTATCTGTTTCCAAACTAGTTTCTGGGACTGATTCGTCATAGTTTTTTTCCTCCAAAGAAATTTTAGATTCAGATGAGTTGTCTAAATCCTTATTTACATTTTCAAGTTTAAAAGTTTCCTCCGCATCTGTATTCTTACTGTGAAACTCTGTTCCATCGTCTATAACCAATTCTTTTTCAGAATCACTGTCTAAATCATTTCCAAACAGGGTTGTTTTACTATCAACAGTATTAATCTTTGTTTTGTTGTCTTCTGTTGATTCAGTTCTGTCTGATTTTTTGTCTTCCTTATCATGCTTTGAGTGTTTTCTTCTAGGCTTATGGTTTTGACTTTCAGTTTCACTGTCAGATGATCTACCTGAAGATTTTTTTTTCTTGTGTTTTTCTTTTTTTGTCTTCAAATCAAGTGATTTTGATTTATTGTGTTTATCTAGTTCGATTTCGCTATCGGTTGATTTGTTTTTATTATGTTTTTCTGAATCATACTCATGACTGGCAGATTTCGATTTTTTTGATTTCTCTGGTTTAGTCTCGCTAACGCTTGATCTATTTTTGTCAAGTTTATCTGAATTACTATTATGACTGGTGGTTTTATGTTTCTCCGGCTTATTATCATTAACAATAGATTTTTTTTCTTTCGGTTTCTCTGGCTCACTGTCGCTGTTCCCGCCTTTTATTCTTTTGTATTTTTGCGGTGATCTTTCACTCTCTTCATCAGACCCTACTGCACTATCAATTGATTTATTTTTATTACGTTTTTCTGAACTATTTTCATGACGGGATGTCTTAGATTTTTTTAGTTTGTCCCGTTTATCGTCACTAAACTTTGATTTTCTTTTCTTGTGCCTTGAATGTTCCATGTCGCTTGATTTATGTTTCTTGGAGCTGTGGTGTGGTGCATTATCGCTTTCTTCGTCGGATGACTCTCCAAAAAGAGCTTTAATTTTTCTTTTAGCTGGTTTAGGATCTTCTGTAGTTTTAAAATCACTTGGATCGTGACTTGTATTATTATGCTTCCCTTTAGTAGGGACACCCTCTAATGTGATGTTTATAACAAACCTTTGGGTTTCCTTGGTAGGAGAACTTTCTTCTGAGTTAGATGACTTTATTTTGATAGTTGTATCATTGTGATTTTCAGTTTCACTATCAAGTTCTGCTATTCGTAATGTAGTATCGTTACAACTATTTCTGTTATCATTTTCGTCAATGATAAGGTTATCTTCGTCTTCACTTTCGTCAGTTGGTGTTGTGATGTCAGGTGAAGCATTTGATGCTTTTTTAAAGAAATTTTGCAACTTTGTTTGTGTTAGAGGATCTCTTTTAAATGAGTTAGCTTTTCTTTTGGCTTGTTTATCGGCCTTAGACAGCTCTCGAGATTCTTTTGATGCTTCTGCCTGTTCTAAAATACAGTACCACAACATTTGATTAAAACACGATTCGACAAAAATAAATAGACACCTTAAAATGTAAAAAGACTACTTTAGCAAATCATACTTACCAATCTCCAGCTCAGATGCTGTCACAAAGCCATATTTTTCTTTTTGTTTCTGGGATTCAAATTCTTTTACAAACTCACCGAGAGTATTTTGTTTTTTGGGTTCAAAGGTTCGTAACTGCTCATAGACTTGGTTTTTGCATGATTTCACTGCAGAAATCTGAAATAAAAATATTCTGTTGACTGTTTGTTTAAACTACGGTGATTCCTTGATGATTCGTACTCTTATTTAAGTTGATAAACTGTGGGCTACGCCGGCACACGCCGCCATACAACAAACATCAACATTATGCGCCTACCATCTTGTTAAAGGCATACTTAATTAGATACAACTTAGAATGCTATAGATTTACCATTTTTGTCATAGCTCTTCTATACAAGCTGACTACAGTGCTGCTTGTAAATGCTTCATATTCCATTTCCACTGCACATTGCTCCACATCTTTTCGAGATAATTGTCTGTTATATTCTTCATCACTGTCTTTAGTGCTAGCGAGGTTGTTATTCAAAGCTTCGTTAAGTAGAGAGAGGTAACTTTCTCGACTCGGAATAGTCAGGCCGTTGACCTTGAAATATTAGAAATCATTTAATTTTTTACAACAGTTCACCAACGTCATTGAAGTCTACTTCAACTCTTTAACTATCATGGTTAATGAGATACATTGGTGCAGACTGACAAAGTTTCATTAATAGGGTCTAGTTTACCCTTTGGGTACAGAACCCAAAAAAGCACGAGCAACAAAATATTGACGTTTTTTTCATGTAACATAGAACAGTTTACAAATCTTACAAGCAGGTCAACTTATTAAAATTAAATTAACTTATACACCATACCTTTTTCCCAGTGCTATCAGCGGCCTTGCACCGCGAGTATTTGGCAGATTCTTCGTCTTTAACCTTCTTCTCCTCCACTCTTTTCTTCCTGTTGGCGAACTCCTTCATTATGAGAGACTTGGTCTCATCGGCGACGCGACGACGACTCTCTTCGTCTTCGGACGCATCGCTCGCGTCTCCAGCATTGTATGACGCCGCTTCTCTGAACAAAAATAAATACTTTAGACGAGACTTTGAGAGAAATTAGCGTGTAAATTTCCATAGAGTTAGTATTTCAACAACAACATTCAAACATAACATAGTAAATAAAATAGATACTGTTGTTATTATTTTTATGTATTATTTTTAAGGTTTTCTTCGGTGTTCGTTACGTCACTTGTTCGGCATCGGTTCCGTCTGAAAACCAGCGCCTCATCACACCTAACTTGGTGTGATGTGGCATAATGCTGAGATTGGGACCAATTTGCCCTCATAATCCACACGGTGTGCGGTTTGGTTTGTGGGTGCATGTGTTAGGCTGATACATTACTTCATTTATAGTTATACCTTCTTTTTTATTATATCTTTTCAGCCGAGCATGTGCACTTGCCAACCAACCAACTTATCCTGTATTTTATTTTTTGTTATAAGTTTGTGTGTTTTTTGTGGTCAAATAAATAATTATCTTATCTTATCTTGTTGTCCGTAGAGTTAGTATACAGTTACTGTCGTCTGTAGAGTTAGTAAATAAATAAATAATGCTGGACAAAATCCACACATCATCTAGTCCTAAGCTAAGCAGAGCTTGTGTTATGGGTACTAGAAGACTGACTTAATATAATGCATTACATGGATAGATATTTTTTATTATACACATAAAATACCCAGAACACCCGGAAAAAATATTTGTAGATCATACAAACATTTATCCCAAGGCGGGAATCGAACCCGCAACCTCCGCGTCGCAGGCGAACCTTCTTCGCCCGCCGCGCCACATCGGACGTTGTATATAATTACTGTTGTCCGCAAAGTAAGTAAATAGTTACTGTTGTTGTCCGTATCGTCCCTCCCCGTAGAGATCGGCGTTATCCGCGGGTTCCTGTACGACCAGCAGACCGGCCTGCAGGCGCGCGCTCATGGCGCGTCTCGAGTGCTGCTCCAACGCACGCCGCACCGCACGCTCGTCGTAACACACGTCGCAACGGTTGCTGCAACGAGGCGCCTCCTCGCCGAAGTAATCCGCGAACGTTTTGTGACGGCATCTGAAAGATAAATAAATAAATAATGCTAGACAATCCACACAACATCATCTAGCCCCAAGCTAAACAGAGCTTGTGTTATGGGTACTAGAAGACTGACATACTTAATACAATACATTACATAGATAGATATTTTTTATTATACATATAAACACCCAGAACACCCGGAATAAATATTTGCAGATCGTACAAACATTTATCCCAAGGCGGGAATCGAACCCGCAACCTCCGCGTCGCAGGCGGACCATCGCCCACCGCGCCACATCGGTCGTCACACTCATTACTCTTTGCGTTTACTTTTATAATGCGGTCAGCCAAAGAGTGGAACTCGTTGCCGGCGTCTGTGTTTCTAGAGTCCTATAATTTGGATATTTTTAAGAGACGAGTGAATGGGTATCTTCTAGGCAAGTGTGCTACATCGTGACCGCATCGTCACTTAACATCAGGTGAGATCGCGGTCAAACGCTTGCCTATAACTTGTAAAAAAAAAAACTTTATTCTTTATTGTACACAGAAAAATAAAACTACAGATGTACAGGAAACTTAAAAATAGATAGGACGTGTACAAAGAGTTCTCCAGCAAGCTTTTCAAATGTATGGTAAGTTTAGTTAGGTTGCTCTAGAAATATTGGGGATGTTTTGTATAAAATGTAGTATGATTACAAGTTAAAACTGATAGCAATTATGATTAGGATCTGTACTAGAGTTGTGTTGCAATGCAAGTTAACCATTCAGAGCGATTTTTTTTGTTTATACTAAACTGGACTATCTAATGATTTCTATCCCAATTAGAGCAGTATGGAAGACTCACCTAACTTCCTCGCAGTATTTGACCATGATTTCGAAGCTTTTATACGCATTCTTGCAGCGTTGTTTCTGCTCGGGAGTTTTACTCCGGCCAAGCTCTGACTTGAGAAGGAAGTCCACTGCGTTACGTTCGCTGCGGCAGTAGTAGATACGACAAAACGCAGGCTTTCCATCGCGGCCCGCTCTTCCAGACTCCTGAGAATAAAGCTAATTATTATCGAAGTAAAGTGGTTTAATCAGCATACACGTTACGGCAACTAAAAAAGGTCGTCAATGAAAAAACTATGATTGCAGCTTATCACGGAAATGTAGTTTCAAGGCTGAGGTACGGAATTATTTTTTGGGGAAATGCCATTGGGATTGAACAAATTTTCATTGCTCAAAAAAGCTGCGTTAGAGCCATATGTGGGTTGAAAAGATGGCAAAGTTGCAAACCTTACTTCAAAAGTTTAAAGCTGTTAACACTTTCATCCCTATACATATATCTATGAGCTAGCAATGTACATAAGACGACACCCGCATCTATTCTATTCCCGAAGGTAGTAAGTAGTCGACGTTGTGACAATTTGCAACTTGCGACCAACGTAAAGACTGCACTTTATAGTAATAGTGTTTTCGTAATGGCCTCTAGAATCTACAACAAATTACCGTCTGACATTAGGAAATGTGACGAATTCATGACATTTAAGGCAAAATTGTTTAACTATTTAATTGAAAAGACATTTTATTCCATTCAGGACTTTCTTGACCACAGTGACTAAACTTACAATGACAATTTAAATTAAGAACTAATATTTTTACTACTGACATTATTTTCATTTTGCAATTTTTATTTTATTTTCAGCGATAACACAAGTAGATACCATAACATTTTTAATTTTATTTTTATTGTATTAATTTGTAGGAACTTTGTACGCCTTAGCGCAAATCACAGTGCACATACCTGTTATTTACCATCACTATTTTTACCTGTGTTTACAAATAAAACGATTTGATTTGATTTATTCTTTGTTCCTTTGTAACAATAGTGATTTTTGCCTGAACTAAAAGTCACAAGATGACTACTTAGTTATCATCATTTGTATTTGGAAACTAGCTAAAAGACGTTTTTTTTTTTGTATTTTAATCTGCTATCAGTCTTCAAACTATAAACAGGTTTGGTGAGAGCAGTCTGGCTTGTAGGATAAGAGCTCCAGTGAGAACTTTCAGCTATAGTTATCAGCTATAGAACCTTAAAAAATATGAATTATTACAAACTCGTATTAACGATATCCATACCTGATAATACGCCGCCACGTTCTGAGCTAAGCCCCAATGTGCAACAGCTTTAACGGTCGCCTTGTCTACGCCCATTCCGAATGAGACGGTGGCGCAAACGCATGGACACTCCCCTTTAGTCCATTGCTCTTGAACTGATATTCTATCACCAGACTTCAGACCTGCATATAAAAAAAATATTAACTTGACAACCTCTTCCGTTTTTCTTGTAAATATATAAAAAAAAATGTGTCAGCTTTACATCTTTAGTTTTTTTCTGGTTGAAGTTTCTGTTGAAATTTTATATTTTTTCTGAATTATCTATTACCTATTATTATATTTTTTTTTGTTTACATCAAATAATATTGTTTTACAGATTTTTCCTACCTCCATGATATGCTAATGACTTCAAACCCCTTTTGGTGAGCATGTTGGCAAGCTCTTCTGTCTGATCTCTTGTTCGGCAATATACTATAACAGCATTTTTATCTTTCTGAAATGAAAAGAAATTTCAAATATCAGTTATCTTGGAGTAGTTCTTAAAATTTAATGTCTTATAAGAAGTTAACTGAGTTTACTTACTTGCTTAACATTCTCATCTTCCTTTAAACTTTTCTTAAGGAAATCTGACAAATGTCCAATTTCATCTTCAATGCAGTTTTGATAAATAACATCATAAAATAAATTTCTTCTAAAACTAGGTGTCTTAAACTGTGCAACTGGGGTCAACAGCTTCAGGTTTGCCATAATATCTTTTACAACTTCCACACTAGCTGTGGCTGTGAGGGCAACCCATGGAATCTCTTTATGTTTCTCTCTCAAATCACCCAACTTTAAATAATCAGGCCGGAAGTCATGCCCCCACTCACTGACGCAATGAGCTTCATCCACAATAACGTAGGAAACCTTCTTATACTTGACTAGATGCTCCATTAGAGACTTGAAAGTACCGGTCGCTGCTTGTTCTGGAGTTACATACAAGAATCTTGTATCAGGTTTCATGCTCCTCAGATCATTTAGCACTCTTTCTCTGTCTTTAAGGGTCATTTTAGAATTAACTGATTCAGCTACAATTTTTAGTTTTGTCAAATGATCAATTTGATCTTTGATGAGTGCCAGTAGTGGTGAGAATACAATAGCCACTTTATTATCTTGCAACATAGCAGGCAATTGGAAGCACAAGGACTTCCCCGAACCAGTTGGCATGGAAACAAATACATCGTGAACACCTGGGAGTACAGAAAAAAATATTACATATACAAGTTAGTTTACACCCGATTTTAAGTTTTAATGAGCTTCATTTTGAATGAAAATTAAATTTGAATGTTTTATTTCCATTATATGAGTTAAGTAACATCAAAGCTAATTCAAAAGCTAACTCAAACAAAAGCGTTTCAATCCCAATTTATATCAAATAACTTTTGAATTTCGTGTCATTTTGTTTTGACATTTGGCGCTAATAAAACTAACGACCTCGATGTTGACGCGCACTAACTCAATGAAAACAAATGATATAAAAATAGTACAGCGATTAATAATGGCAATTTGTGAATAATAATATGAGAAAAATAAGATCTTTACCTCTATTTATAGCTCTAACAGCTCGTTCTTGGAGTTCACTTTTGAACTTTCTGTGTCCAAAACATTGGAGAAGTTTATCGGTTACGCTATCCATCTCGAAGTAAAGCCTCGTGGGATCATTTCAAACAATAACACAATTTTCATGTAAGTATCACAGTATGTTTTCACAAGGTAATTATTAATTTTCGTAACTATGTAACAGTCCAATATAATTTAGAAATTTTAGAAATTCTCGCAGCCTGCTTTGCACTGCACCTTTGACATTTAAAATGTGATTGCGAGTGAGTGAAAGACTGACTGAGTAGACCGAGTGTGAGTGAAAGTTAATTTGTGATTGTTGGTTGTGCAGCGTTTATGGTCTCATTTGTTTGCGTGTTAAAGTGATGACAGACTTGTACTCTAATATATCGTACATGTCGTAATGTAACGTTCATGACCACACACTTGGCTCTTTTTACCAACAGAGTGCTCCTTTTTTCAAAAAAGAACAGACTATAATTTGTTAAGAACGATGGCATGGTAAGAGTGAATGAATAAGTGTATATCCAAACATTCGTTTTTTATTCAACTACGATACGATAGAATAAGCCGTTGGTCCGCCTACTGTTATTTATCATTGCTAACTGCCTAAGGTAACAATGCATTTCCTCATCTAGCAAGTCCACTAAAGACTTGCTCTGTGAAGCAATAAAACACTGCCTTAGGTATATCTTAGGTGTCTATGATAAAATAAAAGTTACTACAGTGGAGCTTGAGTCCTCTGGGCAGCAAATGCCATGCATACCATTTAGTCCAGTACACTGCAAAATACCGTACGGTACTTTTTCGATTGACGTACTTATGTATAAGTTATTATTGATGTTATTAGTAGTTCCAGATAAATGAATTCATTCGTTTAAAAACGAATATATTTTTATTACATTATTCCTTTGCAGCTCGCGCACCTTTAAAATACTAGTTTAAGTATACACTTAGAAGTCGGTCTATGTATTTAGATGAAACTTATATAAGTTTCATAGACATTAACAAACTTATATAGACATTAACAGACACAGACATTAACAAACTTATATAAGTTTCATCTAGATCAAATTTGTTTGTTTGATGTTGCGGCTTAACCACTGGATGGATCTAGATGAAACTTTAATAATATAATTTTATAATGTTTTCTAGATGAAACTCATGAAGCAGATCCATCCAGTGACTTAGCCGTGATGTTATAAGAAACAAACAGTCAAACTCGATTTTAGGACTCAAAATTGTTTACCTAGTGCATCTGCATATTAACTTTTTCCATATATTCGTTTTTAATTTTCGGCTCTTTTACAGTTTTATAACAGTATGTATAGATAGATGAAAAAAAATATACAAAGACATTCTGTAGTATCAGCATTTGTGCTGCGCGAAGCCAGGGCGGGTCGCTAGTAAATAAAATAAATAATTCACAGACATTCATTATTGAGTTATATACACATTACTCATCATTATTTTGTCCCCGTTACACAAGCAAAGCACTTGGTTTCCCCAATGAGATCACAAGGCGTACCCAGTTGACTGAAGAATGACTATCGTGCATGCCTATGCCTTGCCATCATTCACTCATTATCACTCACATACAAGGAGCATACTGTATTTGACCTTGAGATCCGAATGTCCCAACAATGTTAACAGCTTAGCGTAGCTTCCCCGAAATTTAGGAATTTTTTCAAGATAAAAAATTGCTCAGGGTATTTGTTAGAGGTATATATTTAAACAGACACAAAAAAAAAGAGAAATGTAAAACATTTGTTTGTGATGACTTAACGGGAAACCTTTTAACCATTTGTTTAGAAGGAATCTGTGCAAATATGAATAAATTTCGCATATTTTTCACTGAAGTTAGGGAAAATTCTGATTTCAAAGTTGGCAAGACCGAGTCAACTATACAAAAATCGGCCCGTGACGTCATATATTTGTAAATTGAGAGTACGCGTGTGCGGTCGACCATAGAGTTTTCATACAAAATGTATGAAAAGGAGGTGATGAGCGATATTTGATATAGTTCAAATGTGTAGCAACCTTTACGTTGTTGGTTGTTGTCTATAATCGATTCTATATCTTCCTATTAATTATTAAATTAATAATAATAATATCCTAAAATATAAAGCATGGACACAGGACTCCTGATATTTTGGTACAAACTTCGAGTCTGTTGTTATATACAGGGTGTTTGGAAGGGAGCTGTACATACGCCTAGGGTAGAAACTAGGGATAGTCTGCTACCTACCCCCGCCCATTATATTGACCTTGGCCTCAAGGTTTTTTTTTAATTTATTATTATTTTTTATTTGACTTTTTTATGATTTTTTGACTAAAACTACCTGTAGCTCAAAATCTATCCATGGGACCGGTCGGCTAATGGTCTTGTTTTAATCGTTAGAGTCTTAGGGTCCTGCAAAAAATTATTTTACACCAGAAAATTGTGGAGAAGAAAAGTTATGGGGCCTGAAGTACCGTAGTAAGGTAAAGAAATAATTTTAAGGGCAACTTTCTATGGGGTTTAAAAAAAAACTAACAGGGTTGGAGTTCTTCTGATTTTTTTAAAACATCCTCAGTCCATGCCCTTTCTAACGATATGCTAAAAGTGTATTTATCACTTTTAGTTTTAAAGTTATTAATTAATTTCCGCAACTAGGGCACTTCAAGCAAAAATTTCAACTAATGAAAATTAAATGTGTTCGATCGTAAAAGGATGGCAAATGAAACAAAAAATTTGGTAATGACTAATGTCATTAAATTACAAATTTTAATTAATTACTAATTTTAATTAATTACAAATTTTGTTCAAATTGATGACCATTGACCTGTAAACATGCTCGGCACCTCTTCCTCATCTCCACGGTCACCGTTCTAAGCAGCAGTTCCTCGCGCATTGTATCGAATGCGGCGTGGATCCTGTTAATTAGAACCTCCCTTGTTGGTACTTCTTCTGCGTACACCAACTCTTTCGCCCTTCCCCAGACGTAGAAGTCGAGTGGGGTAAGGTCAGGCGACCTTGGGGGCCAAAAATTTTTAATTAATTAAAATTAGTAATTAATTAAAATTTGTAATTTAATGACATTAGTCATTACCAAATTTTTTGTTTCATTTGCCATCCTTTTACGATCGAACACATTTAATTTTCATTAGTTGAAATTTTTGCTTGAAGTGCCCTAGTTGCGGAAATTAATTAATAACTTTAAAACTAAAAGTGATAAATACACTTTTAGCATATCGTTAGAAAGGGCATGGACTGAGGATGTTTTAAAAAAATCAGAAGAACTCCAACCCTGTTAGTTTTTTTTTAAACCCCATAGAAAGTTGCCCTTAAAATTATTTCTTTACCTTACTACGGTACTTCAGGCCCCATAACTTTTCTTCTCCACAATTTTCTGGTGTAAAATAATTTTTTGCAGGACCCTAAGACTCTAACGATTAAAACAAGACCATTAGCCGACCGGTCCCATGGATAGATTTTGAGCTACAGGTAGTTTTAGTCAAAAAATCATAAAAAAGTCAAATAAAAAATAATAATAAATTAAAAAAAAACCTTGAGGCCAAGGTCAATATAATGGGCGGGGGTAGGTAGCAGACTATCCCTAGTTTCTACCCTAGGCGTATGTACAGCTCCCTTCCAAACACCCTGTATAATCGATTAACAACATCATAGATCTAAATATTAGTCAAGCGTAAGAACTGTGAAATTCCGCGAAATTTAAAATTGTATTTCAGTTTACTACGTTTTCTATTTAGCCAAAAACATGAGTAAACGTAAAAATCCATGTAATGAGGGTAACCTAAATGCAGACTTTTGTGAATTCCTGATGGAATTATCAGAATACGAGAAAAATGTAAGTCGCAACATTCATAAATACAATGCATACAAGAAAGCGGCGAGTGTTTTGGCTACACATAACAAGAGAATAGAATCAGGCGATGAAGCCAAAAAGTTAAGCGGCATTGGAGATAAAATTTCAAAGAAAATAGACGAATTCCTACAAACTGGTAAACTTAGAAAACTTGAGAACATTCATCAAGATGAAGATGCACAAGCTATCAATACACTCACTAGAGTTACTGGGATAGGACCAGTTAAAGCGGCAGAATTTGTCAGAAATGGTATTAAATCCATAGAAGATCTTAGAAAAAATATTAATAAACTGAATCATCATCAAACTATTGGAGTAAGGTAAGCATACGTTTTATTGTAGGTACCTACTTGATAACTTAACGCCCACTTCCCCAACCTGCTTACAACATAAGTATTATCCTTATTTTCAGATATTTTGAAGACTTTGAAAAAAAGATACCTCGAGAAGAAATTCAGGATATTGAAAGCAAGCTTAAAACTCTTGTAAATAAATTGGACCAAAAGTTTACGCTTACAATTTGTGGCAGCTACAGGTGAGTAGGTTTCGCTAAATTTAGAGAGTGATTATGTGTTTAATGTACCTACATTCCTAGGAACTAGGTAACTTTTAAATAATCTAATTTGTTTCAGACGCGGCAAGAAGGAAAGCGGTGATATAGACGCACTGGTTACTCACCCGTCGTTAGAAATTACTGCAAATAAGAAGAAGCATGAAGTCAAACTAATGAACAGTTTGGTTGATGCGCTGAAGGGGCTTGTGACTGACGTTATTTCTATAGGAGATACCAAATTCATGGTGAGTGAAAACGCCTAGGAGGTAATGATATATAATAGTCTCTGGTCGCTTGGAACTGGCACCTAGAATCACTTAGTACCTACCTATGTAGGACGACTCTGATTTTATTGAATAAAGTTAAAGTTCAAAAAAATATAGGTACCTACCTACTTACCTACCTACTAGGAAACTTGTGCTGAAAATCTATGATGAATATACCTTACCCATATATATCCTATAGTGGACTGTTGTTACAGTTCGAATGAAATAAAAACAGGAGGACACCCTTGCAGTAAACCTTTGCATTATTCAAACTGTACCTACAATACAGGGTGTATGCCGACTTTCCGAGGATCTCCCAGCGCGCAGACTTGACATCCGTTTGATCCCTTGCGAGCAATACTACTGTGCGATCCTCTACTTCACCGGTAGTGACATATTTAACAAGACCATGCGAGCGCACGCTTTAGAGAAAGGCTTCACTCTTAACGAGTACGCGTTAAGACCCGTCGGTGTTACTGGTACGTGAAATGTTGACTTAATTTAAGCGCGGTTTCAAAATACTAAAGGCGCTGCGTCTCATCAAAATGATAGATCTAATGTTTCTTATTGGTCTTATAGGTTTTTATGAATAGACTCTTAAATAGGTCTTAAAATAGACTTATATTAGGTACCAAAAAACATCGAAGTTATTGGCCTAATGCCTTGATCACACGTACCGAGTAAACCGGCGAGACAGTGACGTATTTGAGATACACTGCGCGTCGACATCAGTTTTACTGTTGACCGTTGCAGCGTTAGCGCGCAGTGTATCTTAAATACGTCACTGTCTCGCCGGTTTACTCGGTACGTGTGATCAAGGCATAAGTCTGTGTGTAAGTCAGACCCATGTGTCCTTTGAATACACATTTGTTTTTTTGGCTGATTGCGCATTTATTTGTAGCTCTAGATTTAATGTATTATTTTATAGGGGCATATTTGAACCATATTTATACTACAACTATGAAATATTTTGTCGATACAGGTGTTCCTGGAGTACCGGTGCCAATATCATCAGAAGAAGATATTTTCGACTACATTGACTATCCATATAAAGCCCCGGAAGAACGTAATATGTAACTACTAGCCCGCGAGTTCGTCTTGTCATTACTTATATTAAATCTAAAAATAAATATAATAAAAATTTTAATAATTTTATTTTTACAATATATTTGTAAATTATAGCCTATGTGTTATTCTGATGTGTAGGTAAACTACATTATTTTAAGTTTCATCAAAATCCGTTCAGTTGTTTTCGCGTGAAATTAAACGCGTCAAACATCCATACAAACTTTCGCCTTTATAATAATAGTAACTACTCGTGTTATAAAAATTCGCAAAAGTATAATTAGGTAAGTTAATCAATAAAAAACTGCATTTCAAAATACATCACATTTTATTACAAAGAATAAAATGGATTTAATCACAATAATCTGAGTCATTTTCTCATTAATTTATATCACAAAATATGGATTACACGATAACAAAATCATAAGATAACAATTACTTCATTTAAGTTCCCACAATGGAATGATTTTGAATATTGCACTATGTAAGCTATGTAGTGAAAAATAAAGTATTTAGATAAATAAAATTAAACTTTAAAGATAGTATACTAGAGTAACTTTTTCGCCATACGAGCTTACATGGTGGTAATATAATATAAAATAATTGAGTTTTTTCATGAGAATTTAGTCAGAAACTGTGTGAGACTGATATCAGTCTAACCCTTACTGCGGTTAGGATATTGACTTCGGCTGTTTAGTGTATCTATTAAAATAAATACAAGATATAACGAAGATACATTAACAGAGTAATACTATTGTTTCAATACTAATATAACAATTATGCCTAAATACACTGAATTTTGATAAACAAATTCAAGCTCAGTTTAACATTATTTATATTAGACTAGTGTCATTCTCTCAGTCTGAATTTAACTCTGATATGAATTATTTAACTCTAATTTAAAAAAAATATCTTGACTCAAAAATAATAATAAATTCAACCAATAAAAAAATTAACGAAATTTAGCGTCTTCAGTTATCTAGTCCCTTATTTAGTTAAAATAAATTATTAACATTGAGCCATAATTGACTATAAGACACTATTCTTATTAATTATTATTATTAGTTTAGATTATCACTATAGACTTGTTCCTAACACAATAAACCAAAATCTTATTTAGAACTGGTTTTAAATAATTCCGATACATGAGAATATTGATGAAATTGTAGATGGAATGGCAAGTAACATATTTCGCAATACTCTATTAAACTAATAATAAACAAATAATAGTTAATTGCATGTTTTTCACACAAGTTCTATATTAACGTTTTTTTGGCTTGACCTGTTACATACGCGTTATATTACAAATCTCAAAAATAAACATTTATTTTAGCTTATATTTTACAAACATAAGACAGCACCAAGTTACACACATTAATAATATCTAGTCCTATTACAAAATCGGGCTACGACGAACGCAGCATTACGAAAGTAGTTAACTTAGGATTACTCCTGTTTTGTTCACTCTCAGATAGGTTTTACCCAGTAACTGATTAGGTTGTTTATCACTATGATAAGTGATACATCTGAATGATGTATCACTCAGATCAGTTAGGTTTTAGGTGTGAAGTCTTAAGTGTGAATCGTCTTAACCCGATTTTATATAGTGGCTGTCGTATTAGCTAGTCGAGTAAGACCAAGTCTAACATCTAGTTCAATACAACTTACTAATCCAGTCACTTCAGTTTATCCAAAAGAAATATTATTTTAGCAAAAACTTAAGCCAAATGACTTATTTTAATTAGGTTAACACTAACAGTGCTAGGCTGGAAGACGTGGTTTGACCTAGTGACCGTCAAAGTATTACACATAGTAAAGCGTTATATTATACGGGATTCTTATTCCCGATGTTTCGGCTATGTTGAAATAGCCGTGGTCTCGGGCAGACATCTATGCTATGCTCTTTGCTGAGTTCTGATCACGAAAGCTTAAAAAAATTCTGACGTATAACTATAACACAATCTGATACATTACAACGTACACGTCGATTATTCAGCAACAAGAGTTACTTTCTGTCAATATTTATCATTACTTCTTATCTTACATTATTCAAACGCCTTTAGTACTAGCAGCTTCTTCTTCTTCTTCATGTCGATGATCTCAAACAGCAGCAGCAACAGCTTTAAAAGCTGTTAACTACGCTTAATGCACTTCACCGCACACAAGTTTATAGAAATGCGAGTCGTAATCAGCCAGAGCCTCGTCTGGTGCGCGTAACTCTACCACTTTTCCACCCGACATTACCATAACACGGGTACATTCGAGCACACCGGCTGTTCGATGCGCGATGAACAGAACTGTGGAGCCACCGAACGAATACCGGATCGTGTCGAGGATCTGACGCTCCGTTTCGTGGTCGACGTTCGCTGTAGCTTCATCCACAATAAGGATCTAGACAGAAAATACATGAAAATCAGACACGTGATGACATGCATGTAATTCCACTATTTATTTATTCAATTAATACGGTTTACACCAATTACATTAATTGCAGTTAGGTACTAAAAAAATAATAATTATATTCAAACACAGTCAAAAACACAAGTAATCAAAATATAAATAGGATTAGATACAATAAAATTATTTTACAATATTATACATAAGAATATAAAATTATATAGCACACACATCAGTTCGCTGCTAGTATATTACATTTTCAATTCCTTAGGGGTTTTTTTAAATTATTTGCCTTTTTAACTACTGATTTTAATGAAATAGGCATTCTTTGCGTTTTAAGAGTCACTGTAACGGGGGCACAGGTATACATAAGTGTGGCACACCTGTGTATAGCTAAGCAACTTGTTAAACCAATTCAAACCTTAGCTCGATGCAACAAGGCTCTCGCAAGGCACAGCATCTGCGCATGTCCGCGCGACAGCTCAGTGGCCGGCGCGCTCAGCGTCGCGAGCACTGCGCCCGCGCCGCAAGCTTCTAGAGCTGTCTTCACTTCCTCGATGGTGTACTGGTGCAGGGGATCCACATTCTCTCTGATACTGCCCGTGAATATGAAAGGATCTTGGGGTATCACGCCGATGCGTAATCTGAAAAAAGTTAGACCTGACGTTATTTTTAGGGTGAAACAAATAGAAATGTAGGTCAATCTCAACAAAAGTCCGTTCTTGACCTTCTTTCTTAATAAGTCTAACTAGAGAAACAAATATTTATGTTCATCACACGGCTCGAATGGAACGCACGACGGTAGTAACTTACTAGGCTGTGACGTCTTTCTTACGTGTGTTTTTTATGGATTTATTTCTAATGTATTAGGAGCTATCGCTGGCTCCATCTACAGTCAGGTACTGTTCAGTAACGTACTATTTATTTAGCAATGGTTTGTAAACTGACCTGAGTGCATGTAAATGCAGTTTGGTGACGTCAACGCCGTCGACCCTGACCGTACCGCTAGCGATAGGCGACAGACGCATGATGGCTTGCAGCAGAGAACTCTTGCCGGCGCCCGTGCGTCCCACCACGGCCAACTTCTCGCACGGGTAGCTGGCGAATGTCACGCCATCTAGCGCCATTGTCGCGTTCTCTCGTCCACTGTTATACAAAAAAGGTTGTAACTTTAGTGAGAAGTGCAAACGCGAAACGACGAACATTATAGGTTTTAATAAGTAATAAGCATTTATTGATAACAAACATTTACAGGTAGATATTTTCATTCAAATATGTAAGTATTAAGTAGGATACATTAGTTTAAGAAATTACAACGTCATTCGAATTATATCGATCGATGTCAGTTCCAGATATATAAAGGAGGGTAGATTAAAATGAATAAGTACCTGTATTTTAAAGAGACATTGTCAAATTCTATAACGCCTTGCGAAGGCCAGCCATAAGGCGGTGAGTCTCCGTCTACTTTCTCACATTTCACCTGAAATATAAAACAAATAAATAAAGACAATTATTATTACTTTTTTTTATTAAAAATCTATGCTCTTGTCAGCGTTATCAGTGCAAGTGCAAGTCACGCCATTTTGAATAAACTACATGAGCCAAATAAAGATGACGATTCTCGTACAAGGAGGTCAAGAAGGCTGCCCTGGAAAAAGCACTAGTATAAAATCTTATTGTAAAACTAAACAAACCTCCTTAATATATTCTCCAACTCGTTCTACCGCAATCATCTCTCGCTCTGTCTCCGTAAACGCGTTAAGAACGTTACTTAGCATTGACGTCATCGATAGAGCGTACGATATGGCAAGGCCGACTAGACCTGTTGAAAAATAAAAGTACGTCTTGTACTACTTGCATAAAATTAATATCACGAGTTGAATAGCCCGATCGGCCTTATTTTAGGAATCGGCCCTCAAGGGATGACCTAATGGTCCGACAGTTATTTAAAGTTTAGATTTTAGTCGTAGACCCCCTACATAAACTACATTATAACGTAAGAGCGTTTTCACACTATCCGACACCAATATCGGATCGGATAATGTGAAAACGCTCTCAGGTACATATCAGACGTTTTTGAAACGCGTGGTGTGACGTGAGACCCTCAAGTGCACAGCAGACGTTCCTATCACTTGTGGTGTGAAGTGTACCTGGGTCGGCGGCGTGCGTGGTGCGCTGCAGCACGGCGAGCGTGGCGGCGGCGGCGACGGCGGCGGCCGCGCCGGCTTGTAGGCGCAGCGCCAGCCACTGCGCGGCCGCGGCACCGCACAGCGCCGCGCGCTGCCACGCCTCCACCAGCTCGTCGCCGCGCGTGCCCCAACGCGCGCCCGCGCCGTGCGCCCGGACACACGTCAAACCTGACAGTTAAACAAATATTCTTCTTCTTTTCTTAGTGGCTTTTCGTAGGCTAGGGTTGCCACGATTTTGCCAATGTCAGAGTGATTTACGTTTACTAATCTTATAGCAAAAAGGCGGAGATCCGAGTTAACGTTCAAAAATGACCGGTAAAAATAAATATTCATATTGTGTTAATAATAGTTGGTGACAGGCGTCACAGCTCAGTTGTTAGTAGCTCTGCCTTCCATACTGTGGGTCGTGGGTTCGATTCCCACCCAGAGCAAATGTTTGAGTGATGAACATAAATATTTGTTCTGTCTGGGTTTTAATATGTATTTACAAAAAAATATTATATAAGTATTCTGTCAGCAATCTGGTGCCCATAGTACAAGCTCTGCTCAGTTTGGGACTAGAGTGTGATGTGTGAAATGTCCAAGAATATTTATTTATTTAATATTCATTGACAATTCACACAACACAAGTAATTTATGGACGCCTCCTAACCGCGGCTAACCTTCAAGTGTGTCGTTGAAATGTGTGTAGACAGGCGACAGCGTGACGCTCTGCAGCCGTTTGAGTTGTCTCGACGTGACGCGGTACCGTCGCTGTAGCCGGTAGTATACGAACGTGAGCGGCGCCACGCCCACTAACAGCCACGGCAATCCGTAAACTATCACTATTACTGCTCCTGTTAAACAAGACATATTTTCTATTAAACCCACTTCATTCGATATCGATTCCATGCTTAGTACTTAAAAATGCGAAGTATACCCGTGTTGGGTATCCTAATCATAAAATAAAAATATATATACATATAATATACTTATAAATAAAAATCTATAAGATCTTATTATATCATAATCATATTATATGACTACTAAAAAAAAAGACATCTGGATCACTAATTATGACAACACGATAAGTAAAAAAATCATAATAAACTATCACGGTTTTCATTGTAAACAAAATATCAAATTCCCAAATAATGGCCCAGTTTATAAAGAAACTTGTACATAAGTTAAAAACAAGAAATTCTTGCTTATGTATGACCTCGATTCCAATTAATTGTATGAATCTTGTCCGAAGTCTTTGTATGAAGAAAAATGCGTCACATAAAAATTTCCAAATTCTACATATTCCGAATTAATATTTTCAAGAATGCTACTGCATTTTCAGTCATTTAAATTTTCCGTAGTATTGATGTTCTAAATTCACAATCAAACAATGAGAAATGTAAATCAAACTGTTCAAACTCACCGATCAAAGAGAACAACTGTGCTAATAAAATGTTCAATATAAACGGCAATGAGTCATCCACTGTGTATGTGTCTGAGGAGAATCTATTGATGATCCGACCGGCCGGCGTCACGTCAAAGAACTTCATATTTGCCTGAAAATACAGAAATAAATATTTACTGTCATTTCACACATCACACTCTAGTTCCAAACTTAGCAAAGATATTATTAGATGATAAAAAGTCTGTCAATTTATTTTCAATAATGTATTTTTGTAAGGTACATAGTGTACATCAACAATGAGGTACCAATTGAGGAGGACATAGTGTACTAATAATTCTAATTTATGAATAACACTACTCAAAAATAATCGTCTCAGATCTCTAGGTACCTAACAGGGTAGTCAGTGGTATGACCGAACATTACATTCGGAACGCTCCCATATTTTGCTCCATTTTATATCCAATGTGCTAGCCACATTACTGCTAGCCACGCGGATAGAGTAGTGTCCCTATTTTTAAAAAAATAATCAACTTATCTTTTATCTTTAAGTTCATAGTTCGAAAAGTAACTCACCTTTACAATAACTTTAATAAGTACTTTGTGTATACTAGTAGCCGCTTTTACTCCTCCGTACGCGAACAGAAAAGCTCTCATTATAGTGAACACCAAATTCAAGCCGGCGAGTCCGAAATACACTTCCAAGTAGAAAGAGTCCTGAGGATTCACTGAACTGTTTGAGATCACCGCTTCTTGCAATGGGATTGCTGTCCTATTTAATCCAGTAGTATTATGTCCATCAAGTGCGTGTATTAACGATGCAGAAATGTTGAGAAGATTGTGAACCAGCCCGTCGATCGCTTCGACGCCGTGGTCTAATATTGAACTCTTCTCCGTCACAATATGGTCGAAACTATCGATAGTATGAGTTATGTTTTGAGTCCTGGCTTTGACCCAGTATGTTAGCCACAGGAATGTGAAGTTCTGAGACAGCTGCATGAGTATGAGCGAGAGGATGATAATTATTGAGAGGAATATGCCGACGGAGCGCAGATATAATCCGATCACCCACCATCCGACCGTTCCTTGTGACATTGCCTCCTGAAAACAAATGAATATTAGAAGTACATACATTACACATCTTAGTTACAAATCTTAGTTTCCAATGATTTTGAATCAAACCGATTAAAACATACTAGTAGTAAACGTACTGTAAGTAGTAGAGCTTTTGCGACCTATTTTTGACACATGATGATGTCATTGCTGTGTTCCGATAATTATTGTCATTTTTATGTGTCAAATTGCCTCCCTGCGTCAATTCATTCATCATTATCACAAATACTATCCTAAGTTAGCTAATTCTTTTAAAAATATACATAACTGATATGGTCAGCCATAATTAAACAAATCCAAACGTTTTAACTAATCGCTCAGATATACCTTACCTCTTCTTCCAAGCTATTTCGACTGATGTTGTCCTGTTGATCTATGTGTTGGATCGCTAGAGGCCTCGGCGGTTCCTCGCCGATTGATTCAGTTTCGCTGGGTAGGAATTCTTCAACGTCGTTTAGCACAGACTCGGGCGGACCTGATTTGAAGCATTTGAAAACGTTAACACATGCAAACTAATCTTTGAACTTTGAATTTCATTGGCATGTTGCACGAGCGAGTGTCGAGCAAAACATAAGTATTTTACTACTTACCATCTCTCGTCACACAGACTCTTACCCTACTCTGCTGCCACAATAGTCATATAGCGTGTGTAGAATAGGATATAACATATTGTACACCAATATACAAAATAACGGCGGAGTCAATGGTTTATAAACAGGTTTAGTGAGAGGGTGTGTGTAGGTTTGCGTGTGTATGTTATGGGCGTGGTGTCGCGGCAGAACGGCGTCTAAAGTCCGGTCGCGGAGCAGAAAGAAATTCGTACATTAACCTGTTATTACCTGTCTCTGTCACTCTCGCGATGATGCGTCTCGCTCGCTGAGTGCCGCGGTCATTGGATCTGTGCGAGCGAGACGCATCATATTTACGCGAGAGTGACAGAGACAGGTAATAACAGGTTAATGTACGAATTTCTTCCTGCTCCGCGACCGGACTATAGTATGGGTGTGTGTGTACGTACCGTGCCGATACACACGTCCGTCCCGCAGCAGCAGGGTGGTGTGCGTGCGCGCGAGGTGTCGCGGCGCATGCGCGACCAGCAGGCGCGTGGAGTGTGTGTGTGTGTGTACGTACCGTGCCGATACACACGTCCGTCCCGCAGCAGCAGGGTGGTGTGCGTGCGCGCGAGGTGTCGCGGCGCATGCGCGACCAGCAGGCGCGTGGTGTGCCGCAGCAGGCCGAGTATGCAGCGCTGCATTATGTGCTGCGCCACGCCCGCGTCCACACCGCTCAGCACGTCGTCTAACAGGTACACTGCAATAAACACATATTAAAAATACAATTTTTTTATTTACACCTAAGACAATATAAATCATCATAGACAACCCGTAATAGAGCCCTACTAATACGTTATTAAACGTTACTCCCAAGTTTTCTCCTGTGCCTACATTAAAACATACAGAAATAAGTGTAAAAAGGCCACCGCTCAGCGGAACGATTGCTGATTGGCATTTAATGTAGGAACGAATAGTTCCCATAGCGCTGGTTTTTGGTGGTACCGAAATGCTGTAAAGTATACTACACAAGACTAGGTTTTAATTGATAATCGGGGCATTATATAGCACAATTAAGCCAGATTAAATCCCTTAATCGTTGGTCGCAGCATTACTTACCTTGTTTGTCTTGATAGACGGCTCGAGCGAGAGCGATGCGAGCTTTCTGTCCCCCACTGAGAGTACAACCACCTTCACCCACATAAGCGTTCCATCCAAGAATGTTTAGATCCTCTGAAACAAATTAATCAGTCCACAAATTAGTAATTATTGATTAAATTATGATTAGGCACTTTTGTTCACACTTTTTTATATAAAAAACGTACCGGTAAGAGCGCAAGCATCGACAACGGTTCTAAATTTAGCCTCATCGTAATGCTTTCCAAACAAAATGTTGTCTCGAATGGTGCCCCGGACGAGCCATGGCTTCTGAGATACGTAGCCGAAACCTGTTCAGGATAAAAGTATTTATACAAAACCAATTATATAATTGCCAGTGTATAATATTCAAGTTAGCATATACACAAGAAATCATAAATGTAAGTAACCCCTGACACAAACTAACAACAACACTTCCGTATAAACCTTTGATTCAAAATCTAAATAGTTTCATTCGTTCAGGAACTTCGATACCACAGACAACCCCAACACATCCCGACGCGTCAAACTTATAACGCCCCGTCATGTTTGCGTCGGGGGTTATAAATAAAATATTAATTTACTTACTATTAAGATTCTCCGGTATCTGCAATTCGCCGTTCTTCTTTATCATTTCTCCGACAATCGCCAACAAGAAGGATGTCTTTCCGCAGCCGACACTGCCCGTTATTCCTATCAGTTCCTCTTTACCGATCTCTAAAGAGATATCCCTCAACATAAAAGGTTCATCAACAGCCAATGTTTCAGTTGACGATGTGGTATCATCAGCTCTTTGAATACTCCCTCTGGAAAGTCGTTTCTTCGATTTTCCTTTGTTCTTTTTTAGTTTTTTCTGCGGTCTGCGTTTCGCTGCATTTAACCACGAGAACGTCGCGTTTTTGAAGATTATTATTTTGTCTTCGTCTTTGTTTGTGTTTAGCTTGTCGTAGTAATAATCGGGTTGCATATCCGGTAACTAAAAATAACATATTTATGTAGTGACTTCATGCATAATTATGCAACTTCACTTTCATACCTTTTTGTAGTATCTAACTTCATATAATAATATGTCCACTACATATTATTATATGAAGTTAGATAGTGTGTTTGTTTTATGTTGAAGATTAGTTAACTATTTACCATCCCTTACTGCCCATTCCGTGTAAATTGGTGAGTCAGTTTAACAAATAAATGTTTTATCTATCTATGTATCACTTTATAGCAACTGTGACAATTCAGTCGCGTGTTTCAATCGATAAATATAACAATAAATTATCTGATTTGAAGAACTTACGTCAATTAGTTTCTGTATTCGTTTTAGTGAGACCCAAGCTTCCATGAGTCCATTAAGTACCCACGGGAACGCATTCAACGGAGCAATTAACATATTGATAAGCGCTATGGTCGTGAAAACCTGAAATAAGAAACGAAGATGGAGATGCAAAAACGTATTAATGAAGATATACTTTTGTTGAAAATGTGTCAACTGAAAAACTAATTAATAAAAAAAAAATATTTACGTACAATTCATATATCGCACTCTAGTGCCAAACTAAGCAAAGCTTGTATTGCGGTAACTAGGTTATAAAAAAGAATTACATTACATGTTTTAATCCTGGATCTGTTGAATAGATATGTTTAAGCTGACCAATATAAATAAGTGCCAATCTAGCTAATGAACAAAATCACGTTAAATATCCAGCGATCGGTTAAATATCACATTTATCAAGATAACATTACTATTCGCGGAAACTGTTTAGGCTCTTCTATTCATATTATCCATTTTATATTATCGTTTTAAAGCTGTATATTGTATAAATAAAAGAACATACCGTGGGTGCATCGAGTGGCATTTTCCTTAATGCGTGAGTTCCCAATGTAAGTGCAGCAACCAACACAGGCGTCGTTGCCCACAAAACCACACAGATCGCGTCTAGGTACTTCCGACCGCGTAGGTACTGCAATTCTTTGTTCCGCGCCTCTGTAATAGTAAAAACTCGTGCTATATTTCACGATGATCTTCGGTAATTTTCGTGAATCATCGGAAATACGATTGCGCTATTGTAAGATCTTGAGCTGTACAATGCGTAGGTTTATAGCTTACATTGTAGTAACAGCTTATTAAATGTAATAGCGCGATCGCTTCTATCTCCTTTCAACTGTCTGATATGGCCTACGAGACTCATTTTTAAAATGATTAAAACTAAAATTGGCACTCATGTTCTTAGATTTTTTGTCAAATTCGATTTTTGATGGGGGAGAAAAGGGGGGACCTTCCCCCCCCCCCCCCCCCTCATCAAACGAGCTTGCTGTAGAAATATTTATCTTAGGAGTTTAACCAAATTTTAGGGGAACACTAAGGAAATCATTCTACACGAGATAGTAAAATCATAAGATTTTACTCACCCGACACTCTATTTATAAAATAGTTTTCCCAAACATGAACTTTGACAGTCCTGATTCCTTTCAGCATGTCTGAGATTATGCTCACTCGAGTGTCTTTGTGTTTCATCAACTCTGTACTGAGATCTCCAATTTTGTTTGCGATCACCTTGTTTATTGGTATCAGTATCACAGAGAATGCCACACCAGCAAGGAATGATATACCAACTTGTTGGTAGAGAAGGAATAGAGTTATGATAAGCTGGAAAAAGATACAATAATTATTAAAGAGTTTATTTATCTATCTATGACGGGGAAATTAATGGACAATAATAGGTAATGTAATGCTGCTAGCCATTTTGTGGGCACTCGGTTTAAATAATAAGATGTTAAATAATAAAAAAACTGTATGTGAGAATATTTATAATAAAGAATATGTATTTTCATGGGACGGATTATTCGTAAGTGTAGGCAAATTGTAGGCCTGTGGAAGCCCTTCTAAACGTACCTACTATGTGGCAACATATTTTTATTCGTGGCCCAAAATACCTATTCTCCTATAAACAATTGTAAAATAAATAATACCAATACTGACTAAATCGAGTGGTTACCGGCTGTGACTTAGAATCGCAACAAAAGGATAATAATATTTTAATGCTAAATCATTTATTATAATATGTACATGCAAACTCTTATCTTTGTACGTAAATATTTTACCTGTAAAGGAATGCTCCACAAAGCATGAAAACTAGGACACGAATTCACTATCCTATCAGTATCTGTAGACATGAAGTTTGTAATTTCGCCAACTGAAAACGATTTCGTAAGATCTGTTGAAGTTACGCTGAGGGTTTTTCTGAGTATTGTAGCGACTAGTGCTCCGCGCATCTTCAGTCCAATTATAGACATCAGCCAGTTGAAGTGCACATTGAAAAGAGCTGATACTAACGTGGAAGTTAGTAGACCAGCCGCATACATGTAGCTGTAAAGAAAGAAACAAATTACTGAAGGCACCAAAGTAAAAGTTTGGCCACTCACCACATCTACAAGAGAAGGAAACATGATGAAATGAAATGTTTTGAAAAGTTTCAGTCCTTTAAGGTTGACTGTACAATTTTGAGTAGTATGAGTACCTTAACAGAGCAATGTTATAATCATTCTCTTTTTACGCGACTACGCAGAGCAAGAGGGTTATTGAGATTTCACGAAAAGGCGGAGGTGTCGTGATTCAGTCAATGTAATGCACGCAAGCTTTACAACAGAAATTGAATCAATATCAATAACAACAATTAAACTTACCCCAAATGCTGATCAATTGTTTCATCTTCGACAAAAGAAACCAATTTGTTTAGCAACAGCGGCCCAGCAAAGCCTGCCATATCGGATACCAGTTTCAAAATTCCAATGCTGTAAAACTGGAAAGCGAAACAAGTGTGCAGGGCTCTGAGAAGAGTGACGTTCTGTCGCCTCACTGGTGGTAGCAACACGCGCGAGGTAGGCGTCACAGGGGTGGATTGAGGTGCCGTTTCACCCGTCGCGCCGTAACCTTAAACAATAAAGTTTGGGCAAAATAAACCTCCATTTCTCATTCATAGTATATGACGCCCTCCGGTGAGAGTGACGAAAAAGATTTCGTCTTAGTGGCGCGTAGTAGTAAACTGATATACGTTGATGATAACGAATCCAGTGACGCCATTTTCAAAGATTAACAGTTTAAAATATTATATCGGTTGTAAATGTAGATTTCTCTAAATGCTGCCAAAAGTGCAATATAGCTCCCATAGCTTTACATGGTATGGAACTAAATACACATCCATGAACATTTAATTATCACTAAATTTAAACAGTACTTGATACAATACTAGATAAGTTAATTTACACAAAGCTACAATTTAGCTACATTAGCTATTCTACTTATTCATATTAGTTGCTAATGATGCAGCTTTAAGAGCCATCTCTTTTTGTAGACATACAAGGCATAATGAATGTAGAGGTGCCGCGAATACTCGCTATTATTCGGTATTCGGCATTACTCGTAATTTTTTTAATATTCGTCGAATACCGAATAATAGCTAATATTATTCGGTATTCGGCGAACAGTCGTCGAAAATAAACTTTAAACGAACAAAACAACTAATGAATTAAAATAATAAAATTATTTTCCTTAATAAAACAATACACAATATCAATTATTATCAGTAATATTTGCCTGTGCCTATCATATTCATGAAATCAAATTAGTAAGGCTTTTTAATTAATATTTAAAATCCAACAGAGGTAGATTGTGGTGCAATAAAACATTTTTTTCTGCACGTTCTGGAGCAAGTCGGTTTCGTTTAAACCTGCCTCGGAAAATAGGCTTTCTGAATAAACAGAGAAAGAAGTATTTTTAATGTGTTTAATGTTTTTTTTTATGTCGAATACTAATGTCGAGTTATTCGACTATTCGCCAAAGTGAATGGCGATTAATCGGTATTCGGCTATTCGCTATAAACACTATTCGCGGCAACTATTAATGATACAATAGGCACAAACAAATACAAAATGTACAATGTTGATATATAACAATGAGTTGTCTTTATGTACTTATTACAGGATATATGTATCAGTAAAAGTTATTCCCCTTGAGAAATTACTCAGCATGTATGAATAGGTATTGTAGTAACATGTAAAGATAGCCTGTTTGAGAAACAGATGATAATTTTATGTATATGCAGGTACATAATATTAAATCATATTCTAAAACAATGGTGACTTATAAAAAAGCCAAAGTTATTCTTAAGGTTTACAAGGTTACCAATACTTGTTTTTAGGTTCTTTATAAATTAACAATTAAGCATTCCTCAGAACATTGAAATAATAATTTACCTTTTATACATATTTTTATAATAATTTAACTGAAGGAACTTTAAGACTGTTTAAAAAGTCCATTTATACCAGTAAATGTAATATCATCATCAGCAGAAACATGATGAGAAACAAGATGCTTGTTGTATTGGTTGCCTGGAAGAGATCACTCTCTGCGATAAGGCCGCCCATTGTGATGCCAATGTATTACTACTTGTTTAAATTCATTTTTATTTGTGTGTGGTGAACAATAAAGAGTTATCTACCTATCTATTGAAATTTTATATTTTGTAATTACCTGATGCAATAAAAGGCTCATGTGGAACATCAGCATACAGCTGGTGCTCATCAACATTCCCGATGAGGGAACGGTCCATCCGAGCCCCAACATATGAGCACCGGTATTCAGACGGCAAGTCAAACAGCTCTTCCGGGTCATGCAGTTTATTTTCTAATCCTGGAAAAATATAAATAAATAAATAATGCTGAACAATCCACACAACATCTTCTAGCCCCAAGCTAAGCAGAGCTTGTGTTATGGGTACTAGAAGACTGACATACTTAATATAATACATTACCTAGATAGATATTTTGTATTGTATGTACATATAAAATACCCAAAACACCCAAAATAAATATTTGCAGATTGTACAAACATTTACCACAAGGCATTTTTTCAATAATTACATGATTTCATAGAATTAAATTACCTTTCTGTAGCAGTGGATAAACCCAAGCAAATGTCAATGAAGATAAATAGCCAGCACCTTGCATTGCAGTGCCCAACACTCCTTCAAACATATGTGGCAGTAGTGGTGTATATTCACTCTAAAAAAGTCAATGAATTAGCTACAATTTTATAAAATAAACATTATTATTACTGTACAGTCATACATACGTGAGAGTGCTGTGAGCCAACAAGGCAGGGGGAGTAGTATGTGGGTCTTGATTCACTTGAAGGTAACAATGTGAGCAAATATATACCGTGGCAACACAGGGTTGCTACGCTGAACCCCACCGGTGAACCACTTAGAACATAGCTCCTTAGCATTATCATGTTTAATATCGCCGCTAAGCTCCATAAGATCAGTTGAGAGAGGGGTCCTCGGGAACTGGGTCCTAGGCGATGCTTCAATGCTAGTACATAACCAAAATGCACCAACCATGAAAGGCACGACGTCCCAGCAGCAAAATAATCCACTGGATACAGAACGAAATTGACCTTTGTTAGAAATACATACAGTTCAATAATAGGGATGAACACAAGCATTAGGACGACGAAACTGCGGATAACTATTGCGCGTTCTTGCGCTTTTTCGCGGATAACCCAATCTCTTCTGTACCCGATGTAGTACGCTGATACTATGGCAATAATGAAGCATATTGGTATCTGCAGAAACAGTTCTTCGAAACACAGGCTGAAGTCCATTGTGTCGTCGTTCCATGGCTGCAAGCCCTTAGGCCCACAAATATCCTTCCATTCCATGCCGAAGTACTCCATCGTTGGTTTGTATCAAATGCCCAGTGCAATGCTGATGCTGAATGAAGATAATATAGTCATTGTAAGCCCATTGTTGAGGCACGCACTCCACGACAATGTTTGTTTTTTTCGTACACTGTTCATGAACTAACAACGCTTGCTAACACTAAGTTCCCCAAAACGATGCTTCTTTCTTTTGATTTGGTTTTGAAAAGACCTAAATACTTTCACAAAAAGAATATTTATTTACAAGATTTCATTAGTTTACGGTCACGCACGGCACGTCCATTCCATATGATTGTTCTTTATACCGAACGAACTGTCACTCACAATAAAAATAAACAATCACATCAAGCTACCTACAAGCACTGCAAGCAATCAAGTTAACAATCACTCACAATATATTTTTATATTTTAGCTATTGGTGTCGTGTCGAATCGAAACATAATGATTGCTACTTTTAACAAACAAATGAAAAATTTATTTGGTTACAGTTACAGATATACAGGTTAAAGGTACTTTTATTGTTAAACAAGGTTCACTGTATTCGACTAGTCAGTCAGTCTTGCAAATAGGTACTATTATTATAATATTCGTATTCGTTGAAGGCTATCTATATAGACTAACAAGGAAGTAGCAGATGTTACGTATGATATGATTTATCATTTGCTAGGCTACCTGTGATTTGTTCTTGCCTCTTGTACAGACAACTTAACCCTTTATTTGGCAAAAAAAAAAATGTTTTTTTAGATTAAACTATTATTGAAATTGTAATGTGTAGAGCATAAAGATGCCCAGAAAAATAATAAAAAAAATCTAGGGATTACAGTTTTCCTGAAAAACCATGTATGCTACTACATACATTGCCAAGTGGGTAAAGAAATATATGTATTGTTACTTTAATTAAAAACAAACATAAATCAAACTTTTTTATAAAAATGAGTTGATGGACATACATTATGACAGCAAAGAACCAGGTATAATGTCTCTGCAACACTGTGATTGGCAATAAATCAGTAGCTTGTGATGCATAAGCGACTTGAGATATAGGATTTAGAGTAACAGGAGTGGCAGGAGTTGCAGGCGTGGCATGGGTTGCAGGCATTGTTGGAATGTCGCTTAGTATCGGAATAGCGCTGCAATCAGGCTCAAGCGATGGATTCGGGTATATTTCTTGGAATACAGGCGTAAGCCGAAAATTCTCACCGGTTAAAGTTTCATCATCGGAATCGAATATATTCAGTAATTTTACGGATCTCGCGATAGATGGGGCTGGGGAAGATGAGTCTGAATGCGAAACTTGAGCGCCTAATAAGTCACCATCGACCAAGCAAACAAAAACCCATAAATATCAAAAAAAATATCACAAAAAGAAATCAAATAAATTGGCAATGTATGCTGTGGCATACAGATTTGTTGTGCACTGATTCATTACTAAGATGGCAATGTATGTCACAGCATACAAAGTTTATTATCAAATAAAACAACTATTATTCAAAAATATTGCCAAAATTATATAAGTGGTCACTTCACTATAATGTCACGATTGAATTTTATGTGTTTTATTAGAAATTTATGAGGGAAATGTATTAAAAAACAAATAAATACTTTAGTGAGCACAGATGGCCTCTTTTGAGCAGACATTATGTCAAAAAATGACAGCACCAATGTCGCTAACACTCAAAAACATTTTTTTTCATAAAGATTTACTAGTTTATGAGAATAAATATTAATAATTATATCGAAATCATAATATTTCTTTAACACTTTATATTTTTTTAAAGTTTGTATGGCACAGCATACAATACCAAATTAAGGGTTAAAGCTATATATTTTATTGTTGTGTTGTATTACTTTATAATCTGATTTTCATAGAAAAATTAAACTTTTTTTGTCTTGTTGTGTTTACGTTTCTACAACTCGATTCGTTTTTTCATCTCAATCTCTCTCGTCATTCTAGTCTCTACGCACTGTAATTGTGTTGTTCTTCATCCATGTGTTATGGTGTAAGGTTTATTCTGTAATTCGTCCTTTGCAGTTCGCACCAGGCGTATAGTAAATTAGTTGTATTTCAGCAATTATTCCAACGCATAACTGGTAGATAACAGTAAATAAATAAAGCTACTAGCTACAATGGAAGCAGTTGAAGGGCTGGAAGAACTTCAAGAAGAAGCTACTTTTGATCCACTAGATGACATAATAGATTATTTAGTACGATCTGCGAAGATATCCTTCAAGAATGCCCATGTCCATGAAGCAGAAATTAGAACCAGTGATAAAATACGCATGGCTAAAGACCTCTACACTCAATCGTCATTAGACTTTTTAATGAAATTCGGCAAGTACTTGACACCTTACCATATTGAGTATTTTGAAAAGAAATGTCCTACCAACAGAAGATATCATGAATATATTAAGGAATTAAAAGTATACCATTCTGATGCAAGCCGTCACAAAAGAGTTAGAAACCGAAGGTACAAAGCTCTTCAACAACTTCAAAGCGAAACAGATTACTTCAGTGAAAAACAAATGATGCATCGAAATCCACTTCTCTATGAACAATTAGTTGGTCAGTATTTGACGGAAGATGAAATAAAAGAAAGAGATTGTGTTGATAATGAAAATCTGAACTTGCTCACAATGATCCTTGATACTGTAGATAGGAATCATATGAGAGAAATAAAGAATGAACAAATGCTTGAAGAAGGACTCGAAGGAGTTGACATTAACAGTGATCAACAAGCTAAACAGCCTAAAAGTAATTCTGAAACCACTGATAAGAAACCCATTTACAATAAAAAATGGGGAGAATTTGATATACCTGACACTAAACCAAACATGAATAAAAGATGGGGTGATTTTGATACTCCAGATACTCTACCCAGTTTTAAACCTGAAGTGAGAAAGCAGACTATGATCAGTGCTCCTGAAAGGAGGCTGCTCCGTGAAGAATTCTTTCAAGAAATGCACAGCAGTTTCATAGAGGGGAGAGATGATTATGATTATGAAAATGTTGACAACAATGAGCAGTTTGATGATTTAAAACAAGTATCCCAGGATGCTGAAGACAGATATTTTGATTCTGAAACAAATGAAGTGGAAAATTTGGAAGAACACATGAAGCTTATTGAAGAATATGGAAAAAAAACTTCAAATATTTCTGTAAATGTTGATCCATTAGATGAATTTATGGAGTGTATTTCAAATAAACTTAAAAATTGATTTTATGTGTTTTATGATTTCTCCCACTTTGAGAGATCTATACAAATTGCATTTTTTCGACATTACTGCAATTTATTTATATAATTAGGTTTTTTTTCATGTACTAGTCTATACCAAACGTAACTTAACATATAAAGCTTAATATACCACTATAGTAGGTACATAACTAGTACCTAGGTAGGCAAGGCACCTACTATGTATAATAATATGCGTGGTTGGTTACGAAGGGAAGGTACGACATTTGGCCGTCGCATTGCGGCAATTAATTATCATTGATTGCGTATTAACTGCATAATAGTAATTCAATCAATTCCAAAGAAAGTATGCACAAGTTACAATCAAATAGGCGATGTTGCACAATTCAAGTGTCTTCCTCAATGCAAAACTGTTACCTACGTGTATCTTACTATAGTGCGTATATCGATAATTGGTCGTTTCGAATACTAGCTGCGTTTCACTGACACTACTTAACGCGTTTGTTGTGTGGAAGCTTCTTTCTATGGTAGTAGGTGCGTGGTATGCATTCTGAGAAGTATGAAGTGCAAATTTCACATAACACACCTACATACCCAGCGCCTGTTGATATGTACGTGTGGGCCATTCCTTATGTGTTCCGTCCTTTTATATCTTGTAGGTTGCTGCTACAACACATACATATACAACTTATATGAAGACTGCAAAGAGCGACAATGTTGCAAACGATAACGCAATAAGCTTCTCTTGTGGTAAAAGTTCGAATTCTACGAAATAAACTTGAACGGCACAAAGACCAACAAGAGACAATAGAGGTAGGGCAATAAATAAAGGAGTGCTGTGATGACCCACTATCTATACAGTTTTTAGGGTTCCGTACCCAAAGGGTATACGGGACCCGATTCCACTGTTGGTTTATCTCTCTGTTCGTTTGTCACTTGGCTGTATCTCATGAATAGATGTAGAGTTAAAATTTTCAGATGATGTATTTCTGTTGCCGCTATAACAATAAATATCGGCAGCAGGTTTGATACCGAACGGAACCCTTCGTGCAACAGTCACACTCACACTTGGCCAGTTTCGTTTCAAGTCGTTTTTGCAATTAATAAAGGAAACCAGCTACTTAGGTACTTTTAAAAACTTAACTTAGATAATATGCCTGCTCTATAAAATGGCGAGCCATTTTTGAAACTGTCGATAAAACTATTATTCTGTTACTAATAGGTATGTTCTGAAATATACAAATATTGATGTAGGTATAGGTACTTACCTATACCTACATCAATTTTGCTACTAGATATATTCCGATAAAAATACTTAGTCCTAAATACTTAAATACCTACCTACAGCTAAGTAGTAAATCAGGACCGTACCTAGATACTTGTCAAGTAGGAACCTAATTTGGGTTAGGGTCAACATGTTATTCTCTCTTGACTGAGGAAAAAATGAGTTATTTTGGTAAGTTGAGTCTCATCGACCCATACCATCATTTACATACAATGCCTGACAGAATAGCGGTCCACCAAATTACTAACGAAAACCCGAAATGGCGGATTTTATGTTTATTGGAAATCTTCTAGTGGAGAACAAATATTGTAAAAATTAATGACTTTTACTTTTTAATAATCCGTTAATAGCTGTTTCCTGAATGCACTAAAATTAATAATGTCGAAAACAAAGTTGACGAATGGCGTATCAAAATACACAGAAACTTGATATTTGACTTGTTTATGCTTCGTTAATCACAAATGAGCGTATTCATTTATAGTCATGAGTCCATTTTCAACCGCGTAGTCTGTAACCTAGAAAGTAGGTATAATGTCGTCCAGACCAAGTCTATTATCCTAACTGATAAATGTCTCAGTCAGTTCCTTCTTTCGTCATATAGAATCGGTTCTAAATAAGTAGGTACCTAATCCTTCTTGTTTAACAGAATAAAAAAATATATACAGAAATAATAAAAAATAATTTGTTTATTAATACCTATAAAACGTAGGTAATGTAGTGATTATAAAGTAGATCAAGTGTCATTATTTATTGTCCTAGTATCACATTGCTAAATCAAACGCAATTTTCGTAGACACTAATTAATCTGGCACGCACGACCGGCACCCAACGGTTTCCAGTAACGTTGAGCCCCCGCTTTTGAGAAAATGCTGAAAACTTACCAACCGAGATGCGTCTCAGCTGCGTTACAGGTTCTTACCTAGTGATAAGTATGAATGCTTAGTACTTAATACCTACTACATAACACGAAGTTTCGAATGGCGAGGGCAGAGGCGTGCGCTATGAATGACCACTGCTGCAGACGCCGCACAGACACCGTGCGGGCTACGCGTCCTTCAACCTCTCGCCTCGCGGTGACAACTCACGTGCTTGACTTATCGGGAAGTGTGCCTTCTAATTGTGATGGCTACAGCGAAAACAATGTTTTTGGTAAGTTGTTTTGAAATACGTTGGAGATTGGGAAGTATGTACTCGAGGGAGCGTCCTATATCATTAGCTTCCCTAATTATAAGGTACCGTAATGTCCCTATTATTTTAAAGTAAAACTAATCTTGATAACTCTATTGTTATTTAACTTCGACACATCAATACGATCAGTGAACTGCATTGCTCACATTGAACAGTGATTTGATTATTTATTTACAAACTTAATTCAACATAAACACATTAAAAACAAAATAAAATAGAAATTGCTATCGAAACATTAAATTTTCAGTACAAAAGACTTCAACGCGCATACTACTCGTACTTTTGGCTCTTTCTTCGCGTACACCTCTAATTAAAACAAATTAATAACACAACTAACTTTATTTAACGAACATAGGATCTGACTGAAAATTGGATGTGCACATTCGTGTCAACATGAACTTTGCTATCGCCTATGGCGAACTTTTTAACGAACCTCGTTTAATCGTACTGTGCTTTGGCAAAATTATAATAGGGGCGATGATGGCATGTAATTATCAGGTAATAAACATTTTACATTAAAAAAAAGTTTATAATCCCATTAGGTGTAGATAATAAAAAAAGCAAAAGCTTTTAGTTACTATTAACTTCTTGTCTCTTTTGCCACCATGGTCACAGATTTATATACATATTCAATTTTCATTTTGGTCCCAAAATTTATATACTTATATACTACTTATATATTCATATACATATAAAATCAAGAGAAGATAAAATAATGGTTTCGAAAATCGATCGAAGGTAGGTCAACACCCGAGAGTGACCATGGATACATCTGCCTGTCGTCAGGTCAACGACACAAATCATGTGAAAGTGCTAATGTCTCCTCCAGCACCCACACGGAATCACATAGTCCCGTCGTCGCAGGAAGCGACTGCCTACTATACCTGCACAAAATTAATTTATGCCTACTTCAAACGGGCCTTCATGTAGCCATATTTTCTCTCACCTTTTTTAAAGAAAAGAATTAAAATCGGAAGCATAAACAATACCCAAATGTTATAAACGCAATAGTTTAGATCTGTAACTCAATCTCCCCGTATTGCCTTATTAGGATTGAACTTAGTTGAGTAGAAGTAGTACCTACTTTGAAATAAATTAAAGAAATCATCATATCCGGAAACATTCGAATGTTAGTGTAATGTTTCGAAAAGGACTCGAGATAATCCATGCTCGGTCATACCCAGAATAATAAAATTAATGAACATTCCAAGTTTTTTTGATGTATCAAAAGAATTACCTGTCTGGGTGAAGGCGTGGGCGTCTAACCGCCTTCGGCGTCAGTCAGTCTGCATTCAATTTTCCCACGCCTCCGATTGGGCTGGCAGTAGCCAAAAAGAGCTTTCAGGTTAGCAACAGTATGAAACATATTCGTATTTATTTCCGTGTAAAATAAGGATCAGTCCACTTTTACGGGTAACTATACCTGAAATGTATTAACTCTAGAATGTTTTGAGATAGAAAATTTAGAAATGGGCTTGCTTTTTTACCAAGTACAGAATAATAGAACCAAAACCAACTTTAATAAATAAAGTTAACTCAACACTTTCTCTCAAAAGAGTTTTAGGAAGTGCGTGAATATTAGTATTTATAGTTAACCGGTTATTCGTTATGTATTGGAGACGTCTAAACAGGTATTACCGTATTGCATTTGTCGTCTGATTCAACCGCGGCGCGGATCAAAATATGTAAGTACTTTGGTACATCCAAAGGAATAAAATCTTCCAGCCGATAACATATGTTATCGCCCAGGCTATCTGTATATGTATCTGTGTATCTATATTCTAGCCTGGGTGATATCGAAATTGTGTGGGGAAGTGTCTCTATCAGAAAGCTCTACCAGAGCTGACGCTAAAAACTCATGCTAAAATTTATGCGTTCATTATTCCAAAGCTAGTTTTAATTTAAGTATTGCTTTATAGAAGTGAAGTTCTAACTTGGGTTAGTGGGTAGGATAATACCTAGATTTGAAGAGATGTCTTAAAGTATATCTGTATTTGCACATAAACACTAACGGAATTAGGTAGATAACGGAAGTTCAGAAGCTGTTCGTGACGCCGCCATTGTTTAGTCCAAGAGTCACCCACAATCCCACAAGAACACAACACGTTAGTGTTTACCTACTTCGAAGAGAATGCACTTTGCATTACATAGACCCTAGACGTAGTGCTCATCTTATATACTCGTATGTACCTACCTACTATAATGCGTCAAGTATGTAAAGGAGCAAGATTGCTATAATTTTGCATAGCTTTTTTTATGATTGACCGAGTAAATATTGTTTATAAGCCGCAATGTAATGGAAGATATTTTCTTTAACGTCGATTCATATTACAATCAGCGGTCAATGTGGTTTCATTCAGTTTTAAAAACCATAGAGCAACGCCGCCGCAACCACAATGCTTATAAAACTAGAAATGGAAAGTAGCTTCGCATCCGGACTTTGACTGGACAAATGTTTACTGAACGTGCCGTTTCGGATATTGTTGAAAGGGAAAAAATATTGTTGATATTACTGTACCTTCAACTGATGTGCATTTGGCTAAGTTTCTTTACGAAACGTTTTTATTCACCCGAAATATCCCGGCGTTACCCTATATGGCAAAGAACACTAATAAGGTTATTTTCTAGTAATCAACGGGTATTTAATATTGTTTATTTTGATTAGGTACGAATACGTAACCATACCTAGGTAAAATGTTTAAATATTCAGTACATTTTCATATATGCTCAAGCGCATATAAAAGTTCAAACAAATAGCAAGGTATTGATGTTACCGCATTTCGTATTGCATTGCGGCAGGTTATACCGTTATCGCGCTGAGCGTTCTGTTGATGCACTAAGCTTTGTGTAATTCTATGGGAAGAGGTGTATGTAAGAGTAAAGAGTGAAAGGACAATCGAAAGAGGGCAAATTAGATGCAAACCACCTTAGCGATTCCCGGCAAGTAGCAGTTGAGTTTGCGATTCGGCGCACGTGCCGCTTTCACTGCGGCGCCCGTATCCTGGTATTCGCATTGTACTCAGCTGCTTAAAAGGGCATAATCATAAGTTTTAGGTTTAACAAAATACCTACAATCATAATGAGCTCTTTTAAATACTTATCTACTAAGTGGTAAGGGCGATACGGTGTTTTATTTTAGAACTAAACAAGTGATCCATACAATTAAGGCACGGGCAAATGACCAGTTTTTCAGGGAGCGATTGAGGTCAAATATTTTGTACAGCTACTCATAAATAAAGAGGATGTTAAATATATTAAATTACCCTTTATTCCCATCGGGGCTGGCATTTTAACGAGCCTCTCATGCACCGAACCACCCAAAAAAACTGCCGATACACTCTAATTGGATGAAAATCTTGGTGAGCCAGCCGGTCAGCATTATACTTAAGTATAATAATTTCGAAATGGATAATAACAAGCCAACAAAGTCCACTTTTTGCTCTTTCCGGAGTATTAATTATCTCGTGTTAGTTAAGTACGAACGCTATGAGGTTTGTGATGAATCGTTAAGAATGCACCGATCCCACTTAAAAAAATCCTTGTAAATGTGTTAGGCGCGTGCCTATTTTTACTTATATCGTGTTGGTCATCTACCTTACTTATACCTACAGTTTCGGTTTTATTTACAGATAGAAAATAGCGCACTGCTGCTGGTAACTTTTGCTGCTTTTGTGTCAACTGATTCGTTCGGTTTGCAACATTCAATAGACGGTGCCGATAACGCAAGGCCTAATGATTCTCGTGAGTTTCTTTCATTGATGTTCAGTCCAGTTAACACAGCACTAATACCTAAAGCTCTAGTTTGATTAGCTCTATTAATTTCAACAGCGAATTACTTCAATTTCAGGTTCTAATGAGCACCCAAGTTCGAGTGGCCTGGCTTCAATATTCTCTCCACGGATGGACTTTGAGCAGTGGAAGCCTCTGACTGGACGTGGTGACCCTTTACACAACGACCCTACGTACGACTACGAGCCGCCAGTTCTGGAGCGAGTGCATTATTGGGCAGACGATACAAAATCTGAACGAGAAACATTCCACGAAAAAAAGTCCGAAGTTCTAATGCTTGGTGTTTCCTCTCGAAAACCAAGCGTCACTTCTCGCCAACCTCCACTGCCGCCGCCTAGGAGGCATCATCAATTTCGACCACCTCCGCCCAGATACGAAGATTTTACTTACAAATTAAGCGACACCTACCCGATGACCATACTGGTACCGCCACCGCCTCCACCTCCGGGGCATAAGCCATCGCTCTTCATTCTTGATGACGAGCAAACACCGTTATCAAATAGCCATATTGTAAAAGATATTATTTCGCCCATAATTGCTACAAAGGATACAACTAAAGCCCCAGATAAATTAACATCGTTGTACGCACTTCAGGAAGCTAATTTAATTTATCAATCTTCATCAACTAGTCAGAACTGGATCCTCGACACAAACGAAACATTACCTCAAAACATAAACAATGCAGTAAGTAGTGACTACGCAGGTTGGGGACCCACCACGCCAATAGATGTATACGAGACCGCAAACGAAACACATAATCTAGTTTCGAATGACCATGTGGATATTCCAAAGCACCCTTATTCGTTCTATAGACCAATGCTATCAGAAGCACCACCGCCACCACCCTTGGAGAACGATAGTTTATTACATCCATCCACATTTCTACCAACAGTATTGCCACCCACAACAATCGAAGAAACTACAACGACCCTCCCTGAAACCACATGGCCAACAGATGGAACTACTTATGAAACAACAGTAGAAAATCAAGATTTTTATGAAGATACACCAACAGAGAAGCCTACAACACTAATTTTTCGTCCAACGTCTGTAATGAGTAAACCAACAGAAAGGCCTAGTTCTAACGAAATAGTAAATCTTTTTAGCATGCTTGGTCCTATGATGTCAATGCCAATTTTAAATGGCCCTGATAGGCCCGAAGATAATCTATACGCGCATGCATCAGAAAATATGCAAGTTTTTAAAGAAAGGAACCCTGAAGACGTGATGAAACTTGAGAATATGCAAACTATGCAGCCGCCACCACCCGTTGAGTTCACGGAAAGCACTACTGCAACTCATAAACAACCTTATCATGCAAATCCGAACATTATCAGCTCCGTACAGCAAAACAAACCAACTTTACATACACACGATCCTTATTTACATATGCGTTATACCACACCGGTTTCTACAACACCGGTCGACTCTTTTGATAAAAATAAATCTACGACGGAAGCGTCTGCACCCATGTACCTAATAATACAAGGTCATTCTAAAGTCAAAACATACAGTTCTAAACCCAAACCAGGGGACGATAGCAAACACATCACCAATAACGAAATTTCAAAACCTAACGAAACGAACGAGGTGAAACATTTGCACCCAAAGGAAAAGATCGCCAAGAAACTAGTATCAGAAGTCAGGAAGAGTAAGGCGCAAAACTTACAAGCACTTGTCGAACACGGACTGGGATCTATAGAGATTCAAGAAGCTGATCTAGGCATTCAGTATGATGTGAGTGATGGTAGTGACGTTCCATTAGAACTATACAGAAAAGGGATAGTCTACAGTGATGAGAATGATTATAAGTCATCGCACAATCAAACGCAAAAGCGAGATAAAAGACAGATCGATCTAGAGGACCTTATACCTTTCGATGAAGATACTATTGAGGAGTTTGTTTATAACTTTTTTGAGGGGAAAAAAAATGAGACTTCATTCACAGGATTAATTGCACAAGCTGTAACTAGTGACGCTGCCAATGCTATAGATGACCTTGAGAACGATGAAAACAGCGCAGAGGTGAAACATAGTGATGAAGACAGATGAACTTAATTAAAAAACCGAATATCTAGGGTACATTTAGTAAATGCCAAAAACTTTGGTGAGAAAATTTTAAGTTCAGTTTGTAAAGTTTACTTGATTACCTCCAATTATTAATGCTGGACAGTCAAACAACTGCCGGTTTTTCGGTACATAAGTAGATAAACTTACTTAAAGTTCCCTTCCCACCGATCTCTCGTTTAGATGTCTTCCGAACTTCTGGCGTTGAGCATTGCAAACAAATAAATTTCAAAGCCATACAAATATAATAGATTTACAAATACATGTAAGTAGGTAAGAATATGTTAGTATTAAGTATAGTTAGGTTATTAGAAGTTGAGTTTTATATTTATTTACTAGGTACAACTATTTTGAAGAATTTATAAACAAATTAAATTATTTTGTATAATTGAAGATCTGGTTTTACCTACATTTAATTTAAGATTGCCAAAATATAGTAAAGTAAAAAATTAATAGGTTCAAACTTTAGATGGTCTATATTACTAATTATACTATGTATAGATGTGATTGGATTGGACCGCGTAAAAACATGTGCTACGCTACGGCGCAGCGGACGCGTCCCACTAACACACACACTTCTTACCATCCTTTTCGTAGAAATAGACACTGGCACCTAAGATAAAGTGAAAGCTGCTTATAAACCCATAAAGTCACATTTATTGCAATCCACTGCCGATAAGAAATCATCTATAGAGGGTTCCATTCTTAAGAGAATGATCGCCGCGCGGAAACATTACACTTCAATAAAATACAAACAACATTCATATAAATAAAATATAAATCAAAATAAAAAATATTTTAGTCCTGATGGAGCTCGTTCTGTGAAACAGGGGAAGAATCTTTGGACTGGAATTGCACCAATCAGCTTGACATAAGCACACAGTATACTCCGCATCTGCGAACCTAGAAAAATATCAAGATCGGATCGACTTTGTCAAAAGCCGACAGCCCCGACAGGACCAAGGTGAAATCAACCGCTAGGGAATTAAAGGCAGGAGTGAAGTTAAAATATTAGACTGACCTCTCATGTTTGCAAGTCATGGCTCTGGTGGGGATGGTCATGGCTCGCGGCAAGGGATCTGCGCTGGCTGGCAGATAGCATCCTCGTTGTACAAGCCACGAGTGCTGCGCTCGCGTGTACCAAGACCTCACGAAGCACATTGCGTTCTCTGATAAATAAATAAATAATGCAATGAAAATAATCAAGGAGACTCAAACTACCTAAAGTAGTGGTAAAGGAAGACACTTGAAATGCGGGTTCGATACGCCCACGTCAGGTTTAGTAGGTATTCATTGTTCAGGGATTTTTTTTTGGGGATTGTTTTAAACTTGCTGTCTCAGAACGGTCGCAAATGATATAAGTAATAAAATGTGCAAGTACCTACTTGGATACCAATTATCTAGGTGGGTAGTACCTAACTTGGCTAACTTTTTATATTTTTAAATTAGGTATGCAAATGACTTTAGAATATAGAGCTATATTGTATTGATGTAGTCCTAAGTAGTTCCAACCTTCAGTGCAGTTGACCAGATAGAGCCTACTGTTGTTGAAAGGGAAGACTGATGGGGCGAAGTCTCCAGCGCAGTGGCTCCAATCATGGTTCGATGTGGAGCAGTTGTAACAAAGTAGAGCATCCGAAACTCTCCAGCAAAACACGAACGAAATAATACGCCAAAACATTTTATAACATGGTTTTCCAACAACGTAATCAATAAGTAAATATCTGAGTCCTTAGAGTAGTGAGTAAATTTGTACTTGCATTGAAAATACTCATGAGAAATACAAAGTTGTGATAGAAAAATGCCAAAATAACAAAAACAGTTTGCAGATGAGACAGAAAAAAATCATCTATAGAGTATATTTGCCGTACCCATAGATAGACCTAGAGAACATCTCTACGTCTGTGGCCATAAGATTTTCTTTTTTCATAAAATATGGGAAAGTTCAAAAGATAATTTCAGAAAATAACGGAAGACAATGTCGACATGCACATCCTCCTCATAGAAGTCAGTGCGAGCGTCATTAACTGAGATTATTTTCAAGATTTCTTTACTACTTGTAAACCTTTAATATAATAATCTAATAATAGTGGAATCTAAATTATCTGCGAATACATTTAAGAAAAAGATAACTTCTTACCTAACTTACTTTTGTATCATCTAAGAATTTAGTATTTTTATTATCACCAAAAAATTTGCAGGCAATTAAAAAATACAAATACCTGGACACTTGATAGTCAAGGCGCAGCGCAGTCTTGTCATAGCCTTTTTATTGGGGAAAAATATCCATTTACATTTCAGTGGATCTTCCCCAAATTCTTTGTTGGTCAATGTGCCATTGTAACAAAGTAACGCGTCCGTTTTCTGAATAACATAAACTAAGTACACAATATACAAAAGCATTGCAATTCACGTGACCAACTAGTTATTATTGACACAAGTTACAATTCGCGTATTCTTAACATCCTACTATTATTATAAACGCAAAAGTTTGTATGGTTGGATCTATGTTTGTTACATTTTCACGCATTATCTACAGAATGGATTTTAATGAAACTTTACAATAATTTAGAATTATACATCAAAATAACACATAGGCTAAATTTATATAGATATTGTGTGAATAATCCAAAATAAATCGATAATTAGCCGAAGTCGCGAGCATCAGCTAGTTTTGTAATATAGGAACTCTAATAATGCCAACTAGTTACTAGGCCAACTGAGGAAATAAAAAAACGTGGTCATCTCAATAAATGTATTTCGTAGTTTTTCATAAATTGTTGACTATTTACTATCGGTGAGGTAACAACTCTTGCAGAACCATCTCGGCGAGCTAACTCTAATTTCACAATCTAACTGATAATTTTAAGGTGCATTCAATACATGGTGCCACCAGGCTGTGAACCTAAACGCTACGATAAATCACGTAAAGACAGCATACCGCTTTATTATTACAAAAGGGTAATTGCAACAATTATTTACGACAACACAAAGCCTAATACAACATCAGCATGTGTTGAATGCACCTGCATCGCAGAACGCGCACCGCCGGCCGCACAACTCACACGCACTTTTTTTACCTAATTTGTAAATCGCGACATCTAACCGCTCGATCTGTCAGGACAAGCTTGCAACAAATAGTTTTCGTAATTTGGACCCAAAATAATATACTAAAATATTGAAATGAGCAAAATATAGAAGAGATTTTTTTTCAAGCATACTTCTACATCCTCATTCATTTTATAGATAACAATTCAATCACAGCTAAAATTAATATTCATTACAATCACACATCGATTGCAATCATATTAACATAAGAAACACTAATATAGGGCTAAAATAAATGCATAATTTTGCGACCGAAGTATTGACAGAAAAATTTATGGCATCAAGAATCAAGATATTATTTTATTCTATGTTTTATCAGGAATTAAATTTACACAAAATGTAATTAATTAGCACTTGCAATCTAGTTAGGTAAGGTATTGTCACACAATGCTTTCTATTGTATCTAGTACTCTTTAGTAATAAAGAGGGCTAGCTTGTGAGTTCTAATCTATATAATCTTTTTCAAATGTTATTGTAATGTGCAAAATTTATTCTAAATTAATTATCGGGAATACCTAATCTCTTTTTTATAATAAAAAAGAAAACTTATTTACAATAGATTTTGCCAAATGGTCATCCCATGGACCATCTTAAGATGACCCAATAAGACATTAAACTACAATGTGGAATAGAAGGAAACCTTTAAATGCTATGGCATGCACATTAAAATATTTTAAGTACATAATATAATTAATTATTATGTCAATATTTGAAATATGTGTGACTGATATTTAGCAAAGACTTACAGGTACCCTGAATAAAGTTATAAGGTTATATCTGAGCACCTACTGATAAAGTGGTAATATGTAGTGTCCTAACAATAATAACATTGTCAATTAATTATGTACAAACAGAAGATACCTACAAAACTATTCATAGGTTATGTTGTAAGTAAATATGATAGGAGACCAATAGACATAATTCGTCACTTGTCTTCAAGTAACCCAGTTAGAGTCGGCGGCGGCTCTAGGTACCTCTAAATGCCCAACGAGAATAGCGCCTGGCTAAATCAATTTGGTTTACATATAACAGTAAATAAATACTACAAATTTTACAGTCAAATGAACACAAATAATTGAGTAGCAAGTAATGCAAAAGATTGATGATAAAAAATTTGGACGGCCAGAGTTGATTCTCGTTGGTGACGCGGCAAAGTTTTAGCATAAGTCTAGCTCACTGTCCAGTCGAGACCCCAACGCTCCGACACTTTTAGTTGTGCTGCTGCAGCGTCCTTCAGTGAGAAGAGGTGGGTCATTTCTAATTCTGTTTTGGCCAGAGATATGGCTTTTTCAAACAACTCCAAAGACCTCCTGAGGTTTCCCCTGAAATCAAAATAAATAACATTTAAGATAATGTTTTGTGTCTTTAGTAATTTAGTATGAAAGATAATGGATTATGTAAGTATAACTGCTATCTACAATTGTTTACCTGCCTATAGATAGCACAAGTCACTGATAACCATGAAACTGAGTTATTGCAAGTTTAATAAAACTAAATGATTGTAGCCAATGATTCAATATTTTATCAGTTTGAATCGGTAAGAAATATTGATAACATATCAAAAACCCTCCTGACCTGATCTGTTCAAGGCTATTCTCGTTTTTCATGAGGATGAATTTAATTTTTATCTAATTTGTAACATAAAAATATTGGGTAAAAGAAAACATTTGGAGGTAAACTTAAGACTTAAGTCTCACATACGGATTTTTTTTCGAGGACTCATGATTATTTTTTATTATGGTTGTATTAATATAAGTTTATTACCTTATGACTAAATTGGATTAAGCAATATTTTTAAGTATTGAAATTATTATTACCTTTGTACTTCAATAGTCCCGAGAGTCTCATACGCAAAGTCACATTTGTCATCCATCTCAATGGCCTTGTTAATCAGTTTGACTGCTTTATCAAAGTCTGTACTCTTCTGTAGCTGAACCAAGCCCTTGTGCACGTACAATGTAGCGTTGGTGGGATCTACACCCAGGGCTGCGTCAAACAGAGACTCTGCACGGCCCCATTCCTGCTGATCTGAGAGAACTTGGGCAAATAGAATGTACGCTTCAGCACACGTTGGGAATCTTTCTAGAGCCTTCTCAAAGTCATTCCTCACTGTGTGCAGTGCTCCTACATTCTTGTGTATCTGGGCATGTCTATAATCAGCGTAACATTTCTGAATGTAAGCAATTGAGAAATCAGGGTTTAGCTCAACAGCTTTAGCAAATTCTGATGTGGCTTCATCCATGCGTTCCAACAGCAGGTACACCTGTCCTCGGTGGTGGTAAATGTCTGAGTTGTTAGGATCCAGCCCGGCAGCAGTGCTGAAGTCTTCCAAGCAGCGCTCAGTGTTCTCCAGCTGTGTGAACAAGGATGCTCGTTTGATCAAAGCATTCACCTTCACCTTAGTAGAAGCATCACTATCAATAACTAAGCCGAGGTCAGCCTGTGCTTCATCATGTCTGCCTAGAAGCAGGTAAAAGGTTGCACGTAATAACAGAGCCTCAAATTTGTACATTCCATCAGCTTCCAGCTCTTCTGTGCAGGCTTGTACCACGGATTCATAATCTTGTGAAAGGAGAGCTGCTTTGGCCTTTGCAAAACCACCAACAGCATTATCTTCCAATTGGAGTTTTGTAATGGGATCTTCAGAGAATGCAGAGAAGTATGTTTTGATAAAATGTTTGGATGGCATGATAGGGCGCCGTTTGGCGAGCGCCTCACGCGCGTGTTGCCTGCCCAGGGCTTTTAGTATTCTATCTGCATTCACTAGGGAACTCTGTACTTGGAATCTCTCTAGGATGCAAGCCGATGTGACATCTTCTAGGGCCAAGACCAGATCCCCACTCTTCTCAGCAGCACGAGAGCGTCGGAGGAATGCTTTCACATACTTCTCATTGAGCTTCAGTGCGAAGCCGCAATCCTCCTTCACCTGATCCCACATCTCACGCTTCTCATAACAAGCCGATCGGTTTTGGTAAAAGGTCGCTAAATCAACTGTACGATCTGAAGGGCACGCTTCGATGGCTTCGTTGTACAAGGATATAGCTTTATCATACTCTCCAGCATGAAATGCTCTGTTCCCGGCACCTTTCAATTTCATGGCACGATCGATAGCAGACTCAGAGGTTTTGGTGTTATTCTCCTCATTGTCTAACGAAATTGTCGTTTTAGCCTTCAACTCGGCCACCTTTTTCTTCTCTGGGTCTTCTAATCTGTTTCTGAGGTAAAGGTAACCTAGGCCGATGGCCAAAGGTGCGCCGAGTAGAATGGCTAATTGCCATTTCGGAAACGGCGTACTTCCAGTAGACATATCACTGATGAAGATGTTTTTTGAATAAATAACTATATAACCATTAAACCTCACTCGTTACACAATAAAAGTCAACACAGAACAATAAATTTTTAGTTTTCACACATTTCTTGCCATTTTTCTAAACTGACATATCTGATGACGGCTGACTGACCATGATGACAGTCAAACAAACATAGACAATGAAGGTATCGATACAACGACAAAGACTAGCATACAGACTCGTCCAAGCGATCAAGTAATAAACTGAAATGTATGTTATATAATGATGGTAATTTGTATATCATATAAATATTTCGTGTTATCAAAGTTTTATCATTGTTCACTGAGTTTCGCATACCATGTCACAATTTATATTAACAATTTATCATAGCAGATAGTAGTATTGTCCACAAGAGTGTCAACGTCAGATTAACCAAACAGTCAAATCAGCTGTTAGAATCCATCTCAATTTAGTTTGTTTTGTTTAAAATAACCTCAAAGTACACTAATATCAATAATTATTTGCTCAACCTGCAAGAGAATAAAATAAAATCTAAAAGCACTAAAATGTTTATTACGAAACTAATAAACGTGGTAAGACTATTTTTTTTTTTAAATTTATGTATAATACTTAACAAAGATTGATTTTATTTCTAATTATATATTTATTTACATAAACTTGTTCTAAACATTTAAATATTCATGCAATGCACTGATTTTTTCACATTATTATTATATTATCTGTTTCAGGTAAAAATTAGCAAAATAGTAAACAAGAATCAACTAGCAAATCTCTCATTGCTACAATGCCAACAAAAAAGATTCAAAAGTGATCTATATGAACCAGACTACTTAATTGTAAGTATTTTATTAATATTATACCCAACTATTGTAAAATGAACTTAAGTAATGCCTAACTGTATGTTGCAAAATATGTATTTACAAAGAAATCATATGCATGTATTCTATCAGCAATCTAAATCCAGTCTAGTTCTAGTCCTAAACTTGAGTGTGTTAAATGTCTCTGAATATTTATTTATTTATTACAGAGCATGGAACCAGATGAGCCGGTGTATGACTGTTTAAACCTGCAGTTGAAAGGTTACGACTATGCCTTATTAGAATCAGCACAAAGCCAAATACACAGATATGCTGAAGTTATGGGAATACAAGTTGAGGAATGGTTGGTATTTTACAGATTATTTTAAATTTATACCTAATTTATGACTCATGAAAAGGTTGAACTCATTTGCTGCTTATCAATTTTTTAAAGTTTATTCTGGGATTACTACATTAACGACCGGTTTCTCGAACGATGATCAATGAAAAAATCGAATAATTACTATGTGTCAAACTCGGATCAATCGTGATTTGGGTTTCGAGAAACCGGCCGTAAATGAAGTACACAGATGTGAAATGATGTGAAATGAGAATGTATTCGAACCAAACTTCTGTTACAGTAGGTATTTATTCTAATCATTCTAATTATTCCATAAATGAACAAAAAATTTACTTACAATGAAATAAATTAAAAACAGTATATAAAATATTTACAAAACACATAATACAGTTGAGCTGTGTATAGTCTGTTGCAAATAATTTCAATCAGTGCAAATAAATACTAATTGGAAGTGTGCCCAAGTATATTGAAAACCATGATGTTCATTACATTATTTTTCCTAGCCCTTTATTTTTTAAAATACTTATAGTTTTTTATTTTGTTTATTAAGTGTTTTTTTTCTTGACATATATTACTTTATTTATATTATATTGCTAAATTTTCTGTTTTAGTTGGGCAACACCAGCACAGCAGCTGAAAATACAAAGATACAAGCCAGGAGGCACTGTGCTTGATGCAGAATACAGCTTAAAAGTGTATGAGCGCAATGTACAGGTAATAATGTTATATTGCTGACCATGATTATAATGATTATATTATGAACTTGAGTAGATACAGACATATATTTGACAGCAAACTACGATCAAACTACTTAATACCCAAAAATAAAAGAAAAATAGAGTCCACAAAGTCTCCTACCTCCTAAGTGTATCATGCCTTAAGGTGATACCTCTCACTCTAGCGGGAAATTAAAATTTTTTAGTCTTTTCTTTTTTATTGCGGCTGAACTGTTATATATTTTACTAGTTTATGCTATTTTGCGAACATAAACAATAATTTTCTGTGTAACCCCGTATACATTTTTGAGATTGGTTCTTTATTTTTGCTGGAAAGGTGCAGAAACTGTACAGAAACTGTTTTGTACAAAAAATTGAATTTCTTGCTTGAGCGAGAGGTATCACCTTAACGACCATTATTTGTATTGTCCAGGTCACAGACATTCCAGCTTGGGCTCTCGGCACGTTACTCCGGGTATCGCGTGCAGTGTTACCGGAAGGTTGCTCCCTCAACGTTCACGAACATAGTCAAGAACATGAGGAAGTGCGTTATGTACCGGACAACCAACTGCTGGACCTAAAACAGCAACTAGACGGCATGGGCGGCCCTAAACCTGAAAAGAAGAAGGGAAGGAAGTAGTTACAACAGTGCTTTTAAACATTTTTTGTTGAAGTGTTGTTGATGAAAGAAGAGTAATGAAACTGGTCGCGACAATTTATAACACAAAGGTAGATGAAAGCCCGTGCTAATTATTTTATTTTTTTTAAATTTTTCGTAACCTAGTCTTTCGTAGAATTTCGTATTTAACCGTTTTTTCATACGTAATAAATGCGAATCACATTACACGAATATAAAATAAAACTTTACTACGGATCTTATGTCGAATCGGCTAACGCGTTAAGTCTCAAGTCACCGTTTCATCAAACAAAAGCTTTGTGTTATGTTAGTAGTTAAATAGTGTAGATAATTGTTTTCTTAATAATAAAATGAAGAACTTATCAAAGTTTATTTTTATTTATCACTAGAATGTTCCTAACATGGCCCTATATTTTCTCAAATCTTAAAAGCAAATCCTTTTTCGTCACTTTATCTTTTGTTAGAGTTACTTGATACACTAATTTTGACAGATATAAAAATAAAATGATTCGATATTTCATCTAAAATTAAGCTGAATTAATAAATAAATAGACATTTGTAGTTACTATTTAAGTTTTTATTCGTTCCTTAGAACCTAAGCATTTACTGGTCATAAAATAGTGTAGGTACTAATCTGTTGTGGATTGTAGAGGACAATTAGGTTGTAATTTACAATCTACCAGATTTAAATGTATATTAGATACTTAGATTGTCTTAACTTTAACCTTCATTCACATCAGCATCCATCTGCGAGTTCGTAATAATTATGACTATTTGTACGTCCGCTGGAATACCCTACGCAATACAGGTAAATAATAATAGCCGATTCCACCAACTTGAAATAATTTTAACTAACTTATGATAATATGACCTTTGCCTTGCAGTGGGACACAAAAGGTTGAATAAAAAAAAAAAAATTTCAATCACCCTTGACAAATCTAAAAACTAAAATAGCTTCTGAAAACTAAAATAAAAAAACAAGCATCACTAAAATCGGTTCACGATTGAACATACGGAAAAATATATGGAAATATCAATAAATTGTTAACAAATTATAACAAAATATATTTTTTTCCGTCAAACTAAACAACAAACCTGCAATATCTACTCTACCTATAAAAAAGCTCTTCGAGAATCTAAAACCCATCTACGATAATTTCCCTCACCTAAACTAAACACTCAAACAACAGATTGCTAGCTTTGTACCTACAGCGATTAAGTAAATATCACAGATTGATGTTAAGATCTCGATCTGCATGAGAATAGTGCTGTGTAATTGATGGAGCTAAGTGCACGTTGCAAATAGCTTACTGATGAAACTAGTTCACGACACAAAATGTTTTAAGGATAGTCTTCATATAGACCTAGACCTATGACGCTGAATTTACAAACAAAGAAACACTGACAAAAACGTCAAACGTCTGGTAAATGTATTTATTTAATTTAGTGATATTTACGCTATTTGTAAATATCACTATCGTGTTTCTGACAATTTCTGACTCATTTCGAAGACTATAACGAATTTTCATGGCGTAGGGGTCTTGGCTCTCTCCCCTATTACCCAGTGGCGGATTTACCAATAGGCTAAGTAGGCTGGAGCCTAGGGCGGCAGATTTAGAGGGGCGGCAAATTTAGCCCAATTTTTTTTTTATCTCACAGAAAAAAAAAAATTATATGTATACACATTACGTCCGTAATCCGTATATAAAAGATTACTAAACGCACTGTAAAATATAGGAACTTATGCGATCATGAATTTTAAAAATATTCCAGTAGCGTGTCAATCTTAATTTTAATTTAGTAACTTTTACCCTAATTATGAAAATTATATTTAACGTGTAATATGTTTCAACATTTAAATATTTATTTTGTACTTGGTACGTATGTATTTGCGTAGTAGTTTTTGGGTTGAGGCGCGGGAAGAGAACAAATGACTTGACCGTTCGCTAAGAGTGTCTGGGCGCGAACGCGTCCTAGACCAGGCTCAATAGCTTTTAAAAACAAAGAAATTAATAGTAGGATGAAAGCCATTACAAAAGAAGGGGAATATTATAAAAATGAAAGGAAAAATAATTTACGGGCGATCTGACGCGGGAAGGGGATGGAGGTGAGCTTTTAAGGTTGTTCGTGACGCGTGTTCAAAAAATGAACTAACTGTAAAAAAAGGGCACCATCTGTGCGAAGCACTAGGTATTAAGTTATAGCAAAAGTATCTAGAGCGCCATCTAGTTACTTGAACTAAATACTTGTGTAGAAAGAAATAGGAAATCTTTTTTCTCTTTTTCTTTTAGTTATTCTTTTATTTATCGTACTTTGTCATATTTACATTCGAAGCGGACTTGTCAGCGTAAAGATTGTAATATCTTGCACCCGTCTCCCGTGCAAAGAAGTTTGGTTGAACCAAAAAGGTTTCTTTCTTATAATTTTAATGCATTCTACATAGCATAGGTGGATAATAACGTACAAAAAAAAATAGCTTTGGATTTTTTTCCACAGCTGTGGAAAAAAATCAATTTATTGTAAGAAAAGTAAATATATTTTTTACCATAATATAGTTGTAAAAATTTAAGTACTAAAATACTTATTTAAAAACGGCTCATAGATAAACCTTACTGACTAACACACTTTACAACAATAGTAAAGTATACTTTAGATGCTAGCATACACTATTCTTATATAAAATGAAAATAACACTTGTACACAAAAGTAATACATATTGATCTTTCATCTGCGGCAATGGTCCCCTATTTTACCGCTAGACTAATCCAGACGTCTAGAATACTAGAGCCAAGAACTGTCATTGTACTGGGTCACCATGGTAAGGATGTATGAATTGAAGTTGGTCGCCTTCTTCCTACTTCAATCCTTCATGATACGGCAACGGTCTCTTCACGAAGATGTTTTCTTATCACAAGGTGAATGTTGGTCACGGTGGTCTCAGCCTATGGTTCTTGTAGTACTTTTTTCGCGTCAAGGATTTCTGCCTGCGAGTAACTGAATGCCAGGATCTGGGCTAGACTGCCCAGACAGCTTCCATGAAATCTAGCTTACATTGCATTAAAAATAGGCACTATTTGAGATATATTACAAACTATTTGAGATTTTTTTAACAACAAAATGTTGGGTGTTTATGACTGACATATTTATTTACTTACTACTAGTTGTCATGACAACCAAGAAAAAAGTTAAATGTACCACGTAACAACAAAAAGTTTGCTACACATTGTATGAGTATAGTTTTGTTTACCTACTCATATTTCGTAGCTCAATCGTAAATGTAACGTTATGGGAGATATACTGTGCGCTGTTTTTTTTGCATCATTTTGTGCAGAACTAAATATTTAAAAAAAAAAATATACAGGGTCTAACAGAAGGGGTGGACCAAAAGCAACAGGGCCGTTGCAGGAGCTCTTAGCCTATCGATATTACCCCCATGTATGTTCAGTGATATTCAGTCGTTCAAAAGTTACTCGCTTTTTATGTTTTTTTTTTTTTCATAATTTTATTTTAGGTTAGATTTCTCTTATATACCCAAACTATTAGAGCTACAACCGTATTTTTTTACACCTTGTAGCTTCATAGTAGACCTTTCGTACTTGATAGTTTGGGAAAACTTGGGAAATCTAACCTAAAATATGTTAATGAAAAAAAAACATAAAAGTGCGAGTAACTTTTGAACAACTGAATATCGCTGAGCATACATGGGGGTTATTTCGATAGGTATTGAGCTCTTCCATCGCCCTTTTGCTTTTGGTCCACCCCTTCTGTTACACCCTGTATAATAAACCTCTTTTACCCTGTTCGGAACAGCGGCTATTGTAGCTGGATATTGTAGCATTATTAACTGTATAGTATGAAAATAAAGTTCGCATAATTCTACACCATAATAAAATCAAAAAGTGTATGTACTTAGTATGAAACAAAACTAGCGGTAATTAAATATGTACTGTACACGTAATATATGAACCACTTGTGTTGTAATTTCTCGACAATACATTACATAGATAGATATTTTTTATTATATATATAAACACCCAGAACACCCGGAATAAATATTTGTAGATAGTACAAACATTTATCCCAAGGCGGGAATCGAACCGGCAACCTCCACGTCGTCAATGCCACCGCGCCACATCGGTCGTCAATGTTTAGGTATCTAGTACCTAAGTATACGACTACGTCATTCGCTCGAATACTTACAATTATCTATCAAATACAAAATTCTAAGGTTTGTTGTCAGCTCTCCAGTCGTAGGAAAAGAAACAAGACAACAAAACTAAATCTATCCCTTTTCTTCTTGAAAATGCTACGTTGCCAATCTATTATCTAAACTAAAATTCTAGAAAGGATAAGATTTGTCTGTTTGTTGGTCACTATTTAATTCAAAAGTACACGTCCTATTTTAAAACTATTTCTACATAAGGATGTAATATCTTTACCGAGTAACATAGACTATTTTATGTACAAATTGCAATATGAAAAAAACGTTTCAATGTAAAATAAAGTGAACGCCAAAAACGTTGCCGAGCCGAAATATACAACGCGTGCCGTGTCACGGGTCACTAGTAGTCAGTCTCACTACTGCTAATAATAAATAACTGATAAATGTCACTGTTCATAAAGTTTGGTTATAAAAGTGTGGCCATAAATGTATTTCCTTGCAAACATTATTATCAAACTGTTCGTTTTTTAATGTTCTGTAATTATAAATATAAAGAAAAATTATTTCATTAAAAAAAACGTTTATTTGTAAGAAAAATTACAAACTTCCAAATAATGCATTGAAATATAGGTAAATAAAACCTTTTTTTTTGTTGTCAAAGTAAATAAAACCTGTAGTAAGGCAACCTCGCTGACATAATTGTCATTGCTAGCTGTCTGTCAATTTAGTCGTACATAGTTGTTTTTGATGAAATTTTATCTTGTAAGTATAGTAATCAATTGTGCCAATTAGAAACTCATTTTGGTAACAGAAAGGATCCGAAGAAACATTCACGCTTTGCGATCACTCCGATCAAGCATTATGATGTAACTGCCCCACAAACAATCTATATCCTTTGTACGCAGGCAAGACAATGCACCAACAACTGCAATTGAAGAATCTTAGCGACGCCACAGAAAACGACATAAATAGCCCGTAGCCCGTTTTTGGGCAAAACATATTCATGTGTTTTATTTGTTTAATTTAAAGAGCTGTAGAGAGTCTTACTATTGAAATATTAAATACATATAAACATATTCCTGAAGATATTAGCAGTTTTATTAGAAGGTAACCTATGTAATAGGTATCTACTGCATTTTATTGCATTTAATTTTAAAAAAAATTCCAATAAAGTAGGTTTTATAGTAGTCTGTAAAAATTCTGCAGAGCCTCTGCTCTGCAGAAAGACACAGATAAATATCAAAAAAAGGAAGCAACAAAAAGTTACATTTCTGGCGGAGATTTGAACTCGAATACTCTGATTGTCAGTCCACAGTACCTTGAACTGCGCTATTCGTTCTTATTACCTGACGTCGAAATTATGAAACGCTAGCGCGTTTCAAATATCGGAAACATTTTTGCGTGTCAAAGTAGATAGCAAGCTTGAAATTCCTCGCCAGCCTCTGCACGTTTTTCCTACTAAAATTATAGTATTTTGTATTGATTACTTGGTATCTATTAATAAGTTTTCGCAAAGGTGAATTTTGATAACTAAACGCAAAAAACCATTAACAAATCAGAAGAAAAACCGCAGTTTTTTAAACTAGCGACATCTTTTGTTGTTGGGCTACCGTCCTGACTGAGCGCTTGGGCCTTAAGGGTAAAAAACGCTTTTTCTCGATTTCCGGCAAAACTAAAAGTTCTATGGAAAAAAATTAAAGGGCAAAGTTGTAGGTAATTAAAAGATCTATAACTTTTGTATACACACTTTTTTCATATAACCTCAAAATTTATGTGAAAAAATCAAAAAACCAAGTTTTTTTTTTAAATTAATATCTTTTACGAACAATTTTTTTTTACGAAATTTGGTGAAAACTTACCTCTTTATGTCCCAAATACGCTGTAATTTATTTGATTAGAAATATTTATTAGTTCACCTTATTTTGAATAAATATCGAAAAAACATCCTAATTTTCAAGCAAGGTAAAGGTTTTCAAGGGAAGGTAAGTTTTCACCAAATTTCGTGAAAAAAAATTATTATTTGGAAAAGATATTAATAAAAAACCAAAAATTTGGTTTTTGAATTATTCACATAAATTTTGAGGTTATGTGAAAGAAGTGTGTATACAAAAGTTTTAGATCTTTTAATTACCTACAACTTTGCCATTTGACTTTTTTCCATAGGACTTTTATTTTGCCGGGAATCGAGAAAAAAACGTTTTTTACCCTTAAAAGCTCACCCCCATCCCCTTCCCGTGCTCAGATCGCCCGTAAATTATTTTTCCTTTCATTTTTATAATATTCCCCTCCGTTTCTAATGGGTTTCATCCTACTATTATTTTCTTTGTCTTTTTGTTATTTTTCAAGCTATCTACCCCGGACTATAACGGGAAAAAGCCAATGTAATAAGGACGATAGAACACAAATCATAAAGTTGCAATTTCAGAATAAATGTAATTAAAATGATTGTTTTCTAAACTAACGTATTGAATTTCAAAGGTTGATAGGGGCGGCAAAAATTAAATAGCCTACTAGCGGCAAATTTGTAAATCCGCCACTGCTATTACCTACGAAGGTTGCGATTTCCAACCAATTGGTACGCTAAAATAATATGAAGCCTCACTGATAACGTTCATTTAGTAACATTGATAAACAACACATTAACGTTTTTAAGTACGCTATTAACGTTAGCACTAAAGGATGCGTTTTCTGAAGCGAATCACTTATTTTTCGTAATTTTAAAGGCTTTATGAAACAGCAGTTGTAATGTTACTCTTAATGGTCTACCGGCCCAACGTATACTGCTTATTATGAAAGGCAAACCTCTCAAATTCGCGTTTGAGTAATTGTGGCAGGTAATACAATATCTCATACAGTAATCACACTTAGGTAGAGCAGATATCCTTTCTCTCAATTTAGTAAAATGATCGCCACTGTTTCAAAACCTACAGGGCGTGAGTGACAAATGACTACAAATAGGTCTTACACAGAGCAGTTAGGCAGTTGCAGAATACTACACAAGTCTTGTAATAGAATGCTCTGCTTAGCTTAAGTAGGTACTGTACAGACATAAACGGATATTCATTGATAAAAATAAGTAATTATACCACGCCTGTATCTAAACATTGCAACGAAGGTATCCCTAGTAATAGCAAATTATGTTTTACTTAGATGGCGCAATCCATGCACTTTCCGATTCAGATGGCTCGATGCCACAGCCACTCCTTGATATTTATCAAATACCTTGTTAGATTTTGTAGATCCTCACCCAATATATGTAGTCTATCAGCAAGACGATGTCGTCAAGTGTAGAACGACCTAATTCGATGCAAGTACCCCATATGCTGAGGCGATAAATGATTGTAAAACCTAAATCTTTAATAGATACAAACGTTTGCAGCCTGTGCGTGCAGGTGTTATGTTACCAACAGAGTAGATAGATTAAGATATTAAGATGCGTCACCCTTGACCCGTCACCCATGCTTGTCTCAAAATTACACAATTTAGTCGTTTAAGTTTTGCTGCGGGTATTCAGGACGCGCACTACTGTTAGCATTAGCCTTCTTCTAGGTAGCTATATAAGACCTAAGCACCCTAGTGCACGTCATCTCTAAAATGAAATCATTCACTAGCCTTTACTATGTGTTGCTCATTCTAATTGAAATGTGGTAACAGTAGCTTTATATAACCTTCTATACGTATTTATAGCCGTTGCCGTTTGAAACGAAAAAAAACGGATTATTAACTCACTGGAACAAAATACGGAATTTAAGGTTTATGGATGTGAAATGTATATACCTAAGTGAACAAGCAAAGTCTGATAGGTACTACATGAAGCATTGCATAGACCTTTTTTGTTTAGTCCTATTTACGGAAGTTGAACCTGAACCCTCGACCTCACGTTGCGTTGGCCACAAGTTCGCCTTGCTAGAGGCAACTGAGAGGTACCTGAATGTTTACTATCAAAAACATTGCATCTATCTATGTACCTACGTTATTTTATGCGAGTATACAGAATATAACCAAATCATTAATGACCTAGCGTCCATCCTGAATTACTTTATTGCGCAAGACGCCTTTTACTTTGTAACAGTGCAATTCGTTCGTGATCGTGAGATATGTACGGCAAATGTGACGATCTTTATTTAGCAAGATATTGTATAAAGCCGGACATTGGTTTCTTTGTTACCGATTTCAATTGATTCAATTGACTTCCTTTGTCTAGAACAAGTCTACAATAATAAGTTTCTTGCCCGTTCTTCTAGGCTCTGGTCGCGTGGAACTGGCACCTAGAATCGAATCACCTAGTAGATATCTAAGACGATTCTAAGTGATCCTTGTGATTTTATTGAATAAAGATTTTTTTTATTTTAATAACTCGTGCTGTATGTCATCGAGCTGCTGTTGTGATTACTAGCGACGACACAAGAAAATATAAGTCATATTGCAGTAACACTAGCCTCTACCCGTTCTTCTTGGGATAAATAGTAGCCTATGTGTTAATCCAGTTTATACGTTATCAAAGTTTCATCCATATTAGTTTAAAAGATACGACATAATAAATCACCATATTTTATACAAGCTTTTAATGAATGTTTCAGTACAAAAGACATGAACGCGCTTGTAGGTAATAATAATGTACAATACGAGTACAACCTGTTATCTTGAATACAACCAACCAATCTATAAAAATTTACCCCCTTTATAATTTATTATTAAGTAGTTGTATGAATTACAACTTTTTTAGACATAAATTTATTTGTTGTACTAGGGACTGAGAAGGGCGGTGATGGCTCGAAAAACCACGTTGCTTAAAGAAAATATCATTAATGCCTAAATTACTGGGCCCATGTCTTTTTGCAATAGCACTTAGATAATAATGAGTATAATATTTACCTTACATAGAGTAAAGGTTAATTTATCAAAAGGATCTAAATAGAATAAATATGCACAAATTAAGTGATGTAGCCAAATTTTTTTTTTTTTTAATAACTAGTGTACATTTATTAGTTCCTAATTACGTACCCTAATATAATTACAATCTAGCCACAACAAGGGCTAATAAGTAATTTTTTATTGACTTAATTTGCTAGCGTATCTAATACTAAGAAAGTGTCCATTAACACATATTTCTTATTGTCTCTAATAAATTGGAAGTCACTTTGTTATTGTATTCTTTAGTTCTTTGTTTATCACTATCACTACACTACACTAGCTCAAAAGGTTTTTTTCTTTTGAGCCTTCTTATTAGATCCGTATTGTCGAGGAGCTGGATGGCCTCAACGTTGACGTGGTGGTGAAGCCTCAGTTCGTGTGCTTCTGCGATTTTTTGTATAACTTTATCAACGAACTCAATATTCAAGTCCCGATGGAGATCGTCATTTCTTATGTACCAAGGGGCTTATGTATTTTATTGCGTATTGTTACAAGGGAATTTTTACCAAGTAACCAATACATTCTTTTGTATCTTAGCTCTAATTCATCTTTTTTCTTCTTAACGTGAGCTTTCCAGCGTAGTTTCGCGTCAAGCGTCATGCCCAGATGATTCAAAATGATACTAATATACAACGAGTGCAACCTTAGTGAATTGGTGTTTACACGCCTCCGAGACCTTCACTAAAAACATCTTGATTTGACTAGAACTTGAGTAACATAAATAATTATTTTATGAGTACCTAGGTAGTTACTTACCTATATTTCTCTTAAATGAATCTATTTGATGTTTAGAGTAATTTTATTGAATTATAATTAATTGATTTCTAAATGGTCTTCATAATTAACCATAGTACTTACCTACTCTATTCTAGACCAGAAAAAATCGACCGCTTATTTTAGGTCGAGCTTAAAAGAGCTTCGTTATTTAAATATTTCATCGCCTGCGCTGTCGTCACCTTAAATTCCAAGAGTTAAAAAATCAATCACATATTGTTTTTTATTCAACTACTTAGGTATTAACATGTACTAAAGGAAAACCGTCAAACGACTTACGCACAAAGGGTTCCGTACCAAACAATCACGGTTGTTGTTATAGCGGCAACAGAAATACATCAGTTTTAGACAAAAAATAGAATAAACGATATTGATTTTGTGAGTGAAAGAAGAAAACATGTGCCAACAGTTAGCGACATTGACTGTGGAATAAGGGAATGATGTTTTTAGTAACTTTTTTTTTTTTTTTAGTAACTTTTTATAAGATCAATAAGATTTACCTATCGACAAGTGCCAGGAAACGCTGTCTCTACCTGAAAAGCATAAGTGTATCTACATAAAAGCTCCGGCAGCTAGTTAACTAAAGATGACCTCATCAACAACAGGGAAGGGTGATGAAGTGTACTCGGCGATCGCTATGACCACGATGCGATCTAGCAAGAGGCAAGGCCAGTAAACTTATGGTTTCGAAATGTTCACACAAATTATTTAATTCTCATAAAATTAGGCATGAATTTATAGCTGTAGGTAATTATGTACTTTATTGATATAAAGCACTCGGGCTTACCTTCTTCATCAAGGTGTTTTGGGATAAGCTGAAGCGAGCGCGTGTGCGATCTACAGCTTCACTTTAACGGTCTATCATATAAAAAGTTAGCGCACACTTGATGTCTTGATTACCATACTATACTATATAAGTACTATACGTAATGATGACATAATGTATTTAGCAAAGAGGTAGGTAACGTAGTACGTATATGTATGGTAATTTAATTGACTAAAGTTATGTAGACTAGAACCGCTGACAGATAAATGGAAAAGGAGGAGGTCTTTTTCAAAGTTGGGCATACAGACACTATAGACGTTGTCGGTTTCGACTCATGAGAAAATATGTCCCTACTAAACTTGAAGCGTGAGATGTCTTATTAAGGCTATTACCTATTATCTATTATCGCGTGGAACTGGCACCTAGAATCACCTAGTAGGTATGTAAGACGATTCTAAATGATCCTTGTGATTTTACTGAATAAAGCAATTTTGACTTTGACTTTGATTAACTATAGTTACGATTTCAATATTGTTATTTACTTGTTTAATAAATATCCATTTACGGGGTAATGGAGAATCGGTCCTGTCTAAATAAATGAAGAAGACCTAAGTAAATAAAATAATCCAGTATTAGGTCCCTTGGGAAGGAATGATACTTATGAAGCAATATTATTGGATGAAGAACAGTCGCGTTAGAAAGTATAGAAGTTATTCCTGTCTTAGAAGAAGCTCTTGCTTTTTTAGTTAATTTTACAATTTAATTTATAGACAGAAATGAATTTAATTTTATTAGAAAATAAATAAACTTAAAACTGAAACAAAACTTATGTATTCAGCGCCTCTCGTTACAGCCCAACCATGTTGAAAAAAAAAGCTGCAATAGACACGCAACTTGTTGATTTGAAATTACACGGTAACAGCTTAGTGTATAATTTTTACACGAATAAAAACGAATACATATATTAAAAGTACCTATGTAATTTGTGAAAATATTGTATTTCCTTTAATTTTCTTCATTATCAGCAACAACATTTCAATAGTTAATCAATAGTCTTATTTATTTTTTTCAAATTATTCAGGTCAATATTAGATATCCTAAGCTAAAATATTTATGAAAAACTAATTATGCAGTTATTTTGTTAATCGAGACTCTTTTTACAACTTTTCTCTAACTCTTAGGCTCAAGACTATCACAGCCCTTAAAAACACCCTGTTGAGATCAATACCGGTATTTTCACATATCATTTTAAATTTCAATGATTTGCCTCTTAACTATGATGCGATTTATAATTATTTATGTTTCGTAACCAGTAACGTTTAATATTTCGAAGACATCTTGTTCTGCATATAACTTCTTTGTAATTATGTTGGTATGCATAATTTATATTATTTTGCGTAATAACCAATTTGATTATACCTATAAATAAACACATTTATTATTTGTCGCCGTAAGAGTAGTAATACATAGTAGGTAGATAGATACAGCGTATAAAATAATAACAAATATATTAGTTATTTTTAATAATAGAAAATACATTTTAGAAATTAATGAGTCCAAAATGAAGTGATTAAAGCAATTCACACAACGCGTACGAAATGCTTTGAAACGCACAAGAAATTTGTATGAAGCGGTGAAGGCTCTACATTGCTAATAGAGTACCTACCGATATAAAAAAAATATACATATTTTATTTTAATAGTAGCATACATGTATATGTAACATTTTGTCATTCAAAGTGGAGATTGAATCCACAAAACACAGCGCAGTAATGTAAAATTAGGATTCTTTTTGATTTACGATTATTCAATTTATATACGACACGAAAAAGTGTTCCTTTTTGGTAAAGCAGAGTCTATAGGTCCATTATTTATTGAAAATGTTTATTAACTAGTTTATTATTTTAGAAAGATATTCTTCCTAAAATAATAAATTTGATAAAAAAATAATATATTTCATTAACAACCGACATAAAGTCGATATTACCCAACTACTGTTTCATTACTTTCAACGGCATTGATGCATCATCGCCATCAGGCAGATACCTACGCCAAGGAACACGTCCTTGAAGTGCAAAGACATCCCGAAAATATACAATAAATCTCCAAAATAGACAACTGACGTACAGGATGTTTACCTACAGCCTCATCTCAGTAAGAAGGGACAATGGTTTGCGTCACTCGGCCGCGGCGTTTCCGCTCGCTCTTCACGGCTAGACCCCCGAGTGGGAGATGGCGTCTCATATATAACGCCGTCTAACAGACCCCTCAGCAAGCAGTAGCCAAACAGCTTCAGCATGAAGGTAATAAACATTTATTATACCACATTTCGTCATTTCGGATTCGGACATTTAATCATTCTCGGGGGTTAATTATCCACTTTTATTTATTGGTGAAAACAGTTAAACTTAAAATACTATCGGACAAAATTTTAATGACCTGCCTAGTAGATTTAAAAAAAAAAATTGGGTTTTTTCCCTTACGATCCTTAAAATTTTAAGAAGAAAGAAATTGTTACGACTCAATTCATTATTAAAATGTGACAGCCCTTCTTTCATTTTTAAAACGAATCAAATCATTGAACACCATTCTATCTAATAAAGGTCATAAGTTCACTTTATGCTTATACTATTTCGTGAACATTACAAAACATACTATTTTACTTTAAATCATGCTAGTTATTCTTCACTCGTTCAGATAAAAACATAGTTATAAACTTCGTAGCCGGTTTTATACCTACAGGTAAATACGACATACTAATTATATCTACTTAGTTAAAAAACTGATGAAATTTGTACTAAATGTTTCTGTCCAAACTGCATTAGTTTGGAGACAACTAAATTACCTACTGTGAGAACTGTGCTCATTGCAAAAATATAACTCATTGTGCTTACGGACGCATTATTATAACTAACTGTAATGATGCAACTTACTTTTCGCAGGTCTTCGTGTGCCTATTAGCCCTCACCGCGGTCGCGAGCGCCGGTTTCATCGGCGGCGGCGGCAGCAGCGGGTGGTCGAGTGGTGGTGGCGGCGGGGGCTACGGCGGCGGCGGCGGCTACGGTGGCGGCGGCGGCAGCAGTGGCTGGTCCAGCGGTGGCAGCGGCGGCGGCTGGAAGCTAGGCGGCGGTGGCGGCGGATTCGGAGGCGGCGGGTTCGGTGGTGGCAGCAGTGGATGGTCCAGCGGCGGTAGCGGAGGCGGCTGGAAGCTAGGCGGCGGCAGTGGTGGATTCGGAGGCGGTGGATACGGAGGCGGTGGTTTCGGCGGCGGTGGTTTCGGCGGTGGCGGCCATGGCGGCGGCAGCAGCGGTGGACGTGAGTACCTACTCTATTTTATTCTAAACCATTGATGTGTCTAAAAGCTTCTCATATAAAGAGTACCAACTTTAAATTATCATTCAAAAACAGTGTATCTAATATTTATGTTATTAAATCGCAGTCCTGTCTAAATTTTAAATATTGGTTTACTTAAAATCAATTTCGCTTCACAGAAGTCAAGATTATCAAGATCATCACCACCGGAGGCGGCGGCGGCGGCGGTTACGGTAAGCTTACATTTGACATATTTTTATCGCAGATGATTTGATTTTCGGGAAATTTCATTTAACTCGTTAATTTATCACGTTACAAATATACGAATACTTTTACTATACATAGATAAAATAGGTAACTGTGCGATTAGATAGCTAGGTTTGTACAGACGGAAAAAGATGGGGGTCATCCGTTCGCCGTCGCGAGTCAAATCATGAATTTCGCAAGGGTCCTATATGCATCGCTACATTCTGCCCGGCCCAGACAAAGTTCTGTTGAACTCTTGATAATAATCAGATTTACGCAACCATTCAATTACTAAAATGCTCTTTTATGTGCCTTCGGTCAGCTGAATCGGAAGGTACATACATAGTTCGAGGCTATCTACGGTTGTAGACCATTAATTTTACGAGCATTACAATACTACGAAGGTCAATAAAAAGTGATGCTCCTAGGAATTAATTGTTCTGCGATTTGCCTGCACCTGGTCGAGTGACCTGAAGTAGATTCTTGACCTCAAGCTTTTTTACTTTATGCTTTTTAAGCCTTGCTAAAAATAATCCCACAATTTGACCTAGGAGTCAGTAGATCGTGAGCATTTCAAGATGTATCTAGAGAATGAGTAATGTCAAGACGTCTGCGTTTTGACATTACTCAAAGGTCACCATCACCACTGATGTAATTCCCTAATAAGTATTTTATATTGCATCCCTTCACCTTATAGTTTATCAATTATTGGTCTATGAATACTTTAGCGGTGAGCAACCGTATAAAGAAAACTAAACTGCGACAAAGAACACGGCCTCAGGAGTGCGTGACTCGAGCATAAATGCGAAACTGCCTATCATAAATTCTATGCTTTTCTTTCGCTTTTAGGGCCCCCGCAGACTGCATACTTTTTATCGGCCGATAGTTTGGTCGGCTTCTTAATCAGTATGGAGAGGATTGCATATGCGCACACTACAGCGATTCATTACAGCATTCCTCTCCGTACTGATTAAGAAGCCGACCAAACTATCGGCCGATAAAAAGTCTGCAGTCTGCGGGGGCCCTTAATATTCGAGATAGCCCTTGTGACTTTTTAAAACTAACTTTAACCAAGACTGTGTTGATTTTGTTTATAGGAGGCGGCAGCTCTGGTTGGTCTTCCGGCGGAGGCGGCGGCGGCGGTGGCTGGAAGCTCGGCGGTGGAGGCGGCGGATCCGGCTGGTCTTCCGGTGGCGGTGGAGGCTCCTCTGGCTGGTGGTGATCTAACACGACCCCTTTATAGTTCAAATGCAATACAGTGATACCTCCAACAACTGCTTTTAATTCCTCGACGTGATTACCCCATTTATAAAACACGGAGTCCGTTTCCTGCTTACCTACCCCTCTTACAAAATGTGTCCCTAAGTTTTTCAACACATTACTAAAGGTGACTGGCCTACTGGCCACTTTTATAAAAAACGCTAAAGCTAAGTTTTCGAGGCGATATTTTCCGCCTTATTCTTAACAGTGAGTTAATTTATGAGTTTTGTAGTGGTTAGATTCTTTCAGGTAGGTACTTGAATTGAATCAGGCTAGGTATAAACATTATTTTTAATTTAAATAAATCCTGAACCTTATTCACATAATAACTAGTGCTATATCTCCCTAGTAAACTGAAAAGTTTACCCATTAATTAGCTTTACGTCCCTCTAGGAAAAAAATGAAAACAAAATGTAAAATAAAATAGTTTATACAAATAATGATAATCTTAAAATTACAGTAACAAAACAGCACATTAATACTTTCATGTCATTTCTTCACTGGTTTTTTCTTATAATTGGATGATCTCTTCATTCTGTTGGGATTATAATTTTCCTTATCAGAAGAATCAGTGCTTGTGGGGGTGTAGCCGCGCGCCGCTCGTCTTGGTCTTTTTGTATGCTCTTCTAAATCTTCAATGTCATCAAGCACCAATCTACAATGAAATATTTCTCAAAAAATGATTAGGCCTTCAAATTTTCCAACTTTATTACTGTTTTGCAAGGGATATGTTGTTGTAAATCTTTGAATTTTGACACCTTGCATATTATATTCAAGGTTTTTGTAATGGGGCATGCATGACAATTAGGTATTTTTATTTACAAATATTACCATTGTTTGGTAGAATAAAAAAAAAGGGTTATTTATTTTAATTATTGTAAAATTTTATATATTTTAACAAAAGTAACTTACATTTCTTCATGAGATTTGTGAACATCAGCAGTTACAACCAAACTTGTACTAAGTACTTCTTCATCAGAGTCGGACTCAGCTATTATAATATTTGAGTTTTCTTTGACAGATTTAGCCCTTAAACTCGAACTAGCCTCATTCTTAAACAGACTTTCATTTTTTGAACTGCTTGGAATAGGCATATCAATTCCAAGTTTATTTTGTATATAACTTATGTTCTGTTCAACAAGTCCTTGATCAACTAAACTTTCTGAGGTATTGAAGTCCGTCTGTACTTCAACTGAATGTTTTGTGTTTAATTTCTTGTTTTCTTCAGCTTGTGAAACTTTAATGATTGTTGTGAAGCTTTTACTTTCCACTGTGATGGATATATTTGGTTGGTCATCATTTTTCTCAGCTTTAGGTTCATTTTTATCATCACAGTTTTTACATAGAGGCCCTTTGATATAAAATGGTACTTTTAGTGCTCTTTTTGGTTGTATTACTTCTTGACTGAAATTTGATTCTGAGACAAATGTTGAAGCATACTTCTCAGCATTTAGCACGGCCAGCCAAGCATTCATATCTTTATCAACAATACTTTGAGAATCATCAATAATAATGACACCATCATCATCTATTGAAATTCCACTGTCATTTTTGTTTTTAACTGTTTTATTGCCTAATGAGTCTTTTTTTATCACTGGCTTTTTAATAGTATTTTGTTTTTTACACATTTTTGATGGTATTACTTGATCATCAATATTATCAATTATGGTTTGGTTTTCATCTGCCCATATTTCAGAATGTTTTCTTTTTGTATTAGATCTATCTATTTTATGAGTATTGATTACTTTGGAAGGTTGTTTATTAGTATTTATATATGTTCTTGAATGATTGAGATCCCCTAGGGGTTTTCTTTTGACACACTTGTTGAGCCATTCTCTTACGTTAGCATTAGAGTGCTCCATTTTGTTTGGAGTAGATATTCCTTCACCAGGAAAAGCAGAGTTGATATTTTCTTTATTTTCAACAGACGGCTTTGAACTTTTCCTCTTGTTATAATATTTAGCAGGAGCTTGAATGCATTGTGGAAACAACTCTTTTTCCAGTTTTAGCTGTTCTGATAACCTATGTCTTTTGTAAACTAAAAGAAAAACATATAATATTACTAGTAGGTATTTTATGTTTTATTTTACTGACAATAAGAATCAATATTATAAAACTCTATTTTTTTAGATAATAAAGCTATATAAGTTACTTACTATCAATATTAAACTCGTTTGTAAAAGCATCTAGTAGATTACTGGCACTCTGACATCTTTGAGCACAAGGTGTATCAATTGCTGGCACGGAGAAAGTAGCAGAGTCGGGAGGAGTGAGGCAAAATGGACAGCATTCAGTTGCAGGTACACAATCGTTACAGCTCGTGTGTCCACAGGGATACCTCATAAGATTGCCATTGAGCTTGTCACTGATAAAATATACTGTTAGCTTAGCGGAAGTATATTAAAATGTGGAAATTATAGAAATCCGTTAGAATAGAATACTTACCAAACAGCACACCGATTATTGTCAACGATGTTTTTCACATATTCTGCAGCTTTATCGATATCTATCGACTGACACATTACAAGGGATCGTTTCCTAAATCACATTTTCTTTATGAATTTAAATGAAACCAATTAATATTTAAAGTTTTTGAGTTTTTTGATTTACGAAAAAACTACATCAATCAACAAATACCACAACAACGCATCACGTGTGACGTGACGTGACGTGACATCAAGTGACATACCAGTCCACAGTATATGTACAGTGACGAAAGGATTATTTTTGATATACAACGAAAAAACTCAACTTATGGTCATCAGTCAAAGTTTTAAAGTTAAAAATTCTTTCGTTATTACAATTTTTTGAAGAAGAATCCAATAAATACTGTTCTTGTCTTGTCTAAAAGTTACTGCTTTTAAACAAATCTGTGGTAAATAAAATAAAGAAGAAGACAAGAGAAAAAAGGAGACAAAAAATTATAAAATCATAATAAAAAAAACCAAACAAATAAAATGCAATGGCGTTGTAATGTTCTCCGGCCGGCATTATTTGGATAATATTAAAAAAACTAACAATGACTGGAATATCTGATTACAAACACTATTTTCCTATTGATAACATACAGAAAGTGTGTGTTTTATTTGAAGAGCAACTACGCAGTGATAAAGAGGCGGACCTTGCTTTGTTTTCTATCATTGTTGGTGCTGTGGAAAACAATCTTACAAATTTGAAAAACACCGACAAAGATGCCAATCTTACAGCAAATAATCTAAAGTTTAGATCCGTTGAGTGGGAGGAAGTACAAGGACTTCATGAACGATTTGTTTCGTTGATGCGTAGTGGCGTCGATAACAAACTGCTGAATGGCACGTATGCCACTCGCGATCTGATAAAACGAGTAGCCGACATCGTTTGGAACTCTCTAACCCGCAGTTACTATAAGGATAGGGCTCATTTACAATCCATATACAGTTTTCTAACTGGTAATAAACTTGATTGTTTTGGTGTCGCATTTGCTGTCACTGCAGGGTGCCAAGTATTGGGTAAACACGATGTGCACCTGGCGTTATCGGAAGACCATGCGTGGGTTGTTTTCGGTAAAGAGGGGACAGATACTGCAGAAGTAAGCATAGTCACATATTGTAGCTGGATTCTGCAAAACAAACAAAAAATAATGAATATTGCCTAATTTACAGGTAACATGGCATGGAAAGGGAAATGAAGACAAGAGAGGTAGGTCTGTGGAAGATAATGTACAAGCTCGCTCATGGCTGTATGTTGCGGGGAAACCAGTGGTTTGTACTCGTGTTATGGAGCTGGCTGCCTTGGTATCATCCATCAACCCGACTCTTACACCAACCATTGATGTTGATGAAGTAGCACAGATGCAGCACAAGTTACTGTGGCTTTTACATGATGGTGGTAAGTTAAGTCTTTATCAACAATTAATTAGACAAAACAAAAAGCAAGTTGCTATGTGAAATACTTAAGGTGTTAAACATTTATTTTATTTTGTATGTGTAGTTTTAGCAAAACAGTAATTTTCAGGTCATTTAGATGCCTATCCGATGGGTTTAGGCAACCTTGGAGATTTGAATGAATACATGCGAATATCCAGCAGTACTGCAGACACAGATGTGGCTGTAGAACCGAGCTTTAAAGCTGATGGCACTCCGAGACCTGATGCTGCTACATTGTATGCTCAAGCAATCAGAGCTTCCAGAACACATTATGAAGATCGACATGTGTACCCATATACCTTTCAGGGAGGGTATTATCATAGACATAAAATGTATAAAGAAGCATTTAATGCATGGGCTAGTGCTGGAGATGTCATAAGGCAGTAAGTATCAATACATTTAATAACTTGTAAATATCTTGACCTATTGATTGCTGACAACCATACATGTAGAAGTACATAACCAATATATATATGTATATATGTTTTTAGCTACAACTATTCTAGGGATGATGAGGAAATATACAAGGAGTTTTCAGAAATAGCCAACGAACTGATCCCTCAGCTGATGAAAACTGAGAGTTCTGGTCACTCTGCAAGATCCATATTGAAGGATCCAGAATGTTTTGCTTCTTTGCTCAGGTACTACAGAACTACATTTATTTTATCCCATTACAGCTGATCTGTTTAAAATACCTTTCAACTAAGATTCTGTGTTTTGTAATACTATTACTAATTAGTATTTCATATATAAAATCTATTTCAATTAAATTCAATTCTAGGTTTTATGATGGCATATGCAAATGGGAAGAGGGCAGCCAAACCCCTATACTTCACATTGGCTGGGCAAAGCCTCTTGTGAGCACCATCTCCAAGTTTGATGCAGAAGTTAGAGCTCAGGTCAACATTATCTGCAAACCTGACACAGGAGATGACATGGAATCTAATGAGTCTGAAGAGAAATCAGAAACAGAAAACAATGGGAATTGGAGTAGTACTGAGAATACTGAGATGAGCGTTCGTGAGCAGTTAACTGCGGCGGTCAACAGCAGGCCTAAAGTTACTCTTTACAGCCACAAGATGGCAGCTTTAAAACCACTGCTGCTAGCAGAGAGATTGAATTCAAATGCATTGCAACTTCAACTAACTGCACAAAGTCAATTACAAAGGCCACATGCACCAACCAAGAGAAGAGAAGATGAAGAGCAAAATAGCACACAAACAGCTAGAGCTAAACGGGCGCGACGGGAACGTTGATCTATTTAATGTAGTCTATCGCGTCACTGGTACTTTTATTGGCCGTTGTGCCTTGTAGAGCATTGCTTGCGATCTGCAACCAGGTTGTAATACATCACATACATACATGGTAGTCCTTTAAAGATCTTGTGACCGGTGTATTATGTAGATAAAGTGTCATTATAAGTGATAATATTTTAAGAAATCTTTGGCATAACATATTTTTTCATAAGTCAAATCATGTACTGTAAAGTATTTTATTGAGCATTTATTTGTATATAGTGTAGGTCGAGTACATAGACCTTAAATACCTGTATTTTAGATCAGTATGTAATAGGCTTAAAGCTTATATTTTAGGGTTCCAAAGCTAAGTAGAGATAGTGGAACCTTTTAATCTATCTTATTTATGTTGTCTGTAAGTCTGTCCGTCCTATGTTATGTTCAGATGACACAGATTTGAACTTTTTTAGATAACACAGTTAGAAGTTCTTAAAAATCTTAAGATCTTAATCATTCAAATCAAGATATTTTATTAGTGTTGAAGGTTTCTTTTATAAATAACTATACCTATTGATTGATACCTACTGTTTGGTAACTGTGTGTGTAACTCTTAACTATTTATTTAAATTGTGTGAAGTAACTGCAACAATGTAAAAATAATATATTACTTTCTTATTTCATGCTTATACTATTTTAGAATACTGTTTGTGGAAATTCAGTATTATTGTAATATGCACATTTTATCACATTTGCCTTCTTTTTGCAATTAATGGCTGTAGTAAAGGTCTGCAGTAATTATGTGCTGGCACAGATTAATTAAATATTTATAAAAGTTCATTAATAAATCTTGCAAGTTATGAGTTTAGTACATTGCTCAGAACAAAGATTTACTATATATCTTTTGTTTTTTTATAATTAATTATTGATTGAAGTTGGTAAAACTTGAGGCGGATATAATAATAAAACTAGTATGATAAAATTATTTGTGATGAAGTATTTTGATATTTAATAATAGTTGTTGATGTACAAACTACATATAAATGTAGACTACAAAATGTATCTTTTTTACATAAAGTGCATAATATTTAAAATCATAATAATTATTGTTGATAGGTTCTTACAACATTTTAAAATTTGTTAGATTGTTAAGTATTATTATTATAGAAATAGATTTACTCTCTAGTAGTAGTTATGTGACCATGACTTAACAGTAATAATGTTTTAATTGCTTTTTTGTGATTTAGATTATCCAGATAGTTTTCAAAATTTTATTGTTTTTAAGCTTGATTCCACTGTAATGAAAACAGACTGACAGACTTGTTTTTTAATATTCTATGCCCTTAACAGCTGTTAATGCATGAAAATGTTATAAACTAGAAACAAAGTACATTACATGATTTTCCCACCGAAGAAAATAATTGAACATGGTTTATAACTATTTAGCTTTCAGCTATTATGTGTGTATTTTGAATTATTATATTATGTAATTCTTATATAATACTGAAATATACCAGATGTTAGATGTTCTAATCTTGATCATATTATAACCAGGTTGCATTTGATTTAAATTTCAACATACATTAGGTATGTATTAAGTACTTCTCTATATATTCACTATGATTTCAATGATGCATTGTAACAAAGTACCTATATTAATGTTGTTGTAGGTAGACAGTTATTTCTTCAAAAACTTAGAAGTTGTGTTGTATAAAATATATTTTTTCAATAAAAGAAAATACAAAGAAACCATGTTTATTCTCAAAATCATTTATTCTGACCGATTGTCTCCATAAAACATTTACTTTTTACATTGTATATAGAACCATTTTTCCTTGATATTTCCTTGGCAATTTTAAGTTTCCTCATCATCAATATCAAATGATAAAAGCTGTTTTCTTTTTTTGTCTTTAGAAGATTTACTTTTGGAATCGTTCTGGCGTTTTCTTGCTTCCCTACTTTCACTATTCTTCGACTTGAACAAAATTATCTGGCTCAAATCAGCTTTCGTTTCAGATTCTATTTTTTCTATGTTCTTTTTCTCAATTTCAACTTCTTCTGCAGTCAGATCACCCTTTTTTAATACTACGACTTGTGGTTGTTCACTGTCATCGTCATCTACAAAGTCTGTTTCTTGGTTTTGAAGTTCATCAAACTTATGGTTTTTATCATCGTAGCCAGCTTGTTTTTTGAGTATTTTTAAGAACTTTGGATCCTCAGGCTTAATGTAGTTAACGTTACGTTTTCTATTCATTTTACAAGGCACAAGGGCAAATTTAATATCTGCAGCGCAAACAAAACATTAGCAAATGTGACAGTGAAGTTAGCATTATTTTATTGTTGACATTCAATATTTGTTAGTGTCAAAATGTGGTTGTTGCACAGAGTGCATAATTATGTATAACGTATGATGCTGTCAGAGTCAGAGAGTTTCACATTACCCGATCCGACATCGGTGTCGGACGCCGATACGATATCGGGGTAAGTAAAATGTATGAAATATATACCTGTCTTACATATTGTCCGGCCCGATATCGGAGGTACATAATATTTCATACATTTTACTTACCCCGATATCGGATCGGCGTCCGACACCGATATCAAATCGGATAATGTGAAAACGCTCTTAGGGTGGTGGTATGGTAGTGAGAATATGCTAAATTGCCCTGCCATTGTCTTGTTGAAATGGTGACCTAAAAATTGCTGAACGTAGTCGGAGTTCTATTCGCATTGCATCTCGAAAACTGACTCGCAATTTTGTAAAAAGTAAAACTAGGTAGGTATACTTACCTATTTTGAAGCTAAACTCGAAATTTCGTTTTATTTTCGTAATTACTACTGTACCTACACCTAGCCAACAAGCAACACCACAACACGATGCTTGTAGTTAATTTAATTGCTTCAAACAGTGACAAAAAATATCGACTAGATACTTATTCAGCATGAAACTAAATTCAAATTTCAAATCATCATGCGCTCCGCCGCCCCGCCCCGTAGCGTCCAAGTTGTAAGATCAACAATTTTAAATGAAATTTGGTGTTTTTTATTATATTCTGAGATATTACCGTCCTTATCAGTTTACTACGTTCGACCAAAAGGGAATTTAGGGTTCGTTGTAAGGTAAAATATTCCCGTAATGTTTCTGTTTACTTCTTCACCCATAAACACAGTGCTATCACAACGTCTTTCCAAGTATTCAGTCCAGTTCCTACATTGATAGGAAGGAAACGCTTTCGGGTTTCCAATTGATTCCCTGAAATATTCAAATGCACGACCGTGACTGCAAGCCTCTGAAATATAAGTAGGTTTATGAATATTTTTGTTATATATATCTATTTAGCTACCGGTTCCGCCATAGTGTGATAATGTTAGCATATAACTGACATTATTTAAAAATCGGTCTTCGGTAAGTAGGTGATTCTTGAAGGAACTCCGAAAAATGTCTGATCGCTATGGATTAGGTATGAACTTTAATTATAATATTTACTTACCTAAAATTTTAGGAATAGTTTCGCAGCCAGGCTGAGGTGGGATGCCGCTGTTAGGAAAGAAGTCAACCGTGCCTACGTTCAACTCGATGCCAAGAACTCCGCTGCATGTGTGGATGATATCTACGAATTTGGCATCTCCTGCATCTAAAATAGCACTCTTTGGTCTGCTCGGGTATTCGAAGAGGGGTCTGGCAGGGTCAAGTCCTGAAGGAAAATAAATACCTACATACAGTTGTTTTAACAACCATATTCACGCTAAAAGTACCTATGCAAGTATATTTGACTAACCTGTGATACGACCTACAGTGATGTTGGAATTATAAGCTGCGATACCCATCACGTGCGCACCAAGGCTATGACCGATCAGATGAACTTGCTCACCAGTTACGTTATATCTTGTGGATAGGTCATTCAAAAACATTGCTATTTCAATACCAATTGTTTCGGTTTGGTTTGCCACCCAGTGAAAGAAGACGGAGTTAGCAATATAACTCCAATCGACAGTGATCACGTTTACATCCTGTTTCAGTAAATAAGCATTTCTAATAGTTGCAACCGAGTAGCTCTCTACGGTTGATCGCCAACCATGGGTTATAATTTTTAAAGGCAATTTGGCAAGCTCAAAATCTGTGGCATTTTTGAATATTGGCTCAGCATTCTCGCTAAGAAAGATTGGATCTGTTGAGTTGTTCCTGTAACAAAGTACAAAAAAAAACTAACTAAAAGACGCAACGATCCCAAGGAGGTGCGGTGCGTGTTCGAATTCCACGTCAATGTTAACTTATTGAAAACTTTATTCAATAAATAAATAATAAATAAGTAGATATTCATGGACACATCACACTCTAGTTCCAAACTAAGCAAAGCTTGTACCTACTATGGAAGCTCGATTGCTGATAGATTACTTACCTACATAATTATTTTTTTGTAAATACATTATGTACTTACATATAATACATAGTACCTAACAACCAGACACAGAACAAATATTTGTTCATCACACAAACATATGCTCTAGGTGGGAATCGAACCCATGACCCACAGCATGGAAGGCAGAGCTACTTCCAACTAAGCCAACGTCTGTCAATTTCCAAGTCTGTTGTGCGTGTACCTACCGACTTGTTTGATATCTACGCGGTAAATATGAGTCATGTGTATGTTGTATGTAGGTACAGTCACGAGCATTAATTTGGGACCCTTTTCCATTAAATGTTGTTAGAACATTCATAATGCAATAAGGTCGAAACTTCAGTATGACGTATGACATACGTTAGAATATTAGCACTAAATAACGTCAGTTTGCCACACGATATTCAACCTTAGGTGGGTCCCAAATTAAAACTCGTGACTGTACATAATTTTAGTTACCTTATATAAAGTCTATATTCCATACTATAATAGTCGCTCCGTGATCGTGGCAATGGGTGTCTTGTTATCTCACTCAAGCTAGCGTAATGGGGGAAGCCATCTCCGTCCGGAAAGTAGACCCACTCTGTACCGTACCCATCTACATAATTGCTGGAATTGTCTGACGTATCTGTGCCTACAAATATTTACACATTTAAATTCAAGATCTCGTGTGCGAGAAGACTCGATAAGAGGAGAATTCATCACTGATCACCTTATTAGGTATAATATTTATCCTCCCACGGCTCCCAGATAGCCTCCTTACATTGGCAACTATTAAATATAACATACATGTAGAAAGATACTCACTTTTCATAAAATTCCACAAAGATACGAAAATGAAAATAAAAGAAATAAAGTTTGGTAAGCGCATGGTAGTTACTGTCTTACTCACGAATTCTATGCAACATACTGTTAGGCAGATACCTTGATAGTTGAATTAAAAACTTATCTAAACGTCCTAGACTTTGATGAGGGCATTAACTGTTCATAAAATAGTAGGTAATTCGAAGGCAGATATATTTCGGTAAATAATGATAAGTAAAAAAACTATATGTAGATATAAATGCGCCAGAATCAACAGTACACTTATCTCAGGGTACCTTATAAGTACAAACCAAGGGTTAAATTTCATTTTAAGTTAAACGTTCCTTTCATAAGTCGTCTACTATATGATGATGATGATGCTCATATGGTCATTTCTTCCTTTTGTTTTATGCCATTATTCGTATCAATCCCAGCCTTTTTATAAAGGTTTTTTATAAAGGCATTTATTATAATAAATGCCTACCTACTAGACCATAACAATGTCAAAGAACTCCTAAAGATAGTTAAGTTAGTCTTTATTTTATTGCCGATGCGGGCGTTTCGACAAGCACCGACAACACTTAATAAAAACTCTGAAAGTTATGCCGCCACGTACCAAATACACTTTCAGGAGTTGGAAGTAAAACTGGTTATAGTATTTTATTGATTTATTTCAAAACACAAAATTGAAAGATCGGATATTTAATCGAATCCAAAATGAATGGAAACCTTCAACGTCTAGATTCCCGAACCATTACAAAATTAGTTCTGAATAACATTAAACAAAACATAAAATATTACTAACAGCAATTCACTTTATAAAGTCCTACAATCCCGGTAATACTCAGATTCTGTAGCTCAATGTTGTACATCGTACACTGGTTTCCATCACAGAGATTTTATTACCTACTGAAGATTACTTAAATAGAAATAATATTCCACTTATTTCTTAGCTAGCAATGTAAATTAATGCATGATTTCCTGCCCATTAACATTAAAGGCTTTTGAGTGTTTGTGCTTGCAAATTACACCATCCCCAAACTATTTCATTATGTGATCATCCTTCCACTCTTTTCTTCCATCACCTTGCATTTTCCATGCGTGCAACCTTACAAGAGTTTGATACAATTTGCAGGTACAAACAACTACATTAAGGTGGCAACAGCTCACAAAACATACCAAATGGATTATGAATAGACTAATTCTATTTAGTGCGTACTGTTTGGAGCTCTACTGCAATTCAAAATCGATAAATATATTTACAAAATAATGACAGTAACTTCAGCAGGTTTACCGAATAATTACATCAGTTGTGTAAAACATTCTCAACATAATACGAACTCTTATTATAATTATAAAACGACATGTAAAGGTAATATAGTTAATTGAATCTATTTCAAATGATTTTTAGAGCCGTATCATAATCTCTATGGAGTATATTATATACCTAAAATTATCTACGTCTGCACTCTAAAAAGAGAACAAGATGAAACTGAAAATTATGATTATCATAGACTGTTTAAAAACAAAGATATTGAAATCCTACTAATAATATGTAATCACATTGCAACTACAATTGGATGTAAATTGAAATTTGGATATACAGTTCGTAAAGTGGGTTAATGAAGCTTTTTATCCTGAAAATTTTCAGGAGATGAACGGGAATGGAAGCGGAAATAAGTTATAATAATATTTAATTTAAGATGGCTAAAGCAAAAATAAATCAGCATTATTTTTCGTATTTTGCTATATATCTTGCTCATTAGGCCATTGTATTATAAAATGTTTAAAAAAAAATATTCGGCGAGATAATGTTGTTTAACCTACGTCTTTCACATAAATAACGAATTATGTAAAAGGTAGCGACGTCATTAATATTCAGATACTTGGAATGGCATCTGCAGTACAATCGCGGATGTATCGATAGTTGGAATTTAGCATACCATAGGTTACTGTTTTATCAACAAGTATTATCAACGTTTTAAGACACCTCCATGATTGCAGAGCAGAGCAGGGCCCCGATCGTGCCAAATTGTAACGTAAACGGATCGTATATGCAGCAGCTAAGGTTCACCAACGTAATGTGTACGTAGCGTATTGCTGTAAACGGCTAACCGCTTATATTTTTCCCTTCTCTATCACGCGAAGGGATAAAATATGGTTATGTCACAATCTTCGGCTCACTAACATTTGAATGTTGCACGTGTTTAGCTATACGCTTATCGCGTTCCCAAAATACGTACGTTGGTGAACCTTAGCTGCTGGTTAGATGAACTGTTCACGTTACAATTAAACACAATCGGGGCCCAGGACCGGTAACGAAACGCGATAGAAACACTAATGAATTTCCATTTGATAGATTTTACTGTAACATCAAATGAATTTCGATATCGTATGTGAACTGTTGCCATTACATAACTAAAGTTACTCCTGCTTCATCACAAATTCTAAAACGACCACTATTACACTGACATCTGTAGTTGAAAGCCATTTGAAGTGCATTAGTGTAATTCGAAGGTAAGGTGTGGTATTAGTCCTGCATTTCCTCGGGAAGCTCGTGGGGGTTGAGGATGCCGGGTACAGACAGCTGTACTCTTCGCTTCTCCGCTTGTGCCTTACTGAGCGCGAGCTGACGCTCTTCCAAATACAGGTCACTGTCGTCTTCACCTGTGTATTCCTAAAAAAAATCATCTGGTTAGTGCGTTATTTCACTAACCTAGCGTTTAAAAAATTACATCTTGTTAGTGTGTTATTTCACTAATAACTTTCATAATAAAACGATGAAATAAAAGATACAAAATATACTAAAATTAAGTCCTGTCTAATGACATAAACCTAAAAGCAAACATGAAATAATTTCATTTCTGTTTGAACCATATTTGAGTTGTTTTTTGGTATCACATTCATTTGCTAATGTCTTTTTAATAAACCATATAACATTTTTTTATTATTGTTTCTAATTATTCACACAAGCGTCTTCTACATTTTTTTTACGCAACTTATGATGGAGAGAAATGAGCTGGTACACTTGATGTAAGTAGTAACCACTGCCCATCCACTCTGAGACATAAAAGTGTTAAGTCTCAAGTGGCTGTAACTTTACTAGCATGCATCTTAAAACCGGAATATAGCAATGGCAACAACACTGCTTCGCGGAGTGTTATTTTTTGCTGAGTGAAAATGAGAAGGACCTTAATAGAGGATAACATCAAGCTTAGAACTTAGAAAAATTAATAAAAATATGTATTAATATTAAACTTACCCTGATTTGGACTAGGAAGTCTCTTAAGTGTTCTTTGAAAAGTGGTATGTTTTGGTTCAAGTCGAATAATCCCTGCACAGTGATTTTAATTTGATTGTCGCTTAAATGGGAGAACGCAGTTTTGAGAAGATTAGCGACGTATTTCTGAAACATAGATGGTATTTATATTTAGTTATTAGACTTATTAATTAAATACTTCACACATAATGATCATATTTTTTATAATAAGTACTGCTAAACTAACGAATCTTTGCAAGACAAATATATTTTTCCTAGTCTTGGCATGATCTCAAATCATTGACTGTTCTGATTAATTTGAATATTATAATCCTGTAATCATGTTTGTACACAGCTTACTGATAGTTTGTACACAAACAGTTAGCATTTTAGAAAAAAAAAAAATATTAATAAAAAATAACTGTTGATAAATAGTGTTAAAACTTAAATAAGTTTGTCTATAAACTAGGTTCTTAAAAACTGCTACTAGGTTATGTATATCCAATACTGCAAATATGACATTATTTCAGATAGGTATTAGTTAAAAATGTTTTGAAAGAAACATACCTGAATGTAAATAGTGTTGTTTGGTGCTGGTCCCAACGGTATTGTGACCCGGTTGGCTTCCACTAAAGAGAATATATAAGCCAGTATGGTAGCGTGCATCGTCAGCCCCGCGCCATGGGACGTGTCTGTCACGACGCTAAATACATGCTCCAAAATATCGCACAGGTAGGTCTGATAGAAACTTTGTGCAGCCTGCGGATGTGATTCAACATTATGAAGTAACTTGAGAAGGATCTGCAGTCCCGTATCAGCAACATTTCTCATAGTGTGCTTAAATGCCCAAATAATGGAATTAAGGACCAGTTTAAACTGTGCCGGCGGTATGCTTAGGAATGCCTTGAAACAGTGCGTGTTCACTGCCTGCAATAAAAGGAAAAACTCAGTTCTGTGCTCGGGGTACTCTTCAAAGTCTTTGTTTATCATTTCCAAAGTGCACTCAAATACTGCGTCGAAGATCTTGGGAACCTCTGATGTAATATTTCCTTCCAGTTTGTTGACGATGGCGGCCATACATGACAGGACTTCCGGCTCTCGCGCATCGGCAACGGCAGTTCTTTGGTAGTCTAACAGCACAGCATCAAGCAATGGAGGGATGAAGTTTTCTAACACCATGTTGTTATCAGTGGATTTTGATACCCAATTAGCTATGAGTTTTAAAGTTTCTTTCTTTATAATCCTCATATTCTTAATGAGAGGTTGTTTTGTCACAACCACTCCATTCAGAGTGATGGCTTGGCTGATGTTTTCAGACATAACTTTGTAAACGTTCAGCATATCTAAGTATATTCTTCCCAGCTGCACGACATAGGGGTGACTGAGTGCACGGCAAGCTCGCACATTTGTCTTCAGAATACTGACAAGTTGTTTCACTGCTTCTGGATCTTTTAGAATGTCTACATTGTGCGATGCTTGAGAGATTATGTCATCCCAAACCTGGTTGGGTAACAACATGTATTTCTCAATAAGCTGCTCCTGGGCTACTTGGTCCACTTGTGCACTGATCATATATCCGATGGCCTCATAAAAAGTATGAACTTGTAGAGTTTGTAAATCGCAAATGATAGTACTGATAGTGCTCAAAATTTCTTCAATAAATGGACAAGCTTCTCCAACTTGCGTAGTGACAAAGTGTCGTCGACATTTTATAGCTATTTTTATAAATGTGTCACAAGCCATGTCTTGAACACCATCATGAGTTTCGTGCATGAACTCAAACAGTTTGTTGACCACAGTTTTTAAGAACTTCCAATGGGCCCTCAGGAACCGCGGGTATTGTCCCACTACATACATGATGTTGCTGGCAATGATAGCTTTGTTGTCTTTACCTTTTTTTTGTTCGCAGAGTCCCAAGAGCTCTTTTATGACTACAACCAGGAATCTCTTTTCATCTTCCTCTAACATGGCACCTGAAATGGAGCCGATCGCCCAACACAATGTGTTTAAGTTCTTCCATGACCATTCGGTGCCATTCACTTGATTTTGAAGTTTCTCTGTCATGATTCGTTCAGTATCCTGGTAATCCAAATGAGTCAGATAAACCAAAGTCTCTCTCATATTCTTATACAAGTTTATTGAATCAGTGTCCTTCATAAACTCTCTAACAACTTCACCATTTTCATTTTCAACAACCAAAACCTCTTCTGGTCTTGCCATCCTAGAGATCATAATGTAGCGGACACTACTCAGTACATCAGAATACAAAGCTTTCCTACCAACACTCTTGCCGAGAGTGTACAAGCTTGGTGAATGAGAGCATGGGGTAATATTGTATAAGTCAGCAGACAAGGCATTCCAGAACTCCAAACAAATTTTAAATATTTCTACTTCTTCTACTTCAGATATCAGCACAAGGTAACGCAATGCATTCATCAATGTGTTTGTCAAACCTCGTCGCTCAATCAGTTGGCCGTGCTCTTTGAGATATGTACAGAGGAAGAGTGCCAGATTCTGAATGAAAACTTGTTCTTGGTCTCTACCAGCAGAATATGCTTCACGAATGTTGGTGTTGAGAGGAAGCATTACTTCTAGTTGCTCCATTGTGTGCACGAGTAGGACTACAAACTGCTCTTCATAGTTGCTGACTGTTACACCCGCAATCTCAGTCAAACAGCTCAATGTAACATTCCGGAACATTGGTACATTTAGAAACTTAAAGGTAAGAGTACTCAGTAATTTCATTTCAAAAATGTACCCTAAAGGTATCCAATTCAAAAATCGCAGCAGAGTGTCCAGTGTGGCATCCACCAACGGTGCATTCTGAGAGTTTTCAAGCACAAATTGACACAATTGAAAAATTGGACTAAATTCTTTGCACATTGTGTCCTTCAGATGTTTGGATTTCGTTTGGGTCAGCTGGCCCGCACAGAATACAAATATTTCTTCGCTGAGCAGTTTCAATATTACCATGTTGTTTTGGCATAGACTCTCATTGGTTTTAGAAGCACCCACAATATCACTTATAAAAGTATCCCAATTGTGGGGCCATTCTCTTTTAAGCACTTGAACCAATATCATGTTTAGCTTTTTCAGATACACCTTGTTGTTTTCCATGGTAACAGGATCTGATGAGTTTTTGATAATGAGCCCAACTATGTACTTTTTTATACCCTCACATTGGTTTCTAGGTAATATTTTCCATCTTGTCTGTATGACTTGTTCTAGAATTTGTAGAGCATAATATTTAGTTTCCTGGTTATGCGAAAACTCCAGTATGGTATCAACTCGAGTCCAGGCATCGGGGTGCTCCTTCAGGGCTGTCAGGATGTCCTGCGCCACGCGCTGCTGCTCGCCAACGGTCGAATACAAGCATCCCACAATATTATCAAGCAGACTGATGTCTAATTTTTGGTTGAAATCCAAGAGTTTAGAGGCTTGTTGCTCCAAAGTTGCCATTCTGATTTAGTTTAAGTTAATGTGAATTTTCTCCCTTTTTTGACTATGAAACCAATACTTTTCATTTATTTTCATTCATTCCTCACCATACGCAACACTGAAAAAAATATTAAAACAGGATTATTGACTTTCTTACTACATATAACCTCTCAGCTAGGCTGTTTACTATTATTACCTAAAATTGATATTTGGCTGTTTTATTGACATCATTTATACCAACGGTTTGGTTGTAAATCTAAGGCAAATGCTAATAAATGCCTAAACAAACGCAACAATAATGAAAACTGAATTCTAGCACACACCCCGTACAGTAGTCGCAGTCCAATATTTCTATCAATCTTTATGATTGAATTGTTACAAGATTTCGCGTAATCTGTTTTCATAATTTTGCAACATAATTATTCGAGATGAAAGACAGATAAATCAACTTACCCGATAAATTAATTTGCGGCGCAATCAACTATCGCACTACCATACATTCTAGATCCGTTGTTTTCGTGAAGAAGCTTGAAATGAAAAGCTTGTGTACTCTTTTCTCTATGATTTTAAATTGCTTATCTGTGTTGCTAATCGCGCACAGATAAAAAAAATACATAAACAAACTCTTTTCACATCGAAAACGCGACAGATAACATTATTTTACAAAATTATACTTATTAAAATTATTACATTACACTATCATGTAAATTCCTATAACTCGATGAATCTTTGTATCATTTACAATACATAAAATAGATCTATCTAGTAGATATTTTGGGTAAATATTTGAAATATGCAAGTTGATAACCAAAAACTTCCTGTAGGCTCTTTTTTGTGAAATGTAATTTAACTGCTGTGCTGGTAACTCTATGGCATTGGCAACACTGACGGCGGTGTGGTGAGGTGAGTTTGATTTTACAAGATTATTTTTCGTGATTTATGAAAAGCAAGTTATACCATAATGGTTTTCGCATTCAATTCGAACTACTGATTATGTGCATTACAAATATTTTTAAGACCTAGATAGGTTGCTAATGCTTTACTCAAAATTGATAAATTGTCGATTTACAGTTTTCAACCATGGCAAACGAAGACACTTCTACGCCCAGTGCATCAATAGATGAACCTTCTACAGAACTATCCACCAGCACCACTGAATCAAGTGGGCAGACAGTTGATAATGTCGATGTAAGTCTTACTTTTCATTAGCACTAGTTATATTTTATATGAATTCATAATTCGTCCTTGAGTATGAGTTAGTTGTAATAGGTATGAATATCAAAATTCTGTTTCAATGCTACATTGAACCAACAAAAACTTGACCTAGTTATTTATCATTTTACTTATTGTTTACCAACCTTTGAATCTAATCTAAATGATACAGACAGCATCAGGGGCCACTTTTAATTATTCCTCTAAAATATATTTGTTTTTTTTTTTTTTTAATTCTACCATATTCTCAGCATAATATAATTGGTCTTATCCGCGGGAAAGTAGGTACTTTATATATTAGAGTAAGTATAGGTTTTGTTTTTGTTCCAATCTGTAAATACACAATCAATAAATACATAATTGGAAATTTATAATGAATTTTTGTTATAGATTAATGCAGATATTGATGAGCAAAGACGCAGAATGCAGCCTAGTAAACTGGAATCCTTTTTTGCTATTACCAAATCTTTAATATTAAGAGCTCTTGTAGTATATTTTATAACTACAATGTTTCGTTCCGCTGCACCAAAGCAAGATGTTGTTAACACAACTGGAGCAACTCGCACTCCTTCCATCAACATGTTTGTTAATGGAACTATATTAGACATGTATTGTTATGTATCTGATAATGAATTTTATGATGATTATAAAACTTCTGATTTAATTTGGAAGCATACAGGAATTGTTTATGGAGATTGGTCTGCAGGAGATCAAAAGGATGGTACTTTTACATTTTCCACAAGTATTACCACTTCTAATGTACTTAGGAACAATGGGTCCACATTTCTCCACACATACTTTGTTGAAACGGGAAAATCACCAGACCCAAAGAGCAAAGATGATTATGCTGGCCCCTATGTATCTTATGGCAAAAAAATGCTGAACAAATACAAAAAATTGCGCTATCTTAAAACACACAATTTGTTGACTGGGCAAACTGAAAAGTCTGCTGAAGAAGTAGAGAAAGCTGAGACAATGAAAGAAGAGATAGTGTCACACTGGCACCCTAATTTAACCATTAACTTGGTGAATGATCAAACAAACTGGTTACAAGGTAGTGTACCACCACCACTTGATGAATTCATATATTTTTTGCCGGATGGTAAACAATATAAACCTGCTGTGTTTTTGAATGACTATTGGAACATGATGCGGGATTATGTGCCCATCAATAAGACTACAACTACTCTTGAATTGCAGCTGACTTACCAGCCTCTGAGTCTATTTAAATGGCAGTTGTATACAGCACAAGCCATGAGAGACAAGCTCAGTATGTTTTCGGCTCTGGGTGGAGAAGAGCAAGATGAGGAACAAGATACTGTCAAAGAATTGCTTCTGGAAACATCTCCATACCTCTTGGCTCTTACTGTATCTGTGTCAGTTTTGCATTCAATATTTGAGCTGTTGGCATTCAAGAATGACATCCAGTTCTGGAATAACAGGCAGTCTCTGGAGGGACTATCTGTGAGATCTGTGTTCTTCAATGTATTCCAGTCCACTGTGGTGCTACTCTATGTACTGGATAATGAAACAAATGTTATGGTCAGAATTTCATGTGGTATTGGACTGTTAATTGAGATATGGAAGATAAATAAAGTGATGGATGTCAAAATTAATAGAGAAGACAGAATATTTGGAATACCGAAATTATCATTTACTGACAAAGGATCATATGTGGAATCCAGCACAAGACAGTATGACATGTTGGCTTTCCGTTACCTAAGCTGGGCTTGCTTCCCACTTCTGATAGGTTATGGAGTCTACTCCTTGCTATACCAAGAGCACAAAGGATGGTACTCTTTTGTCCTGAACATGATGTATGGATACTTACTGACATTTGGATTTATAATGATGACTCCGCAACTTTTTATCAATTACAAACTGAAGTCAGTGGCTCACCTGCCATGGCGTATGATGACATACAAGTTCCTAAACACATTTATTGATGATATATTTGCATTTGTTATCAAAATGCCGACAATGTACCGCTTGGGATGTTTCAGAGATGGTAAGTCATTTGATGTTGTAAATAGTTTATAAAGTCTGGTAGCTTACATCTTAAATTTTCGATCTGTGATTGGAGCGGAATTTCAACTATGTACATACTTTATCTACTTAAGTTTTTAAGTGTAAATTGCATGAATGTCCATTTAGTTATTATATCGTCTCCTTACTGTATTTATATCTCACACCTTAATGCTCACATTTCTTTAACACTACACATAATTTGCACAAGGTCTACTAGCTGATGGTCTCTGCAGAATAACAGCGGCTAGCTGCCTTCAGGCAGTGAGGCATACGCTGAGTCGAGACCCTTTTGCTGCTGTAGCACACAAACACTTACCAGCTTACTATGTACCTACTTTTATTTTGTCTCGTTTATTTTATCATTGTTAGTTTTAGTTTTGTAAGTGTACTTTGTGTGTTATTGTTTTGCAAATAAATATACATATGTCTATGTATATATTAATTATTATTTTGTTACAGATATAGTGTTCTTTATCTTCTTGTACCAACGCTGGATCTACAAGGTTGACCACAAACGCGTCAACGAATTTGGCTTTTCTGGAGAGATGGAAGACCAGCAGAAACTGTCCAATAACAGCCAAGTTCCAGCCATCACAGAAACTGAACAACAAGCTGACAAGAAGAATGATTAACTTATAAATTGCACATTACAAAAAATAATTAAAACTAGGCAAAAACCCATTGTGAAACTTATCTTCCACATTAATTACATTGTTAGTGCGGTACATCTAGATATTGTATAGCAATGGGCTTATTACAGTATTTGTTCAGATAGTCTAGTTTGAAATAGACTATCTAGCTATCTAGAGTAACTGTGTACCCTATGTTTATAATTTTCTTTGTTATGTAGGTAGTGAATTTATTATGTTATCTATAAATGTCCATGTGAAAAAAAGCTTTTAGTAGGTAATGTATTTGGCATTGTTGCATCTTGGATTGTCTAGGGGAGTGAATAATGTTAGTACAATGTTTGGTATTATTAATTTTTTTTTTTTTGGTACAGTATGAAGTATCCAATTCATTGTAGTAATTGATCAACAGTTAAATGAAATTTTAACTGATAAAACATTAAATTCAAATCTTGTATGATGGTTAATCATTTGAACATAAATGCCATAAGCACATTTCAAATATCAAGCACATCCAAAGTATTCGTATTATTCTCATTTCCGTTTATTATAATGTACTAGTTGATAATTTAAGCTTTTGACTAATGATTCTTATATTTCATAATATATTGAATGAGACTTCAGATATGTATTTTAATCTCGGAACTGTCTTCATTGTTTTCCAACTTTTTTAGATTTTATTAAATTACAAATAAATTTTGCTATGGTTGTGTGATATCATATTATTAGGATTTTTGAAATAACTTAGATTAAGTAAACATTTTCTGGTTTATTCTGTATTAGATAAACGCTTTATGGTGCTTTTCTATGCAGCTAGCAATTTATGATTTTAACATATTATTATAAGTATCTAATGTATTACAATCTAAATCTACAAGTCCCTACTATCAACTCATTGTTTTTACCCTATATTATATTAATGCCTTTCAATTTGTATCTGAACCTAGGCCACACTGACAATTATAATAAAATAAAGAAATTTTCAGCTCTTATAAAAATATGTACAGTCAACTTATGTAAATTTTTCAAGTTCGCTCTGACCATTTTTTTCCACAAATGTGTGTTAGTTATTAGTTTTAAATTTTAATGTTTTTAGTAAAATCTCATGATTAAGTTATTTGAGTTTATTGAGATTTACAGATGATGTTGACCATACATACTACTAGATAAGTTTCCAATTAATTCAGTACTAGATAATTATTTATTAAAACAAACTCAGTAAAATTGTATAAGTACAATTCCAGAATGTATTTGAATACTTTGCACAATATTTTTTTTGTCGACATTTAAATTCATAAACAATGTTAAATTAATACTTATTATACCTTTAATAAATTTGTTGTTGCAAAACAGTGTTAAATATAATTTTTATTTAGACCCTTACCTTAATATATTTGAATACATAATATAACTTTGAATACATGATCTGTTGTAATGTTGCCAGGCGTCACAGCTCAGTTTGTAGTAGCTCTACCTTCCATGCTGTGGGTCGTGGGTTCGATTCCCACCCAGAGCAAATGTTTGTGTGATGAACATTAATATTTGTTATGTCTGGGTGTAAATAAAAAAAAAGTATCTAAGTATTCTATCAGCAATCTAGTTTCCATACTACAAGCGTAGCTTATTTTATTATCTATGGCGCCACTGCGGTGCCATCCGCACTGAATCGGTTATGCCTTGATCACACGTACCGAGTAAAGTTGCAGTTGAACGTTGTAAGTTTCAGTTGAACGTTGCAGCGTTAGCGCGCAGTGTAACTTAAATACGTCACTGTCTCGCCGGTTTACTCGGTACGTGTGATCAAGGCATTAATTTGTGACGAGTGAGATGTGAGAATTGTCTATGAATCAACATGTCTATTGGATACATTTATGTGTTTGAATTTGATACGAAAAGTATAACCTAGATATTAACCAAAATTGCGGTAAAATCCCGGCAATATAAATTGCGATTTTGTACGATACGAGAGATTTGATGAAACACAGCCTGATGACAGACAGGCATACGGACAGTGGAGTTTTTGAATAAAAAGAATAAATATAATTAAAAAAGCTGTTTAATTATAGAAGAACAAAAGTAGGTACAACAAAATCATCTTTTTTAAGATCTTTTTTTCTATTATTTATTTTTAAGTAAGTAACTTAAAATGAAGTAAGTCTATTTTTTTGAGAACGATAGGTAATATTTGAAAAATTATCAGTTTAGTAAATAATAACTTCTAAAATGAATATATACAAATTCTGTTTTATATATTTTTTATAAAACTTTTCTTTAATATGAATACTAAAACCTACATTAATTACATACACAGGTAAAATCCCACTGATAATACGACGATAGGAATGTCCAATAACGTTCATTGTAAGTAAAAGTAATCCAGATCACGAACATTATAAATACTAAAACTTACAAAAGGAGAATGGGAAATTCTCTATGGAGCGTGGGCCACGACTAAAAAACTCATCCCTCAGGATTGTCACATAACATGCTTAAAAGAGCTTTTACAGGCCTACCTTTTCCTGTTTTTATTTAAAAAATCCATCCCATGGAAATCGATATATTTCCAAAAACTGTTTTTTATTTTAACGTCGTATTACTCCGAATTCTGAAAGCCCACAAACATGCCTGTAGTTGCGTTCCAAAGGGCATTAAACGGGCTTTATTTGTTTTTCAGATTGTTTGAAAATCCAACCTGTGGGAATGGAGATATTTCCAAAAAACTGTATTTATTTTTTGCAATACTACAGTTTTTCAGGAATAACTCAATTTCCACAGGTTGGATTTTTAAACAATTTGAGAAACAATTAAAGCCCTTTTAATGTTCTTTTAAACGCCATTACAGTTATTCTTGTGGGCCTCCAGAATTCTAAGTAATAAGATGTTTAAAGAAAAACCATTTCATCGGAATATCTCGATTTCCATGAGACGGATTTTTTCCGTAAGTATAGTAAAATATTGGCCTGTTAAAGCCCTTTTAAACGTACTATGTGACAACCTTGAGGGTCGATTTTTTTAGTAGTGGCCCAAAGTGCCCATTCTCCTTTGCCTGCATTACAATAACAACGAATCATTTAACAAAACAAAAAGATATCATTAATGAACTATAAAAACAAATGGTACCTATACTGTAAAATAATGTTATAATTTCCAGCATGTTTTAAATGAAAACGTTGCTTGCTCTAAAAATTGTAGTTATACATTAAATATATAGGTACTCGTATTTTCATGAATATCATATCACATTTTTTATCAAACTGCTAACATTGCTCCCTATGGAGTCACAAACATTAAACAATCTATTATGAAAAGAATTCTGGTATTTACAAGTTAAAACACCAAGGTTCCTCTCGAGTTTGATCAGGAAGGGAGACCAATCTAATAATTATTTAACAAATACGTTTGAAAACATATGAATATAATAATAAACTTCATTTTACCTTACTAGCTTCGTAAAGTAAAATGACAGTCGGCGGCTTCTTGCGCCGACGTACAAAGGTTACCCATATTGAAGTATTCAGTTTTCTTGTGGGTTCTGGTTATCTGAAGGGGCAGCCGGGGGCCCAATGTCCGCGGGCGCCGCAAGCGAAGCAGCGTCCATATCCGCCGTAGTACGCGCCTGGGACGCCTGGGACGTTACGCCGTCTACGGTTACGACCTGGAAATATGATATACTTAGATCAATCTGTTGGATCAGTTTAAAGAATATGACTGTGACTAAATACCTAAAGAGACCGTCATTATATATCTAGCCAATCTTTTTTCTTGCATAAAATCTAAATTAAATTCCATATTTGCTCAATACAAACATAAAATTCATCCCTGTGAGAATTCTGTCTGAATTAAGTCTGATCTTAGTAGCTCAGATTTTGTTGGTAAAACTAAAATCTAAATTATCAATGAAAATAATGGGATTGTGCTTTGCAAAAATGTAGGATCTGGTTATTATATCCTAAGCATATTCATCTGGTATAGAATAAGAAAAAAATATGTTAAATATTCAATAGAGGAACAAAGCTTGTGCTGAAAATACTAAATAGAATATTGAGTACGTACCCACACTATTCAATCCTAGTGAGATTTCGGCATATAACCGGACCACTCCATCTCTTCCCGTGGTCGCAAAAAGTGACTAAAGGAACGATAAGTTATGAGCAGCAACAGTTACAAGTTTGTAAATTGTTATTTACATACAAATCTACGGCGGGTTTAATCAATCGACAGGAATTCCCGTGCTTGTATTCCAAAGGATAACAAACACGTATTTTGAAAATCTATGTCCAACAGTAGGTAAACTATAGGCTGGATAGATTATACTGGTATTCAAAAATATACCAATCATTTGGCTACACCAGTGTTTTTCAATTTTTTTCATGCCCACGACCGTCCGGTTTTTTTTAAATGTATTTTAAAAGATTTTGTAGATATGTTGCGAAGGTATTGTAGGGACTAAAATACCTACAATGTTGAGATCATTTTTATGCATTTGCATAATAGGGTTTCGGATGAATACAGAATTGAGTAATACTGAGGTAGTGTTTGCGATCTCTCGCCACCCTTCCAGTACCCCAGGTATAGTTTCGGATCGCAGAGACGCAATCGCCGACCACCACCGAGATCTGCGATTCGTGTGTGCACAAACTGGTACTTGGGGTAGTGGTCGCGAAGGTTGGAATACTTTTGTATAAAGTGTAGACTTTTGTCTAAGTACACCTTCAATTGTGTAAACGACAAGTTGTTTCGATAGATATAAAAAGGCGTTCACTACCTGATAAGGTGACTGTCGACGGTGCCTAAGTGGTGCATCTATTGGCGCGCCTTCACCAGACATCATCGGAATCGTTAGCGTTAGAGTATCCCTCTGCAACTGACGACCCTATGCATGCAAACAAATAATCGTCACCGCTAGAGATCCCGCATTGTCGTGCCCGATTTTTTTATTGAATATTAACCAGATCCAGCTCCGAGAAGAATATTTTAAAGTAGTAATAAAAGACCGCACGGGAAACCAGTTTTTGTAAGGTTCTTAAACTTAGAGACATTTTAATCTTAAGAATATAATTAAAATAAATCATATTACGTAGTCCAACAAATAATCAATTTCAAACTTAAGACTGAACCAAAATTTCTAAAACTCTTGGTTACAGAATTGCTGAATACTACTTATATCATTTACTAATCAACCATTTATTTACCTCTTTAAATTCGTGGAAAAGAGGCCACACTGTCAGCCAAACCAGCATATGATTATTTGTTCAAGTATATCTAGTTAATAGCGGTTTACCTGGTGGTGAGCGTGCGCCGTCGTCGGAATCTGATTGGTTTGATGCGTCGTCGGAGTTATCGGTGCCTGATGCGACATCGTCTGCGGATTCTCTATCCCCATTTGAACACTCTATACAATTAAATGTATGTTAAACACAACACAAAAAGCTAAATAGAATCCGATTGGTTACAAATAATATCAAATTCATAAGCATTTAAGATGCAATTCAATTTAGCTTTCTGTTATGTGTTTTACCTGCTGGTGAGGAATGATCGGCGTCGCTAGTGGTGCCTCGGTCGGATTCATTGACGTCGTGGGCATCGGCCCAGCCGCTGTCGCTATCTGACGAATGCCTGCCAGATAAGTCGCATTCTGACGTATATCTGTCGACGTCTGGTGAACGCCCGTCAGCATCTGACTGATTGTTTCCCACATCTGATCGACTGTCTGAATCCGACGAGCCACGGCTGGATCTGCTGTCGGACGCGTACTGGTCGGTGTCAACGACGTCAGATCGGTCGGCAGTCTGGTCGGATCCGACATCTGAACGGTCAGGTTCTGACCACCCTTACAAACAAAAACTTTCAATGAACGTCCAGATCACGCAGCCAAATAAATTCCGGGAAGCCATCAAAAAACAGCTAAATCTTATAGGAATAGACAGACATATCGGTTTTTATTGTGGCATTATGTGCTGTGCGAGTTTACCTGCTGGGCTGGATGGAGTGGCGTCGGAGTCGACCTCTCGGTCGGATTGTTCGACGGCGGCGTCGGCCCAGCCGCTGTCGATATCTGACGAGTGCCTGTCACTTGTGTCAGATTCTGACGTGTGTCTGTCATCTGAAGTTCGCCTGTCAGAGGCTGAATTGTTGCTGGCGTCGTCTGACTCTCTGCCTGAATGCGACGAGTCTCTGTTGCCATCTGACGCGTATTCATCGACGCTATATAGTCGCCTATCGCTATCAGACGATCGTCTATCGCTATTCTCATCAGCGGTCGTCTGCGATCGCCTCTCGGTATCTGACGATCGTCTGTCGCTATCTGACCGGTTGCCATCCTCGTCGGTTCCATCGGATTCACGGAATGACCCTTATAAAGAAAAATATTTTATTAACACAGATCACATAGCTATATAAATTCCGCAAAATGCAAATCTAAAACACAGAGGTGTTTATAGTTTATAAAGAGATGTCCTATCAAGCTGCAATATTTGTGCAGTGTATAGAGATTGAAAACGGTTTCTATTTAGCTGTATGTTCCATGTGTTTTGTATTACCTGGCGTGGACGGAGTTGCATCGCTGTCGTCTCGATCAACCGACGAGCGTCTATCGGCCCTGCGTCTGTTTGTGTCAGATCTACTGTGTGAATCTGATTCGTCAGATTCTGACGACTCTATACAAAAAAAAATAATTATCACACAGGGCACAAAGCCAAATACACAAAGTTAAATCGTGTTAGGTAATTTTTGAAAGTAATTTATTTTTTTCTTGAAATATGGACCGTTAATAATTCGATATTTAGCTTTTTCCTGTGTGTTACCCTTCCATTCGTGCAGAAATATTATATACTTATATTATTACATAGGGATGGTATTCCGTTGAACCTTGATCTAAATAGTCAACTCACTACATGATCACTGTCTGGAATCTGCCGCCGTCGCTGCTGTTGCAGATTAAAAATATCATGCTAAAAAAAAACTTAAAATTATCATTTAACTTTATTTTATACCTTCGTAAATAGTAAAATCGACGCAAAACTTGTTCCGCGTTCCAATATTCTAAAATGTCGGTAGCATAGATATAAATTATGAAAAAGTTACCGCCTTGCCTTGCTTGTCCTCCATCCAATTGATGTGGTGATGGGAGAAGAGTTTCTTAGGATTATCTACGATCCTGTTTGTATCGCGTGAATGTCGGAGTAGCAAGCGAATAGTTGAATACGAGTACCTTAGCTCCAGATTGGATGTTAGGAAAATGAAAAAAGGGTATTTACCAGATGTGGATGTTCTATGATCATCAGTGGTGGGCGTTGTGTCGGAATCGTCGGAGTTGGCCACATCGTCAGATCCACTGTCGGTGTAGCCCTCGTGGCGGTACGGCCATTCGAACTCGTAGTCACGCTGCTCGCTGCACACACAAATATTGATTCTTTCTTTAGGGTTCCGTAAGTATATAAAAGGTACAACGGGACCCTATTACAGAGAATTCGCTGTCCGTCTGTCTATCACTAGGCTGCATCCCATAAACTGATAGTTAGAGATTGACATTTTCACAGACAATATATTTATGCATGAACAACAAATACTAAAATAGAGAACAAAATAAAACATTTCATAAAAAATCCGATTTTTCTACGGATCCATTCGTGCGTGAGTACGATTTGGTGAAAATCAGCAAGTACATGCCCTTATCTTAACTTCTAAAACGTTTTGTTATTACTCAGAAAAATGAGATTGAATCTTCCGCCAGAGAGGGAAGGGGGAGCCTTTTTAGAAATGTTATGTATCCTTACATAGGGAAGGGGGTGGGATTAAAAAACAACAAAAATATCCTTACGTAATTAACGAATGGCCCCTAAGCACACAATACGAATTTTTTTTGTGTGCTTAAGGGCTCTTAAATGGGAAATAAACGTAACTCACATGTCCTCACTGTTGATCTCGTAGTAGTCCTCCTCCTCTGAGAGGTTCTCGTCGTCGCTCTCGAAGAACTCTCTACTTCCGCTATCAACAACAGAGGACTATATCAGCACGCATACGAAAAGTTATGAAACAACTATTATGAACTGTGACAGGCGTCACATCTCAGTTGGGAATAACTCTGCCTTCAATGATGTGTGTGCGTCGTGGGTTCGATTCTCATCCCGAGCAAATGTTTGATGAACATACATATTTGTTATGAGTCTAGGTGTTACTATACTATGTATGTATTTACAAACATATAAGTATTCTATCAGCAATCTAACAAACAAACAAACAAACAAAGCATTTATTCATACAAAAAATATACATGACAGGTGAACAAAGAAAAAAAAAGAATACAGAAGAAGCAATAGCAAGAAAAAAGTATGTATCTTAAAATTAAAAACAGAAGGTAGGTAGTATACCTACGCATGGGTACGTTCTAGATCTAGTTCCCATAGTACAAGCTTTGCTTAGTTTCGGACTACTTAGAATGTGATGTGCAAATTATTTATTACGAGCGACATGTTTCGCTACACACGGGTATACTTTTTTAGGGTTCCGTATCCAAAGAGATACCCTATTACTGAGACTCCGCTGTCCGCTGAAACACTATAGTATGAGATTTCGACAATCATAGTAATCTAGTTCCCCTAATACTAGCTCTGCTTAGTTTGGGACTATAGAGTGATGTGTGGAATGTTGGATAGTTGTACGATCTAGCCTTTAAAAGCTAATTTTAAAATAAAACTTCGTTTCTCCAGTGTTCGTTAATAATTTGTAACTAATGTTAAGTTCACCAATAAAATTTCATTTCATTTCACTTAAGTTACTAGAATCTACTGAAATAGTTATTTTTGTGCCACGTTTATTTGTTAAGTGTTTTTGTTTTATCCACCCCCCCCCCCTGCCTAGAATAGGGACAGAAAGTTATGTCCTTAGATTATCGATATGTTCAACTTGTTGTACAAGAATGTATTATGCATGTCAGTATGTTTTTTGTTAATATCTTTCTCTCTATCTTTAGTACACTTCCCACATCTCTTTTACCCTCACTCATACCAAGGTTTGCTGGAAGAGATCTCCCTTTAGGGTTAAGCTCGCCTATATGTACATGTTTTGTTTTGTAGTTTTTTTCTCTGTATTTTATGTGTACAATAAAGAATAAAGAAACTTCACATGTATTGTGTATTGCATACCGGCTGGTCTCAGGGTCGGGCAATCGCGCCATTTCCACTTCAAGGTCTGCGAACAATACAGCTTCATGAATCTACCCGCAATACTACATATTATAAACTAAATTCATATATATTATAAACTAAATTCATTTTCATTTATATTTGTATAACGTTTCTATATCACGCAAGTGAGACTAAAACCGCGCTGGTATATTTTATATATACGTTTGTGATTATAAAATGGTAAGGGGTCAAAAAAAAATTTACTATTAATTATTTATTTATGTAATTTATTTGAAATCGGGCCTTTTTTATTGGTGTTTCAACGTGTGCTTAAGTATACCTACTCGATTTACCTAATCTATTCGCCAAGTCTTTAAAAGTCAAGTAGAAGTTTTTTTTTTTAGTCTCAGCATTTTATCGGGAGTCAAGTAACTTACGCATAAATACTTTTTCGACAAAACTGCGTCAAAATATTAGGAACAAAAGAACTGTGAGTATTATTGATTCTCATTTGTTTTATCTCATTTGTTGAGTTATCTCTAAAGACTCATTTCTTATCTATATAAAAATGAAATAACTAAGTATTTCCTTTGTTACGGTATCACGCGTGAAACGCGGAACAATTTCGATAATTATATTTCTGTTGTGTTTGATATACCTACCTTAAATATGTATACGATCTGCAAATATTTATTCCGGGTGTTCTGGATATTTTATATGTACTTACAATAAAAATATCTATCTATGTAATGTATTGCATTAAGTATGTCAGTCTTTTAGTACCCATAACACAAGCTCTGCTAGATGGGGCTAGATGATGTGTGGATCATTATTTATTTATAAATAATTCTAATTAAATATTCATAGTTAAAACAGGACGTCTGTCGGGTCAGCGAGTTTAAGAATCCATTAAATTATGTTAGTAACTGATCTAATACCCGATGATAAATTACAAGTTTTTTATCTTTACATAGTTTTCCTCATAAACGGAATATTTACTATGATTTCCCTTGTGTCCCATGATTTCCTATGTTTAAATATTCTGTTTATAAAGAAAACTATGTTCAAAACCGTGATTGTTTCAAATATTATATTCTATCTTCGTCTAACACCGAGTAGGTTATGAAGCTGCATTGTACCCAGTTAAAATATTACAAACAAAATATCATGGTGTCTTTTTAGACAATTTAAAATACTCCAAAAATTTAAAATGTTGTTACTTTTTGGAATATCTATTATTAACTTTACTTTTGTACGATAAAATGTGTTAAATACATGTATATCGTTTAAAAAGACACTGTATAAATTATGGTAAAAACACACCTGCTCTGAATTTTAGCATATCCTGGCGTTTTGTCTTCATCTCGTCAGTCAAACTTTGTACCATTTTTTCAATAAATGAGTCCAACACTAAACTTCTGCATTCTGATGTTATGACAGATCTGAGAAATTAATAATTAGTTAGAATAAAGAAAAACTTATATTTTATAATGTGCTAATTTGATTTGGTCTTCATTTTTAATCGAAGTACTTCTAGTTGAAGTGAAAACTTCTTTAGCGGCGCTGGGTGGGTAAAAACTTTCAAACTCGCGTCAGGGTCACGTGATGTTGATCGAAAAAGCGTAAGATCGAGGGGAAGGGAGAGGAACTAGTATCTCCCACTCTTTCTACCGTGCCTGAGTGTGCTGCTCTGTTTAGGCGATTGTATTCTACCTCATAAATGATAGTACTTTTATACTTATAATTAAACACAACGTTAATATTGAAGTTTTCACTTCTGCCGGCACTCCCGGAGTGCTACCTTTTTTCTTAAGATTATAAACATGAAAGATGTTCGGTTTAAATTCAATAACTGCATGTCTGATCTGGATGAAACTTGGAATTTATTATAACTTGTGACCACTTTTATAAAAATAAATAAAAGATATAAGAAACTTGGAATGAGTTGGAGGCTAGAGTAACGAAATTGATACAGCGGGTTTTTAATTTCATTTATTTTTAACAGGATATTAGTGCCTCTATGACGTCGTCATAGCGGGTGGACAGATTTGTATCGATTTTGATTACATATAATTTGTAACTCGTAATAACACAAAGTTTTTAATCCTGGTCAGTAAAAGATACTATACAAGTTAACAAACGAGTGTAAGTTAGTAAAAACTAGCATGGCCAATTTTACCTGCAAATCGGACAATCCTTCTTCTTCCTTTTCCACATAGCGATACAGTATTTGCAAAACGTGTGCGAGCAGTTTAGTGTAGTAGCTTCGACAAACAGTTCGGCACAGACGCTACACTGCAGTTCACTCTCCATGAGCTCTCCGAATTCATTCAATGTGTTCTGCTTCGAAGTACCTTCACCGGCTCCGTCATTGTTTATATTCTTTATAAGTGTATTCTTCTCCGTTTCTACAGATTGCAGATCACTTTTTACCTGTACCATAAAAATCAAAATCAATAAAGGTTTATTCAGTAAAATCACAAATATCATTTAGAATCTATGTATTTAAGTATTCTATCAGCAATCTAATTTACGGATTAGGTACAAGCTTAGGTTTTTTTAAAATTATAACCTACGTGTTCTGATGTATAAGTTACATAACTATAAAATTTAATAAAAAACCCTTATTTGGTTATTGCGTGAAAGACAATCAAACATACATCCATACAAACTTTCGCATTTATAATATAAGTATGATAGGATATCTCCAACCAACTACAAAACTTTACAGTAATTATAAGAGTTTAGAGACATACCTTTTCCAGTTGCCTTTGAAGCGTAGATATGACTTCACTGGATTGGTCAACTTGCTTCTGAATTCGTTCTGCAGCGAGCGCCGCCAATTCTGTTTCCCTTTCTATCACACGAGCCTAAAATTAACAATATTTTAAACAATTTTTTTTTACTTATGTAGTTACTCAATACCACATCTTGACGAGAAAAGTATGATAAAAATATTGCTCTTGAATTGATGCTATATGATATAACTAATACATAGTAGCAGTTAAACAATAAAATATTTCTGTTTTCTGATAATACCATAGTAGATATCACTGTTATTAATTTTGTTATTGTAGGTTTTACCTTTATTTTATTATGTTCCAATATCTTATTTTTAAATATACATTTTTAGACCTGGGATTATGAACAATTTATTAACGATAAAAGGCTCCTAGATACCGTTGTATCAGCCATTAAATAAAAATCAGCCATTTGTATACGAATACGAATGGCTGATTTTTCAACCTAAATGAAATTTCATTTGTATCTCCTAGAGAGGCGCATTCAAGCCATGCTATATATAAGTTGAGTGATCATGAATTCGAGAATTAATATCTTTTAAAACAAACACATACTTCAACTTCTTCTTTGGACTTCTCGGCATCAATCTGAGCTTCAGTTAACTTCTTTTGGATTTCTTCTCTCTCTTTTTGCTGCAAATATAAAATTATATGATATGATAGTGATAATATAATTTGCCTGACAGATAACTATATATTCAGTAGCAGGTATATATCGTTACAAATAAAACAACTATCATAAAACATTTATAAAAATGGTAGATGTCACTGACAAGTCTTATCAGCATTAGTTAAACCAGAGACTAGTAATATAAATAGACTGCCAATCTCATACAAAAAAACGTGACTCGGAAAAAGGTGAAATCCGAGAGTTGTAGTGGCTTATTTCTAGATGGCGCTGTATTCCGATCAAACCTATGGTATAAATCATTGTTTACGATCACCTAAAAATAAAATAAAAATTTTGGTGTGCACTAACACAGAAATAATACAGATTTTTTTGGCTTTTAGTGCTGTTAGCATAATTTTTACGATAATTTTTCAGCGCCATCTAGAAATAAGCCACTACAACTCTCGGATTTCACCTTTTTCCGAGTCACGTTTTTTTGTATGAGATTGGCAGTCTATTTATATTACTTACTAGTCTCTGGTTAAACTAAAATTTCTGGCTCACAGTAACTATACAGTCATTTATCTCTTTAATGACAGAAATATTAAAAAAAAAACGGGCCAAGTGCGAGTCAACTCGCACATGTAGGTTTCCGCACCACAAAAATAATATTTTATATGTCTTGCCATAAGATATAGCCTGACATACAGACTGACAGTGAAGTCTCACTAATAGGATCCCAGTTTATATTTTGTGCCCAAATGAAGCCCAAAAAAAACTTACAATCTCATCCATGTTTGCTTTCCTCTCTGCTTGAAGTTTGTTCATCTGCTCAATTTGAAGTTTCAGTTCCTGTTCAGCCTTAATTCTCTGTTGTTCGGTCTGTTCAACTTGATCAGCAAGGTTCTGTTTGATGTTGGTCAGTTCTTGTTGTAGCTCTATTTCTCTTTGACGTTTTAACTCTGCCATCTCATTGAGTTCCTGTATGAGACAACAAAAGAATAAAATACCTATTTTTTTTAACCTATAGCTGGGCAAAGGTCTCCCCCAAAGCAAAATTTCCCCAAAAATCTTATGAGATAAGAAAAAAACACTTGTAGATCAATCATGTCGCCAGAAAAGCATATATTTTTGACACGATAATGCCTCTTCTGACAACTAAAAAGGTAGAGATTAATTAATTTTCAGAAAATATTTTTTATCTACTTACATTTATTTTTTTATTTTTTAACTACATTAATATTCAAAGATATTTAACACAACTCTGAACTAGTCCCAATCTAAGCATAGCATTTTGTATGGTGTTGGTGTAATGATAAAATTATAAACATTAAAAAGATGAAAATATAAAGGAATGATAAAATTAATAAACTATGAGAATCAAATTGCTGGTGGAATGATAATTTTTTTTTGTATAAATAAATAATAAGTATTTAAATAAATAATAATAAAATAGATAAAAAAACCTTTTCTTTTGTCAGTCTCAATAACTCAGTTTCTCTTCTCAATGTATCTTCTAACTCTTGCCTTTCTCTTAAGCGCACTTCCTCTTGTTCTCGGATTTTAGCTTTCAAATTGTCTAACATGTCCTGCTTTGATGAGGATTCCCGATTCAGCTCAGACAGGAAGTCTTCCCGCTCTTTCAAGAGTTTCTCTTTCAATAAACTGTTTTCTTTGAGGAGCTCAGACTCATTTTCATTATGTTTGCTGATTTGTTCCTGTAAGCATTTTTTATATGTAATACATAATATCTGAAGTAATATGTATAAAATTCATGGGATTTTGTTTTGTAAAAAGCTTATGAATGTATTAGTTAACTGCTTAAATGTTTAATTTTTATCATTCAAATTGCATAATTTTTGTACATTTGATTATATGAAATTATTATGCAATCTGTCAGATTAAAATCAGCATTGTACCTACATATTACATACATTATTTTATTCATTGATTTATTTAGGAACATTATTTTTTTTTATTTCAGTTGTACATAATTTGATATTGATTATCTACACAACTAGGTATATCAAAACATGTTGTTATCTAGACCAAATTCCAGATTATAATATAACTTACCATTAGCTCTGTAATTTTATTTTCCATCTCATTCTTAATACTTGTGAGTTGTGCATCTCTCTCCACTAAGAGCGCCGCTTTCTGGCGCTCAACTGCATTCTTTTCTCCTTTCAGGTTTTCTATTTGGACTGAAAATTCATCTTCAAGCTGTTTTACCTTTCTGTTCAAATCTTCTTGCAGTTGTTTTTTAAGAATTATTGAATTTGTCTGCATTTGCTTTGCATTTTGAATTTTATCTTCAATGTGTTTAATTTCACATTTTTGAGATTCTTCAAATTTTAATTTTACATCATTTATAATAGTTGCATCATGAGTAGCGGTCATTTTCATCCGTTTTCTTGGTGTTTCGAATACATCAAGTGATGGAAGTACAAACTTATATTGTAACTCATCGGCGGGCCCCAATCTGATGAGATCTTCATGTTCTAGTTTCTTACTTGAGCCTTTGCAAAGTTTTTCATCATTTATTTGAATACCAGCTGTGCTATGGTCTTCAATATACCACTCATTCTCAGCAGTTTTTTTAAATGTACAATGTTTCCTTGATATCATCACCATTGGTATGCAAACAGTGTTTGACAACCCACGGCCAAGTGTAAACTGGAAAAAAATTTATATTGTTATTATGTTAATAACTTGTACACTAACAGGTTTGTGAGTAAACAACGCCTATTAAAGAATCATACATTATCAAAGTGTTTTAGAGCTACCTAAATTGGTGCCCGATAACATCAGGGTGCGTCATGCACCATGAGGTTCACAGGACCAAACAATAAAGAAATAATGTAGGTACAAGAGACTCACATCTCCAGAGGTTATAATAATTTTCTTAAATTTGGAGAATTTTGAGCTCAGCGGCTGGCACGCTAGTAAGACTGGGTTATCCTCGTTCCCCTCCATATTAAGTATTTTTATGAACAGTAATGCAGTAGTATTTATTAATACTGTAAAAACTGCATTTACTAGTTCAACAATCAACAAAATTTGAGGATATTTTTGACACTTGGATCATTTTTTTTTTTTTTTTTGCTCCTCGGAGCAGGCTATAGTTTAGAACCATACCGCCTAGTCTTACGTTATGTTTTTCTCATAAGTGACACTTGGATCAGCAAAACTAGCAAACCGTCAAACTAAACCAAAAAGTAAATCTCTTCTTCTTTCTTCCGACTTCTGTGGTTGCCTTGTCATATTAGTTTTGCCAATATCCGTTGGCGCTCTTTCGAAGCTTTTAGTGTTGCTAGTAGACTATACTTAATAATTGTCTAAAAATAGTGCCTTTATTTGGTAATATATACATTTTAAATTAATCTTAATGGCATCTTTATCTTACAGCTCTAATAATTATTTATTTCAGTTATGTAGATTTAACAACATGCTAAATAAAAAATATATATAGTCACATAAAAATTACGACATTAGTTATTAATTAGTACATGGTATTAGACTAGGTACCTACCATCTCGAAAACTTCTGAAATAATATTAATATTATTTATCGTTATTATCGTCTCTACTCTTAGCAAAAACACATAGGTTCGGTCCTCGATTTACAATTTGACTTTCATTGAAAAAACTCAGCACTATTTGTAGGTTTGTAGTTTTCTCTAAGAATATCTGTGTCCAAAAAGTTACCTATAGACTTATCGAGTGTCCTATAGACATTATCGAAGAAGTTACTTTTACATAATACTTACTTAGGAATACCTACATACTTAGTAACACTAACTAGGTAACTCCTTTGAGAATATCTCGGCGCGAGACTTTCCTTCCCATAAATACGAAACACTCACGGAGACCCCTAATGAAGAAACAGAAGAAAGGCTTTCACGAAATGAAGAGCCGGCGCGCGGCGCGTCGTCGTCGGCGAGAGAGAGCAAAAGCATTAATTATTTTCTTGCAGGATAAAACGAATAGATAGAGGTCTTTAATATAAACGAAGCAAGCTATGGTACTCTCGAAAAATGCATGTTGTCGGGTGGGTTAATACTGAATTTTTAAAGAAAAGCAGTGGTTGTCTCGTCTCGTACCATTCGTCGCACCCCGTTCAGACTTTACATTCAGCCGTTTTGTTGCCTTCAGTAAGTAGGTAGTTGTATTCTTGAATTACAATGTAGATCTCATCTACCTAGATGATTCTTTAACACCATAGCATTGTGTGAAATGTCCACGAATATATTTTTGCTATGAAAATATTCTATTCTAAAACTTTGCCTAATTTGACAAATCATCTACCAAGATAAGATCTTGGTTTTAAAATAAGTAACTTTCTACTTACTTATCTAGATACATAATTAATAGGTTGACATTGAGATAGTTTCAATTATATTTATATGAAATAAATAAGTCTGTACCTAGAACTAAATCTACGTATAATATTATTGTCTTAAGATCTCACTTCACGTAAGCAATGCAATTAATTCATAAAAATACTTATATTTGATTACTTATATCAGTTGTGTTTGTATGTGCTATCTATAGGTCGTTTGAAATGATTGATCTGTAGATAGCTTAACTGTTGCTTAAGCATTTTGTAAATCTTTTCGATTAAATTTTCTTTGTGAAATGATAATTCTTAGCAACACGTTAAGTTCGTTGGTGTTAGCTCTGCCTTTCGTGCTATGGGCCGTAGGTTCGATCCTTATCGTGTTTGTTCTATTCTATATTGCTGCTTCTTTTAACACAATAGCATTGTGAGAAATATTCATGAATATATTTTTGTTAAAAATATTTTTATTCTAAAACTTTGCCTAATGTGATAAATACTATCAATGGTCAATGGAATGTGGCCTCAAAAGGATCTTAAGTCGAAGCACAACTCGCGGCGGCTCCACACCACATCGCCCCTCAATATATCAACACGGACAGGACGAAAATTGGACTGGACCCTTGTTAATGTCCCGTACTTTAGGCCCTTCGCCCATGTTTCTGATTATTTATTTAAGGCTTATTGATCAGTAGGTATGGTTAATAGATTAGCAGCAAGAGTCATCTGGTCGTATACCTCGGTACAATCTTATCGTAGTAAAAGATGGACCGGACGCTAAATATGTTAATCTGAATAATGATGGTGAAACTACATATTACTATGCGAAATTATCGACTCAGTTGATAACGTGAGCACTGTTTATTTTACACCCTGTATACAATCCCACTGAGATTGTATTATAAGAAATATTTGTCTGTTACAGATTTACAATAAAAAAGCTACAATTTTAGTAAAGGGCAGCAGTTTAATATTAAGTTTATCGAAGCAGAGGTTATATCGGCTGCGGAGTTTGTTCATGTGGGTCGGTAAACAGAAAGTCAATAAACGTAAACGTGTAGCTTGGTTCTGCTTTGCAAAAGTATTCTGTTATCTATTTCACTACAGCTACGCACGTAGACCTCGCGTAGCGCGCTACGCTTTTCCTACGACCCTCTACGAGAAGCTACGGAGCGTTTTGGCAGTGAGTTGTTGCAGTTAGATTGTTATTTATTATAGCTACCTGTGTCAGGTACGAGTTCAGGACCTAGGATTTTGATCAAGGTAGATGAATAGTGCTCTTGGGTTAATATTCTGTTGCGGAGGACTTAATTGCGTGGAATAATAATAAATAGTTTAGCTCATGTAGGTACCTAATTTTAGCCAGGCACTGTTACCTGGCCAACGTAAGCTCTCTATCTGATCTTATTAAAAGCGAGGTGAATCCTCGATTCCGATCACGTAGACAATTATTCGACTAAAGTGTGCGGGCTTGAATCACTAACCTCAGCGAACGGCCAACTTTTACAATAAATCCATCCTGGTCTCGACACTTAATCAGTCCTCCGATAAAAGCTTTAATCGTGAGTTAGAAGTACCTACAGAGGCAACTGATTTTATTCCAATGTTAGATGAACTAAATTACAAAAGGGAACTCTGAATGACTTTCAAAAGTCGGGCACCCACCTTTATAATGGATCTATTGATTTCTGGCAGTTAACTTTTATTGGGTTGGCAATATCTTGTTTATTATTTTTCAGCGCGTTTTTATTTTTACGCTGATCCTAACCGTAAAGTTCAACAAGTGAAAATGATATAAAAACTGAAAATAAATATGCCCAGGCATGTAATGGGTGAGGAGCCCCAGCGCCAGCGGATCTCATATAAGATAATAGTTTTACTATTATTTTATAAAACTGTACAAAGCTAGATTAGCTATATAGTACATAGATAGGTATGTACGTGATTATCATAAGTGATGGTGACTATTTGGTGTGATCATGGTAGTCTGTTAAAAGTTTTTTTAAACTACAGCTGCTTGGAAACCATCCTGTCAGTAGTAGATAATCTATATCAGTCTTACGTGGATCTTTGGTCGAATAAGGGCAGGGTTTATTGGAAGCTTTGCAGAGGTAGCGCCGCAGTTAATTTCACTTAACCAAGATCAATTTGACTTAGATGCTTCCTGATTTCTGCCTCTTGCAACGGACTATCTATTATAGTATCTCAAAGTTTACAAGTTGAAGGAAAATAAGCCGACCATTTCATAAGTGTACATACTGTAAATTAGCAACATATCGTTTATAACAGGCGTCACAGCTCAGTTGGTAGTAGCTCTGCCTTCCATGCTGTGGGTCGTGGGTTCGATTCCCACCCAGAGCAAATGTTTGTGAACATAAATATTTGTTTTGTATCTGGGTGTTACAATGTATTCTATGTACAATGTATTCTATTTAGAAAAACAAATTGTATATAAGTATTCTATCAGCAATCTAGTTCCCATAGTAAAAGCTTTGCTTAGTTTGCGACTAGAGTGTGATGTGTAAATTGTCCTTGAATATTTATTTATTTATTTTTAACTATATCGTAGAATATAGTTTTAGAATAAGGACTTGTTCTTTAGTATCTTAAGTATCCTATGAAAGTCTGCTACCAGGTGCTAAGATATGATATATTGGCACAATAATATTAATTTGTTAATATTAAAAAGTCATAGTTACTAGGTACATTCAATCGTAATACTTTAGCTAGTTGTATGCATCTATCACACTATATAATTCATATTTTGTATAATGACTAGGTAAATACACAACTAGATAAATTAATGTATTCTATCATGTTGGTAATTATAGGTTTTAAATAAAGTAAGCAGTCGCATCTCATTGAGACTGCATTTAACGATCGCTTTCCGTAGACTCAGATAAACAGTCGTGAAAGTTCCCAGTCTATTTTTGAGTTTCAAAGTTTTATGGGAGCCCTTGTCAGATGCACTTTGTTTACGAACAAATGGAGCTATGTTCGATAGACGATCGTTTCCGCCGTTCGCCTTCAACTTGTGCGTCTTTGTTCCGCCGGCTACGGCGCCGGGCTTGATGAAACTTTGTCGGGTACTTATTCAATTTATTCATTCAATTGATTACTTATTGGTCTAGATATTGTCATATCTAAGGTGTTGATGATAGAGTTAGATTAATATGAACAATCATGTTAAATTGTGTGAAACATGATAATATAAAAAAAGCATGATATGATGGCCTGCCTGGGTTTAAAAATACCGTATCTTTGATAAAGCTAATAATACGAGTTTTATGCTATATACTTATTGTAAAAACTCAGTAAGTAGCACTGGTTTACGGTATCTTAACCATCTCTCTCGCGACAGATCCTAAAAAATTACATCATTACCGAACAACATCAAAACTCATGTGCATTTACATAACGCTCTAACAGAGCTAGGTAGGTACAGTTTTATGTCCCGCATGAACCGGGTTTTTCCGGAGAGACACCAGATGAGAGACGTGATTCAATTTGCATGGTATGATGGACGGATTACTGGCTGTACAATCACACAATGCCGAGTGATATAAAACGATGTTTTTAAAAATGTTTAAGTGTAAAAACGATTTCGTACAATCTCGTTACGTTTTAGTAATTTAGGAGCAGTTAATTCCTTGAACGGAAGAGTACGAGTTATTTTTGAGGTTTGGTTTCTGCTATACGTAGCTAAACTTTATGATTAGTGTTTATAGAAAAAGTTATGGTCCAAATCTATAATCAAATAAGGATTTTAAATGGGACCACCTCTCAAGTATGATCTATCTATATGATCTACCAAACAAAAAAAAAATCGATGCATAATTAGCGGCGTAATGGTGGAACACACGAGCAAAACAAAAAAAATAACATACGGTCGAATTGAGAACCTTATTTTTTTAATTCAGTTAAAAACATTGTATGCCACTAAGATCGTTTCTAAATGAGAACATCCATGCTCTTAAAATTCTGTCCAAGGAAGTTTTTTCGTGCAAGGACAAAAAGTGTGGTTTATAGTTGAGCGAGTCCCCCTCCCTCCTTCCCGTCCACTAATGAAGGAGCTACTCTATGCTTTCGGATTGGATTACATTGGTCTGTTCCGTGGTAGATTCTAGAGTCTAGATTCTACCACAGAACAGACCAAAGTAATAACTGTCTTGAATCTAGACAGTCTATTACTGAAAATTATTTATTCGGGTAAAAAAGAGAGACATTAAAAAACTAGTATAAAAAATATAAGCATGTTTTTTAGGAACTTTTGCATCATGATGATCTAATATAAGAATTTAGTCGAATGTATTATTTGAATTTTTGGTTTCAAAAACTGAACTCAACATAATATAAAATCGATTCTTCTTCTTCATAACAAATAACTCTTCTTCTAGTAGTTAAAACAGTTGTTTCAATGTATCATACAACTAAAGCTCATTTCACATAATTATTATTTTAAAATGTTCTGATGAGAACAGTTTGATCTATCTTTTTTAAATCAAAAGTAATTAAATCTATTGGTCTCTTTACAATGAGGTCGATGAACCTCATTGTAAAGAGACCAATAGATAGATTACAGTTGATACTCTATCAGTATAATATATATATCTATATATAATGGTGTTTACCCCCTCACCTACCTAATGTCTACATTGTTCAAAGACGAGGGACCGAAGCAAGCAATCATGTAAAAGGTTATACGGTACCATTGATTAAATCAGAGCAGCTCTTCCGGACTAGTAATTCATAATACAGTAGAACGAGCACGGACGAAAAGTAATATAATATTTTATATAAGCAGCTAGTTAGTTATCTATCTGCTTATAGACTTTCCATTTATGTAGGTATCTAAAGAGGAATCTTATTTATCTAATTACTGGCATATTACGGAGTAAAAAAATCGCAATGCAAGAGTATGTTACACTACTTAGAACCTGTTATATTAGTTATGTTTTAGTGTTAGGAATTTAAGTTATAGTTGTTTTTTTAGTTTAATTTTAATAGTTAATTCATAGATCTGTCATAAACATTTATTTCAAAGATCTTTAAATAAATAAATAAAAAAAAAATTGTAAGTATATTAATTTACAAGCATAAACAAATAACATACTTATAATTAAAATGTTCGTAATAATAGCTGTAGGGATAATACGTATTCCCTTGCAGTCATATAAGCTCAACTGTTTCAGAGGCGCTAATGAACCGCGCGAAGAACATCGTACTAAAGACTTTGGAGTGATCTTGGGGTGGATTTTTTGAGCGCACCTTCCCTTGTTCATTAGTGTAATTAACTTATGCCGAAGATACCCATTCTTTCACAATTCGTTGGGGCTCGGTTATTTAATTACAATCTGACTCTGAGCCGGTAGCTTAGTTCCAAGAAGAAGCTCAAGTATAATTTTACAAGATTATGGTTTAGAAAGTGTTTTAGTCGTTCACTTGTTTAGCCATAAAAGCCAAATCTAATATTCGAGTACAAAATGTGATTATTATTCGCGAAAATTTGAAACTAGGCTTTCATATTAAGTTATTATTAGAACTATTGCTGGCATACATTTCTATAGATAAGTACATAGTAGGTACTCAGAACAAACATCAATTTTTGTCATCACCTAAATGTTCGTTCTTGATGAGGTCAAAACGACTCACATCGAAACTGAACTGTGGCCTGTGACGCTGAACTATCATATATTTTTTTTGTCAGAAGATAATACACTCAGTTCAAGGCACCTCATAAATATTGTAACATACCTGAACCTATCAACTTCATAAAAAAGTTACTGCTTTTATCGAAAACTATAAATAGTTATAGGTAAAAAGATTCCATGTTTCATAAAAGTATCAAACTCTGACTGATTTTTTATTCATAACGTAAAATAAAGCTCTTCCGAATTCCAACATTCAAACAACATGTTTGTTCTAAAGACTATCAAACTAAGGTTCAATGTAATTTACCACTATGCCACTTACAGACTTTGTAGCTTCTCTTGGGCAAACTTGGCTAACTACAACTAAGCGGTTCGTTTATTAATTACGACGAATCCATTTGAACTGGAGAGAGATAGTTCCGAAGCGATTTCCATATTTTGTAGTGCTGAGTTTTGTTTGAAATGTTTTAGTAACAGAGGCGGTTTTGTTCAGTTTGTGGCGTCAGCGTCGGCATCGGTCGCTCAATGGTAATTGGCAGGCTGGATCGCACGCTCGCAGAAGTTGAATTAGTTTTTACTGGGAGCCTGGACGGTGACACGAGACACAGCTCGAGCGGAACGCCCTCATCTAGCCTCAAATTAATTAAAATAATTCACTGAAAGCAGCAAGCCTCGCGAAGCTTCAGCTTGTTATCACGCTCTTGTTGCTTTAAAAATACTCGTTGCTTCCTCACATTCCGCTCTCGTAATAAATTCTGACGGTGGCGGCATGTCATAGCATGTGACTCTCCAATACCATCCTATTAAAATGTATTAGTGCCGTGTTTCGCCGGATCCACGGAAGGGTTGACTAAGTGAACAAGGTGCCTGGTGCGACTTAAACTAGAATATTATACTCGTGCTCATAGAACTGCCTAAAATTATTTCTAGAATATATTGTAGGAAAAGCGTTTTATTAAAGGTGTCAACCATGTGACACCTGCGATCTTTTTTACATATCTCTTCATACAATTTCTTGTAGGTAAGTAATTTACCAAATATAGGTTATATATTTACGTTATACAATATATTTTACATTATACATTATATATTTATATACGGTATCGAAGAAAGCGTATCACAATGACCAACTTTTCAAAAACTCATTGACTCCGTAATAGGTAGGTATCTATTTGATAAGGTTGTGATAACCTGATATTATAACCTGAAAGTTGATAACAACACAAATTGGTAGTTATTGTATAACATGCTAATTGTTAGACTTGTTTGGAATTATTGATAATTTAAACTACAGAATCAATTTAAACTTACAATGAGTCTATTTATATTTTATTATTAGAAATAGTTTTCTAGTAATGGCTATTTATTCACAAACAAACTTACGACTATACAGTATTTACAAAATGTACATTGTCATATAAAATACATAAGAAACAGTTGAGCTATCTACAGACCGTTGCAAACGATCTATAGATAGTTCAACTGATCCAAATGAAATAGGTATATAATATTTGTTTTCTAGTTAGTTTAGTATCTGCATCATGATTCTTAAAAAAGGGGATAGGTGCTCTGACCCAACAAGTCCTACTACCTGCAACACACCTGCTCATAGTCTGAGGACTGACCGCAGATACAAACACAAAAAAAATAAAAGTTAGTTTAGTAGTTATCTAGTTCTACATTTACTATGGAAATAGTGCCGCAATACCATAGCAACCCAGTAAAAATGCATAAAAGGTTGTGAAGTGCAAAAGCACTTGAGAAAATGTTGATGCTAGGTCACGCATGGCATGTCGGGGCATGCTTCCGGGAGCCCCCAACCGTGTGATGACCTAGACGTGCTTGCAGCACAATGGGCTGAGGTGGCTAGGTGAAATCAGTATATTTTCTTTATTTTTACAATAAAATTGCAGGTGGTATAAGTCAATTTTCTTTTTATAGTAGACCTGTACTCAACTGTGATTTAGCGTTTATATCTAACTCTAGTTTTCAAAAGTGGGACAAAGAGCCTCCGCAAGATAATTAGAAAAATAAGGCTGATTATAAACCATGGCAAACGAAATAATACAGCTAAAACCATAGTCTTGACCCAAGTTGCAACGCAGCTGATGTTAATAAAGGTACGTACACACACGGCACGCTATCTTCGCCGGCGCGCGGACTGTCCGGCTACGACGTTTTTGCGCCGGAACTCTCTATGAGTTAGTAGGATAGGATAGGACCGTGGCTTCCGGTAGCGCCTTTTATTATATAATCTAACTACAAAACTGATATGGAGATGTCCACGCGATGCGAGGAATGCAATAAATACAGCCTAGGCCGTATGCAAAGAGAATATTTCGATTTCACGGCGTTCATATCTTAGAGTTATTTACTTACTTACTTTTCAGGAGCTAGCTTAACTGGCTAAATTATTATTATATGTAAAACTATAGCATGAGTATCTAGTTTTGATTTTTTTATAACCGAGGTTCAAGCTATGCTTGAAGACATTTGTGAGTAATAGGTAAATACAGCAGCCACTATTCTTACCTCACAATAATGTATGTTCAAAATTAGCTCTGCAGCTTTATTATGTTTTATGATGATATACGTCTTATTTTCGTAAGAAGGTTAGCTATGTATTTTTTTCGGAATCCACAATTTTACGAAGGCCGTTACATGATTTATGTAGGTAAGCGATATTACAGATTGTATTACAAGAGGAAGGGATACCGCATAATTTCATAAAAACATTCCAAAATTTCGTTGAGAAAGTAAAACGTTATTTTTTAATTTATTTTTATCATTGTAGCATGAACTATATATTAATGGATCACATTAAACTAGTGTGTGTTTTATAAGATAAATTTAAAAAAATGTTTGTTTTTTACTTTCCGCGCTACGTATAGTTTCACGATTTAATCAATCACATTAACAATGTGTATCCTAAAGGCTAGGCACCTGTTACTTGTTAGGTTATACAATATTACCTAAGGTACCTTACCCATCTATCTTCCCCGATTATCTTAGCACAACTTATACCAACACGTACACAGATAAACGTGGTTCTATCAAGCACGTTGTGTTTCTTCTGTTTGCACCTAAGGTGGCTCAAGCAAGGCGAGACCATAAAATTATTAGCATAAATGGCCCATTGTTCTACTGAGATCGTTACACTGGCAGCCATTTGTATAAATATCTGTGGCGGAAAAAGTCATGGCCGGATTAAGTTGCTCGTCGTACATTATGAGAACATCCGCATTATATTTCACAGAGCGGCATGAATTATGTTCTGTTGGACCGCACAGTGTAAAGTTACTTTGAATCAGGCGATGGAAAATTCCGGAGATGCTAGGAATTTTTCTCAAATTTTCCATTTAAATATGCGGCGAGCGACTTCGAGTAATTTATTTTCTATAACATTATTAGTGAGGATATATTATTAGTTATATATTATTAGTCAGTCGTGTTTTCTCATATACACCGGTGAAACGATGTCCATTTGTTGTTGACAACCACTATAGCACGCGAGCCAGTTCTGTGGGGAAGTGAGAATGTGTACCTATCAGAATGATTCAGTTCAGTGCGAGTAAATATTTTGCTGGTCTGGTCCATAAGTGAATAGGCGCGGTGCCTTGTGTGGTGTGCACGTGTGGTTTTTCATGGTAGCTTTTTCAAAGTAGTCTGTTGTCGTGCAGCCAAGTGGAGATTGTCTCAGATTTGTTTGGCTGCCTCATTGTGGTGATTTAGGTAGCGCGGGTGCTAAAGTAGCCGGCACAAAGGGGCTAAGCTGCGATATAATCTTAAGAGTGACGTTAAGTTGGAATATTACAGCCACTATTATTCTTGAAGATAAGAGTACCTACTGAATTGTTTAATTTAAATTATTAGAATCTTAAGCGAGGTGTCTGAACAATAGATAATAGAAGTCTCGCAAACGTAATTGAATATCTTGCGGGATGAGCTCCAAAATTAGAGTGCTGAATACGCTTTCTTGGTCTCTAATTAATTGCTTATTATGGATTGTCGGTAGCCACTCGTATATTTTGAATATTAGGCTCATTGAAACGTGACTTCGTTGGCGTCCTACAAACAGAAAGCTTTGAACATCACGACTTTTTTCCATTTATTTGAGATTCTTTCTAAGAGTATCTATGAACTTCGGTTCCCGAAGGTCAAGATGACAATTATGTAAACGAGTAGGTTTCTGTCTAGATACCTACTGACTGTATTAGGATTATTTAACCAAAAAGCTCGGAATGGGTATACAAAGAGAGACATGCTGCTCATAAGCTTTTATTAAAAATAAAGAAAAATACCTTAGTTTTCAGAGCCAAGAGAACAATATCGACAGTAGTAGTCGACAATCTCAGCTCTGGCTTATTCTGCGAGCGTTATTGCCTGTTTGAGACGAAACCCAGCAATTGCAACAAAGATTTTAGGGTTCCGCAGAATGGATTCTTCTTATCCAGCCAATGGCAATGTTCAGCTGAGAGAATAGATAATGTTATTGCTATGTAAACAGTGTTGTAAAATTTAGATAAATCTTACAATGTTGTGGGACGAAGGAAATGTTAGGACAAATGTTGTTACTTTGGAAAGTTACGGGAAACATCTATCTGTTGAATTGTGTCTTTATTTGAGAATCTGGCTAACTCATCCGTTTTAACTAGCGAAGTTGTAGTATTCTTGGAAATCCAACTAGGATTCTACTGGTGTTTTTTTCGTCCATGTTTCATTAAACTTTACATAGAATATTAGTGCGAAGGGAGCGGTAAATCCTTAGGCAAACAAATTCTGCACAACCTAAATTGAAGAAAACTTCAGATAAGGTTATGATTTCTATCTTGTGTAAACAAAATATCTAACTAGAATTTACATCGAATAGTTCCATTGGGCACTACTAGGTCGAGTCTTTGAGGGAAATAGTAAAACGGGACATTTTGCCTGGTTCCCGCGTAATCTCCCGGGATTGGAGGAAGTTGGGATAATTAGTGGGAGCGCTAAACACGACGCTAATAGATCTGTAAGATTGATGGTGCGCACAAAGAAAAACACAAACTCATGCATCAATCTGACACGTAGGTACCTACGACGTATTTGCTGAGTTTTGTTTCATGCTTATATTTAATTTATATCATCGAGAATTGCGGCTTGAGCAGCGGCAGGCTTAGGTTGGATCTTTTTAAATAGATATTGTTCTAAATTCTTCTTGGTGGAAAAATAAAGCCATATTTAAGGTAGTATAAATGTTGATTTTTGACCTAAATGTTGGTCGATGAACCGCTTTCGACGTTAGTAGCTGAGTGCGGATTCTAAAATTGCATTTTGCATTTGGGACTATAGTGGTTGAAATTAGCCCCAAAACTTTTGGAATGGGTTACGAAAAGGAAAAGATATTCCTTCGATGTACGAAGAGCGCATGAGTTGCAATTGCAAACTACTTGTGCGTTGTAGGTAGGTAGGTACGTATTTTTTTCAAAACGTTACTTTACTTAGGTTACTTTACTTTACTTACCTACCCATTATTATTATTATTATTCAGTTTTTTATGATGATGAAAGTTTTACGTTCATATTGTGTAACAATTTTTCCAATAAGGTAAGCGATCAAATTTTGTTTAATCTCTTTACTATGTTATGGTATATTTTCCAAAACAGTAGACGCTACGGAACTCTCAGCGAGATTATCAAATAATTATTTTTCCTTTTCTTTCACAACCAAGCATCAGCAGTTTTTATTTCATTTAACAATAGGTAGACCTATCTATGTCGTTAAAGTTACATAAGGTCTTCGTTAGCTCAGCCTATTCGGTTCCGGGTCGAACTAAAATGTCAAAGTAATTTTCTATTTACACACAGGCTTAAATAAATTAACGCGAAAGTTCATTCGTGCGGGGCTTATTTAAACTTGTATTGGAACAGTAAACGAGGCCTCTAATTAATAGAATGACAACATCGGCAGAATACGAGCCAAGTAGGTGTTCGGTAATAAATATTTACGGAACGCTTCCCTCGAATTCATTTGTGACATTTGGATGACAGGCATCACAGTTCAGTTGGTAGTAGCTCTGCCTTTCATGCTGTGGGTCGTGGATACTTTTCCCACCCAGAGCAAATGTTTGCGTGATGAATACTTATAAATATTTGTTCAGGATGTTACAATGTATTCTGTGAGTATTAAAAAAAAAACTAGTTCTCATAGTACAAGCTAGGCTTAGTTTGGGACTTGGTGATGTGTGAATTGTCCGTGAATATTTATTTTAATTTTATATTTAAGGTTATATCTAAAGCTACAATGGTTTTTCCACTGTAGGTTCAAATATTAACGGTATGCATATTACGGTTTCATTTTACAGTGAGTAATTTTATGAGCTTGTTATGATATAACGGATTTCATCTGGTGACTTTGTTAAAAGCATACTTAAGTAACAATCAGACAGCGCAAAAAGTATGCCTTAAATGTGTTGGTGTCAGAAACCACCACCCACAGTTGGAAGGTAAAGCTGATGTGATGAGATGCCCATCAATATTATTTTATAGCAACCCAAAAAAACTTATCAACGCTAATATTTAGGTTAAATAAAACATTATTTGATGTATAGTTTGAGATTGCGAATCCTAATCAAGACATTTCTCTCTTTAAATAAAACCTTAAGGTTCCTTGTATAAAAATAAATCAATAGAATTGCCAACCGACTTCAAAGAACTCGTTTTATAAAAGGTGAACAAAATGTTAAGGAGCCTTTTGAGAAACATTGCGATTCGTTAGCAAGAAAAACAAGTATTTTATTGCACGATACAACCTCGTAAATTAATTTACTAAGTACGTACCTACTGAAGTGGCAAATTAAAATTAAATAGTTTTTCTTATATTTTCAGCATTCTGCATACATTCAAACGTGAATTATTAGCACCGAATTTGTCTGTACCTGTAAAAAGATCACCATTCAGGTTTTTCTGAATCTTTTAGATGTTTTCTTTAGATGTTTGTATTTTAGAATACATTGTTAATAACAATAAAAACAATGCACTGTACGTACTAATCTAGACTATAAGTTCTCATATAAGTGAATTTGTAATTCTATCTTGAGAATAAAGTTTCTTTAAGCCTTTTATAGTAATTTTTATACAATACCTATATTTAATTATTCTTATTTAGGGATAACTAGTATTCAATAATACTAACCTATAGTACTTGCCTTTTAGCCACAATCATATAAAACTTATGTAGCTTAAATGCTAAAAGGAGTGCTTGTCTAAAGCTTTTCAGATAACAAACCTATTATTAGATATTGGATTGTATCAAATTTAAAAATAAATAAGGAATTTTAGTGGTCTTAGTCGGTGACGTCATTTAGGGGACATTGCCCTCGTTTACTTAATTTGTCATTGATCAAAGATTTTTGGTCTTTAGGGAAAGATTTGGTCAAAATTTGTCGTCGTAATAAAATAACATCCCTCTCCAATTATTTAGTTCGTGTCGGGTAGCAAATCCTCCTCTCGAGAGCGATTTAATTTATGTACACTTACACGTTGGGAATTGTTCTTTATGAATTTTAACGAATGGAAATAAGTATAATGGATAAAGGAATTAATTTGCTAAGCTAACATGTAAGTAAGGAAGCACGTCTGAGCAATTGCTTGTTTATTATAAAAAAAACATCTATAAACGAACAAAAACTATGTTCATATGAGTTATTTAAAAACCTACATGCATTACTTGGCAAAGCACGTTTAAGTAATCAAATTTAATATATGTATAATAAAAAACATTGTAACAACTTTTTTAAGTACATTTTCAAAAACATAAACTTCAGTAAAGATGCTTTTTGTAGTTTGTTACTACAATAACTGACATTTTGCTAGCCAAAATAGAGATGATTAATTGCTAAAACATGGGCTCACAGTTTGTATAACGCAAGTAATAACAATCCATCGTTTCCTCCATGGGAGAGTAGCGCAGGCACTTCCGTCTAATCGCATCGCTACATTGTATGGACCACCCGCGTAATGGCCTTTTTTGTTTTCCTTCATTTAGCTCCAGGTGAGGAAGCTTACCAGGAGGAAAAAAGCCTACGATGGTATCATAGGTAACAGTGAATCACCGAGCTCACTGCAAGGGCGTCCCTGGCCCATGCGGTACTTCATACAGAAATTATGACTTTGCTACGTGCCTGATATTTTGGATGAGATAAGAATACCGTTTTATGTGTATTCGCGTCGCAGAACACAAAATTACTGTGAATGATAAAGTTTATAGCGAGCGAGCGAATGTCCAATATTCCGTGTCAGTTTAATACCCCTCTTCTTATTTACGTTTTTTTCATGGTAAGGTGATATGGTAGATCAAATAGGCCGGTAGAAAATGTACGATTGGTTATTTGTAGAAAACGCGTCTTTAGGTGATATTAGGTTTCGACTTTCATTTAATTACTTACTTAGAATTAAACTAATCCGCTTGAGGATTCTTAGGACGTCTAGTAGGAAATTTTACTCCAAACCCTTTTGCTTTGTGCAAGATGGCGTTGTACGCAATGTGTAATGTAAATGAACTTTTATTTATTTATTTTTTTATATAAATACAAAAGCAAGTTAGAAATCCGTGCTTTTGAAGCCGATGGCGAGTAGTAAACTTGTGAATTTTATGGTTAAGTATGACCTAGCGTGTCCGGAGTTATTAGAACTAGGTACTTCTACTTGGACTACGCACTGATACGGGTTGGACGGTGGACCTCATGTTTCTGCAGAATGATTTCATATTTAGGGCAAGTAATAAACTAAATAGATTTAATTCATATCACATTATCTGTTTAGGCTTAAGCTTTTTTATCAGAGTTTTATTTTTTATGCCTGGTATTAACCGTTTGTTTGGCTGTTTAGTCATTCAAGTTTTGATACAGAATAAAAAGATTCTCGTTATAAAATAATAATGACAAAAAGTTTTATTTATTTATTCATCATTGATCTTATTTTGTCACCCAGTCGTTAGTTTGCCTAAATAAAATATTAGGTAGTCAATGGCGGTAAGTGAAAATAAAATTGAGTCCCAGGAGGCCGAGCTAAGAAAATATACCCGGAAAATCTGGGTTTTATACCGTTTGTCCAAAATATAAAAAATCTTGGATATTTTATTCGGCATTTAGAATTTTCACTTATTTACACTTATACATATAAGGTATATGACATGGATAACGTAGAATGGGTATTCTGACCTTATTAAAAAAAACATTTGTCACATAATACGTAGGACTTGTAAAGGCCTACACTTTACTAAAAATACAGTAAAAAACCATTAAGTAGAAATTGACATATTTTGATATAACAGATTTTTTTATCGAATCCTGAAGGCTCACATAAAAGGCTAAGGTTGCGTTTTAAAGGTCATTAAAAGCGCTTCATTTAATTCTCAGAAAGCCAAAAATCCAACCAATTAATGCGGATGGCTTACTCACATCCACATAGAAGCTTTTATTGCATGACGAGATAAGAACAGCAAAAGAAGAAAAATAAGAGTAAAAAAATACTGTTGTCGATAAATCTGTATCTGTCGCCACTGTTCGAATGTAAAAATAAAATGCTACTTCCATACGCCAGCTTTCCGAAACAAAGTCGTACTTATCCAGGGTTGCTCTTGAAAGTTACAGCATTTTTAAGCAAGTGCATATTTGAATTTAAGTCGTGTTACAGAGAGTGGTATAATCCCAGTTTATAAGAGTTAGTGTTATTGCGGTCCGTAGAGACGGTGCGCTTACACTTCGTAGAGGTTTTTAAAGGATTAAAAGCAGCTAGCGAGGTCTGACCTAATTGCAAACGCAAATAAAAACCTTATGATGGTTACTTGGAATAAACACGTTATTTGAGCGTCGTGTTTGAATATTTTCATTCCGGAAAGTCGGAATATTAAAATTAAATGGAAGCAAATCAGTCCTACATCGTACGTTGCCATAATAAATGTTCATGTTCAACAGTAGGATGCTAACGCATATGTTCACTGTAAACATTGAAATTAGTTTCTAACAAAAGAGCATTCGCGTTGAGTATGCGGTTCATTCAGCCCAGTTCCCATCTCTATCAAAATGGTGATTTCTATTGCGTGTCTCAATCATGTTAGCTGAATTATCTATGTCCGAGCTCCGAGGTGACGGTTAGGGGAGCATTTTTCATTCTTTCTTTCACTCAATGTCACTACGCATGTTAAGAGGTCGCTTATTTTGATGACAATAGCTTGTGATTATTATTATAAAAAATGTGTAATCATTGCAATTTGTTTATGCCATGACATATTTCTTACGTAACTAAGCAGGTTTTCATTACCTGCTTACCTTGTAAACGTTGAAATCTACATTCCCATGCAGTTTCCAGCTTCAAATATTAAATAACTATTTGCCTAAAACGATATCTGTCATAATTACAGCTAAACTATACCGATGATACGGGAAGGTTCTCTAAAATACGATTTAATTACTTATCGTTTGAAAACATGGGCAATGCAAATCGAATACCTCGAAAATAACAACCAACCAAAATAGCTTAATAAATAGCTGTGCCCGTGGGAACATAGGCGGTGGTTTTTATCGCAAATCCGATCAAATCTTGCAAAGTTTCCATTACCTACGGCTGAAAAACGTTTAAGGGAAACGGAAGAGAATAATATAATTGGGCCGGAACGAAACGCATTGAGTCACGTCTCGTGTTGGTAAATAAAAACCACATACAAACCTTAGCAAAAGTAGCTTCACAACTTCAGCGATCACTTACTTTTACGAAGCATTACAATGACGCACGCAGAGTGAATCTGAACAAATACTATGAATAGTGCGGATGCTATTTCACAAACGAAAAACATATGAATATATTCAACGGAAGTGCTTTTTGTTTGAAGACATGAATAGAGCTTATCTCCACGTGCTTGTAACAAATGGCAAATCTTTTAATACTTACTCCAACAACGAACAAGACCAGGAAAGCATGTAAGTAAAATAAAAAAATATCAATTAGGCATCACGTCTCAGCTGGTAGGTAATAGTTTTGCCTTTCATGCTGTGGGTTTAATTCCCACAGAGCAAATATTTGTGTGATGACATAATCATTTGCTCTGTGTCTGGGTGTTTCTATGTTTTCTATGTACATTTTTTGTAAATAAGTATTCTATCAGAAGTCTAGTGAGTGTGATGTGTGAAATGTCTGTGAATATTTATTTTATTTTTTTAATTATTCATCATGTATGTCATGATTTTTTTTTACTCAGAGGCTCATTGTGACAAAGTTGGTAAGTCAGTTATGGCGTCGACTCTGCCTACTTATTCTTAACGGGGCAACCCAATGCGGATTTACTGCTCATGCAAACACGCGGAATCAAAATCACAACCGAGCTCTTACATAATGTTTTCCTATTGGTATGCCGGCATAAATACTGTTTGTAAATATACTGATTTAGAGAGGTATACTTATGGGAAAAGCTTATTATCTACATAGTAATTCAGGGTGTCCCAATAAATAATGTCTAGCGGAAGTTTAAACTCCTTTCCCGACTTCTTTTTTTTCAAAAGTTATCAGACAGCTTTATTTACACACACAACATAATTTTTAAGTGGTTTAAATTTTCAAATATTTATATCTATCCAAAACTTATTTCATTGCCAAAAATAAGCGATGTCACCAGAGTTGAGTCAGTTATTTTTAGCTTTCTCTAAAGGCTTTTTGTAAGTAACTAAAGTTCATCTAAGTATTTCAATTCTGGGTCACACTCAAGGGAAGTGTAATCGCGAACTTCGACACGTATTTGACCGCTGCGCTCCCAGGATAGTTAGAACAAAAAATATTCATTAAAGTTGCACAGTACACCGCTTGTTTGCAGTTTGGGGCGGGCCCGTGCTGATATTGCAATCCCCTTCGGTGCCTCTAGAAATGAAACTCCTGCAATTCAACATAATACTTGTAGTAACAATAAATATTCACGGACATTTTACACATCACGCTCCAGACCCAAACTAAGCAAAGCTTGTATTATGGGAATTAAAGTGCTGATAAAATCTAAATCATATTGATCTCCGTACGGAGTTGATTTACGTTGAAACATCTTTGTAGATGTTATTCACTAATTACATCGTATTCATCTAAAATATAAAACAAAGTTTTAAACATGTGAGATTGTGCGTGTTATAGGAACATATTAGGTCATCACAACTACTTAGTTCAAAACTGTACAATTTATACCGCATCGCTATGATACAAGATTATCACCGCAACGTAAAACTAACCGTGCGATCTCGTTATATCTACAGAAATTTAATTAGCATGTCTGTACAGCTGCTGACTGTCTGTATACTGACCGAGTTTATGGTGTAAATTTATGGAGGCAGGGGATATGAACATCCTTAAATTATTGCAAACTTAATGCAGCAAACTTAACGCTGTTTATGACTAGATTTTGATAGAGATTATCCAAGATTTTAGCTATTTCCGATAGTTATCGATTCGATCGAGCTTGAATTTTCACCATGCTGACTTTATACGGGTTCTTTCCCGCAATTCGTATTGAGTTTGAAATTTTATTGGGCACTTACTGGCTACCGAAATGTTTTTAAAGTTTACAAATAGATATACAATATATTTCAAAAGCATGAAACAAAATCGTTATACGATTAACTCTACTATTCTTATCAGATATACGTAATTACTTAACATTAATTTGCTTATTTAATAAGCACACAAAATTTTTTTCAGGCTTTCATCCAACACAGCGTCACTGGGTTCGCCGCGCTAAGAAGAACCCTGGAAGAGCAACCACAAACAATAGCACTGGTCCAGGAACCCTACATTGTCCGCGGAAAAGTAAGTTTCAGCGCCCTTCGAGGCAATGTATTTTCTCCACCTTTGCAATATAAAACTCGTACATTAATCTACGTACCAAACATTTTCAAAGCGTCGATGGTAACACACCTATGCACAGATGACCTTACAGTAGTAAAAATTGATACCGGCTTAGAGGGCGAACTCAGCACTCTAATTCTAGCATCTGTATATATGGATGGTGGAACTCAGGCTCCACCACCCGAACTCGAAAACTTATTAAATCATTGTAAAAGACTGAAATTAGAATGTATACTGGGCTGTGACGCCAACGCACACAGCACAGTCTGGGGATGTCAAGACACGAATGAAAGAGGCAGAGATCTCCTTGACTTCGTCTTTAGACACAACCTGAACATTCTTAATAGAGGATCGGAACCAACATTTGTAACGTCATGGGCCAGGACCATAGTAGACGTCACACTAGCCACAGATACGATTGCAGAACTGATCAATGACTGGCACGTTGCTACTTACGAAGCGTCGTGCGCGGACCATAGGCGGATCAGATTCAGCTTGAAGATGGGCGACATGTTCCCCCGCAAATATAGAAACCCTAAAAAGACTGACTCAAAACTCTTCGTCGAGGCCATGAACAAAGCTCTAAATGAGCAAAAGGAAACAGAACCAACGGCGCCATTAACGCCAACAGAAACAGAAACCACGCTCTCATCACTGGTTAACTGCATGATAACCAGCTATGAAAAAGCCTGCCCTCTGATAACAGAAAGCAACAAAATAGCACACCGCAAGGACAGATGGTGGAATAAAACTCTAACCAAACTCAGAAAACAGGTTCGCCACCACTTTAACAGGGCGATGAACACGGACAACGAAAATGACTGGTCAGATTACAGGATAATAAGACAGAAACTGAAACAGGAAATCAAGCAAAGCCAGAACAACTCATGGCGAAAATACAGCAGCTCTATCACTGCACAGAGCGAAACGGCACGCCTAAGCAAAATATTGTCAAGCGATACCAAAATCAAACTAGGAACTCTTAAAAGGCCAGATGGCACTTACACAACAACAGAAGAAGAACAATTTGAGCTTCTGCTGAAAACGCACTTTCCGGACTGCAACCTCACAGAGAACACCAGTTGGGAAGTTGAGCATAAAGGTCACGTTCCCAAAAAAGAGGACTGGGACTTAGCCAGCACAATTGTCACAACGGAGGCACTTGCGTGGGCTATCCGGACATTCGAGCCGTACAAAGCGGCTGGCATGGACGGTATTTTTCCAGCTCTTCTACAATGGAATCTCACCAAAATCGAGCCAAAGCTCATAGCAATCTTCAGGAGTTGTATCGCCTGGAAATACATCCCGCACAGCTGGAGGGAAGTAAAAGTAGTCTTTCTTCCGAAGCCCGGAAAGTCTGATTACACTCAGCCCAAATCGTTTCGGCCGATAAGTCTAAGCTCTTTTCTGCTAAAGACCTTGGAGAGACTATGCGACCGTCACATACGAAGTGGACCACTGGTTAAAAATCCCATAAACCACAATCAACATGCCTATCAATCAGGCAAATCAACGGAAACGGCTCTGCACAGCGTAGTACACAAAATTGAAAGCGCCCTAGAATGCAAGCAATCGTGCTTAGTAGCCTTTATTGACATCGAAGGAGCTTTTGACAAAACAACTTTCACAAGCATCGACAGCAGCCTGAGTAACCAAGGTGTCGAAGACAACTTAAGTGAATGGATCAACAAGATGCTGTCAAACAGAGCGGCACTAATACAAAGCTCGAAAGCCACAAGATGCCTCGTAACAAAAGGTTGCCCACAAGGAGGAGTCCTGTCTCCTCTACTATGGATCCTTGTTGCCAACGAACTACTAGAATCCCTAAACAAAAATGGATTTCAAACCATCGGCTACGCCGACGATCTGGCAATCATGATATCGGGACTCTTCGAGACAACTCTATGCGAGAAAATGCAAGGAGCGCTCCGAGTCGTGGAGTCATGGTGCCACACACACAGCCTAACTGTGAACCCCACCAAAACAGAACTCGTTCTTTTTACTAGAAAGCTGAAGCTTCCTAACCTGAACCTACCATCACTGTTTGGCACCAAACTTACGCTAAGTAAAGAAGTCAAATATCTAGGGATCTGGCTAGACAGCAAACTCCTATGGGGCAAACAACTGGAACACGTAACCACCAAAGCCACAAACGTGCTATGGCAGTGCAGACGTGTCGTCGGCAAGGACTGGGGTCTCAAACCTAAACTTTGCCTGTGGCTGTACACTGTCATGGTAAGACCGGTGCTAACATACGGTGCCGTCGTGTGGTGGCCAAGAACAAATCTAGTAACAGCCATCAACAAGCTGCAACAAGTACAGCGACTCGCGTGCTCCCTGATTAGCGGCTGCGCAAAATCCACTCCATCAGCGGCGCTGGACATAATACTAGACCTAACGCCACTCCACTTACACATACAGCAAGAGGCAATGGCTGCGGCTCTAAGGATTAAATCCACAAACCAGTGGAAAGGAAGTGGCAAACCAACAAATCACAGCAGAATTCTGGACAAGGCTACACAGGTCATCCCGGAGGCCCTAAATGGCACTGACAGAATATCAACAACATATATATCGAGCAAAAAGTACCAATTCGAAAGTCAAGAGATGACGGAGGACTCCACGTCCAACGTCTACCACATCTACACGGATGGTGCCAAACAAAAAGCAGGAGCGGGATGTGGCTTCCACTGCCCCGAACTGGGGCTATCGCACGCGCAACCCCTCAACGACTCAACAACTGTTTTCCAGGCAGAAACTATCGGGCTCTACCTGGCAGCAACACTTATTCAGTTCACAGCGCCAGCACCAAGTGCAGAGACTGGTGAAACTTACGCAGAACTAATATTTATAACAGACAGCGCTGCTGTCATGCATGCCCTCAGGAGACCTGACACAAGGTCAGAGTCCATTGCTAAATGCCACGCCGCGCTTCAGAGTCTGGCCGACAAGCATATCGTCAAATTAAGATGGACCAAAGGACACGATTCATGCTCAGGCAACACAATGGCAGACTCTTTAGCGAAAAAAGGCACAAAACTTAAGGCAAACTCAAACGACATACTACTCTGCAAACCGTCTTCAGCGGAGATAAGAAACAGACTGAAGTTGCACTCCCAGAAGGAACATCAGAAACTGTGGGAGCGCAGACCGGACTGCAAACACACCAAAACAATGCTTCCAGCAATGAACAGGCACACGGCATCAACGCTGCTCAAACTAAGACGTGAAGATTTAAGAATGATGGTGGGCATCATCACAGGTCACTGTGATCTAAATCACCATCTACTTAAAATCGGAGCGACAGACAGTGACCTCTGTCGCGGATGTCTACAAGAAAAGGAAACTGTAGAGCATGTGCTACTGCATTGCTCTGCCACAAATGAAGCCAGGCTCAAAACGGGACTGCAGGAGCTGATCGGGTCCTGTTCGTCAATGTCACCATCCACTACAACACCGGGGATGCTGGAACAATGCTGCCACCAACCCAGGGTCCTTCTCCGTTACTTAAAGGAGTTGGGCTGGCTGGGGTGAGGTTAGCAGGGGGACAATGCACAATACACCCCACTGCGGGACGTCAGTGCAGATCTCATTCCCCCACTTAGAATTAGAATTAGAATTAGAAGCACACAAAACATAGGCAATACTTATATAGTGAATGACTTACTTATAAAAATAAAAGATTTCCCACGTATGGAAAGTAATTGATATTTTTTATTTTTATAATACCTACTTATGATACTGAGCAGGGACCTGCTAATTGAAACGTAAACGGTTCGTATAAGCAGCAGCTAAGGTTCACCAACGTAACATGTACGTAGCGTGTTCAGACGACTTTGGAGATTTGTGGAGATAGGTGTGGTATCTCCAACGAAAAGGGAAGATCTTCCACGCCGAGCGACCTTTGGCTCGGGGTCCGAGGACCGATGGATAGTCATCGGTTCTATTACTTATGTTCAAACTCCGTGATAACTTCGTAAGCGCGATCTAGGACTTGTTTCTGCCATCTGTTGGTCTGTTGCGTAGACTACGATGTAGTTTACCATGTAGCGATATAGATGGCGCTACATCACTCCCTTTCCAGACCGGAGGTCGATCCGTCGATAGCAGCGCCGATGATGTCCAAGTTGTGCCAGTAGTGTTGCCCATTGTCTACGGTGAGTCGAGACGCGGAGGGCAGGATGCGATGCGAGCGAGGCGTTCATTGTCTACGGTGAGTCGAGACGGAACGAGATGCGCTTGTTGTGGCTGCAATCCAGGAGGCGTGAATCTGGCGGGTCTGCGGTGAGTCGAGACAGGTGCTGTGATTCATGTGATGGATGCAACGATGAGGATGTCGCGGTAGCCTGCAGGTCCAGGAAGCTGACAGTTGCGGCTGCGATGGAACTGCGGAGGCTGCTGGCTGATGGATGCTGATGCTGCTGCTGCATGGCTGATAGAAGCTGGGAGGATGAGAGAAGGTAGACGAGAAGAAGAATCAAGCCGATCTAGCTACGCATCATCTCGTCTACCTTCTCTCATCCTCCCAGCTTCTATCAGCCATGCAGCAGCAGCATCAGCATCCATCAGCCAGCAGCTCCGCAGTTCCATCGCAGCCGCAACTGTCAGCTTCCTGAACCTGCAGGCTACCGCGACATCTTCATCGTTGCATCCATCACATGAATCACAGCACCTGTCTCGACTCACCGCAGACCCGCCAGATTCACGCCTCCTGGATTGCAGCTACAACCAGCGCATCTTGAACGCCTCGCTCGCATCGCATCCTGCCCTCCGCGTCTCGACTCACCGTAGACATTGGGCAACACTAATTGGCACATCTTGTACATCATCGACGCTGCTATCGACGGATCGACCTCCGGTCTGGAAAGGGAGTGATGTAGCGCCATCTATATCGCTACATGGTGAACTACATCGTAGTCTACGAAACCGACCAACAGATGGCGACAAAATCCTAGATCGCGCTTACGAAGTTATCACGGAGTTTGAACATAAGTAATAGAACCGATGACTATCCATCGGTCCTAGGACCCCGAGCCAAAGGTCGCTCGGCGTGGAAGATCTTCCCTTTTCGTAGGAGATACCACACCTATCTCCACAGATTAAAAAAAAACAGTTTAATAATTATTTATTTAACATAGAATGTTCAAACGCGTAAAACTATATCCAAACTTATAGTAAGAATGTGTCAATATTTTTATTTGATGTTCTATATAACGTCAGCTCAAAAACTAATGAATTTCCAATAACAGATCAGTCAGAATTCCGGTGGAGGGTATGAAAACGTTGACGAATTTGACGGTAGGAGGCGATGGCTCGTGCGGATTCCAATCTAGCGGCAAGCGGAACGAGACGCAAGCTCACTGCCTCGCCCTTGGCATCGTGGGCCCTATACGTGGAAAAACGTAACTAAAACTCAACAAGCTTAACTTAAGAAAAACATTCTAAGATGAGTAGAACACACCAGCCTTCATTTACACATACCACTTTCAGAACTCATCATCTAGTAAAAGGTGTGTTTTGAAAACCGCCTTGTAATCATAACTCTCGTGTTTTTGTGTGTTTTAATAGGGTAATTTATCCATTGATATAATCAGAACTAGAGGTATGCGATCGATATTTTCGCTAAAAAGTGTCCATCTATTTGAATTTTATCCAATTTGGATTGTACATGTAAATATATTGTAAAAGTATACAGGTTAGGTGGTATGAAAAGTGGAAGAGAATTTTTAATTTTGATTTATTCATCTACTGGTTGTTTCAAAACTAAGCTCGAAGTTCATTTATATATTCTTGTATAGTCATTCAGTTTTAATGTTTAACTTAAGTAGGAAAAGGCTTTGAAACCCGAGATTTTTACGTCAAATAGAATAGTGGAGCTGTGCATGATTTTAAAAACAAGTATGGTCGTGCGACAGTGACTACGGATTTAAGTAATGTTTGGATAAGATTACAAAACCAAAGCTTGGTGAAGCTTTAAAAAAACTTGAACCGTGTCTGAGGTTTGCAGTCGTAAAGCTCTTTTTATTATCTTCAAAACGAAAGATTTGAAAAATATTATATTATACTTAATTTACTATATTAGAGCATTCTACTATAATGCTCTAAGTAACAATTTAGAACGTCATATTTATGTCTCGTTGATAGAAAAACAACGTACAAAATCGGTACTTTATTAAAAAAATATAAAAAAATATGTAGTTCAGTTTTGCAAAAAAATCTGTTCTAGTAGTAGAGTCGTTCTTCGAAGAGGGTCTGGTTTTGCTTAGCCCCCCCACCCCCTCTGTCGGTTCATTATGCAGCCGCCCACGCCGCGCGCCAATCACATAGCATCGCAGCGATATTGCCATTTCTCTAGGGATTCCAACGATGTTTGTCGATTACTTTGCCATCTTACTTAGCTTGTTTATTTCGTCGGGTACCTATCCTCGTATTTTAGAAACTGCTTGAAGTAGAAAGTCGAGTCTAATATGTGTTATTCGGATATTGGTAGAGTATATGAAATCAACACGTATTTAGTCGATACGTATATAATGAATAAGTTAGCTGAAACACAATCTCTTAAGACCTATTGCATCATTATTCAAAGTTATCCAATTTATGGAATACTATTTATCTACCTGGATCACTGTGCGTAGTGATCTACACTGGTGGATTCTTGTTTATTTCAATTTCAAGTAAAGTTATTGAAATTATTGTTCATCCTTGTTTGTTTCCACTAAATAACCGTAAAACAATACAGAACAGAATTCGAAAAATATTTTCATTTGAGTGCATCGATACTAAAGTGTAGTCGCAAATAACTCAGGCCCAACACTTTAGTATTACCTGTTCCTGGCATAAAGAATAACCCGGGTTGGTCGTCATTGTGTGTACGGAGGACAGAATGCCTCATTGCTTGTATAAGTCTGCGAGGTCTGTATTCTGTATTCGTCTGCGAGGTCGGGAGTCAGCTGGATTTAAGTATTTTTATTGCTTACTACAGACTGCATGACTGGATTAGATATAATATTATATTTTAAGATTAGACATATGACATATGAAATACGTTTAGTGACCCCGAGATTTGTTTAAAATAAAAAAAATACTCGATCTAGTGTTATGACTTATGATCTCCGCTAGTAAAAAGCTTTTTTTAGCAACTGATAGCAGTTTTTTAGGGTTCCGTGCTCAAATGGTAAAAATATTACTCCGCTGTATCTCCGCTCTCTCGTCTGTCTGTCTGTCTACCATGAACAATGATAGTTACGGAGTTAAAATATTCACATATTTTTTTCTGATTCGGATTTTTTCGTACGGAACGCTTCGTGTGCGAGTCTGATTCGCACTTGGTCAGTTTTATTTTTGGGCATGTGAATGTCTCGGTTCAGGAGTACCTGGTCTCTTCACACCCTGTATATCCGAAATGTTAGTATCAGACACTTGTGATTTGCATAACAAGGCTCGTGAGAACGAGGCGGCGCTGGCGACACTCAATTATTATTGGAAGTGGGATTGTCATATTTTGGTGCAACGTAATTAGGGTTGGCACTTCCTTGATTAAAGATTTAAAATATTTTTATTTTATTTTATTTAAATCATAATTAGTGGTGATGGTATAACAATTTTTAGTTATAACAATTTGAGGCAGAATCATTTAATTATTTGAGATAATGTATTATGAGTAAAATCAAATGAAATTTATTATGTTCAATAATTATAGTATACATGAATCAGATAAGCTTAGGAGCTATCTAATAGCAAAACTCCATTCATAATTTTGCTATGATAAGGTATAACTAAATCAAGAAACATTACTTGATCTAGCCTCGACAAAAATGCTTTTTTAGTCCCAGCAATCCATTAAATATGTGCTATAATAATCCATAAACCTAAGTACATTAAAATACATCCATCGTGTAACACGTGCGAATCATTCTTTTCTATGTGGGTAACATTGTTTACTTAACGTTAAGAATTTTTATCCCAAGCCCATCAACTCAGAAAACGTTGTTACTAAAGTCGTGTCCCGAATTGTAATTCTAGTTTTGTACAGACATTAGGCCCTAAGCGATACTTACAATCATAATTTTGCAATAAAAAAAGGTAAATTCGTTTTGATAGCGTTGCTTTCTGACATGCGAATAACAAATTCTTCTAGCTTTGGAAATATATTGCTTTAAAAACAGTTAGCTGATAACTCGATTTTTTCTGTTTTTGTTTTTTAAAAATGATATCACGTGTTTCGTAATTCATTGTAGCCGAAAGTTTTTAATCATAACTGCTTTGAGAGATAATTTATCTTTATGGGGTTTTTGTAATCAGTCCTTAAAATACTCATAAAAGTATGGATTGGATGGCCTACAATGCAGCAACATATAGATAAAAAACAGTTTATTTACATAGCTTTGCCTACAACGTCAATTCATTATATTAATTGAATTAACAAGAGTCAATAAGATTTGTTATATTCGATAAAAAAAAATCTCTAGCGAAGCAAAATAACGTACAATTACTACGCACTAGTATAAGTACAGCAGAAGTAGGTACGTTCGAGGGTACAGTTGCCAACATCAAACATAGCAAAAAACAAATGAACTGAGAAATAGTTCGTCTTTGACCTACAAACAGATATTGATAGAATGACGTGATATTTGGAATCCAACTCGACTTGACTCGAGGTAAATAGCAGCCCTAACCACAACAGACATTCTAAACACAATTTCCCTTTTAGCTCGGACTACGTATTTATCGATGACACGATCTCGAGGCCCGCTCTCGCACGGACCCAAGGAGTTTATTTATACGAAAATATTTTTATTGGATCGCCACACACCGACTAATTTATGTGGGGTTTTTGTTTGAGGATGGAACATAAAGTATCGTTAAAGAGACCTACATAAATATTTACTTTATTTTTTGTGAAATAATTTGTGTTATAAATGTATCTTTTACTAAGTAACTACATACTCGTTGGAGAATTGAGCTCTGATATAATTTAATTTTAAAATAAGGTTTGAATTAAATATTGATAATAGATCAATCGTCAATGAGCAAACATTCATATACAAATATTGTTTTTTTTTCAGAAATCAAATACTGATTTGCACGATTACAGTTATTGCAGGAGTTCTAGAAAAATGTAATGAAAATAAGGAAAAAGCTCGATTGGATAAAGTACTTGGGTGGAAAATAAAAATTCCAGTTACAAATCTTTTTATGTAGAGTCGAAACGAGAATTAACATTTATACATTGTGAAACAGATCTTGTTTTTTGGTAAAATGTGTCAAGATATTGTAAGCTAGTTGAAATTAAATTCTTAGGTACACAAAAGAAGAAGGTAGAGACTACTTATACAATTCCACTCTTAGTGGCAGCAGTCGGGTAGATCAGGAATCCAACCGCAGGCGGATTGGACTGCAATGAATGAGCCATTCAGGTAGCCACGCAGTGTTTCCAACTTGTCTTGATGAGAATTCCAGAAACTATTATAATTTTAACACGTATAAACTTTTACGGAAAGTAAAATAATGCAGGCTCCAAGCCGTGGTTTCGAAACTTTAGAGGTAGGTAGGTAAGTCTAATAGTGAGTGTGTGATGATGATAATGTGGTTAATAGCTGAATTCCATATATATATTCCATATATTCATCTCTTAATATAAGAGTTTTTGGGGTAAAAGTTCTAAAAAAAAAGAAGAAAAAAGCTGGTTTAAGTTTTGAGAGGTTTTCTAAAAAGTTAAGTAGGTAATATGTCTACAATCAAGAAAATAGGTTTTAGAACCCTACCACTCGACTGATGTTTTATGCATTTTCAATTATGAAATGTTTTAAATATTTAATATCTGTCAGCCGAAAAATGCTGAATTATGCGGTAAAAATACATAGCTGGCAACAATCCGCATGTATGAGGCATGTATCATAGAGCTTCTGCGTAGGACGTCCTGTCCCTACTTGTCTCGCTGCGCTTGTGTGTGACAATAGAAATAAAGGCTATTGTACCCACACAGGCATACCTTAAGACTTGTTATAACCTGTCGATTCAATTCAACCTTGTTTCTTTGTCGCAGCCTATCGCTATGCAAACGAGCATTACCGCGGGCGATATCACTGACTCATACTTAGTTTAGGCTAGACTAGATTTCTACATAATTACTTTATATTTATAACAGGTTCTAGTAATCTACCTTGTTCTTGCATGACAAAACCATATATTATACATGAAAATAAGTAGGTCAACGTCTAATAAGTATTATTAAAGTTTTTTATCATGAATCCACGAGTGTTATGTCCTTTGACAGAAAATGAGGAAACAATCCGCAAACAAGAACCCGGATGTATCGAATGAGGATAGACAATTAGATTATGCTCATGTGATCTGAACTCAATTAATGATTATGTCATTGTGTTCATGTTACGATATAATGATAGCATTTTTTTTCATATAAAGTCTCTTCGATCTCCGTTGTATAAGTGTTTTATTCAATAATTGAAATTCTTTGTAAGAAGGGTCGTACAAAAAAAACGCCGTAGTTTTTTGTCTAGGCTCTGGTCGCGTGGAACCGAGATTATAAAACGATTCTTAATGATCTTTGTGACTTCATAAATATTTGGCTTTGAACAACAAGTGTACTTAATTTAATAAAAAAGTGATATTTTTTTTATCCAACAACCATTTCCATCCAACAAATGAACAGATTCAACAAAGTTCGACAGATAGTGCCGCTGTGTCACGGTAATTTGATAGTCAATCGGTTATTTTTTATAATATATTAATCTATCCGCAGAATGTTTAAAGCTATTTCTATCATTTGGCCTTGAGTTTATTGAAGGAGAAGGGCAAATATATTTTATAGAAGTAAGCAAGTACCAAAGTGAATAAGTTATTACGTACTGCTGAGGTTTTGTGTAATGATTTAACGTATTTTGAAAATAAACTGTAAAATTTATTATCTGTATTCGTTCATATTCATACACTTAGGTAGAATTTTTCATTATAGTATCTGGTAACACTGATTGAAAGTTACTTTTATTGTGTAAAATATTATTTATGTGATTGTTATTTAATTATTGTCTTTACTTAATATTGTATAAAAAAGTGCGTAATTTATTGAATAATTGTATTACTCTTTTTTTAGTAATGTAAGTTTAAATATAATTAAGTACTGTAATAAAGTACGGAAAAGAGTGCCAGTGGCGCCAATCACGATGTTCGGCGGTTGGGAGAACAGAGGGGTTTTTTGGCGACGGTGGGCATTCTTTTCCGGGACGAGATTGTGAGCGGACGAAAAGAAATTGTTAATAAATATTATATTGGTTAAATTGAACTAAAGTATTATTATTCGTAAAAATTCAGAAGTTGTATCTTATCTACGCCTGCGAAATTTGACTGCCGACATTGTGAACGTGAGTACCTTAACATTAATTTGTTATTAATCATGAAATAATCGTTGTTCTCTATTTGAAAACGATACTTATGTACCTACGCTTTTATTAGCATACTTGAAATTGTTCTTTTCATTAATTCTAGCAGAATAGATTACTATTAATTGTTTTGGAATAACTATGAGAGTAAAATTATAAAAAAAAATATAGCTGAGGGTAGTTATTAAAAATTATCAAAAACTTGTTAATGTATTTTGTCAGTATCGGTACATGAATTATTCTACTGATTGTTCTAGATGTTTGAGTTAATTATATTATCATATGAAAATCTTAAGAAATATGTATTGCATTGACAAAGACTAAAATGATTATAATTGAAACTGGATTAAAACTGGATTGGAATTGAAATTGAGAATGCATTGAAACTGGATTGGAATTGAAATAGAGAATGCATTGATATAAAATTAATTAAATTAAATTCAATTAAATTAAATTAAATTAAATTAAATTAAATTGAGATAAATTAAATTAAATTAAATTAAATTAAATTGAATTGGATTGGATTGAATTGAATTGAATTGAATTGAATGGGGTTGAATTGAATTGAATTAAGTTAAATTAAATTGAATTGAATTGGATTGAATTGAATTGGATTGGATTGAATTGGATTGAATTGAATTAAATTGAAATGAATTAAATTGAATTAGATTGAATTGAATTGGATTGAATTGAATTAAATTGAATTAAATTGAATTAAATTGGATTAAATTGAATTAAATTGAATTAAATTGAATTAAGTTGAATTAAATTGAATTAAATTGAATTAAATTGAATAAAATTGAATAAAATTGAATAAAATTGAATTAAAATGAATAAAATTGAATTAAATTGAATTAAATTGAATTAAATTGAATTGAATTGAATTAAATTGAATTAAATTGAATTAAATTAAATGGAACATGTAGGTGTTTCCAAATGAATGAATTTAACTAATGGAACATGTAGGTGTTTCCAAATGAATGAATTTTACTAATGGAACATGTAGGTGTTTCCAAATGAATGAATTTTACTAATGGAACATGTAGGTGTTTCCAAATGAATGAATTTAACTAATGGAACATGTAGGTGTTTCCAAATGAATGAATTTTACTAATGGAACATGTAGGTGTTTCCAAATGAATGAATTTTACTAATGGAACATGTAGGTGTTTCCAAATGAATGAATTTTACTAATGGAACATGTAGGTATTTCCAAATGAATGAATTTTACTAATGGAACATGTAGGTGTTTCCAAATGAATGAATTTTACTAATGGAACATGTAGGTGTTTCCAAATGAATGAATTTAAGAAATGGAACATGTAGGTGTTTCTAAATTAATTAATTTAACTAATGGAACATGTAGGTGTTTCTAAATGAATGAAATTTAACTAATGAAACATGGAGTTGTTTCTAAATGAATGAATTTAACTAATAAAACATGTAGGTGTTTCCATATGAACATGTATGTGTTGTAAGATGTTTAATGAGTTTAACTAATAAAACATGTAGGTGTTTCCATATGAACATGTATGTGTTGTAAGATGTTTAATGAGTTTAACCAATGAAACATGTAGGTGTTTCCATATGAACATGTATGTGTTGTAAGATGTTTAATGAGTTTAACTAATGAAACATGTAGGTGTTTCCATATGAACATGTATGTGTTGTAAGATGTTAAATGAGTTTAACTTATAAAACATGTAGGTGTTTCCATGTGAACATGTATGTGTTGTAAGATGTTTAATGAGTTTAACCAATGAAACATGTAGGTGTTTCCATATGAACATGTATGTGTTGTAAGATGTTTAATGAGTTTAACCAATGAAACATGTAGGTGTTTCCATATGAACATGTATGTGTTGTAAGATGTTTAATGAGTTTAACTAATGAAACATGTAGGTGTTTCCATGTGAACATGTATGTGTTGTAAGATGTTTAATGAGTTTAACCAATGAAACATGTAGGTGTTTCCATATGAACATGTATGTGTTGTAAGATGTTTAATGAGTTTAACTAATGGAACATGTAGATGTTTCCGTATGAAATAAAACATGTATGTGTTCAAGTTATGAGACATGTAGGTGTCGATTTTCATAATGTTAGAAAGAAAAATCATGGAGGGGATTTTCATTCTATATTTTCTTGCAATTTTATCATATTTATTGCGGGTTGTTAAAATTATGAATAGTTACTTTTACAGTAATAATAACTAGTAGTAGTTATTTTAAATGTTCCAGATGGATTCTAGATTTGATTTGGACGAAGATGTATCTAGGCGTAAGCGTCGCCGAATTCGGTTACCTTCAAACTTCAATTTCTTTTATTCAATAAAATCACGCGGATCACTTTGAAGCGTCTTACATACTGGATGATTCTGGGCGCCAGTTAGTCGCGACCAGAGTCTAGAAGAACTGGCAAGAAACTAGACCTGGATTCTAGTGTTTTTTTTCATATGATCCTTACACTCATACAATAATATATCTATCTCTATCATATAAATCACTTACAATTGTTTAATAAAGTTGGAGCTAGTTCGTCCCAAGCTTGCTTGTCTTCTAAATAATCAGATATTTTATAATATGCCTTTGATAAGAGTTTTCGTTTTATTACATTTTTGAACTTGCTAATCGGCTATTGACAAACATCGCTTGGAACTATGATATACATAGAAGCGTACACATTGCCCTTTTAAAGATTTATTTACTTTGGTGAGCCTAGTAATGGGAACAGCGAGTTTATCCTTATTTCTTGTGTTAACATTATGATTGTCGTTTTTTTTTAGCGAAATGATTAATATTTTTCGAACATACATTAAGTTTTCGTAAATGTACTGACAAGGCACTGTCATTATGTTTATTTCCTTAAATTTATTTCGTAGCGATTCTCTAGGATCCATGTTATAGATTGCACGAATAGCTCGCTTCTGCAACACAAATATGGTATTTACATCTGCAGCATTCCCCACAACAAAATGCCGTATGACATAATGCTATGAAAGTAGCTGAAATAAACTAGTCTAGCTGTATCCACGACAAAAGTAAGGAAGCGGATCTTATTGATTGTATATGCTGCAGAACTAAGCTTTTTCGATAATTTGTCTATGTGTTTCCCATTGAAGTTTATTATCTAAGGTTATTCCTAAAAACACAGTGGTGTCCACGAGATCTATATTTTCATCTTTAATTTTGACATTAACTAGCGATTGTGTGACATTTGGTAAAACAATTCGTATACATTTAGTTTTTTTTTTCGTTTAATATTAAGTTGTTTACATTGAACCATTTTACAACTTTTGAGATTGTATTATTCACGTCGTCATAATTTGTTTGTCGTCGTTTCAATTTGAACAAAAGTGGAGTGTCATCTGCAAACAATACAATCTCGTGATCATCTTTAACTACTCGTGGTAGATCATTGATGTAAACTAGAAACAAAAACAGTCCTAGTATTGATCCTTGTGGTACACCCATTTTCACCACAGATCCCGGAGAACGTTTTCCATTTACGTCAACTCTTTGAATTCTGTTGCTTTAATAAGAAAACAGAAGTTCCAGAGCAACACCCCTAACACCATAGTGGTTTAGTTTTGTGACCAACGTTTCATGATGCACACAATCAAACGCCTTGGATAAGTCACAAAATATACCCAAGGCGTCATTTGACTGCTCCCAGTTTTCATAAATATGTTTTATCAACTCAACGCCTGCGTCAGTCGTTGAGCGTCCCTTCGTAAACCCGAATTGTTTTGTGTCAAGTAAATTGATATTTTCAAAATGTCTTTGTAACTGTAGGAGCATAAGTTTTTCGAAGATTTTACTAAATGTTGGTAGTACTGAAAGTAAATTGGGTCTGAACGGTTACCTGATTTGAATAGCGGTGTTATTTTAAGTCAGGAAACTCACCACAATCGATGCTTTGGTTAAATATAAAGGCCAAATCTTGAGCGATAAGGTCAATCACGGGTTTTACGACGGCAACGGAGACGCCTCAGAGGTCCGTGGTTATTTTTTACATTGATCATTTTAAAAGCTTTGACAATATCCTTTGCATGCACATAATCGAAGTTGAACAGTTTTTGAATTTTAGGTATATTTTCTATCAGTAATGACTCCGTGATTATGTGGGAAGAGTTTAAGGATTTTGTAGTTGAGACAGGAATGTCAGTGAAAAATATCTCGAATGCTTTCACCACATCAGCAACCTGGTCAATGATGATGTCGTCAACCTTCAGCTTGAATATGTTTTTATGTACTTTGACCCTTCCTGTCTCACTATTGATTATTTTCCACGTAGCTTTTATTTTATGATCACTAGTTTTAATTTTTGAACTTATATATTGAGACTTAGCAGTACGGCAAACACGTTTAAAAATCTTTGAGTAGTTTCTAATTTTTTCTATAAACTCTTCACTAAAATGGTATTGCTACTACCATTACTACTGGTAATGCTACTAGATTGTACAAGGTTTGTCTACTTTTGTGGATTCCCGCTGTTGCCCATTCACTGAACTTAATTCGATCAGAGACCATCATAGACTTGGATGTAAAAATACTGTTAAATAAGTTGTCCTAGATGGTCTGAAGGAATCTGACTAATTAGATTTTTCTTAATTATTTTTACATTTGTAAATATATTATCTAGGCATGTAGCCGAAGTGGCTGTAATTCTAGTTGGTTCTAAAAATACATTATCCAGGTCAAATGATTTGAAAAGAGTTAAAAGTCTTGTATTGAATGAGCCTGGTACAAGTAAATTAACATTAAAATCACCGCAAATTATTATCTCTTTATTTGTGCTAGTTATTTTATACAAAATCTCTTCCATTACTTTTTCAAAAATATCAAATGAGTCGGACGGTGGGCTGTAAGTGCTTAAAATAATGAACTGCTCCAACTCCACGCAAGCTACTTCAATGTGTCTTTCTACAGAGCGGTGGACAATGTCTTTGCGTTCTTTAAATGTTATTTGTTTATTTAATATTATTAGTGAACCACCTCGCTTATACCGTTCTCTGCAAAAAGCACTACCAACCTGGTGATCACTGAAATTAAACATAAGCTCATGACATTTCAGCCAATGTTCTGTGACACAAATAATGTCAATGCTGTTCGAGGTTATCAGAGGTTGAATAGCAAAAAATATTCTAAAAATATTTTAAAAAAGCTTTCGAATTTCAGCCACATCTTATAAATAATGCTGAAATTTATAGAAGCTCTGCATCAACTACAGAGGCCATTTCAGCATTTTTGGGATGTTATGTGTGCCCAATTTGTAAATAAGTAACCTACTTAGACTACCTAGGAGATGGGACACATTTTGGGTACGTGCTCTTGACCCGATGAAAGGTCAACTAAAAACGTCAGACTTTATTGTACCAATCTACGGCCTCCCAAACTGGCTCCAATTTGCGAGAGAGCAAACTACTGAGTGCCGAATCTGAGTTTTATTTGGTTTTGTCCTCACAAAATCGAATGTGAGTGTTTTTTGTATGAAATAAGCGTCTCCAGCGAGCGAGTTGTGAATCATTTTACTCGATCCTCGATTTTCCGGTATAAACCAAATGTAAATCAGACTCTTCACTATGGGCATGCTCTCAAAACAAATAGATGATTTAAAACTGATTGAGTTTTGCCTGTTTGTGAAAGCCTCGAATCCAAATTAATTAAAACATTAGAGGTTCTTAGACACTGGGTTGGAATTAGCTAATTCTTAGAATTTTCGTATTGAGCGATTTCTCAGTTTTGGAACGTGCTTTCGTTTACAGTACATCTGTAGTAAACATAAAATTATTTAATAATACAAAAACATAAAGTCTTACCTAATTATAAGTACCAGTTCTTAATAATTTAATATAAAATAAACATGTGTATCAGAATACTCAGAATATTTAACGTATCATAGAATTACAAACACAAAGAATCGATATTCAACTCATAGATTATTTTTTCATTAAAATCACACACATTATTTAGAATCGTCTTACATACTAGGTAATGATGACCAGAGCCTAGATTAACGGGCAAGAAACTACGAAAAGCTTTAAAATTTTTGCACTGTATAAATCAGTAAGGGTTTTTATCGTTATTGAATTTGTCTCAGCACAATTAATTGTATTTTCGACCTTATTTATATGTAAGTATTATGAAATCGCCTGCGCAGTACCTAAGTCTTATCTTATTAGCCCAATTTTCGGAGTATCCATGCTAGGCCTTTTGTATAAAAAGTCATTTTTCTAAAGATAGCGTCTATAAATCCTTACCTAAAACACAAACCTTTGACACCTTAGTTCGTATTGTAAATTCGCCTTTCTCATTGAAAACAATTTCATACAACATATTAATCTACACAGAACTTTTACGTCTTAAGTCTTACCGGTACCGACGCTAGAACCTTTACTAACCAGTTCGGAACCGCTTTAAACCCTTTGCTGTAAATAAAGGAAAAAATAAAAGCGTAAACTTTTGCGAATAAAAAGCATTTTTCACACATTGCTACCAGGTAAAATCTAGTTAACAATAAAAAAAATAATGGAACAGTGCAGAGGAATTTGCGATATTTGCCTGTCGGGTTCGCGGTGGCTTCGTAACATTGTTTGTTCGGTGCAAGTAGAAGTGGCGATTGTGGAGCGCTTCGGAGTTCACTTACCGAGAATTTGCGAACTATCCAGCGCTGACCACGAGTGAACTATTTGTTAAATATGCACATTGTCTTCACTGGCATGCACTTAATGGGACGCTAAGAGCACTAATGCTCGCGGTCATGCGCCACTTATTACCTACTCGCTTTACTTAATAAAAAGCTTTTACTCTCGCGCGAAACAGACTGCATTTTCATTGTATAATGTTGATGGATGGACTGCATGACTCGCTATTGCCAGACACCTAAATAGAGCTGTTCTTTACTAACAGTAACTGGTTCTTTGTGAGCACCTGTATTATCTCCAGATAGTTGTATGATTCTAAACAATTATATTAAGTATTATTGCATTATTTTCAGTGCTAAATTGTAACTGTTCTACTAGCCCTCGTACCTACTCAAGATTAACTAGTCTTAGTTGTTTCTTTTCAAACATTTCTAATTAATTTTCAAACTATTGTCTTGTATGATGTTGACTTCACGAATCTACTGAAGGTCGTTAGTGGATAACGGTGGCCGCATCTCAAGGTATCTGATGCTTCATCGATAAACTTTTGAGTAGTTCGGGCAGATTCAATTAACGTTCACCTTGTTATTGGATATCGATAACTAGACAGTACGTACTCTCTCTATTCTGTGTCTAGATGTTAAAGCCAGAAAATCCCAGGCAAAGTTACTTACCTAGAGCTGAAATCTATTATTTATATACCCGGCTCAGTAATTTAGGTTTCTACCCTATAACATTGGGAGTGAAGAGAGGTTGGTTAAGAAGAAATAACGTACTAATAGCGATATGTTCTTGGACACAACACAACACAGCCAGTGTTATCAGGCAACTCGTAATTCATCAACCTTCAGAACAAAATCAAACATGACATGTTATGAACGTTAACGAAGCCTGTATCAGAGATCGATGTAGGTATCATTCAGAATATTGTGTAAACACAGTAACAAACCAGATAGCCCAGTCATATTAGGTAAAAAAAGGGGTCAACCTCGGAATGAAAGATAATAAGCTGCAAATTGGTATGAACCTTTGTTTTGTCATTCTAAATGTTGTCTCAAAAGTCACAATCGTTATCGTGTCCGCGTCTCAAGATATTCAAGGTCAAAGGTCACAAAAATCGGTTTTTCGCGAATATCTGGCTTCCTATCGGTTAAATGAGATTTGCATTTATTATAAAAGTTGTAGGCTATAAAATTCCCTACAACTTTTGTTTAAACTTTTTTTTCATACGACCAACCGTTTTGAAGGTAGAGCGCGAAGTGCACATCGTACAGTCATATACGGCCTAATGCAAGGTCAAGCGTGAGTTATGGTTATCAGTACGTTATAAAGTCAATTATTTACTTGGAAATTATAATTATTAAACAATGCCTATTATTTATGTACTAACTATTAATTATTTATATTTAATTAAAGTAAGTAACTTGATTATTTATATATAATTATTCATATTTAACTATTTAAGTATAAAATATTATTAATTCTGGATTATATATTTTAGTTTTATTTTAAGTTAACACGACATTATATATCTTTTCTTTAAAACGCGTAAATTTCTCAATACTTATATACCTGGAAATACTTGTCCCTACCCTATGCCCTTTTCTATTCATTGCCGGGACAGATGTTCTATAGTATCCTAGTAAAAACCTTGTCTTCTAGTAAAAACAGAAAAATTAATTCAACGTGTCCAGAATGCTTGCGCAAGGTTCTGTTTTTATATTCCTGCACGCACACACATTACTCCCTACCTTAATAGCAAAAGTCTGTTAAAGATGAAAGCTCGTAGAAACCTTCACCTAGCGACCCTGCTTTTCGGTGTGGTGAATTACGAGAAGCCTTCTTATCTTTTTCATAAGTTGAAATGGGCGAAGGAGTATTCTCGCTTCGGGAAGAGAGAGTGTACTCATGTGTTTGTATCACCGAGACACAAGACTGCAGCGTTCCGTGGTTCTTTCAGGTTTGCGGCGTCTCGGTGTTGGAACGACTTGCCACCACCAATTCGTACTTTAAGAATAGTTGGCACTTTCAAACGCAAACTCAAGAAGCTACTATTGGCGTGCCAAATATCTACCTAACTTAGCTTACTTCTATAGGATCAGTGTGGACTGCACTGGTCCAACACGCCTACATGAATGTATTAAAGCCTGAAGCAGTCTTACCTTGTTCTTGCGTATTTTCTGCATACTTCTTGATCTTCCATTACTTGCTTGGCGCTTTTCCCCACGTTCTTCATTTTAGTAGGCATCCAACCATCCGTTTTTTATCTTCTCCACCTTCGTAGTAGTTTCACAGTCACGGTAAACAGGCTCCCACAGTTTGATTTGTAGTACATAGGTATCTGTTTCAATTAATCGCGCGTAACACCACCATAAACACAGTACAACCACACAGAAACACTTCCAGAGACGCGATGTGCACTTCGCGCTCTACCTTCAAAACGGTTGGTCGTATGAAAAAAAAGTTTAAACAAAAGTTGTAGGGAATTTTATAACCTACAACTTTTATAATAAATGCAAATCTCATTTAACCGATAGGAAGCCAGATATTCGCGAAAAACCGATTTTTGTGACCTTTGACCTTGAATATCTTGAGACGCGGACACGATAACGATTGTGACTTTTGAGACAACATTTAGAATGACAAAATGAAGGTTCATACCAATTTGCAGCTTATTATCTTTCATTCCGAGGTGAAAGCCCTAATATGACTGGGCTAAGACTGGAACAAACGAGATCCTCGCCAAAATTATGAACAATAAAGATTAACCTGGAAAAGTAAGAATTTATATCATTAGATAAATTATTCGAGCCTCCCGAACGGTTCCTTTGCAAATTCTGAATTCCTTTTACGAAATTCAACAAAAAGCAGGAAGCAAATGTGGGATTATAAATACGTGACGCGATGTGAAGGATGGCGGTTTTGTTCCCCCTTGCCTCATAGTCTGGGAAGAAGAGGTGGTTTTCTTATGTCAAACTTCATAATTTGTCAGCCACCACTTTCCATCTGGTGAGTTCGAGACCAAAGGACAAAGAACCTCTTGTTTGTAAAAAAAAACTTCTTAGCTGAGAGTTTAATATTATCAGTTGCTTGCATTTTTGTAAACACAAATTCTTGGCTTTAGTCACAGTTCAACGAAAAATAAGTTGTAGATTTGCGAATGTTGCGGCCCTTATATTTTAAATTACGTTGAAAAAAAAGGTAAAATATGACAGCATTTTATTCACATATTAAGTACCAAAATATTAGGGGGGTTAATATAATGTCTTCTGTTCTAATGAGTTTTAACTGAGCGCTATCGAATTGCATAACAATATATGACGTAAGAGAACAACCGCTGCACAGGATACCTCCGCTTGTGCGCTGTTCCTATGCTTTGTTCGCAATGAGAATGGCAAACAACTGCGTGGCGACGACGTTCGGTTCAGCTTCGTAATACAAATGCCTTCTATTTCTTGAGATCGAACAGCGACACGTCCGTTTTCGTCTCGCTCAGGTAGGAATTACGGTTTTTGCTCATTCCTAAGTCCCAAACAGTCCCATTTTTGCTGTGAATGATCGCACGGCGCTTTTGATCATCAATTTAGTTTTTGTTTGTTGTATAAAAACGAGGATGATAATGCCTCTTTCTATTACCTGGGGACAATATTTGTAAAAGGTGAGACGATGTTTCCGATTCGTGTGCGAAACAGGAACAACCAAACACCAATCATTGCATACTTACGCCCAAATAGAAATTCAATCATTTTGATCAATTTGAAATTATTAGTACTTAGTCGTAATTTTCTTTGTGTTCAGCACTAGACTTTAGTTACTTTACATATCTATTATTTTTATCGTATGGATTGGATACTATTTACAGAATTCTTTTAGAAAACGTACGCAAATTAAAAAATACCTTTGAAACATTGATAGTACCTTAGGGTTTCCTAAAGGTCTCTATCTAAAAGCCGCTATAGAAGTAGGTGAGGCTATGTATGTTACATACTTTCGTTAATGAAAAGGTCTCCCGCTATAAAATGATTCGTTCGATTCAGAGTAGATAGGTAAGTTTATATAAAATGAATTACTTTAGTAAAAGGTGTTTTTGCCAGTGTTGGGAGCTCTATACCTTTTAGCTTTTCCCCTTTCTAAAATAGGTCACTGGAGTGGTTTTAAATTTATTTATTTTAAAATTTTAGATATGATTGAAATTTCTTTTTTTTAATGAACTTGCATAATTTTGTATATTGCAGCTATCAAGCATTATGAGACTCCTACATGGTCTTAGGTATATCATCTATAATAATCAGGTTTTAAAATTTAAATAAATGAAGGAATGATTAATTATTTTCTTATAATAAAAAACTGGTACAACTAATGGCAAATTCAAATAAAATGTTTGTTAAAAAATATATGAAATGAAATACAACCTAACTACCTTTTTGTTATTAAATAACAAGTATATAAAGTAGTAAAGCAAGAGTTTCGCGCAAAAACGGTAAAACGTGACACTTATGGAATAACTTTGATTCCGTACTGAAATAAGGCCCAAAGAAAACTCTCCGTAGACGTTGTTATTTGTTTGAAAGTATTGGGAATTTTCTCGATTACTTTCTTATAACTGAAATGTTTCTTGGGCATTTTCAGGACCTCATTGTTGTGCCATTAATTCCCATTATAAATAGAATATTTGTTTTCCACCATTACCGTTGTTGAAAATAACAAACTTCTGTGTCAGCAATGCAGTGTGTTTGTTGCTTTAGGTAATAAATACCTGCTGCAGGTAACATAACAATAATATAATTACCTAAGTATAATATTTTAACTCGCACGACGTGAAATTAGCATAATTGTGGGCAGCCTTGCGTTCAAATTGTGTTGCAGAAAATGATGTGAAAGGAGATTGTGAAAACTTTGTTTGTATAATTTTGTTTTAATAACTGTTTCAAAATTGATTTAACTAAATAATGCATTACCTCAGTCATGTCGTACTTGTTAAATATCAATGTTAGTCAAAGGCCTGAACGCTCGAGTCCATTCTATCGATTTATGAGAACGTTCCGATAACCAAATTTCTAAAAGAGAGTTTTCCCTTAAAACCGTTAATATGGAGTATGTGGGCGGCACCTCACGTTTAATAGCTACTCTCATACAGGGAAAATGCAAATGGCCGGCACAATTCCACGAGCTGCGAGGTCGAAGTTAGACCATGCTTTTTAATTTACCGAGTGCCGCCATTACCCGACCTTATCGTGCCAGTTGCCCTCAGATCTGAAATAGGGTACTCTAAAATTGCCTCCTTATTCAGATTATCCATGCGCCAATGCTGAAATTTAGAATGGTGTGAGCGGAACGGGACTTATTGAGCTTTAATGGATCCGGGATGGGCACGTCGAAATTTTCTCGCAATCTACAACAATGAAATTAATTAAGAAAGTGATGCAGTCGTAAAGTTTTAGCAGTTTGGCTTAATATAAAGTTGCGTGAATCGCAAAGATAGACGTATAAGCATTAACTTTATTTACTAAGCTAGCTTAGCTATAGTAAGTAGAGCATAGTTTTAAGCTCGTTAGTCGCGCCGTCAGTTTTACCTTATAGAAACGGGCTGTATGGTGGCATCAGTCTGTCCTGGTTAAACTTATCCGCGTTCGCGAACTGAAAAGTTAGTTAGTATAGAACTTCTGTAGGTCTGAAGTCGTTATGAAACTAAGATTCATTATTTTATTTTTATTTTATTAAGAACCCAACACGGGATTACACAAAAACAAACATATTATAATGTAACATCGGGTTTTGAGCGTAAGTGTTTATTAACTTAATTACATCAAAAAGAATTAAAACTATGAGATTTTTTACAAATAAATCAATATATTTATGCTTTCCCACATGTTGTTTTAAAATGTATTTTATTTTACAATTTATTTACTTGATTTGTTTAACAAAATCCACAGCTCTTAGGGTATACAAAATAAGGTACCTATCTTAAGAATATATTAGGTATACAGCCAATAACGGATTTGCATATTTTGTGTAAAACTGTTATTAAGATACTAATCTATTAAGATTAATTTATTAGTTGTATCATGATGAGCTACTTATTCCACGTGCTTTAGCTAATTAGTGTAGATAAACCTAGTCGGTCAAGTGAACTTTGAGTCATAACATTAACTATCTTTGTTTCATCATCTCATCATAATATACGTATTATTATCTACTAGATAACCGAACACATGTCTTTTAATTTGGGCCTTCAGTGTCTAAATTGAAGGTTTTGCGAAACCGGACGGCGGTAGGCGGTGACGGCAGGTTCGCTTCTCGAGTGAGTCGAGAGAGTCGAGTGAGGCGAATGAGGCGAATGAGTCGCATGACTCGAACCTCTGACCGCCGGAACTAGCTCATAACCATTAAATTGGGACGCTCTCGTTTTACTGTTAATTATTGCCGGTCGACCGACGACGACGCTGCGGTCATTAAGATCCCCCGAAAAAAATAAAATGTAGGTACCTACAGATGTGAATTCGAGCGATATTTTAAACGCAATTAGCTATTTAGCTAAGCGTTTAATACCCAACAAAACTCAAACGAGTTTAATGGTCTCATTAGGCATTTCCAGGCTCGCAATCGCAATTGCTTCCTTTGATGTTCTTCAATTCAGTAATTTCTTGGACCCCAAGTCAAAATGTTCTTTACGATACTTCGATACGATTTTTCAAACAACTTCAAAATATGATTCTTAATTCGACTGTTATTGTTCTACCGAATAACTTTCCAGGTACAGCAATTTTTACTTGTATGTTTTAATGTTTCTACTATAAGCAACGGCTGGCAAGCAAGTCGTTTGCTTGTCAGCCTGTTCTGAATTTTGACAATTTCATTCAGTTCTTTACTTATAACAAATTGAGATGCGTTGCAATGAATTAGACCTAATTAATAGTGCCATCAACACAATTAATTAGGGTCAAAACACTTCATATCTGTGTCCTGTCGAGTGTTTCTAACAATAGCTGGTTCCCGCGACTTCGTTCTTGCTATCGTTTAATTTTTATCAATTCGCATAGTATCTTTGTAAATTATAGCCTACTTATGTGTTATTCCGATATACTTCCTATACTATTCTACCTTCTACTAATATTATAAAGGCGAATGTTTGTATGGATGGATGTATGTTTGTTACTCATTCACGCAAAATCTACTGAATGGATTTTCATGAAACTTTACAATATTTAAGTTTATATATCAGAGTAACACATAAGCTATATAATTTGTGAAGATATTGTGCAAATTGACAAAAATATAACAATAACAAGACGAACTCGCGGCATCAGCTAAGTAATATCTAATTAAATAATTTGGACATTCAAATGAGAGTATGATCGTTCACTATACTTTGCAAACAAATACCAGTCAAGCATTAATAATATGGCTTTGTTATGGCTAATGTTATTTTTATCTTCCGTTTACTTTCATTGCCTGAAATGTTATGATAATACCAGCTTTTGAAACTGTTTCGAAATCATCCATATGTTTATGAGATTATCAGAGAAGATGTTTTATTTCATCTCTCAAATTTTGGTAAACATAAGTACGAGTCTACTTGTATTTAGCTCATTTAATTTTAGAGCAGAGATTATGGATTATAGACACAGAGAGAATATTTTGAATAACTAACTTTCCTGACTGTGTAAAAAGTGTTGAAGTAAAGACGTAGAATTTAAAAAAGAGATTTATGTTGACCTGGAAAACTTTTAAATATGATCTTATGTGAATATAAGATAACTTTTTTCAAATTAAACAGAGTATTAGAGGCCTTTTTGAACTTTTATACCTACTACAAACTCTTAACCGATTTACCTTACTGATAAATTTTATTGTTATCAATTTGAATTCTAATCAAATTAATTATTTATTTTTTTACAAATATAAATACATACAGCGCTAATTCGTCCAGTTTAGGTTTTCGATTGCTCAATCAATGAAAACATTCCACAAAGCGTAGCAATGATATTTGGGAACATCATATTGAAGGGAATTCTATTGAACCTATAACGTTATGAAATCGAGGGTCTTCAGGGTGCTTCTCCTTCATGTAAGTAGGGTTTTATAGACAGTCAAAGACTGACCCTGCGAACTGAATAAAAAGAATCCCAGGTACTAATACCTTGTAATATTGCATGTCTAGGAAACATTTTAATTAACAATAAATTTGAGGTGGGTATACATTTCCCAAATTACTGTTCAGCATATCGACGTAATCGGATCATGCGACATTGTACGGTGCCTGGTTAGATTCCGTTACGAGTTACGAGCCCGTGGCTCGGGTGCCTAAGTGGTTCTCATAATTTTATTACAAAGCTCGGAAGCCGTATCTACGGCGAGGCATAGACATGGGTAGACGCAGAAGGTGGCCGGCGACACGCGCACCCGTCACCAGGTGCCGGCACAGCTGACACCAGCTCGCCTGCACATGTCGGAGCGTGCCACCCCTCATCACTAATTTCAGTTTATTAGCTTCCTTTGAGACTTCACTGTCATCATAACATGATAAGACAGCTGCGCCGTTTTTGCAAAAAGTTTAATGGCTGAATATTTTGTATAGTACTTTAATAGAATATATAATGACATCAAGTATGTATATGTACACATAGATAAAACGCGGGTTGGGTACTGTTATTTATTGATATTTTAAATCAAAACTCGTAACTGCTATAATTTGAACGAAGACTGACAACCGTTTTCCGTAAAGTAAAAGTATGAATGAAATAGTGTCGGGTTTCTGCGAACACATCCTGTGCTATTGTGTTGGATCACCATAAAAGTGCCTTCGTCTTTAGTCCGCCAGTTTATTTACAATGAAATTAGTCGTCTACCTGACACCCCGTTCCAACGAACGTGATTTTAACAAAAATACTAGGTAAATGAATTGTACAAAAAGTCGGAGTGTTTTGTGTGGGTATTAACGTTATTGTCGGCGGGGTATCTGTATGTGCCCACCGCCTTTGGACCAGGTATTCATGAATGAACGTGCCGGACTGGTAAGCCGGATGGTTGGCTGCGGTCGCAGCCAGGTAGAAAATTACGCTTTTGGAATTCTTTCGACAGATCGGTTCGAGTAGAGCTCCTTGTCGCGGGTGATTCAGTCGCCTTGGTTGGGGCGCCGCAGAGCGGGGCGAGGGGCGACGCCGACACGCATGCGTGGAGCCCCGACCACTGAGACGAGCCGACGATCCTTCCCTCTCAGTTCATTGAGAGTCGTCGCGAGTGTACGCCGTACCGTCATGTACCGTTTCTCAACTTTCTCGAGTAGTGATGTGATTCGATACCAACATAGTATAAACTTGTTTTGTTTGTGAGATTGTTTCATAACTCTATCAGTGATATTTCACGGAGCACATGTGAACTGTTTGGTGATTGAAATGTTATAGTGACTCAATGTAGATTGGATTGGAGTCAAAATGAGGTGGTTTTTAGTGACGATGAGTGTTATGGTATGGGAAACTATTTTTGCCGGTGTCGCACCTCCTGGGTCGTGCCCGGTGGTTTGTGCGTGCAAGTGGAAAGGTGGCAAACAAACTGTGGAGTGTGTGGACAAGGCTCTCATCACTGTGCCGCAGCCCGTGGACCCAGCCACGCAAGTACTCGATCTTTCAGGAAATAATCTTCAGATACTGCCACAAGAAGCCTTTGCCAAGACGGGACTTGTCAATCTGCAAAGAGTATACTTGCGCAGTTGCAAAATAGGCCAAATACACGAGCGAGCATTTATGGGTTTGACTAATCTGGTAGAATTAGACCTCTCACATAATCTATTGACTCATATACCTTCAGATAGTTTTATGGATGCCCCGTTCCTCAGAGACCTTACACTGGCTCAGAATCCTATTCTAAAAGTCCATTCAGATGCTTTAAGCAACCTCGGCAGTGTCGTTAAGCTGGATTTATCCAAATGTGACATTAGAGAGATAGCCACAGACGCGTTTAGAAGTTTACGGTCTATGGAATCTTTAAAGCTCAACCACAACAAGCTACGAGAGCTGCCTCTTAGATCGTTGGAGAGATTAGAGAAGTTGCGGGCGATAGATTTATCTGACAATCCTTGGACGTGCGATTGCCGACTTCGAGAACTTAAACTATGGCTGGCGAAACATAAACTGCTTTCTACTCCCAGTTGCTCAGCGCCGATACGCCTAGCAAATCGACCCTTTTCGGAGCTACCTATAGAGGAATTTGCTTGTAAGCCAGAGATATTACCTGTTAGTCGACACGTCGAGGCAACCGTCGGTGAAAATGCTACAATAATATGCAGAACAGAAGCTGTGCCCAGCGCTAATATTAATTGGTATTGGAATGGAAGGCTACTTCAAAATGGTAGTAATTTCAACTCCCATCAAAAAGTATACATCTATGAAGATGGCGACGCTAAAAAGAAATCGACCCTAATAATTACGAACACGCAAGAATCAGATTCCAGTGAATTTTACTGTGTGGCTGAAAACAAGGGTGGAAATGCCGAAGCGAACTTCACGGTACACGTCACACAGATGACGGTCGGAATGGCATCTTTGGGCAACGCTCAGATAGCTAGCCTTGGTGCGGCCTTGTTTTTAGTCATTGTCGTTGTTTGCTTAGCTTTACTTATTACTTTCGTTAGATTTCGCCCAACGCCATCTTGCGAAAGTAAAACACCAAATACACTGGATAGAGTTGTCTCAGGAAACGAAGTCCATCCAACAGCAACAGATAGACCTCATGTTGCAGTTTTAGCTAATAGACAAGAATCACCTAATTACATTGATCAAAAATGCAACCCCGTATCAAAGCCGCCGAGAATTAACGACATACCTTATACTACTAATCATTACGAAGGCCGGGGGAGCGTCGTGACGGCCGGTGGGCCTGTTGTGGTTTCCCCCACGGTATCCGCTTCCATAGATCCTGATCTGATAAACGATACGCGGCCAGACAGTGCTACAAGACCTGGTAGCGGAGAATACGCACGCGAGGCTTCCGATTCTCTATACCCATCGGGCCTATGGGAACAAATGAAAGTGAGCCAAGCAAATCACCTATCACGAGCCGTAAGTTCGGCAATCCCATCGTACTATAATGACAGGACGCCGATTATTGAGAACAGCAGTGTGAACGGGTCTCAGGAGGAGCTGGGCTACATGAGCCGCACGTTCCCGCGCTCTCACGCGGCAGCGGCGGCGGCGAGCCCGGCGCCGGTCGGGGCTGGTGGAGAGGCGCCCTACCCACCCGACTACGGGCTGCCAGTGAACGGAGCGCGTACGTTGCGTGTGTGGCAGCGGGCGCCGCCGGTGCTGCCCCCGGTGTCGGCCCTCAAACGAGTGCTTACCATAACGAGGCCCTCTAACGAAGACAGCTTCCAAGATGGCTGTGCGACCGATGTATAAACAGTTGTAATATAAGATGTATGAGTATGTGCGCATTTGTTACATATCTAGAGATAACATGTCAGAATTTATTGTAAATTTGTATGTATTTTAAGCTAGGATTTGATCTAATACGTAAGGTACAGTATGTATGTATACCTAAACAGGTTGTTAGTGTAATATTTTTTGTATCATATAATTTATTTAGAGTGTAAAAGGAGCGTTAGATACATTGGATCCGACCAATGATGGGTCCGCGACTGATTAGTTGAAGAATGTAAGTGTAATTCTCGTGATATGGAATGGTATTGACTATGATCGCCAAATAACTATAAACTGAATAAAAATAAATGTATATCTGCAATGTTAAAAATCGTGTACAATGTTACATGACTTATAGGTAGGTAATGTTAATGATTGTTTAACTAAGATATAGACAAATCAATCCAAAGATATATTGTATCCTCTGAAAATAATATAACTCTACAGAATTAAGAGCGGTCTCCATCAAAGACGAACGAAATCATAAATGTCAACAAAGAAATCAAGTTCAATCAATTTATGCTAATTTAGTAGTTTGATTTTTACATAATTCCGATCATCTTTGATGTTTAACCTACCTACCTAACTACTGTAATTCACGAAACACTGTTAATTGATGTACCTATGTAAGTACAATAAATGTATAAATATTATGTTGAAAAAATATTAATGTTTTAGCAGTACCTAAATATAATAAACAAGGCGATTTTATAAAAACTATTTTATTTTATTCCTCTATGAATTTAGTGCGAAACTAGAAAAAAATATTGAGATATTTAAAGTTTACCTACATAAATTATACTTTCCAAAAAATTTGTTTTAACATTACGAAATATCAAACGAAACATAATCATTTTAAGTGAATCATAATATATTTAAAATCTTTAACTTCGGCAAGTGATAGAGTATATATACATATAGTTATCTAGTTTCTATCCACATTTCCGTTTCTCATAAATGCAGCCAAGAAATATATAATCGATTGTTGGAGAGGCTCCGACGGGGCGACAAAAAATGAAATAAACCTCAAGCTCACCTCCGAAGCACCGAAGAAAAACCGGTTAGCGTTATTTCATTTCCGTTCAATTCAGACTTTTTATGAGAACCGAACCTTAAACGGGTTCAATGGAGCCGGGAGTTTCAAGCCGACGATATTGTTAGATGGTCTTTTTTTCACAGACGTCATTTAAGCATCTACTAGAAAAAATGCACTGTGGATTTCTTCTTCTTTCTCTAGTTTCTTGAGACAAAAAGATAAATGGAAAGACAGATATTTTTGCGGAATATATAAAGCAGTATTTTACTGTATAGTCGTATTATGTATGTATGTATTGTATTATATATAGTATAGGAGCAATGCGAAGTGGTAATACATAAACTACATACATATAACATAATACAATTAATTACAATACCCGATATTCAGAGGTCAGCGTCTGAGTTCTTGATACATTGCATCAGGCATATCTTTGTAAAGATTAAAAAAAATACATAGTAACACCCAGATACAAAACATTTTTTTATGTTCATTACACAAACATTTGCTCTGGGTGGGAATCGAACCCAAGACCCACAGCATGGAAGGCAGAGCTACTACCAACGCCTGTCACATAATTCAGTATGTAGAGAATAATAAGGTAAAAACAAATGATAGAAAAAGTTTCATGCTTAGAGGTTGTGTGCTTTGCAAAGATTAACCCAGATTCACTATAAAATAGAACATCCCGACTTTCGTGACAATGGATAAGTGACATCAATAATCATAGGCTCAAACTAGCTCAATAATGTGTTGCGAAGTTTCGCAAAGCAGAAATTTTATTGTATTTTACTCCACATCAGCGGCTTTGCGCTTTCTGCTCGTAAAAGCAGACTTTCGCGGAGATAATAATGATGTTTCGACGGTAGCGACAATGGAAACTCGGCAGAACGATTATATCATATTTCAATTGTGAACAGCTTTCGACAATCCCTAGCCGTTTACTGATTTTCTATCGAGGAACTTTTGCTTTCTACATTTATGTTTCTCGTACAGTTCGTATCGATTGGTTTAGATTTAAATGGTGACCTTTGCGTTGTTATTACTGCCGCAAGACTTGGTACTTATGCGAGTAGGCTTTGTACATTTTAAAATAAATCGATAACTGACTAATAAAAGATAAGTAAATCTTTTGCATAAATTCTTTGAATGCCTTTTGTCACTGCATTATTAATTTACTTTAAACTATTCAAGTACTTACTTAGTACCTTAAAACAATAAAGGTATTATGAAGAAGCTGAGCCCCAATTTTACAACAGACATTAGATAGAAAATTACGCACAGTTGAATCCATAATTTCGTAATAAGAGAATATAGCTACGTTACAGCGTCGGTCATTCCCATGGTAATTTTTCTAGTTAAATATTTCCTGAGCAAAATCGACGTGTATACGAATAGATATACGAAAAACGCACATTGTTTTCATGACTTGTGTTCCAAGTTCGACATTGATATTTCATGCTGTTTTCACAGTGAAAAAATCATTCGATTTCAATGTGGCAATATAAAATGACATGTTTGCGTTGTCGCGAACATTGAAACGATTTTAAACTATTCATGAAAAAACAAAAATGACCAAACAAAATGTTTTTAAATTAAAACATGAAAGTCAATTTAAGTATTGTGGCCAGCATCAGCGCCAAATATAAACCTGCACTCATGGTAGGTAAGTTTTTGCAATTTCATATCTAATATTTATTATGTACCTATATTCTGTAGGCTATATATAGAACCTACTCATAGAAGTGTGGGCCGTGTTGGAAATAAGAAAATATTAAGTGGGCAGGTAGATAAAATATTTATTTTTACTTGTCAGTTAAAATCTAAGTAAGTTTTTTGTAAAAATCTATGAAGCGTTACTTTATCTATGGAACTAAGGAAGGACGAACTTATTCGATTCCACTAAAAGTCAATGAGGGGACGTCCTAAAAAAACAGGCAGATCCGTAAACTAATGGAATATTTTTCTTACATTTGAACGTGTAAGTCCTTTAAGCCTTTGGCTGTGTTGTGTTTACTGCAGAGTCTGAGGGCGAGCTTAAGCACCTTAAGGCTAATACCGGGATTTCCTTATCCCTGGGCTTCGGTCAGCTGACTTCCATCTTAACATCAATTAGCACCGTGTCGGTCTTCATTACCACCCTCCTGCTCTGCTGCTTGAAAACATCGAGCTACTTTTATGGCGTGAGAAATTCTGATTCTGAAAAAACTGATTCCATCAAATTAGTTGCAGTTTGAATTTTTCAATTTTATGAAGAATCGGAGTTCTTAGAATAGACTTAATAAAAAAAATCTAGACCGCTTTTTAGAATTAATTATTTTAAAACAAATTATCATTGGCTTTTACCCTTATTTTTCGTACCTTTTACTTGGAATGTGTCTATGTAATTAAATTATTGTATATTCTGTATTTCTTATATTTCTGATTGGTTGCTGATAACATCGGTGATTGGTTTAATTATTGGTAAGTACTTAAGGATCCAAAAGAGGTGTTTTTCACTTTCGGAGATATTTTGTATAACAAAATATCGCTATTACTGTTAAATAAAATTACAGCTCCAAAATAACGCGTTTACATTTTACTGTCATTAATTTTATATATTTAGCTTTTAATTAAAGATAATTTAATATTCTTGTATAAAACGGGTGTGAATATTTCACGAGAGTAAGTAGGTAATGATAGTAAAATGAAAATACCGACAACGCTGAAGCCCCAGGTTGTGTGAATTGTACTCGCCGCGCCGCGCCAACAAAATAAATGATTAAACATTTTATTTCTAAAAAACACTCGATAAAATCCTTTTCACAACACGAAGTACTTTAATTAGCTTTACTTAACAAGCTATTAATTAAATGTATGGACATCAACGCTGAAGTAAACTCACAGTGTATCAAATACGTCACTGTTTCGAAACGATTACGATTGTCATAATTTACCTCCCACTATACATCTATTTTTAAAACTCAATTTGGGTCACATAGGTAAGTACAAATTCATTCATAACTACCAAATTACGGGACACACGTCACCGGTATCATAATTTTGTTTGAAGTGTGTGACCTTCATGAGGCTAATAGTCCTAAGTTTATTAAACTAATAATGTATACCACCTACACAGACTAAGTACCTACATCAGCGTGAAAACTGTCCTTCCACTTACTTAAAAACAGACAACAGGTGAGTATTCTATGAGTAGGTATGTGTATTTTTTAAGTATTGACAGACGTCACAGACAGTTCAATTGGTAGTAGCTCTGCCTTCCGTGCTGTGGGTCGTGAGTTCGATCTCCACTGAGTGCAAATGTTTGTGTGAACATAAATGTTCTGGTCTGGGTATCTTTGTATGTATTTATAAAAAAATAATGCAGCCAGTGTCTTGGGTACGCTTCCGATTGGTACTGATTTGGATCAGTTGAACTATCTATAGATCGTTTGCAACGGTCTGTAGATAGCTCAACTGTTTCTTATGTATTTTATATGACTATGTACATTTTGTAAATACTGTATAGGAAAAAAATATTATGTAAGTATTCTCATCAGCAATCTACATAGTTCCCATAGTACATAGCTTAGAGCATAGCTTTGCTTAGTTCGGGATCAGAGCGCAATGTGTGAAATGTCCATGAATATTTACTTTTGAATGTTAATTAATTAAAATCAAAAATACACATTTCATATTAACACCGGACAGTTCTACATAGTAATATCTATCAAACCATGACATAGTAATATAGTCCAAAACGAAATATAGTTTTCTTTATAAACGGGACCACATTGCTTCGTAAGTTTGACCCATAAAGAAAGCTATATTCAAAACCGTGAATTTCCTATATTACAAAACTAAATAGATAAAAAGGCCAGATTGTGGTTCTTTCTTCAGAGAAAAAAGCATTATTAAAGCACATTGAGTTTACTATAGTCAATAAATAAAAAACTTTATATCTAGGATAACAACGACAGTCTTTTATTCATAGCGTTGGGAAATTGAATGATTTCAATTAAAGCTGGGTGTGACAGCGTAATGGATGTGAATTCATCAGGCTGCACGCTGCCGCTCTGACGGCTGGTGGCGGCGGCAGAGGAAACGTTTGCATAAATAAACACGGATTCCGTCAAATGAACTCTATCAATTTCCATTCATAAGTTGGACTATTCAATGTGATCCGATTCGACCATTAATAAGATTGTGCTAGAAAAAGCCTTTCTAATTCTAACGCAGTCTTATTATAACAGTTGGATAAAATAAGAAAAAGGTAGATAGATATTGTATGCAATGTAGATTTTTTTTACAAGTTGTAGGCAGCGATTGACCGCGATCTCACCTAATATTGAGTGACAACGCGGTCGACGATGTAACACGCTTGCCTAGAAAATACCCATTCATAAATAGGTTACCTAACTAATTTATTTTTTACTTGCTGCTTGCAAATTGATATATTGACCTTATTTCTGCTCACTGACGGGGTGATTATGTAAAGTTTCCTTACACCCAATCTTGGAGTAGGTCGATACCGGGATTTGCATTTACACAGAAAGACTGATACGTTGAGTACCAATGAATAATGTTATTACAACAAGTTCTGTTTATAAATGTAGAATGTTATTTTAAAGCCGATAATACAAATCACATGTTTAATTGAAATATTGTAATATTACTGGATATATTTTTATTCAGCAAAATTACAAAATTTGAAATCAAAGTCAAAGTTGCTTTATTCAGTAAAATCTCAAGGATCATATAGAATCGTCTTACATACTAGGTGATTCTAGGTGCCAGTTCCACGCGACCAGAGCCTAGAAGAACGGGCAAGAAACTTGATTTTGATTAATTGACATTGGCGTTGATATAATCAGTATTATAAATACACTGATATATGCATGTTTTTGTTATTTCTACTTTGTATTCATAGATTGTTCAATAACTCTTTGTATTCATAGAAAGTAAAAAATCGTTTACGAGGTATTTGCCCATCAGACTTGAATAATAAAGTTTTGATAGTTTTCTAGTTATTGTTATTTTTATACCAGTATCTTTATATACCAGTAGACGACGGTGCCGGTACCTAACCTGTTTTGTTTGTATGTTTCAGTTTTCAGGCTCTTAGGCTGGCGTGCGAAAGGCCGTTAGCATGTATAATCGCCCTTGTACGTATAAATACCCCTCGTTGATCATTATTGTGCTCGTTTATTATTATTTTTAAGCTCAATATATGATGAGAACATCTTTATTAAACAATTGTTAGAAGGATCATAAAAAAACGCTAGAATCTAGGTCTAGTTCCTTGCCGAAGAACTGGCAAGGAACTAGACCTAGATTCTAGCGTTTTTTTATGATCCTTCTAACAATTGTTCACGCTAGACTCTGGTAGCGACGAACTAGCGCCTAGAATCATATAGTATGTAAGTAGTATGTAAGGCGTTTCAAAGTGATCCTTGTGATTTTATTGATTAAATGCAATTGAAGATTGATAAGTGATAACCGATAAAATCATGTTCACACTTGTTTAGTACTGTTCTTTAAGGTTAATTAAGGCCGTTATGGAAATCAAATTAATGTGTGAACCGTAAACTTGCAATACGAATCAGTATCTACTATTCAAAATAATGCACCACCAAACAATTATGTGTTCAAATTAGTGTAGATCAAAATGATTAAAGATCTTAATGACCATATTTGTTACGATGTAATTTAATCTGCTTTGTAGGGCGGATATAACTATTATGTTTAATTGACTGAGTATATACGTTTTTCAAGAACTATACTACTATATCTGGAGTCAAAGTACCTTTTAGACGTATATTGATTTTCAATTTCTTCTGAGAGTGTTTGGATTAAACATCAAAGTGAGCCCACACACATGATGAAGTAAGTATATTTGTTTATTATAGAAACCATGTTGAGTAACAGAACGGAAATAAAATAATATTATATACATATTTTGTTGTCCCCCGAGCCACTGTCTACACCCTAAACATATGAGTGTAGCTAGGTATGGTTGTGTTTCGGCGACTCATGGTGATTTATTAAAGTGACATCCACTTTGCCATACAACCTCATCGATCGTTTATAGAGGTCGGGAATGAGGGACAGCGGAATGGGTACCTTTTTATTTCATGGTGAATTTTGGTGTAATAATAACTTGTTTTTGGTTGAGAATAAAAAAGCAAATTATAATTTTAGCATTTGAAATGGAAACATCTGGAGTTTGTTTTCTTTCAAACGGAAAATTTATGTTTATACATTTTCTAGACCTGAAAGAAACCGAATTCAATAGTATTAAATTATAGCTCTCACTATAATTTAATATTGGACTTAGCTTTAAGTCCAATTCTGCTTTGTTTGATCGAAACATATTTTATAGTTTCATCTGTTTCTTAAGTTCGCAAGGACATACAAAGATCATTCAATGTTACAACGAGTTATTTTTATTAAATGTAACTAAAATATTATGTTTACTACAAACAGTCGACCTATGACGTAATAAGCAAATTAGACTTTAGTAAAGTAAGTTAGGCGTAGACATAATAATTGTTTTGTGATCCCCGGCATAGATTACCTTCAAAGTTTGTAAGTTATGGCTATGAGATAGCTTTATACCGTCATCGTTTTTGGCGTGGGCGATCACCTCATCATTTCGCGTGGGCGTAACATAAGTGTGAATGTATGTGTGGGTTTAAAAAAATATGTAAAGTTCAAACATTCCACATGTAACGTAAAAATATTTGATTATTGATTTGGTTCAATGATTTTATTATTCTGACTGTTTGGTGGTCTTGAGAGAGCGAGTCTACTACTCGTTTGTTGTTAGGACCACCACTGTGTCTGATGTCTGCGTATTTTGGTTTAGAAATAATTTATAAAATAATTTAATAGTTTTGAGAAAGTTTTATTATAACGTGCTAAGCGGTGGTAGGTTGTTACGATTTTTTTACATTTGTGGTTGACAAATCTGATTTAATACTTTTAATATAATGCTAACTTAAAATTGCCAACTACCATCAAGTAATATCTAGTAATAAATACAACTTAAAAAGAGATTCCCGTCTGAGCTTTATCTTCAAATCGAGCATTGATTTTGTTGTTTTTGTTTAAAAAGTATTGATGTCTCTCGCGCTTGGAGCACTTACTGTGACTTCTTACAGATAATTAATGCTTAGTCTATTGTTCTCATTTATACCAGTAACTGAGAACAATAGTAATATCGTAAAATAGCAATATCGAAACGAGACAAGGTTTTTAAACCGAATTAAAAAAAGAAAAAAAAGTTGTTACTCCGCTAGGTCATTATGTTTCATTAGGTTCATAAATCTTATGATTTATTTTTCGTTAGGTAGTTTATTATGTGATATAGATTACTATAATATAGATTACTCAAAAATTAATAAGTACTTGAAGTTAGTAATACTTTTTGAGTACTTAATCTTCAAATTATTTGGCGATGACGATTGAAGTCAGTTATATAATTTTTTTTTTGTATAAAATATAAGTGGTATCCGAGTGTGCTAGTAATGCTGGGGCCACATTAGCGGGCTACGGCGAATATTCGTGTTACCGCGATGTATGTGGCCGGGTACTTCGTGTCATCGCGTAGTATTTAGACAAGAAGATCGCCTATACCCGAACACGATGTTTTTGTCGCGCCAACACGATACGAATATTCGCCCGCTAATGTAGCCGAAGCATTAGAGTAGGTATTCTACGTCACACGTTTTATCTACTCATAAAATTAAGAATTGAGTGTAAAGAAAAATAGTGTTTCGTGAATTTCTAAGACGTTCGAGCTCTCTCAATTTGATTTTCTAATAAAATTCAGGGGTGTGAGCATGAATAAATGTGACAATCGTATATAAACGTATCGAAACAGTGACGTATTTAAGATACACTGCGCGTCGACATCAGCTTTACTGTCGAACGTTGCAGCGTTAGCGTGCCGTGTGTGTAAAATACGTTACGTTTACGATTGTCACTTTTATTCGTGCTCAGTAGGTCTACCATGAGTTTTTACTATACTATATTTACTATAATCGCTAGCGTCTGTAGTTAAAAAAATGTATGAAGATTTGTACAGCGCCTCTAGTGGATAGTTGGGTAAAATTCGTAATACTAATATTGACGTAACTACTGTAGTAAAGTCAGGCGATTTTACTGTGACAACTCATGGTAGAGGTACAGTCCTCTGACTGGCTACACTGCGTAAAACAGTTATTGTTTTCCAATTCTCACCGCGAGTGTACAACAAGCCTTCTCGCCGGATACATTAAATCGGGATTAACATAACTATTTACGACGAGATATTGTATGGAACTAATTGTTCGGATTAACACGTCAGCTAGGATTCTGTAACTTAAGTTATATTGAACACGGATTTACGTAGAACTTTTTTGCGGATAATAAAAACAATTAAAGACTAATTTTGTTCTTAAAATAAAGTGAAGACAAATGTGAAAATAGGACCAAATAGTTTTGACATATAATATTTAAATAGTTTTGAACATAACTTAATTGTGTAAAAAAAACTTCATTTTCCATTAAATATCACTGCCGAATTGATTGAAATGTTTAGCCTGATAATTGACAAATAAATATAACGTAACACTTATGTAGAGCAAAGTAATTGCCTTCAAACTCCCGAGTAAAGCTTAATCGCATCACATCGAAGTGGGTAAATAAAAGTTTAATTGCCGTTTTACGATTCGCGCTGTTATAAAAGTGTAATATCCAGGAAAATTTGTGGCTTACCGCCGAATTAATTCACGGTCATAATAAGCTCGAGCAACTCTCAAAAACTCGTGCAGTCCAGACCTTTTTCGGGGAACCGAGCAGTGCAGTTATTTCCGATTCAACCAAGAATAGTGCTAAAGTTCCTCTTCATTTAAAGCTATTTTAAAACATCTATAAAATACCTAATTTAGCTTTTGTGCAAAAATACCGCTTTTTCTCGTAGAGTCCGTATTTAGTCACATTTATATGTGTAGTCCATTTCCGTCGATGATTGTTAGGTTTAGGTATACATTTAGGAATGGCAGTAGTGATACTGACTCACTTTAGTAGGTAGAGTAGAGGCATGTGTGTTGCCGTCGAGTTGACGGCCGAGCTCGGGGAGTGATTTAATTTAAATGGCATTTGAGGAAGTGGCCTCGTTACCCCCAGTCCACACGACATACAAGCTCCTCAAAATAGAGAATTAGAACGGTTACTACTTTAGTTGATATGCAAGGGTGACTTAGTTGTAGTAGCGGCGAAGAAAAATGACTTTATTATCGATTCCACCGGTAAAATAGCATTGAACTAAGTATATTTTTTTGTCTAAATTACTTTACGGCGTGAAATTGTAGAAGCATGCTTTAAACATAATATAACAAAATCACAAACTTATGTATGTCAATTCTAGTTACGTTGTGTTACGTAATAGACTTCGGATTAATTTGTAACGTAAATATAGTGCTTTGAGTTTGTGCGACCAGGCACATAATGAATCGAACCGAGTTGTTGGAAACGTGATTTAACCCACATTATACTTACCCAGTGGTTGATATCGACCCAAGTAAGGAAAACAAGTTCACTCGCAGGGTGGTGAAGCGTGTTCCGGATTTAAAGTTCTTTGAAACGAATGGAAATCCTAACAACCAAGCCCGTATTCGATTCGTAGAGTGGTCAAAGGTATCTGGCAAACACTAGGCGAAACCAGAAAGAAAAAAACATAGGTATTTACCACGTGTACTACTTTTAGTTTGAACGTTAGTAATGTATGCATACTTATAATTAAATTCAAGCTCACGACTGCAAGATTATTACCATTCACAAATCATTTGAAGTTATAGTGTACTGTAGATTGTTACAAATAAATTCCAAAGTGTGTTAAGATTATGTTTAAAAATAAGAAAACAAAACAAAATCAAAAGTTAATTTGAAGTCGTATCATATTATGACATTGTACTTAATAATTTGTAAAGCTTTTGTTTTGCTTCTTTTTGAACCCTCATTTTGCAACTCCGTGATAATTTTACAACCTTATCAGTAAATTAGAATATTCACTGTTGAATGATTAAATCCTACACCTGTTGTATAAGCACCGAGCGATGCGCATGTTATGCTCCAATGAACATCACCACCACTGGTTTGCCCAAGTTAACACTACAATTCTTAACTTAGCTGCGTAGAGGTAAAAGGCTGGATCTGGAAAATAGTTCCGTTTTAGGACGTCGTTTTGGGGCAAAAGGAGTGGTTTTAGGTAGGGAAGTAGCATGTCCATATTGACCAATATTCATATTCATATAATATATTTATTCATTAACAATTAGTTACAGTTGTTTTTGAAATAATGCTTATAAAATAAATCATGCAATTAAATGATTAAAAATTAATTTATTAAAATATAATATTACTTTATATTGAAACTTGTCACAAAATCTTTTTTGGCATAAAAAACCTGATTGTACTCTTAAATACAAGGGGACTCTTCACAATTTTCACATCAGTAGGCAGAGAGTAGTAGTAGAAGCAGAGTAGAGTAAACACGTATTACCAAGGTGCTCGTTTAAAATAGGTAATGAATAAAAAATGCTGGATAATCTACACAACATCATCTAGCCCCAAGCTAAGCAGAGCTTGTGTTATGGGTACTAGAAGACTGGCATACATAATACAATACCTTACATAGATAGATATTTTTATTATTCATATAAAATACCCAGAACACCTGGAATAAATATTTGCAGATCATACAAACATTTATCCCAAGGCGGGAATCGAACCCGCAACCATCCGTGTCGCTGGCGGACCATCGCCCACCGCGCCACATCGGTCGTCAAGGTAGGCTATTATTACAAGAGTATTAAATTTAGCTGGCCGTACAGTATGAGCATATCCATTGTGGCCTCTTCTCCATTATTTCTGTAGAAAACGAAACCTATTCAGACTAGAATTCATTCTTTCCAAATTGGATTTCGGTTAATCCTACAGCTTCTAAGTCGACATCCGTATATTGTTGCTGGGAAGCCCTGTTCCAAATATATTGATTTTATAACAAAAACGAGGGGTTGGTTGCACGCGGGGTGAATGCCCCTGTCACTGCAGATTCGCCCCAGCCATATTGGTTGGGGTTCCCGCGTCACTAATGGAGTGGCGCCAGCTAAAATATGGGCTCGTTCTTCTCTTCATACGTTGAAAAACATTCGGATTTTGAGGAATCATTCCCCGAGTTAAATGTGCCGTACATCCTCCGAGATAAATGATGTACTGCCAACCGAGTCCTTTTAACCCTGCCTATGTGTGCGTATACTTAGACCTTTTAGGTGGGTTGAGGCTTTTAGAAGAGAAAATAATATACCTCTTTTCATGGTAGATACTAGGTACTTTACAGCTGTGTCTTAATTAGGATAAGTTGAAGAGGATGAGGTCAAAAAACTTCGGTCAAGTGCGAGGCGGAATTTGGAACCTTGCAACACCAGCCTTTCTTAAATTCTTGACGCTTGACTCATATGTATACAGATAAAAAAGCGGCGGCATTGACTAGAAGCGGCAAGTAGTTTCAATACCCATATAGGTTCCTACAATAATAGTGTTTTACTGATTATAATGAAAATTAAGAAGAATCACACAGATTGACATTTGAACTTTTTTCGTCCAGAAAAAGAGGGAAGGCATAATATGTTTTAATTATTTTTTACTGAAATAAGACATTAAATTCAAATAAGTTGAAAGGGAAGTGAGAGAATTGAGAAAGTATGGGGTATTTTTTTCATTTTAAACTCCATCCAACTTTTATAAAACAAAAATAAAATATTAATTGAAATATCTATCCGGCTTGTTCGCTAACTTTCATTTTTGGACTTTGATTGCTTGGGATCTGTGAAAACCTTTTATTTTAAATAACGGCGATCCTTTCGATACAAATTTAATTATGTTTCATTGAACTTTGTTATTCGTAAATCATAGCTATCTCCATAGAGACCCTTCTTCGTCAATCAAAATTTATTAAGTATTTAGTGGATCCTATCTTAATAATATTATAATTGAGTAGATGTTGGATACTTGTTCATCAACCAGTAACAGTGAAATTGGCATTTGAATAAAACTTATAATATACATAATTTATGTCCAGAATTAGCATACATAGGTACTAATACATGTAATAGACATAATAGCATACTACTTTATGATCAATCAACAAAACAAGAAAGAAAGCCTGTATGCAGACAAAGTCGCGGGCACCAGCTAGTTACTATAAATTAAATTTAAACCTCACGAGCACTCTTAGAAGGTTTGTATATAATAAATATAGTTTTCATAATATTTGTACATCGTGTTAACATAATCTTATAGTAACTTGGAAAACCATCAATTGAATACCACTTTTAAAGTACGAGGAATAAAGTAAGCCATTCGTTTCACAAATTGTCTTTTAAATATCTAGGTACGTTCATTTTACATAGGAGAGAATTTAGCAGGATATGGCCTCGCTCGTGCAAGTACAAGTCGAGTGCAAGCGTTCAGTGAAACGTTTCATATGTAAATGTTCCCGTAATCTGCAGAGGAGTCCCGAACAGGCATCTATCGCCGATAGATCGGAGACTCGACTCCGAACTTTTCGTTTGTACCTACATAATACGTATTTTCCAGTAAAGAGCACTGAAACTTTGTGACACATTTTTATGGAGGAACAAACTATAGACAACACTTTGTCTGGCGTTTGTGTCGCTGAATCTTTGAAGTTCTATGCCTTATTCATGAGTATGCGGATGAAAGGAGACGTTGGTATATCTACGGACTTTCAATTCCTAGCATTATTTTCTTTACATAGGTAACTAAAAGGTTATTATTAATTCAATATAATAAGGTACACCACCTGCTTAGTTCTCAAATTTAATTGAATAGCCACAGACCTCGTAAGCTCTCAATCTGGCTTCGCAACGATTCATGCATCGAGTAATCAGCAAAAGATAAACAGTTGCCCTTTTTTTGACCCAAACTATCAAAGCTAACAATGACAATAAACGAACATAGAAAGTATTACGCTATAGTTAAAAGTATCAATGAAATTAGTGATAAATATAATAAACCTGGGATAACGAGTTGAAGCAATTACTGACTTACGATTGGAAACTTAAATAATTTAGCCATCAAACGCCGGATGTGTTGATGAGCGTGTGACCTATCGTTTGTTCTTCCTACACTCGCTTAAGACCAATGAATCTGGAAAATAAAAATCGAAAATCTACCAAATTCTTGTATTCTTCACCATTAGGTAGTCAGAATGCGATAAAAAACACCCGTCACCAAGGACTTCGTAAGATGGCCCCTTTTTGTTCCGTGGCTCCTCAAACGCGTGCACAAGGGTCCTCGAAGGCAATCGCTATGCCTTTCTATTTCACACCATTTTTGTACACCACGCGCCTTTTACCCTGATTTCGCCGACTAAAAGGAAATAGGTTAGGTAGAGTGCAGAACAAGTTCGCCTTTGATTTGGAAATATATTTCGTGTAACGGATCGTAAAGTCCCTAAATAAGTTCTTACTAAAAGTACAAAAATATTTTAAAACATTTCAATACCGTATTTCCAATTTATTCTTCTTATACTTTATGTATCTTTACTTACCAAATATTTGATACATCCCGAGATAGTAGTAAATATGAAAGCGTGCAAAGGTACGAGTACGTGCAAGGTGTTATCTGTGTAGTTTTAGCGTTCGACGCTAAAGCTAACGCAGTGTCAATGAACAAAGTAAGGCAGGTGTTGTTTTATCAGACGGGCGGGAACGTTGGCCTCACTTCCGCCCTTATCTGAGTTTACTTACCTTTGCTTGGGAACTACGAGCGAGTCAGCCGCACTCGGTACGGCGGATGAAAGGAACATGTAGCTTGTAGCGAGCAATCGTTAAATATTTTGTAGAGAATGTGGTTACGTGTCAACTACTTAAAGCGTCAACTAATTTTCATCTTGTGATTGCTTTAATTGTTATGTCGGCCTAACTTGCAACGTGACATTGGCGAAGTTGGCTAACCCCCATATGCCATTATATAAAAAAATAAAAATTGAATTGAATTGTTATGTCGATATCCATCTACTAACAATAAATGAATCTATAGATTCTAGATCTAGATTCATTTATTATGACTCAGTGGCGCGTCTTGGGAGAGACCTACGTCCAGCAGTGGACTAATATAGGTCGATGATGATGATGATGATGATTCATTTATTTAGTCATGTTGCTTACAATTATAGGGATTAGAGTTGGACCCCGCTGAGGTACTACAAAATTATTGCCTTTAAGTCTTGGTAGGTACATAAAAAAATATTCATAAACTTAATTACACCTTAGGATATAGTGTAATAGTAAAAAGAGTTCACTGTCTATATATAAGCACTCGTGATCAATATCTATTGTGAAGCTATCAATGGCGATTCTAAAATGGGCGAGGCATCACATCGATTGGCATTATTATAGCCCATACAAGTCTAGTGAGTACTGAAGCTAGCTCTAATTCGATCAGAGCTTGTATTTTAGTTTGGCTGGCTAGCTAGGTACTTTACGTGCTGAAAATATCATAGGTATTAATACTTATAAATATTAAACTAACTTTACGTTAATTTTTTAGGTTAAAGATTTAATTTGTTTTAAATTTCATAGCATAGATCACAAAATATCAAAACAAAAAAGATTTAGATCCTTCTCATTTCAACCTTTGATGCCCAAACTACTTAATATATATCTATTAAAGCTTTTAATGTGTTTTTTAAGCTATAGTTATTTTTTTTTTTTTTTTTACCTATATTCATAACGACCCTTGATGAATTCATTAAGTTACTTTTGGTATATCTGTCAAAGTTATGGTCTAGCAAACATCAACACCGATTCGCCCAAGTTAACACGCCCAAGGCCTTCTACACTCGCTTCTCTTGCTCGTTCGGTAATGTGGTTTAACCCGCTATAATGTTTGTTTTAGATTATAATGAAGAGTATCAAAATGGATCTACAAGGTAAGTAAGCATATTCGCAGATGAGGTTTAGGGGTTGAAAGCAATGGAGGGGTATAAAATAAAAATGAAGTGTTCGATCCACCTTGCTAAGGTGTGAGAATGTGATATTCAAAAGCGGTTTTGATGTTCCAGGGTACTGTAGAACCTTCCCAACGAGCCTACCTACAAACATATTTACATATACCTACCCACCGTTTTCGTTATTGTGGTAACATCGACGAGGGGCAAACTTTCATGAAAGGTTTCCGACATCAATACAAAACCTACATTTCCGATAAAATGTGTTGATGTTCAGGGAATAGCGTATGGGTTCAGTTGATGAAAATAATCTTGACGTGAACTTTGAAAACCAAGCGGAAATGTTTCCTAGTGGAAGGAAGTGTAAGAATGTATGTATTAATACTCTGCGTAGGTGAGGAAATACTAAAAGGTATACAAAGCGCTATGGTACGCGGATATTGTCCAATTGGGTATTTGAATGTATTTTTTTTTGTGATAAATGGAAAGATCATGTATAAGTTTTGTAACAAAACTATTTTTTTTTTTTCGCAATAATTCAAAAGTTATTTCAAAATAAAAATTCATCTTTAAATCCAGTACCGAAAACACGCCGACAACTCCCGAACAAACCCGACGTCATATACTCATACTCTAAAGAACCTCCTACGTCAAAATGCTTTAAAATGCTATTACATTGTGACGTCACAACCATCATCGTGAGCAATCATGGCGCGTTTTAAAGTCACGTGATCATTTTAAGATTTCATCAATTTTTAATTGTTTATAATTAATTGAAAAAAATGTTTTTTAAGTTTTTGGTTTTATATATCAATATTAGTATAATAAAGTTTTAAAATACATAAAAAAAAATACAATTTTTTTTTAAATTCAAATACCCAATTGTTCTTACTACATCAGAGTATCCATATTTTTCAGAGTATAAAAAATATTAACGATAAAATAAAAATAAGCTGAAAACTTAAGCAGCCAATTTAATAATAATACCTACTTAAACGTATTAAACATATCAAAGTTAAGTAGGAAGGTTCTTTATGTTAATCTTTAATACTGAAAATACTTTAATAAAAAAAATATGGTGATCAATGATAATGATATTCTTCGTCTTACATCACCATTTAACTTGCAAAATTTGAATAAAGTCCTCCTTTGCAAACTAGGTAACTTAACTAGCTATATAATAATATTCTTCGTGCAATTCTCCGTGACATTAAGCTATAAAATCCTATCTTTTACTTTATAGCGACTTTTATGTCTGTTGTAGTAACCGACTATAATCAACAAGTAATAAAATTGTATGATTGTCAGCTCCTGTTGTATTGAGGGCAACATTTTGTTACATTATGTAATTCGTCTGCAAAGTTTTTTTGATAAGCTGTATTTTACATTAAAATGAAAAGTTAGATGTTTATTTACGAGCACTATACTCATCGCGCTCGAATCTCAAACTAAGTAAAGCTTGTACTACGAAAACTAGATTGCTGAATACTTATCTATAACACTTTTTTTTTAATAAATACGTGTAAAACTCTCAGACACAAAACATACATCAATATTTGCCATCACTTATACGTTTGTTCTTGGAGGGAATTGAACCCAAGACCCACATCACGCAAGGCAGAGCTTATGCCAACTGAGCCGTGTCACCTGTCTAATAATAAGCTAATCAGAATCACCCTAGATTCGTTTTTCATCAATTTTTTTTAACAATAAATAGATGTTATCAGATTCTTAGACGTAACTAAAATGTAATATGTATAAGAAAATAGTTAATGATACTAAGTAGGTACGTTTGTAACTCAACAATTACGGATGTTACTTATTATTTTACAATATCGCTGGGCAAATACATAAACTTATAAGTATAAAAATAAATATAGGTAATGTTATTAAAAAACCACCAACCAAAAACCAACATGCAAAGTTACAGCAATATTACCTAATACAAGTATAAATAAGTAGGTACCTACTGCTTAGTACTTATACTGAACGTAGGCAGGTTCGTTCAGTAGGTAGTCAGATAGATGGTAGAAAAATGTTAATGCTCGAGGTACAAAAATAATATCTGACGTAATTGAAGAGAAAAATTGAGTGCTCAGATTATTTATCCTTGATTATCTCACCAAGTTAGTAGACCCTGAATTTTGAAATCTTGTTAAAAGTAAGTAGAAGGTACGAGGGTTTGTATTTCGAGTAAAAATATTCGGCCCATAATAATTACACGACGAAAACAGGGTTTTGAACAGGAAATACGACGCCCGGCTTCTAAACAAAAAGAAAACTTTTACGATCTTAAATGTGAGGAAGGATTTCTGAATTATCATCATAAAACGAAAACAAATTTGCAACAATTGTAGTAACGCGACTAACTGTGTATCGCGTCTGCGTGTTGTAACTCTAATCTTGGAAAACTTTAACCTAGTTTGTTTCCAAACGACCTCTTGATACTCCTTCAAAATGTTTCGCAGAAATAATTTTATTTAACTTAGCTTAAGACTAAGCTTACTGGAATAAGGGATAAATAATGCATGAATAGATTATCTCCGTACCTTTGTTATCGAGGTTTTGTTTTTTGTAGAGATGTAGGTAAAGCTAATAAATAAATCCAAATAAACTATTCAACCTAAATAGGCTTTGAAGTAAGCGTTTCTGAAGTTTCAGATAGTACCATTCATCGTAAGGCCGGTTGTAATTAAAATGTCTTCAAGATAACATCAAAGTTGATCTATGTAGGTACAATTTGAAGCCATTAGGCTAACTCACGCAAGCAATCAATCTACCTTTAATGTAGGCGGCCGCAGATGGGATGTGTCGGGACAACTTCTGATTATGAATAAATCAATCCCCTGGACGGAATCCCGAGTGTTGTGGATACAGGAATTATAATTATTATTAAAGGTAAGTACTTACCTGTATTACCTCACATTAGGCTCGATCCCGACATTATAAGGAGGATTTGGATGTATTTACGATTCCGAGTAAGCACAAAGTATTAAGGATAGATCCAGATCGATCAATATTGTAAAATCGTAAAGGAAACGTAGTCAAATCGACACCGGTACGCAGAGTTTGCCGGGATTCTCACGATTTATGAGGCAATATGTTTAACGTCTACTACGGGAACCCTCTCGGAACATAACGGGGCTGTTACGTAAACAGATTGCTCGCGAGTGGTGGGCCGACGTTCCAGATATCGGCCTACGAACGATTCCTACACTTACAACTTTTGTACCAAATCGACGGCGACATTTCGCTCTCCGTAAACCTTTCGGCATGCGAATGGCTCCAGCGGCGATTCGAAAGCTATTTTCGAATAAGCGACACTCTTTTGTGATTTTGTGCGATCCTGGGATAGGTAAAGGTATTTCTGAGTGCGCTTCCGTAGGGTGAAAACTAGTATTTTTGACTCTATAGATGTTTTATTGGCATAATATCTCATCGGTATCATCTATAATTAGTGCTCTACATTTCACTGCTGTTGCTCGTGACCTAGACCTAGCATGTTGGAAGCCTATAGGATTATTGAAAATGATTGCTATAAAATATGATACTTAAATACTTTGTTCGAATGGAGTTCATTAGGTACGATAGTTTTGGAAGTCTATGTGAAGTAGGGCTGGTGCTCGTAATTTAGGTTGATATATTTTTTCCAGTTAGTCGCAAATACTTTTTACCGTGTACACTTTCTGTCTACAAAATGAAAAGCATATTTTTGTGGAAAGTGTCATTTCCGCTTATCCTTATCCTATCCTACTAGCAGGTAGGTATTATAAATGTTATATTATAAGTATTTGCGCTCGTCGTAACCAGTATAAAATGAATATAAAAACTGGTTTGTAGTCTTTTTTCCCGGTCTGAAAGATTCCTTCAGACAAAAAATAATCGGACCACGGACGAAAAAACGTTAAGGCCTAAGAAAAATCTAGAACCAAAAGCTAAAGTAAAGCTCTAACAGAACGTTATTGAGTAACATGTCGTACAAAATGAAATTCACGAAAGAAAACTCAATATTCGGCAGATCGCTTCAATAATAAAATAGCTAAAGCTCGCAAAGTGCCACATGTTGGTAAGCTTGTTTGCTTTCCTGATTCAATAGAATACCTTCGGATTACGATAAAGTAAAATGATTTTTTGACCGGATGGTGTTTACTCAAGAGTTTAAACATTTATTTAAAATTCGTATTTCAATTAGTAACAAGGCAATGCAGCCAGTGTCTTGGGTACGCTTCCGATTGGTACTGATCTTGGATCAGTTGAACTATCTATAGATCGTTTGCAACGGTCTGTAGATAGCTCAACTGTTTCTTATGAATTTTATATGACAATGTACATTTTGTAAATACTGTATAGTCGTAAGTTTGTTTGTGAATAAAGTTTATCTTTTACCTAAAGTACATTAGTAACTGAATTAGTGACAAAGATATTACATTAATTTTCTTATTTCTCATCAACGGGCCGTCATTCCGTTTTCCAAGTATTCCATCACTGCAGGTGGCACAAAGCTCGACCGAGTACCTCCATGCATAACTAGTTTTTTATCGATCTCAAAACTATGGTGAAGTGGACTTACCTAACTAAATGTAGGTCGCTACTGCGGCATACAACAATCATATATATTTTATGACAGCACCCCCTGATTACTTGTTTTACAGATATTCTACATAACAAGACCCATGTTCTACATAACAAGACCTACGACTGACTGTGGACTTCATAACCAAGGCACCTATAGAGACAAATTCTGGCGCTGTGCTAGGTTTTCTTTTCAGTCCCTGTTTATCCGGTGGACACAAAAGTCAAAGCTAAATATAAATATTTCAAAGTTAACACAATTAAGATTGTCTTCAGCATCTCCGCATGGCGGGTTCATTGCAAGCGGCCGGCTTCACACCATGAGTTTATGTTCAGCCGGTATGATGAAAACTGGTGGCGTGGTGATGATTTAATGAAACACTTGTTTTGACAACACTGAAATTAGTTTACTTGACCAATTGACACCCTGTCTATGATTTACATTAAATTTTCATTTTACAAAATTATGACATCCTGCCATTTGATTTTCTGAACTCAACCCCTTCTGACAAACGGAGTAGCTACACTCTATGACATGACTGTTCTCCACCGAATCAGTTGCTACACTCTCCTTACAAACTAAAAAATAATTGCCAGTGCAAAAATATATAAATTGAACTTAAATAGCCACAGATAAATTATAATAAGAAAAACATGTTTATTTTCAATGAACAAAGATCAAATGAGACCTATAGAAACCTTTATTAGACCACTTTGTAAGTAACGTAGTGATTTTTATAAAAATGGGTTAATTACTGCTTTCAACAACAATAGCATGCACTTCCGAACTTAAGCTGGTGTTGGCAAGTTTTAATACTGTGGCAGGTAGTTTATTTCCTTAAGAAATTAAATAGGTATTTTGTACCTGCGTGACGTCTTCGGGAAGATTCTAATTTTGATTAGCGTTGCGTGGCGTGGTGTGGTGGGGCCAGCAAAGCCGTCCATTCAATGATTTACCTGCTGGTGCTCCGGTCATAGTTTACTGCGTCATGAAATTAGCTGAAGACATAGTTAATAATCTGGGTTTTATTTTAAGATCGCTTTATAACTTTTTTGAACAGGTTTAGTTTTTCATAACAAAATTATAGTTATAAATAAGTCGAAACAGTGAGAAACCAAACGATCTACAGTACACATAAAGCTGAGAATTTATTTCAAAATGGGTTTTGATTATAGTGTTACCCCCTACCTCCTACATCTTTTATAAATATTGCACTTTTGTATAGAACGTGTGAAGTTGGGGTTGGAGTAGATCGCTCAGTTCAACGAAACTTTTATCGGAGTTGAGCACAAGTGAGGCACACTTTAGGAATGAATCGCAGTGCCCAAACCCAGATCGGTTGGTGCAGCAATAAATACTAAAGCTGGCCGAACCCGGCGTAGTATTTGCTCTTAAAGTTCATCTACCTATTTGCGATGCGAGATTTATTTCTCAAAATAACCTAAAGCGTTGCTTAAACTTTACACAGAGTGACCTTAAAACAGTGAAAATATAATTATTGCACAGCATGCATATTTTAGAAACCACTTACAAATACTTCCATTATCTAGTTGATTATTCGTTTTCCTTCTCTTTTAATAATATTTTATGAACTGAATAGTATCTATAATTTACTAAGAATAGTACAAGTAAAAGTAATATAGGTATGTAATAGTGTGGATAATTTTTTAATATAAATAAAAGATGCAATCGTTCTAGAATGACAATTTATTAATTTAGTAGGGGCGAGACCTCGTTAAGTCGTCAAACGCATAAAAAAAGGCCACCAATTTGTTTCCTACAGGATTTTGCATCTTACCAGAGTGCAATTTGAACTCAAAAACAAAATTTGGTAAAATACAAAATATCTTTTGAAATAAAAAATCAGACGCTGGCTATAGAGAACCTCAGCTCAAAAATGCTGAAAGTAAGCCGGTTTCCTACTAAAACTCGCCATAAGCATACACGGAAAAGGTTAATTATTATATATTTATTAAGCACTAGTTTAATCCACGTTGTTTCATGAGTGAATATACACGGCGGAAGTTGTGTTGCGGTGAAAACTTGATGAATCTTCAAAGTGAATTTGAAGGTGCGAGTGGTACCAGTGGCGTAGCTAGGTAACCAAGGGCCCTGGGGCAAATTAAAAAATGGGGCCCCACTGCTATGTAAACTGATTTAGACTAGTCAACAAGTTCAAAAACTTAAAAATATGAGCGATGGCTCATTCGATTCGGAATCACCTATAGAAAAATGTTTTTGAAGGATTTTGGTGCAGGTTAAAAATTGCAATAGTTATTAACAAAATAAGATTTAAAAAACTTGAAAAATATGAACATTTAAGCAATTTTGCTCGTTAAAGAAGAGGAAATTTCCAATAAAAAAATCCTAACTTTCGGAACTCTATCTCCATTATTTATAACTTTAATCAGACGTTGAAAATAGAGCTCCGCGCGGCTGTTACAGCAAGCCGCTAAAGAGAGTTCAGCAATAAAAATAATATTTTATTACATAAAATGTGATTTTAAAAATTTGAAAGAAATCTTGTATCTTCTTAACACTTGAAAGAACCGAGCCCTGAAGAAAAAAAAGCTTAATCATCATTTTTCAAAAAGTTATTCAATTTTTAACTGACAATTTGTTTCGTAATTTCCATTGGTTTAAACAATGGAATTAAAGGTATAAATAATTGGCCTAAAAATCTTAAACTTCGTGGAGCCCCGCTGATGAAATCATAATGCTGCGTTTTTTTTTTCATTTCAACCGTTTTATTTTCAATAGTTATAATTTTTCAATAGTTATAAAAAATCATAATTAACAACTTAATTAACTTTTATGAAAATTTACCGCAGGATCTTATAAGGTACATACTTTATAAGATCCTGCGGTAAAGTTAATTAACTTGTTAATTATGATTTTTTATAACTATTGAAAAATTATAACTATTGAAAATAAAACGGTTGAAATGAAAAAAACGCAGCATCTTCGACGATTTTTCTGCGGTCTAAAGTCACGATATCTCGAAAGCGATGCTTTGTAGAAGAAAAGTGTTTCTATATTTTTGTAGACAATTTTACGATCTACAAGCTTTGTCTGAACCATTTTTCGATAGCTCTCGTTGTTTCAGAGATATACGCAAAAAACGCAAATGTATGACCTTTGATCTCGAATAAAAAACAACGCACAAGCGGGATCGATGGGGATTTTTGGCATATCGTTTGTAATGACGTATTCAAGGCCTGCACAAAAATTGGTTGGGATTTAATGCAAACTGGAATGTCTATTTTGACTGGACTATGTCACTTCTGCAGCAGCTAAAAGATCATTTAAGAAATGGTATGGGCCAAACTTGACTCCGACATTTATCGCTAATAGCAATTGAAAACAAAACCGCATCAAACCTGGATTTTAACGAAGTTATTGCAAAAACTAAAGCTAGGAAAAAATTGTAAATTTAATTGTTATTTGGTCAGTTGGTAGGCCCGACCTTTATACAATAAACCCTTAAATCTTCTCTTTTAACAGGCCAATATTTTACTATATTTACGGAAAAAATCCGTCCCATGTAAATCGAGATATTCCGAAAGAATAGTTTTTCAATAAATACATCATATTACTTAGAATTCTAAAGGCCCACAAGGATAACTGTTGTGTGTGGCGTATAATTAACATTAAACGGGCTTTATTAATTTTTCGGATTGTTTGAAAATCCAACCTGTGGAAAGTGAGTTGTTACTGAAAAGCATGTGGTATTGTACAAAAGAAATACAGTTATTCGGAAGTATCTCTATTCCCACTGGTTGGGTTTTCAAACAGTCTGAAAAGCAAATAAAGTACGCTTAATGTTTCACGCAAGAAATTTTTCAAATTTTTCGATTTCAATGGGACCGATTTTATTATAAAATAGTAAGAAATAGGTCTGTAAAAGCCCTTTAATATGTATTATGTGGCAACCTTGAGGGACGAGTTTTTAAGTCGTGGCCCACGCTCCGTAGAGGATTGCCCTATCTCCTTTCCAAAAGTTCAGTTCGATCGAGATTTCTAGTAATAGAGCTCAGGGGGCCCCCCTGAGCTCGAGGGCCCCGGGGCACTGCCCCGCCTCGCCCCTTGGTAGCTACGCCACTGAGTGGTACTATCGGTTACAGGAAACTAAACTTGCAAACTAGGCTTGTATTTTAGCTTCTGAGTGTTCCAACTTCGGCGCATCAATATTATTCATTTTTTATTCAATTATGCTACTGCTATGACTGAGTATGTTCGACTTCAAAGCTGAAATCAAATACATAAAGTTAACTTAAATATGACTTTATTAAACAAACTACGACTATTACATTATTTACAAAATGTACATAGGTATATACAAAATATACAAAAACCGAGCTATATATAGACCGTTGCAAACGATCTATATATAGCTCAACTTATACAAATCGGTACCTATCGAAAGCGGAGCTTAAAGTTAACTAATAAGTTCTAACTTTTACTATTATTATATTTTACTTGTATTTATCACACTGTATTTATATAGTTATGAATGTGTTGGTGTTATGTAACAAAAGTTGAATGTTTAAAATTATTTTCTGTGGGAATGTGGGAACTAATGTACCTGATATAATTTTAATTAAACTACTATTGTTTCTTAGGTTGACAACATGATGTACGCTTCGTTCTGGATTAATAAATATGGACTTATTTACAATCAAATTTACTATCGCTTATTCAATTTACATGCTTATGCATAACATTGTAGAAGTTTGAAAAGTTGTTCAGCTAAACTTTGGCTATGACAAAAACACGTCTGTGACAAAATACAATGATAAAAGTAAATCTACTCTATTGTCATTTACATTGATTGATTTAGAAAATGTTCTGCGATGGAACAGCGCATTCCAACTTTTCTGAAAGTTTGCTGTCCGTTCATGCGCATGACAGATTCCAGACTTGAACACAACTCAGTGAAAAAATAGCAGTGCTTTTTAAATACGCTATTATCATCATTATCATTGCATTGGCATTAATAAAAATTCTAGAAATAAAAACCCTAAAGTAATAAAATGAACGCTAATCCTCATAAGTCGTAAGCTAATTTTACTTGTGAACTAATATTGAAAAATTTGATGTAGGTAACAATATCAGACAAGGTAACTTCTTAGAATTCTAAATTATAAGAAAACGGATTTGCCTACTAAAATATACACAGGTCTCACGGGTGCCCTTGGTTCGTCACGCAGGTTTTGATAATACGACCGCAAATGTTACCACTGCTCGCAAAAACCATAAAGGGGGTAGTGAGATAAGTAGATCACTAGACATAGCTGGCGAGACCTCTAAACTACCCTTTAATAGAGATAAATGTTCACAGAAATCAGCTTTCTTTTACTTTTTTATTTATAACCTTAATCGTGACTAAATTGCCAATTGGAAAAATGTTTCGCTCATAAATGTGCACTAAGTACGGAGTTAAAAGCTACGTAAATGATAATAAATGCAAGCTTTTGCCTTTAGAGCGCAAACAATAATGAGCAAGGTATGCAGCGGTATTAAATATACCTCAGAATGAGCAACGAATCACTGTTTTTGTATAAACGTGAAGGCATATAAATACAGGTTAGTTCGTATAGTCATTATTATTGTTCTACTGACGCTATACTTTACACGCTAAGAAATATTTATTGCTCCATGTTAATGTCAGTTATTTTTTAAGGGTAACATTATATCACATCATAAACCAACAAATTAACAACTCCGGGACTCTTTGACTCTACCCACTTGTTTGTTGAAGCACTGATTCCGTTTTTACCGCATTCGACCAACACGCTTCGCATTTATATGTTGTTAACATGCTTGACGTCTCTATTCCATGTTATTACCTAGAAATCCACCTACTTAACTAGGTTACTCCGTACATAGGTACTTTCAAACTCTTTTCTATAGGACGTAAGTAGTTTTCAGTAGGTAACTATGATCCATCTTAATAATAATAAAAAGAACAAAGGATAGTAACGATAACGGTCTGAATGAAATAGTTAAATTATTACGTAGCGGTCTACTTAATGCAAATGTATACCTACGTATGTACAGGTAATCCATCCGTAACAGCCTCAGTCACAGCTTACTGGTAAATCATAAAAAAAATCGTTCACATATTTTTTACGGAGTTTACGGTGGATTATTCGAGGAAAGCGGCGTGTCGTGTGATTCAGCCGTATCGTCGCTCATTATCGACGGCGACGACGACGGCTCTAGCCGCATCGGACGCGCTGAACCGTGCCTACATTACAATTGAATTCGCCTTGACGATCCGTGATTCACGATCTAAATCCCAATCCGTATGATTTGGTAAATATTCCAATAGAATAGTATTTCCTTGTAACTTTGAGTAACGCTCCGTAGGGGGTATCTCGATTCTTTCTACCTTTGAAACTGGAGCATAATATCTGTGCTTGGAAATATTAGACAGAATGTCATTAGGAAAGTTTTTGCCAAAACAATTCAAAAACCACGCAGCTGTCACAGGTTGAAATTACCTTGAAACCAATCTGTTTTTGCCTGAGGATATCATCTCTTCTAATTAGTTAATTACTTTGTTGATCGTTTATCAGGATCTCTCTGAATCGTAGGATCGATCGGTAGGATATCAGCGATACTACTAGACACAAACGACACGACTAAAGATGAGAATGATATATGCAATAAATTATGTAATTAGGCTATCTGGAAAAAGCTGTAAAATAGCTTTGGAGTAGGTACACATAATTTTAGAATAAAATAGAATATTCTTTCTTAGAGCTAGTTTACTTAGGGTTTGGTCCCGTATAGCAGTGGTTCACGGCTGAAAGCTCCCTTATTACAGGTCGTTCGTTTCTGAGGCCGATAGGCATTAATCGTCAGGCGCGGCGCGCATACATCACCATGTATAGCGAATGTGACACAGCACACTCCAGTTAACGTAAATCACTCATTAGAAGCGTAGTTACCGAGTCATCCACCGGATGCCTTTCTAATGACAATTTAATGCCGTTCAACGCTTAATTTTGCCTAGTAATCAAACTTTCAAGCAACGTAGCCGAGGTAAGCTGAGGATAATAGACAGCACCTTTGAGGATCAGAATATATTACGCCAAGAGTGTTATAGGAAGATTTATTATTAACACCCCGCCTTATAAATCATAAATCATTAGTTTTTCGAAATGTTGTCTAATTATTATTTTAATTAGTCATCAATAACGCAAATAAAAGCTTAATTTGCGAACTTAAACTCAAAAGGAAAATTGGGGTTTTATTGTATCTGTAGAAAACAAGAGTTCATTGTTCGGTAACGAGTGTATTCAGACGGGAAAATTTAATTCATTTGATTTGTTCGGCACTGGAACATAAGGGGAACAATTTTGTGAGCTTTATAAAAGTGTGTGAATTCAGAGATTGTTTTCGAGTTTACATAAAACGAATATTAATATCGTTGAACACATAAACGTTGCAATTGTAAAACTCATTTTGTTTCATATGACTAACTTTTTTTGTAAAATCAGATCTGATGCGAAATCTGTTACTAATATGAAAATTTTATATAAAAAATCTGTATATAATGCTTTTGGATCATTTTAACTGTTGATGTGAAATGTAAATCACCGCTAGTAAATGCCTCATACAAACTCGATGTTCCGAGAATTTCTATTGCTTATCAAACCATTAATCACCAATTCGATTTCATTTTAGCCGCAAGGGTGTGTTTTTATGAAAGCCTTGTTTTTATAATTGTAGGGCAAAACAATGACGACTTTCTTGATAAGGTGGTAGCTAGGTAGTTTGATTGTGCTGACATAAGCTTTCGATAGGAATCAAATAAATAAAAATTTATGGACAATTCACATGTCACACTCTAGTCCCAAACTAAGCAAAGCTTGTACTATGGGAACTAGATTGCTGATAGAATACTTATATTTTTTGTAAATACATAACTAAATTGAATACAATAACACCCAGACACAGAACAAATATTTATGTTCATCACACAAACATTTCCTCTGGGTGGGAATCAAACCCACAGGTCCACAGGCAGAGCTACTACCAACTGAGCTGTGACGTCTGTTAAGAATCTTAGCTCTAAACGGTCGGAAACGAGATAGCATCGCCGATAGCATACCCGATCCATCTTCGCTGTAACCGGTTAAATAGCTCTGGCCGAATTATCAAAAACAATGAGATGTTGGTGCGGCCTGTTCGAGACACGAGGGCAGTGGCCGGCTCCATTGTCGCTGGCCAGTGGTGTGTAGCAGGCAGCCGACCACGAAATCGCTTCAAGCCGCACCGCATTCGCCTAACTCCCCAACAACCAAAAATCATTCACGAAAACTCAGCGGCTGTGATATACAGCTAATGAACCATTAACCTACATGAATAAAAAATACCAAAAGAAATTTTCTTAATATCAAAAGAAATTTGCCTAGCAAAATAAAAAATGCCATATTTCTACAAATAATAACAGGAAAATAAAAGAGAAAGGCTTCAAAACTTATGTATAAAATAATGCTACACTGACTTACGATTCACGTTATGTCGTCGTTCTTCGAGGATTTATTTGATTAAGTAATTGTAATTTATTTATTATTGCGAGGTACTGTATGTAAGTTAGTACCTCCCGTTAGTACCTACTTAAAAGAGGGTAGCCTAAGTCATCTAGATATGAACCTAGATTACCTCGGCTACTCGTGTAGGTATAGATTATCACTCAAGATAGCATCAAAATAATATTTCAATATTTGATAAGCCAAATTCATTTTATTTGCATAATAAATTTATCTTAAATCACAGCTCAGGTGTACGTTACGATAAATAATGCTTCGTTTTTTCAAGAAATATATTTAACACCCTTAGCATTTTTAGAAGGCCAAATCTTTTCCTTGCGTAAAGCGAATTATTTAAGCTAAGTCCAAAAAGGACGACTTATTGGAAACATTCATTCTTGGATCATCCTATTAATACTCCTCCCGAGAACATTCTGCTAAAAAGAAACAAGCTTGCAAAGTGCGCGCTCATGAGTCTCCCTATCAGTATCGGGTTTCGTCAGAAAAAACACTGATAAAATGTTCAGCTGAAAAAGCAGTCTTACAAAAATAATAAGGGCACAAGGAACATCCAAATAATAGTTTTAACGAAGCAGCAGTACACGCGTTCGTATAGTCTCGTGCGAATCAACCTGGTTTGTTAAACCAACAGATATTCAAGACACAGCGTGTACGAGTTTATATTTGAAATACGAAACCCTAAAAAGGGATCATAAGCGAATTTATATTTAATACAGAATTTATTTTATCGGCAGTAACTTGCGAGTCAATCGGTGACGTTGAAAGAGGGCTTGGAAAATAATTTTCGAGGGTGACCATCAAACAACTTACCGTTCGCTACAAAAACTTCGCGTGACATAAAAGAAGTTTTATGAGCCGATAAAGACCTTTTCAAGGGTCGTCAGAAGAGAGCCAGCCAACTTTCATTACGGTCTTAGCGCAGCGTAAGTACTTAGTTAAAATTAAAATGAAAACTCATTTGAAATTTTTCAAGAAACGGGCATAAAACTCTATGCCTACCTGCAGTTGCCTCCAGCAAGTACTTAGGTACCTATAACATTTTAATTCATGTAAACGAACACGACAACGCCATGCATAATTTGCCGTAAATAATAAGGATGATATCCAATTTTGGTGATAGATTTAATTATTTACTTACTTTTCCTACATCCTTGAGATACATACGAGAGCTTCGCTACGTGACTGTCCGTTAGTAGTCACCTACGAGTAAGAGATGGCATACTACTCGCTATCATTGCTTATCTTTTGACATAAGGAGCTGAATGTGGCTGTATGTAATTTATTCTTTAACTAGCTTTTGCCTGCAAACGGTAACTCGGTAAGATGGTAAATGTTACTTAAATGTTTTTTCATGCCTAAAATTATTTAGTACTTTCAACTGTCGTTTGCATTATGAGATTAATTATGATTGGATAAGTATGAGTTATAATAACACACACTAGTCGATTTAATTGCGCCTTGTAGAAAACAATGAGAGTCGGGCTACATGTGAGTGTACGCCTGCTATTGTATTGACGTAGGCGTTCAGAATAACGCTTATGTAAGTTTCAACTTGTCCCGAACGAAGATCATTGCCATACATAGTTAAAAGTGGCAGCTGCTATATTAGCGGTTGATGAATGTATTAACAGCGCCTCGCGGTAGACCGGTAGAGTGCCTACTTCTCGTATCAAAACTACTCAGTAACTATCGATTTTCATTTAACTCTTCTCAAATAGGTCATTACGGCCGCCAGTGTGTTTACGAGCAGCGATCGAAGGGCAATATTGCGCTTTATGCCGCAAAACACAATAATGGCGTGATTAATGGCTCAACCGATACGCCAAGCAAGTTCTTTGTTGTTCAGCAAATATTTGATCCGCCGTCGACATCGCAATCCGCTCCTTTGAAATCACTTAAATCGATGATTTTGCTAAAGCCGCTCGGATACACTTGATGGTCCTGGGATTTAGCATTTCTACGCTCTATTGTTAGGACTAGCTAAACACCTCTAACGTTAGCTTTTTACGGATGGCGTATTCATTTTCATTGTCATGGGTAACATCGTTGACATCAATTTCTTTTGTAAAATATATTCTGTTCCATTTTTTGTGTTTAGGTTTTTTATTTATTTTGGAAAATTACTTGCATTTAGACGAATTCATAGTTAACTATGACAATTCAGTTTGAATAAGGGAACATTTTCAAATCTGGCTACAAACCGATACAGAACACAAAAGCTGAGCTTGAATAGCAATAACGTAGAGTTCCTTTGATTTGTGAAGCCCTCTTGAATCTGAAGCCTGTAATGCTTTGCTCTCATAGAATCCCCGGCCTTATGACGATTGTATACTGAAATATTTGTATTCTTTGACTGATTTCATACAGTCTCTTTCATACTCTATTTATAGTGGTTTGAATTTATTTTGGTTGAAAGATATCCCAACAATTGTTATATTCATTTCCGTTAGCAAATCAGTAATATCAATGACATTATATTGCTTACGTAGGTAAGTTCAGTTTACATAAGCAATGTCATGTATAGACTCTGCCACTACCACCCGCAACTTAGTCACCTATTTTCATATCATTAAGTAATATTTTTCCACTCGGTAACTTTATTAAATTCGCTATGCTTCCAAGTAATCTACGTAAGCTATTATCATTCTAAGCACTAACTTTAGTTATAGTTTACTATAATTGCTTTATTTGCCAAATAAATTTTTGCTTAGATTTTATCATATAAGTAGGTATTTTATTTCTAGCATTATATATATGCATACAAACATATATTTACAGCTAAATTTTATTATAATGTTGGACAAGTAGGTATTTATGCTTGAATCAAATGTAAGCGATATAATTAAGAGCATAACCTTTGTAATGCTTTATATCGCTTTTCAAAGGTTATGTTTAATTATCATTACGGATTACTCATTTAACTATGAAACTCCAGAAACTACGTAATATATAGTTACGACAACACCATGACAACATCTTCAATATATTATGGATCGTTCTTGACGGGTACTTGTTGCTCAGAATTAATTAGTTAGCAAAAAGTGCAATAAACTTCATTTAGGGAAGCTTAATTTCCGCCTGGGTTCTAAGGAGTCGACATTAATCAAGGGAAATCGCTCTCGACGGGAGTTTTATTAAAGATTTCATTGTCAAAGACTGTCACAACAACGAAATAATAGATAAGTAACATTTGTTAATGTATAAACCCCACAAATGAAAAAAGGCTATTGGTTAGCGTCGTTTTAGACGTCAAATTGCCCCCTTTCCCCTCACCTTTTGCCCCAATCAAAATCGCATTCGATTCAAAAAAAAAGTCAATGAACGTGTGCCAAATTTTGTTGATATCGTTAGAAAAGCGACCTATACGCGAGAACAGACAGACAGAAGGTCAAAAGCATGTTTGCCTAATGTAATGACATTGAAATTAGATTGTTTGTTAAAAATAAACAAACAATCTCATCACTCAGCTAAAAAATCAAAACGTTAGCACCATACATAGTTGCTTAAAGCTCATATATGGCGTAGTAAATTGACTTTAGAGTTTGAAGTGTCGATCAAAGTTAAGGGCTGAGCCGAGACCGTTTGTGATCGCGAAGTTTCCTCGTTTGCATCGGTTTGGGCGTGGAAAGGCTTTAAGTGCTGCCGTGATTAGCTCGAGTCTCCAGGATAGTTACCTAGGCCCAGAGACGGATTTAGAATCTTAAGAACGTACAATTATTCACCCTTTTGTACAAATAGCTATTCTGTTATATAGTGCATTCAAACACTCTCTCAAAATATTCTTTTTAAATCAACAAATGCCTGTTCCATAAACTGTCGTTTTTCATCTCATGTTAGTTTTAATTCCAATTGTAATTTCAATTTTATATATATTTTATTTAATGTTAATTTTTGTATTTAATTTTAAAGTACTTACATACACTTTTGTTCTTTTGAATGAATGAATGATCCCTCCGTTCCGTTCCGATTTATTTATATTATTATCATAATAAAACATTCTTTTTAATCTAAAGATAATACGCCTAAAATCTAAATACCTGTACCTGATACCTAGTTGTTATATTGACTATTGTACAAATTATTGATTTTACTTTCGCATAAAAAAATCAAATAAAAGTAAGTATTATTTGCCCCTAAGTTCCTCATTCTCAAAGCGCCCCTGGCATCCTCCCCAGGCCCTTGATTATAATGAAACCTTTTATTACATAGTTCCTTATCTTCACGCTTCCTTATTGTGCGCCAAAGATTCTCTTGTGTTGAATCTTTGTTCATATATAGGACATTTTATCGTGTTTGATTTTATTGAGCTACCTTCCTGTTTTCGTGTTTGTTGTGTAAATAATGTTTCTCATAACTTCCATGACATAGTTTTGTTAATCAGATATTCTGTTGGGATATAAAGTTGTACGAAAAGTACATGATTCAGTTTAATAAGTCAAAGCACGTCTGTTGTTACTCTGTAGTCTGCACGACCTCATCACGGTTGTGGGTAATAACTTAAAGGATTTTGTTTTGATATTAACTTTTGAGAAAACCGACACAAATCAGGTTTCTTTAGTACCACCAGAGACATCCGGTTTTTATTCGATATCTGTTAGAAATATTATTTACAGTTAAGTATGCATGACATTGACAGATCTGTAATTTGATGTATTGCATGTTTGATACTGTCTATGACAAAAACTTCTCGTTCTCTTTGATTGCCTGTCACCATGTAAAAACACGTATTGTCCGTCCTTTTAATATAATTAATTTAATCCTAATTCATCGTTATTCAATTCCACTTTATATTGTCTGGAATGGCTTCGTAGTGAAATATAAACCATAAACTACAAGTGAAGTATTTTATTTCTTCGTTCGCCACGACATCCGTCACGCACACAGGCATACTTACAACAAGTTATTTATACCGACGTTTAGATTATAACATTATCAAAATGCTCCAAAAACATCATAAAAAATATTTACAGGTGCGTACTTTATTTCCTTACTAGTAGGTACCGACTAACTACAGAACAGCACCACTACATAGTTTTAAATTCCTGTGTCGCTAAAAAATAACTCAAGTTATTTAAAATCATGTGGCAAAACAACGGCTAAGTACTCGAAGTCACGACGCCTGTATTCTGTGCTAAAAAGATGCTATGAAATAATACACGCCGTAGCCGTTTTATAAAAACAACAACGCAGCATATTTTTCACTTTAACGAATTTCTCGCCGAGTAATAATGTAATCCAAAGTTAATTTAGCTGCCACAAAGACTTTTTATATTCCCTCCACCATTCAGTCAGGCCGTCTGCTAATCTCTTGGCGTTTCAATGATATTAAACTTCCATCGGCTTTCTCTTCTCCGCAATGAAATGCATTGTCTCCAGATCTTCATTTGTCATGCCGGTGTGAAAATGGAAAAACTTTAGGGCTCGGCGAGAAATGATAATGTAAAGGCAATGTTGCCACCTACTTAACGAACAATCTCTAATTAAGGATTAACTTAAGAGGCCTTTGAAGATAAATTACACATAGAAATGGCGAGATTACTTTTATTCAAACATTTTTCACTTTATTGCTGTATTATATTATATTTTTAATATCATTTTAAGTATATTAAAGACTATATGTTTATAGGTATATTCCTTGCAATATAAGTTTAGAAAGAATTCAAATAATTATTCGAATATGGATTAAAATCAAATTACATTTTTACAACATAATTGACAATTGTTATTTTATTGCAAAATTTTACGGAAAATAGAGAACGAAGTATTAATTCTTGTGATTTGGTTATAATAAGTACAATGAGAGGCAATTAGTTACATAATCAATATAATCATTGATATAACAAAATAATGATAGGTAATCAATTATATCACCTGTGATGTAAAAAATCTGGTTGTACAGAAATATGTAATTAATCTATCATAATTTAACATTACACATACAGTTCGCTATTATTACGTGGGAGGTTCCCTTGACGTAGTATCCGTAATAAGGTAATTCTTTATCGATATAATCAATGTTTTCCGACGTTTTACTTTGATGTTTTTCATTAAAGCATAACACAATAATGTTACTGTTTTAATTGAACATGTGTTTTCATCAACATGTGTTTTCAGCAAAAATTTTTTCACTTGCGTTTTTTTTTATTTATATTCGTATTTAAATAAACGAAAGTTTTTTTACACAAAAAACCGACCAAATGCAAGATGAACTCGCTTACAAAGGGTTCCTTAAAAAAACACGTTTTCGTATGAGAACCTTCTTAAATATTTATCGATCTAGGTAGCGATGCGAGCGAAGCGTCTCTGTTTCGAGGCTGAAATGCTTTTGTCCTTCTGTCTGTCTGTTCTCGCGTACAATAAATACCTCTACCATGAGTTGTCACAGTAAAATCGCCTGACTTTACTACAGTAGTTACGTAAATATTAGTATTACGAATTTTAGTACCCTAATATCCGCTAGAGGCGCTGTACAAATCTTCATACATGTTTTTAACTACAGACGCTAGCGAGTATAGTAAATATAGTATCTATAGTAAAAACTCATGGTAGAGCTACAGGCCGCATTTTTCGACTGATTTGAACAAAACTTCTTACACATTTTTAAGAGTTATTTTTTACGGTGAATATTCAATATTCTGGTGAATGATAATTGTAAAGTATAAAGATACTTAATACCATTAACATTTTATTTTCATTTCAAAGACTCTTTAATAAACGGGATTGGCTTCTGTTCATAGCGGGTGCCATTCAGAATAGAAATTTTAATGAGTGAAAGACTATTAGGAATATTTATTATTTTGTACCTACTTAACATTGCGCAGTCAAAAGCCTATTTAAATAAAATAAAATAAATGAAGTATGTTTATTTTGCCAAATAGATTTCAGTTTCTTTTTATATACACTCGAGAGCAATGAATCCGGGTCACTTAAAGAATCCTAAAAATCTCGGAAACTAAAAATGCTAGGTTAATGCAATAAATTGTATTTAATAGACAATGTAATACTCCTTAAATGAAGGTATTAAAACTTCTTAGTTATTGTAAAGTTATATCATAAAAAAATCAAATTTGAAAAAGGGCCACTTTCGAAGATGGAACTACGAAATTACAGCATTTGGTTTTGCTTTTGTTTGTAATCCGTCATTTATGTGGGTACATAAACCATGTTGATAGTGCTCTATATTCATTATTCAAGCTGAAATTATGTCGCTTACGCCTGAAGAATGCACCAGAATACTTACAATGCTGGAAACCGGCCGGAGTCAGCGCGATACAGCCAGGACTGTCGGTGTGTCGCTGTCAACAGTACAAAGAGTTCTCCGACGTTACGAAGAAACTGGTTCTAACCTACGCAGACCAGGAACGGGCAGAACCAGGTGTACCACAGCACGAGAAGACCGATACTTGGTGAACACCATGCTTCGAAATCGCTTTCTCACAGGAACTGAACTCACCAATCAGTTTCGACGCCTCGGAGGAAGTAACCCAAGTGCATGGACAGTAAGACGTCGGCTTGCTGAATCTAACTTAAAACCCCTTAGACCTGCAAACGGCCCTAAACTGGAGCGTGGGCATCGTATTTCGAGACTAAGATATGCCCAGAGCCACGTAAATTGGAGTATTGAAGATTGGTCAAAAGTTATGTTCTCCGACGAATCAAAATTTATGCTCTACAAGCACGATGGAAGACACAGAGTGTATCGAAGACCAGGGGAAAGATTCAAGCAAGCATGCATCGAAGAAAAAGTAGCCTACGGTGGTGGGTCTGTACTTGTGTGGGTCGGAATTTCTTCTGAAAGTCGCACAGAGCTGGTGATCATAGAAAACGGCTCTTTAACTAGCGTAAGATATGTGGAAGAAATCCTCAATGATCACGTTGGTCCATTTATGGTCAATTTAGGTGAGGATGCTATATTTATGCATGACAATGCCCGACCTCATACAGGTAGGATTGTGAATGACTACCTTCAAGAGATGAACATTACTCGTATGGAGTGGCCAGCGCGCAGCCCGGATATCAACCCGATCGAGCATGCTTGGGACGAGCTAGGCAGATGCGTAAAACAACGAAACCCTCCCCCAATCACGCTTCGTGAGCTCAAAATTGCTCTCACAGAGGAATGGGAGAATATTCCCCAAAATCGTATAAGGAACTTGGTGTACAGCATGCCAAACCGCGTAAACGCAGTAATGGAAGCACGAGGAGGCAATACGAAGTATTAAAATTCAAGAAAATCGTAATAAAGTTCAAAAATTTCATGTTTCCTATTTTTGTTTTAAGGAGAGATCAGCAGTTTTTTTCTTTATGTAATTTTGTGTTAATAAAATGTATGGTGACTCATATTTTTTTTACTTTCATTTAAGGAGTATTACATTGTCTATTAAATACAATTTATTGCATTAACCTATCATTTTTAGTTTCCGAGATTTTTAACATTCTTTAAGTGACCGGGATTCATTGCTCTCGAGTGTATGTAGGTACCTACATAATGCTACTGATAAAGTTGAAAGGCATATATACCTACTTATATCAAAGCGAAAAAGTTCATCTACAAATAAATTCTACATAATAAAATTTATCTTATCTTATCTAATACCGATGTTCATATTATGAATATTTTTTTTATAACTGGTACCTACACACGATATTTGAAATCATGTCACAAAAGAACGGTAACCCGAAATCACGAGCAACTACATACCTAGTTTTGCACTAAAACATTATTATATTATATTATTATATTATGCTTGAAGTTATAATAAAAAGTAAACAGTAAATGCGAAAACAAATCGTTGCTCGGTTATGAAAAGGAACGTTTAAATAGGTAACTTTGCGTTGTTTTTTGTTTACCACCAAAACAAAATCGAAACTAGGAGATAATTAAATAAACATGTGAAAGTGATTCTGACAAATTGCGATGTATTTTTCGTCTGTATTGATACTAAAGTCAAGATAATTATTATAATAAGTCAATTTACACGGATTAGCTTTTAATTAGCTTATACAAGCTTTTAAGAAGCAATTTCTAAGATCTTACCTTATATCAAGCGTTTAGTGTGTAAATTCTTATCAAACCTCGTTCCTTCTTTGCTCTTTCATTCTCTATGGACTGCTGTTGACAACACTCCCTTCGCTGTCCATGGTCATAGTCTTCTTCCAAACACCAGCAAGGATCTTGCTCCAATGCTGTGTGTTTCTCACACACATAATAACTGTTTTGTTGGAGTGCAAAACAGTATTATTATATGTGTTTCTAAACACACTTGTCATTGTCATTATGACGTCTGTGGTTATATTTTTGAAGTGAAAACTTAAAAGTGAAAACACAACGTTAATATTGAAGTTTTCACTTCTGCCGGCACTCCCGGAGTGCTACCTTTTTTTTTTGTATAGAGACATGAATCTACATCTAGTCATGTAGCATTTCATTTTGATATTTTGACATATTTTTTTTTTTACTTTCTTATAATACGCTCTAAAGAAAAACTGTTGGTCTGTAAGTAAGTCTTGTGGCATAATACTCGTACCTACAAGGGGCTACAAGATTTCAAAGGCGTTCAACATCGCTATGAATTCCTGCGCCTTCTTATTTCGACAGCCAACTGATTTACGATCCCAAACCCAGCGAAATAATGTATCGCCAAGTGTTATATGCTCATATTATTTGCTAACACCGTAGAAGAACCATTATTTTTTTTACTGGCTTATTTCTTGGCACTATTCTGCAAATTTTTCTATTAAAATACTTATTTATGAGATCCCGTTAAAGTTCTGGAAGTTCAAAGAAGCTTAGTATCCCTTTTACAACTTAAACATTAAGTTATTTTTCGTTATTCAATACAGTTTTACAACATAAATTCCAATTAAGTATAGAATTTAATTAACTAATATTAGACGGTTTTAGCTTGAACATATTATTAATAGAATAAACAAATTTCTCTTCACGTCCCTCATGGCGTTAAACCTGCAACCAGAATTTGAATACCTAATTGTTTGTCGACATAAAACAGCGTACATCACAATATTCGTCACAGCATTTGGTTGCAAAAACAAGTTGCATAATTAGTGTGGATTGTGCGAGTTATTTTTTGATTTGATGGGAATAGTTCGTTCAATTTTGCCTGCGGTTTTGCGGCTAATTAGATGATGGCATGAATAGCGACTGTTCAAATATCTAATACATAACTCTAGTATCATTAAATCCGAATGTATCGTCTGAAATAGGTAAGTAAATACATGTATTTCGGCATAACAGCTTTAGTGCGGTCGATTGGTAGCAATTGAAAGTAAATTGCATTTCACAGTCTATAAAGTATCTGTTTGTCCCGGAAAAGTTTGATAAATTCAATTTTCAACTGGGTGGCTTCCGTGTCTGGGCGGTTCACGCTTGATACTTTTTGAATAAATTGGCCTCGCACCGAATCAATATTAGAAGTTATCCAAGGATATTTCTGAATAGCAACACCAAAGTTCCTGTCGCATATTGAAAAGTATACTTTGAAACTTTTAGAGGAGTTCAAAAGCTCAGAAATAGGCTTGAGTAATTAATTTGTAGTAAATCAATTTTATATCAGCATACGCGTGACGCGGTACACGCGTGCTTTTTCAATTAAATCTATCTAGACTAGAATATTATAATATTCGAATCCCTGCAAACGCTTAGTCTCTGTACCATATAAAAAACAGTTAGTTAATATTTTTGAAGATTAAGATAAATGCCGCATGCATATGTATATAACTTAAAACTGATAATATTATAATAATATTCAATAACATTCGAACAACATAATACCACAGTTCAGACTTTGAGACTATTCGAGGACACTATTTTTTTGCGCGCTTTCCCTTAAAATAATATTTGACCCGTACACGCAGCGGCTCTAGTATATCGATTCCTTTAAAATAGGCCTTAATTATAGAACTTTTAATAAATAGGTATGTTAAAACAATAGCGAAGTAAGTGAACATAAATAAAATTCCTAAAATGCAGTAGAAATCCATTGGCCCTATTAATATTCATAATCAACAGCAAAAAGAACTTTACATTTCCAACAGTCAATTAGGTATTCAAATACGCAAACTGCTACGTCGAGGACGCCAGGGCCGCTTTTAAAGCTGACCTAAAAATAATTCAAATGGAGAAGTCCCCGATGAAGGATTAGTTTATGCGGTGAGCATACCCTTTAAATCTGGTGCTGGGAGAGCAGGACTAATCAGCGCGGATTGTTGCCCTTCCGCCACTCCACGCCCTGAATCAAGTAAATGAGAAAACTTTCTAATTGGAATTTCAAATAGGCCTCCGTTTATCCAGACGAGAACAGTTCGCGGTTCGACGCCAACATGCTCGCATTATAATTCTCTCGGATTAGGTAATTGATACGGGTTTTGTTAAATTAACGTCGGGGGCCTCCACGCGAGGAATACCATATCGTTTTAATTTAAAATTATATTTATCTCAATACTTACCTGTTTGTATGTAAGAATGTAGGTACAACTTAGCAAGGATATCAAACAACATTATACAATCTATATTAATTTTTAAATTTATTTCAATAAGTACGAGTATAATTAAACTTACTTGCATCTACTTTTAATACCAATTAAAAGAGCTTAAGGATGTAATTGGCATCCAGCCATCGGCTATCCCTGAACCAAGTCTTAGGCTCCTAGCTTTCTTGCCTGGAAGCTCTTTTCTTTATTTTACACAAAATAAGGCTTGCACAAGACACACATTGATGACACGCACAAAGGCGAGCTTTATCCTAAGAAGATTTTCTTGCAGTAAACGTTTGAGGCTAGGAAGAGGTGACTTTAGAGGTAGATTTGCTAAGTTTAATTTTTTTCAATAATAATTTTATATTATCTGACCCGGCAACCCCAAAAAAGCTTTTGAAACTATTCAGTTACCCGAGTCCTAGGTAAACAAATTCTGTTTAGACTAATAAACCAATTTGTTTGTCTAGTAATAATGTAGGGTGGCAAGACAAGGTCACGATCTCGGATTTACACGGCTCTCAAAAGTACCTAGCTATTTGAAATGTCAATATAACTTGAATCGAGAGTTTGCCGGGTTGAATATCATCATGTTTGAGGAAATCACTTGTATCGCAGTGATTGTGTAGATCTTCGCTTACTCCAAAATATAACTATGTACCTTAACATAAACTTAAAAATTACTTTTAAAACTAAATACTATCACAATATTGTATTTTACTGTCAGTTTTCTTAACAAGCCAAATTCCGACTCACTAAGCTTCATAAAAATATAAATTGTCCAAGCTTTGCCGTGTGGGTTACACAACACGCTTTATCTCCAACAGCGATTTGCTTAGACTTCATCCCTTTTAAATTTCGCCACGGAATGCTAAGAACTGGATGTGTCACCAGAATAAAATGGTCCCGCTGATGACTCAGCAAATGAGTGTGTGCAATGTATATTAGAGGGTTTCATCACAGCATTCGCGTTACATCAGAGACGTTGTAAAACTTGCCCGGCCGATGGTCGAGTAAGCTCGGAACGAAATTGCCAATCCTCTTTCACAATGGACCGTAAAATGGTTTTCCGTTTTTGCCCGACCGAGCGGAGCGCTACTCGTTGATTCACTGGACACGTCGCGCGGTGGCCTATCACTAGTTTGGAGAATTTGTGAAAATAACTCTTTATATTCCCGAACTTGCATGTCGCTCTGTTACTTTTAACGGTAAATCGGGCTCGGTCGTTTTTAGGCGTCAACCGTCGCGCTAACCTTTTAAAAGGCCTGTAGATTTGTTTTATTTTTCCGCCTTCCTATTTATTTATTGAAATTGATTGTATTGACCGTATTTTTATACTTTTTGTGCATATTAAGCCACAACAAACTGTAATTTACAACGATAACCTATAAAGCAATAGATGAAGCGGGATACAAATTGTGTCTCTACGTATCTAGAAGCTGGGAATAAAATAATAACATTGCAGAAGGAACACATTTCAGCGCTGCTCTGGGTCCGCGGAGTACAATGTGGCGAGACGACACAAGTGTATAAGCCAGCTGGAAGTACTGGCGGTGACAGCTACAGGCAATATCTTTGCTACACCAGACCAATATCTGTTGTTGTAAAAAATAATGAAATTTTCACTTTAAACAGCAATATCTGCCTTTGGTTTCTTTTCCAACTAAATGTCTTGACGACTTTAAACGGACAAAAGACGCAAACATTATTTGATTAAATATTTACAAATACGTAGTTAGACTAAAAGTATTTATATTTAGTCTGAGAAATATAAAATATCAAAAGATGTTTTGAATTGAATAAGCCTATAGATACTTCTTAGCAATTAAATTGTATGTTATAGTATTCTATCAGAGATTCAGTACCTACCCAAGCTTTGGTTGGTTTGAGATTGAGTAAATTGATAAAGATTAGATTAATAAATGTAATGAGCCCATATTTATTTAGTTGGCGAGCCGTATATATAATGAGCCAATAAATTATTCTAACCGTACTTGTTAAACTATTGTCTAGTTTAGTATTTTAACTTTTAGTTTCGTGACTAAGTGCAATAAGAAGCGCTTTTTTTGCGAGTCGACTAATTTGTTCAAACGCGAATAGCTGTTGTAATAAAACATGAATTCATTCTTATTTTTTCTATTGTTCTTTGAATTTTCAACTCTCTAATTTATTCTGTTATTGAGTGTTAGGTATAATTCTTAAATAATTGATTTTACTGAGCCAGTGATTTGACAACAGAGTTTCTAATTGGGGCCAGCGTGACGTTACCCTAATAACACAGTTATGGTGGCATTTACAAATACTTATGTACAGAAAATAATAAAGTCAAAGTCAAAATTACTTTATTCAGTAAAATCACAAGGATCATTTAGAATCGTCTTACATACTAGGTGATTCTAGGTGCCAGTTCCACGCGACCAGAGCCTAGAAGAACGGGCAATAAACTTAATACATTATATAAACCTCTTTCCACACAAAAAAATTTAGAAATAAATTAATTTGAAGAAAAATAACCTTCAAGAAGTCTTTTTAGTAACAGACAATGTAATCATAAGTTACAGTAATGTACTCATAAATACATCAATATAAATGTACAAAAATATTTACATTTTACTGCCTTAGTACCACTGCTGATTTATCCAATGAGGGACGATTTTTTTAATTACACTTTTTATCAATGGAAAACTTCAAAAGAACTACTAAAAGAACGTATGATTATTATAATCATACGTTTTACGTATGATTCATTTCATCCTATCCAGTTCTTTTGAAGTTTTACATTGAAAAAAGTGTAATTAAAAAAAAATCGGCCATAATGCTTAATGACGCCATATGGTTTGCAACATAAAAACCTAAATAAGATTAGAAATTCATTAAATGGTCATGTGGCGGAAAGTAAGTATTGGGATATAAATGGCTTAGTTACTGTTTAGAGTATTGAAAGTACAATCAAACCACCACATAAAATCTAGTGGGCCATTATCCGAGATTGTCAGGATCTATAAATACATTTAAAAGGTGAAGTTAACCGGATCGTATAGCTATTTACGCGTTGACTATGCTTTCTGCGGAGGAAAAGATCGCGTATCGTAACGGAAACATTTCTGAAGTATCCCTGAGCATTTGGGCGTACCCTATTCGGGTCACGTGCGGGTAACAACGGGAACGAGCCGAGCGCCCAGAGGTTTGTTGTGATATCGCCGCTTTTTTTCGCAATACCTGACCCTACTGCCCGCCAGGAGAGATTCACAAAACGTTAGTTTCCACCTAGAGATAGCTTGTCCAACTTTATGGCGATGTTTTTTTTGTTTTAGTGGGCACGCGCCACGAATGTTAGTTTTATATCGGTGGTCAGTTTTAATATTTCAAAAGCTTTTTCTAATAATTTGTTTTTGAAATTACTTGTACTTATGTGATTAAACAAAAGTAAAACATTACAAATGTTGTAAAATACTTCACAACAGATCTAAAATACTTACTGGCAAAGTTAAAATCCTGTCTGCTCGACTCAGACCTAACTTTCGTCGCGATGTTTTCGGTGCTACGAAGTTTTACGAAAATTAACGTGAAGTGTCAAGACAGTCTATTTTAATTACTTTCATCAAACATTATTACAAAATCTTCTTACTTCACTGATAACTTTACAATTAATAATGCTTTTATGTCAGTAATACGTGAGTTTTGTGTATTTAACTGTTTAAAATAATACTAATTTTCACTGAGCATACATATCTCGTAGCAGGTGTAGTTTATAATTTTGAAATTCGTTTGACGTTTAACTTACTACTGACAATACAACAAGTGGTTATTTCCAACTAGCATACATTCTTTTGTTTCACTTAATTTGACATATAAATATTGTGAAGTGGCTGGTAAAACTCAGCCTGCCTTGGGGGCATTGGATCCTCACCAAGAACAAACATTTGCATGATAGAAAAACGCATTGCATTTTTGTTCTATATCTGCATGTTACGACATATAAAATATTAAATAGTTAATCTGTACTAATATTATAAAGAAGTAAAGTTTGTGTGTTTGTATATTTGTTAAATTGTAAGGGGTAGGTAATCTCGGGATCTACAGAACCGATTTTAAAAAATATTTCACCAATAGAAAGCCACATTATTGCTGAGTGTCATAGGTTATAAAAAAAACCGAAATATAAAACTTTTACGTGGTAATCCGTTTTGCATAGTGAAATCGGAGAAAAAACTGTCGAATTATGCTCAACGAAGTGGGCACGGGTCAGCTAGTGAATTAATAAAAACAAGGTATTGAAGAGTGTTGAAAATATGTTTCTGAGCGAAAACGTACATTAATTATATTGCACGTTAATTTATGAAATAATGTGGCCTTTGTGTCTATCTACTAGTCCGCTTATTATCTTCTATAAAAAATATGGGAAATTTTCGAATTATTTAATAAGCCTCCTGATGTTGTACGAAAAACTTTGCATATACCTAACAATGCGTTGCCTAGTTCACGCTCTTCGAAAATGTGCCTTGTAAAGCATTTACTGTAACATAAGGAAGTTAGATTTTATATGTGCGTCATAGATAGATAAATAAAAATCTCTTTATTACACAAAGATATTTCAGATTGTAAATATATTACTATAAAAAAATTTGGTAATATACCTACATCAGAAAAAATACAAATATATTTATTTGGACCAAAAAGAAAAACTATACAACAAATTTAAAAACAAACCTTCATTTTCTCCACATTTGAAATCCTTAAATACGTGCTATTGCCTTGGTTTCCGTTGTGTTGGTTTAAGTACCTACTATGCACTACGAATTCACAGGCTAACTTCCCAACTCCGCTGACTTGCTGGTTTATGTACTTTCATGTTTTCTACAACTTTTGAATACTTCATAGCACCGTATAATATTATTTGGAAGGTGCAAAAATAATAATGAATAAGAATGATGAGCGCTACACGGGTGCACTTTAGCACATCTAGCGCGCGCCCTAAACTTCATTATACTTAGTTAAGCACTCCAAGTTTACTAAACCCGTGAGCACAATACAAAAGAAAAATAATTATTTCATTAATACATAATAATAACCACCCGCATCGTCTAAAAATGTCCCTGGAACGATAGCGTCAGATAAAAAGTGACACTGATTTAGGTAATTATCTAGATTCTTTGCAAAGGTCAATATATTTTATAAAAAATTTGGATCAAGAATTAAGCGATGTTTGGTTATAGAGCCCGTCACGTATTTGTGCAAGTTTATGAATGTGCTTTTAAACGTAAAACACGGAAAAAACATTAGAAATAAGTATTTTTTTTTAATAAGAACATATGATAATATATGGTGTAAGTATTTGATATTAAGTAATATCTGCTAACAAGCGTATTGCAGTCACATAATGATATATATGTATTTTATAATTGCTGCAAGACATACCATGTTTACTTTTCAGAAGAAAATTACAGATTACTATTTAAAAACTAAGTTAAGGTCATAGTTGTGACCTAAAGAGCCTAAGTTATGCGCAGTAGACCAAAAATCAAACTTTATTTAGACGGACTTTGTTTTTCATTTCATGTAGTACTACTTACTACCAAATATATAGGTAAAGATTTCTGTCGCATAAATGTAACATATCCTTTGATATCCTCCTTTGTAAGTTCGTTCGAGTGAAAAGGCAGCTAATGCTCGCTCGTATTATACCAATGTAACGTATAAGTAGACATATATTGTAATACTTGTGTTTATTTTGTTGATATTTTTTATAAACTAAAGTATTAATAATATTAATAATTGACGACCGATGTGGCGCGGTGGGCGATGGTCCGCCTGCGACGCGGAAGGTTGCGGGTTCGATTCCCGCCTCGGGATAAATGTTTGTATGTTCTGCAAATATTTATTCCGGGTGTTCTGGGTATTATATGTATAATAAAAAATATCTATCTATGTAATGTATTGTATTAAGTATGTCAGTCTTCTAGTACCCATAACACAAGCTCTGCTTAGCTTGGGGCTAGATGATGTTGTGTGTATTGTCCAACATTATTATTATTTTTTTTATTCATTTATGTAACCACGTGTGTAATTTTATTTAAAATTATAGCTGTTTTGCACTATTTCTTTTCCTAGTAAAAAAAGTAGGTTCTCATTTTGACTGTTTGTTATTTTTTATGTGACAAAATTACTTCGCTAATGCAAACCGATTTTAAAGACTTTATTGTTTTCGTTCAAATTTCATTAAAATCAGATTAGAACTTATTGAAAAATCTTCAAATATATTGTCTTAGTACAAGTAATGTCGTTGACGACTGAAGTCGGTTTTGACCATTTTTGTAAAATATATAAAAAGTATTTTAACTATTAATGCAGATTTTAGCACAAAAAGACAAAAATAAGTAGATTTTGCAATCGATGGTCTTAGTGTGCATGAACAGTCTGTAAGTAATTTAGTTTCTTCAGAACCTGTTTCAAAGCTGTTGTAAATTCAATAAGAAAATACCATTTAATTTATTATTCAATTAAGAAATGATTGATAATAATCACAATCAGCCTACTTATATTTGATACCGTATTTCAATTTCTGTCTACTCTACAGAACCGGCCTGAATGTACAATGTTAGTTTCATATTTCCTTGTACGGAACGTTCGGTACATGTACCATTCAGCCTTGACATTTTTACAGGGGGTGGGGAAGGTAGCTCATATGAGAAATATTAAGGCTTAGCGATCGCCACCAGCTGACGCGGCCGCGCGTGCCTCGAGACGGGTAATGCCTTGCGACCTCCTTCATCTTCAAAATGCCTTTTATGTTCTGAATAAAAGTAATTGTTAAAGCGTCAACATCGAGCTTCTTTTTGTTTTCCCTTTTTTCGCTCAACTTAAACAATGTAGGGTAGAAAATTGAAAAATGATTTACATTATGCTACGAATAATATCTACGTCGTAGCTCTACGAAATTTATGTTTGAAGGCGAAGAGAGTTATAGAATGTTACTAGTTTTTTTTCAACAAAAAGTACTATAGTCGTTATCAACTGACCAAATATGGTTTCAGCGTAACATTTTCGTGAAAAATCATATTTCGTACCGCGTCTTAGCTGCTCGTTTGTCAACGCGCGAAGGCTGAGCCCGGCGCCTCCAGCAATCTGTTTGTCCAGCTGCCACCTTCTTTCTTTTAACAAGAGCTTTACTTGACATCCAGAAATTTATATGTTTGAAAAACTTCTCTGATATTACGATAATGACATACTTATCTAGAAATATAGCAATTAATATGTAAGCTTACGCTTTTCAAACGATAGTGGACGGTTAACAATAATGTACCAAATAACGTCTGACAATCTCAACAGAGCATAAACTTGATATCTGATATTCATTGTTTTTGAGTTGGGAGGGCCGGCCAAGTCCCACGCGCACGACCGGCCCCTCGTCAAACCCTCGGTTATCCACGTCTGACGAACTTTGACAACTCTTGAGCACAAGTGCAGGCTTTACGAGCTCACGAATCATTAACTCATTGTTTCCCAGAAACTCAAAATACCTCGTTTACGTAGCAACGTATTGTTCCTGAAAATTATGATCGTTCCCTTGGTTATCCTAAGCTATTAGTAACATTATGTCCTCTGGCATTAGCTTAGTTGGACACTTTACGTGCTGTGTATGATTTATTGGACTTAAACTATCCTGTTATCGGCTCAAATAAAAAGTAAACATCTAATTTCTTTTCCTTACTGAACATTCCACTAATGATCCAATATCACGTAAAAGATCTATCATATTATCATCAGTATTATTCCGAATAATTCAAGGGATACAAATATTGCTCCATTATACATATAAACATCCGTTTGGTAACTGGATGACGCTTTAATGCTGAATATGTGATATTGTGTTATTTTATTATAAATTTATTTTGTTAGAAAAACGTTGGTGGTAAATCGCAAAAAAAAATTCAAATAGTTTTAAACAAAGTGCATTTTTTTCTTTTTTTCGAGTACAACCCGTCACCTTTACATAAAATATACAACTATGGGTATAATAAGCAAGTGCTTGAAGTGGGTTACTTTAAATGCCGCCTAAAAACCATCCTAGCAAGATGATTGTTATAGCTGAGGTCGACAGATTAACGTCCCGTCCGAAGCACTCATAAAAAACGTCTAGTTACTTACTGAGTGAACTTTAATTTATTCTTGAAAGTTTCAATGGCCGACCTGCTACGAACAGCAAACATGACACCACGCTGTCCAATAACACAATTATTAAATAAGCTGAAAATAAATTCATATTCATCGAAGCTAATGATTTTATTGTTTATGCCAAACCTTGTTTACATATAAATGTTGGGAGGTGGCGTGTCGGATCGCCGGACGTTGGTAATCCACAGTGCATCCATCATCCCTAATCCTGGCTCTAGCTCACCACCGCTCAAAACGGCTATAAAGGGACTTTAGCGATTACGTGTGTAGTAGTTCTTCTTACTTTACCATCGAATGTTCATTATTGGTCCATTATATTAAAATGTAAACTATAATAGTGTATTGAACAGCGTTTGCTTTTCATTTAAAAGTCAATTATCTTAATAGCTTTGTAAGACTTCCGATAACGGTCTCAAATAGCCACTTTAAATTTGTTTCTACTGTAGAGTTTACTTGCAATTAAGGGCTGTATTGCTTTTCGGCAAATAATATTCCAACAATTCATGTCAAAAGTCTTTAAATACCAAATATTAGTTCAACGCTTAAATTACCGCGATAGCACAAAGTGAACACTAGCTTCGTCCGAATTAAATCCCGTAGTGAGTTTCGGTTCAATATTAATTAGCTATCACGAGCTAGATTATCATGACTGTTACCTAAACCCGAGTTTCATGTTTCTCGGTTCTGCAGATTTACAAAAATTCTATATAATTGACTTACCAAAATCTTAGAACTTAATAATAAGATTTAACATTTGAGAACGGAGTTTTTACTTAAATTCGAACGCAAATTAATTCCTAAAACAGAATTACTCTATCAAACGAAAATTGAAAGTGTTCGTTGACGTTTAGAGGTTCGAGTTTTGGCTAATTGCAATTCTGGTTGGGCCTCGAAAGTACTTAAACTGGTTTGGTTATGATGTCCGTTGTACTCGGAGCACGTAGCCGACTCCCTAGGGATCGCCTTCACGGATCCGCTTGTTTTTGACATTTCATGACTATAACTCTTTCGCAGTAACCATTTACTATAGTTAGCTTGACCGCTGGCTACGAGTATGTTTAAATAGGTTAGGAAAATTGGAAACTTTAATATGTAGATGGGTTTACCTTGCGGTTAAGGAATACTTTATTATGTGTTGAGAGCGTAGGCTATTGAGAGTAAAGTAATAAATACGAATAACAGGATGGGGTAAAAAGTTAATTCAATACAATGCGAAGAAAAATACTAAGCTGGGGGCCTATCCAGACCGCTGAAATGTTTTTGAGCTTTTATTTGATCAAATAACATTTCAGTTTTCTTCTTCGTCTTTTATTGATATTTTGACTGTAAATTAACTTTGACAGAATTGTGACATGCCGAAGTTTGTTTTGGTTTCATTTTGCAGAATTCATGGATTCATACAAACACGAAAATTATAATGTTTTGTGACAATTTCAAAGTAGTTTTAAAATTAAAACGCAATTAGCTGCGATTTCAATGCTGACCTGTGAATTTTTATAGGTTTTCAGGACTACCATCTACACATTTTCTGAAAAAAACCTAAGTAGGTATGGGCAAGATAACTTCAAAGTAATATCATCGCTTCATCCTTTTAGTTCTTACTTAACACTTGTTTTTAAATAGTCTAAGACAACAAGGAACATAAATGCCTAACTAGTTGTATGTAATCGTAGTTATAAATCCTATTAGTCTCATCATATTTAAAATATTTATGGCAAATTTATATAGAGACAACATAATTTCAGTACCTATCCTGAAATAAATTTTTGCTAAGATAAACCATCATTGAGATTAGTAGCATAAAGTTACATCTAAAATGTAGGTACAATAACATAAGATAAGAATATAGTACATCATCATCTTCCTACCCTTGTCCCACATTATGTGGGTCGGTACAACATGTCCTCTTCTTCCACTCACTTCTATCAGACGTCATCTCAATGTTCACACCTTTCTTACACGTCATCATTCACATTCACATAGTACATACCTACAAAACTTTCTTACCTATTATTTTGTTTCAGAATACTATGCAGATTACCATGAAGTTTCTACTTGTGTAGTAGACAGTATAAGACTATATAAAATTAATCTGCAAGTTGTAATTTGTAAAATGACTAGAATTCAAGGAATAAAACCATTTTGATTCTTTATTATTATTATATCTTATATATGTGGTAAAGAATGATTACATAGTTTATAATATGATATTAAAATCTGTACATAATCTAATTTTTTTTTCCTTTATTTCATTAGACTTGAACAAGTATTCATGAACATTTGACAGTAAGTATTTGGTAGTAAGCTCTGCCTTCCATGCTGTGGGTTGTGGGTTCGATTCACACCCAGAGCAAATTTTAATGTTTGTGTGATGAATATAAATATTTTTTCTGAATCTGGGTGTTTCTATGAATGTGTTTACAAAAAAAATGTAAGTATGTAAGTATTCTATCAGCAATCTAGTTCCCATACATATAGAGCTTTGCTTAGTTTGGGACTAGAGTGTGAAGTGTGAATTGTCCAAAAATATTTATTTATTTCCCAAGGCATGCACTTGAACCAAACTAAACAAAACTTGTATGGGAAATAGATTGCTTGAATACTATTATAAGTAAGTATTCTAAAAATTAATACATATTAACACCCAAATGCAGAACACATATTTATGTTCACAAATAGTAATAAATAAATATTTTACCAATGACAAGTAATCACATAAATGTTTGTTTGTGGTGGGGATTGAACCCACCATCCTAGCATAGATGCCAGAACTAATGCCAATACTGAGCTGAGATATATATATTATTAAGTATAGGTATATTATTTTGTTTCAGAATATGCAAATTACCATGATGGTACTACTTCACTATCCTAATCTGTTTATGACTATTAAACTAATCTTTGTTTTCATTTGTGAAATAATATAGTAATTCAATAAAACCATGTTTCAGTATTATTTTATTAAAACATTTCTAAATAGATAGATAACTCTTTATTGTTCATCACACATAAATAAAAACAAAGAGCTTAAACAAGTAGTAATAGGCATCAGAATGGGTGGCCTTATCGCTGAGAGAGATCTCTTCCTGGCAACCGAAATTTGCTCGTGTCACATCCCAGATATACCTGAAATAAAATGAAGTGTATTGTAAATAGAGTTAATACGCATAGAGTTCAATACTAAAATATTTTACAGTCTTGAAATCTGAACATAAATCATTTTCTTTTATTTCATTACACTTAAACAAGTTAAAAAAATGTTTATGAACATTTCACAAAGCTTGTATGGCAACTAGAATACTCATATACTGTTTTATGAATAAATTCATAGATATGTAACATGTTGACACCCAAAAGCAGAACATACATTAATATTTACTAATAGTAATAAAAAAATGTTTTACCAATAAAGACTTATTGAACTTTTAAAAAATATTTATTCTTGGTGGGGATCGAACCCACAGAGAAGACAGAACTAGTACCAAATGAGCTGTGATGCCTATTGCAATGATTGATTTAGTTTGTTATAGGTATATTTATGAACCTATCAAGTGAAGTAATCAACTACCTGGACGATTAAATAGAATGATTCATGTCTTAGTCTTAAATTGTTGTGTTCTGATTTCTGATCTGCTAACCCATACTGGGCACCAGCATCTTGTGTGCATCTGAAACATGAATAAGTGGTGACCAAACATGTTAGAAACTCTGCAACAGATGTCCACCTCCGACGCGGAGGTTGTGGGTTCGATGACCGCCTTGAAATAAATGTTTGTACGATCTGCAAATATTTATTCCGGGTGCTCTGGTTATTTTATATGTAGGTAAAATAAAAAATACCTATCTATATAAGTAATGTATTGTATTAAGTATGTCAGTCTCCTAGTATTGAAAAACAGGACAAGCCCGACATACGTTTCATGTTTATGATTAGATTTGACATTAAAATCTTCCATAATTAGGTAGTACACTGATTTATTCACTTTTCAATAACATACTTGTTTGCGAAATGCGCAAATCCGGTGTAGGTTTGCCAAAGCTGAGGTTTTTATTCTCCGTGAAATACGTACGTAATAACGTTTGGTGCGAATGGATGGTAAGTCAACAAGGAATGGGTGATACTGGGCCGTGCGTCTGCTTGTACGGTTATAGAAAGGAGATGGCGGTATCAAGTCGTGCAGTTCCTGGGCACATTCCCCGAAATGTATCCTATAGAAAATGGATAGGCAAGCAACTTTACGACGGTGTTCGAGACTATGGATCTTAGTCTCCGCCATATGTTGCTCACCTATTATCCTGAAGGCTCTTCGCTCAATCGAGTCCAAGGCAGCCAGCAATATTATGATGGCACATAACAATATTATGATACAACAATCACGAAAGTTACAATGAAAATGCAAAATCTTTAGGTTATAAATAATAAATGTAAACAAACTATAGGGACGGAATATTCGATAAACTTCGATGCATCGAAAACATCGATATTTACAATGCGATACCTACATCGAATCGATCCGATGTTTTGAAATGCTTTTGATATACTCGAAATATCGATGTTTTTTCAGTTTTTAGTAGAAAAACATCGAGTCAATAATTATATCCAAATAATTTCATAAAAATTCCAGTTTGAACATTATAATTTTACTAATTTTTTTCCTATTTGATTATTTAAAAATGAAAAGTTTATTATTGGACTGACAATATAATAAAAATATTGTCTGTAAATATGTAAATATGTGTACTAAAAAAATGGCGGGCTTCAATGTTTACAAACAACGAATTGTGAATAACATTTGGTTTTGTGGACGAAATAAAATTGAAGTAGATTGTGTATTGTATAATTATATTATATTTATATACCAACTCATTACAATAAAATCTCATCTTTGTGTGAGCTCTTAAACTCAATTGGACGACATCGATGTTAGTTCTGATTTATCGAATCTAAAAAAACAACGATGATTTTTCAAAATGGACACCCCTAAAACGAACAAGTATGAAGACATGTTAGAGCGGTACAGAAATATGCGCCCGCGAAGCCCCGTTGCAAGTGCGAGCGAGATGCATGCGCCAGCTCGTTGACGTCATTTTTAACAGTTCAGTCTTATATAAAACATTTCAGTCATTATTTAAAACATTTCAGTCATATTTTGAACAGCTCAGCCACGTCAATCCACAAAAAATGCCTACAAAACTGACCTGCAACTGAAAGGATATTCCGTCACGCAAGTTTGCCCCTTCTGGATAGGGCCCCTGTGCCTGTTAATTTCAAAACAAAATTAATATTGTAATACATAAAATACTGTCAGATACATATTATATTATAACAAAACTCTAAACTATTCACAATTGATATAATATTACCAAATAAACTTGAGAAAGGCACTTTCAAATCGAGTGAACGCCTTTCAAGTGTTCTTCGATCTTCGTTTACGAACACTACTTGGATGGAATCTTTTCTTCTAATTTTACTTACAGATAGGTAAAGTTCAAATCCTGTTCAAATAAATAAATATTCACGGACATTTTACACATCACGCTCTAATTAAAAACCAAGCAAAGATCGCAATATGGAAACTAGATTGCTGATAGAATACTTATATATATATATATATATTTAAATACATACATAAAATAAGTACCTACATAGTAACACCCAGACACAGAACAAATATTTATGTTCATCAAAGAAACATTTGCTCTGGATGTGAATCGAACCCACGACCCACAGCGTGGAAGGCAGAGCTACTACAAACTGAGTTGTGCTGTCACAATTAATAGGTTTAATGCTCTGTTTAAAAATTAAATGTCAATGTTGAACCAAAAATACTATTTTATATCAACTGAAACTAAATAATCTCTTGATCAATATTTAAAATATTTAAATGTTGGTTGGAATAATTCCATGAAAGTCTATGAAGCTTTTAATAAACATCAACTTGAAGGTCAAGGACACTTTCAATGAAAAGTATATCGCAGACAAAGTATATAGAAAACAATATATCTGTCAGTGTGAGCAATCATATCATATCATTTATTCAATAAACAATTATTACAAATCGTGTCTGAATGTTAATTAACACTAGCATGCAACTTTACAACAATAAATAATAAATAAAATAAATGTCCGTCTGAATAAAATTATTAAAATAAAATTTCGAAACAGTAATTAATGTCAGAATTTCCATAAATAATAATCCTAAATTTCCTTTATCACATTGAATGCTTCGATTGAATAAAAACACCCCTTCAACAAGAGTTTTTTCAATTCTGAGATAAATTTCATAGGGTTTTCTAAACATTTCAGCTCAACCGGTAAAGAATTAAACAATTTGACAGTCTGATACCGACTGCAGTGCTTACTGTAAATCTAATAACTATTACTTAGGATATGTTATATTGAATATATTTTATAAAAATATATTGTTTGGCACCAATTTTATTAAAGTCTGAGGTATTGTACCTATATTATCTAAAACGGCACGTTCCACATAAACCATTCAATGATATTATCATGCTTTAAACTTTTTGATGTTATCTGTAAGATTGGAGGTTCATGTGAGTTCTATAATCAGTAATGTTTATTCAAAAAAACTTTGGACGGTTAACGCAAATATATTATAAACATTTTCTTGGTTCAGCAACGAAGCTTAATAAACTTAGGCAAAGAAAATAAAACATTGAAACTCGGATTGCTTTCGGTTGTTATGCCGGTATAATTTCAGAATAATAAAGCAGCTTTTTAACTCCGTTTCGTGTGTTCTTATAAACTGACGGAGAAATTCTCCGAGCGGGCGATCTGTACCCCAAGTACGAGTTTAGTAAAGACGCAATTGCCGAGCGCTGCCGATTTTGTATGGAAATCCAAGCAGCGCTCCCAGCCGATTTATAGAGAAGCTTTGATTTCCATACAAAATCGGTGGCGTTTGGCGATTGCATCTCTACGATCCGTGTGTGCACAAACTCGTACTTGGGGTACTGTTTTGCCGCCCAATGCAGCAGATAGAGTCCTTTTTATCAAATAAGGAAAAAGTTAATATATACTAATAAAATCTTTTTTAACTTCGCTTTTATCCTATTCTTGAAAATGAAACTCGCAATCACAAAAGTAAAATATCGTAGCAATGAACAAACAAGACAACCATAAGCTAGGAAGACTTCAATTACTTATTTTGCTAGAACAACTAAGTAAGAACTAGAAGGTAAGTTGTATTCTGCGGTCGGAAAGTTATATCATTTAATGGGCACAAGCAAAGCTAGTCCAATAGATGGTTCTGTAATGTTAGTCTTTTTCGCCGTGGGCAACACTGGCGGTCTGACATAAAAATCAGCTGCTCCTTATTTATTTGTGTTTTATTTAGTTTTTAATGGTAATAACCATTATATTAGCAAGTCTAATATTAGTTAATAGTGTAATTCATCTATAGTGATATTTGTGAACTGATAAAATAAGTGAAAATACACAAAAAGTGTAATGAAAGTTTTGGACAAGAACAACGAATGGAGATTTGAATTTGTGACGAAGTCAAGCTGATTGTGGTTCTGTCCAGCCGGTGAACCACTTACAACCAACATAAACGGAGACTTCGATAAACCTGGGGAGTATTTGTGTTCATTTCATACCTTTACTAACTAAAACACTATAGGTACAATCACATTTAGTACACTCTCTCACCGGCCGGTAACCGACCGATGAGTCACTGCACAATTCAAACCACAGGCATCGTTTGTTCTCTCTCAGCTTGACAATATTTGGTGGAAGCTTGAGCTGATGACCAAAACACTCGCCTCACACATAACTGACTACACCAAACACAGACAAATTACTGACTTTTGTATTTTCCTTTCTATAGATATCATATAACCTACTGACAAATTATGTAAACATTGTTGGCTGTCATTGACCTTGTGACATGTTGTGTACATGGACTTAAATATTAAATTATAAATGCTGTGTATATAATCTGAACGATAACATACCTTACTCATGCAAGTGGAGTAAATAAGTTAATTATATTCTAAGTAATTTAATTACCTCTAAATTCTCACTTTCTACTTGTTTTTCTTATTTTATTTTTCTCATCATTTTATACTACTTTGTTAAATTCCCTATTGAACAACCTTATTCTTATTCACTCACTTTTAAATATTTTCTAAATACCTGGTTTTCTATTAATTTCCTTATCTCAGTACTCACTTGCTCATCTGTGTTTCAGATTAAAATGGCCAAGATGATGACTAGAAGGGCACGTGACTTTGAAGCAAAGCTAAAGGTGGCCACTGCGGAGCTCAAAGAGTCTAACAAGATTCAAACACAGCTTCTACAAGAACGGGATGAGAGTGAGGCTGAGATGCTGGCAATCCTGGGGCAAAATAGCACCCTCAAAAAGCAACTGGCCGAGCTCCTGTCCCAGTATGAAGACACCCGCAGTGAAATGGAATGCTTGCAGTCAAGACTGGAATGTGTGAATCAGTGTCATGAAACTTATGAACTGGCAATGCAGAAAATTAGTGATCAAAAACAAGAACTATATGAGTGCTCTGTGAAGATTGAACTTTATGAGTCTTCATTAGCAAAACATTACCATAGTAGCTTAGATTTGCGTACCGAGCTAGAGAATGATGATCCTAGCATGTCATTATTAGATTATAAATGTACTACACCAAAATGCAGTGGTGATTATGTAATACAAGGGAGTAACAAAATTAAAAAGTATGTAAAATTAAGTAACTTCATAAAAAAATCAGAAAAAAAGTTGAAAAAACATAAAAATGTATTTACTAAAGCTAGACTTTGCAAAGAAAAAAGTGAGTTAAATAAAGAATTAAAATCCTGTTATAAATTACTAGGACAAAACTCAATTCAACAGGATAGCATGTCTGAAAAAATTGTATGCTTGGAAAAATCACTTCATGATTTAACTGAGAAATACACGCAAAGTGAAAACGATTTTGCAGAAATTAATGCAATTCTGAGTGATGAAACTGTATATGTGCAAGTATGTAATAGTAGTTCACAAACGGACCAATCAACATATGAACAGTTGTCATCAAGTACTTCTTTGCAAGGAGGGGCTGCATGCGCTGGGCTTATAGCGGCCCAGCCAGTACCAGCACCGCAGCCTCTGGTTAAACCTCATGCATCTAGTTGCAACAAAAAAACGGTTATGTACTCCGACCAGATAGGAATGGGGATGGGAATGCTCCTTAGGGACCAACTTCAACAGGAAGTTATCAACAATTGCACTCCTAATGCCCCTATTAATTACTTTATAAATAGGATTAAAAATGATAATTGTTTTAACAATAATACAACATTGATAGTGCAGTTAGGTGAAAGTAGGGGTGTCAAGCGCCTAGATGTTATTCAGTTAGTTGAGACTTTGCTGGGAAAGTTGGAACAAGGGCTAGGAAAACTAATTTTATGTGCATTTCCATACTCTAATACATTAAGTACTCAAGAGAATAAACATATTTTTAATATGAACTTAATATTATATAATTTGACAAGTCGTCATAGTGACATCTTATATTTTGAAACTAATAATTTTATTAGTAATTTTATTTTGACTAAATCCTTAGTACATCTAAGTAGACGTAGTAAATTAATAATTGCTAAACTATTAGCATTTAATATTTTTGATACAGTTATAGGTATTATAACGCAGTCCACTGACAAGCCAGTAATTAGTAGTAGTACTAATGAGGGCCTTCTTGTAACAGGGCCTATTGCTCGACATTTAAACTAGCTTCTAAGACAATGGAAATGCCTCGTACTTTACATATAGTACATCAAAACATGCAAGGTCTTCCCAGCAAAATATTAGAATTAGAGTTATTCTTGAGTCACTTTAATATTGATATTATGTGCATAACCGAACATTGGATAACACAACTTGAGTTACTCCCTTTTTATGAAAACTATAGTACTGTGAGCTCCTATAGACGAAAAACCGCCATACGCGGTGGCTCATTAATAATTGTAAAGAGTAGTATTAAATGTAAGGAGCGTAGAGATATTGCAGGTATATCTATTGAGAGAACTATTGAGCTGTCATGTGTAGAGCTGGAGCGACATCTTGTATTGAGTGTTTACCGTCCTCCCGACGCGGACTTCACGCTATTTGAATCCACTATGGAAGAAGTACTGCTTAAAGCTTTTCAATGTAATAAAACGTTAGTCGTCTGCGGAGACTTTAATATAGATATTCCGGCTCATCCTCTTTCAGCTAGGTTATTAAATCTGTTTCAATGTTTCAATTTGCTCCCTCTGTTTGAGGAACCAACAAGGGTCACACTGACAACCGCCACTTGCTTAGACAATATTTATTGCAATTTTGTACCAATCAGTAAATCAATAGTCAAACATTTTAGCTCCGATCATTACGGGCATAGCGTAAAGTTTCCTTACAACTTAGTAGATAAATCTGAAGTATTTACCTATCGTCCCATAACAGAAAGTCGTGTCAGTAGATTTCAAACTAATATTGGACTCAAAGTACCACTTATACCATGCATGGCTGACCCTAATGTGGTTTTTACAAAATTATTTAACTTAATAAATGAACAACATCGAGATACATTTACATTAAAAACATGTAAAGTCAGTACTGGCGTGAAATTTACTGATTGGGCTACACCAGGTATTTACAAAAGTAGAAACAAATTATATGATCTATACGCTACCAGGGAGTCAATGCTGAATGATAGTGAGTTTATTATATACATACAGAAATATTCCAAAACTTTCAAAAAAGTTTGTCATGTAGCGAAATCTTTGTATATAAGGAATAAAATAGAAAATTCAACTAATAAAATTAAAGCCACTTGGAAAGTAGTAAATAACGAAACAGGAAAATCAAAAACTCGGAATAAGCAGATACAATTACAGATAGATAATAAAGTTTTAACAAAAGACATTGAAGTTGCTAACGCATTCGGTAGCTTTTTCTCCAGTATACCTAAAGTTGTTACCCAATCCTTAAATGCATCAGCTTTAGGAGCGATGACGCTATTAAAATCTAGTGTTGAAAGTTGTAATAGTATATTCAGTTTTTCATATGTTCAGGCTATTGATATTGTTAAAACTTTTAAGTTATTAAATATAAAAAATACGGAGGATCTATGGGGAATGTCAACAAAAGTGCTAGGTTCTATTATATTAGATATCGCACCGTGCTTAGCCTATGTTTTTAATAGATGCGTTGACGAAGGTGTTTTTCCCGACTTAATGAAACATAGTAAACTCATTCCTCTTTACAAGTCGGGAAGTGAAAAAGATCCTGCCAATTACAGGCCAATCTCGGTATTACCTACGCTAAGTAAAATATTTGAAAAGGTTATTCTTAATCAACTGTTAGCTCATTTTAACTCCAACCAGCTGCTACATGTTAATCAGTTTGGATTTACTAAAGGTCGATCTACAACTGATGCCGGCTCGGTGCTCTTAAAGCACATATATGATGCCTGGGAAAATTCAAAAGACGCAATCGGTATTTTTTGCGATTTATCCAAGGCTTTTGATTGTGTTAGTCATGCAACTCTCATTTATAAACTTAAACATTACGGAGTTCAGAACCGGGCTATTGATCTTATTCAGTCTTACTTAACCAATAGAGTACAAAAAGTTGACGTTAGTGGTGAGAGGTCTTCTGGGTCAATCATTGATATGGGAGTGCCACAAGGCTCGATATTGGGACCTTTCTTATTCTTAGTCTACGTTAATGACCTTGCCTCTTATGTTCAAAAGCTATGTAACATAGTACAGTTTGCAGATGACACCTCCTTAATTTTTAAAGTAGATAGACAAAAGACTGACTACGATGACGTAAATGTATCTCTTTCGCAAGTACTTAACTGGTTTACTGTTAATAATCTGTTACTTAATGCTAAAAAAACGAAATGCATGAAATTCACTCTGCCGAATGTTGTTCAAAGACCAACCAATATTTTATTGAATGGAGAGTCACTTAATCTTGTTGATTCTACTGTCTTCTTAGGCCTAAATATTGATTCGAAATTGCAATGGGCTCCACATATTGGAACGCTTGCTGGTAGGCTGAGCTCAGCTGCTTATGCTGTTCGTACGATAAGATGGCTCACTGATGAAACGACAGCTAGGTTGGTTTATTTCAGTTACTTCCATAGTGTGATGTCATATGGTATACTTCTCTGGGGTAAAGCAGCTGATATACAAACTATATTTGTTTTGCAAAAAAGGGCTATACGTGCCATTTATAAAATGAAACCGCGGGATTCGTTGAGGGAGCGGTTTGGGGAGATTGGTATTCTAACAGTAATTTCACAATATATTTATGAAGTCTTATTGTACACTCATAAAAATAAAGATAGCTTTTTGAAAAAGTGTGAGGTTCATGGTGTGAACACTAGAGGCAAATATAAATTGTGCGTCCCTGGGTTCCGGCTTTGGAGGGTGAGTGGGTCGTTTGTGGGGGGTGCCGTGCGTTTTTATAATAAACTCCCCGAAAATGCAACAAAACTCTCAGTTAGAAAATTTAAAACATACATTAAAAATAATCTTATAAAAAAGGCGTATTATACCTTAGACAGCTATATTAATGACAAAACTGCATGGCCTGATGTCGCTCCACCCGTCAACAGCAACTTTGTCGATTTGTGATGTTAGTAATGTTCTCTTGCCTTGCTTATGTACTTTGTAGTATATTTGTATCTGAAGCGAAGCGTGTGCTGTCTTTTTGATTTACGTATAGCTTTATTATACTTCTTTTTTTTTAAAACTCATTATTGTATCATTACTAAGTTAAATTGACACCGCACTGAAACTTCAGTACTTAATTTAGTTTAATTGTAATTCTTTGTAAGAAGGATCATATAAAAAAACGGTAGGAACCAGGCCGTAAGTTTCTTGCCCGTTCTTCTAGGCTCTGGTCGCGTGGAACTGGCACCTAGAATCACCTAGTATGTAAGACGATTCTAAATGATCCTTGTGATTTTACTGAATAAAGTAATTTTTGACTTTGACTTTGACTTTGACTTTGAGTCAATAAATTCAATTTAAAATTAATTGTTCTAGAACAAAGAGTTTTTGTTGCTTATTGCTGTTTGCTTATTTAGCCATAATGATGTATCATTTAATCAAATGTTATTCCCGCGAGTGATACTTATTTTATTAGTATGTACCTATTTTATTAAATTTAGATTCCTATTTTATTAGATTTTTATTCAAGACTAGGACCACCTTTATGTAGACCGTTCTAATATACTTATTAGCATTTTTTAAGCCAGTTACTTTCAGTGATGTTTACTATCCTTTATTTTCGGTGTATCTGATAACTTGTTTACAATGTCGATTTAGTTTAAACCTGTAATGGCATTGTTAAATGAAATTAATAAACTTCATTTGGCATTTCCAGTTATTAATGTATTTCTGTGTTCCTTATAAAGTTTGCTTAGAATAATGTTCAAGGCAGTTTGACTCTTTACATGTTTTGTGATATAACATGAAAAAATTCAAGGGCTCATTAAACATAAGTTAAAAACTTAAGCTCCTACGGTAGAAACAAAAGTTCCAAATTGAACTACGCTGTTAATTTCGGAACGCTTTTTAAACATTTTCAAGAGCCGTAATTTGTAATTGTAATTTGGAGCAAAGGGTCTTTGAAGTTGAAGGAAATCTCGCAAAGTTACGAGTAAAAAACATTTCCAAAGAAAGTGTTTTACGTTATTTTGAGATGAAGGTCACAATTCATATTGGTTCCCATTGCCGAACCGGTGTAGAGACTAAGAGCAATAACTCTCGGAATTATACTTACAATATTTTTGTAAGAGATAACTTTATGATGTACAAATGAATAATGGATTTTTAGATAATAGACAACTGGTACTTTTTTCTAGTAATAACAACATTAAACGACATTCGATAAAAGTATATCGTATTATCTTATTAACCGCGAGTTTCTTACGCGAGGCCCAAAATATTTGTCACTACTATAAGGTGATCTTTATAATGTATGGCTGCATTTAGTTAAGATAGGGCAAGCTGTATCTAAAAATCTTTGATTGATTGCCCTTGGTTGCAATAAAACCTAACCCATGCTATGATCCGGAAAACAGGCTAATAATTATAATATGTAGGTATCTATCCAGTTCAGTTTAGGCGTGATGCTCTAAAAAAACAAAGAACGGAAGTCGTTTTCTGGCTTTAGAATCGTCTACTTAGTGGTTACCTTTTATTATTATTATAAAGTTATTTGATTTGCAATAAAGAGAACCATCATGTAGATCAACACACAGGCTAGTATTCATCCCAAAGAACTACTGGAGACGGGTCTCATCCGAAGTCACGGGCGGGCGTTTAAACTTATTAAGTGTTTTAAAGTAGATTAAAAATAAAAAAACTTAAACCAGATGTTGAAACGTGAGGTGAAGAATAAAATTAAACGAACAATGGTGCATCATTATGAAGAATGCGCAGTGCGATCGATTTTATCTGACTACGTGCAATATTTTTCGAGGCATGTTCTATCAAGTCTGTTTATCACAGATTTTATTAAATTCTTAAGCTATTTACTTTCGACAATTACAATAATAGCAATAATTATCATTTTAATTAATGCTGCTACATTTGGGCTCTTAAGTACAAAAGACACTTCTAAACAACTAAGTACATGACTTTTCAATGAGCATTAATTTCTTTAGCATAATATATTGACGTGAAGTACCCTAAAGACCAAAACGTAAGCTCGTATGATATAGAGGGGTATACTTTGGGTTGTCGTCGAAAGGTCTTAATAGCTAGACAATTAACTGTACCTAAAGCTTAACGGGCTTTCTGAAGTACGGAAACATTCATGTTATGTAAGTAGGTAAATATCACTAGCGGTCATCCAACCTTGATGCCATAAAAGCTTATTTTATTCGATAGCTAACCTAATTTTATTGAAGTCATAACGTCTCTTGTACTCTCCTACAACTATTATATGAGAAAGTTTAGGTGTTTACACTACAACACAGTTTATATCAATTACGAGTACAAAATAAACACGGTCATTAATATGTCCAAGAACTTGCGGGTATATTATACATCATTAAGGTTGAGACTAAATAGGACAGCGTTATAGAAACGGTTGTGTAATCCATCACGCGTAAGCGAGCCCCGACAGACCACTTAGCCACTGTCCGCCGTCAGCGGACGCGGGCCTCCGCCAACATCCGCTTGCACTACTGACGGTGCCGCGCCAGCTCACATCAGAACACCGGAATCACAAAGTCAAAGGGCTTACAAAGGAATCGTACAAGAATCGCTTCCAAACATTTTCATTATATAAAAAGTAGACTATTATGTAATCAGAAATCATAATCCGTAATAATAAATAAGTCCTTAATTAATATCTAAGTTCCAGTTTTGTCGCGGTGTAAAAAAAAACAAAATTCTTTATTCAGGAAAATCACAAGGATAATTTAGAATCGTTTTATATACTGATGATTCTAGGTGCCAGTTCCACGCGACCAGAGCTTAGAAAAACGGGCAAGAAACTTACGGCTTAGTTCTTGACATAAAAATTTGCTCGGCCTGCAAGTAGTAATGCACAATACACTCCTATCGAGACATTAGTGCAGATCTTATTCCCCAAATAGAATTTGAATTAGACGGTGGATCGGCATTCGAAAAATCTAGAAAAATTTGCTGTCAGAGATATGAACTCTTTAAACTACACTAACATAAAGTTTTCTTAAGACTTTCTAATATCAATAAATGCCGTATCCTGTAATTTATACCTACACAAATGTTCTATATAAATATTGTATCAAGAATCTAGTTCTCATAGTACCTACAAGTTAGGAACTAGAGTACGATGTGAGAAATAATATATAATAGGTATCTAATAATATATTCACGAACAATTCACATGTTGAAATTTGAGATTGAAATGTCCATTAATATTTAATTACATCTGTCCAAGTTAATGGTATGAAAGTTGGTGTTTTTGTTCAATACAGTCAAATGACTTTTTAGATTTTACACTCTGCTGTAAAATACCATGTGTATTTTAGAGATCAATGGCAGGGTTTTGTTATTGTTAAAACGCGGTTTCTCTAGAGTTGGTTTTGGCGAAGTATTTATTTACTTTAGAAATTTCTAGGCGCTTGTAACATCGAAGCAATAGATTATTTTACAGTCACGTTTTGCTTCATACTTTATCGCTTTTATGCGTGCGCTCACTAAACGTTGCTAACGATGATACTATAGCTCTAGACACAGCCTTTTTACTTTCTACAGCTGCATCAGTTTTACATGACTAGTTTCTTTCTATCATGTTAAAATAATTTCAAGCTACAAAATCATAATTATAATTCAGAGAATATTCAATAAGAAAACTGGCAAAAGTTTCGCATATTTATGATTTAATGTCATCTTTTAACCTAAATCAGTTGTGCATTGCCGATTTGCAGTTCAGCCCTTCAAGTGTTCAATGTATTATAAAAAAAAATCAATGTATCACCCAAAAATTTGCTCACGCCCCGATTAGCAAGGTTTTGTTATCGACGACAATACAACAATAAACAATACCATTTGTTGTCAACGATATTTTTGATTGCTATATTATGTCGTATGTGTCGTGCGTGAATATAATCAGTAGGTTTACAAAATATATGTAGGTACGATATTTTTAAATGTATATGAGTTCGTTTGAAATTCGAATGTCTGTTTGCATGACATTTGTTTTTTATTGACTCTCAGTTCAAAGAGCATGAAAATGAAAAAGTAGTTTTAAAAAGAATAACAATGTTTTTTTTTATTGGAAAGATTATGTTTCTTCTGCTAATATCACTGACTGGCGAGACTAGTACAAGTACCTACAACTTTTTATTTTGCTACATTCAGTGTACCAGCTGTATTCCAGCTAAGCTGTGGAAAAACTGTAACGAGCTTACATCGCACAAAGGGAAATACTTAAATACCATAACGTTTCGTTGGCAAAAAGCTTTCACGTGTGATTATTTGATATTTTTGATTACTTCAAAAATTTAAGTATTGACGTATTGGTTAGTATTATTATTTTTTTATTTGTTTGATTGAAAACGAACAAGCTGATATAGCAAAAAGATTACTTTTCACATAATAATATACTTGAAAATATAATATTTTATCGGAGTTTTTAAAATCATTTGAAGTGTTTTCTTTATAAAACCATTTTTATAGAAACAAAGAGGTTCAGGCTCCATTAGGCTCAAATTTAATTTCGCGTCTTTCATCAAAACTTAAACAGACAAACATTTCTTATTCATAGTGTTTCATATCAAAACTAGCAAGCTTAGTATAACACTCGTGGAAATCCCTTCGGTGTTATATTCATAAGGTTATTTCGAGTGCAATAATGAGCTACCACCAATCCTATACAACTACAATATCCAGCCCAGCCGGCCTATCCTAGACTCTCAAAACCAGGTTTGAAATCACGTTTAGTTTCTATAGTTACTTACTCTTCGATATTCTGTGGTATTTGGACTGTTAAGACTCAGCTGCATTAAATCCTATCAATAGTAACGTCACAGTCACATCAGTCCTAAAGAAATGCACATAATAAATCAAATCAAATACATTCATATACATACATGCTAACTTAGAAATAACAAATAAATATCGTAAAACGTACCCCGACTCAGCATAGGTTGGTTGACTGGCAACCAACGCTGGTTTTCCGTCAGGGCCGTACAGTAGAATACCGATGAGTTACTATAGAAAATGAGCGTGATTTCAAACCTGGCAGGTTTTGAGAGGCTAGGATAGGCGTACAGGAATGTGGATATACGTATGAAACGAGAAATCAGGATATTCATGATGCGCTGTGATAATTACAAATCGGAGCCAAATTACAAACACACTCGTATATCGCGTGACCCGGGAATGAATACACAGGGCTTTGGGTCATTAGCCGTGTAAACACATATGTTAACAAATTAAAAATACTTATTTGGAGAGCCAGATTTAAGGATTAACAATACGGGCAATGTTAATTAATATAAAATATTAATAATAGTGTAATTTGTTTGTAATTTTTTTATTATAGGTAGGAACTAGATCGATCGCGCTATATTTGCACAAAAATATCTACTTACTGTTAATCAAAAGTGTTTTTTTTCATCGAGCTTAACTATTATCATCGATCTCTAGACGGATTCAAGTAAATAATTTATTTTTACGGATTAGGTACACAGCACGCACAGGACTAATATTTTTTAGACAATTGTTCGATAGGCAACGGTAATGTTCTCCAAAATTCAATTACTTGTTAAAATCACAAACAAAATCGTTTAATTCAATCCGGCTTCAATTTTATTTGGATTCCTTTTGACCCATTCCCATTGCCGGCCGGCATTGAATTTGAAAGGCCGTAAATTGACAACCAAAGTCGATTGCCATTCAAATACCGTAATTAAGGGGCCACCGGTTCACATATGGACGGAGATAAAACGGAAATCTCAAAACAATTAGAACATCGACCGGCCGGTCACTCAGAATACACCGCTGGCACGTATATTTTGGAGAGAAGAAGCAATACGAAAGATTCTACGTCGCTGTCAAGTCTATAAATAGCGCTTAAGAAACTTTAATATAGTTACAAAATACTCAAGTAATGAAGAAGTTTTGACACGATAAAAATATACCATTTCTGCTGCTGACTATTGATACAAAGAAACAAAGCCGTAGCTAAGTACATATCTTGTAATTTCCTCTAGACATTATTACGTGACCCAATACGTAGATCGCACTTAATATTCAAGGATATCGAAAAAGGAATATTAGGTAATATCTTTATTTTCTGTCCCGAAGCGAGGGATGGTTTACTCTTGCGGGAGAAATGTTCAATATTAACAGATTAACTCGGTCGGGGATCCAGCTTCATAAAAATAAATTCCAATATTTCCCTCGTTGCTCTCATAACTCGCAAGAAACGACTCTCACTGGAAAGTTTAAGGCGGACGATTGGAGAATAAAAATTGCATTTATACCATGCTAAATTAAGTTTTTACTGTCAAATTTATGGAGGCTCTATAACTGTTTGCGTACGGAAAATTGCAATGACAAATAAATAGAAGCATGTACAATATTGTGAATAGACTGCATGTGCGTTATTGAATACCAAATTCAAAAGCTAGAGCGTAAAGACAAACACTCGTCAATGTTCTGTTTGCTTTGCTTTGTTGGTATTGTATTGCATGCGGATGTTTTGTATGCGGAAGGAAGGCCGGTTTGTGCATATTAAAGTATCTTGGCAGGCGCATTCGGTTACAAAAAAAATATAAAACAAACAGCAACGACGCTCGGACTGTCTTTAAAAACAGTTTGATACTCTATTACTTAAGAGACAGAGCTTCGATTGCAAGAAACTCTTTGTGTCGCACTATTTTGGCTCATTATCTCGGTTTTTAAGTTCAACATCTTTAGGTTGGTAGTATAATAGAAGACAGCGAATTTCAACTTAAAAATCAGTCAATCGCGAGTTGTTTTTTATAAGATATGCACAGTAAATACACTATTTTGTGTTTAAGTAGCAACCTACATAAAATTCAAAATTATCATTTAATTATTTTGAAATGGACTTTAATTAAGATGATTTTTTAAATAAAAGAGGCATCAGAATTCTTGTCAATGTTGTCTTGTTTTCGTTTAAAATAAGATTTACTGCAAAAAGCACTTTTATATTGTAAAATAGTTTTATTTGATGATTCCAGACTGCAACTTGAGCGGTAGCTCAGTTCAAAGCTTTCTCTGCGAGGAGTGGGACTTGTTCTTTTTAGATAACGTAAAACATAGTGAGGATTTCAACTAACTTTAGCAAAGAAGTGCACAAGTGAAAACCGGTTTTCCGACTTTATATATACTCCAATGCGGTAGAGCACATTACTTCTTGTATTTATGAGACTGCTTTTAGTTTGAAACCAAAAATAATAACTAAGCTTCTAAGATTTATGTGTGTTTATTACATCTATTATATTTTTTGCGTGTTATGCGTCTACTGATATGTTTTTGTCAACGTTTTTTTTATGAGAAAAGTGTTTAAAAACGTCCCAACTTATGTTAAACTGTTATACTTTTCTCTTAAGGTGACGGGTATAGCCAAATGCGTGTTTTTGGGGAAACCGAAAACTGTTTTCAGAAAAAGTGATAGCATGTGGAGTTGTGAAACTTATTATTTCCTATAACACATATATTGAACTAGTGTATTGTTACTCAAAATTTGTGCTCTTGGATATAGTTTACTTTTAAATGTAAGTTTAGTACCAACACCTTTTGCAAAAGTGTGGTTTAAGATCCCATTTTTTATGGGTTTGGCAGATTTGTTTGGTACCAAACTCAGCACAGCTATTCTTATGGTTCGTATCTTGTGACTCTAAAGAAAACATTTCTACATTAAGGTGTTTAAAGAAGAAGAAGAGTAGCGCCTTAGGAATTATAAGTGTTTGATTGCTGTGTGCTCGCAAATATACATAAGGCACTGCTTTAGAGTTTGACTATCCGAACTGTGCGCGGCTCATTATGTGTTTTGCGCCGTTGTCAGCATTTTTGTTGAAATTGAAATTGTGACGTTGCCACGCTGACTGTCTAGAGTTTAACCACCACGGCAAAAACTATGCCGTGTTACAAGTTTAACGTGTGTATAGATATAATAAATAAATAATAAACTTGGAAGTTATTGACATTTTTATTTATTATGAAAAATTTCACCCTACCCGTCGCCTTAATACTTTTCTCTTAAAAAAACATTGACAAAATTAATATGCTTTATGAAGCATGTGCCTTGAAGACTACCCTTCGAGACAATTCACTACGCCCCAAAATGATGGACGTTACATGTTAATCTCAAACTACATGTAAAAACTACTTTGACACTACGATGATCTATGTAATTTTGTCTCGGTAAGTGATTTCAGAGAGCGCTGCAAAACAAATGAAATGTACAATGGAGTTAATAGGTGTGTGATGTATTCAGTCGGCATCGGTACCCGCCGCCTGCATTTTCATACGCTGTGGTGCCCGGTGTTAACGAACAGCCACCAATCAAATCGTTTTAAGAGCGCCGCGAATAATGAATCGCCCATACAAAATCAAACCAAATCACTTTTAATTTGATTACTTTTTTGTTTTTGTTTCAATAATACATAATATTAATAATTTTGTACTTATATCATTTATTTTTTCTGATATGTTAATGAAGATTTGCTACACAACTTATTGGAGTTCAACTTTTTAAATTTAAAAATTTAAATAATAAGTGTTTACTATTTTTTAATATAATTATAAGGGCTCCATCATTCCCCTGCCCTCAAAAAAGGAAAGACTGAATAATAAGTAAAATCAATGAACTACAATATAATTAAATCTGTACAAGTTTCTAACTGATTGACATCTCAAAGGTTAAAAATTGCAGTCTGCATATTTATCAGAGCTGGCGCGACTGTGAGTCTGCGACGAATAGAAAATTTAAATATTGGAAAAGTCGATCGTTCGTGTTTATTTTGTTCGGGTGGTACGTGTTAATTGGGGACGCCGAGCACGTCGGCTTGTTGACTTGCGACAGGGCCATTAGGCCTGAGCAGTCCCCCACCCCGACCCAACTCTCCCATTCTTGGTGGGTTTATCTGCATTATAATATTACGTACGATAAAGCAAAAACATTTTCCGTACTTTGTATTCAATTTATCGACGCATTGAATACAAAGGGATTCCTTTGTGGTCAGTAACAGAGCAAAACTATGAGGTTGGCATATTTACTAAAGTGATTGTTTCCGCTTAATAGTAATATCATTATTAAATATTTAAATGCTCGTAAATAGTTTTAACTGGTTTCATTACATAAATACCATTATATGAAAATTTTGATGGTATTACTAATATTGCCTCGTCTATAAGTTTTTCTTGTTCAATCAGCTTAGTACAGCTACTATATATTAAATGTAAGTACTTTTATGAAAGTGCGTATTTGAGAAGGTAAGCCGTTTCCCAAAAATATCGAATAAAATTTTACACCCAAAAAACTGCGAGTTAGGTGTTTATGTCCAAAACATTCGTGCGGAATTTAAGAGGGCTCAGTGATGGGTTAATATTGCGTTGGCACTCGGTCGGGTCGACCACTAGACGTCACTCTAGTCCTGCTGGCCGGCGAGAGTCCGTGATGTGATGTCGGTAATTAACTGCACTACGTGACAGTAAATGGAAAAAACAGTTCATAGCATTGGAAGAAATGTACCAAAAAGTACCTACTGGTAGTAATAATGACACAAAAGGTGTGTCATCTTTACTACTAGTTGTACTGTTTAGTAGTACTAGTGTGACAGCGCGAATTAACCAACCACAATACTTATTAAAGTAACGGGCCCAAATGTTAATTGGTGACCTTCCGCCAAGGGTGGAACAACTCGCAATATAAAAACTTAGGTGCTGAATTAAAAGTTTTACGCACTTGACGAATTTAGCTATTGTAACAGAAAGCGTTTGCAATTTACAGACGACTGTAATAACTTTTGAACAATCAATTTTGTTAATTTAGCAATGCCTTTTCTTGGATTTACGTAAGTAGGGTACAGTCATGGTCTGCATCTGTCTCTATAACTATTACAATATAATTTGAAATTTAATATGTAGTTCTACTGGTTAAAGCGTTTGGTATCGTGCCGTATGTGGAATTGTCCAGTCGGTTCGACCAGCGTCCATTTCAATTAAATTCCTACATAAGTGCGGCCGGTCGCGCCGTGACCTATCAATGGTCACTCATAGGGATCGAACCACTATATCAAACCAGTTCCAACAAACAAAATTCGATTCAGTTTTTTTAGAGCATACGTAAAATCATCGGGAATTGGTTCGTCCGAAAGAGGTTTCAAAATGTTATCCATTCATAAAATAGTTGTCACGCGATGCACACTTACAACGCGTCATCGACTTCAACAATGATTTTACAAGATAATACCTAATAACTTTATTTACCAACTTATGACCATTACAGCATTAAGATTTACAGTACGTCTGTGGCCAACATCGTATCAAACATTTGCAAATATATGACTGGAATAAGAAACAAGTAGATTAAACATTAATTTATTCACAAACAAACTTACGACTATTACAGTATTTAAGAAAATGTACATAGGCATATAAAATACATAAAAAACAGTTGAACTATCTTCAGACCGTTGCACACGATCTATAGATAGCTCAATTGATTAGATTATTAGAAGAGCTTGGTTGGACGTAGAGAACGTAAGCAGTAGATTATTTCATTACATTTTTACTCAAACTTTCCACTTAGGTGTTTTTGCTGCATTATTAATTTCCCAAATTGTATGCCAGTCTGGTACCAAATACCAAAGTTTTTGTATATAAAAGTAATATAACTTAATTATAAATTAATATAAAATAACATGATAATAATAAAATCATTTATTTTTCATCTCGACCCGTCTGTAATTTTTATTCACGTTTTTTTTTGGCAACATCGTCTTTTGTTTTCAGCGCGGAGCTTAAATGCCTCTTTTTTGAGCAGTAAGTTTTTTTAAATAATTATCATAAGTTTACATTTAAGTGATATTCACGTACTTATCATGATCCTATAAATTCTCTCCTACGAAGTTAATTAGGTTCCGTTATTATATTAACCAGATTATGGGCCATATAATGGACCTATGAAATCGATGTTAATGGCTTTTATTAAGCTTAATTAAATAAATGATTAGCTTAATTTCCACGGGTGCATAATTATTATATGAGCATAATTATTTAAAGAAAATTATGACGACCTTTTAAATAAATAAATATATAAACTTTTTTATTTACAAAATATATTACTCACAGTAAAGTACAAAAATAATGTAAGTGCTTTAAAGTTGAACCGCCTACACTCGTTTTAGCTGGAGAGCTAGTGAACCCTGTGAGTAACGGTCTTCCTGTAAGGCTAGAAATTTGTACACTTACGATTTATAGCATGCTAAGAGCACTAGCCATGATCTGGCAGGCTTCAGCCCTGTACTTCATCAGCTACTTAATTTTTTAATTGTAAAATAATTTTAATTTCAAAACTTGTTTCTGTAAGCTTAAAAATTTAATAGGATAGAGTTTATTTATTGAGAACCTTGAAAAAAAAGTTACAGACGATTACAATCAGCAATAGTATATGCCAGATCAATTAGAAAATGCACAGTTGATGAGGTAAAATAAACTTTATCCTGTATACTTAAAATTTTTATATGTTTTCAAGTAAACGTCTCAGAGTAAATATGTACAATGCCAGACGGTTTTGAACAGCATAAGACCTTGCCAGGCGAGGGGACAGCTGCTAAAGGCGTGCGAGTCAGAGGTGTTGCGTGAATGCCTATCTTTCAGTTTTACTTCAATTTTCAGTGATTTTACTTATTTTTTATGACATATCTGGCAAGCTAGCTTGCGGGCCACCTGATGAGAAGTGGTCACCGCCGTCCATGGACACTTGCGAACACCAGAGGCGTTGTCGGTGCACTACCGGCCTTTGAGATAAAGATATATCCTTCTTTTGAAGGCTCCCATGTCGAAGCTCCAAATGTATGGTTTGAAATGTTCAAAATTAAATAATGCACGTTATGAAAAGTTCCTTACTACGTACAACTACGTACAAAAATAAATTAAGTGGTGTGCAATAAAGTGTTTTCTATCTATCTATCTATCTACAACACAAATAATCCTAAAGTGCTTATGAAAAAGTAGTAAGCTATGATTCATCGAATTCACCACCCTGCCAACGTGAACTACATCAACAATTATTAAGAACTGCCTACATTACCTACAAATATATGGCGAAATTGTAATTTTAAAGAACCATTCTTATTCCTGAAAATAACGGTTGGAACTTAATTGATAGTTCTTACGATTTTAATTGGTTTGAGAGGAATAAAGTTCCATCTTCTATACCTATACGACATACTTTTACAAGGACCTGCTGATACTGCCACAGCACAATCGCCTGAAACTGAGGAATACATTTCAGGTAACATACAACTATTTTATCCGTAACATTTAATATGCAGTCCTATGTAATAGAGCTTGATATTTAATTCTTAACAACCTTATTCTATAAATACTAAAAATTATTACGGTAGGTACCTACATTAAAATATTTTTTCACTATTTTCAGATGAGGAAAACATTGTTAAAGAATCAGATGATGATGCAAACAGTAGTGCAATCTCGGATGATGCTGAAGAAAATGAATGTTAAAAATAATGTATATTGCATAAAACCCAATAAAATACAGTGCATTTACTGTATGCTAATAAATATGTTCATAAAATTGAAACATTAACATTTCTTATTTGCACTCCCTTAGCAGCTGTCCCCTCGCCTGGCAAGGTCTTATGCTGTTCAAAACCGTCTGGCATTGTACATATTTACTCTGAGACGTTTACTTGAAAACATATAAAAAATTTAAGTATACAGGATAAAGTTTATTTTACCTCATCAACTGTGCATTTTCTAATTGATCTGGCATATACTATTGCTGATTGTAATCGTCTGTAACTTTTTTTTCAAGATTTACAATAAATAAACTCCATCCTATTGAATTTTTAAGCTTACAGAAACAAGTTTTGAAACTCAAATTATTTTACAATTAAAAAATTAAGTGGCTGATGAAGTACAGGGCTGAAGCCTGCCAGATCATGGCTAGTGCTCTTAGCATGCTATAAATCGTAAGTGTATAAATTTCTAGCCTTACAGGAAGACCGTTACTCGCAGGGTTCACTAGCTCTTGGACTATTTATACAATATCGATTATGTTTAATAGGCGATCTTGAAGTAGAACGAGAGTCAAATTATATAATAACATTCCCTCAAAATCGGTACTATAATATATATAATCGGGGTACTATAAAAGCTTTTTAAGAAGTTTTAGAGCAATGAGAGTTAATTTGAATGTTGAGCAACTGACTAGCACAGTAACTAGTACAGTACTAGTAGGTAATATTTTACCGTTTAAGGTCAAGCTCTACTCCTGTTACTTAAGTTTTTCTACAAAACCCGGGACTCCGTTGTCCGTTTGTCTGTCTGTTCGTCCTGATAATGAGATATTAGAGACCGCGATAATTAGAGAGTTGAAATTATCACAGATGAAGTATTCCTGTTGTCGTTATTAGAACAAATACTAAAAAAATAAATATTTAAGGGGTCTTCATAGAAAAGCGTGATTTATTAGCACGGAACCCTTAAGTGCGTGTTCGACTCAAACTTCGCCGGTTTTTTTTAGTTAGTTTGTTTGACCAAAATGACTTAGTGCATGTGAAGCGCATGGATGTTATGCGTGTGGTTTAGAACGTGAAAGTAGAAGTTTGTAACATATTTAGAAGTTGCTGAGTCCAGTCACGCTCTCAACTTACGAGATCCGAACCACGAGATTGCAAGAAACAGGTATAAGTATAGAATATTATCCATTGTGGGGTTTTTATGTTTTTCTGATACTAACCTATATTTTATTTTATTCGATTGGCAATAACTGAGGCAATAGAAATGTTTAAAATAAACCAGTACGGAATGGCCACGCGTGTCTGATGTACATTTAAAACGAGATAAAATAAAAATATGTTTTAAAGGGTAATCTTTAACGAATTGCCAAACCAAATTACACGAACGATATTAATAGTCAATGCAAGTGAGCCACACACAACACATAACAAATAATTTACAAACGTAGCAAATCTGCATTTTCCAAGCAATACCGCGTTTGTACGCCATATTGCTTGGAAAACGCAGAAAAGTTTTTACATTTCGTAGTCAAATGAAAATAATCATTGGAAAGTGCCTCTTCCAGACCCTTGCCAAGATGATATTCTACAAGCAAACTACAAGCGTCAGAAAAACCAAACTACTTTGTAAAAATATGCTTATACATCACGAGACTAATGTCAAAGTTTTCTATGTTCTATGGTTAAAATAAAAATAAAGTCAAACTTGTGACTTCCGGGGAAAAACATAGAATTTATCCGGTTACACCTGAGGGTGTCTACGACAAGGTGTCCCTTGTATTTGGTAACGATAGCGAATACCGTGTCGCGGCATATGACGATTCCATTTGTCTTCGACGGTCTCAAACAAGTGTATTCCCGACGGAGTTTTCAGAGCAAGTTTACTGCGCCCGCGATAAGATAGAATAAGCCCTTTGCGCTCGTTCCTCATGAGTTCCGCCTGCAATCTAAAGCTCCGGATATTTGCATAAAAATGTATCGCTATTGAAACGTTTGCTTTTCAAGTTTCGTGTAGTAAATGTGTCGTAAACGTTTTAACTGCTTACTGTCAATTATTTTTTTGTTTAAATCAAGGAACATGAACATTGTCAGTTTCACGACACTGTCGAAAATACGCGAAGGTTTGAAGACCTTCGTCATGGAAAGTTCTCGGCATACTTATCAAAGCCTACACTTGGTATGAAGGCAAATAAATTATGTAAGGGAATGACATTTCTAAACAAGCTTTTCCTATATTTTGTCCAGTCTAATGACTGGGCAATATATAGGCTTAGACATTTTGACATCTTTTTCAGGATTGTTTAATATCAGTGCAAAATGACAGTGATTTTGTATCGAGAAACAAAAGTTACGACAAATATGTAAATGAAGAGTTATAATATTGGAAATAGTGATACCGTAGTTGTGTTCGATCGTGTTTCTGGAATCTGACAGTTACTTTCATATTCAATAAATTATTCATGGATCATTCTGTCTTCAAGTCACAGGATCTATGGAATTTGTTGAAAGGGGAGAATACGGTCACTGAACTAATTAAATATATATTTTGCTGTAGAATACACAAATTAAGGCTTTCATTTAATCAGAAAGTCCAGTTTATATTTTACAATTGCTTGTGAATAGAAAATTTATAAAATTAAATTATTTTTAAGTATAGTTTATTATTTACATAGTATGTTTCTAGAGTAAAATAAGTTATAATTTTGTTAATTTTAATATTTTTAGTGATTTTCGTCTGTTTGTTTTGTCCACCATCAGCATAGGTGAACCAACTGCACCTCGCCCAATGAGCTCCCTATCTTTTATTTATGTGTGACTCGCATTCGCCCGTGACTTCGTTTGCATTCCGTACGTCTTTCTGCTCTATAGAACCAATTTTGTTAAATAAAAAAAAATTGAGTTAAATTTTATGTCTTGGCTACGTAAAATACCTACATAATAAAAATAAATTACTACATAAAAATGACTTTTCAAGTTCAATTTTGTCGTAAAAGCGACACTTGCACAATATTAATAGGATATGAGATATGCGTACGCAATATCTAAGAACAAAGATAAAACGCTATCAATAGTTACAGTAGTATTTGAGCCTACAGTCGGCGTTAGTTTTGTATAAGTGAGTGGATAAATGATTATCTCCTGAGGCTCTACAAAGCGGGATCGAACAGCAAACTAACAGTCATTCTAATCGCCTTAGAATGGAGTTGTCTCTCTATCTCATATGATGGATGACGTCCAACAGCTAGTTCTATTTAACTGAAGTCAAGATTGCAAGCGTATCTGTAATGTTTATTTGATATTACTTAACAAAAGTTTGATGGAAACTCTTATTGTTATATATATATACTTAGTTAATATATACTTCAAATAAAGAGTTTTGTTGTTTTTTTATATTTACTTACTCCGTTTGTTATTGAATTTGGTTGAAATTATTAATCGATTATTTGTAATATTTAGAAAATAGCTGATATAAAATATCACTATATTTAGGTTTATATTTTGATCCCGTTAATTAAATTACAAACAAAGTTAATGTACTTAAATATTGTTTTAGTAACTACTAATGGAAATATATTTTAATTAATTTTAACATTTCAACAAAACTTTTAGATTGGAATAAGTACATAAATACTTTTGCCTTATAACATTCGTATAAACCAACATATTTGTACCATAAACATGTTTTTATTCATATTCTTACTTATTTTAGAACAAAACTCATTTACCTACTTACGTGTATTTATAAAAAAATGTGTTTAGGTATTATATACATATATATAGCATATAGCCAGAAATACCTAAAACTGTAACTAATTATTATGTCTAACAACACTTCAATTACTGAGATACAAGATCTTTATTTCACAAAAATAAGGTGCTAATTGGTTCTTACTCGAAATAGAATCGTTCACTCAATTCAGTATCTTAAAAATATCCTAAATAAATACTTACTTGATATTCTATTGGGTGTCTTCTAGACTCTTGTAAAACTGGTACTTAAAATCCCTAATCCCAAAATCAAAGCCATCATTAAAAAATATTTTACGCACATAAGATGATTCTAAGAGATCCTTAAGTTTTTTCCGAATAAAGTACATATGACTTACCATTTTTTTTTCTGTTAATATTTATTTTAGGTAAAGTACCAATATTTGAGCGTAAAACATAATACAGCTTACGACGGCAATATTAAGAGAAGGGCTCATAGCATCCAAGTAAAACATAATTGCTTAGAGCAAAGCTGCGTCAAGGATATTTAGAGCAATAAATCAGCCCACTTTCGGGATTTCGCCTTTGTGCGATAATACGATACTTTTCATCGTATCTTATTACCTGTTGAACATGGGTATTGTTTTATTACTTTTTGTAATGAGCTGGTGATATTTCTATCAAAATGTTACCGTTATTGATGACACCTCGTTAAGCGGTACCGCTATCAGCTTGGGTTACAAATTAATACCATTAATTTTAAGAAATAAAATCCATCAAATATTTGTATTTCTTATTTAGTATTTTAATGATGCGAATAAGTCTAAAATGTAAGAACGTCCAAAAAACAAGTTTGATTATTTTAGATGTCATAGATCAAATGCCTTTATTTCAAAAACAAGACAACGTGCGAGGATGAAACATAAATTAATATTTTCAGGCAAAAGTTTGAGTATCATAAATATGGCAATTTGTTTCTCAAAATATGAATCCAAGTTGCAAGAGAAAAATGTTTCGTGAGAGGCAAAGTGACACGCGCACCTGTGTTCGCTTTGCTACAACTTAAGATTTCCAATTTCATAAATTGTATAAAAAACATTTTGTAAGCCCATTTGAATGACATATTTATACAATGATGCTACAAAACTAAGTACCTACGTTCGATCTGAGTTCATGATTTTGTAGAGTTACCTACTATTTATTAGAAGCTGCGATTCTTAGAATTTGTATTATTTCACGTACATGCATTGTCTGGGTAAATTGTCACTGTGCCTTCGAAGTTTCATCAGTCCGACCGATGTGTAGGCAGCTCATACCCTATCGCTTTGACAAGCGTAGATTTCACAAAATAGATAAGATCGGGTGAAATCTAATCTAATCGAATATCTCTTAAGCTTGAAAGCTAGAAATTCCTTTTCGTAAATCAATAATATATCGTCTTGGCTCGATTACATTCTCGTATTACGGAATTGAGCAAAAAGAGACTGCATTACTATGCAAATTTCGACCGGACAAAGTTCTAGTGCCTGACAGCCCTATCAGCGAGGCACAGTCTTCAATCCTTCCGCCCGTATACACAACACATAAAAGAAAATTTATAGACCGATTAAGACCCTTCGAAGGGCGGCCGCAAATGTTCTACGCCGTCATTTGCTAAGCCGCTAGTCCGCCAAAACTTCACATTTTGTATCTATTAGATGTATCTACAACGCCAATTATATATCTTAAAAAAGAGTATTTTCTGAGAGATTTATTTATAATGGAATATTTTTCTTTTATCCCTATAATGTAGTCATAAGGAAAAGGTGTTGAAAAAACAGAGGCGATGCTTAATCACCCTTGACCCTGTTGAAGTATTAACATACTTTATTACGTTTTGACTAATTGACTCCCGGCCCTACAGTCTTGAAGGAGAGTCTGCTGTTACTTTTGACGATGGACAGTGCGTACACCCTTAAAGATAAATCTCGCATCGGCTTTTTAAAAAATATTCTAATTTTTTTCTTTCCTTAAACGAAGTAAAAATATTTAAACTAAAGTATTTTTGTAACGAGTACCTCAAGACTTCAAAGTATATCGAACGCTTGGATTGAGAAGTAGTCGAAAGAGCAAGCTTTGCTGTTAAGAAGACAATAAATGTTTGACAATGTATTTTTTATATTACATACTGATCGAAAATACAAAATCGAAGCAAATAAGAGGGATGATAGGGATTTCCTTAGACTTCAGTCCTTTTCAAAAGACTCCATTCGTTTCACTAAATACTGGTATTTGCCGAATCCCGATTGCGAGCTTAGACATTCAATTTAACTTACACCAACAGAGATTTGTTGCTATGGATCCGGCGCTGCGCTACAATACTGTTATGAACTGTAATGACTTGCTCGGAGCTTTTGCTTGAGCCTTTGCTGTTTCTGCTACTTTAGCACATTCAATAATAGAATGCAAAACTTCACGTAAGTATCCATCGGGTTTTGCATATATTTTATTCCAGAGAGGAATCTTTCTGAATCTGAAAAGAGTTTATCGAATTATTTTTGTAGAAAGGATTAGACTGGGATCAGCAACGAATCACTTTACATTCGTTCGGATTCGTTGTTTCTGATACACAACATACTATCAAATATTTATTGATCTTCAGTGGCTCTATAATGAACGAAACATTAAAAATCAAATTCGGTCACAAGGTATGTTTCGGATTTTGGCAGAATTATGTTAGTAGGTATGTTATCCTCGTTTGGGGTTACGGTGGAATTTTCACTTCATTTTAAACGTATTTACAATGTTCAATCCAAAAATAGCTTCTATGATAAATAAAGCAGATAACTGACACATAACTGAGTCAATACCTACGCAATGAGTAGGACCATTTTGGCGAAAACATCGTCAGAATTAAACAGCCCTCCATAATGAGCATCTAAATTGAGTCCATTATCATTTTTAGTGTACATAAATACCTATTGATGAGCGTAGATATTTATGAAATTATTGGTTTTCATTATGTTCAGACGAAGTGGAAACGATTGCAATGAATGTTTTGGGTCGCGAAGAGCAGACGCCAGGATTCGTTGTGCGTTCCACAGGACAAAAGTAAATGAGAATTGCCCTTAATTGGAATTGTAAATGAGTCTTGTGGCGCTTTCTTGTCGGTTGAACGCCCGTTCCACCATCACAGTAGAATAAACTGTGATGATTTAATTTAATTAATTCTCTGTGCGAAGAGAACTTTCAATTGAGACATCTCTGCGATTTGTACAATCTTCACGCTCACGAAGGGCTCTCATGTCGTTCGTTGTATTAAGCCTCATTATCGTTTTTTCAAAGGAAAAAAAAAACCTTTTTAAAAGTAAATTACCCTTTTGTTAAACAGAATCGAGTTAGGGAGAAGAATTAGTTGTCGGCATTTGGTGATTTGTTCAACTGGGCAAGGCAATTAGTGTTTTCCAGACTTTATTCGGTCTAATTGCCTCCACTGAAACATTTTGATGCTACTTAGTTGTGCCATCTAGTTTTGTAAACAGAATCAAGATGTGAAAATAATGGTTCATAGACAAATATTCATGGACAATACACACATCACACTCTAGTCCCAAACTAAGCTAAGCTTTTACTATGGGAACTAGATTGCTGATAGAATACTTATACCCATTTTTATGTAATACATAGGTACATAGAATACATAAAACACCCAGACACAGAACAAATATTTATGTTCATCACACAAACATTTTCTCTGGGTAGGAATAGAACCTACGACCCACAGCATGGAAGGCAGAGCTACTACCAACTGAGCTATGACGCCTGTCAATAGTATACAGATAATAATATTGAATAATATGTACACTACAACATTGATTTGAATTTTATTTCGGTTGAATTCGTTACAAGGGTGCCGATACTGTTTATCCAGAAGGATACACCTGGTGCCTTCACCTTCGTCAAAGGCTGACGGGGGTCAGGCACATTAGTAACAACTGTGTAAGACATGTAGTATCCAAGCGGATCAAGAAAAAAGTTATAAACACCCCAGGCGGACCCGCGCGACAACTTTTAGATTAGATTTTAACAATACTGTCGAGTGTTTCTAACACTGGAAGAAACTGACAAAAAGTAATATTCGCCCTAGAACTTTTATGTAAGTATTATGACTGAAGCTCCTATCAGTTTTAGTTAACGTTATCAGTATTTGATTTGTACTTAGATTTATAAGATACCTTCTTTTATAATAAGCATTTACCAATTCTATCGAAATTCAAATGATTTATCATTTTCTTTTAAACAAAAGTGAATTTATTAATATTTGTTAACACTTTTGTTAAAATAAAAACTTGTTTTTTTACTTCTTTACTTGATATAATATCAAATACATTTTTAACAATGTATAGATACCTACATAATATTATAAAAAAAGTATTAATAAAACGTACTAATGTATGTTTTAGTAACTAATATGTACTAAACTGATTAAATCCATTTCACGACATAATGAATAGTGCGGTACAAATGTGCTAATTATTTTCGTTCTTTCCTATCTAAATCCATTTTAAATTGTCATGTTTATGGTAACAAGTATATCTACACACATAAAAGTTTATATTTTCCTGCTAGTGCTTAGGTCAAACTCACGGGAATTCATATAACCCCAAGCAATTAAGTTGAACTACAAAATAAGGTTGTCTAAGTTGTAGAAAAACCACATCTGTTAGGATTACTTTTAACAGCACCCGGATCAAGGCATAAAAATGTTACAGCGAAGTAATTTCATATTCATTACCTAAGGGTTCAGTTTACTTTCAACTTTTATTCTTGTGAAAATTACGTTAAAGCTTTATCTGCTATAAAAAGTCAAATTCAGCGAAGACATCCATGCTTTAATCCACTTTGTACACAAAGTTCACGGCCGGTCTTTTTGAGAGGTTTATAACAAACAATTACAATGTACCCAATCCATTATTTTGAAAACAAACTCAGTCAAGAGTAATGGCTGTAGTCTTATCTGCTATTAGGCTAGTTATCTCACTGAACTAATTGTAATGACACATTCGAGCGTTGTCTGGTCTGAAATAATTTTCTTTGATAACTATACCTCTGTGTATATATGTAATACGTCTATGTTATATTTAATAAATCAATCGTGAAGAAAAATATTATTCTCCAGATTATTATCAGAAAATATATTTTCTAACAGCTATATTAATAGTGAAACGTTTTAAGAAACGTTTGCTTGTATCAAAAAGTAAGGAGGCATGAAATTGATGACTGACTTTTTTTGAAAACACTTTGTCCCAACCAAAGTTAAGTGGCTTGTCAAAACTTCTTCTCTCACGGTATTCCCTTTTGATTTATGGCTTCGATATGTCAATTTAACGTCACTCAGTATGATTTATAAGGCCATGTGAGTAACCTTTCATGTGCCAGTTATGGCACAAGTACTAATACATAAAGGACCTATATTTACTAAATATACCTATTATTTACGAAAATAACACGAGTAATTTTCACGTCACACTGGCAGAATTGCCTGTGGAGAGAATGAGAGAAAGATATCGAATACATAGAATTTCAGAGTATAATTTCATCAGGTACCTTTGAAAAATACGATAACGGATTCATAGTTTGCATAACATTTGTAACATTATGTAGGTACTCGTAAGCTACTGAATAAAAGTTCTTAATGCCGCCCACTTAATGTAGGACGGTCTTTTTAGCTAATTTCATGAAACTTTTTTTTTTCAAATATTCCATGGGATTGGCATATGTCCAGCTCATGCTAATATGGATTTAATAAGAACCTACTTTCAATTGAAGACTCACCAGAAACCACCCCTATTGAATCGACTCTGAATGTAGAGTCACAAAGTGGAGTGCGTGAAATAAATAATGTGTTGTGTGAAGCTAAACCATATTTTCCATTAGTGTCATGAAAAGGTAGCATTTCGAAATAACCGCGAAACCGGGCCATATCCACGTGTGATAATGCGCAGTAACATTTTATAAGGGATCTAAATGTGAGCAGATGGCACAATGCGAATCGCTGGTAGTACTTCCCAGCACGGCCGCAATCTGCCATTACATTTTATGCAAACACTGTTGGAATCATTTTGTTTGTACAATCTCTAAAATAGAGTACCTGGTTAGAAATGAAATATCACAAATATTACTTGTAAGCCTCAAATCACAAAAAATATGAAAATGTCGATGTAAGTCTAGAGCGTTCATGGTTTCCGTTTCAGAAATGAAACCTTAGGCAAGGAGGTGAAGTCAACTTTGCTACCGAGTGAATCGTTCGAATAGTAAATAGCTTTCCTTATTGAACTTCTGGAAAATAAGTCACTTCCTTACCCACTTACACTGAAAAGCAACCTGGGCTTAAAATATCAACGAGGCGGATGTTTGTTCTTGGCTGTTATATTGTTTATTCGTTTCGTCCCTCTTTCAACTTACTTATTGTTTGTCTAAATTTATTTATTAATGAAATTCAATTGGGAACATCATCAAGATTGCTACGCACACAAAGATCTTACTGTTATTTATTTATTTAAGGCTTTGTGACATCAAAAAACCCTTTTTATTTATTTTGAAACCGTTAGTGACCAGTTTTTTCTGCTTCATACCTTATTACATAATGAGTTTTACCCGATTGCGATTTGTATTATTTGAAATCAATCTATCGTATTTTAAATAAAAGTATGTAATATTTGTCAGTAGAATAATTTTCTTGTTTAAGTATGGTGTCACGTGTAGAGAAGGTCTAGCGGGCAGGCGGGCAGGCGAGCGGCGAGCGGCGAGCGGCGACGGGGCGCGGCGGCATTGCTGGCGGCGAGGGTAATCGAATGTCATACGCGGTCGGTACCCGACAGAACTATTCACGAGCTGCCATCTGGCGCACTCTACGCCCTGATTTATATCCCTCTAGCTGTCCAACTTTCTGCACCTTGTTCCTGCAACATTTGTACATGACATCTTAAATATATAGCAACAAAAGACGAAACTTGCAACGTGTGCTACAATATGTGTTGTTGTTGTCTGAAGCCAGGCTGAATTTCGTTTGAAAGTAATAAGTTTAGTTACATTTACTAAGATGTGTATGTAGTAACATTGGCTTAAGAGTTTGTTCATAACAATTACGATATCTTTATACGATATATTATCTTACGATAGCTTTATGATTGAGTGAATGAAATAAATCATAATTGTGCATTCGCTAGAATGATTTGTACCAACATTTTGTTTTTGTGAGCAATCATTTGTTACAAACCATTTCATATTTCAAGCCCCCCGGCACTCGTTGGTATTCTAAATAAACGGGCGCGAGCATCAAAACAATTATCATCCGGCTCGTAAAATGAATGCATTGTCCATTTCGTTTTGGTGGGTCTAATGATGTTAAATTAGACTTTAGGGAACACGTTGATCAAACATGCCGGAACGTAGCTCACGGGTACACATATCGCTTCGCTGAAGTCTCTCATAAACTCATTAAAAGTTGCCTGCATTTACTAAAACGACTGACCTTATCCATATAGACGGCAGTTTTAATCGAGACCGCTTTACGAACCATTAAATTCCACGGGCGGTTATTGTCGAGCTGGGACCGTTAAATGGAATTCTAGACATAGTAGCCGGTCACTCCAGTAATGGCATACGGATTTGCTAAATTAACTTATAAATAACGCATACAATCAACGCGGCGTAAGTGGAACCTGCTTAATGGAACTAAAATCGATACGCAAACCGAGCTTCCTTTATGTTTTTTAGCCAACCATTGCGACACAAAGTTTGCATTATTCCTTTTGTTATTTCTGCTTTATTTCAGAAACGTGATTAAACTTCGCAGTAATAGCTGCCTACTGTGAGATAAAGGAAGTCACATTTTACGACATAGCCTTTCAAGTGAGCCCTTGTAGGTTGGTAAAACCAACGTTACGATTGTACGACGAAGTACCAACATTGCGGCGTCAACGAAAAAGAAAACTGCGCACAAAGAATGTAGAAGAGCAGCCTTGCCAGTCGGTTAAACCATATTGTAGGCACATAAATTGAAAATCGAAGGAAACGAATCGAAAGGATTGCTGAAAGTCAAACGAGCAGTAAGCTTATTCTTGACGCCAATTTATTGGTTCGAAGGTGCGCCGTCGACTAAATGGTACTGTATAAACTCATCACCTTCTCAGCGCCGCCTCTTCCATGTAAGAGGGATTTCGCTCGTTCATTCACCTTAAATCGACGTCATTTCAAGAGGCAAAATAGAGCACTTCTGAAAGAGTTTCCGATAAAAAAGGCCTATCAAATTTTTTCAATATCCATTTACGAAGGAATAAGAAGGGATTATGCGCAAACCAAAACCCTTAATCCGAGATATGGGTTATTGAAACATTGCGGGTGTCGACGAATTACTTCGGCTTGCGCACATTTACTCCTTTAATGTTTCTAATCTTTCTGTACCTTTTTCCAATAATTGCTGACAGGATTCAGAAGTCACAAAGTTACTGGGATTCAATGCTATTCGTTGCATTGTGCAGAGATTACAAGATAATTATTATTGAAAATATTTTTAAGATTTACTATAATTTGCATTATCAATAGTCTTATATTCTACTAGCTGACCCGTGCCCACTTCGTTGGGCATAAGTCGACCGTTTTTTCTCCGATTCACTTTGCAAATGGACTACCACGTAAAAACCTTTTTATTTTTCGGTTTTTTATATAGCCTATGACACTCAGCAATAATGTGGCTTTCTATTGGTGAAAGAATTTTTCAAATCGGTTCAGTAGATCCCGAGATTACGCCTTACAATTTAACAAATATGTATACAAACACACAAACTTTACCTCTTTATAATATTAGTATAGATATAGATAAGTTATAAGGTATATATTATATCTGAGTATTTATAGTAGATACCTATTATATTTTTTAAACCATAAAGTTGCAGTAGGTACCATTACTCATCGATTATTAAAAACTATTCTATTTTGGAATAAAGACACGTCTGACAATACTGTTTAAATCAAAGTTGTTACATTTTGCTTTTTTATGTTTGGATAAGTAATGTAATAATTTACAAAAAGCTTTCATTCGAAAGATTGTGCGTTTATTTTCTTTAAGGGTTGATAAGAACTCATTCAATCTTAAAGTGAGCATTCGCAAACGTAAATTAAAAATTAAACAGGTAAACGAGGCTTGAACTCGGATTTGTATAAAGAAGGAAAGGTACACAGATAATCAGTTAAAAAAAATGTTTTGACAAGGCTGCCCTTGAGCGCAGTTTCCATTTGTTTAACAAAAGCGGTTCATGTAAATGGTGTCTCTTAACATTTAGCTCGATTACATTTTTCAGCTTAATCCCACTGCGTTTCGTTTAGTAAATAAAAGATAGAAATACGAGTATTTCACTCAGATTTATCTCAAAACGGTTTTTTTCTTTTTTATATGGACACTGACCGACAAATTGACTGTTACTGAAAACAAACTTGCCAGTGTCAAATGATATATTTAAAATAGTTTCTAATTGAGGCGACTAATTCATCATAATGTCGATTCGAGCTCTGTCATTTTTAATAAAACCTAGCATTTTAAGTTTTATTGTTTTTCACTTCTGCCGGCACTCCCGGAGTGCTACCTTTTTTTTTATTGTTGAGTTTTGCTATGTAATTTTAGTGGAATACCAACAATACTGAAAAATAAAAGTGTATTATATGATATCGGGATTTGATGGATCTCGTTTCCCTTATGGTTTGAATTAAAAATTCTTACTTTTTTGTATATATTCTGATTTGCAACGAAATATGATATACCTACCTACTGTATTTAGACTACCCTGGTTTATCATTTGAATTGAAATAAAAATGTAAGTAAGATCCCAATTCATAAAAATGTAAATATTTCGAATCAAAGATACTTATTATGCATAAAATTCAGATCCAATCCATTCCATCCTATTCAAAGTCAAAGGACACGGTTAGGAAAGAAAGGGAAAAATCAAATTGTTTTCACGAAGATATCAAATCGTCGATGTTTAAGAAAGAATTTAGGTCACGTCTCATGGATTACGGCTTATTTCCCGCGTCTCTTTTTCTTCGTTTGGCGCTAATCCCGGCGGGCTTCACTGAGATTTTGACCTCCTTGCGTTCTCGCTAACCCCCATTTCATCAGTTTCCAAGGTCAAAAGCATAATATAATTAGATACGCTTCCAATTGGTACCAAACTTACGACTATACAGTATTTACAAAATGTACATTGTCATATAAAATACATAAGAAACACTTGAGCTATTTACAGACCGTTGCAAACGATCTATAGATAGTTCAACTGATCCAAATCAGTACCAATCGGAAGCGTACCCAAGACACTGGCTGCATTGCCGCGCTGAATAGCAATGCTGATACGCTGGGCCAGATACTCACCAGCCCTCGGGTCACGCGTCGCTTCGACTAGACGCCCAGAAATAATTTTGAAAACGCGGTGGGCCTCGGTATTGGTACCGATTTGGTGTACTATCTATAGATCGTTTACAGCGGTCTGTAGATAGCTCGACTGTTTCTTATGTATTTGTATATTCCTATGTACCTTTTGTTAATACTGTAATAGTCGTAAGTTTGTTTGTGAATAAATTATTATAATACTTTATAAAAACAATTTTGATAGATACTAAATTCATCAAATTACGATAGTTTAAAAAGAAATACTAATTGCTATTAAATTCTCGAACCATTAGGTACACCATTGTAAACAATATCGCAGCAGCATGATAAACCATTAAAATAATTGGTAAAACTGGGGCTCATCTAGGTTATTTGTAGCATATACATACCTACATGATATAGCACCCTTACGTCTCAGAGTTTGTAGCGAATTGCGTCAACAACTTCAATAGAAAAAATCTAACTGCATAACAATCAGTTAATCAAAAAATGTACCGGAAATTTTCCTTGCGAGAATAAAAGTAACTATACTACGACTAAGTAAAAATACTTGATTATGTGTTTAGGTACCCAACCTCTGGTAATAAGAAGTGAATGGCGACTTTCGTCCTAATAATGTCTCGAAGGAGACGACTCGAGCGCGCGCACCAAATCTGATTATCCGCTGAGTGACGGCGCAATTCCAACCGAATATTAATCGTACGAGAGCACGGGTGGTTTTTGATCAGTAATTTATATAAATTAGTCAAAACCAATTTGTAAATAATTATTTTTAAGTTAATATTTTTAATGTGCTAAAAATTACATTTTAATTGTGTATTAAAAATCATATTTTGTGATATTTAGCTTTATTTAAGTTCTTAGAATTATTATAATTAAAGATTTTAATTAAAAGCATTTTTGAGAAGTCTTAGAATGCAATCATTGTATTTACTAAATACTAATAGTATGTAATTTCAAACTTTGGTTAATAGGTAAATAAAATACACTAATAATCAATTGTATGATTTTACCCAAAGATAGTCATGTTACAGCAGCATCATTTGGGGCTTCGATTCATAAACGAATGATAATTGTAGAAATATTATTAGCTTACACGGACTCAGTGATACGTATGGAGGGAACCGTTTTACTAGCTAAATTATACAAATTCGCCGAGTAAATAGCTCTAACTCGAAGAAAATGTCGCCGTATATCATCGTGACCGGGTCCAGCCAACCGCTGTAAAAGGCGTTTAATTTGCATTAGCTCTAAAATAATGTAAACGGTTTTGAACAAAACCGACCGTTCACAATGCTCTCACGCGTTTTGTCGCGACTCTTTATTTATTTTACAATTCTGATTTAGGTGTACCCGTATGTTTGCTCAAATACTGGAAAAAGGACGCCTTCAACATTAAATGAAAAGTAAAATGAATTTCAGCATTATATTGGCTTTGCTAATTGTAATTCTGTCTTGAAATATGTATTTATAAACAAACCACTTCAAATAAGTTAGACCGTGTTCTAACATGTAGTACTCTTAATAAAATATAATTATAATAAACATGCGGTGAGAGAAGTAGAACCTTTAATAAAGATTTTTTTACCATGAAGTATGTACCTAAACTACACTCTTCTATTACTGCCAGGTTGAAATCACGCACAGAATATCTGAGTTACTATAAAAACTGTTTATAGTAACCCATTGTGTATTCTGTGGCATTTATTGTAGACTGATATAACTGAGCTGATCTGTATTAAATCCTATCAACAATAACGTCACAGTCACATTTACATCAGTCCACAGAATAAGTCCTATAAGTAACTATAGAAACTGAGCGTGGTTTAAAACCTGGCAGGTTTTGGAAGGCTAAGATAGACCTACTGCTTGGATTATTCATCACAAGATAATGCTAAAGCGTTGTCACATTACGTCCGATACGACATCTACACCTACGACATAACTTGAAAGTAAATGTATTAAGCTACTTACGAGAAGGCTTGCACACTGTTTCGATTTTATTGAAGATATTTTGTTCTAAAAGTAACTACCAACTAGTTACTTTTAGAACAAAATATCTTCAATAAAATCGAAACATCAACATGATGCTATCACCCGGATTCTATCATTGATTGTAACTAAATTACGACATCATTATAAAATATAAATTAATATAGATCCACGTTGTATTAGTAAAATAAAAAAAAGCAAATACAGCAAATAGTTTTATTAAAAAAATAAAATAAGTTTTCTCAATACTGTAAAATCTTCCGCAGCAGAACAAGGCTGGCGAATGCTGGTTATATTTTGGTGCCAAAATGCAGCTACGCATATGCGACCACAACATTCCGAAACTACCGAAATGCAATTTAAACTCTGTATAGCCACTGTTCCTGCGCTGTTATGTGACAAGTTAAAGCATTATGCAAATTCAGGTTAAATCTGGGTTACAAATGTACATGTTACTTAATAGTGAATCGTTAAATGTAATTTTATTGTACTTTTTCTCAGTTTTCAATTATGAAACCGTGATGTGCCTACAGCTTGCTGCTTTTTATTTAATAGACTGGTATACCCGTAAACTTGCAGGATTTTATTTTAATTCCATTAAATTCATATCTAAACTTGTCTGCAAATAAATAAATACTTTTTTAGGTCAACTTCAAATCTTACTTCCTTGTTTCAGATGTTAAGAATATGTAAGCTTTGGGTACTTACACTTTATTACTTTTAATCATAAAAATATAATGAGATAACAAAGTAAGCTATGTGACATTAAAAAAATCCATTAGCGTGTTGTTCAAAATTCCCCGCGTAACAATGATTCAGAATCAGAATGTCCGGAAAGTCCCTCAACAAGTAGGTAGGTGGTTAGCTACAGTCGTGCCGTAAAATAAATAATCTCCTCTTAAAATACTACGCAAGTCGGCAGACAGAGGGTAGGCAGGTACTATGTTACGTAATGCTCGCTCCAGCAGCTCTGCTAAGCGATTTTTCATGAGGTGTGCCGCGTTAATGTGTACAAACGCTCTTGGCTTTTGAGGCAGACCTACTCTGCTTCTTTGCAAGAAATAAATTATGCTCAGAACTGCTGGCGGGGTTTCAGAAAATTCGCAAACAGATAAGATACATGACTTCGCATCCACTTTTTATTATCAAACGGCGTATGGATCACACGCGTTTTTATTACCTAACTTAGGAAAGATGAAAAAAGGAATAAACTAGAAGCACTCTTGCTTGCTGAGCAATATACATGACAACTATAACATCCGTATGGCTGCTAGGAGTTTAATATTTACCCACATTCCATTCATCAACTCTTATGTTATGCTGCTTCCGTTGGGAGTACAAATATGTAGCTATTGTGTGGTATGATTATCAATATATGTTATGTAAGTACCGAAAAATACAGAGAATCGGATCACTGTTTTCATAAACTTTAACACTAATAAGAGATAGCAACCTGTTAAGTTAAATTTAGATAATGAGTACAAAACATAATTGGTACTATGTTTTTACTAGGTACTTTACTAACTAAGAAGCTTTGTGGAACAGATCAGTAGGTATATACATAATAGATGCAAATTTACAAAAATCTTAGTTATTGCCAAGAAAGATTGCCGTCAATGGTGAAATAAATAAATATACTTCGACATCTCAAATTGCCATCTTAGCAATTGTAAATATACATACATACAATACATAGAAACACTTATATTAAATTCAAATTAAATCGAGGTTATCACTATCTCACAGTGTCAATAAGTATAACATTTTGCACGATAACTACATACTCGACACTTGTCATATCAGTTGCTCAAACAAAAATATCGTTGTGCCGCATCTTGTTATACCTACATATAAAGTTCAAGCATCATCATCACCATCAACCTATGTCAGTCCACTGCTGGACGTAGGTCTCTCCCAAGACGCACCACTGAGCCCGGTCTTCGGCTCTTCTCATCCAGTGTTTGCCAGCAATACTACGCAGATCGTCGCTCCATCTCGCCGGAGGGCGTCTACACTACGCTGGCCTAAACTTGCCTATATAAACATACTAGCTGTTCCCGCCGCGACTTCGTCCGCGTGCCGTTTTAAGAAATTTTGCGATAACCCATTATTATCTTCTTATGAAAGAAATTGATGGTAAAGTGCAGTCTAAGATGGAAAACTTAGTATACTTATTAATAAAACCGGGCAAGTGCGCACGAAGAGTTTCGTACCGTATCTATATCCCGTTGCCCTTATCAATATCGAATAATCATGTCATGTATATCACACTGGAGTTATATCGTTGCTGTGTGAAAATGGCATGGAATTATAACTTGAAGCCAATTTATGCATCCGAACGGCAATGTTATCAATAGACGTATAATTCCATAAAACAAAGGAAGTTATTGCACCAATTAAATAAAACGCTAATATAAGATACATTTTCACTTCCAATATTAATTACTTTATTCAAAACTTCTAAATAGTCACATTGTTGTGCACATCGTATGTCAATGACGTATGCGGTACAAACCGCATAGTTAGTCATACTTTAACCTATTTTTTTCCGGTTATACGAGAAGGTAAACAAGTCGGTTGAACGCAGTCCTTTGGTCTCTGATTGACCAGTCGATCGGTATCCACTGACCAAGTCGCATCTCGTTTCAAACATGAAGGTTTCACCCGTTTTACTTCTTGTGCTCCTCTCATGTGTGTGTGTCAGCTATTGTAAGGACCTCATAGTTGGTACAAGCTTCAACAACAGACTGCTCTGGCAACAGAAGGCGGAATACAACGCCATACCGCTCAAGAAGAGAGTAAAGGAAGTGTTTTATTCTGACCCAGGACAGCAAATAATAAAGGTAATTATACACAACGTACATTTTTATTTTCTAGACTCATTTTAATTTTTGTTGGCTATTTAATGATGTCATCCATATTCAATGCAATTTCATATTCTTTTTTTTAATTCGTTATCCTATGTAGGTAAGTATAATCAAATTATCGTGTTGAGATTTATGCATGATAGGTACCCAGCAAAAATATAGTTTTTTTCTTGCCTATTACAAGAGACAGAAGAAGAAGCTTACATTTTAACGGCCGGTTTCTGGAAACCCAAATCACGATTGATCCGAGTTTGACACATAGTAATTGTTTGATTTTTTCGTTGATCACGAGAAACCGGCCGTAAGACTTTGTTTTGGAAAAAACTTACACTAGGTACCAGTAGGTAGGTACTTATAGTACCTAACACATTCAACTCCAACTAGTTTTCTATTTTAGTTGCTTTAGTATCGCATAATCGCACTTTCAGATATTTTAAAAAAAACAAAGCATTTATTTAGTATGTACCTACCTATAAATTCATTTTATTATTATATTGTGTAATCTGAACATGATCACGCTGAGGCCGTGCCTATGATATACTTATACTTACATATTCATGAAATCAAAACATTTAAAATATCTAGAAATTACTTTTTTATCTTGTCTACACTTCCGATTGGTACTGATTTGGATCAGTTGAACTATCTATAGATCGTTTGCAACGGTCTGTAGATAGCAACTGTTTCTTATGTATTTTATATGCCTGTACATTTTGTAAATACTGTAATAGTCGTAAGTTTGTGAATAAAATACTTTTTTACAAGAATCTCTCTATTTGTCTTTCAGGGAGTGATAGCTCGCGACTTGGCCCACACGGATGCTATAGCCAGCATTACGGCCGGGGGAGTAGGCTTCTCCTATGCCAACATCAGACTCAAAAGCGAACGAGGGTCGGGACTGGACTACCAAATTGAAATCTACGTTTAAAATATCTCATCCCGAAAAGAAACAAAGATACGAAGCATTTATGTAATGAATCGTTGTTATCTAATTTAATAAACTAATTTACACAATATATAATGATAATTACAAAGAATGACCACTTATACATTATTTGTGATTAATGTAACAGCACAGTTATATCTACTATAGCAGTTTACGGTGTTCGTTAACATTTTGTAACACATGTTTTGTTCACAAATATAATTACATTTCAATGTCAATTTATATCAATATACCTACATACATAACATTTACAAAATGTATATGATACAATTCAACTATGTATCTACTTGTATATATTTGCGAATTTTGTAAATATCCTATAGATAAATAACTCAAAGTGATCTAAATCAGTTCATCTAATTGTATAAGTTGCTAGGTATAGCTTGTGAATTAAACTTTTCCTTGACACAAAATAAACTTTCTTTGACACTAACATACCTACCTAGTAGCCTCTTTATTTGACAACTGATGGCACGGCGGGCGAAGGTCCGCCTGCGACGCGAAGGTTGCGGGTTCGATTCCCGCCTTGGGATAAATGTTTGTACGAGAGCAAATATTTATTCCGGGTGTTCTGGGTATTATATGTATAATAAAAAATATCCATCTATGTAATGTTTGTGTCAGTCTTCTAGTACCCATAACACAAGCTCTGCTTATCTTGGGGCTAGATGATGTTGTGTGGATGTTCCAGCATTATTTATTTATTATAAGTACTTAGTTATGTTACACCCTCGTCCCTCTGCCTTAGCTTAAGATAGTTTATAATATTTTGCTGAAATGCATCTTCCATGCATTTCATAGAATTAGATTGTTTTTGCTGACGAGCCGTCTGGCCTCTCGAGACGGGCTCATCCGCTCTTGTCGTTTTAGATTCATTAGTTAAGTTACCTCCAAATCGGTATAGCGTATAAGTTTTAATTTTACTTAATTAAATAATTTTCAAGTTTTTTAAAAAGCTTTTATTACGTTCCGAAAGCAACAGTGGCGCAGCCGGCGCGGATTTTCTTGAAAATCACGGAGTTTTTCGCGTTTTCCGATATCAAAATCTGTCAGAAAATCGTTGAATTAAAATTTCGTGTAGAGTGAATCCGACGAACCAAATAAATAACTCGCTATACGGAAAAAGCAAGCAGTATGGGAGTAACGGTCGGTTGGTGAGTAAAACTTTTCGCCATTCCTTTCCCTCATCCTCCTATATTGTGCGTTTATTGTAATATTGTTATACTTGAGATTGGAACTCTCTCATTGTAACTGTTTGGTAATCTTTGTATGAAATTCTACAAGGTTAAACCGTGTTCTCAAAATAGAACAAACATAGAGTTAAGAAAAATTGATGCGGTATATTCGATCTCAAATCGATCTGCTTTTTATAAGATAAATAAATGTGTTAATTAAAGATCATTGATCTAAAAATCGATCTGCTTCTTATAAGATAAATAAATGTGTTAATTAAAGATTATTGATCTAAAATCGATCTAATCATTTTATATAAGAAATAAAAAAATAAATGTGTTAATTAAAGATTATTGATCTAAAAATCGATCTAATCATTTTATATAAGAAATAAAAAAATATATAATTTTAATAAAAAAAAAAAAAATTAATTTTAAAAATTTAATTTTATCATTCCTATTTTAATATTGCTTGTTTCTTTTACTTATTGTATTTTTGTGTGTTTTAATTTTGTGTATTTTTGTGTAAAAGTGAGTTGCCACCTCCGAATTACTTAGTGCTCGCGATGTCGGAACCAGTGATTAAACTTATTCCTAGAGAAGTCTCTCAATTAATTCCGCTTTTTAAAGGCGATAAAAGACAATTAAATTTATATTTGAGAAAATGTCAGTATATAATCGATCGTTATGGTAAAGCAGGTGATGAAAATCAGAATCTTTATGTTTATAATGTTCTGACGAGTAGATTAACAGAGGAGGCAGCTGCTCTTTTATCAGAACGGGAAGATATTGTGACTTGGTCAGAATTAAAGGAACTACTCATCCAGCATTTTGGAGACCCGCGTAGTGAAGCGTGTATTAATATCGAATTAGAATCTTTAAAAATTAAATCAGGTGAAAGTTTTCTTGATTTTTGCAACCGAATTCAAAGCGTTCGATCGCTTTTGATGTCAAAGGTAAACGTGATTGCGGACAGTGACTTAAAGCGTGCTAAGTTAATAATTTACAACAATACAGCTCTGAATGTATTTTTATACAATCTACCGGAAAATATGGTTCGCGTAGTGAGACTAAAAGCTCCAGCAACATTGGAAGCAGCATTGACTGTCGTACTTGAAGAAGTGAACTTCTTAGAACAATATAATATGAGGAATAAAATTCATGGTAGTAGACAGATTGAACCTACACCAGGTTCAAGGCCATTAACAACTGAGTTCAAACCAATGTTCCAAGGTAATAACAATAATCAGCCCAAATTTAATTTTGGTATACCCCAAAATACACAGATTAGGACGCTAGGTCAACCACAAAATAACGGTACATTCCGCCCACCAACATTAGGATATAAACCTCAATTTGGTGTTCAGCCACAACAACAAACTGGCCTTCAGCAATTCGGCTATAGGCCTCCTCAACAATTCGGCTATAGGCCCCCTCAACAATTCGGCTATAGGCCCCCTCAACAATTCGGCTATAAGCCCCCTCAACAATTTGGTTATAGAGCACCACAGCCATTTGGTTATAGACCAGAAGCTAAACCATATGTTCAGCCTCCACGCACACAGACAAGTGACGTTACGATGCGAACAGCAGCCCCTAAGGCACCAGAGCAAGGTTTTAAATTGAATGAACTGACCACTATGGAATATGAACCTTATTATGATGACAGTAATAACTATAATTATAATGACGTGAACGAGTTTAAGGACTATGATGATGATTATGATAACTCGGAAAGTAACGTAAAAAATTATGAAATTGAACAAACTGATGAAACTGAGTATCCTGAAATCTTAGAATTAAATTGCGATCCAACTTTAAAACTTCCTTATGTTCACATAAAAGAAATAAACGCAAATATGATAATAGATACCGGAAGTATGAGATCCTTTTTAAGCCCTCGAATTGCGAATAAATATTTCAATGACTTTGTTCAAAAAGAACCATTTCATGTAGTTAGCACCCACGCAACAAGTAGACACGATGAAGTAATTAAAATCCCTCTCTTGCCTACTTTTGCATCTAACGATTGGCATAAATTCTATATATATGACGTCGACCCACGTTATGAAGGCTTAATAGGAAATGACCTTCTTGGACAATTAGGCGCAATTATTGATTTGAAAGCTAATGTTTTAAAGACGAATGCTACTTGCATTCCAATAATCAGTAACAACCTAAATTATACAATTGACATACCAGCTCAGACAGAGAAAAGAGTAAAATTACCAATTGATCAGTATCCAGGTGAGGCTATCCTTGACGCAAATGATTTAAAAATGCCTAGTGCATTAGTAACCTGCATAAACGGTTACGAAACTACAGTCATTCAGAACACATTAGATGAACCAAACAAACTGACGGTCAAACAACCCTTTACTGTGACTAGATTCGAAAATGATGTGACAAACTGTGACTTAAATTTTATTAGACCAACTAACGACATTGAAATTGATCAACTGTTACAGAAAAACTTAAATAAAATCAGACTAAGACAGCCCAAATTAAAAATACAGCTAAACAAATCGGAAGTTTTACGTAAAGAAGACTTAGGACATACGATTACTAAAGATGGACTGAAACCTAACAATGACGAAATTGAAGCGGTATTAAAATATCCTATACCTAAAACGACTACTGAGATTAAGACTTTCTTAGGACTTGTAGGATACTATAAACGATTCATAAAAGACTTCGCTAAAATTACTCAACCATTGACAGCCTGTTTAAAAAAACGCAACAGAATAGTAATAAATCAAACATACATTGACGCATTTAATAAATGCAAAGAACTTTTGACGCATGCCCCTTTATTGCATTACCCGGACTATGACAAACCCTTCGATGCCTTATCTGGAATAAAAAATAATATTTCTGGTGACGAAAATCAATCAATAACAGTTAACGGTGACGAGAAGGAAGAAAAGCTTAAAGAACATTTACTTGATGTAGTTGAACAGGTAGGAAAGCTAACAGCTGAAAAGAAAAAGAATAAAGGAAAGAAAGGTGGTGAAAATGACGTAGAGTTGCCCAGAGTTTACGCTAAGGACGTTAACAAATGTAAGAGTAAGGATACGGCACGTTATGTAAAAGCGAAAGTAGTAGGTGAACCAGAAAGAAATGTATTGCCTATACAGGTAGGAGAAAGAAAAACTAAAGCTCCTATTAAAAACATCAAACGCCCTTCACAGGTGCAGTCTACTGCTGATAGTAATGCCGTCGCTGGCCCTTCATCTTCAAAAACTTGATGAAAATCCAGGATTACTTCCAATTAAAGAAGGACAAGCTTATGTACAAACCGATCATTGGACTATAATTAAGGTTATTAGTTTGGAAAAGATTTACGATGACTTTAATTACGTATCTACGAATTATGAACAACTATGTAAACTAATTAACTGGAATGTTTCTTACTCTCACGATTTTAAGAGTGTGAAATTACATACAGAGTTTATTCGCCATATAACTAAAGAAAAATATCGACAACTTGTTCCACAACAGCGTTTTAGGAGAGGTCTCCTTAATCCTTTGGGTTCTCTTATAAAAATTATTACAGGAAATCTTGATCACCAAGACGCGATTAGAATTGACAATCTTACTTTTTATTTGAATCAAAATGATATCGTAATATCTAAAAAATTAACCCTGGTCTCTAAAATGTTTGACAGCTTTATAAATGTAACCGGAACTATTGATCAAAATACATTAAAATTGGATAACCGTTTAAAAATCACTGAAAAAATGTTAAGTGATTTAGCCGTTACGCAAAATAATTGGACTTTTTATACATTTGTAATAGGATTATTTAACGTTTATACAAGCAGTTTCCACACTATATTTATTAGACTTAGTGAAATTGAAACAGCTCTAGCATTGAGTAAAGTCTCTATATTACATCCATCTATCGTGAACTCTACAGAACTCTTGTATCATTTGAAATTGATTTCTAACTCTCAAACCTTAGTATACCCACCTATAGAAGAAAACTTATTGAAATTAGAGGAAACTATTTGTGTAAAATCTTATATTAAGAAAAATCAAATTACGTTTATTATGGAAATTCCTTTAACAGATAGAGATATTTATAATTATTACAAATTGTACTCCTTACCAATTTTCCATGAATCCGAGAATAAGACCTTATCCATATTTCCTAAATACCCGTACCTTTTGGCGAAAGGAACGAAATACTTACCGATCGTGAAACCGTGCCGCCCGTTATCAGCTGGCGACCATTTCCTGTGTAACGCAGATCACCGAGCTTTGTACCATGAGCTTACCTGTATCGAACAGCTCATGAGATTCGACGATGACCCCACTCATTGCACGCAACATCAGGTTCAAATTGAAGAACTTAAGATCCAGCAAGTCAACTCTGACAGTTGGATCCTGTATAGCAGACTGAAGACGACGCTTACCAAGCATTGTGACAGTGACGTCAGCAAACTGTCAATATTCGGCACATACCTCGTGACAATCGATGAACCATGTGATTTGGAAATCAATGGAATTCGCATAAGCCACCGTATCTACATAGAGACGGACGTTGTGGAGCCAATTCCACTAGTTACCTTACCACAGCTACGTGTGGGCGCAAATCTATCCAGTGCACGCGCACTCAATCTCAACGGCGTTAATCTAGATGAAGTGAAGTACATGGCGTACTCCTTAAAACATTCTTCAGTGATCGAAAGTGTTTTAAATGAAAGAAATGATTTTAAATTCAGTGAAAATTTAGGATATGTATCTTTAAGCTTAGTAATCTTAAGTTTTATTGCATTTGTGTTTTATGTGTTTCGACTAAAATTGTTGAATAGCATACCGTGTGTGAAAAATTATCGGAACCAATCTCAAATCGATCGTACCGATAATTTTCCTCTTAGGGATGGAGGAGTTATGTTACACCCTCGTCCCTCTGCCTTAGCTTAAGATAGTTTATAATATTTTGCTGAAATGCATCTTCCATGCATTTCATAGAATTAGATTGTTTTTGCTGACGAGCCGTCTGGCCTCTCGAGACGGGCTCATCCGCTCTTGTCGTTTTAGATTCATTAGTTAAGTTACCTCCAAATCGGTATAGCGTATAAGTTTTAATTTTACTTAATTAAATAATTTTCAAGTTTTTTAAAAAGCTTTTATTACGTTCCGAAAGCAACAGTACTTATTTTACCTCAGTTATTTTTATGGTTTGTAATAATATATACAACGTGAATATACTACCTATCAATGGTCAGATAGTCAAAAGCCCGTTAAACTACATACCGCTCCTAAATGATCTTACTGATGGCGCAAATGACCTAGTTCATTTTCAAAAATGTGTTACTTTCGTTGGTCATTAGGGTCTTCCCAAGTTAATGTGTTTTGAAGATATATTTTTTATGCAGGTATGCAAACCAGTAGCAGGCGGTGCAAGGTCTGATGGTGAAGCGACTAATTACCTTGGTTAGATACATTAATGGATCAAACAATGACAATAACCTCATCTATAAGAATATAAGGAACAAAAATATTATTATAAAGAACTTTAAGTACTTTTTAAGAACATAACGAACTGCTATATATCATAAATAAGGAACTTTAAGTATTAAGTTTTCTTTTTCTCACAGCAAATAGTTGAGTTGATGCAGACTGCAAACAAGATTGAAGGCTATTTAAGTATTTAATTTACTTATCGTTTTAATATAAACACAGAATAACTAAAGGTTAGAAAAAGGCACAATCATTTTTAAAATCAAAATTATTATTTACTAAAATAAAAAACTAAAAATAAAAATCTTTTTCGTGGGCGTCCAGGTCATTGGTGGAATGTCGCCAAGGACCGGGATGACTGGAAGACTTTGGGGGAGACCTTTGCCCAGCAGTGGGACAAAATAGGTTAAAAAAACTTTTTTTTTTCTGACCTTGCTCCTAATTGTGCTTTTCAAATTTTCTTAAAAGACTCGTTTCATACGAGGTAAAAACCTAAAAGTTATTGCAAATATTAACTTGAATTCATTTAAATTAAAAACCTTGAAATAATGCTAATTCCGACGCCGCACTAATACAATATTTGCTGAGCACGTATTAATGTGACAATCTTAAACGTTTCGAAACAATGAAGTATTTGAGATACACTGCGCGTCAGTAATTCAGTATCAGCTTTACTATCGTACGTTGCAGCGTTAGCGAGCGGTGTATCTTAAATACTTATGTTACGTCTACGATATGCTCAGAGTGTTGATATTAATATGAAGTTGGTTGTACCAATTAGATTCGCTAGAAACGTAAGTAATTTCTTATATTTTATTATACACTTCTGTGATTACATTTGTTGATGTGGTGATAACCGATAAAAATTAAAACAATAACTAGTACCTGAGAAATAACGACCTGAGGTTATTAGTAAAAATAAAATTGGAGAAAAATTCTAGGAAATCCGTAGAATTATTCCAGTTAAAAACAAATTGGAAGATTAATTAACGGAAACCAGGAGGGTTATTCCAACGAAAACATAATTAAAAATAATAGTATTTTTGGGTGTCAACAAATTATGTTATTTGCAGATAAAATATGAAATTTTACTGCTATGTTAAAATTTGTGTGAGTGTCATTTAAAATGGATTTAGACTTTAATTACTTTATGGCAGAATTTAAAAACAAATGAATCAATATAAAACAGTAATGTTGCTGATGCCGATATATAATTGATTTTGAGCCTCATGCTAATTGCATTACCATAAAAAGCATGACAGACCTTCATTTTGTATTCTAACATCCATAAAGGAAACTCAATAAAAATACAATAGGTTTAATCTAACCTTAGAATCTTCAGTTCAAGGCCGACATGTATCAACATAGCTTTAATTGTTTGTAGAAAAATATTCAGATGTACCTACTACCACTATAATTAAAGAATGCATCACTAATAAACCAATTTCGGCCATATATACATTTAAATAAAGTTTTAAACAGTATGCGCTCCTACGTGGCACATAAGACAAATACAACATAATGTGTGAGAATTTCAGTTTTTAATGCTATTTTGTAAACAAAACACTGTAAGTGTAGATAACTTATCTGTGGTTGTAAATTTTATCTAATTTATCGCAATAGTAGCATCAAAGCTGTTGCGCTGTTTGTCGTCCCAGAAGCGAATATTTTTATTTCCATAAATCTTATATTTTCTAGATATTTTTTATCTGCGATCATATCTATCATAAAATTCCAATGAAGTAAAAACATATTGAATGAATGAAGGAAAGTACTTTATAGTACATGTATTGTACACCATACTACTAATTAACGAAAACAATACATAAAGCGAATAAACTAAATATAATACAATGGGCGATCTCATCGTTAATATTATTTCTTTATTTACTGTTACTTTACCATTTGTGAATAAGCATAGGTATCCTTTTCTGTGGTAGCGGTTTCTGCGAGTACGTCCTTTTGTTTTTTCCTTGTCCAGTCACACAGCCACAAATTGCAACAATAGTCCTTTATAAAAAATAGAGGTAAATCGTTGTGTACACGCTCCATGATGTCATCCTGCGTTCAAGTGACCAAAACAACAGGAAACCTTCGTTTAGCATGTCAAGTGGTGGTCGAGGACAATTTATATGACAGCCTCATCGCTATTGTTTCGCATACTCTCTGTTTACCTACTGCCAGGATTATTAACTAAGCAACTGTAATTGATTTACACTGCTATGAACTCTACGGTTGGATTATATCAAGTTTCCGAATTATGCACACAGGCTCGGTTACATGGGTCACGGAGAATCTTCACAGTTTCACTATGCCTATATAGTTTAGTTAATTTGCTCAAGTATTTTACTTATCGTAAATCAATAGAAGTTTTATTTATTCTTAGGTTCTTCTGATATACATATAGTATTATAGACATAATGAATGTATCAGTCAATTGTAATTGAAAACGATTTCAATTATGTCAAACTCAAGTCAAGGTTAAAAAATTACTTTATTCAATAAAATCACAAGGATCATAAGGATCATTTAGAATCGTCTTACATTGCTTATCTATGATATACCTACCAACCTAGAAACAATAAAATGGAAAACTGTTTTTACCTGATATCGCAAGCATAAATAAAACTAACACGTGAAAGATATTTATGAATCAACGTTCTCTGGGTATATTATAGATAGATAGATAGATATTATAATTAGCTATATCTCCTAAAAGTCATATTAATTAATCCACGGTATACAATTTTCATAGCTTAGTTTAGGATGAAGTGCTACTTATATGTATTACAAAATTGAATATAAAGTCAAACCCGACGCAGGGCAACATTTCCTGCCACATTAATTTTAGACTACACAAAAGAGACATATTAATACGACTAGGTAATTAATGTGGGTACGTGCGCCTAATTATCTGTAGGCGGCCGCTGTCATGGATATTTCTGTAATAAATTAGACGGGAAGACCGTTTATACAACCGAGCAGTTTTCGGGATTTTGGTTAGACGGCGATAATGGGATACCTGTCGTCATACACGTGCAATTTATGTAATATTACCTGTTGAATATGCGCATAGCACACATGGGACCCATGGCCGAACCATATTATTTTACACAGGTAACATACCTACGTAACCTACATGTTATTGTATGTACGTACATTATGTTCTACATATTTAACAAAACGATTCTACGATAACAAACACAACTAATTTTTAATTATGCTAAACATATAATATGTAGGTACTTAGTAGGTACATTGCTTATCATCGTTTCTAATTTTGGTTACTGTATTATTATCCCCATGTTCCGAAATAAAACTATTTTGATTGCTCAGTTTGGGATTAGATGGCATTGTGTGAAATGTACATGAATTGCTTTAATTATTTTATCCATCAATATTGTAATGTTCTATTATTTTATAAAGTAATTAGCCTCATATTTAAGGAAAATATTATCGTACAATAATAAAAATTACTCATAAGGACATAAATATTAATTTCGTATGCCGGTGCTTAAGTATATTATCTACTTATTCGTATTTGTGGCAAAAGCAAGATGGATTACACATCTCTCTAGCATGTAAAAGAAAATAATGGAATGGAGTTGAAAATTGGAGAGAACAATGTTGAAATGAAGATTTTCCATTATGATTACATGGAAATACATTTTAAAACATAGTTTTAATGTTCTGTTTTGCGTTTGGTTTTATTTTCATAGTCTCACTTTTCTTCGTGATTCATCGATTTCCTTTCAGCTGCGTTTGTCGCTTGCAAGTCTTGCAACACGAGTTCGTTCGCGTGTAATTTCCTGATGTGGAAATTACAAATCTTAATGAAGCTGACGGGGCGGGGCGGCTGGGCAGCATCGGCACTTTGCCGCTCCGAGCACGATATGTGCCTAGTATATTAAAATTATAGATTTAGATCAATTTAACAACAACAAAACAGGTTTAAAAAAATAGTTTATCCTCTAGTCTAAACTAATATTATAAAGAGGAAAGATTTGATTGTTTGTTTGTTTGCATCGAATAGGCTCCGAAACTACTGGACCGATTTCAAAAATTCTTTCACTGTTGTGAAGCTACATTATCTGCGCTGAACATAGGCTATATTATAATGATATTTTTTATATAGGCTATATACCCGTGCGAAGCCGGGGCGTACTACTAGTACAGTATAAATGTAGACAGACATTATCCAATTATTTTTCCTACTCATTCACTAATATACATCCATTAAAAATAAATAATTATTTATGGACAATTCACACAACACACAATCATTTAGAATATCAGTTACAATGCAAGTTGTAATTGATTAGTAAACGAAAAATAAGCCGATCATTTATGTATAGGTACTAGGCAATCATCTCGAGCAGAGCATTATGCATTCATTCTATTCCTAGCATATCAGTCTGTTATACAACAATCGATTCACTAAAGTTACTTCAATATGTAAAATACGATGCAGTACAACGACTCCTCCCAAAGAATGCCTTGAATAAGCTGTCTATAATGTATATCTTTATTTATTGTATTTTATTTTTACAGTATTAATTAACCTTATAGCTAATAAATGTACGTTTGGTTTCATGGTGTTTTAAAAACTTTGCTTCGACATAGTACCTACATTTAAAATCTCATTAAAAAGTTAAACATGTTGTTTTTATGTATTATGTCTATGTTTAATTATTACGTAATGATTAATGACCTACTTATTATTGAATAATAACATAAATTTAATAACATTGTTGTGGTACATGTATAAACAAAACAAAATACATGGTGATTCATCTAGCTACATATAGCTGTTAACACATATGAAGGGTGAGACTTTATGCTATAGTATAATACACATTGTGTCGATTTGTCCTGATCTCTAGTATGATACCTATCTCCACTGCCTCCGAGACCATTCCATTCGGCTTCAATAAATGATAAATTAAGTGTTAGTAAAATATTTCTAACAAAAATGTTTTAACCTTTGCAGAATGAATTATTGAGAAATATCCAATAATCGTTCTGAATACAAAAAAAGTTAAGAATGTGAGCGTGGCTGGATATGCAAGAAGAGGAAGGCCGAAAAAGAAGTGGCTGGATTGTGTGAAAGAGAATATGAATGTGAAAGGAGTATCTAGACTCCGAGTTGACGATTGATAGGAGTGAGTGGAAGAAAAAAACACGTTGTTCCGACCCCACGTAACGTGGGATAAGAGCAGGGGAATGATGATCCTATAAATCGTTCTGAATATCGCAAGTAGGTACCGTGTTGGGTTTATTATATATGGTTTATAAAAAAAAAGAATTGAAATTGCTGACTCTAATTTTGTTGTATGGATGGATTTACATATGCTAGGACCTCGCACCTCGCACCTTTGTGTTTTAAAAGGCTCCCCTTTTAAAACACAAAGGTGCGAGGTTCACGAGCTTACTCTACGACGTTTTATCCACGTATGAAGCGGTCTCGAATCAGGGGGCTGGGCCAACTTTATAGTGAAGGTTCAGACGCATTATTTATTCAGCAGCAGGTATCTTGGCTGAAAGTTCTGATCGACTCACACATATTGTGCTTGCATTATCTTACCTTCCATAAAGCCCTTCATAAACGCGTAGTTTGTGTTTATTATGCTGAACCTGTCGAAAAGATAATCGTAAAACCTTAACCAGATTTAAATATTTACAATACCTGTTGGAGTAAGCCATGATGCTATAAATTTTCAATTTGAATTGTATGTACTTATTACATATATATAGGGTTCTTTTATTAAAGTAGGTAAGTTCAATATTTAATAACGAAGAACGCTGCACTTATTAATATAAAAACGCTGAGTTTGAACAACAACACTGGCTGTTAATTAAAAACTAATTGATATAAAAACTGCTTGTGAACGCTCAAAATCATTTTCAAATAAATTTATTAATGTTTTATATTTCTGATGGCTGCTAATGAAATTTAAAAAGTTACTTTCTCAAGTAAATAGTTGATTTGGTGCAGTTTAATAGGTTCAGTGTGAAGTGTGTGTTCGGGATATCTTTTTATCTAAAAAATAAGGATATAAAAAGACTCACCGACAAACTACTAAAACGTTAGTTTAAACTAAAACTAAGTAGATATATACATGTATATATAATATAAGTATATAAATGTACCTACCTACTATCATGTGATGCGAGGTAGGTACTAACATAAAATAAATAATCCGTTGTATATCTAAGAGAACGATTTCACAGTGCATGCAGTAGCTTCAGCTCCTGGGAACTTTATTTTGTAAATACATTTAGCTCTATACCTACACGCTTTCGACTTATCCCGCCGGACCGTTACTTAAAATTGCATCGTTTTGTTACTGGCTAAGTAAAGTAAGTACAGTGCTTAGTGGTACTTGTATTTGGACTGAGTTGAGGAAGTTAAATGAAGTTCAGAGTAATTACTCTCGGAGAGGCGGTTAAGTCGGCTTCTGGTTATGGTGACAGCCGCCACACTGTACCTCTACCATGAGTTGTCATTGTCACAGTAAAATCGCCTGACTTTACTACAGTAGTTACGTAAATATTAGTATTACGAATTTTAGTACCCAACTATCCGCTAGAGGCGCTGTACAATCATTTTTTTAACTACAGACGCTAACGAGTATAGTATATACCTAAAGTATAGTAAAAACTCATGGTAGAGCTACTGGTCTCCGGTCTCCGGTCTCCGGGCTCAACATTATACACGGCTATAGAGAAATACGACTTTTCTACTGGAATTTGTGCAGTTTGCGTTCAATCGAATAGTGATCCCACAAATCAATGTTCTTTTATGTTGTCGTCTATTTTTATTTTTGGAACTTTTTTACACAAATGGATTTGGTCAGTTGAATTGGAATGGTGATTTGTCATCATACCGAACAGGCAAAAATATTTAGAACATACTAGCCAAGTGAGTTTTATTTAAAAATGTTATTTATGAACATGTTAGTTTATTTTTCAGCGAGGAAATAACATTTTTTTATTCAACCTATTGTGTCCAAAGGCAAATGTATTCCAAAGTTTTGCACACAAGGACACAGCTATATGAAATTAGTTCAACAAGTTTTAAATCATAAGAATTATGTGACTACGTCATTCGATTTTCACCTGGCCTGGTTTTAAATCCATAAATAACGTTCAAATTAGCAAATAAAACGCAAAGTACCACGTAATATTTCGGACTTGTTTGTATTTCTTGAAATTTTATGTATTTTTCCTTAAGCTTTACCTATTGAAAAATATAATATATGTGAGCGTAATCCAATTACGAATGCTAGGAAAGCTATTTTGTAATTCTTGGTAGAGAACAGTTAGAGCAATCACGAGCAATGTTGTTATGCAGAAGCGCCTACGGTAGTTATGTTAGCAATCAGGCATGGAAACGATGCTATCAAAACTATAGTAGGCAACATTTACATAAGTATAACTAATAGCCACTTAATTTTACTACGTTTTTAGGGCCGTGCGTCGAAGCCTCTTTTTTGGATATAATGTTTTTAAACATAAAAATAAAACGTGTAGGACATCAGTTTAAAACCTATTAACACCAAGCTATTTGACTGTTATTCCTAAGATACCTAGGATTAGTTACCGCGGTTGGGAGTAATTAATACATAGCCCCATACATAGATATTTGTTCCGGATTGTGCCTGGGTGTTGTGGTTTATGTGTTATGTAACGCGTAGTTTCTGATAACCACATATTATCAGTGTAGTATTACGTAACTGTTGCGTCACTCTCAAAGTTTATGTAGAATTAGATTTTAGAAGAAATCGTTCCGCAAGTTAATAAATGGAACATATTTTTTTTAATCTATGGAATCTATAAAGGGTCCTTATAAGAGCTGCAACACACGCATCTTAACGAATGTCCAACATTCAATGGCAGACGTTTAAAGACACAAACTACATAAATATTCAGAATCTAGGTCGTTAGCCGAGAAATCCGGTTACACAAAAGACTTGGTCGGCTGCAGAGTATTTCGTAGTCCGCAAACGAATTGCAAATGCGGAGTTTGCACACTCGGTCGCCAAACACTGCCGATGCCGCGCTGCTGCCGCCACGCTGCAGACCTCTTCCACGCAGGAAGCCGGTAGTAGCCTGTCACCGGCAAACAGTCGCACACTCGCAATACAGTTGTAACTATCGTTGCGCAGTAGATCATACCTTAACGCAGGAGACCGTCGCTATGTCATACCGCGTTCTATCTGAATGTGGTCAAACTCCCCTCGCCGCGTATGCTGCCGGAATGACAACCGAACGAGCAATAAACACAATATTTGAAGATCTCAGAGCCACCATAATTGCCTTCAGCTGCGTATTGAGGTTAAGCCCCTAAGGCAGTGAATAAGTTTCGCTGTGACTGTGACATTTTCCAAGAAACTCATAAGAGTGAAAATGAAATTGAATATTCTAGCCTAGAGCTTTGCTAGTTCTCGTACTTTTTTATAGATATACATATAAGTAAATATAAAACACCGTACTGTAAATGCAGATTCTCTTTACATGCTGTATACGTCTTTGATCTATTAATGTTGCAGAGAAACATTTTCTAGTCTTGCGTTTTGGGATGTAAATATTCAGAACACGTCGAAACTTAACCTATAAAAACTCAACTAACGAAATTGTAAGCACAAATTAAAAATAAATATTATTCTACATATAATCACAATCGCTTGCTGAGAATCGATTGCTGAAATACTGAAGTCACATTAACAAAGTTTCTGAAATTTATTTATCTATTATCAGCTACACTGTACTTCTATACTAATACATAAAATAATCATCTTGTAGGAATCCCCTAAGCCGTATGTATAATTCAAAGTTGCAAAAAACGTGTATAAGCAAAATAGTTTTCGCAGAATTTCCCTCGTTTTATATTTAAGAGAGGAAATGAAAAAGTTTCGGAAGTTACCCGCGCTGAGAAATATCCGTTCTCAAATTCTTTGACTCGAGCTGGATCATATTTTTGCTAAATTTGTGGCAATGAATCTTTCCCAAGTTTTGATTGTACACATTCGTTACCTTCTACCATTCGTCAACGTTAACGGTTTTATTCCTTCCAACTTTGTGGCTCAAAGAGTTAAAGCTTGAAACTGCTTCCTTCTTCCGAAATTCAATTTCTGGGAAAGTAGGTAATCGTGTTTACTGCTACAAATAAGTAAGTAGTTATGAAAGAGCTTTAAAGACGTTATAATAGTAGGTATTATGTTTCTGAGTACAAACTAAATAATTAACTGATTTACTCGTAGACTAACCATTTCATTTATTAGTTAAGGCACATTTATTGTACTTGTTATTTTGTCAATATCCATCAGCAAAAATATAAATATTCACGGACATTTCACAAAGCACACTCTAGTCCCAAACTAAGCAAAGCTTGTACTATGGGAACTAGATTGCTGATAGAATACTTAATTTTTTTTTTTGTAAATAAATACTTAGAATACTTACATAGAAACAAATATATTTGTATGTCTTTTAATAGTTGCTTAATTGAACATGAGTAATTGTTGTTGATCTATAAATTTAATTATGAAGAACAGGATACATGAAACAGTTTTGACCTAAAACTTTCAACTGCCAATTAGAGATGATGGTTCGCGTCTGTGGTGTGAAGTTGGCTTTGTCCAACATCGTATCAAATATTCGCCAATAAGCTACTGGAATATGAAACAAGTAAATTAAATGAAATGGCGTATTTGAATACCTATTAACCCCTTTAAAGTTACTATTGTTACTCGATACAAGTTTAGAAAAAATAATTCTTTCGCCTTAGCCCTAATATCGACTGTCTGCCTGCTTTTACATATTACCTATAAGACCAATTAAAGTAAGAACAAATAGTTCACATCATACGATAATATATCTACTAAAACAATGGCAAAGGTTAAGCTATAAGTGGTTTAAATAATGCCATTACGTATTTTAAGCAAAATGAAAACTGACGATACTCCGAGTTTGATTAATGGTCCAAGGTATTAAATATCCGTTAATATCAAAATGTCTGCTCAGGACTTGGCAGTAAAATAATACTTTGTGATTAGCGTAATAATCGTCATCATTAAACGGCCACTCGTGGAGATGAGGCTAGAACTTTGCAAAAGTTTAATTCGCTCTACAATCATGATTTACATTTCTTTAAAGAGGTGCCTATTAAAACTTTTTTTCAGATTGCAACTCCTTTAACACTTTCAATTCTTAGTGCAATAAATCAGAGTAACCGCGGCAGCTTCCACGTTATGACTTCCTCGTAAAATTTACATTTAAAAGTTAATTTTCTCGTTTCCCGGCTTAGGGCAATTGTTAATCTTGGATTCTCTTCGTGATACCCTCGGCGTAAAAATTATGAACATTATTCTAAGTTGGCCGCCTTGCTCCCCTGTTACGTATCTTCCCGCTGTAGCTAAATTTGCTATAGGTAGGTAGCGGCGCACGGACTGGGAACCACTATCCCCCAGCGGGTCGGTTTATGATTATTTGTTTTAATTTTGCTTTTGTTTCCTTATTCATGAAAACAATAACGGAATATGGTGAATAATGTTGAAATTATCCAATGTTTGGGTCCTTGAATAACTTTATTATCTACTTAGACTTGTTGGGAAACCGTGGAAAAGCTTTTTTAAAAACAAAGAAAATTACTGAATTAAAGTAAATTTAATGAATGAAACATTTATGTCTTAAACTAGCAGTGGCTCTAAACAGAATGAGCTTTATCGGGTCCAGACATCCGTTGTTCAAAACTACTGTATCAGCATATCGTCCGAGCGGAGACGCGTGGGCGTCAGTTGTTAAACAATGATGTTGTGCCTAATCGGCGTTAAACACTGGACGGCAGGTCGATACAGGTAGCGTAACTCCTCCCTCCATAAGTTCGAGATTACCCGAAAGATGAGGGTTATCTCGAGCCCTTTCCACAAAACAAGACTTAATTTTATGCTTAAATGCTAACACAAAAAGACAAATTACGACAATAGCGCATAATAGTATGCTTCCTATACTAACACTTCTATAATCTAGAGCACTATAACTATTTTCACTATCACTAATTTCACTTCCACTTTTCTGCAATAAGTAATTCAGGAACTGGATGTCGGCAAGATCGATTCCGTTGAGGTCAATCGGTTTTCTCAGAATATCAGATGGGCTTGATGTTATCTTAGGCAAGTTAATTATTGGGAACTTCATGTAAACTACTTCCTTTCCTTGGCTCTGGTGTTTCTTTAGCTTCAAATCCTTTATCTTTACTTGACAATTATCATCCATAGTTAACAGGTAAGTTCCACAAATCGTTTCTTGAGTTATCTCATCCTCGCAATACTTCGTAAGTATCGTATCGGTTTTCGCGTAGATGATCCAGCGATTGTATTGTATTAGATCTGCTTTTACGTCGTTGATGGTAACGGGAATTAGGTGGCAGCTCGAGATGTTGGAAGAAAATGTCATAAGACTGGTAATGCAATGGTCTTCGATTAGTGGGGTGACGTCATTCTCCAAGCACAGGAAGCGGGCTTCGTCGACTTCACGGCATGACTGGGAGAGCGGCTTTACTTTCAACCCTTTCACAAGGACGTATGGATATTTGGGAAGGATTAAAGAGGTAAGGTCATTGACTCTACTATAAGTAAGGTAAGGGGACTAATTTAAAATAGTTAAAAACTTCTTTTGTAATTAAAGGAATGTTCATAATAAGCTTTATCTGATTTTGTTTTATATACGCTTTCATCTCTATACATTGCTCTATTTTTACTAAATTTTCAATTTTTGCTGGAAATACCAATCTATCAGTTTCCTCAATTTCTTTTAACAATAACAATAACTCTTCCGTGTTTACAATTGATTGATGTAACAATTTAACCTTAGCGAAAGCAATAGCTGTTTCAATCTCATTCAGTCTGATATAGAGCGTTTGAAAGTTATGTATATAAATGTTATAGATGTGTATAATTTTGTTACTGGTTTGTGATATCTTTGATTCATTTAAGTTACGATTAATATCTTGAATGCTTTCCTCAATCTGAATGAAATTGGTTTTGATAGAGTTCGCTATTTTCGTAAATGTACCCACCATTTCGGCAATGATTGTAATTTTATTTGATACCGTGTTTTGTTTAGTCATTTATCTCATGAATTAACTTTTCATACATAACAGCATCGCCATTATCAAGTTTACCTGTAATTAGCTTGATCAATTAATCGATTGAGTTTAATAAACCACGCTTAGATCTTACCAATGGAATCAATAGTTATATTCATGATGTAATCGGTTTGTGACTCTACTCCGGTAAAGTCAAAAGCTTTGATGGTAGAGGTGCTTTTTACTTGCCTTCTTAATCTTTCATAACTATGTAAAGTTAACTCTAGTTCCTCATAGATGTACCTTAAATCTTTAATTTTAATGATAGTCCATGAATCATGGCGGACAACAGCTTGACCTTCTTTTACAGGTTGCAGCTCTGGGTTTTTGTCAATCGGTTGCAGATGAAAGGCCTGGCTTAGGATCACTTAGACCACCAGATTTAAGTATAGTATTTACCTGTAGAGGACGCCTGATATCTTTTATGGATACTTTTGTATTCCTACTGTTCGTTAAAGCGAGCAGAACGTTACTTTACAGCTCTCTTTTTATCAATAATTTTGTCAATTAAATGTTCATACAAATATTTAGTCTTGTTAGCGTTTTCTTTTACCAACTATTGTGTAAAAATGTTTATTAAAATCAGCATGAAGTAGTAGTAGTCTAATATAATTGTAATCTTATAGTTTTAAGTAATCTTATCTAGTTCTAAGTTAATAATAAAATGTTAAAGAAGTTAGAAGTTAAAGTTAAAAATAATCTAATCTAACACAATGACACAACAACAAATCTAATAGTACATTACTATAAGATTCGGTGTACTCAAAAATTTCTTCAAATGGGATGAGGTCTGTAGTATAATGAATCTTGTGGCTATACGACATAACTGCATAGCTCATGACAAATGCAGCATCTGTTATCTTTTGTTGATATTTAGCGATTTGGTATATTTCAATAAGAATAGAATGAAATCTTTTGACTATTTCCATAGAGTTGTGTTTATGGAGAGTACCAATATGAAGGTTAATTTTATAAAATGTGAATGCTTCTATCATTAATGTATTGTTAAATTCCGTAGGAATCTGACTGATTCTATTAGGTGTTCCGTATAAAGAAAGGTATTTTACTAAATCTCTGACAGCTTCATGTGTGGGTTTGGCTCTTATTTCAAAAGTCTAGTCTGCTGAAGGCATCGAGTATTGTTAAATAATATTTTCCATCAATTTAAAATTTATCTATAAAAAGCTCTTGAAAAGGTTTGTTTTGTGTTTGTGATAGTCGTAAGTCGGGTCTTAACGGTTCACGGTCGTACTTTATCATTCTACAAAGTTCACATGCATTAATAACTCTAGCAACTGTCTGATCCATATTGTTCCAGTAAAATGTTCGTTTTAGATGGACTAACGTTTCTTTTACTCCTCTATGACTGTTTTTACCCACGTGGTATTTAAGTACTATGTCTCGTTGTTCCTGTTCATTTTCTACATATATAACTCTCTTAGTACACTGATAAAACTTTACGGTTCCTTTTTGAAATAATAATGTACTGGCTTCTGCAAACTGTTTCCGGTGTAAATCGTTTTCGAAATAAAAGAAATACTTGTGTTTTGGCCTAATATATCCTTTCAGAAATCTTTTCACTAGCTCTGGATAATTTAAAGGTAAGTGGATCTCTATAACCTTTTGTTTGTCTCTAGATAATTCCTTAACCGATAGTTCATCTCGATTCCAGGTATACACGAGTATCTGGTTTGGCTTGGTATCTATAGCTTCTTGTAATATCGGCATACTTTTTGTGTCTAAATTATGAGCTGAATGTACCGTGCCTATGGTAGGGTCATCGCGTCCCTTTGATGCAAACGCGGTGGTACTGTCTGCAGATGGCTGGGAGTAAGGGGGCCTTCGACCTTTTCTTCTAATGTATTGATTATTTTTCTCTGTACTTGATGAAATTAATATCGGAGATGGCGTTCGTTTGCGTGATGTAGAGACGCAAGAGGTACCATTTTGGTCTTTACTTAATTTAATCATTTCATTTGTCGATTCTGCATTATGACATTTCAGCTTCCGTTCCTTCTTATCTAAATTAACTTTTATCGAAATTTCATCGTTATCGCCTAAAGTGTTAAGTCGTATCCGTGATAGAGCGTTAGTTTTAAAATTTTGTTTCTCTTCCTTATCAATTTCGTTGTATTTCAATTCGTTGGAAAAATCTTTCGTTTGAAACTTTGAATTTATGTCTGGAATTACTAGGTGAGATAATTTCGAATTATTGTTACAGTAATTTAAAGTAATCACTTCACCGAATCCTTCGATGCTATTTTCCTGAATTTTTTTTGGATGTACAATATCCGGACAGATATTTTCTGGTTGGAAGTTTTTCGGGTACGCGGAATACGTCTCGTCCATGTTCTCTATGTAATGACATTCGTTCTCTACATTTTCACCGCACGTAGTATTATAATAACCGTAATCATAACTATTAAAATCAGAGTTATATTCTTGACAGAGTGGTGGATCTTCCATATAGAACAAATCGTTTGCAGACATGTTTTGTCTCACTGGTGCTGTGCGCATCGAAACATCAGAATCTTTTGATCTAAAATTATGAGATTGGTGTGTTATGTCGAATTTTAAATTATTACCTGATTGAGGTTGGTTCTGAATACCGAACTTATAACCTTGTTGTTGGGGGATACCAACTTTATAACCATCATATTGAAAAGGCGCGCGTTGCGCATGGGCCTGACCGAAGTTAGGTCGGGGTACGTTTTGGGCTGTCCCAAATCGATAACCTTGCGTGGGCGGCGCGGTTCTCATTTGTTGGATAAAGTTTGGTCTAAAAGCGCCTTGATTATATGGAATCCCGAATTGAAAATTGGATGTAGGCATTGAAGGTCTGTAGTTATTATATTGCGATAAAATCGGTTTATAGTTTTGAGGTTCGGGCACAGATGGTGCTACTGGTTTTGGTGTCAATTGAGAAGTTTGAGAATTTGGTACTTGTTGAGAAGTATTTTTTAACATTTTGCTTTTTGCGTCATATTGGAATTTAAAATTGACCTCTTCAGTGACAATGCTTAAGGCATTTTCCAAGTTAGAGCATCCTTTTAATCGTACGATACGAATCATGTCCTCGGGGAGGTTGTACAAGAACACGTTAAGGGCAGTGTTATTGTACACTATCATTTTTGCTGCTTTGATTCCTTCATCGGTAAGTCTATTTACTTTCGCAAATAAAGAACTTCTGACATTTTGAATTCTATGACAAAACTGTATGTATGTTTCACTTTGTTTAAGCTTTAAAGTTTCGAGTTCGATCGCAATGCAATCTTCCGATCGAGGGTCGCCGAAATGTTGCGTAAGCAGATCCTTAAGTTCTTCATATGTCGTAATATTTGGATGGTCGCTAAGTAGAGTCGCAGCTCTACCAATAAGTCTACTTGAAATCGCATGGAATAAGTACAAATTCTGTGCGATGTTACCTTGAATTTTACTAACACTAAGTATATACTCGCATTTAGATATGAATAAGTTTAATAAGTTTGTTTCCCCGTCATATTTCGGGATGATTGACAATATTTCTTTAGGCACTGCCTTAAATTCCATTTTATTAGTTTTATTTTATTTACTTAAAATTACACTGATTTACCGATTTTTGTGTAAAACAGTTCGCCTATTTTTGTGCGACTTAACCTACTTGGTTTACCGATTTATGTGTAAACCAATTTGCCTATTTTAGTGCAAATAGTTTTATTTGATTTGCCTATTTAAGTGCAAACCAAAAATTAAATGTTACTTATAACTACACAAATTAATTACGTCTAACAAATCTGCCTATTTATGTGCAAATTAGTTTGCCAATGGAGTGCAAACAAAATCAGATAAACGCAATTAATAAGCCCGATGATGTATGATCGAGAAAAAGGTTGGAAAAGACACAGGAATATAAAAGCAGGAAGTGAAAAGGTTTACTCACAAATTGCTCGATCCCATGTCCTCCTTGAAACTGCGAGCCACTTTAATTCACACGCTTTACCAGTCAAATTTATTTGGTTCGTTTCCACATCCGCTAAAAGTCGGTTTTCCCAATATTACTACTTTCGTGATTGTTATCGATCGTAGATTTTCCGGGAAAATCGTGGAAATCCTACCGGCTGCGCCAGACTTGTTGGGAAACCGTGGAAAAGCTTTTTTAAAAACAAAGAAAATTACTGAATTAAAGTAAATTTAATGAATGAAACATTTATGTCTTAAACTAGCAGTGGCTCTAAACAGAATGAGCTTTATCGGGTCCAGACATCCGTTGTTCAAAACTACTGTATCAGCATATCGTCCGAGCGGAGACGCGTGGGCGTCAGTTGTTAAACAATGATGTTGTGCCTAATCGGCGTTAAACACTGGACGGCAGGTCGATACAGGTAGCGTAACTACTTAGCGATCTTTGACATGCATCTACTGTGCTCTACTGAAAGGGTAGGCATGAAAGGCTTTTATCCAATAAAAGCAGACGTTTAATGCGAGAAAGAATATAATATTTACTATTAAATATTTTCTTCTCTCAGCCTACACTTACTATCACAATTAGCAAGCGGTACAAAATGCTACTTAGTACTCAGCTTGTTTAAGGCGACGGGTAGGGTGAAATTTTTCATAATAAATAAAAATGTCAATAACTTCCAACTTTATTATTTATTTATTATATCTCCACACACGTTAAACTTGTAACACGGCATAGTTTTTGCCGCAGTGGTTAAACTCTAGATAGTCAGCGTGGCAACGTCGCATTTTCAACTTCAGTAAGAATGCTGATAACGACGCAAAACACATAGTGAGCCGCGCACAGTTTGGATTGTCCAACTCTTAAGCAGCGCCTTATGAATATTTGCGAGCACACAGCAATAGAACACTTATAGTTCCTAAGGCGCTACTCTTCTTCTTCTTTAAACACCTTAATGTAGATTTTTTTTTCCTTGGATGTATAGATATCAACCATAAGAATAGCTGTGCTGAGTTTGGTACCAAACAAATCTGCCAAACCCATAAAAAATGGGATCAAAAATCACACTTTTGCAAAAGGTGTTGGTACTAAACTTACATTTTAAAGTAAACTATAACCAAGAGCACACATTTTGTTCCCTACCTGACCAGTTCAATATATGTGTTATGGGAAATAATAAGTTTCACAACTCCACATGCTATGACTTCTTCAGAAAACACTCCCAAAAACACGCATTTGGCTATACCCGTCACCTTAAGAAAAGTCTTAACTATGTAGGAAAGTTGAAAGCTTGATTTAATGGAGGCTTCTTAGGAAAGCGGAGGTACTCAACTACATTATAATCAAGGCATCCGGCTGCGACGGAGGCAAGGGCACCCGCCCCAGCCCGCGCCGTGTCACGCCGCTAATGCACGGCACATTCATTAATAAAGTACCCTCATGTATTCTACTTATTTATTATTTCATTTATTTATCGCAATGAAAAGCCTTTACCAGATTTAGCCTTATCAGTGGTGATGTCAGCAATAAATCAAGTAACATATAAATCACTGAAATGTTGTTGACATAATTGATAAACACATCCGCCCTACTGATAGTCCAGTCATTTAAGGTTTTATCTGCGGAATAATTCCTAGTGGGCTGAATTTTTGTACACACCTTTATTACGGCATTGTAATGAAGATGTGAAAAATCGACATTGATATCGTGCCGGCGTTAACTTAAAATTTTGACATTAGATATTAAACTCAAACTCGAGCTTTAATCACGCAATCAGTTACTATCTTTTTTTTTCAACGTTTCTTTTTCACGTTAAACATATTTGTGAGCTGTGGATTTTCTGAATTGTTCGTCAAAAGTGTTAGAGATTTGAGCATTCCTCTTTTAACAAATTGGTTGACAGGAGTACCATAAAATACAAAGTTCGGTGTCCGGTCAGCAACGTTTGGGGATAGTAAAACGGGTAATAATAAGCACTGGTTGTAATAAAATACGGCGCTTACGACCACACAACTCGATGACACCAATAAAATCGTACTGCATCATCTATTCACGTTTTTTTATGTGACACTTCAATTTATGTATCTACCTAAGAACTGCTTTTATTTTATTGCAAGTTTCATAAAAATATAGTTACAAAATACAGTTATAAAAATACAAAGAAAAAATCCTTTGTGGTTTCTGAAATTTTGATAAATTATACAGTTCTTATAGGCCCAGTCAGTTCAGTCCATATCTTTATTAGGGTTTGAAACAAATTAAAAAATAAATTAAATACATAATATTTGTGACTAGGGATTACTATAAGACATATGAAAAACATGACATCCATAGAACATGGGGTTGATTTGAAACACAATTGGTGAGTATGAATTAAGATGTATTTCATCAAAGTAGGTACATATATATGCTGCTATATGCTGGTATAAGTGTTTTTGCAAATAAATTATAGGTACTTAATTTCAAAAAACACAGGGTACTGCTCTCAGTATACGTTACATATAAATCATAGAAATCGTTTATCTTGGCTCGGCATTCCTTCATCGTATTGTTCGCGAAACCTTTCTTTTATTCGTTAAGGTTGTTCTCGTCTTTATTGGTTAGTGCCTACGTATTACATATATCGTTATGTTAGTATCTACTTTTCCTCTTAGTAGTTGTTTAGCTATTTTATTAGATATAACTAAAATCTTAGGTAGGTTTATTATTCCAATACATACAAATCACACCTCATACGACAGAAGTACTTCGTTATTAGTTATTGAAATTGTTGGGAATCGCATATCTAATTGTAGTTGCCTGTAACACTTTTGAACACAAATTACATCATCGATGTTACAATTAATATGCATCGTTACTTTGAAGTTTAGTTAGTGGGAGTGAGGCGGGCTAGGGCGGAGCGAGGCAAGTTTTAATAAGGGTCTCTCTGGGTCATTACAAGCTCCTAGCGGTAATTGTGACGGCGGCGGGTCCCAGCACTTAACGACACTTCTGGTTGACGCAGCCAGCCACTTCTTACTGCCGCGATGCCGGCGCCGTCTCGTTTGTATTTCAATGGCTTTGTCAAATAAAATAAAGATGGCCTATTAAACTTTATGCTAATAATAAAATCTTAATAGTGAAAACGTGTGTTACCTACTTAAGAGCGAGTTATTAATTTTTAAGAATTTAGATCCTAATGAAATACGTGATTTCAATATCTCGATTTAATTAAAAATAATGTTACTTTTGGCTCGATAGATGGATTTACATCACTGGGCCGTGCATGTTCAACAGAATTAAACCCAAATCGAAATTAAAGCATGCAAAGCACAATTTGATTGAATTCATAGATAAATAAATGAGCTTACATAAATAAGTTGTGTTTCGTACTGTGCTAAAATAAACAGGAGAGATGATTTGACCTTGGCTGAGAGCATTATTAGATAGAACGTAGCGCCACCTAGTTTTAACTTACAAACATGGCAGCGAAAAGCTCTCATTGTGTAACCAAAAGCACATGCCATCATTTCTTTTGTCAAAATTATATCTTTCTACAAGTTCTGCTATACAAATAAACTCACTTAGGTACACTACATTACAAAGAGAATAATGTTGGCTCAGCTTTTAAGCTCTTAGAAGTTTTATTTGAGTGATTTATTTCTTTTGTTTCTCAAACATGAACGAAGCCTGTGCCAATTTAGAAAATGTTGGTTAGGTACCTTATAATGTTATGGTAATTATGAAAACTTTTTCTTTTTGGCGATAACTTAAATTGCCAGCAATTTATCTATAGTCAGGAGGTATAGAGCTTCGAACAGCCATTTAGCAAGAAAACTTGTACTACCGCTTGTAAATCTCGGAGGAAATTAGAACTGTGATGCTATTTCGCGAGGGAAGCGTTCGGAGGAGCAGGTAGCATCGATCGCAAGAACTATGTTGATAACAATTGTCGGCACGTAACTTTGCTTTAGTATTCCAGAGCCATAGAAAGCGGAAAGTCGATGAATGGAGAAACCCCAAAATCACTGTTCAGGAAATCTATGAGGGAAGCCTGTGTCCAGTTGTAGAATTTCACAGTATGATGATACATAATTAACTATTATTATCAAATCCAGGTCAATAAAATTCTATCCTCATTTTAATTTCAATCAAATATCTAGTAGTTTGGGCCTAAAGATGATGTTTTGAAGGTATTTTGTTTGATTCAAAATTATTTACCCAAAAGCGTTTTCGATTGACAATTTACGGAATGTACTTAGATACCAGAATGAAAATATTATTTTATATTTTATTATAGATAATTTCAGTACGAGAACAATACTTCTAAACACACTTAGGATCTTCTACGCCGTAATAACAATTAAGATACGCAAATAGTAATTACTCCTAATGAACGACTATTATAATAAACTTAATACTTACATTTACTTTAGGTGCACTTGGTGATTAATCGTTTTAAGTAAGTACTTGGATCAGCCAAGACAATGTAGTGAAATTTCATTATTTTTTTGTACAGTAATAACCATCTCTGACCTAGAACTAATCAACATTAATTTACTATTCTCTCAATCGATAGCTAAACACAAAAAAAATATATATGAAATATAAAAAAAAAGTTGTATAAATAAACGAAAGCTATATATTGAGCTATCTATATATCGTTTGCAACGGTCTGTAGATAGCTCAAATGTGTCTTATATATTACCTATAATTTACATTTTGTTAATACTGTAATAGTCGTAAGTTATATATCTACTTTTTAACGAAAGCTTAAATAACATTACAGTAAGAAAAAGTCAAAACACACTAATGCGTTGCATTGCGGCTGAATCTTTTTTGTTGAAGTCGAAATGCACAGTTGTTAGTTTGTTTCAGTTTAAAACTCAAATAAAGTCGTACATGTGTAATTTGACATTGTATTGATCTAACTATATTGATTGTGATATTCGTATTACATACTTACTTATATTATATTACTTACATTGGCAATAAAGTTTAAAATAATATTTATGGGTTAACGTTTGAAATAAAGCTATGTTTCATTTTGAAGTTTTTAATATGCCACTGATAAATCGCAAGTTTCTCGTGCTCTCGTAAATGTTGAAATGTCTCAAGCAAAGCTTCGTTGGTTGTTATGTTTGCTACACTTTTATAAGGTGCACTGGTTTTATTCTGATGCCTATTTTTAGGATAAAAATGTTTCAACGTCCTCGGGCGCTTCCACGGTGGCCGACAACCAGTCCGCTGTCGGCAAGTAAGTATTGTGGAATGATTAATTGTTCTGTAAATTGAATTCACCGTGATAAATGAAATATCCGCACAATAGGTAATAAATTACGCTGACCCGTTTGGGTGTAAGATGAAACGGTCTGAAAGTAGGTACGGATGGATGGATGTTGCAGAATAATGCCTAGATATAAAACACAACATGCGTTAAACACCTGCCCGCAGGTATTGTTGGCATTTTAATTCGCATGGGGCACGAACCGCTTTGTTCGAGGCATTCATACAGCCACAACATACTGTTTTGTTTGTATATTTTGCGTGTTTACAGTCATTTGGCACGAATCGGTTTATTTCTTCATCAAATTAGAACGCGATGTAGAAAACCTCTGTAAAAAAACTGCTAAACAATTCAAAGCTATGCGTAGGTCAACCTCATTTTCACGGCTAAACCGTTCAACCAATCTCGATAAAATTTAACCCAGAAATAGTTGGCATTCTTTCTCCGTTCGAAAAAAGGATAGGTAAAAGCTTAATGTACTCTTTATCACGAAAAATATCTTAACCCTAGATACAGGAAAACCAAGTCACACGGACAAAACCACAAGCAAGGAATAGTACACCAAAAATAATAAAGCCTTGAACGAAACGATAGTAACCTACCCACATAAGTATTTTATGTTTCTCATCACTTACGCAAGCCAACCGCTTGCTTAAAATAACAATTTCAAAGCTCAGAAGTATTTATTTATGCTCGTTATGATAAATACAACTGTAAATGTGTATAATGTCATTCAAAGTTGAGTAAGCACTCAGCCATTTCTCTCTAAAACTCGACTCTAGATACTTTAGCACTATTATTTAATTTATGACACAGGTAAGAGAGCAAGGCACATAAACTTGTGTGCAAGTGTTTTATTGTTAGATATTATTTAATGAATTGGCGTTTAGGAGTATGGGTGTGAAATGTAATGTGTAACTTAACTTGTAAGACTACTTATAACTTCCAGGCGCTATTATCACTTAAAGTTGTATTCTCACTCTAAGAAATATTTTGGTGAAAGTCGCATAGGAAAATAATCATTCAATACAGTTCTTGTGGCTCCATCAAATTCCCGGATATTCTCTCATTGTTTCTACAGTGTCATAAATAATAAGAAAATATTCTATTTGTGGTTCTCGACTTTGTAGTTCCTAATTGATCTTGATAACGTCATTATCAATATCTCTCTCTCAATAAACAAATAAGCAAAAGCTTTTTACTGGAGCAAAATTAAAGTTCGTTTACTTGTTAGTTAGAATAAAATTTTAAATCTACGATCTTAATACTGTATTTGCAATAGTTAAATATACAGAGAGATATTTTTGTTGCTCGTATAATCAATTGGATAATTACCTAAGTACACGGGAAATTAATACGGGGCAAATGCCAGCGATGCATGTGCACTTTGAGCGATGTATTCGGCTGGAGACTGCCATTAGCTTAATTGGCTTAAGTCTGCACGAGAAGGTGCACATCAGGGAACGAGACGAAGGTAAGTGGCAAGCGTAATAGCTACTTACGTAGACTTACTCACCTAATATTTTACTTAACCGCTTTGCACAAGGAATTTGGCTGTTTAAACTAAATAACGTTCATAATATGCAATTATGATTGTGTAATATGGACCTAACATTGTGAGAAAGGTACTCGAGGCGCACATTTATTGAACAAAGCGGCAAGAAAAACGACGGCAACAAGCGGCGCCGGCTGTTCTAAATTGCCAACACTTCAGCTGTGAGCGTTTACTGGAGTTCACTCTAGTTCATTATTTGTAACATTGCATCGATCCAAGATCTCGGGAAGGTGTATAAAAATTGCCAATAAACCCAGTCAAATGGATTTGTGATGCTATATTTTTATTAGGGTTTCGCGCTTTTGTACGTGTTACCTCTCTCATTTTGATTTGTTACTAATATTAGTAGTTTGCTCCCACCTATAAAAAAACGTACAAGGCAAAGGAACACTTTTCATACATTTATCTTTGCTACGTTTTACTTGATCCAGATTGTTGAAGATCAGAAATGGAAGCACTCTTTTTGCTTGTGTCAAACAAAAAATACTCGTAAGTACATCAATATTTTACAACTATATTAATAATATATTATATTACCCGTAAATCTTGACAGTAATATCTGTCGACTTATATACCTAGGTTCTAAAGATATGTTCTCGCCTGTTCTCACAATCGTAAAACACCTCTTTGCACAAAGTTAGTACCAAGATATTTGCTCGCTTTGCTTGCTCGATCGTCGATGTATCAATAAATAGATACTACTTATGATTGTTATAGAAATAAGTTTTAAATAAAATAAAGGTACACAGTAGTTGGTCCCTACGAGATATATTTTAGTGTGAATAGGAAACGGAATTAGCAAATAAATGAATGATTGCATAAAATGAAAATACGTTTGTTTATTAAAACGGTAAGAGGTACGACGAAAGTAACTTTTTAAAATTCCAAACCAACTCACTAAAGTAATTAGAATTTTTCCTACGGCCCCATTGTGCTGCGAACTCAGCTCACGCAAACTTTTAATGCGACTTCAATTCAAATGCTATTTTACGGTTTCTCTTTGGGAAGTTGATTTTAATAAAATATCGAGTGAATAGATTAAAGAAAAAAATGTACATTACACAAAAGCATTAAATATTTACCTACAGGGTAATTAATTTTGTGGAATTCCGTTGGTATTTTATTTCGCTACTCGTGGTACATTTAAATAGGACAATACCTACCTTACTGACTGTTATGGTGGCTCGTCGTACTACTACATCACCAGTCGCACCAATAAATTTCCAGAAAGTTATTGAGTCGCCAAAACATTAAAGCTCCCGTTAAAATAAATATTTTTAACGGGATTTACTTTATAATGTTTTATATCAAGTCACTATTATTCGGTACTTTATATTCAAATGACTCCGTCTGAAGCCGAGCTAAAACTCATTGGGAAGACTGATCGCATTCCGCGCAAATAGGACTCATCAATCGCAGGGGCTTTCGATCAAAGACAAGGGACAAAGGGACGGTCACAAGATATACCTGAAGAATTACTGCGCTATAAACGCTGAGGAGGAACATACGTCTTTATTTGGACGTCAGCGAAGCGTGAACTTTGAGATATTAATGAAATTAGAGTAGGCATGTCACTTTTACTAAGTAATAATTTACGAAAAAAACAAACTTGCATATAGCAAGTTAAATAAAACCTTGGAATATTTACTAAAGCAATTGTAAATCAGATTATCAGTGCATTTCAAAATCCACTAGCGTAAGCTGAAAAGCACCTCTCAACCGAGCTTATCGAGTTACACACTGGACAGTGCAATTTACGGACACTGTCCTATATTTATTTCCTAGCCTGGTTTCAGAGCAAGTTGATAGGTGCAGTATTTGGGTAGTATTTAAATCATAACAAAATCGATTATACCTACTAATAATGTAACTACCTACGTACAATGTACGTAGGAATTGTGCAGAACCCTAAAACATCAACCATAAGTCAATCTTACTTAATTTTCCCCATAAAGTCCAGCAAATCAATTTATCAATTACACCAGCATCAAAGCAACCACACGTCACGATCGAGAGATTGCGGCTGCAACCGTCTGGATAACTCACGAGATTTATCCAATCCGACATTTCGGCCGTGGAAAGTTCCTAATGAAATAAGTTGGTAATCCTCGGTAATTCGTTAAGTGTTTCTGCGATAGATGCTTGTTCGAGCCCGTAGTTCAGCGTGTGGCTGGACGATAACAATGACGAGTAACATTTTCATTAAGAGCTTTGGCTTACCGCAATCTTCGACCACATTGCGAATTAGAATCGTTTAATAGCTACGTAAAACTGTTAGATTATTTCCTAAGTTCTCACCTTTTTAGCTGAGGCATAAGCTTTGCGCTCATAAACTATACCGGTCTTCGGTTCACCGCATTCATGATTCTAGAAACCTCAACCCAGTTACCAAATTAGCGTAGCTACTACAAACGTAGGTGGTTATGAGAGAGACAGAGAGAGAGACTATACTTACTTTTACTTAGGCTCCTTACTTACCCTAGGTCAAACAATCAAACTACCTAAATAAAATACCTAGGAGTTGAATATATATGTAACATAATAATGCCCTTAAAAGCAAATATATTTCCAATGAAGTTTATTAGTGGTTAGTTCCACTATTGTTTCATCAATTTCAGGCTCTCGCTACTATAATAACTTGCAGTAATTAATTCGTATTTAGTAAGCCTACACCGTAAATATCAAATTTTCACATAATTGACGGCACTAATTAGTCATTACAGAGATCGCAATAACTATCAATAACAGCCAACGATCATTACATCAGATTTCACACGCGTGAGCTATATACTCGCACTCGTATCAATATGTTTTGACATAAAATTGTGTGACATTTATGATCAAGAAATGAGCTTTTCCTGTATTTCCTGGCTCCTTTGTAGCTCTCACATCGCAACTGTTCTGTAATCAGCAAATAAACAAACTATAGTGGAACAGACTGTTGTTTTATTTTTCTTTCCGCGAATTGAGTTCGATCAAAAGCTTCAAAAGCTTAGGCTATAGACACAAAAAGCGTTTATTATCTTAACACTACAAGTAATATTTTATTGTTTATTTAACATTGGATTACTGAGAATCGACTGTCCTGGCTTGCTTGGGTCACCTTCGTACCTAACGACTGAAGATGCGAGCGCTAGAATAGTCGAGGTAATTGTCGAAAGTTTCTGGAAACTGTTCAACTTAGTTCAACTGATATAAAAATGTTTGGTAAAGTAGAGCAAACCGACGGCCGGGCACAGGTTATTTATATAAGTCATGTCTGACAGCGCCTCCGAACTGAAAGTTCACTCATATTTTTTGTTTGACAAATTGCCGTGGTAACGGGACTTGGCTAAAGTTTCACCTCCATTTAAGCCACCATTAATACCTACCCGGTGCGCGTGACTCTTTTTACATTTTATGAACGTTCCAATAACGGTTCTGGCCACTTGTATAATAACAATGATTTAGTGTCTGTTATTTTCCGCTCTTTGGTTCAAGAATATAAAAATCAGCTCTCAATTAAAAACAACACGATTCCACTTCTGTTTATAGTTTAATCTCTCGTGAGCAAGTTTACCCCGGGGCGTTCAAGATAAACTTGGAAGGATTTAAAATTCTTGGAAATTTGTGAAACGTTAAACTTACATAAAGCAAAACTTTCGAATTCTAATAATAATAAGTAAATAAAGCGCTTTCTATTAAATTAGTAAAGAAACAGACTATGTTTTATATTTATTTATTCTCAATTATTGTGTGAATAAGAATTAATAATATTAAATATGAATATGTAAATAAATAAAATAAATAAAAAAAGAATACTTAGTTTAAGGCTATCAAGTGAAATTAGTTTTACACTAACGAACTTAATACAAAAGTGAACTAAAATTTATTAAATGTACAGAGGCTTCTAAGGATATAGTATTATGTAAATATTTCATCTCAGTGCACATTTCCGTAGCAGTGCTACGAAAGTCTACGAACCTGATAAATACTCGTATATAGAGCAGAATTAATCGTGTAGAGATTATTACATTACATAACAATTAAAATGTTCTATTCGAAAGATGAAACTTTACATTGAAATTCAGCGTGTATGCCAGCCGCAATACCAAAATCAATTAAATATACATTCCGAGTCAGCGAGCTGAGAAATGCATGGGTGTGCTCGCATCGGACTGTGGAGCCCGCGAACATTGACTAGACAAATAAAAAACTTGCAAAACCAACAATTTATCTTTGCGTGTTAACCTTACAGTTTTAGAAATTTATGAAGGAAAAGCTTTTCAATTGAATAACAGGATAAAACCAATTTTCATTTTACGTAAACAAAAACACATTGTGAGATCAGTGGATATGTCATCCACTCATTCTCTTTGATTCTTCACTCCTGCGGTACAGTGTAACCGGTGTCAAATAAATATCTAGTATTAATTAATTACTGGTCTTATTTCAAGATACCAAACACATAATTCTTTGATTCGGACGCACACTTCTCTGCCACCAAAGCATTACACTATACAAACTGGTAGCTTTACGATGCTCTCTTGTTTTTCTATATAGAAAATCATACATTAGCTTTTTTTCTCAGTTAGAAAAACTGTTGTTTGGCAAAAAATATAATTTCACTCTGTCTCGCACTCTAAAATGGAAAGCTCCATATCTTCAAAGACACCGGCGTAAATTAATATAAAAAGTTAAAATATCAAACGGAGATAAGGAGATATTTTAACCCCCGTCGGCACATAGAATGAGATGATAACAAGGCGCTTAGTATTCTAGTCACGGAGGCTCGATCCACCTGCTTTTCATATCACGACAATTGCCGACCCCGAGGAGTCGGCTCTCCAGCGGAATGACAATTCTTGTCTATGAAAATCAATTGGAGGGAACGATGAGCGCCGGCTCCAGCGACAATTCCAATTTCATTAATGGCTTCCGTCTCGTCGCTCCTGCGGACTCCGGCCTGCCAATCTGTTTGCGGGATCGCCGATACCGTCATTATAGTCCTAGAGATACGATTATGTCATCACGATTTATATTTTCCTACATTGTCCACATAATTGTTGTTCACACTCGTTTAAAGCTGAAATAAAACAGTAAATTTAGAAAGAAATTTTCCTATTAACAAATCAATATTCGCTCTCGCTGTGAACTCGTACTAAATTTTCATATTGCCGCAATACAAATCTGGAGCAGAGTGGGAATGGCTTCGAATATCCATTATCGCTTGGAACGTGTTATGGCACGACTAGTAATAACAACTATACCTCATAAGTTCCCATGTGCTGTGTGTAACTAAGATTATGCGGATGGATTTGAATATCGGATCATTATAATCAGTCTACTTATACCGGTCCTTGAATTAATTTGTATGAATAATCTTTCGACGTGTCCCAAGATTAAATAACTAGCAGTGATTCAATACTGGGAAATGGTTTAAAATTAATTGGAATAGCTATTATTTCAGACATCACTCAAGTTTTATCTATTGTTAGGTAAACTGTGATTTTACATTGATTAACAATGTTTAGAATTGCTAATTCTGGCTAGTCCAATCGCTTGATTTCGATGTTTAACGATCTGTAGACTTTACACAACACCGCCCAGATACTGGTTCGTAGTAGTAGATAATATAGTCTGTACATTGACTGTGTTTCGTATAACAATACCAATAGTAGGTACATTAGATGCTAGTGCGGCTGAGACAGTGCGGTGGCTGATCAGCTCATAGCGAGTTACTGCTGATTACAAATCCAATGTTATGCTCCGAATCCACTAAAGCTGCATCAGTATAAACTTTGGTATTAGTGACGTTATAGTACAATTTACGTTTCTATTACCAGAACAATTACAGATAATATCTGCGTGAAATTATATTTGCAGTCTTATTTTAAAACTATGATGATGCAATTGAGATTTGATATATTACTGGCATTTGCATTTATTTGATTGATTAAAAAATATCTCGATGGTAACTATTTGAAATGATATAATTTTTAAATTAAACGTTGTCAGCTTCCAATGCAATAAAAGTATACAAAGACTAAGCATCATTGTTTATTAAAATACGATTTTTGAATTCTATTTTAGTTACAATCAATAATGATAGTGTACCTAACTAGTGATTGTGTAACTAGGTATTTTATTTTCTACTAATACTTACTAATACGTTATTTTAAATAACACACCATTTTTTTATTTTAATCTAAGTATACCAAGCCACTTTACGTCGCTGTGTGCTCATATATAAGCATAACTAAGCATTAGCAAAAACACGCTTAACGACACAGAAGTGTGTCATTTTTACTAGCAGTTAGTTAGTTATACTGTTTAGTAGTACTAGTGACACTGAGAGTGCTTATTTAGCCGATATACTATATCAAAGTACTCCAATTTTCCAGCAACAAAATGAAACGTGTCAATTTGACGTCGGAAAAATGAGTAAGGGATTCGAATTGAAACAAAAGGCTACCTATTGTCGTGACATTTTACGTGAGCGAGTAAGATACATCACCGTGTTTAATTAGTACTGTCAGCTACATGTCTACTGGTACTCGTTTCCAGGGGTTTCTGCGAAATTATCGCACATTATCTTTTATGATTTTTATTAATAAAATTGTGTAGGGTAAGCAAATCTTAAATGACACAATTTTATTTTCGATGTTTATGATTCGATATTAGACAAAAGATAAATCAAGTATTAAATGACGCATCCTACAAAAATTTACACTTTACTTTTATTTACGACATTTATGATTCGAAAGTAAGAAAAAAAAGCCAATTACTAGAATAATAATAATTAAATAAATAATGCTGGACAATCCACACAACATCATCTAGCCCCAAGCTAAGCAGAGCTTGTGTTATGGGTACTAGAAGACTACAATACATTACAAAGATAGATATTTTTTATTATACATATAAAATACCCAGAACACCCGAAACAAATATTTGCAGATCGTACAAACATTTATCCCAAGGCGGGAATCTAACCCGCAACCTCCGCGTTACAGGCGGACCCTCGCCCGCCGCGCCACATCGGTCGTCAATATATTTAATTAATTAATGGAATTGAATATCACATATTTGCAAACATTGTTTATTTAATCTGGTTTTAGAGATCCCTCGTGTAGAAACCCTAAGCAGGCCTGTTGCGTGTATGCGCGGGTTCTACACATATATCCTAGCTGCGCGGATTAATACTTTGGTTTGGTTTAGCGTGGCGGCTTACAGGCCTACAATGTAATTAGTTTGGGTGTTACGTGCTACGAACAACTCCCTTTAAATATACGATTATTCAAACAGTTCTATTGTCTGCAGACGTAAGCATCAATGAATTAAACCTTTAGTGAAATTGTATTATTTAATGATTACGTAATTACAGTACTCAAGTGGGAATGGCGTTTAATCACTTAAAGCTAAAGAACTTAATGCTAGAGCTAAATAAACAGACAATAGTTTACCTTTTAATAAACTCAGACAACACGCTAGATTTTGTCAACATTGAACATAAAATAATAAGTAAAGAATATTGCTGAACAGAAAATGGGGTTTAGTTTGATAAAACATGAAATAATGATTCTACAAATATTGTAAATGTGATAATGTTTTTTTTTTTGTTGTTGTAAATGCTGATGTGATTTAGATGAATCTCGATTTTTTTTATGAATAAGAGACAAAACGGAAACGACAGCGGAAGACGCGGGTAAATGCTAGTAAGTATTGTTACGATTTTTTCAACTGGTAGTTCTATCTAGTGTCTTTTCCAGGAACTAACTCGATTTAACCAATATTATTGTTACATTATTTTTACAGAGATTCACTAGATGGCGCTATCCGTCAATTTTTTTTTGTAGAAGAAATTGTCTATAGTTCATTCTATACTTGGATTTGATTGTCGATGGTAAATCCGCCATTACAGATTTGTCTGACGTCATCGGACACCCTCAACATTTACATTTTCATGGAGTTTTTTTTAGTTGTTCGGGCATTTGATTTTATGCCCAAATAAGGACATTTGTGCACTCTAGAGGTCGTATCACGGTCATAGCAGTGGGAGAGGCAGAGGGTATAAATAGAAGCCCCCGCCGAAGGCTCATTCCTTTTCTGTTTGGACATCGTTGTCGGGCTGACAAGTTGCAGTCGAAGTCGCTGGAGGTACACGCTGTTCTAATTCGTCAGCGATTCTCTAGTCAGTGTCATCAAGTGCGGAATTATGTGATTTTCAGGACCGCTGAGTTCAGCAGAAAAGCCGTAAGCCTGCCGCCTGCAGCCTGCCATTTTCAAGCTTACATAGCTTCGCTATTATCTCTGAAAAGGAGATACTTCGTTTAACCTCCAAAATCAGGTACGTAAACGAAGCTTTCACTATATTTTGCAGGCTTTAAAATGTGTTATTTAGGAGTATAATTTCTGTGTACATTACCGTATAGGTTATCTATTGTGTGGAAGTTTGAACCAGCTACAGCGTGGCTGCGCGTTGCCACCTGGAGTGCTTTCTTTATTTAATCTTACGCTTACTGCTTTTGCTCACATGCGAATGGTGATTTCCAGGAGGTGCTTTGTACGGGCCACACCGGCTTAGTACATGCTTTGTACGGGCCACACAGGCTTAGTACAGGCTTGGTACAGGCTAGCCTACCTCCGCTTGCCGCGTGCCTAGCGCCGCCGCTGACCACGCGCCCAGCTCGTGCAGGCTTGCAGTGTGTGCCAGCAGCCGCGTGGCGCAAGTCCGTGCCGCCGCGTGTCGACCAAGCGTGAGGCTGCGCTTGCGGTCCTCACCACGTGGCCAGCCATCTCTCCGGTCGCACGATTACTAGCCCCCTCCGTATCAAAAGTCGGTATTTATACACCCTTCGGGGTTCCATATTTATTATCGGATGTAAATCCTGGCGCCCACTTTAATCCGAAGCACGTTCCACGTAGATCATAATTGTTTTACCTAACGTTGAATAATTGAGGAAGTTATTTAGTAAATAAATATAAGTTTTCTGTGGTAGAAGGATAATCATTGCTCGCCGAAAGACGTCCCACATACTTTGTACCCTAGAGAAAGCTCTAGAGTTAGTCGGCAAATTTTAATTTATGTGCTTAGAAAAATGATGTATTTACTGTAGCGTTAACCTTATTTAATCTTATTTCAACATTTCGTGTCAGGTAAACTACTATAGTTAAATACCGTTGGTTTTGATTGGAAGTTTTATTATGGTAGTTTGATAGGAAGTTTATTTGTTGTAGTCTGATAGGGTGTGTAATAATTAAGTATTTACCTGTACCTGTAGTTGTAAGATAGGAAATTTATTAAATAAAATAACATGTACTGATTGATCCAGTATTTTATTTAAACATGCCACTTTAGGTAGGTCTAACTTCATATCTTTTTAATTCGTAACAGTATATATGTAAATATACATATTTTTTATATTTAGAGTCATTAATGCCTACTATTAAATATAAAAAATACTTGATATTAAATAAAGCGTTTTTCATGTAGGTCTCTACTTATATCGCACGTATAAGACTCGTTCGCGCAGCGCATGGGCACTCATCCGGAAACAGTGACGAAAGAAATCACCGCGAGTTTATTATACAAAGTGATATTGAAAAAATGAGGTCGACGGCTTCGCAACGCCACCTTGACATCGGACGCCCTTGACTTCAGTGAAAACGGTCGCCACCTCTCATCAGCTGATCTTTCGACTTGTAAGAACTGATTGGTTTTTTGCGCACGGACTCTCAACCAATTCAATTATTTTAAGCTAATCAAACGAGATGAATAATGATTCACTATGACATATTATCAATATCACGAGAATTTATTTTTGGGTAGATAACTAGTGTCTATTGATGTGAAATATGAAATATGACCGTCAATTACATTTGTTAAATTAATAAAATCGTTTTCTTTATCTATTTAATCAAACTGTATCATGGTAGTTATTTGTCTAAGTTTACTCCATAAAGATTTACCATTGAAACTATTATATTATGTACATCACATCGCTCATTATTTGCAGGTCAGCAAAGCGCTTATGACCGCCACTCTTCACCCTGACATTAAATGCGTCAATAACAAAGACAGTGTTATTGGCAATACTATAAAAGCGCAGAGAAAACTGTAACAGGCATCATTTGGTAACAGTTACCAAACAGAACCAGGAGAGCTCAACATGGGAAAAATTGTGCTAGTTTGCTTGGTAGCGGTAGTAGCGCTAGCATGCGCAAAGGACATACGGCAGAAGAGAGATTTGGAAGGAGCTGCTTCTAGCCATTGGGAAAAAGGTGAAGGCGGCGAGCATCACGGCGATCATCACAGCGAACACGGCGGACACGGCGAGAAGGGCTACAAAGGGTACCACGAACACGAACATGGCAAGAAGGGCCACTCCGACCAAGAAGGCCACAAAGGCCACTACGATGAGCACGGAGGCCACAAACAAGGCCACCACCACGACGACGGCTACTACGACGAACACCATCACGGCGAAAAAGGTGAAAAGGGTCACGGTTTCGAAGAAAAAGGACACTTCCATAAAGGTCACTCCACCAAAGGTTACCACGGTATCCACAAGATAGATGAGTTCAAGAAGGACAAGCATTTCCACGATAAGCATGGAGAGTCTGGATTTGAGGAAGGGTACGGTGGGCATCATCACGAAGGAGGGTATGAGAAAGGCGGGCATTTCGACAAGGGTCATAAGGAGGGTGGGTTCCATGAGCACGATCATGGCAAGAAGGGTCATCATGAGGAGGGCGGTCACCATCACGACGACAAGGGCTTCCACGACGAGGGCGGTCACGACGAGCACTGGGCACACCACGCCGGCCACGGAAGCGAAGCCGGACATGAGGACCACAAAGGCTGGGGCTGGAAAGGACACTAACAAACACACTTTTATTTCATTGTAATGCTTTTTTTGTTATTGTTAAATACTTTGTGATACAGAATTATAAATTGTGGGAATATAAACATTTGTTTGTTGAGCAACGCTACAAATATCAAACATAATTAAAATATAACAAGGTCGCCATGTAATGTGGTCCGTTATGGTCGTATTATGTCGGTGCGTAATAAAATATTGTCATGGTGACAATGGGTATGTCGGGTTATGTATAAGTTAATACGATCTTCTGGATAGCTCTATTACGACTTTTGTGCTATAGTAACTAAAAAAAAATCTACGAATATTTTTTTTTCCTAAAATATTATACAACGGTCTAGTAAACATTGAAACAATCATTTATTTATTTAACAGTTTATTGCACAAATACACAAATAAACTGTACAAAAGGTGGGTTTAATGCTATTAGCATTTTCTGCCAGCCGACCATAAAGGTTGAAAAAATGGTTGGCGTGCTGACTTAATAATAAACAGTATCAAGGACACATAAAGGATACATAAGGTCATAATCATCATCATCATCATCATCTTCCGACCCTTGTCCCACGCTATATGAGACAATGATACATAGAAACAAATTAAATATTTACCTGAAATGATTATAAAAATACCTACTTGTTTATTTATATTTTTATAAAATACATAAATACCATTTGTATTTTTATAACAAACTTCTGCAAAAATATTAAACATAAAAACTTCTTTTTACTTTACTACCTACTCATCAACCAAATATTCATAAACGTAAGTAAAACGTTGAAGAAACACCATTTCCCGTCTTGCATAAAATAAATCCTCCTTTATATTTTATTTCGCCTTAAAAACATGTTCGAGTCTGGCAGGTACGGGAACGAACGACATAAACGTATTGTTGGTGTTGGAGAGTAATCGAGATAATAATGAGGGTTATTTTTCTCTCGTATTTTCTCCTACATGAAGGAGGCTATCTGGCTAAGAACGGCACGGCTTAAGATAATAGAAAAGAATCACTTTTAGCAACATTTCACTGTTAGGTACTCGGATGTATCTCTTATACTCTTTTATTCTTTAGATACATTCTGAATAGAATATTAAACGTAAAATAATATGATAATGTAAAGTAAACATTTGTGATGGTTTCCTATCTACGGCCTAAGAAAGAATAGAATGTTATACGTATTCATAATGAATATTAGTTTTATATAAATCTAATTTTTTTAATACTTTGTTCTACCAAGGATTTAGATCTACGGCGTAGCAGCCACGCTACGACGTAGCGTCAACATCGTAGCGCGCAAAAACGTTAATATTTAGATAAATTATCTGATTACTCAGTTAAATTAAATACTCTTTTTGCACAAAAGAGTTTCATTAAAAATTAAGGGAATGGTCATTCGGACAAGATGCATCATAATAAATATGTCCATACATATTTATTGTTATTTAATTAAGTAAAACAAAACCTTATCTATTGATTTTTATTGCATTCTTGGGTTATTATTCTAAATGTTATGTGAAAGAACCGATGGCCTAGTGGAAAACCCCGCCTTCCGATGCTTAGATCGTGGGTTTAAATAATGTGCATGAATGGATAATATTTATAAAAATGATAGAAATGACAGTACTCTCGACGATGCAATAAATTATGTACAAAACGTTAGACCGACTGAGCTAAAAGACGAATAGCCTGATTTACTTTTAAAAAATCCATGTGTCACTTCAGCGGCCGTCCGAGACTAGATATATACAAAATAGTCAAAACAATAATTAAATATGTCCATGTTTATACGATTAATCAAAAAAATAAGTTTTTCTACTATAACTGATTCTTTGGGAGAGAAATAAAAATTTTATTTGTTTATTTTATTAAAACCGAGTTTACAAATTAAATTTTCTGGAAGTTTTTGATATATCAATACAAATAAACTAATTTTACACACATGAACTAAATTGTACGTTACTGAATTCCGATAGTATACTAATAACGATTTTGCTTCGGCACAGTCCTGTTCACTGCACCGGTTTTTTCATAAGTATGTAATATATGAACGCAAATTAATTATAATATATTTTATTACGCCGCTTTATTTATTATATCTGACACATATAAGTGTCTAAGCAAGGCTATTTTAATAAAATAGTCGTATGCAAACCAAAAAAAACGCTGCAGTATTCTTCGGTGGATTAAATATCACCACTATAATTAAATTAATTTAGATAAAATGCAGTAAAATGTCTTGAGTTATATTGAACCTTGACACTACAAAGCAGCAAACTTACCTCACCGATTCTTTTGTCGCTATATAAAATCATTGTCAGCGATGCAGTTATCATTCACAACTGCAACAAGCAAGCAACCATGAGAAGGAGCTTGCTCGTGGCATTCGGCCTACTGGCCCTCGTGGCCGCCATCTCCTGCCGGGACATCAGGGAGAAGCGGGAAGCCGACCAGGAAGTCGCAGCCTCAGGTCACCACTGGGACAAGGGCGGCGGACACGAGCACCACGGCCACCACCACCACGAGCACGGAGACCACGGCCACAAAGGACACAAAGGGCACCACGAGCATCACCACGGCAAAAAAGGACACAGCCACCACGAAGGACATAAGGGGCATCACGGTGAACACGGCGGCCACAAGAAGCACCATCACCACGACGACGGTTACCATCACCACCACCACCACGGCGAGAAGGGCGAACACGGGCACGGGCACGAAGAGCACGGTCACTGGCACAAGGGTCACGACACGAAAGGCCACCACGGCGTCGAGAAACACGACGAGTTCAAGAAAGACAAGCACTTCCATGACAAGCACGGCGAGAAGGGCCACAAGGAGCATCACGGAGGTCATCACCACGAAGACGGATACAAGAAAGGAGGACACTTTCACAAGGGACACAAGCACGGCGGCCACCACGAGCATCATCATGGCAAGAAAGGTCATCACGAGAAGGGAGGTCATCACCATCACCACAAGGGACATCACGGAGGAGGCGGTCACCACGAGCACTGGGATCATCACCACGACCATGGCAAGAAGGGCGGCCACGAGGACCACAAGTCCTGGGGACACAAGGGATAAACTGAACTTTTCATTCGATACGTTGTTAGTGTTTTTGTTATGTTTTATACGTCAAATAAAATTAAATTATAAAAAGTATTATATGTTTTGTCAGTGCACTAAGAAAGAAATTCCCCAAATTCAATCCCATGAAAAAAACATGACATTTCGTAAAGCGATTCGTGGGTATTTGACTAAAACATAACATGAGAAAATTAGGTGTCAAATTCGGTACAAAGAGCAAGTTGGGTTGGCGGTTTTCTGATAAAGAATTGAGATTTAAGCGAGTATCAAGTCTTTTATGGTATATTTGTATGTTTGGTAAATTTTCACGCACATTATACTACTCAAGTAAGAACTTATTTTGAAAACAATCCTGAAGTCAAACGTATGTCCACAGTTACCTATTTAGAATCTAGACACGCGGTAGTGTCTAGCCAAGTTCAAAGTATAGAAACTGGCGACGCAGCATCCGTGTGCAATAAAATATATCTTTAACGGCAATCCTCAGTATTTTTGGAAGAAAATATCTATAGCAGGTACCTACAGTCAACATCGCTCATTGATGATGATGGGAAATGAATAATAATGTTACATGCTGCATGATATAATCCGATTATGATTAAAAACTAACAATTTTATATATAGCTTCTGTAGTTTAAAAGTATGTATTCTTATATTCAATATTTGGTATCTATTTAAAACGTTTGATTTTATTTTTAAACGCTTTTGATTATATTAATGCAAATCTAAATACTAATCAAAAGCTCCTTTTAAATTTTATTATAATAAAATGAATAATAATAATGACATAAGAGATATAATAATAGGTTTGTTAATTTTTATCAACTTTTGATGCTGATTGTTCTAAGATTCGTGTTAAATATTGCAATGCAACCTAGCAGATGCTTCCAAATACACTATTAAGTTCAAAATATCATTAAACCAATGTACGAAGAATAGATTAGAACTAACCGGAAATTGTACAAAATCGGAAACCGCATAAAGTAATTTGGTTTTGTCCTGCCGCTGGCTGTCACAATGTCACGCCCCGCCACTGTTTATTGTAATTCGCGCTCGGTCGCAACTACACTGACTATATCTACCTACTCGTCTCGTAAAACATATCCTAGATGAATTACCATAAAAAAGCACACGCTGTACTACACCTAGCGTCATTTATATATATACTAACGCATGCGTATATTGACCACCGACCAATAAACATTATTTAATCTAAAATACTTATTTGATATTCAGTATATAAACGGTACAATCTAATAAATTATTCTATTTATGACCGTAGACTATCCAGTGCATTCTCAGAACATAAAAATTAATTAGTAAACCGGAGAGAAGCTCTATGAAAAAGGTTAGTACATTGTAAGCACAAATCATTTATATACAAGGTTTGAATATACATTCAGTCAATCTAAATATAGATATTTAGGTAATTTGGTAATGCCTACATGTAAAAACCCGCTTTAAATTTTTAATAGGCAAATCCTGGATTTCCGCGTAACCCTTATTTTATCGGCACAACAGAGAGTGATCTATTTACGGCTACAAATGTCTATTTACTTATCTGAAAATTGAATGCTTATTTTTGATTTTGACTGCGACGTCTTACCTTGACAATACCGCATGTAGGTACCAGAGTCGGAGCGAAATCATTGCTCAATATCGGTACAGAGAAAATCAGAGTCACTGTCTATAAAACCTTGCTCTCTACATTATTATTATCATAACAAAACAAGCCACAGAAACCAATAGTTGTCTCAATAGCAATACGCCCAAAGAAACCATGAAGCTGGCTCTATTTCTGAGCGTGGTGGCCTTTGTGGCGTTGGTGCAAGCTAGAAACTTGCGGGAGAAACGAGAAGCAGATCTCGAAACAGCGGCTTCTCATCACGGATGGGATAAGGGAGGTGGTAAGGAACATCATGCTCATCACCACCACGAACACGGTGGTAAGGGTGAGAAGGGATACAAAGGCCACCACCACGATGAGCACGGAAAGAAAGGACATCATCACCACGAAGGGCATAAAGGCCACCACAGCGAACATGGAGGACATAAAAAGCACCATCATCACGATGATGGACACCACCACGAACATCATCACGGCGAGAAAGGCGAAAAGGGCCATGGATTCGAAGAGAAGGGACACTACCACAAAGGACATTCAACAAAGGGTCACCATGGCATCCATAAAGTAGACGAATTCAAGAAGAACAAGCACTTCCACGACAAGCACGGAGAGTCCGGATTCGAAGAGGGTCATGGTGGACATCACCACGAGCACGGACACAAAAAGGGTGGACACTTCCACAAGGGTCACAAACACGGAGGTCATCATGAGCACCATCACGGCAAGAAGGGTCATCACGAAAAGGGAGGTCATCACCACGATCACAAGGGCCACCATGATGAAGGAAGTCATCATGAGCACCACCACCATCATTCCGGTCATGGGAAGAAGGGTGGCCATGAAGATCATAAGCACTGGGGCCATAAAAAAGGACACTAAACCAAAGTAGGATAACAAAAGATTGTTATTACATACGTAAGCGTTTTAAACTTGCTACAAAAATAATCTTGTACCGAGTTTGTATGTTAAATTGTAAATAGAACAATAAATAGGTTCAAATATATTGTTACTGTATTATTCGTTTTTTTTGTCCATAACACCTACGCCGCTCATACCGAACGTAGTCTATGGCCCAGCATATGAGTTGTTATAAAACAGACATAAACAGTTGTACTAAATCAAAAAATACATATTCCTGATAGTAATATACTTATTATATTATATTATGGGGTAGTACTAAAGGAACCTATCTTGCGGCCCTAAAAATATAATGCTATAGGTACCTTGAGTGGGCCACGACTGCCAACGATACTAAAAAATCTGGAGAACAATCTAGCAGCCTAACAATCTAGTAGATAATATAAAAGATGTAAAGTCTTGTTTTACTTTAGTGCATAAATTACGAATAAGTTAGGTAGGTACTAGGTACCTAAATAGGTATTATAAATTCAGTTCTTAACCAAAACGGCAAACTTCAACTAAAGTTAGCCAACCTAGCTCCCTTATTTTCTAAAAGTAAATTGGACTGCGAAAATCCTGAGAGTGCCAAGTTTTTGTAATCTTACTAAGAGCTAGAAAATTGCATTTCGCAAAGAGATTATCCGCTACTTAATGCAAGTAGGTTAAGACATTGAGTACCTAGCCTACCTCCTTGCAATTACAAAGCACCGAAGATAGACCAAGCATATAATATATAATCCCAATTCATTATGGACTTATTTACCTATGCATAATAAGTTTTATTCAATAGTATGTACTTAACTGTGTTATACTGTCTATGATATAGGAACTACGAAAATTTCAGTTGCTCAGTACAATACTCAGCTCTTGAGCCTGGATTTTACGGCCACAACCACTCAATCTAGCTTTAGCACCAAATGCCAACCTTACTGATCCAACCGTCCATACATGCGTCAGTTTGCTTGACGCTACATCAACTGACAATCTACTTTAACCTAAAAACAGATATAATAATATTATCCCCAATATTGTCGGTGTACTTGTAGGTAAAACTTAAAAAAACATTTTCGCAAGCTTTTATATCATATAACGTAGAAGCGTGTGTTATTCGAGCATGATAGAAAACAAATCTTGTCAAACATCTATTAAACTTATTAAAGACTTGAGCTCTATAATAAGTTTTCCTCGTCGTCTAACTTTTTAGTCTAACTGGTTGCTACGAAAGCACGTGGAGTAATCAAACAAATCCAGTAAACATGACTCTCCCTAGAAGCGCTATGTCTATAAAAAAATTGCGATTCTAGGAATGTCCTTGTGTCCATGTAGGTATGTGTAGACACGGTATTGTGCATTGAGTTGCAGATGCACTTTATGGCGAGGTTATTATTCACTTATAGCTTCAATTGTGATTACTATTTAGACTCTCGCTATCAATGCTATCAAAAATAATTGTAATAAGTAAGGATATGTAAAGTTGGTTATAATTTTGCATTCTATGGCAAGCCAGTAATATCTACAATTTACAAAAATAGCAGCCTGACTATATATTAGAAACTGGTCGCATGGTCGCGTGCTTCTAGTTCGCTTTAGGCGTTTCACGAGAATATTTTTATCGTGAAAATAAAAGGTTGTGCAAACAAACTTTGATTCAATGAATAAATTAGCGTCAGGTCTGTGGTTCCAACCAGTTGCATGAACCTTTTGTTTACTGCCCACGTTTTTCAGAGTTTATCGATCTTTGCAACCACAAGCGGAGTATGACTATGACATGGGGGCCTTCAAAAGACGGGTTTACCTATATCCAGCATCGCACCGACAACGCCTCTGGTGTTGCAGATGTCAATGGGCGGCGGTGACTACTTTCCATTAGCTGGCCCACAAGCTCGTCTGCCAGCTATGGCATATAAAAAAAAAAAAGTTGAGTTCGAAGTCAAACCAAGACTTGTGCTGATCGCCCTGACGACGGATGCACTTATCAACTACGGTGCACGCGCAGCTGCACGATGGCGGTACGGTGGCTGGGCGGCGTTTTCACAAAACTATACAACATGGCATACCGCTTGCGTGACGTGTCTGCACATAATGCGGACTGGTACGAATTACAGCTCCTAAGAGATAAGCTGCGACTGCGTATCCTAAGCAAAGCATCGAACCGTACGTACATCGTAGAACGTCATGGTGATGACGTTGCGTCGTTACCGTTGAACTCAATGACTTTATTGGACGTCATCACACATACGTCGCCGTGCAACATAATGTGATGCGTGTGACCTTAACTCGGTCAGGCAGAACTATTTTCTGACACGGTCAGGTGCAGTGCAGATGCTGCGTCCACACCTGCCTGTAAATGTAGAGCAAGGTGTCACATTTCTAATCTCCGCACTCGCACGTTAGTTTGGAAAGGTCTAAGAAAAATGCTGGTTCATATTACCCTAACCTAATCTCCATACTTAAATTCTTTGAATACTTACATAATAATTTCCAACTGTATGTACCTACTGTATTTGTTGCAGTTTCATCAAATTAAAATCTGCAACTCTGTGCCGTTATTTATAACAATAACTGACCTAAAACTGACGTTGCGCGAATTAATTTAGTATTCTATGGTATGGAAGCCAGCACATGTGGAATACACCACCAATATGGGCCAGATAGATTTACGAGTATAGATACCTCCGACCGCACGCCACAACATCGTGTTCGTTATACATACAGCTAAAACAATAGTACCTACGAGTAGTTGCCTACATAATAGGGTTCAGACAATACAGTTCAGGTGAATCATCTACACTGAGAGCTAAAGTTATTTTAGTAACTTAGATTAGGTAAATTGTCATGAAGATTTTGTTGATCTGATCGTCTAGGTTTAAAATGGTAATAAATCAAATTAAACACAATAATTCGTTTTAAAATTTAATAAATCGTTCTATAGCCGTCGCGTCGAGTCAAAAACCGTCAAGCAAAATGATGGTGAATTAAGTATTTTCTTTGACGGTTTTCCAAAAATAAATAAATTATCAAAAGCTTATAAGTTTAGTCTTCATCACTGTATAAAATAAGGTAAGACCAATTATTAAGTAATAATCAGTGTCCTTTTTTGTATCCGTATTTTTTATGGTGCGAGTGTTCGCCCTTCTTTCCATGATCATGATGATGCTTGTGGTGAGAATCATGACCTCCTGATGTCTTGTGGCCTTTATGTTCGTGATGATGTCCACCTTTTTCGTGATGTCCCTTCTTACCGTGTTCGTGCTCATGGTGATCCCCGTGATGATGACCCTTATGATATTTTCCACCCTTCTTGTGTCCATGCTCCTCGTGGAAGCCACCATGTTTTTCTTCATGACCGGAGTCACCTTCTTCGTCAAAGAACTTTTTATCTTTTTTAAACTCGTCCAGTTTGTGAATTTCATGATGGCCCTTAGTAGAATGTCCTTTGTTGTAATGCCCTTTTTCTGCATATTTATGGCCCTTTTCTCCCTTTTCACCTTTATGATGCTCGTCATAATGACCATCCTCATGGTGATGATCTTTTTTATGGCCACCGTGATCGTCATACTCACCTTTATGTTTTTCTTCGTCATGGTGGCCTTTTTTGCCTTTTTCGTGGTGGTGATGACCTTTGTAGCCCTTGTGACCTTTCTCGTCATGGACGCTGTCATGGTGCGCGTGATGTTCTTTGCCGCCGCCTTTTTTGTGTTCATGATTATGGTGTTCTTCTTTCTTGTGGCCGGTCGCAGCGAGATCTTGATCAACTAGATCTGGGGCATCTTTTTCATGGCGTTGAACGGGAAGTCGGCGAGCTTGCACAACAAAAAGGAATGCTAGAATCCCCAATACAAACAAAGCCCTCATGTTATGAGTCCGGAGGTAGCGCAGTGCACAACTGTAGTGTCCTCTTGTTCCAAAATTAACAGCATCATTGATGGTACAGCAGGTTTTATATAAATAGTTGTGTAAGGTGTGGTAATCGTCGCGTCTCGATTCGACTAGCGCAGCAGGCGTAATACCTACGGCGGACCTTCTCTAATTTTGTAAATGACAAACTGAAACCCGATCACATCCACAAATAGGATAAATTGGGTTCAGTCAAACTTATTTATAAGGGTTCATTCTAACGTAATTAATCTATCAACCTAAAAGTAATTTAACACGAAAGCTCTACCTACTTGTAATGTCGATTATGACTTCAGCGCAATCGTCTATCTTCAGCAGCTTCGATAGATGGTAATCGCCATTAATTGACTTTATGAGACCTATTATTCATTCCATGACAAAGCTACAAAGGTGAATGAGTCTATTCAAAGGAATAGAGTCGTGGCAATTATGTAGTCTTTGAGCAATTGAAAACCAAAATAAATGACCATAATCTGTATAAAATTATCTACCTACATCTGAAAACGTACTTCAGACAATTGTACCTATATTGTTGAATTACTAAGATTATCTATTTGCCAAGAGCACCAAACATTGTTACATATGTTACATTTCAGCATTCAATAGAACATGCCTCATCATGGGATCGTGTGGTTCGCCGCACGCCTCAAGACTCACCCACTTGTTGCGTGAGATCACCACCGAACCACATTTGGGTCACTTCGCATAGTTTGGGCCTGGGTGTCTGCCTACAGACCATTATAAAATGATAAATTAGAAAGATCTATTAAACACTCGTTCGAACCGACTGAACTAGAGCTGGACTAAAACTAAACCCTATCATTAGGAGCTTGTCCATATGGCACTGAGCCAGATGCGCAAACTACAAGTTCTTGTCACTAGCGACGTCGCTCGCCATACAAATCGTTCCAATAAACGAAGATCCATACATATTGCGGTATTTGACATCATTTGAACCTTTAAGTACTGTCTGAACATTGTAATTCGTTGTAACAAGGTCTGTGTCTTTAGATTCTGCATGAAATAAGATCATACCTGTAAAATACCCAACTAAGAAATGACAATAAAGAAGACTAAAATATTCAGTTTGTACAAATATCGCCATAACTAGGTATCGATTCTTTTAGATTTTTCACTTTAAAATTACTACTCTAAGCGTAGCTTTTTGTGGAAAAGCTCCGTCGGTAAACTAACGCCACATCTATATTTGCGAAACTTCATCATCATGTTAGTGGTGGACGCAGTGCGAGTTCTCACAGAAAACGTTCTCAGTGGACGTGCTCATTACTATGCAAGTATTCTGATGAGCTGACGTTACCACTTAAATCTAGAGGATATGTGTTTCTTCCGTCACTTATTCTCATAAAGTAAATTAAAAACTTGTGCGAGAAAATAGCACACAGTGCTCAAAGTCTATTTGATGAAACATCGATGTCTCTTCAAACAAATCGAAGTGTACCTATTATCGATTTGAACGTGAAAGAGACTAGATAGAAAGAGTGGCCAGTAGCACTAACAGAAATAAATAAACCGAGTCAAAACGAAATGCGAAAAACTTTTATTACCTCGATGACCAGTTGCTTTATTTTTTGCAAAAAAATCTAAAACACAACGTTGACTGCATGTGTAATACTTAAATAACCCGCCAAAGACAACAAAGGTATAAACTATATTCCATTTTTTTTATCTGGTGCCTGGAAAATGTGGAAATCATAAAAGCTGTTTCAACAAGGGCTGTTTCAACTTATTTTCCAAACAAACAATTGAGAAACCTTATCAATTTCAATGGCAAACATTTCTACAGTAGTAAACGGTTGATTGCATCCACGACTAATTCGTTGACCACTATGTAGGCCAATCTCGGGCAGCGCTCTAGTTTCTCAACGCAGAGTTACTTATCTGGTTGGGAGCCGTTGCCAACGGTCCACCGCCAACTATTTTATGTAACTTTGTTGTCGAAACGTGCTGTGAAATTGATAAGTTTGTTTTGTGCTTGGATTTAATTGTTAGCGAGCATTTTTCATTTGCAGTTGCTGGTTTGTAAGAGATAACGCCTAGACCTGTCTGGACCGTATGTTGGCAGACTAACTTGAACATAATACTTACATGCTTTGGTTTATAAAAAAGTTTGGGCAAAAGGCATTGTTTTATGTGAACGAACATAGGGATCAATGTGAATAAGTATGCATGTGTTTTTGTAACGAATTTTATAATAACAAAACATCACAGTCAACAACTTAACAAAACATTATGTTTAGCTTAACATTATTAACCTAGAGAACGACAAGGGAACCGAGAGTGTGTAATTGCAGTTAGTGTCCCTTCTTATGGCCCCAGCTCTTGTGATGTTCGTGGCCTCCTTTGTCTCCGTGATCATGATGATGATGGTGATGTTCATGATGGCCACCATCTTCGTGATGTCCCTTATGGTCGTGGTGATGACCTCCCTTTTCATGGTGGCCCTTTTTGCCGTGATGGTGTTCATGGTGTCCGCCGTGCTTGTGACCCTTGTGGAATTCTCCGCCCTTCTTGTGTCCGTGCTCGCCGTGGTGTCCTCCGTGGTGCTCGTGGTGGCCGCCCTCGTGATGCTTGTCGTGGAAGTGCTTCTCCTTCTTGAACTCATCATGCTTATGAACGCCATGATGGCCCTTAGTCGAATGTCCCTTGTGGTAGTGACCCTTTTCGTGGTGACCGTGCCCCTTGTGTCCTTTCTCGCCGTGATGGTGCTCGTGGTGATGTCCGTCATCGTGATGGTGATGTTTCTTATGTCCGCCGTGTTCCTCGTGGTGGCCCTTGTGCCCCTCGTGGTGGTGGTGTCCCTTCTTGCCGTGCTCGTCGTGATGGTGACCCTTGTATCCCTTGTGGCCCTTCTCTCCGTGGTCGTGATGATGGTGCGCGTGGTGCTCGTGGCCGCCGCCCTTGTCCCACTTGCCGCCGCCGTGGCTAGCCGCTACTTGCAGGTCGGCGTCCCTCGTCTCCCGAGTGGAGCGGCAGCTGACGGTCGCCAGCGCCGCCAGGGCAAGGCAGCACACTAGATACACCCTCATGCTTCCGATAGAACACAATGATCGAAGTTGACTGATGACTTCGCTGGCGGGTGACAAGATTTTATACCGATAGTCTGTTTCGTATTCTATGAAAATTGTGTAAAGTCCCAAGGCTGCACTTGCACTACGTACCTTTGTTGGAAGTTCGTTGCGGAACCCAGTGTCTCAATAAGAAATCCAGTAACTATAGACTGAAGATTCGAAAATAAAATATAGCAACAACAGTATTATATTCTATTCATTACTAATGAAAAATGAAAGTATTTTACCTTCAGAAAAAAAAATGAGACATGATTGTTCAGGTTAATTGCCATAAGTCAATATTCGGTGTGTCCATTATACGGTAGAAATATATGAGTTTGTATAAGTTTTTTTCGCTAACCGATTTGGGTGAGACTTGGAACATATAAAATTCGCAACCTTACAAGTTCCTTTTATCCCAAGAAATTAACATTGAAACAAACGAGAGGCAAGAGAAGTTACATAAACCTACCTTACCTACCTGATAAAATATTCTTCCAAAATGACTTTTTGAAATGCAAAGTATACAGGGTTACATGGAAAGTCGTGCTAGATCCGTTAAGGGCGTAGAGTACCCATCATTTCTGACTTATTTTACTAAGAAACACCCCACCCTAAACTTAACCCATTTCGAGATATTCGACTTTTAAATTTTTATTGAAAATTGCAGATTTTTAGGCTACTAAATTTATTTTTGTTTTTTCTGTGCATCTTATTATTATTATTTTTGCATTTTTACATGGGTAATAAAATGCTTTAGGACGTCAATCATTAAAATAGTGCATAAGTTAATTGAATAGATCGTAGTAGAGAAGTGAAACTTATGAAATAAAAAAATATTTTAGAAGGTTTGTTTTTCTCTAAGGGATATCTAAAAAAAATATTATGGCACTTGTTCGGCGGATGTTATAATAAATATCTATGTTTCAACAGCTATCTAACGACGTATAATAATCTAGGGTTTGTATTACATTTCGTGGAAATAAAGTAGTTGGGACGCTCCAGGTTGTAGTTCTAACGGTCCCACGCGAGCAAGACAAGTGAAGATTTAGGTAGATGCGAATGAAAGAAAAAATGTGTAGAGACCGGCTAGGGCTGGGAATACAACAGGGGAAATTGTTTTGGTTGTCAGTCTGCTTTTGTGCTTCGTACATAGTGAATGTGATATCGTTTTGCTCTTCTCCTAAACATCTGAAGAATATGCTGATATGCTTATTTGTTACGGATACTGCGATTGTGTGTCTGCAAATAAAGCAAAGCAAGTCAAATAAGCATATCAGCATATTATTTAGATGTGTAGGGACGTCATTTTCAACACTTCCGTATCACAGGTACAAATCAGAGTCCGGTTAACGAGCATAGTAGTCAAAATCAGAAGAAATAGTTCAGAATCACAGCCAAGTTGAGAAAAAGAGCAAAACGATATTACATCCACTATGCAGACTGACAACCAAAACAATTTCCCCTGTTGTATTCCCAGCCCTAGCCAGTCTCTACACATTTTTTCTTTCATTCGCATCTACCTAAATCTTCACTTGTCTTGCTCGCGTGGGACCGTTAGAACTACAACCTGGAGCGTCCCAACTACTTTATTTCCACGAAATGTAATACAAACCCTAGATTATTATACGTCGTTAGATAGCTGTTGAAACATAGATATTTATTATAACATCCGCCGAACAAGTGCCATAATATTTTTTTTAGATATCCCTTAGAGAAAAACAAACCTTCTAAAATATTTTTTTATTTCATAAGTTTCACTTCTCTACTACGATCTATTCAATTAACTTATGCACTATTTTAATGATTGACGTCCTAAAGCATTTTATTACCCATGTAAAATGCAAAAATAATAATAATAAGATGCACAGAAAAAACAAAAATAAATTTAGTAGCCTAAAAATCTGCAATTTTCAATAAAAATTTAAAAGTTGAATATCTCGAAATGGGTTAAGTTTAGGGTGGGGTGTTTCTTAGTAAAATAAGTCGGAAATGATGGGTACTTTACGCCTTTAACAGATCTAGCACGACTTTCCATGTAACCCTGTATAAGGTTTTTAGGAGAGGGTTGATTTCTAAGGGTTGGATTCTTATATTTGTTCAGTGAGCGTTAAGGAACGTAAAAAAAACGTAGAAGTATTTTTCTTAATTTATTGATATAATATAATTATCAACAACAAGTTACATGAAACTAGAAGATGAGATAGTTATTTAAATCTACATTCTAACGAATTTAAACTAATAATATTATATTCGTAAGGTTATTTATTTTTATAATAAATCACAATTCACCAACTTTAAGTTGACAAAATTAATCAAATAATAAAGGAACATAGCTAAAAATAATTATTTTCGATACGCATATTAGTGTTTCACACCCTGAATTATTTTTACTAAATATCAGTCCTAATAAAAGATCAAAACAGCGTCTATATTTAGCTGCGTTACACTTGACAACGATCGCACGATTTTATAATAAGTATAGGTATTGCAAAGGTGTTGGGAATATTTTAAAAATAGATAGCAGTTTTCAGCAGACAACACACTTGCTTCAGAACATACGAAAGCTGCATCTATCAAGGTGTGAACCAGTTTAGGTAGCAATTTATATTTATAATCAAAGCCAAACTTTGTTTTAAAAATGTGAAAATTGCCCACCTATTTCTATAATGATATCCAAAAATACATTTCCGAATCGAATATTCGTGGAATAGCAATATATTATAGTACTATTATTCATTATTGTAAAATAAAATAATGTATTAGCCCAAGAATTAGGTATACTTTGGATAAAACAACTAATGGGCACACACACTAACCTAGCTTTTCATAACACCACCACACTGTACATAAAGTATTACAAACAAACGAAAATAGTAATGGTAATTTGCCTACGGGAAAGCAAAATCCCAGATGAACATTATTAATTTTATAATATTGGTGTTTTTTATTCAAACTCGTTATTTAATTCGCAACCCTATAAACCTAATTACTCCAGACTCTAACGCTTTGTAAACTGAGTTAAGAGTCAGTGCTTTGAAGTCGCATCAAATCAGCTAACGTCAGCAGTGTCATTCCATTCGAGCACATTCATTTCACAGCGTAAATTCTAGATGAATTTTATAATTCGTGCATAATTTTATAACAAACGTTTTAGGTACCTATGTTGGAAGAGGTAAGAGCAAATAAGTGACAGTAAAAAGTGTGTAATAGATGAACGAAGCTGCATTTATGTTTTTTTATACTTCGTTATCTACGTGAAGATGCCGCCATTAAAGCGGTTTGGCGGTAGCCGACTCAATCTAACTAAAATCATAAAGCTCGTTTTACTGAGAGTCTGTGTTTCCAACACTAACCGATGCATTCTTTGGGCTACCGCTAGCATCATAGTATTTGCATTCCGCAACAGCTCTATATATCGCAATATATCTTTGGTCACCTTCGTTCAAACAAAAAAGAAATAAATCATTTAGATACCAATAAGATTATTTGAATACCGTTAATACTTTATGTTTTTAATTGAGATGGAAACCGCGTTCGTTTGTCGCGGCCAGTAATCGTTCTCGGAGCACCTCCTTGCACGAATATTCTGGAAGCTTCAAGTAATGTACGCATGTGTTCACTGACGGGTACGAGCCATCGCCGGCGTCCACCTGAAACAAATGAAACCGCTCTGTTTCATACATTCATAATAGAGAGTAATAGGGATGTGAACCGAATGAATCTATATCTGTGTTCTTCTATTCCTAGGGAATGATCTCGTTTTGTGTAACTCTACCGTGGATTCTACACTAAAAAATATATAAATATTCATGGACATTTCACACATCACACTCTTGTCCCAAACTAAGCCAAGATTATACTATGGGAACTAGATTGCTGATAGAATACTTAACCTACTTTTTGTAAATGAATACATAGTAATACCCAGACACAGAAGAAATATTTATGTTCATCACACAAACATTTACGCTGGGTGGGAATTGAACCCACGACCCACAGCCCAGAGAAAATATAATAATAATGTTTATTGTCTCATACAAAGGTATACAAATTACAGTATTAAGGAAGTACTTAATTATAAGAAAAATAAGGCAGAATATTTATTACTAATGTTTTTAGGATGCGAGTACCTGTTTTGTATGAGACTGGTGCCTGTAGCTCTACCATGAGTTTTTACTATACTATATTATAATATACTCGCTAGCGTCTGTAGTTAAAAAAATGTATGAAGATTTGTACGGCGCCTCTAGCGGATAGTTGGGTACTAAAATTCGTAATACTAATATTGACGTAACTACTGTAGTAAAGTCAGGCGATTTTACTGTGACAACTCATGGTAGAGGTACTGTTAAAGGTTAGAATATAAGTATGTATTACCTTCCTGACGACTGTAAGCCTCGGATGCAGGTTGGCCAGTCCGCCGGGCGGCAGGCTGCTGCAGCCCGTCGCGAACTGAAGGAACGCTTTACGCTCGCGCATCGACATCTCTACCAACACGTCCACGAGCCGGAGGAAACCCGGGCTGGAAGTAAAAATTATATTATATTATACGATTCGAGTCATTTTCGCATTCGATTAGGACCGTAAAAGTAAAAATGAGATCTAATTTCAGCAAAATTATAAGGTGAAATCATATGTGTACATACCTTTCCCGAGTGTATCCAAGCTTGGGCTCAGTGTACTGCAACAAATGGTCACGTGTCCAGACAGGGCCGCGCTCGCCGCACACCAACAGACGCAGTTCTGCAGGTGAGAAGGCACGAAGTCTTCGCGCTGGAAACACGGCGCCGAATCCGCCGCGGAATGCCGCCGTCTGCCGCCGCGTGCCTTCGCGCACCATCCATCGCGCACTACATTCCGCGTAAGCTCGCGCGTTCTGAGGTCCAACCTGATCGTGACATTATAGCCGATTAGAATCTATGTCTTGTTGAACCAACGATTGCTGTACTAAGATTAGCTATGCTGTAGTTATTAAGGACGTGTAGCAAGCAAAGTGCCAGCGGTCTAAGTGAACTTGACAAAATTATGTTCGTTGAGAACTTGACGACAACTTTACGTTGAAATGTACCTACGTATCGTTCTTTTAAATAAACTATAATAAGAAAATAAATATATAGAAAATAAAAATTGCTATCTTTTGAACGACAACATCGTTAGTTTTTTGAACGACAACATCGTAACTATGCTTGGTTTGGAAGTATGGAATTAGCAATTCCATACTTCCAAACCAAGCAAAGCTCGTACTATAAACTTCCAAACAGAATACCGAACTTAATCTACTTTTGCTATATGTATTAATTAAGTATTCTATCAGCAATCTGGTTCCCATAGTACAAGCTTCGCTTAGTTTGGTACTAGTGTGATGTGTGAAATGTCCATAAGTATTTATTGAATACCTCGATATTCTCTCCGCTATCACATAACGGTTGCACAGACACGGCCGGGTTGGCGTTGGCCGCGACATGCGTCATTGTGAGCGACAGTTCGTCGAATGTAGCGCCCTCTACCGTCAGCGAACTAGCTTTATCTTCTCGCTCTTTCGGCTCAAGTGACGTATCTTTCATTATGTTGTCGTATTCAGTCGCAGCGACGAGCACGTTCGTTAAGAACCTGAAAATTGAAAAATGAACTAGATTGTTGACATTTCTTCTAATCTCTTGGTATCTACCCGTACAGGAAGCTTTAGAATTATACGACTTATAATAATGTAAAAAGATTAAACTTTGAACACATATTATTCATTAAAACCATCATCATTTTGCTGCCCAGTGAAGTCACGTCGACACAATATATTAATTTCTTCGTCATTATATCATACTTCAACTTTGAATCTACTTTGGTTCTCAATTTTATTATGATCGTTTCACAATTCTTTCTTTATCAGATTTTTCTTGCGAAAATTCATAACATTTAGCGTTGTGATTTGGAGCACCTGTATCTTGTATGTCAAAAATGTAAAAACCGTGTTTGGCAAGATAACGATTTCATTTCAAAAGATTACCTGTGTCGAATGGGATCAATTTCTTCTAATATTTCAGTCGTCAGTTCCTCACCGCACATAATGCGTAAGAAGGGCTCTGATAGCGGAAGATCCACTAACCGCCCGTCTTGTAGGACCTGTGTAATTTTTATTTATCATTGATTAATCTGAATATGTTATTCAAAGTCAAAATATTTCATTCAATAAAATCACAGGGATCATTTAGAATGCCTAAAACACTTACAATATTTAAAATCAAAAATTACATAACTATGTCTAACGGACACAGTAGATTCTCTATGTTCTCTGTTCAGTCAAATCTAATAGAAACATCTGAAATACAAAAGTCCAAGTAGATTTGGTTAAACCATGTAAGCTGTTCGTAGAGCAGTGTAAGCGTAGTACCTTAGCTAAAAATACTCCAAGGAACCAGAAGTATTTGCAAACTTTATCACAGATGGGAGAGTCTTGCGGTAATGGCGCCGGGAATAGACCGCCTGCCCGCGTCACGTAGTATCCTGGAGGTTTTTCTGAAACGACAACATATTTTTGTCAAGTATCTATTATCATTTATTTTTTTCATTATGTTGATTAATATATAACAAGATAATATTATAAGAAATAACAGTAAACGAAGGGGTCGTTTACTGTTATTTTCTTGGTATAAAGATAACATAATTAAGACTACAAACCTAAAAATCGAAGTTTCATGTAATTCATGTAATAGTATTATATCAGCAGTCTAGTTCCCATAGTACAAGCTTTGCTTAGTTTGGGACTAGAGCGTGATGTGTGAAATGTCAGTGAATATTTATATTTATTTAATTATTCGGTTCTGAAAACGCACAATAATACGATAAAAATGTAAAAAAGAGATATTACCGTCAGGTGTGACGAGATGGTTAGGTGCGTCGTCTTCATCTCTATGCGTCGGTTCATGCAGCCACATGTCTAAATCCGCTCGTTGTAACTCTGCAGCCACTAGTGCGTAGAACTCTAATGTGGGACCCAACCCGGTTCCTTCTTCGCCGGCGAATTCTACTTCAAGCACGGATTTGCGGCCCGCGTGAACGCGCATCACCTGTGTATGAAATAGTTGAACTTGAGCTTTGTAGAAAGTTTGGTGTTTACTATAAAAACAACGTTACTTTTATGTCTGTTTTGAACTTTGAACGCTTGAAATTTCGATTTAGGTTTGGGTTTTAGCTAAAAAACCTGTTTTGGTCAGACACATATATTTTAAACCCACATTTCATTCATTCGAATTAAAATACAAGTTTTCTTGTTTATACCTCTTACAGTACCTGCTACTTTTCTTTTCCAATATACTATGATGATGAAAATGAAAGATTTATTGAACATAAGAACGTTAGATAAAATGAGTTTGAAAACTGCCGTACGAAATTCAGTAGTAACTAGTAAACGTAGTTTAGGTTAAAACGGGGTGCAAAATATGAATTCGAATATAGCTAACCTGCATGGCAGATCTCAGTAGATCAGGTTCTCTTGGGATCCGCACACGCTCGTGACGTAAACGTCCCATTCGAAACTCTGTAGCCTCTAAATCAGCCCGACGGGGCGACACTGTGTTTCCAGCCCTGAAAAACATTACAACTTAAAATACCTGATTTAAATAAGCCACAATAAAATATTAGTTATTAGATATAGTAGAACTCAGTGAAAAACGTTAAATCTAAAGCAGCATCGCTCAAACAACTTGAAAACAGCGATGACAGATGATCTGTATATAAAATAATAACTTTAGGAACTATATAACTTTATGGTATAAGTAATGGAACGTATTGTACCTTTGTCTGTCAAGAGCGCGATCTCTTTGCGCCTGCAACCATACAATCGTTCGCGAAGTTCCAAACGCAGTACACGCGAAGAACATCTGTCGCGTTTCTAGAGGAAACAGGAATGGACACCAATCGTTCAGCTGTTGACACCTGTAAGAAACAATACTTGTTACTTGATTCTGATATACATAGATAACATCATCATCATACAACAACAACCAGTATATAAGTATTCTATCAGCAACGGCGTGACTTGCACTCATTATGCAGACAAGACTGTAGCTCTTAAATACGAAGAAGAAGAATATCAGCAATAGGGTCTAATTCACTACGCTCCGATATTCGCTACTGAAATCGATTTTTAAAAACGGTTTTTGAAATCGATTTCAAAATCTGAAATCGGTTTGTGAAAAAATCCGAAAACGCCCATACCTAATCAGCAATCAACTAGATTGTTGATATTCTTCTTCTTATTTAAGAAGACCCATAGAACAAGAAAAGTGTAAAATATTCGTAATTACTAATTAAATTAGTATACAGTTACCATGGAGGCGTCGCGCTGGCTGCCAAAGTAAGCGGCTCCTGCAGCTGTTGATGCAGTTTGTTGGTGAGTTTGGTGGAGAGGAACGATTCGGCCACCAGCGCGGGCGCGGCGGCGCGCAGACGGCGCAAAACGCGCACGCAACATGTAGCCATCGAACCTTCGCTGCCGTTTGCACCCACTATACCGCGCTCTGATGACAAATAATTCACGTTGGAAGGATTAGAAAAATCAAAAATTGTTTATTTCGGCTACAATAGCAATATCTATCTACTGTGTCGTAGCGTCACAACGCCCATATGACATGGATAATTGAGTCAAAATTGTGATATCCTAATGAATGGACTCTTTATTACAATCCCGGAACTAATTTCCTTTAAATTTTAATGGCACAATTTGTCGATATATCTACTAAATTCGATGTTATCGGTGTTGTATTGTAATATAGGAATTGTTGTTTCTACCTGGATCGTTTGGTTCATCGTCTTCACTGTCACTTGATGATGCAAAAGTTTCCATTCCGTCTATTTCTTTGTAAGTTAATCTGCAACAAAATGTTATCAATGTTTCAAAAATTTGACTACAAAAAAATACATACAACAACGCTCCATGTTTTGAAAGAAAAAAAGGACATATTATTATATTCTAGTTTCAATAGCTTACGTGTAAGTAGCGTCGCGATGCATATCATGCGGTGGCATGCGCGCGTTCAGCGCTAGAATGGCGCGGTACACGGTCCAGGCGGGTCGTTCTAACGTCAACGAAGCGCCGCCGCCGCTGAGCACCAACCGCAAGGCGGGTAGCCGCGCACTGGCCGCGCTGGCCGCAGCCGCCGCACTGGCCGCCGCCGCCGCACTGGCCGCGGCCGTCGCACTGCACACCGCGTTGTTTTCCTCCACAGGCTCGCCGGTTGGAGTTTCTTCTTCTGCGTCCGTTTCTTCGTCTTCCTCTTCTGATGCTTCATTTAGAGATATTTCGAGATCTAATTGGAAAAGGAATAATAAAATTAGTGTTTAATGAAGTAGTAGATAATAAGCAACAATTAGTAGCTAGAAAAGTAATGAATACTACAAGAGGCTACAAGGGAATCAGGGAAGATTTTATATCATTGGAAATTATTTGTGATGGTATCAAAATAAAGCAAAAAATATTGCATAAACTAATATTTATTTCGACAGACCTAACATAACTCAATTCGATATATAGGGATAGAATAGATCTACACAACATGACATAACATCACAATATAAATTCAATACTCACCGACAGTTTGGTTGAGATTGGTGCGTCCGGGTCGCGGGTCAAAGGCCGGTATGAGCGCGGAGAACTGTCTTTTCAGTACAAAGTCATCGTCCCAAGGCCGCCTCGCCCTCGCCGCCCCTCCTAAACCCCCTCGGACCGCTTCTAAAGCCTCTTCCTCCATCAAAGACAGCAGATTTCTGGACACCTACATCATCGAATCACAATTAAATAACAAACGAATACCTACTTAAAAGTAAGTTCTCAGGGTTATTTAATATGGGTAAATATTTAATAGGGAAACATTTGAAAGCCATTTTTTTCTATAAAAGATAGTAGGTATGTAGGGCATAAAGAGAGATACAAGTAATTGAAATTGACTACAAAACAATATAAGTGTTAGTTATTAAAATATAGTAAAAAAAGGAGGATTACTCTGCTACATACAATACTAACCACATCTTGGTACGAAGGTTCATTTTCCTTGTCACTATCAAGTGCATCATCACCGTCATCATCGTCTTCCAACTCTGTGAGCAATGCTGGAGCTCGACATGACTCCAGGAAATCTTCCAAGGATACCTAATAATAATATTCAATAAATATTCACGGACATATATCATCACACTCTAGTTCCAAACTAGACAATGCTGCAATAATGTTGTAAAAATTAAATAGAATACAAACATAAAATATGAGCTACATTAAAAAAACAAATTATAAGGAAAGAAAGAGAAGAGAGAGGCCATGAATGTGTGTCAATCATGTCAATCAATGGCATGTCAATCATGTCATTGATTGACATGATTGATCAAGTGAAGTAAACCTGTCATTATTTATTTTATTCTGGAGGCTCTGAGAATTACTGAGAATTACTGAAGTGGGGGGGATATAAACATTTTGAATATTTAATCATTTGATGTGGTGATTTTGTAATTAACTTACTTGTTCGCTTTCGCTGGACGTTGACGTTAAAGATAGTGTCAGAGCGTTTTGAGCGTTCGGTGCGAGTGATGGATAACTTTGCGCAGCGGATAGTAACCCGCCTGGGAAGTTGCTTGATAACGCTAACCGGACAAGACTGAAACAAAACAAAGGCATAAATCTAGTGTTACTTAAGAATGTCTATGGATATTTATTTTGTTATTTTTACTGTATTATATGTTTCTATTTTGTATGTAATTCTAATTTAACAAGATTTTTGAATGAAACCTGCAACTACATACAGATTGAAGTTATGCTATGAGTTTTACAGGTGGACAGATGGTATGTTATAGTAGTTACAATAAATAAAATTATTGGCTCTCTGCAAAAATCTCGCTTTTTTAATGTACGTCGGAGCGTGAACAATTTCGAACCTTATTCCAACGTACATAAGACCTCGCCAAGGTTCAGTATAACATAGTTCTTACCTTGGGAATAAGCTTGCTGCATTATTAGTCCGGTTGGCACGTTGTGGATTGCTGCCTCGACCGGCGCCTGAACCGCGCCCCATTCCGAGAGATTCGAGGAGACGCGCCGCTCCCTACATTATGCCATTTATATTTTGTTTAATGATAAAAACTATTAGTAGATAAACAACGGGCCATTTTTGACCACAGCAAAAAATATGACCGTCTGGGTTGCCAGATTTAGAAAGGAGTCCTACACATTTCACTATAAACTAAAAATATTTTTAAATTTTTATAAAAATAGTGAAATGTGGGATTTTTTTTTACGCTTCTTATAGATTTACCCATTCTCTTTTTGATAACATAAATGTAAAGCTTTTTAATCTTTGACCCAACTTGTAATTTTACTTTTCAATCATTTTAGGAATTTCACCTGATTTGTTAAATCCGGTTCACTGGCACTCATAGTTCCGGACCCACCGCCTGAATTATTGTCCTTCTTGTGTTCATTATATTGGGCTTCTGCGCGATCGTCTCTTTCTATACACTGTTGATAAAAACTGCAGTTTTTAAAGATTCATATTAAACCAAGTACTTCAATGATGCGACAACGTGCGAGCTGGCAACTACGCGTTGCCAGATCGCTCGCTTACAGCTCGGTAGGCGACTGCGTTGCTGATTCGTGCAAATACCCATAGTAAATTCATACATCATGATATCGATAGTCGAAATACATGACTATAATTTGTCATCTTAACCGACATGCAAAAGTAATTAAAACCCTGTAAGTTCTGACTTTATTATCAAATACTTTATTTTGCTATATTTGGAAGTATTCTACCTTTCTGTCGACTATTTGGAAACTTTATATTTCTTACCTGTACCTGTATTCTATTGTTTCTCAGTGTATGTAGTAATGAGGCGGGTAAGGCGAGGAGTTCACTGAGAGAATTAGCGCTGTTGCGAACCGCCTCGTTTTCATTATTCCGTGATTCACCGTCCTGTTTTACATAATAGTTTAAATGAAATTAAATGATATTTATTGATCGTTGAAACTAGGTTCAATTACATTAGTCTTAATTTATTCTTCATATCTCTAGTTCCAACCTTATGCTTACAAACGTCATGCATAATAATAATAATGAACTGATAGAATTTAATATATAAAAATGTCAGTAGATAGGTATTTCAAATTATATTAAACCCAAATGAAACACGGATTTGTCTAGCGTTTAGTCGTAAATGTATTTAGAAATACATAGGTTAATAAATATAACTGCTAAGTCATGCATCTAAGATCTATAATTTATTTTATGCGCACGTTAGATTTCTGTTATATTCTACCAAAACATACCTCTTGTGTATTCGATTCGGGTACCGGTTCTTTGGCCGGGTATGGTTTGGTGATATCCGTGATACTAGTGGGTCCCATGTCCATATTCGTAAACGAAGTGTTGCCCAAATCAGCCATGCAGTTGTTACTCTCAGCTCCGAGAGTCAGTGATTCCACTATTGTAGCGAGATCTATAACATTTACAAGTACATTAAGAATAACTAATTAATTTAATTAATTTTTCAACTTCGTAGATATTTTAATATGACTTTTGGGATTATTCAATGTTTAAACAGCTTCATTTTTGAATGTTCATATTATGATATGTATATGCCGAGATTTTTTTAAAAGTAAAATGTAAAAAGCTAACCTGTATTGATATGATGAGTAGAGTTATTGATGGCGGATAGATCTGTAGCATGCGTTCGAGGCCGTGACATATTGCTTGCCATCTCTTCACCTGATATATTGTCCGCAGACGAGGCTTGCTCTGTTGAAGCCACTGACACCTAGACGACAAAAAAAAATGTAATACTATATTATAATCCCTTAGGGAAAATATCCATACTACGTGAAATATTCTGTTCAATATCGCGTTTTAATATTGAGAACTGTTGTTGTTTTATAAGCTTTTTAAGCATGAATATGTTACCTTACATCTCAACCAGTTTTTTTTTTAAAAGGTCTTGGAAAAATAATAGTTCACTCAATTCACTATTGCTTTGAAATGTAAAAAGAGTCTATATGCCATCAGCTTCAAAAAAATACTTGTTTATAGTATAGTTTGTAATTTTAAGTGCCCATTATTTTTTTTATTTTTTTTTTATTACCTGGTTTTCAGCGCCCGTAGCGTCAGGCAGACTCGGAGTAGAATGGCTCTTCCTGCCAGGCTTGGCGCCCTCGGTGGCGCCGCCGCTCACCACTTTCAGATCAAACTTGCCCTCAGCGCCCATACGGTACGAGTTGCGTCCACCATGGTCCCACCTAATTTAAATAAGTAATTATAATTCGATACAATATTGCTGTATAAAATAAAATTTAACACGTTTATAGCAGTTTAATTTAAACGCATTTGTTGCGTCATGAAATGGATGGGCGCATAAATGAAGACTTTCATCTTTATATTTAGAGGTGTTAGCCAACCAATGCGGATACAATCCATCCTAATCCCGTTAATTTCAATCCCAACCATGCAGCACTGTCACACACCACGTGACCAGATAACAAATCATCTCAAATTGAGTTTCGTTCCGTTTCTAAAGTCAGTAAGATCTCTGATATGTATATGACCAACTTTTTATACCTCTGGTACACTGACACATGCCTACACATTAAATACCTAATCACGCAGTCGTCTAGTACACTACGTAACACATCATCATCATAATCAACCTATATCAGTCCACTGCTAGACGTAGGTCTCTCCCAAGACGCGCCACTGAGCCCAGTCTTCGGCTCTTCTCATCCAGTGTTTGCCAGCTACACTCCGCAGACCGTCGGTCCATCTCGCCGGAGGGCGTCCTACACTACGCTTGCCTAAACGTAACACATACCTGACATCCACCCATCCGTTGTGCAGATCAGAAGTGACAGTGCCGAGCGCGGGATGCGGTCCGTCCTGATCGCGCCACTTCCAATCGGCCCCGCGCAGCACCCTCGCGCCTGCGCACACGCCGCGCGCACCACGTGACCAGCGCCGCGCGCGCGCCCCGCCCCCCACAGCGGCGGTCGCGGCGGCTGTTGTCGCGCCGCTGCCGCATTGCCGCGGCGGAGTGTCCACTACGCCTACCACCTGGTCATAAATATACATTCTTAGCAAAGTGTATGTACTGCTTTTGAGAAATATAATTTTAGAGTTCCGTACCAGAAGGTAAATCGGGACTCTACTACAAAGACTCCGCTGTCCGTCTGTCTGTCACCAGGCTGTATCTCATGAGATACAGCCTTACTTACTGAAAAGTAAGCTAAAATTTTCATTGAAAGTTGAGTTATCATACAAAACGTGTTTTTTGTTACGGAACCTTGCGCGAGTCAGAGTTTTAGGTAATCCGTGATAGCCTGAACCTAAGTATTTATTGGCTGATTTACTTAATTTTCTTTCCCAAGACACGCTATCGAAACCCATCTAGCTTTCTCATCTATCGATATCTTACCTTGCCGTATATTTCCATCCCCGACAGCGAGAGGTAATGACTTTGTCCACTGGCGTTCTTTCCGTTCTGTTGTATACGCAGATAGCGGTAAGGCGCATCGCAGCGAATTCTCCAAGTCGCAGTACTGCCCGGCTCTTGAAGAGCTTGCTCATCTGTATGTGCGAGTAACGTCGTCCACGCTACGCCGTCCATCGACATCTAAAATAGATAATATATTGTAGAAATAAACATACTGAGTGAAATATGTAGTGTGACAGGTAAAAATGCCTTTACCTGTCGAATTAACCATATCTAAATATTACACTTATTGTTAATTCTTAGCGGCTGAACGGGAACATTCAGCCGCTAAGTCATTTTAAACATTGTCGGAAGACAATGTTTAAAATAAAGAGGCAATAAGTATTATACCCATGCAGTAATTTTAAATAGGAACAACTAACTTTTAAGGTTGGCTGGCAGAAAAAGCTGGTAGCATAATGCTCTTCTTGTGTACTAATTGTTTTTGGTAATAAAGTATTAAATAAACAATAGATACTCACTTGGAACAACCAATTCCTCAACGCTGATCTCCCATACCCTCTAGCATGTCGCAAAGTGTATGCGGACGGCACAATATGCAAGCCCAAATCAACAGCTATGAACGCGCGTCTGTCGTCGTTAGTATGAACGTTTAATGGTTCCGAAGAACGTGATAATGCGTCCTCGGCTCGTCCGTAAGGTAACTGACGTCCGTCTGAAGACCACACGCAAACTAAGCCGTGCGCGCCCGGGTTCACCCATTCGCACGTCGCTGCGTTTGTGCCGATGAAATATAGAACGCCGTTTTCGTCAAAATCGTGCTGGAAAATAATATTTGATTAAATTAAACATGATAGATATTTAAGAAATGATTCATTAATTTACCACAAAAAGTGATATGACAAGGATCACTAAAAATATATGCTAACTAGATGACTATGCCCCATGCCCAAGTTCCATGCAACCAACAAACGGCTCAACTAGCAGAGCTGTTAGAGTTTTGTATAATACTTGACAAAAAAAATCTGTATAAAACTCACATCGTACGTAAAAGTGATAGGTCCGTCTGTCCTGATTTTCTGCATGAAATGGAACGTAGCGCGTTCCATATCGTACCACTGTCTCGCCACCGACTTCGCTAAGAACCGTTCCAGTTGACGAATTGTAGTCAGAGCTTCTACTTTCAGGTTTCGGCCATTGTTGTTGCCAACTGGATTTGCATTCGGGTCTTCTACTGAGTCGTCGTTGGCACGCTCCACGCGTATTCTATAAAAAAAATACAAATTAGATACTATAGTCGAGGAAAGTGAGTGAGTTATAATACAACGAACCGGAAGACAAAGCGTATTATGTAGGACGTGTAGATATAAAGCCACGTATTCATTAGTAAACATTTTGATAATAAACACTGATTATAAACTGTTCATAACCAATGTTTATTCATCTCTGTAACAGTTTATAAACAGTTCATAAACATAGGTGATGAAACATTGTTTACGATACATGTTGCCGTGCTCCCCACTACGAGTGGAGAGCAAGACGAAACATCTAGCCTAGCGAAACATCTAAGCCTCCGCTACGAGATCTTACACCCTAAATGACGTCACGCTACTCAATGTACCTGATACGCTTGGTGAGTAGATGTAATGAGGCGGCGGGTGCGGGAGGCGGGGCGTCCCCGGCGGGGGTGATGACGGGCAGTCGCTCCACACTCTCGAGCACAGCCACCAGGCGAGATGCGACCGAGCCTCCGCTGCGAGCCGCCCATTCGCCCACCACGCGAGCTCGTTCGCTCGCTTGACCTGGAGCGTCTATAAAATAATAATGCTGGACAATCCACACAACATTATCTAGCCCCAAGCTAAGCAGAGCTTGTGTTATGGGTACTAGAAGACTGACATACTTAGATAATACAATATAATACATAGATAGATATTTTTTTATTATACATATAATACCCAGAACACCCGGAATAAATATTTGCAGAACATACAAACATTTATCCCGAGGCGGGAATCGAACCCGCAACCTTACGCGTCGCAGGCGGACCATCGCCCACCGCGCCACATCGGTCGTCAAAATTATGCTTAAACAATGCTGCCAAAACTTTTGATGGTAATACGTTTGCAAGATTTGGCGAATACATACTTTCTAGAATATCGCTACTAAAGCGACATAAAATTATATTGTACATAGCACTATTTGGTAACATTTTAAGTATTGTAAAAACGTACCATTGGCTTGGGGCGATAAAACTTGTAGCAATGCGGGTGCCAGCCCTGAGGACTGAAGCTCGTACGCCGATAGATGCTCGTCGCCGCATAAAAGATTGGTGAGCTGATCCAGCGATTCAATCAACTCTTCTTGCCAGTCTCCTGATGAGATATAGTTTAACACTATATAAGCAATAACAAAACTATACAATAATAAAGAGTTAATCTAGGAAAATGACGGTATCGGGGTTCCGTATCGAATGGTTATCTTCCGTCACCCATACACAAAAAATAGGATGTTGTTCCTTTATATTTATATTCCCATTCAAAAGGAAAAATAATAAATACAAATAATTATTAACTTTTTTATGCACACAATATGGGATGACAAACAAAAAAAATTTGAAACAGATATTACTAATAAGATAAAGCCCACCGAATCGAGAGTACTTATTGTGATATCTAATGGAGATTTATTTCCAATCAAATCATATAAATGTAATTTATGTTTGGTACATATAAAAAAGCTTATAAATCAATAAATGTATTGCTAAATATAAAAATGTCAGACTTACCAGTAGGTTGAGTGGCGATACGTTGCAAACGCGCTAAAAGCACCCTCAAACGAGCGACCGGCGGTCGAGGCTGCCTGGTCGCCGCACTGGCCAAGTGTCGCGAGTACAGATTACGGGCTCGCTCACACACCTGTAAATAAACAAACAGATATTCAATTGTTTAACAAACTGTTGTATTTATAACCTTAAATTATTGTTATTAAGAGTTATCGTGGCATTAGACAATACGTGACTATTTTATACTTTTTTACAACTACGGCCCTCGGCTGAGGTCTCCTCCAAAGTCTTTTTTCCTCTAATATTATATTTTTACCTAATATGTACTTTATATGACATACAGGTATAGCTCTGATAACAAAATCCAACCAGAGTTACCAAGAAAGAAGATATAAATAGTGTATAATATTTTTTTTAGATTACCTGTACTTTAACGGTTTCAGTCTTAGTTGCCGCGCGAGATCTATTGGGATTGACCGCAGTGGCAGCAGCCGCAGCAGTTTTACGATCATTCCATCCACTTCCCAATTCTGAAACTAAAATAACAGTTTATAATATTAAATTAATTACAATAAAAAAACAATATAAATAAATACAAATAATTATTCATCATACCAAGGAAGGTTTCAGCCGTAAACGCGTGCCTAGTGCCTCTGTTGGACTCGAATATAAAGCCAGCCAATTCTTCTCTTAGTATCGTCGATTGCTGCTGTCCATCTGTATTGTGGATGTGAAGTTCTTTCTCTCTGTAAATAAGCACAAGTGTCAGAAGATTTACAACTACTTAGAATATATTATTGGCCAATTATAAATCATACTAACTTCTTGCAGGTTAGTGCCCAATTCCCGATGATGAGTTTAGTAGGGCCCGGCTTTGACAGGATTGGTTGAGGCACGGTATTCTTGACAGATGCTCTAGCTCTTTGCAATTTGTCAATAAATTCACCCCGGTTTTCTGCAAAAAATATATCATCCGTTACATAATCATTCCCCTGCTCTTATCCCACGTTACGCGGGGTCGGCACAACATGTTTTTTTCTTCCACTCACTTCTATCATTCGTCAACATATTTAACACTAATTAATTGCAATAATAAAGTACAACTAAGAGTAAATAAAGAAATTATCATACCAGTGTTGTCAGTCTGATGCTCGGGGCTTCCACTAGAGTACATAGTAGCCAGCTTGCCGTCCAGTAAATATCTGAACCATCCATTGCTGCCTGTACTGAGCTCGAGCGCCGCCACATCGCTCCAAAGATACAATGCATCACGTCCACGGCAAAGCGCCCAATCGCGCCACGAGTAAACAACGCCACTTGATAGACAAGATGCGTCTTCGCTGCTGCTTACTGCTACGCTAGACACGCTCGCTGTTACACCTAACACAAAAATTATATTTCTGCTTTATATTACGACATAAAAAAAAATAGAAATTTATTTTTTTAACTTCTTCTCCTTCTAGTTGATGATCTCAAACAGTGTTTTTCACAATTTCAAAATTTGGCCACCTTTAATTTTTTAACTAAGAGTTATATACCTACTACACACACAAAATAATCATTCAATATTAATGAGGATAGATCTTAGCAAAGAAAGATAAGTAAATATCAAATATGTTACCTGGCACAGAAGTGGAAGAATCAGTAACCGGAATGGCAGACGAAGCAAGTGACTCCACTTTACTGAAAACACCGAGTCGCGCAAACTGCTCTAGATAGATATCAGAGGCTTTTAGCATCAACTCTTCAGCGATCCCGAGCACCACTAGATGGCCGTCATCATCGTCCTGTCAAATAAGACATATTTTATCAAACATATACATTGATCAAATGCACACCAATGTATGTGATTTACAGTGAGTACAAAATACCTTTACTACTTTTTTTACTTAGATATACAGTTTTATTTGTGTGTGAAACATTAAAAATAATTCCATCACTTATTTCGTTCACTGAGCCCATTACAAGGCATTGTATTACATAGTTTGTCTTTTGGGACCGTCGTCTATCGAATGATTTAGACTCACAATGAACATTACAATACTGAACTCATTAGATCACACTGAGAGTGTCTAGCTGCTATAAAAAGGGTTATTTTATTTTAGTCATATAAACTAATGCATTGAAATTAGCTAAAATGTCACACAACAGATACAAAATTCAAAACATTTCTAATGCAAGTAAGTTTCGATGGTGTGATGTTTTTACAATGTAAATGCATTTAGACAATTACGTTATGAACTGTGAAGTTTATGTAACAGCTCAGTTTTATTAGTATTCGAAAGTAATGGTTTCATGACTACATATAAATCAATGTACTTTTAATTATTATACAAAGCTGAGCGTGTAATGGCAAGACTAACATCCGACAATCCATTCAACGTTGCCGTAAGCGAAAATGACGTTGTGGCTCCAAAATATTGACTTTATGTTTGTACGATCTGCAAATATTTATTCCGAGTGTTTTGGGTATCTTATATGTATAATAAAAAATATCCATCTGTGTAATGTATTGTATTAAGTAAGTCAGTCTTCTAGTACCCATAACACAAGCTCTGCTTGGGGCTAGATGAGATGTTGTGTGGATTGTCCAGCATTATTTATTTATTCCACCAAAATTGTAGTACAGTGGAACAAACCAGGTAGGATACGGATTAATTATTTTTCTAACATTTCCGAACGATGAATAACATAATATTAGCGTCAGAAATGTCATTGATAGCGTTCAAGTGGTATTGTTCAATATTTCGAGAGCCAGGCATCATAGCTAAAGGAACATTAGTGCACAGGTATCATCACACCATCGGAACATTACCGCCGGCGGGCGGATATAGCGGCTGCGTAGGATGCGTGGTTGGGCACGCCGGACCGCCACCTCGCCCTGATTGTTACGATAAAAACTATTCACCAAACTTTTCAAAACTATACACAAATTGGTAGCATTTGGTTAGCATTCTTTTGCGCGATTACCATGGACATAGAAAATCAACATCGGCATTAACGTCGCAACAGGGTAAAAAAGACGAGACATTCAAGCCGCTAATATACATTCCTAATACTCTTAAAATATCGGCACATCAATTCAAGCAGCACATACTGAATAAGCTCAGTCTTAGTTTCAGCGTCTAGTAACGCAGACCATGGGTATTTCTCCTGACGCTGAATATATCATGCTGCTACAGCAATAAACTGCTTGATCGTGTCTGCGATATTCTTGCTAACACGACTATACTGTGTCTGTCAGCACAAAAAGTATGACAGAAAGAAAAATTAACAACTGCCAACCGAAACAGGAAAAGGCATTTGTCCTCAAACACAAACAGCAATGTTTTCAATGGTACCAAAATAGTTCACTATACCTGTAAACAGTTTATATTGCCCCATAACTCCAATACAGACGATCGTTTTTTTTATTAATCATCGTGGTTTCTACATTTCTGTCAGCGTCACGTCCAGTAGAGTATAGAGTGAGGGTAGTTTGTGTAAGACATACCACATTATCAAGCACAGCTGCGACCTACGAACTCGACACTGGCAGAATTGTGGCAACATGTCACAAAAGCCATGAACCAAGAAGTCAAGTCAAGTCAGCTGCGACCAGTACGTCTACCATGAGCTGTCACAGTAAAATCGCCTGACTTTACTACAGTAGTTACGTCAATATTAGTATTACGAATTTTAGTACCCAACTATCCGCTAGAGGCGCTGTACAAATCTTCATACATTTTTTTTAACTACAGACGCTAGCGAGTATAGTAAATATAGTATAGTAAAAACTCATGGTAGACCTACAGTTGCGTGAGAGATAGTAGGGGTAATATGAGTGACGTACCACGTTATCAAGCACGGCGGCTACAAGCTGTGTGAGCAGTGCGGCGGTGTTGGGGCTGCGAGCCCGCGACATGTCTCGCAGCAGTCGTGCAGGCGCGTAGTGCACCATTTTGCGGACCAGTGACAAACAGGCGCGACGCACGCCCGCCGCGCCAGCACCCAAGTACCGCGCGCAGAATGCTGGCACTAACCGACTGGAACAATACACTTTGATAAACACCTAGTTCCAACTTATTAAGTTAGGTGAAAACCACACAGGCGAAATGTTCTACAGCTCCATCCCGGTCACCCTGTTATGCCAAATCCATAGTAAACGCGACCCACGGCGCACAATTCACTTCTGAAAATAGGTCTGCTCTGAGGTCACCGGTGCCTTACATGGAGTTCAACGTGTCCGACTGCCACTTTTTAAGTTTATTAAGAAATCAATCTAGATATATTTACTTGAGTCAAAAGTATAAAGTATGATTAGGTGCATAATTACGAACATAAAAGTATTATTCGAAGGAAGTTCAAAGATAATCAGTACTCGATACGATAAATTAACATCAACAGTGCTTATTTGGCGCGTAAATAAATACAAACAAAAAAAAATTATGTTAATCACGTATTGCCAACACATTCACGGCATAATGTGGCACGCCAACATCAAAAAAGTATTTTTTTAAGCTACTTACTCAAGGTAAACTGCAGCCATTTCCTTGTCACCCGTTTCGGGGAAGTCATCTTCATTTCCAGATGATGGTGAATCGTGATTGCCCACAACCAACCATTCTCCAGGGCATTGCAGTATTGCTGCCACTTCCCTGTGACCTGTAAATGCTTTATTCATTAAACTAGTCGCAGTTTAAACCCATGGTATTGTGTATATGTTATTTCGTCTAAAATTACCTTGGTCATGGCGTTCTCTAGCCTTATCAAGGGGAGTTTTTCCATCTTCGTCGCGCAAATCTGCATTAGCTCCATACCGTAGTAGCACTTTAGCGATAGCCGGTCGGCCGAAACAAGCGGCGTAGTGAAGCGAAGAACTTCGCTGACCACGGTTTACATCCGCTCCTAAACAAAATATGGCCAATACTTGAATAATGCATTAATAAATGCAAATAAGAAAGATCTAAATAAGGAAACAAAAGTTAAAAACATTGTAAAGATTATCACGCATGGTTTGATTCATACATTTCATTACAGCGAAAGGAAACTGTGAGTATAAGTTTGAATATCCATAATTGAATATTCATGAGTTGTGATTATTATTCCGTGTTCAATGATGTGCGCTGTAAACACATTTAAAACCAAATAATATCACATAAACATTTTGTGAGCCCCGACTAGCGTCGATTTGGGATAGATTTGGCTGAAATTTTGACAGTTTCGTCACCAAAAAATCCCGGATAGAAACTAGGTGCAAAAATTTACCTTTTTCACATAGGAACTCGACCATTTCTTTGGTACCAAAGGCCGCGGCCCAGTTAAGCAGTGTTTGTCCGACATCGTCGGTAAAATTCACATCGACGGCGCCACTCGATACAGCTGCTAATAGAGCTTCTGTATCTTTGCCTCGGATGCAATCTGTAAAGAAACCGCCTTTATTATTCTTTTGCAAAAACAGTATTATAAGTGTTATTAATAGTTGATATTTTTTACTGTATTCTATTTTTTCGTCCTTAAATTATGAACCGATATTGATAATTATTTTTGAAGTGAAAACTTCTTTAGCGGCGCTGGGTGGGTAAAAACTTTCAAACTCGCGTCAGGGTCACGTGACGTTCGAAATTAAGCGTAAGATCGTGGGAAAGGGAGAGGAACTAGTATCTCCCACTCTGATTGTCATTGTCATTATGACGACTGTGGTTATATTTTTGAAGTGAAAACTTAAAAGTGAAAACACAACGTTAATATTGAAGTTTTCACTTCTGCCGGCACTCCCGGAGTGCTATTTTTTTTTTGTTATATAGATTATACAGCAGTTTGTTAAAATATAATTATTAAGACAAACAAACTTAAATAAAAAATAACAAAACAGACAAAAAAAACATACTGCCGAATTGAGAACATCTTCTTCTTTTGCCGTTAATAAAAATATAACTATTTTTAACTTTAGGTTAAAAAACATAATCCGCATTCAAAACAAAACGGTAAAGGTATTATAGTTAGAAAAGTACCTATAAGCTGCCTGTGAGACTTATCTCCTCGCGGTCCGGCCGTTGTACTAGACCCCTCGCCACTGGCACCGCTACTGGTACCCGCCGCTGGAGTGCCGGTTCGAGACGCGCCACTACAAATATAACACGTTCACTTTGTTTATCATTTTTTAAACCTAGTTAATTTCAGCTCCGATAACTATCAAAATCAACCGATTTACACAAGATGGGCGAGCCACAGGAAAAGAAAAACCCGATTTTATAACAAATCTATCAGGGGATAAGTAAACATACGTTTGTATAGCGTGTCGTCCTTCGCATAGCAGTACAAGAAGTAGGTCGACCAAGCGCATACACTCGAGGCACCATCGCTCATCTGCTTGCACAGCCGCCTCCACTGCGGAACACAACTCAGCGCGGACTAAATCCTGATAAAACAACATATTATTAGTAAATATAGGGAGCATAAAGTCAAGTATTCAAGAACATAATTGTTTGTCTATTTCTTTTACAGAATACGGTTCAAAATCTTTATTGATTTTCTCAAGATTACAAATCACTTACGAGAACTAAACTTGTATTCTAAGATCAAATATAGTTTGCTATGTGCAAAAAAAAATACAGACTTTGGAGGTCGATTTAAAAGATATGCATCTAAACAGCAAAACATTGTGAGTGTATGGACTCACACGGGGCAATAAATGGTGAAACTATAATACGGATACAGCAGGGGTTAACGATTAGTGACCTTTACGGCCGATTTCTGGAAACCCAAATCACGATTGATCCGAGTTTGAAACATAGTAATTATTAGATTTTTTCGTTGATCATCGTTCGAGAAACCGGCCGTTTATCTTTTAACTTGTCTATGAATTTAAACACATAGCTAGTAGAAATAATTTAAAAAATGATTTATATATATATAGTTCTAAAATCAAAACAAAACACTCACATGGGTGATTTGGGCGGATCCACGACAAAGAGTCGAAAGTAGACTGACAGTAGTAGAAACCGAGGGAGCTAAGCATTTGTCATCGCCGCTTTCTGTGCTGCCTAGACGGCGGATCAACTCGTTGATTAAACCTGTGAACAATGCGTCTCGTGGGAACTATTGTCGGCATGAACAGTTATCATAAACATCATCATCATCAACCTATATCAGTCAACTGCTGGACGTAGGTCTCTCCCAAGACGCGCCACTGAGCCCGGTCTTCGGCTCTTCTCATCTAGTGTTTGCCAGCTACACCCCGTAGATCGTCGCTCCATCTCGCCAGAGGGCGTCCTACACTACGCTTGCCTAAACGCGGTCTCTAATCCAATAAGTTGTAGTAACCCTCGAAGGTATGGCTAAGGCTAAGTACCGCTCAACTTGCCAAGATACATTGGAATTTACAAGTTCTGTTTAACTTGTGTTTGATAAATTTGGAAGTTGGGCCATGCATTCCCGTATCTTGAACTGGGAAAATCCCTAAAGTAGATAAGATTGTGAGTTTTGGAATAAACCATCTGTCATCGACATTTGCCGTGCCAACGACTGGGGATAACCACAACACAGATAACCTTTGAGACATTATAACCTTTGAGCTGTAAACATTTACTAAATATCTATTACATTCAATCACAATGAAATGAAGTTTGATAGTGTTAAGGAAACATAAACATAGAAGTGGCTGTGGCTGAGCCCTCGATAGCTGGCTCACTGTGAAATAAAACCGGCCAAATGAGAGTTAGGTTCCCGCACTCAGGGTTCCGTACCAAAGAATCACGTCTTTGTATGAAAGCCCTTTTGAATATTTATTTGATTGATTTTTAGTATTTGTTGTTATAGCGGTAACAAAAATTCATTTGTATAAATTTCAACTCTCAACTGTCACGGAGATACAGCCTAGTGATAGACGGACAGGATGGACAGATAGAAAGACAGTATTTAAGTAATTGGGTCCATTTCCACTCTTTAGAACCCTAGAACTACCCATCTATACTTACATAACATTATTTCTAATTTATTATATTATAACTTTTTGAGCAGCAAACTTCAGCTTTCAGTATATTACCTTGTTTTTCTTTATAAAGAATAGTTTGTCCTTTGGCCACAAACTAACCTGATGGAAAGTGTTGCTGTGGTCAATACATACCATGTTCGGCGAGGGGTGCTGGATCGGCGTGGGCGCGTGCGAATCTATCAGCCAGTGAGGCGAAGCACCGCAAGGCAGCGTCCGCTACGCGCGCGTCGCTGTGTCTCAGTAACGCGGACAGTGAAGACACTGCGTCGCCAACGCGGGCGTCACCGGGCTCCATTTTCCCACAAACTCTACAAATAAAGTTTAGTTTTTAACCGACGAAATAAAAACGGAAAACGTCTCTCAAGTCAACGCGTAAAAACGATTTTTTTATGTTTGATCATGCATACGTTTTTACAGAGTAGGGCGATTTAGATTATTCTTGTATGATATTTCTTTTTTATGAGAAAAGTGATGATAATTGCTGCTGCATTTCTGCCTCTCATACCTTGGAATGGAAGCCATCTGATAATGTTTTGTACAGCATTATTTAATGTAATGTTGGATTGACAGACAGTAAAATAGTTTGATTTGATGTTAGTGATTACGTCTACTTATAATAATTTGCAGTGTAAGTAAACCAAAGATGTACCCTGTTAAACTCTAAGTACCGTGACCAGACAAAAATGTCAAAAAGCGCCGTTATATTTTACTGGTTTATGTATGGAAAACTCTATGTAAACAATCGGGGAATTGAGTCACTTGTTTATTTCTACTGAATAATTTAATTCTACTGAGTATTACTGCATCCAACCATTATGCATGACCACCTCTTGGTTTCTTGGTTTTTGTCAAGTGCGTATTGAACACGCAACTTTCATGTTTAAGCTGGAATGTTTTTCATAACTGTTAATGGTCACAAAACATTAGTCTTGGGTTCATTCTCGTTCACAATATGTTACCTCAGAAATCAGATATTTCACAATCTTGTTTAAAAACTGTTTTATTTATTTGATAACTTTAGGTAAAACTCTACTGATCAACAAACGGCAATGGAGCATTAGTCATACTTTTGCAACATATGATGCAAGAATGGCCAAACAATCATGTATGTGAATATTGCAAAGAATTTATTTACTAAGAATACCTAGATGGGTTTAATTTACCTAGATACAACAGCCATAGCCGAATGAAGTGTGTCCTTGTGCACCGAGGTGCCATGATGAGTGATGAAATGTAGCACTGAAGGAAGGCCGCCTCCTTCCCACACAGCTCCAGCTTCCCGTGTACAAACCAACTCCAATACCTTAGCAAAAGTAGATAATATTATACTTACAATACATTACACATTCAATTGTAGTCTTTGTTCACAATACTTTACTACACAAGGTCGGTCATGTCATTTAAAATCCAACAAGACATAAAAAGCAAGAAGCGGTCTGAATAATTTAACCAAGCAAGTTCAAGGCCATTTTATAAAGGGATTTCAGAACTTACTTTGATGCACTGCTCTGCTAAATCCTTGCTTGTGCGATTATTAGGATCTACAGTGAAAAGTCGGCTGCAAATCGCTTTAACTGCTCCTTCAATGGCCACTATTCTTCTTGTGCATTCAGCTGCAAGAATATACAGTTGTCAAAGTTATACTTAATTACATTTGCTGTTTAGTAAATACATTTACAACTACTACTAGTAAATACATTTAGTATGTTGTGATTGTCAATAAAAGTACATTTTGTTGATATTGATAAGAATTGTTTATTCAGATAGGGCGCTGTGTAGACTATGAGAACTATCAACTCATACATATTTACTCACATATTTGTACCTTATTTATTAAGACATAAATACATACTCCAACATATTTGTAGTTTAATTAATTTTTAGAATAAAATGTACAAGGAATACGTACCAGAGACATCCAAGTAGTATGTAATGGCCCTTGCAGTAACTTCCAACACATTGTCCGGAGCATACTCATCAAGGAATATTTTACAAAGAGCTGGTAAAAATGTTCTTGGAGGACAGCTGTAAGATGGAAATTGATTTTTATGTTTAAGTTAAGACAGACAAAGGACTTACATTTATATAAATTTTCTTAAGTTAAAATAACAAACATACAAACTTAATTATGGTATTGATATATTTAAAGATTGCCTGGAACAGATTGCTTACAGCGATAACACTCCCACATGTTTCAATTAAGAAATACTGTGATTTTAGTATATTCTGATATTTCTTTGTGGTGTGTACAATAAAGAGTTTTTTATCTATCTATATTTTTATTAGTACTATTGCTATGAGAATAGTAACTTTCTTACCTTTCAAAACATCTGTCCACATTGTCAGACATAAGAAGCAGCATACACAGTTGTTCGAGGGCAATGAGCTGCATATCGCGCTCATCACCCTGGCCCGTTAACAACCATTCCAACAATGTTTCTGGATCTACCTCAGCCATCTGAACAAGTAATTTACCACAATTAAGAAACCAAAGATCTGAGAAGATTTAAATATTAACAATGTTAGAAATTAAGTTACCTTTTAGGGTAGTGTGGTGCTACTGACCTGAAAACATTACACTATTAGTTAGTCATCATCATCATCATCTTCCTACCCTTGTCCCACATTATGTGCAATATTATCAATATTTATCGGTACAACATGTCCTCTTCTTCCACTCTCCTCTATCAGATGTCATCTCAATGCTCACACCTTTCTTACACATGTCATCCATCTTTTCTTTGGCCTCCCTCTACTTCTACATCCATCCACATTCATATTAATTAGTCATATCGAAACTAATTGGTTACCTGTTTAAGTGTGCATTTAAAAACAGTTATCAACACACCTGTCATCTTTATTATTTGTGTCATAATAAATGCTAACAAATAATATCACTTTGGAAAAGTGCATACAGACAAGATCAGTAAAATAACTAAAGATGAAAGAATGCTGTGCACAAAGTAGGCTATAGTTCACAACAACAATGTACCTACCTACAAAAGTAATGCAGTGCACCTTTCTCTTCCTGGTTATAATGATATAAAGTAGGTGGAAGTAGGTTACCTGCTGTACTAAAAGAGATCTAGCTTTGTCTATTATAAAATAATGTTATTGTTTTGCTTAATAGTAATGCTACATAAAAAAAGTTACTGCTTCTAATGCATGGAGTAACAACAAATAATTATATTTTGAGGACAAGTGTGAAGGTGACAACAAAAAGCTTACCACTTCGCATTAATACAGTTACACCATCGATATAGTTCACAAAACACTACAATGATAGAAAATAAGAGTAACAAACAATCAAATCAGGCTAAAGTAATACGCAATTTACACAATGATTTTCAGGGAACTTTGGTAGAACAAATGGAAGGAAACCTCTTTGCTCTTCGCCAAACCAAAAATGTCAATTGAAATGTTTCCAGACGACTGCCGGAAACTACCCAACTAACGAATCATATCTACAGTTTTTGCAGCAGTGAGCTAATATTTTTGTGACACAAGTTAATTCACAGATTTGTTTGTTCGGGAATTCCACAAGTGGTAAATGGTACTGTAGATAACACTGTTGGTTAAATTGATTGAGAAATATTTGGAAATCAGCGGATATTGAATTTATAAGAAAATGAAAACAAACGTTGTCTTCATAAATATCCCTTAAATAAAGCAGAGTGCTTTTGCTTGGCAACACTAAGCCTTCAAAAAGAAGAGAAGAAGTCTTCGTCCTCTTTCTATAAATAAAGGCCCAAACACAAGAAAGATTTGCAGTCAACAGATCATATATTGATATAGTTGCCATTCTTTATTTATTATCTGTGAAAAGTGTATACTTTTTTTTATTTCATACCATACATTTTAGATTACAAAATAGTCTGTATCTGTACTTAACTAATATTTTTACATCTCCGTTTCGCTTTTCAATGACTTACATTTAATTATTTTCTACTTGTTTCTTTCATCACAGTTTAATACAGAGAGGTTAATTTTAATTGTTCCTACATAATTATATGTTCTAATCTAGACCGGACCGTAGGAGGTTACCGGAGCCGCTAAGATTTCTTTGTGTAAACAGAAGTCATTTTCAGGTATTATCTAGAAAGAAACTACACTAGACCTATATCCAAGATAATAATAAGTATGTTTTTAAATAACATAGAAAACTATATCCTACCAATTTGATGTATATCTATTCTCCTAGCTGCTTGACTTAGTTCATGCAAAAACCATTTCACTTATAAATAATCGTTTTTTTTTCTAGGACTACATATATACTTATAAGTCAATTAATCAGTTATGGAACCTCATAAAAAAATGAACATGCCACCGAGAGATAAGAAAGATCTTGACTATCCTGTTGAATTAGAGACGCAATTCATTTTGAGAATGCCTGAAGAGCCAGCAAAAAGTCTAAGAGAAGTTCTGAAATTAGGAGAAAACTTCAAAAATAGACTAACAATTCAAATGGAAAATGACATGCGTCATGGCGAAGTTCGCTTTGATGACTGGCTACTGCATGCTAAAGTAGTTGATCTACCAACTATTGTAGAATCATTGAAAACTGTTGATAGAAAAAGTGTATATAAATCTGCAGATATTTGTCAAATGATGATTTGCAAAGATGAAATAGATCCAGCATCTACAGAGGAAGAATCACCTGTAAAAAGTAAGAAAAAAGACCCATTTAAAGTAGACAAAAAGTTTTTGTTTCCTCATGGCTTAACACCACCAACGAAAAATGTAAGGAAGAGGCGTTTTAGAAAAACTTTGAAGAAAAAAAGTGTTGAAGCTCCTGAAATTGAAAAAGAAGTCAAAAGACTTTTAAGAGCAGACAATGAGGCTGTCAGCATTACATGGGAAATTATTGATGAAGCAACAAAAGAAGAAGAACCCAGCGCCAAACCTGAGCCAAGTACATCTGTCAAACCAGAAAAAGTCAAAACCAAAAAAGAACACATTAAAGCTGAAGGTGCCAAACAGTCATCTTCTAAAGTAGAGGATATATTTGGTGGCACTTTAAGTGACAGTGATTTGGAAGATGAAAATGTGAATGTAGACATTGATGATAGCAGAATGTCTACTTACGAAGATACATACTCGGAGACTTCAATGCAAGCACCTGAATACAGCAAGAAATCACTCCCTACAGAATTTAGTTCTGATATGTTTTACTATCCGCAATCTGGTGTTGTAAAACCTCCAGAAGCTGGCCCATCCAAAGGAAAGAAGAAGCAACCAAAGCCTTCAACATCTACGGCTGGCATGTACCATAATGTTAATTACTCTCATGATTCTGATGTTGACTTCAAGCTGCAACAACTTACTGTAGAACTTGAAGAACTCAAAAAAAGGAAGCAGAAGACTCAGCAAGAAATAGCTGGGTTGGAGAATATGACCCTACGGCAGAGGTTCCAAGAAATATTGCAAACAATCAATAAGGATATTGCTTTCAAGGAAATTGAATACCAGAGACTTATGTCTTACAAATAAATACCATCAAGTAGAAAACCTGTGCATTTCGTTAAACATTTGATTCAATATAAAAAGCAAAATTAGTAGAATCATGACAATAATACATATTAGACAGATACCTTGCTGATTCATTCATAGTATTAATTCTATAGAAGTATCTTCATACCATCCCCACATACTCATGCACATAAGTGTATTATGTTTAGACTAAGTGCATATTTGTCCCTATTAAGCATTTATATCATTAATTAAATATTAGAATTGAAAAAATGTTTAGTATTAACTTTTATCTATTCAAGATGTTATGCATGGAATAATAGCATTATTGCATTAGGTGATATGAAATGTTTAAAATAATAATTTATTTGAACTTCTTATTTCATATGATAACAATGTGTGTTTATGGAAAGTTACCAAAATAAAAATCTTAAGACTAATTGTTGTTTAATATTAGTAAACCCAGATAAGAATCAGTAAGCTAGGATACACTTTTAAAAACTAGTGGAATCGTAATCTCAATCAAATGGCACTGAAGAATAAACTGTATGTCTGGCACATAGTTCGTAATGCTAGCTAGCACAGGTGGTTATAGACAACAGCTGATTATACAGTGAAGACTCTACGAGATCTCATGCAAATATCATCATATCACATAATATATTAACCGTTTCGATGCGGGAGTCTCTTGGACAAACTTTAACGCCTGGCGGCTAACAAATATTTCGTGGCACCACAGAGGTGCCTAACGCCAGGGACTTTGATGACACCACTATGGTGCCCTCCGCCAGGAGTTGTAACTTATCGCTTTTTTTCCTGTTTTCACGTGCTGAAAGTTTAGTCGCCACCCAAAACCGAACGTAAATTGTTTAACTTTTCGATTGGCGTGTATAAAAGTAACTATCTACATGTATTAACGGAAATAGAAGGTAAATCCCTTATTTCTATCAGAGCTTGTAAACATTTTTGTAGTTTTTTGATGGATCGATTGATTTAATGTTACTGTAGAGTGAAATATGAACATTCGAGACATGCAGAGCGCTATGAGTCTTTTCTAGTGTTTTGTTGGGAATTCAAATTCATGATAAGTTTTTAATAGAATATTCTACTGGCTTACTAGTAACGTAATGTTCTATTATAGTAATACAACTATAGTAATTAGATATTTGGCTTTTGTTTATGGCAGATATTTAATATTATACAATAATATATTGTTTTGATTTAGAATTACGTAAAAAAAAAATTATATTCCAGAATGAGTTTGGGGAAGATCCCTATTTCGAACAAAATTCCTAGACTTATGACGTCTGAGAACATAAGAAAATGAGGATGAAAAAAAAGGTATGAAAAACGATCCAAAAAAAACTACGAAGGGTTGTGCAACGTGCACAGAAATAATAACCAAAGATATTTCAATATCCACTGAAAAGACTAGTAGAATAGTAGAAGATGAAGAACAGCCTTAGATATTCATGGCATTAATATTTTGGGCAATTTGTATCTAACGAATTACATTTCATATAATTTCTTTAAGGAAAAGGTTGAGAATCCCTGAAGTGTGTGAAATCACGTGATTTTCTGAAACTGACACTGTAGGGAGGATCTGTGTGACAAATAAAGACTGTTTTGTTTACGGAAAGTTTTTGAAAAACGTCAATTTATTAGATTTTTACGGGTTTCAAATTTGGCACCTCTCGGGTGCCACCCGCCATACGCAAAGGATAATCCATGGCACCACTGTGGTGCCACCCGCACGGAAACGGTTGTGAAAACTAGACCCTTCGGCCAATTCACAGATATTTATGAGAAAATCTTTGAAACAAGAAGATCCACGAACGATACCCCACCAAAGTACCTACCTGTATAAAAAAAAACATACTCATGGACACTGTTTCTCGTTGCATAGCTACCACCATGTCTGTAGTTATGGTTACCGTGGATATCACCACACGACATTTATGTTTAGGTACCCTAGCATAAAACAATACAACCATGTTATCCTTGCCAGAAATAGCGACACAGCAGATTGACAAAAACCTTTCTCAAGGAAATGAAGAAAATGCTCGAACTGTTATTTTAGCAGGCAGTAAAGGTGTGGTGAGTCTATACTATACTCAAGTATTCTAGATTATCATTGTGTTTAAGTTAACTATCTACCTAGGTAGGTAGTAGGTAAGTAGTTACCTACCTACCATTAAATTTTCACGAGCTCACAGTATAGTATGCATGTTGATGTTTGAATAGTGCAGATATAAAAACATGTTGATAATGATGATTTTTATTGATTTTATACTTCAGAAATAATAATAAGTAGTTAGTATTTTTAATAATACTACATAATTTTGTATGGTCGCGCCATAGAGTAGGTACATATACAGGGTATCTACTCGGTGGGTCGCAGGCAACGCAACGCAGTTATAGTTGTTCAACGACTAATTGCATTGCTTATTTGCATCTGTCATTTATAGCTAGCACAGGTGTTAAATTGATTGTATACTTACCTATTTTTGTTGATTTGATGACCAATAAATATAACTAACTCTATATTATTTAGTTCCTTAGTAGTAAGTAAGTACTTTACGTTTTTTCAGGGTAAATCAACACTCCTTTGTTCCTTTCTCGATAAAACCGAAATTCCTCGAGAGACATTGGTTTTAGAGTACTGTTTTGGTAGAAGATCCAGTCAGAAACCCAGTATTGAAGGCATTGAGAAGATTATTTGCCATATTTGGGAATATGGCGGGAAATTAGAAGCATTAAAAGAAGTTTTATCATCTATTCCTGTGAAAGGAAACTATTACTTTTGTATAATGGTTGATTTGAGTAAAATTAAGGGTGTATGGGATACCATTGAAACATGCATTCGAGCAATGCAAGCCGCATATTTGGAATCTGAGAAAAAACCGGAAGTTATTATAATAGGCGGAAAGTTTGATATCTTCAAAAACTATGGTAGGTTAATTATTTGAAATAATGTAGCAGTAGGTATGTATACATTGAAAGTACTTAGGTACCTACATGTAAGTAGACTTAGATATATAGGTACTTATATTTTAAGGTTGTTTATTATTTTTTAAGTAATGCACGATGGGAGCAAACCCATTGTACCCACAAATTAGGACGGCATCAGCCCTGTTAAATAATTAATCAGAAACTACTTATAGATTTTCCTCATTATTATTTTGATCTTTTTTGTTTATAGATAGTGAAATCAAGAAAATCTTGTGCACAACAATCAGAAGTATAGCGATGATTTACAAGGCTCACATTATTTTCTACTCTTCCAAAGACACTTCTTTAGTTAGACGTACAAAGGAAACCTTACAAAACTTGGCTTTCGGAAACGGTATAGTGCACAAGGAGAAGAATTCAAACTACACAAAACCGTTACTTATTCCAATGGGCTCAGATACATGGGAGAGTATTGGTGTTGCAACGACTACGATAGAGCAGGTAAGTAAGTTGTATGCCATAAATAAGTGCAAATAGGTATAGGTAAATACACTTATTTAAAAGAACTCGACTATACAGGGTGTTTTTTTGAGAGCGGCGATTATGATCACCCATTTAGAAAAAAATACGATAATCTGTATTATTGAACTATTGAATTTTTTGCTAATAGTGAAAACTTAAATAAATGAAAATATCAGTTATATTGTGGTGGTGTGCATGTATCTATATCACTTTTAATATCTCGGCTATACCTAAAAAATACGAGCCTGGTATGGAGTCTGGTACAACGCGGCGCAGACTTAAAACCTATATTCTCGAAACATGACTAATAATGATAATTTATATTTTCAGCTAAAACTCAGACATTTATCCCAGATTCCCCCAGAACCCGTAACCTCTGAGAACAGCAGTGCCATCGGAACCCAGCTGGCTGCTCAAACACATCCAGAACCAGCGTTAGACAAGTTAGCTGCACTCAAGTTTGAGGAGTTCCGTGATATGGAATTACAATGATTACATGGAACTATTAAAAGTTTGCAACGAAAAGCAAAGTTTATAGAAAACGTTAGTACCTACCTGAATGTTGAAGACGTGTCAGTTTTTCAGATGTATAAGTAGTACCTAACTTAGATCAAAAATAAAAGTAACGTTTATATGTAGATAAGCCCTATTTCAGTATGACCTCTTTAGTTCTTTTATACCCCATTGATCAATCACCCCATAATTTCACCAGCAGATACACATACTTTAGCCTAATTAGGTATCTACCAAGGTAGGTATGATGAAAGTTAAAATTCGATAATTATTTCAGTTACAACAATACAGTTACAACAATAACATTCTTATATTATATTCACTATATGTATTCATTTTACGATTTCGCTTAAGTTTAATTTGTATTCCACCTTTACAAGACTTTTCTAGCATTCAGTCGTGCGTCCAGCGCTCGTATAGCGTCTCTTACTCCATCGTTCTCGGAGTTAGTAGCGATGCTCACTTGCAAACATCGCCGGGCAAGGGTCATATCACCTGTTGACTAGAAACCAAAATCAGTTTTTAAACAAATCACTACCTAACAAACGAGAAGCAAGAACTTAACATTAGAATCAGCACCTAGTAGGTAGGTGTATTGTAAACACAGACGATGAAGATTATAATACAAGTGCATGAATCTAAGCAAATACCATTAATTTACTTACGAGTGCCACATGAGCAAGATTAAACCAAATGTTTGCCCTAGTTTCCGGGTCAGTTGAAAAGTACAAGGCTTGTCGAAAACATGGCAATATGAGGTCCCATTGGTTGCAGTACAAACAGCATAAGCCCATGTTGTTATAAATCTCAGGGCCAGGAGGATTTGTAGCCAACAATCGCCTGAAATAAAATCCCAAAAAATATTATGCTAAATTATTTCAAAGCTGGAGATGCTGGAACTGTTCCTCCTCATGAAATAAAGGCTCAATTAACTACCTGTAGTAACGTAGAGCAATTTCGGGTTGATCGTTGTAGAAATTGTACAACGCTATATTTGCTATGGCTTCTATATTTGAAGGATCCTCAAAAGCTACCATTCTGTATTCCTGGACGGCGAGAGCAGAGTTTCCCATTTGCTCATTTATGCGAGCTTGCTCCAGTAACAGTGGAGTGTATTCATGAAACACGGATAATCCTTGCTTGCACACATCTAAAGCAGAAAGGGGTTGATTCAACCCTACATACATAGCCACAAGACGAAGATAAATAGATATATGCTTATGCTGCTTCAGTGCTTGGCGCAGGCTTTCTTCAGTATTTCTAAACATGCCAAGAGCGTAATAGCATCTTGCTAGAGAAAAATTCCACCACCAGTCTGTTGTTTCATTTAATTTCTGGGCTTGGAATGCCACTTCCATGGCCTGTAATAATACAAAAATAAATGTAAAAGATGGTAGTATTTGATAAAACTAAATTTGAATTTGTAAGTCTTCGTTTCACTAAAAAAATAATAACCATACCATAAAACATAACATACCTTTCGAACATCACCTTCGCAATAATACACATACTCAAATAGAGTTTTAGATGCCGGATTGAAAAGTGTGTCCTCTTTACTCAGAAATCTCAAAGACAATGGTACACTAGTTTTGAATGTCCCTCCGCTAGAAAAAGCTGTAGCTGCTCTGGATGCTCTTGATGCTGTATGGAGCGCTGCTGCTGTTCTAGTGCTGCGCCGTACGTATGCAGAATTAGTGCCGCCGCGAGACCGAGCTGTTGCTGTAGCAGTAAACCTCTGAAAATTATAAGTGTAATGATTTCCAATACACGCATGCATTCTCTACGAATTAGTTAACTCACCCTGGGCAAATCGAAATTCTGCGCAGTTTTACTGACATGCTGCTGAAACGATGTACCTGGCCTTGGCGTTTTAGCCATAGCGGTGGATGATAAATTATCATTTTGCGGAAAATATTCTACTTCTTCATACCCATTGCCTGCAATTTTAGCCAGGATTGTCATAGCGCGCATTTTGATAAATTCTACCATCCGATCATCTTTTGTTTGTAGTGCACATAGCTTGAGACATTCGTCATATTGTTTAATTTTGTAAAGGTTTAATATTCTGTAATCAGTTTCCATTTTTGTTCATCTGTTTATTGAACCCAAAACACATTTCACTAGACGCCCACCGTAGACAAAACTGAAATAGGGTCTATTATATAAAATGACCGCCACGGTAGCATGACAAAGGTGCATGAATTTAGCTTAGTTTGTTGTGTCTGGACTAAATAGTTGCTATGCAACCTCGATAACTTAATAAACTATATTATGTTTAAAGGTAGTGTATATCGATATTTGGGTTTATCTTCATCACGTTACGTCGCTAGTTATTGAAGCTTCTGGCTTTGCTACAATTCATACGATATTCACAAAACGGCATTGGTATCATGAATAGATAAAAGAGTCTACTGAATACTTAAACTTAAGTTACAATATGAAAGCTCGGTACAAAGCAGAAAACTTTTTTGTTGACGTTAGAACTTCATGAATATTTATTTATTCATATCATCGTTGGTCTGCTTCATAACACTTTATTACTGTTCTATATCTGTTGTGGACCTACCTACCGTCTACTAAAGTTAATGGGTTGAAAATAAGGCTTTAGCTGGTAACTACATTTGATATATTTCCAGATAATATAAACATTTTTCTGTGTTCAGTGTTGTTTGAGTTAAAATAACTATTGGTTTAGCGGAACAGTTTAAGTTTCGTGAACTTATTACGTATTATTATCATTTTCGGTTTACTGAAAATAAAAGAACGTTTGTGTAGATTTAACTTTTCTTTTTCTGTAAGAAAACTCTTCTTTGGATTAAGCTCCTCAGGTTGACTACCCCGGAGCTCTTGTAATAAAAAGCCAGGCCAGATTTGTTATTTTCATTCGTAGCTGTAAAGTTCCTTGATCCAGATCAACATGCTTTTTAGGAGTTTCGTGTTAATTTTATCCATTTGTCAAATATTTGCTGCTGAATCATGGAGAAAACCAGGATGTCATAAAATTGGTGTGTACGAGCTAAACTAATGATAAATAAACGTAACAGAACGTAAGCAATGCGTTTGCGTTGGTTGTGATGACATTTTCAACAGTTAATCAAATACTTATGTTTTCCAGGACATACTAGAAATATCAGCATACCAGATTGCGTAGAGTTCAAAATCACAACGAACGCTTGCCGCGGATACTGCGAGTCGTGGTCTCTGCCAAGCATCATGCTGGGCTTCAAACGGCATCCCGTCACCTCGTTGGGCCAGTGCTGTAATATTATGGAATCTGAAGACGTGAGTGGAACGAGTATAATCGAGTGTATTGAGAGCCTATTTTCTTTCACGAATTTTTTCTTACTGTCGTGGTTTCGGACTTGGACACCACAGAACTTTAAAAAAAACACCCTGTATACATAATGCTGATGACGAAGATTGACTTTGTATGGAGAATCATCATATACTAATTATATTTATTTTTCATTCTTAGGCGTATCTCAGAATCTCTAGAAAAAGTTAGGTTTATTTATTCCACATTCCACTATCACTATATTTTATGAGATTTTCTGTTTAGCACATGTATTGTTTCAGGTTCCGGCGAAAGTGTTATGTCTTGATGGCGAAAGAAACTTAATTTTTAAGTCGGCCGTATCATGTGCTTGTTACCTGTGTCAAAAAGAATAGCGATACCTGTTTAAAAATATTATGTACCTAAATGCATTATAATACCATGTATTACCTAATTTCTTTTAGTAAGTACTTACTTCGGTACAAAAACTACAATATATTTACGTAAAATGTAACTTGTAAAATTATATGGCATTAAGCAGTAGGTGGGTAGGTAGGTATTTAAGTTTTATTAATAAGTAGGTACATACTTAAATAATGTTAGTACCATACTTTTGTCAAGAGTAGATTTGTTTATCTACATGTTTAAAGTCATACTCCTAATACTACTATGAGTTCTATAGTTTTGGATGAAATTTTTAATAAACATTAAAAAATTACCTAAGCATTTTTTACTAAGTAAGTACATACTTATAATATATATATACCTACCTATAATTTGATTTATAATCTCATTACCTAGTAAGGGTACCTACCATCAGGTGCGATAACCGGACGTTATACTTGTATTGTAGTTCGCACCGTGCGAACTACAATACAAGTATAACGTCCGGTTTCTCGAACGATGATTAACGAAAAAATCAAATAATTACCCTAAATTTAAATCGATGATAATTACTATGTGTCAAACTCGGATCAATCATGATTTGGGTTTCCGGAAACCGGCCGTAAGTGTAATAAAATCACTAAAGGTAATATGTACCAATTTGTTCGGATCGGAACCCTTGTTGATCGAATCTGACTCGCGCCTTATTTTTGGACGTTAGTTGCAAAATGTTCTATCATCGAGTTCCTACATTATATAGCCACTCTATATGAAAAGAAGCTCCAACTGCTGCCAAGTGTCAATGTGTTGTCTTGTCATTTCTGTTGCTGTCAGCAGAGACCTTAGTAAAACGTCAAAAATGGCATGGCAGGCAGACAGAGTCAGTCAGACAGACGTACGTACGTGGAAGTTGATATGAATTATATGTTCTAATGTAAAAATTTAGCTGGTACATATTAGCATCATCATTTAGCTCGTTTATAATCGGCATATATTAAAAACTAGCGTTTTTTACTTTAACCAAACGAAGAAATGAAATTGTAATAGTAATTACGTAAATTCTGACTTGCACGAAAATGGTATGGAGAACGAATCAGCTCCAGTTAGGAAGCCTCAATGGCAAAATTGTGTCCACTGTCCAAGGCTGGTGTTTTCAACTACTACTGAATTCGAAAGGTAAAAGACATTTGCTATCCTTTAAGTGAGAAATAAATAAATTTTTGTCATTATCAACTTTTGTTTATGTATTACAGACATATTCAGGAAAAACACAGTATCAGAGAAGGCTCAATCATTCTTTGCCAGTATGGGCTAAATGGAATGTGTTCAGCCCTACAATTTGGTGATTTACGAAAAGCAGGCTTCAAGTACCATGTGAGACAATACCATTTATATTCAAATGATGAGAACAGTGATTGGACTTTTTATTCTTCATCACAAAATCTCCCCGCAGTATTAAATGATCCTAATAAAGGTAAACAGACCAATTTTCTCACTAAAACATGGGGAGATAGTTTTGTTGACAAAGTGGAAATATTTCCTAGTCCTTATCTACCAGACATCACACTTGCACATTTTGAATCATATTGCAAACGATTAGCAAAAAGATATCGCAGACATTGCCGACTTAAAGAAAATGTTCCTGCTAAGGCTAAAATACAGACTGTCACTGAAAGTGTTTGTGATGTTCCTGAGATATTTTATGAGCAGTCCTTGCCACTGAATGATTCATCAGTTTTTAGTAAAGTGTTCCCTAGTCTATGTGATTCTGAAGATTCAAATGCTGCAATAAGATCCCTTCAAGAAACATTGAGCACATATCTTGATGTTGTGGAAATGAAGATTTCCAAGCAAGTAGCTCTGAAGTCAGATGCATTCTTTCATGCAATGTTGTCCCATGACACAATAATGGAGCAAATGGCAAAAGCAGTCAGTACTGTTCGACAGACCAGACAAAATATAAAGCAAGTAAAAGGAAATTTGACTGAATGCCCATTGAAATTAGTGCAACTTACCAGAATAAACCAAAACTTGGGAAATGTGCATGAGCTTTTGAAACTTATAGGCACTGTCCAACAAACTCAGCCAATGATACAGCTTCTGCTGAGTACTTCAGACTATGTGGCTGCTCTTGATTTAATAAGTTCAACCCAAAAGGTTTTATCCACAAGGCTATCAGGTGTACAAGCTTTTAGACATCTATCACCACAGCTCACAGAAATGAAACGGCTTATTCATAAAATGCTGAGCAATGAGTTCCAGAGATTCATAGTTTCAGACTTGAATAGGCCACCAAAAGATGGCCCTGAAACCTCAGAAAAAGATAACTTAGTTTCAATAGTATCAGGGATCCTACGCCTAAAAGAGTTTGATTTCATAGACACTTTTAAATCTGAAGCCATGACATCAGTTCAAGCAACCATCAAACAAAGTGTAATTGAAATCATTTCTGAGAGAGATGGAAGTACTGAAATTGTGTTAAGAGGATCTAATGCAGATAGCATGTGGCTTCTTTGTAATGAAGGAATCACATTTCTTCAAAAAGTTACTCCAAGTTTAATGAATTTGTTTAAAAGAATTTCATTTTTAACAAACCTGATCATTGAAGTGTGTCAAATGGAAGATGTGGCGGGTAATGAAAGTGAAGAAGGGTGGACGCATGCAGAGCTTGCATTAGCAGAAGAAAAGCTAAGAAAAATGATAATTTCACTTTCTGACTATTGCAATGAGAGATGTGCCAATCTTATTGTGACTAAAACTGATAAAGATTATGTATTCTCTGATCTGAGCCACTTATCAAATCTTTCGAAATTAATAGAAAATTTCTGCGAAGAGTGTGAAAAGATAACTGGTCACCACAGTAATGCAATGAACTTAGCATTGAGAAGCTTTGCAATGAAATATATTCAAACTTTGCACTCTGAACGCAGATCCCAGCTCACTGCAACACTCAACATGGAGAGATGGAAGTCAGCAGATGTACCATATGAGTTGCAAAGTGCTGTTAATAAAATTTGTGAGGAAGGTGAAATACCCAGCCAAATAGTGTATGAGACTGGAAAGCAAGATGGCAAATTTTTGGTGATCAATAAGGAAAATTATACAGTAGTGGGGACTGTCCTCCTGCTTATCAAAATCTTACTAGAATATTGTGATGCTACCAGACAGTCTCCTGTCATAGTACAGTACTTATTGCATTGCATGTTGGAGCTTATAAGATTATTTAATTCAAGATGTTGCCAACTTGTTCTAGGGGCAGGTGCAATTCAGAGTGCTGGCTTGAAAACAATATCAACATCCAATTTAGCATTAGTATCTAGGTCCCTACAAGTAATCACATGGTTCCTTCCTATGATCAGAAGATTGCTTGAGAAGCATCATTCTAAAGAACTTACTTTGAATGGCTTTGGTAATATTGAAAGTGATATTGTTAGTCATAAGAAAGAAATAGAAAATAAGATTAGTACTATAGTTAGCAACATGTTGTGTTCTCAATTGTCAGGATGGGATGCTAAACCACCTGTACCATCTCAAACATTCCGAAATATTTCTAAACATTTAGTTAAATTACATGAAGCCCTTATTGATATTTTGCCGACTGAACAAATACAGTTAATTTATAAAAGAGTACATGATAACTTTAAAGACAAACTGAGAGAACAATTGATTAAAATGAATATTGTAGCTAATGGCAGTCCACAGCATGGTGTAGTCACATCAGAATTAACGTTTTATTTGCAAACTCTTAAGACTCTGCAAGTGATTAGTGAAACTGATAATGAGGACAATATACTATATGATGTTTGGCTAAATTAAATTATTGTATGATGAAATATATTAAAGATGTACCTATATGTAAAAGTTGAGATCTTTTTATTTATGCTTTTGTGATCTCTTATAACTTAATTACTTGTAAATAAATTGAACGAAATTACACTCTATCTTCATTCTAATATATGTATAATAAAACAGTTTAAAAAAATACCTAGCATAATTATGCAGGTAGATAAACATTTACCTCAAAAGTATCAAGATGGCTTAAATTTATCTGTGATTGAGTTGATAAAATATTTAAGTCACAATAAAATTACCCTAAAAAGTAAAACTAATGTGAATATTTAATAAATTGATTTATTAGCTTTATTGCGATTTCTCTGATTTCACGATCTTGTTGCTTTAAGGTATCAAATACCATTTTGATCTGATATAGTTCTCAAGTTAGTATTTACAAATAATTCATAAAAATAGAAGAAAAATTGGAGTTACAACTACTAGTCTTTCTTTGGTTTTACTAAGAAAACATCCCAAACATATAATTAAATTAACAGCTTACATATTAAAATAATAAACAAAAATGCTATGTATCATAAAAATAAGAAGCCATAGGATATCTTATTAAGAAAGCCACACAACTACATAATATTTGGAATGCCATAAGTGTTTTTGTCAACAGAACCTCTGACATGGGGCCAAGTTTTATCAAGAAAAAATTTATTAATGTTAAATTATTAATAACCACACATTCACTATCTTCTATTCGGTCAACAAGTCTTAACAATGTTAATATATAAAGAAATAGCTTTGTCAAAACACCCATTTCTTTCTTCACAATTACAGTTCTGCTGGCTTGTAGTAAATTGGTTTCAGCACTATACTTAGGTAAGCGATGTCTTGGACATGGTATAAAATGGAATAACTGAGGTACTGAATAAAGGAAATTGATAATTTGAGGTAAGAAAAATAATAAAACTGTTTTACTGAAGTGACTGAGGATTCCCACCACAGCAAATGTCATTCCGGAAACATAGCAGAATGTGTCTCCTACAAACACTCCAGAGGGATACCTGGAAAAAGACATACATACATAATATTTAGATTTTAAAATGCTACCAAAATTGTTTTTTATATATCCTGCTACTTAATAATTTGTCTAGTAACAATGATCCAAGGTGCTATTAAAATAATATTATATTTATATTATTTAATAAAATATTAATGTAAAAATGTAAAATGATTTTAGAGTAATAAGTTGCTGGGGAAAGACTTATTTCTTACCAGTTATGTTTCAATAGAGCCAATGTAGTTGCCAGGTATGGTAACATGATGTTTAGAGAAAAACTGTGAGCTTTTGATTGGTCTCCTCCCAGTTCCAATAAATCAAAAGTTATTATTGAAAGGGCTATGATCACAGATTGCCCAACTTCTAATCCATTTATTCCAGCCAAAATATTGATGGCATTTGTACAGAACACCGCTAGCATTCCCATATACACATAGTATAGAAAACCTGAAATAAATTAGGCTTTTCTAAAATGTTTTACTTTCTTGTGTAACTCTTTATTTATTACTTTTTTTATTTTTAAGTCTATACATTTGTAATATTAATTTAACTTACCGATATTAATAGATACTCCTAGCCAATACCTAAGAGGTAATGGTACAACAAAGGTTGTAGAATTGAAGTTAACATAATATACAACTAGCAGCGGCAGTGAGGCTACAGTCGGAAGTAGTAGTTTGTATCTCCAACGCAGATCTAACACATCATCAGCAAAGCCGAGCAACAGCATACAGCAGATAGACAGTAAGGCTGCTAGCAACTCTGCAAACTGTGAATAAAAATTATTAATTATACAACTGTTCAAATAAGTATTCTGTAACTAACTTAATTCAATTTACATAGAGGTAGCTAAGTTTTGGAAACATTAGCTTCATCAACACGAAGAAGACTCAATTCACTACTCAAAGACAGGTCTTACCTCGTTATGAGGAAAATGTTCTGTGTCCATAAGACCATATCCAAAATTTATGGGTATGAATAGGAAACATGTAACAAGAAATACACATCCTGACACAACTCCCAATGCTTCAGGACTGTAACAAATAACATGTGTATATTTGGTGCTGGAGTGTAATGTAAGTACACGTCACTAGTAATAGAGTCAGTGCATAGGTATGTTCATTATCATTTGTGTTACTTACATTTTATTCTTATTATTTTTACAAAGGTCAATGCCGAATAGACCAGCGGTTATAAACAATTCTTTCAGTTTTGGTATTAGCTCATCGGTTGTAAAGTAGGCAATTGCAGACAGGAGCAATAGTGTAATTATTGACCACATTTTCTATTTTAGATTTTCACTCACACAATAGTAAAATAAATTTTCATTTCTACAATGTATGTTTACAACTATGTTTCATAGCACAGACAAAAAACAAACAAACATTGCCCGGTGAGGTGAAACTTTAGAACTAGATTTTCAAAAACCAAACGATGTACGAAACGGATGGTCAAAAGTTGAAATGCGTTTTTTTCTAAAAACATGCATATTTTTGGATGAATCCCGCTTTTCACAAAAGTATATTCTTTGGGAAAAAAAGACAGCTGAAAATACTTGACGCTGAAGTGTACATTGAGCTCAAAAACAAATGGAGTGGGCACAGGAAAGAACGAAATTTTGCTGACTTTGGCTTATTCGCAATCTGAGTGAAGAAGAAGAAGAAAGCGAAAATTATTTATTTGTTTCGAATGTTTCGATTGAATTTGGATTATGTTGTGTGAAATTATTAATAAAAACTATATTATATAGGACCCCAAAAATCCAACCGGTCTAATAAGTCTTAAATATCTGTTCTATTTACGGAATTTGTTATCGTTTCGTTTTTTCGCATTGCTACTTGCTAAGCTCTCATAAGTTTGTTATAGCAGGTTTATTGTAAGTAATTGAAATGAGTACCATGGATGATATCGAAGAAGAAGCGAAAGCAGCAGCTGAAAAGATGGTGATGAATATGATGCAAAGGCCCGGCCAGTTGGAAAAAGTACGTAATTTATCAATGTACTGAACATTTAGTTTGAAAGATAATTCCACTGTGTGTTTTGTGTTTTAAGGTAATAAACAAATGTAGAAATATTCATTTACATACACAAATAGTCGTGAACACCAGAGAAAGTTACAAAGCCAGATTGGCTTGACTTAAGATTTTTATATCTCCGCCCCCTAGACCAATATTATAGCTATATTTGTATACTATACTTTAATATATTTTGCAGGTAGAACAATATAAAAAAAGGATAACACACAAGAAAGCCTCTATAGAAGCTCAGCTAAAGTCAGCAGTGCAAGGGAAGCTAGATGGAGTTAGTGTTGGGCTCAAGCAGCTGCAGGAGTGTCTTGACGATGTTCAACAGATTGACATCAAGTAAGATTTATAAAGAACTAGCTAACTAGCCCGCAAAACAGTACCCATCTTTTTATCATTATATTATAGACAATTAAAAAAAAAGTGAATATTTTGTGATTTGGTGTTTAATAACAATTAATAAACAGCCAGTCCATAGGACATCAGATTTCAATTTAATTTCACACAAATCTCCACCTATTATAAAGGTACTCAATTCATCTGTCTTATATACTTTTAAAGATTTATTTTTTATTATTATATATTATTTTTTTATTTATCAAAGATGTATTAAATACTTACTAATTAAAAAAAAACTTTACATTTTAGAAGCTTTGTGTGGTTGTATAGTTTACTATCAGAACTTGAAAAAACTTGTAACTCTAGTTCATGTCGGTTTACATCTATTTGGTCTGATCTAACTGCAATCCTCTTCTCAGAATGGATGAACTAGAGGAGCTGCTTAAAGGAGTGCCTCCGTTAGTAGCCTCACTCCAATACGTAAGAGAGGAAGACTCTAGGCACTCCCAGTACGTGACAGCTATGGACAGCTTGAAACACATATTCACAGTGCCAGAAAGTGTGGCAAAGACTAAACAATGGATAGGGGAGGGAAAGCTACTACATGCCCACCAGGTAAAGAAAATTGTTAAATTATATGTTGCCTAAACTAATATTATAAAGAGGAAAGATTTGATTGTTTGTTTGTTTGTTTGCATCGAATAGGCTCCGAAACTACTGGACCGATTTTAAAAATTCTTTCACTGTTGTGAAGCTACATTATCTGCGCTGAACATAGGCTATATTATAATGATATTTTTTATATAGGCTACTAGTGCGAAGCCGGGGCGTACTACTAGTATATTATAAGCGCATTAATACAACAATGTTGTTGGTAGTCCAACAATTGTTAGAGCAAATGGATACTGGAGTGGAGATCGTTTCAGCAAGTGTAGTGTAGAACACATTACCAAAATTGTTGCTCTACCTTGTCAGAGGGACAAGGTAGAGCAACAATTCAGGAAATTCAGCTGTCAGACGCTAATTAAGAAGAACCAAAGACTGGGCTCAGTGGAGTGTCTTTGCAGTTTGCAGAGACCTATATCTAGCAGTGGACTAATATTGGTTCATGATGATACTAACATTGCAAATGGCGTAAACTGATTCGAGAAAAGGATGGTAGGTACATGCTCCAAGATAATTATTATATCTACATACGTAATATATAAGGAGTAATATTATTTCAGTGCCTCAATGATCTGGAGAATTCAAGAGATGACCTGTTGTATGAACTGCATCGTCTGCCAAATCAATCATCTCATGACAAGATCATGTTAAAAGCTTATTTTGAGGATGTAGAAATGGTGTCCAATTTACTTGAGAAACAAATCAAGCTGATACTGGCGCGAACATTAAATACTGTTCGCAAAGAACCCACAGTTATTGTAACTGCTTTAAGAATTATTGAAAGAGAAGAGAAAAGGGATCAAATGGCGTTAGAGGTAAATTATGGTTACATTTGATTCCTACATCAGAATAGTAGTATAGTAGGTAGGTAAAATAATAACTTTATTACGACATTATAATTTGTGAATTTGATGTGGCCTCATGAAATGGGCCTTTATGATGCTCACAAAAGTATTATTCAAAGTCAAGTCAAAAGGCAAATATTGCTTTATTTAATAAAATTACAAGGATCATTTAGAATCGTCTTACATACTATATGCCAATCCACGCGATCAGTGACCGACAATTTGTTAATAGGAGGTTAGATGTTTTTCTCTTTAATAGGTCCAATTGAGATACACTAACATTGATTGTTTTTACATTTATTTTTAGATGTATACCTTTATTATCAGGACCTTATTTAACATTAAATAAATTAAAATAAATTCTTAATACTAGAATGGATTTAAGTTGTATGACATTTCAGCAACAAAGCCAATCAGGCTTCATGCCACCCGGTCGTCCTAAGAACTGGCGGAACAAAGCATTTGACGTATTAGAATGTGCTGTCGGACAACGAGTTGAAGGGACCCGAGTTGACGAACGAGAGGACAACAAACTATGGCTGATTAGATACCTAGAACTGACCAGACAACTGATTCTAGAAGACTTGAGAGTCGTGAAGACGCTATGTGTTCCGTGTTTTCCGCCGCACTACGATATTGTCAATAAGTACGTCAATATGTACCACACGAGTCTTTCTACTAGCGTGAGTTTTTGTTTTATTATTTATTTAGGCTTGGAAGACAACATATCATTGACCTGGATGGTAAATGATATTCTAGAAAGGGAAAAGTTCTCACTGGAGCTCTTATCCTACAAGCCAGACAGCTATCACCAAACCTGCTTATAGTCTGAAGACTGATTGCAGATAAAAATACAACAAAAATATTTAGGCAACATCTATGGTTGAGAATTTTTATTGACCAAGATCTGACGAGTAGTTAAGAGTTATCCTTAATTATGCGTATCTAAATTAGGTGTATTTGCAGTCAGTTTTGTTTCGATTTTATTAATTTATCAAACACTTTACCTACTTGTTAAATTAATAAATACTGTTTTCAGCTTCAAGACGTTTTCCTCAGCGGGATAATAGGCAATGAGTACGTTACATTACTATCGTGGACTTTGAATACGTACCCGGGCGAGGAACTGATGGGAAGTCCAGAGCTGAACATAGATGTGTCTACCTTACCGCCGCTGCTCAACGATGAAATGATGAAGAAACTACAAGATGAGTATTTACAGGTAAGTGCCTATTGTATACGGAAAACTTACAGGCGTCACGTCTATCTTCCATGCTGTGGGTCGTGGGTTCGATCCCCACCAAGGTCAATCTTTCGTGTCACGGAAAACGAGTCATTGTTTTGTGACACAAATATTTATGTTCATAACACAACATTTGCTCTGGGTGGGAATCGATCCCACGACCCACAGCATGGAAGGCGTAGCTCTGCCTTTCAACTGAGCTGTGACGCCTGCAATTTTGTTTTAATAAAGTTAATTTACCATGAAATAAAATAAAAAAATAATTCTTCACAGAAAATGGACTCGAACTACGTAGAATGGCTGGAGAAGACCCTAGAATCAGAGCGCGCCGATTGGGACGGTCAGAACGCGCCGGAGTTAGAGCCGCACTCGCACGCCTACCACACACTAGCGCCTGTCATCATCTTCCAAATGATAGATCAAAACTTGCAGGTTACTTTAAACATTTACATTACAATTTGTACATTTATTTTCTCTTATTGAAAGTGAATTGGCATTGTGAATCATGCAAAAATCTTTCTATTTTTTTTTATTTGTAAATGCTACTTCAGCCATTTTTATCGGCCTTCAAATTCTTTGAAGCAATACGACGAACGAAAAACTTTTTTTTTTTTAATATAACACGGGATTGATTTTTTCCGTAAATATAGTTAAAAGGGCCAATAGAAATCCTTTTAAAAGTATTATGCGGCAACCCTGAGAGGAGAGTTTTTTGTCATGGTCCAGTCTTTACTCACAGCTTGTATTTCAATTCCAGGTTACAGACACCATAAGCAAAGATATCACATTCAAAGCGTTGCTGCTGAGTATAGATCAAGTCACGCGCTATGGAAACTTGTATAGAGCACAAGTTATACAGTTTAAGGTATCCTAATCCTTATATGAAAAGTCATAGCTTCATGTGTGAGGCCTTAGACAATATAGACCTGTTAAATATGCCTTATTGTGTTACCCCAGAGGGGTGAGCACTAATAAAATGAATATAAATGAATGTGTCCATCGTAAACGTATCGTAACATTAGCACATTCAAGACACAGCGCGGTGATGCTGCAAAGTTCGGAATCAGTCCCTCAACGCTTATGCCTTGATCACACGTACCGAGTAAACCGGCGAGACAGTGACGTATTTAAGATACACTGCACGCTAACGCTGCAACGTTCAACAGTAAAACTGATGTTGACGCGCAGTGTATCTCAAATACGTCACTGTCTCGCCGGTTTACGCGGTACGTATCAAGGCATTAGTGTCACACGAATACGCCACCGTTTAGATACGTCATTTATTTGTGCTCATCCGATCACGATACAGACTATGTCAAAAAAATTATAATTTTGTCGCTGATTACCTAAGGCCACCACAGTATATTCCATAGAAACAATGGTTAATATAGTTCAAATACAATTTACAGAATACCCACTTCGCGGACCGATCTCGCATGGCCTACTTTACGCACCACATGATAACGATCGTGAACAATTGCGAGCAGATCGTGAAGTTAGCGCAACAGACGCAAGCGCGTCACTGGCCGCCTGCTTTACACGACCCGCCCGCTGAGGCCAAGTTCGACAAATGCATTACTACATTCCAGGTATTTAATACAAAGATCTAAGAACACTGTCGAACTTTAGAATAGAACAGAATAGAATACACATTTAATCAGCAGCAACAAGATACATAATAGAAGTAAACGACAAAAACAAACAAATTTATATAAAAATAAAATAAGACAAATTAAGTAAAAGTTACATAACTTTGGGGCTTTTTCTTCATAGTGTCGTTGGTTCCCCTTTATTTCAAACTACCGGGACCTCTTATTTATATTTTTTGTTGTTTTATTTTAAAATGGAAGTCTAACCTTTCATATATTTCCACCGCCATGTATTGTGCTTACTAGTGTTGAAAGTCGTGTAACTGTACCAATATTTTTTAAATAGGAACTTATATGTGCCATTTTTTTACAGAATCTAAGAGACGAAGCGGTTCAATTTCTCCTCGAAGAAGCATTCTTAGATCTGGGAGTTCACTTCGACGATCTATTCACCACAAAATGGATCTCATCGACTATTCCCGTTGACACCATCTGTATAACTCTCGACGATTACTTCCAAGACTACAACCATTTGCGGGACAAAAACTTTGAATACGTCATAAACGAAGCGCAAAATCTTGTGTATAAGAAATACATAACAGCTATGTTGTCGAAGAAAATAACTTTCAAAACTGTGGAGGAAGCACAGCAAGCTGCGACGAAAATTGTGAAGGAAGCGAATCAGATCAAGTCTTTCTTTAGCAAGATAGGGGCAGATGGTGTAAATGTAGACTACCCGTTTGAAGTAATCAGTATGCTAGCTGAGGTAAGAAAATCATACATAATCAATTGTATTGTACACTATAGTAAATAACAAGTATAAATTTAAAATTAAAAAAATATTCTGACTTATGTTTGTCATAAAAAATATTATTCGCCGTCTCGTGGTGGCGGCCATCTTGGATTTGTAATTAATCTTTCTCGTATTCTACAAGCCAAGCACTTTCTTTTCATACTCTTAATGAGGGAGTTGTGAACAAATATGTAATCCGCCATTTTGTAGAGGCGGTCATCTTGCACCGATTTCCTTCAAACATAATATTAGCAAGCATATTTCTTTGAGAAACTAGAATCAGCATCAGCATGTTTAGATGACATCGAGTGGCTGTAATGGCAATTGCACTCACTCAAAAAAAAATATTTGCAACTAACTAATCAATTCAGTAGTTAATCAATTTATGTATGACCCTGGCAAATGATAATAATAATGAACTTTATAAAAAAATGATATATCTAATTATCTTGATAAATCTCGTTATTGAAAAAAACAGTATCTACAATAATTAATTAGTACGACTATGGTTTTTAATAATGAAATATAATTATAATATTAATAATGTAAAAAAATATATAATATAATAGTGTTCCATACCATTACAGTTTGGAATAATACTTCATCGATTTCCCGTACAAATAGAGTATAAAGATGTAAACGAGATTTTGTTAAGACATTCCAAATTCCGAACTACTAGTTTATTCTGTTTTAGACAGATCTGTTATTTGACCATGTTTTTCTTCGCCAGGTACTGCGCTGTCAAGATATCGAAATGCTCTCCCTAGACTTACACTCAGTGGTCGCGAAATGTCCCGACATGACGGAGGAGCAGTTAGCGAGGCTAGTGAGTCTACGCGGTGACGTCACACGCGCTCGACTTCGGGACACAGTGTCTATTGCTTTAGAGTCGCGTCCACCTCAACGGGCTAATTCCCACCCTTCACTATTCAAAGATATCACGTTCAGTGATCGATTGCTGTCTCACTTTAACCTGTAGCCGTCCTGCTCTATCCTGTGTTCACAGAGACGAGACCGCTGCAAAGGTCAATCTCTCCATATACTCATTCCAAAGATGTACGGTTAAAAACTGCTTTCTGTCTCGCTTTAACCTGTAGCAGTTGCAGTCTTCTCGCTCTATCCCGCTTCACATGAGGTAGTGACGTCATTTGATAAGGTAGCGCTACGAAAATAACGCCCACCCTTTTCTATCCCTTCAGATCAATTAAAAATTAAAGTTTCTTTTGCCGTAGCAACTGCCCCTTTCTATTCTATAGGCATGAGACATCACATTCAAGAATACAAGCGGACTCTTGGTCTCAACATTTGAGAAATATTAGAATGCGTTAATATTGTAACTATTTAAACTTCTTCATCGCAAGACAACATGTAAGTTTTGTTGAACTACTTTTACAATTATTTTATTTTCATAGGGATAACTGTAGACTAGTATATTTTAAGAATTAAGTGAATAATTTGTATGAATACCAACCTAATAAATGTTATTTCGTATACCGGATGTAACTAGGGTACTTCCGATCATTTTGACGCGTATTATCCCGAGTATTTATTTTTATATTCTATAAAACTCATCAGAAATGCGTTTTCGGAAGTAATCTTATTACAACCTGTATCTTTAAATTGTTTGTAAATACATAAATTTTATTATTGTAATATATAACTGTCTCTTTATAATTTTTCATACAAAATTAGTAGGTAGATATATAAATCCAATTATTTAGGAACATTTACATGTTCTAAAATATCACAAGTAGGTTTTACTCTAAATATTGAAATGATATAAATCTGTGAATTTTAATGTTATTGTTTTAATGAGTAAAATTAACAAACGCTCCAAATGTTTTGACGTTTCAAGTAAACCATAGTTCATTCTGTTTGCGCCCACCGCCCACACAACACATGTACAATCACATTACTGTGCTAATACACTAGTGCGCTTAACTTACATCTCGATCTCGACATAGTTTATAGACGTTTTGTTTGGTTTAGTTTGAATCACAGTGTCGTTCGGTATAATTTGGTGTGGTCACCTCGCGGCGATCAAGGCCAATTTAGTTCGAAGGGCGGGCGGCAACCGTCAGTTATACCAGTCAGTTGTATCGCATCGTTCGCGTTCCGTCCGCGCTACCACTGCGCGATGTCTCGCGGCAACATCCTCGCAAAGCTCTGGCTTCTTCTGTGCTGTGTCGCAGGTGAGAGGTCGAATAAACAAACAAATTTACTCTAGCATTAAACATAAATGAACTACGGAAAACACAGTGTCGTAAATATGTGATATTTTTGAACGTGATCGTGAATTATGTTGTCACTTGAACAGTGTTTCCAGAGGTGCTCCTGTTGTGACCAAAACGAAGATAAATGTTTATTTATTGGATAATTATTATGATCGAAAATGCAACGTTTTTACTATCGTTCACGGTTCAACTGTATTTCGGTGTACCTAAAGGCCATTTGGCCTATAAATCTTTTATGATCGGTTTTGAACTTAATAACTATTTCTGAGCGTCTTAATAGGTACTTCAGTATTACAGCGTTGGATACTAGGTAATAAGGTTATTTGTGCGTATCTACAAAAAAATATAAACAAAGTAAAGATAGCTTGTCTGTCAATCGACAGTCAACATTGTGAGAGTAGCAGAAGAATAATGACAGTAGCCGGTGTAGGGTGCAGTGTTTACGCAGCAGTAACACAATAAAGTAACAAATGATATACATCAGTAGATATACATCTTCCATAAAGATATGATGCTGTAATCGCTATCACCGGTCCCCTCTTGTAATTTGACCTATTGAGGCTCCTCGTCCACGTCTTTGAAACTTTGTTCACATCTTTAACTCTGAAGATACTGCACCTCTTTTGTTTGCGTGATCCCCCTATATCAAAATGTAATAGTCATAAAAGAACTTGTCTAATGGCTAAAATATCAAAAATTAATAGTTATTTTAATAAAGCCTAATAGCTATAGTATCAAAGATCATTGTAGACAACAGCATTTTGATTTGTATTCATAAACATGATGACAGACAGACACGAAACCATCCGTATTATTTCAATAAGAATCATGGAAAACTGAAACTTTTATGTGAAGGTGTAATTCAGATATTGGTTCATCAGTGTTTTTTAGAAAAGCTATAAAATACTAAATATAATAGTAAACAAAGATCATGCTAGGCCAGGTGACACTAATTTCATTCCGCTGTCTAATTTAATAATCTCAGCAATCCGTGCGTGCGTGAGAAAGTTTATTTCAGCTGCGTGCGCTGCACAACATAAGTGATCGTTACCTACATTGAGACGTTTTGCTAGGGCTAGGTATGAATAAGGATGGATATAATAGAGTTAAGATCTATCATCCTGCCACATGGAGCCACCGAGTCATCTCTGATCTCGCAACCGCCCGTACTCAATGGGCAGGCGTTTATCGAATAGTTCGAATAGCCAGTGTTCGGCCCACACGGCGTCCGCTCCGCGGTGGTATTTTTAACATTCCCGGACCGCCACAAGGTTAGCCAAGACAGTCGCTTATTCATTGGAATATGACCTAATTTTCTATAAACACTCGCAGAATCCCAAAATCATGTTTTTATACCCCACGTGAAGTGAGTAAAGTTTTGATTAGGTCGCATGCTTTGTCCATTCAGGACAGCGCACATTTTTGCAATGAGTTTGCTAAAAATGTGATTAGTTATTAATTAAATACCTACAGTTTATTTCCATGGATATCTACCGAAAGTATTTATGTGATTTGTTTCTTATTTCAGTTTTACCCACGCGCTACGCTCTCATTCGTATCGGGCGATGTTTTTGTAGGGTGAACGTAACTAACGTTACAATAAAAGTTGTACTCTAGGCTTTGCAGATTGCTATTCCAGTGACGTCATAAACTGATTTACTAACGTATTTGTTTTCTAAGATTCACAGTACTCAGTTTTCCTACTACATAAAATGAGGCAGACCAGGGTCGTGTATAGGTACAACTTGGTAAATAATATAGGACCAGGAAGTACCCCTACTGGACCTAATATAAAAATTACCAACGTGGGTGCTGTAAGATTACAACATAAAATGATATCAGCCGTGCCGGCGTCTTTGTCATCCATCTTCCTGTTCGTTATAATGATCTCAATTCGCATCATACACCGGGACATATTCAGATTTATTACAGTTCTGCTCTAGAATTAAACTGAGAAGTACCTTATGAACTGTTTTTAATACGTAGATCCGTATTAAAAACATGAAACAAGCTTTTAATACTCTGATCTGTACTGGGTGCTCCTAACGAAACATTTTTTTAAACTGTAGACAATTTTTTGTCGCAGATAAAATAAATGATTCGGACGAAACCTTTAGTTAAAGAGGTTCGTGTTCGTAGTAATGCTATAAAAAAATTACTCCAACTCGACCGAGTCAGTTAACAATATTTATTTAAAGAAATATAGTTTAAGAAGACAAATGAGACCATGAATATTTCATGGACATTTCACACATCACACTCTATAGTCCCAAACTAAGCAAAGCTTCTGGAAATAAGTTTGAAAGTAGATTGCTGTTTTTAAATAAGACTTAAATATTTTTTTTGTAAATTATTTCATTATTTACAATAATGTATGAATGAATATTATGAATGTAACTAAATCCTATGCTTAAAACCTGGGTAATTAGACTATTTCGAATCATAATGTCGGTGCGGGTTATTTTAACTAATTACCTACGAGCATCGAAATGCTTGCACTTCTTGATCTGCGGCCAGGTTGTAAACACTACTACTGAAACACTTGCCTAAGAGGTGCAATAAATTACAATAGCGACACCGGCTATTCACGTCTATGACAGCCGTCACAGCTCAGTTGGTAGCCGCTCTTCCTTCCATGCTGTGGGTCATGGGTTCGATTCCCATCCAGAGGAAATGTTTGTGTGATGAACTTATATATTTGGTCTGTCTATGAGTGTAACTATGTATTCTATGTATGTATTTACAGAAAAAAATACTTATATAAGTATTATATCAGCAGTCTAGTTCCCACAGTATAGCTTTGCTTAGTTTGGGACTAGAGTGTGATGTGTGAAATGTCCGTGAATATTTATGTATCTATTTGACGAGTCACTTCGGTATTTTCCACTGATAAATCGATTGCGGATTTGTGATTCCAGCGAGTCGTCAGTCTTTGTCGATAACGGGATTCGACGTGCCGCAAGCTGTGTTAGCTGGGGAAGACGTCGAGTTGAAATGCAGTTACGAGTTGAAGGAGAAGGCAGAACAGCTTTTTGTCAAATGGTGGTTGATACCGCTGCATGATGACAACAGGACGCAGCTCTACCAGCGGATAGCTAGTTTCCCTGGAGTCGCTATACAGCATAATGTTGGTAAGTTCGACAAAGACTGCCAGGTCTGAAATAATATTGATTACCTACTGTGCACGCTGTCATTTATTATGTGCCCGCGATTTCGTCTTGCTATCATTATATTTTTGACGATTCGCACAATATCTTTTTAAATTATAGACTATGTGTCATTCTAATGTATAAAGTACATTATAGTAAAGTTTCATAAATTAATAATTACCTATTAATTGAGTAGTTTTAGCGTGAAAGAGTAACAAACATGCATCAACACATACAAACTTTCGCTTTTATAATACCTAAGCTGTATATAGTATGATTAGTAGGATAGGTTAAGAAAAAAAACAAAAATGATTTCAGTATTAAAACCAGATGAGCAAGACACGATAGTGCTGACGAATGTAACGCCATCTGACTCCGGAACCTACGAGTGTGAGGTGTTCAATATGAGTGAAGACAGGAAACACCAGGATTTGATCATTTACAGTAAGTGTTTTCCTATTATTTATATTAGATGGGCAACAGTCGTCACACAATGGGTGCCTGCGGATGACAACGAAACCGGGGAAGACCTAGGAAACGTTGGCGTGACGACATGGACACGTTTCACGTAGACTGGTGGGAGGCGGCGGCTGACCGGAAGAACTGGAAGAGTAGGGGGGAGACCTTTGCCCAGCAGTGGGAAAATATAGGTTAATAAAAAAAATATATTAGAACGTTGAATGTATTGTCTGTGATTCAAATCAAACATTCTAAGGTAAGTAAATAAACATTCAACGTCCTACTGTTCGGGCTACGGAATAGCTTAATATAATATTATTTAGGTACTTAATTATAACGTATGTTACCTACTCGTTAAAAATGTATCTTTTTAATGGTAAAAGAATTTTTAAATCTGTCGAGTTTTTGATTTTAATTGTTATATGTAATGTACATAAAAATGTACTTAATAAACGATGATCAAGTTTATTTTTTCTCACATTTAAGTACCTACATAGCTAGAATTGTATTTGCAATTTTCGCCTTCGTATGTTAACAGCGCCAGGCACTGGGCCCCAGTTGAACGTGTCGGTAGTGGCAGACGGACCTGATGAAGACGAAGAAGAAGACGTTAGCATCCAGTGCGAGGCTAGTGGGGTCGCGCCCTTACCGGATTTCATACTCACTGTCAACGGGTGAGTACTGAGCCGTTATGGAGTAAAACAGTAATAAAACATTTTATTGTAAAGAAAAAATACAGAACTATTTAGAGAAAATAGTATTCGAAAAATTTTAATCATTTCTCTCCATACAACATTTTTGCGGTTGTTCGATCCGGATTTTCGGAAATCAAACCGAAAAAAACAAGAAAAAAACCCATCGGCTTTGAAAATGCGTTTAATTATATAATATGTAAATTTATACTAGTTCTTAAACAATAGTTCATCATAGTGTTTCGGACAGCCCACCCAGCTAGCTTACTTATACCTACCACAATGTGACAATTTTGTTGTTAAATGGTACCATTCGCAACGATCTATTGACGCTCTTTTTTAATTCCACGGACTCAGAAACGATATTATAATTTCAGAGTAGAAGTAAACATGACCGAGTTAGTGACTGGGCCGGACGACAAAGGCTTGTATGATATCTTCGGCAACGCTACCGTCAGTAAATATGAAGCCGACGGCGCTGACTTGCGTTGTGAACTCATCTACGTGAACCCTAATGTCACGCATCCGTCCTACTTTGATAGCGAAACCTATTCTGGTAAGTTTGTGTGAGCTAACATGTAATCAGAGCTAGGCTAAAGATAAGTCGCCCAAACGCCGTCTTGGTTTATGGATAGATGAATTTCTTCGTTACAGGCAAAATTTTGATTAAACTTATATTATCGGTTTAAGTTTTAGGTACTGTAGCCAATTGTCTACTACCTTTTAATTTAATTCCTGGTTTAACACACCAAAAAAGGAATTTCAAAAAATTGGTTTACATAACTTGATTATTTTAATAAAGCATGTTATTAAAGTTATTATAATAATATATATTTAGAATATCAAATGGTCTAGCGTGGATTCTATGGTAATCTATGATAACCACTTCATTGTGAAATAATAAATTATGTATCGAAAACTGCTCCAGTAAAGAGAACAGATACAACTAATGGCTGTCAAAGAACACGCCGTCTTTAACTACCAAATAACATTGAGGTCTATTACTGCTTGGTTATCGAGCAACCTTCATTTCATAAATAAATTGATACAGCTATAAAAATAAAAAGTTGGCGCCCAAACGAGGTACCGCTTTCAGTGGCGCCCAACACGGGGCAAGCATTGGGCTTAATCGCGCTACAAAGTAATCAGACCTCGGTGGAATTTAACCAGTGAATGGGTAGTAAATAGTAATAAGTGTCCGATTACGGCAGCGCACTAAGCAAGCGGAATGACTCGTGACGCATGTATAATTACGTATGTTTAAAGTGAGTTCGCATACCAAAGCCAAATTAACGTATGGCTAAACATGTCTTGGTATTTAGATATTGTTGATGTTACTTTAATTTTGCATATTTGAGATATCACAAGGGGCGGAAATGAGCACATCTTGTTATTTTCATTCATATATATAATTTGAAAACAATAAAATATTCCATATATTTTATTAATAATAGAAAACTCTGAGTTTGATTTTAATGTTTTATTAGAGTTCCCTTTGGAGTTCGTTAGTTTTCGTTTCCGATCCCAGGTGGTTCAAGTAGGCTTAAGCGTGTGCATACTTGCCTTAGCTTGTAGTGTGTCGCTGTATGTTACTTACCTAGCGGTTGTACGGAGCAGGCGGCGTTTCCACAACATGGGCACCAGAGGACACCGCCGAACCAGATACTACGCCCGATTCTTTGCAAGATGAGAGTAAGTGATAAAGAGAGATCCCTTCAAACTTTTCCGCCTACACCTCACTTCACTCTACTTTTAGGCGTGATCATATCATGTATCTGTCGCACAGTAGCGATAGCGAGGCATTATCAATATTTTTTTTTTATTCATTGCATACCTTTGTCTTTAATCAATAGGTATAAAGTTGTAAAGAAAACTACCAAAATAAAATCTGTATTTAGAAGATTTATTTTGATATTTATTTTTTTATCAATGTCCTCAACGCTACCGATTCGTTATTCGAGATGTTACAAAATTATTTCTGTTCATAGGTGATTTTAATGTATTGCAAAATGTAGTTTACCAGTATGTATTTTTATTGTCATGTCTTACTTTAACTCTACACATAACATGTTGCATTAATCTGACACATGTGCTGCGTTTTTTTCACTAAATCTCTGTCGTAAAATATTTAATAATTGCATTTCTGAGTTTTTTTTTCATAATAATATTTTACTGAATCCTAATAAGCATAATACTTATTTCAGTGTTATTCTCATGTTTTAAAGCTTTGCTTAAATAAATACTTGTGTTGGATATTCACGATTACAGTTATTAGATATAATTCCGTCGTCTTAGTTATAGATATTAGTAGGTATAGTACAATTTTGTTTATTCATATAATTAGCTATAAATAACTTTCTTTTATTGATATTGACCGTATTGTGATGTTCTCAAAATATGATATTTCAACATATTTTTAAGGCAAGGAATACCTATAGGTATGTACATTGTTTACCGATCCCCTAATAAAAGACGTCACGAAACTTAACACCAACCGAAAAATACATAAATAAAGTATATTATTATGTATTTCTGTATATGTAGTACAAACAATGGGATCGGACTGCAAACATATAAAAACAATACTTTCAGCAACAGAAAGGAAAATGTCAATAATACTGATAAAGCTAAGACGCGAAGACTTAAAACTGATGGTGGGTTTTATACTCCGCTTGGTACTTCTTAACGAAATTGTGCAATGTCAAAACTGTTTTTATTTTTTGGTCACGGCAATTTCACACGATCACACTCTAGTCTCAAACTAAGCAAAGCTTGTACTAGTACCTACTCCTGTACTCGACAGGCGTCACAGCTCAGTTGGTAGTAGCTCTGCCTTCAATGCTGTGGGTTCGTGGATTCGATTCCTATCCAGAGCAATGTTTGTGTGATAAACATAAATATTTATTCTGTCTGGGTGTTTCTATGTATGTATTTACAAAAAAATAATGTATAAGTAATAGTATTCTATCAGCAGGCTAGTTTCCATAGTACATGCTTTGCTTAGTTTGGGACTAGAGAGCGATGTGTGAAATGTCCGTGAATATTTAAGTATTTATTTATTTACTACGCATAATTATTTACATTTCAGTTTCAGAGTCTTGGAGTAGTTTCTGAACTGTGGAAATTGACTGTTTAGTCTGCCTTATCTGTCTACATAGATACATAAAAAACTCTTGATTGTTCACCACAAGGACCTTGACTCTATAGGAGGCACTATTGCATGATACATTTCTTAATGCCGTTACTCACCGGACTTCTCTACTTCCAGGAGGCCACAGCTACCAGGCGCAAGCTTCATGGATTCTACTCTTCGTTCCGGTGATAGCCCGTTTAACCTCACTAGTTTAATTCAATGTGATACTAATATTATGTTTGTTTAATTAAGTGTTAATTTGATTCTGTGGTTATTGAATAAATGTTTTTTTATTTACATTGCATTTTAAATTAAATAGGGTAACCATTTTAACTCCTGACACGGTGCCTCGTTCTTAATCGGTAGTCGGTAGGTACCAAGATCGGTAGTTTTCGGACTATTCTGATAGTACCTAGTATCATCTCAAGAATAAAGTTTTGTGCTAAATGGCCTACATTTTGCTGTAATTTGGTAGGTTTACAAAAAACTCAAGTTAAGTTTTAAATTATAAAACTAGTTTAATCAGAACACTCGAAAATCTTGTAGTCATTACACCGATCGCTATAACGGTTTGAAGTGAAGCCATACTTGAAAATAAAGGAGAGGTTCCATTTTTTGTTTTTCCTGAAAGTTAAACGGTCTAAGTTATACAGTACATATCATCTGACACATAGTTTTGAGATATAGGTATATATATCTTATTAGTTGAGCTTTATATAAAAAACAGTCAATCTATGTTTCATGTTGTAATTTCGATCCATACAATCAGAAGTAAGTAAATGTATTATTAGGTATCAAAACTTTTTATTAAGCTATGCTTACCCATATTCACAAATTTCTTCGTAATAACCGTATAATCAACTTGAGGTATTCGTAACCGGCAAGCTACTTCAGCATTCGCGCCGAAATATTCAGCAGACATGAGCGCCGTGCACTCGGAGTCATAGAAAGACTCGTGACGCCAAGTCCTTTGCTGTTGTGGTAGAGCTATCCTAAAATATTTATAAAGAGCCATGTCAAAGACTAATCAATGGTATTGTTTATGCTCATGCTTGCTAATCATATACCTACATATATATAGGTAAGTACATTAATAAAATAGGTTTCTTTTAGATTTTGCTTACTTGTTACATTCAATCGTCAAATCTGGCTGTGGATACAGATGTTTTGCAATGCATTTTATGCTTAAAAGATTCGGTTTCAGTCTGCTTATTGTCAACTCGAAGTCGCGTTCGGGACCTGCAACATTTTAATTAAAACAAGAGTAACACTATATGGTTACATTTCATGCAATACGGTATAGGTTAGGTACTTACTGAATACCATCATAGATTTAGTCTGCCGTGCCTCCTGACCCCGACTTTGGACTATGCACGTGTAATCGCCGCTCAATTCAGGAGATAACTCTATTAATCTTAGAGTTCGCCGCTGTACTGGATGCAAAACTGAAAAAATAACGTTCTAAAGGCGTTTAGGTAAGTAGGTACATATGGATTCAGGGTGGTAAAGAAGACTTTTACATAACTTTGTTATCGACACCGCAAACAAGGACGTTAACGTAACGTTACGTAGGTAGGTACCGTTACAGCGTTGTCGCCGCTTTACTTGAACCATCGTATGAGGTTAGTTAGGGGATTAGGGACCTATTTGTTTACTTACGAGATGTCCTATGCGATAGGTCGATCTGCCTCTCCAGAAGCCCATTAGCTCTAGGCTCTGTCCCTTCTCTCCACTCGTACACCTGACTTCCATTGAACAACCACAACACGGTGACGTCATCACCACCACCAGAGTAAATACATTCTAACGACGCACTGTTGCATTCGCTTGATATCACTTCAGGGACCGAGAGTTTGTCTATTCGAACTGTGCTTAAAATATCTGCAAACAGACGAAATCAGCAATAAATACTAATGTCCGACAAAACTCTCGTTTTACATTTGTTTTGTAATATCTAATTGGTATGTAGGTGCAATAAAAATTATCACCAATATCAACACACAATTACTTAGCAATTAAAAACTTACTCGTCATAAGCAAAAATCCTTTAGCGACTGGTTCCATAAAAGTTTTGGAAACCATTTCAAAACTATAATAATTTTCACTAGACGTATGACGTAGGTAGGTAATAATAACTGAGCGAGATCTATCGGTGCACTTTCATGGACGGCTAGTATTAGTGAAATAGTGAGTTTCCTTCTTGCGAGTGGGCTGGCTTGGCTATCAAGCGTTTTCTCTAGGTATGCAGTGATGCGCGAGTTAATAACATTCTGACTTCTAGCACACTTAAAGTAGTCACCTTCTTGTCTGTACATAAATTGTCGGATCATAATAAAGCTACCTTCTAAGAAACCTTTTGTAACCAATATGAAACAATTAATATAAATATGAATTCTTCTCCAAGATCCTTTTAATCTTTTTACCAAAATTATTCATTAATTGAATATACATTAATATTTATACCGCAATGCATACGATATAACCGCTTTGCCGCCGACCCGCTGACCCCACTTACATCTTCAATCAATGGTAGGTACTTAATCATACAATTATTTATTTAATAAACTATGTTAATTCATTATTTCGTTGTTATCTAACAAATCTTCATAAATCATCTTTTATCTTTATTTGTTAATACTTTGCATGTCACAGTTGCAATAACTGGATGCAAATTCCAAAAACTTGAATAAAAAAATTTGACTTATTATGACTTTGATTTGAATTAACGAGTGATGTCCCAATCGTCACTAACGTTTTCATAAACGCATCAATAGCGCGTTCTAACTTTTCTAGTGCTGCCATCTAGTTTAGTTAAAACAAATTATATTTTATGGTATTTGATGTTCACTGTTTTGTTATTATTGGTTTACACATGATTGTAGATAGAGTCTGTCAAGCGAAAGATGGCCCTGATAAATCGCGGCAAATTCAAAAACTATTAGTATGGCAATAGTATATCATCTACTTATTCATAATCATCATCAAAAATTATGTAAGTATATTTATTTAGAATAATATCAAAGTATCAAATTATGTAATTCCAAGTTATCCTATTATTTAATGTATTGCCATACTAATAGTTTTTGAATTTGCCGCGATTTATCAGGGCCATCTTTCGCTTGACAGACTCTACCTATCTAGACTCAGACTTTTTTATGGGACTATAATATAACCAACGGTTTTATATCATACGCCAGAATAACTCGCTGTATCCTACATACCTATTGACACTTATCGTTACATTTTGGATTGGACAATCAAATATCTTTATAAACTGAAATCGGGTCATGCTTATTACATTCGCTATCCACAACACCATCGGGGATGCTAGAACACGGCTGCCACCAACCAAAAATCATTCTTCGTTACTTTGAGCCTTAAAGTACCCTAGAGAGCCCTTAAAGTTGTTTCAAGTATTATTGAAGTCAGTTTAGTATATTTGGGATAAACTTGCAAGTAAAACAAAAAAAAATAACTTTACATCATTATATTATTCATATAGATGTCATGCATACAGTCTTTGGTAAATAAAATGAAAAATATAATAGGTATGTAGGTACTTACCTAATCTACCTAACAAAATAGTATAAATCATAAACAACTAAGATATAATAATGAAACTTTACTTAGGTATGTCACAACTCTTTGTATTTCTTTTCACTATTTCTATTTTCTATACTTATCGTACCATCCCATTGTTGTTGCATTGATACTTAGTTTACAGATAAATGCATGATATTATGAGTAGGCAATAACTAGTGGTTGATGAATAATCGGAATATGAACTGGCTACAAACATTTTAAATCTAGAGCTGCTACAACATTCAATTATGTTTGCACTGTACAGTACAACAATTCCATATAGATATATTTAATCAATTGAACTGCTCATGCCTTTGTCATAAACTATTGCAGATTTGTTTAGTCCCTGGTGCTTCAAGGTGGTTAATAATTCATATACATGTATGTCATATTATACCTACTTAAAAATAACACTTAGGTATGTGCTGATACAACTAACTTTTATACTGGAACAAGCGACCTATTCATTATAAAATCAGACTAATATAGTTACACATCATTTGGCCATTAAACTCTTACAAACATCTAGACTATAATATATACCACATATATTAACTAATTTTATTATTTATTAGGCGCAGTATTGCACAAAATCTTTGCAATATACAACTTCATGAGGACTATTATAGGATCGTCTTAGCTACCAAGAACAAAAATTAATTAGAAAGAACAAAAAAGTAGTACCCAAAAAGAGGAACTACCAAAAACTATGGTTAGTTTATTAAATTGAGTAACAAGTCATTGGATGAATTAAAATGATTAGTTATTTACGATCCTACTTAGCTTCTACTCTACTCTCAAGTATTTGTTGTCATTATTAAGATTATTTCTGTCATTAGACAACTTGGCACTATATTTAAAATGGTATAATTTTGACAGATATTGAGAGACAATTTACATTAAACATACTAATGTAGTATAACTTTATATTCTATTTCTAAATGTAATACCAGAATAAGTTTATATATTTGGCGTGGCACGAACTACACACTACTTTGGTAATCAATATTAGAGGGGTGAGCATAAATAAATGTGACGTAAACGTATCGTAACGTTAGTAATTGTGCGGTGACCATTTGGCAGTCAAGCTAGCGTCAACGCTGTCACTCACTTGAATACGCCACAGTTTCGATACGTTTGCGATTGTCATATTCATTCATGCTTGGACCTCTGGTAAATTATCACTGGACTTACACCAGTTGCACACTGTACATAATCTATAAACAGTACTTCCATAACTGAACCATGTTCTTTACTACATACTTTTTTTAAACTGCAATTATCTATAACATTACAGAAGATATTTGAGCTAACCACCACACTACAACTTACTTTTTTTATCCTTTTATTCATAGTGGACTTTATATTTACAATTCATGTAACATCCATCCAACTGTTGAATAACTACACCACAACATTTATTCAGAACAGTGTACTTAAATTACCTATCTATAGCAAATCCAGCTCAACACACACATTAAATATGATTTATTGTTTACAATGGCATTGTGGATGAGAACCTAATTGCATAAACTGCTTGAAAAGTATTTGGCAATTAAGTTGTACAAGCAATTATTCTTAAGCCTATAGCTACCATACTACACACAAATACACTTTTTAAGTGCTTTGCGAACATTTAAATCCATCTGTAATCAAATATCTTTTGTCACATTACATATTTTTGTTTTTTTCTCCATTGTTTGGACTGCCACACACTATGTTACAAGAATTGTGTCGCATTTTGCGAGGACCGTCAACATCCACGTCAGCATCTGCGGCCACCGATGTTAGAGCAACGGTTTTATCAAAGTCAATTGTGGTGTATCCATTTTTAGCAATTGGTGCATTTTCAATTAATGCAGTAGTATTGTCTACACTGCTTTGAGATGCAAGGTAGCTGCGTCTTTGGGATGAATGTGATGTTATACTCTCATTCTTTGGGCTGCTGTATGACTGGCTTGGTGGTGTGACTGTTTCTTTGGTAGTTTTTTCTTTGTTTGGATCAATATCAAGAACAGCATAATTTACTTCGAGCTCCTCCACAGGTGACATTGATGTAAATGTGTCTGACTCTGAGAACTTTTGTTTGTGATCAAAGCTAAGAACAGGTTTACTGCTTTTGAAGCTATCCCCTAGCTCACCTAATGATAAGTTGGCATATGTGTTAGCTTCTTGTTTGGGGCCCAAAGATAAGTTGCAGTATTCCACTTGTTTTCCTCCTGGAGTGGGTGGGGTTGAGGGAATTGCTTCATTCTTTATCATATCTTGCAAATTTTTATCAGTAAGATTGATGTTTATGTAATACCTAGCTGACTCTTGTTGCTCTAAGCTAAGCTGTGCATAGTGCTCACTGGTGGAGCTCAAAGTAGGAGATAAGGGACTTTTGGCTGGATTGTTGGCAATATTAGTATTGGCATATCTACTTTCCACTATGTAAGATTCTTCTTCATTGTCTCTTACTTCAAACATACCACCTTCTTGTTTCAAAGTATTTCTTAGCATGGCAAGGTCTCTATTCAAATCATTTGAGTAGACATGTGCTGGGTCTGTTGTTGCATCTCCTTGATTATTGTTATGTTCTCTTTTAAAGTCTCTCACCTGATATACATTGCTGGCATGGTTAGTGTTAGTTTGTGAACGTGGGTAGAGGGGTGTGACCTCTAATATATCTACACTTGATGGAGATCTTAGAGTTGGATTTGCATTTCTTTCAATTACATTAGGGCCATTGGATATTATGTTACCGTTAGTAATAAGCCTTAAACTGTCAGGCTGGCCATTATCTATTGAAGACCGATGAACTACACTAGCTTGCAAAGTTTGTCTGCCTTGAGGAGATGCATTCAAACGGACAGGAAATTGTGCACAATCATGATTTGCATTCCTCAATTGTATCTGAGTTTGTAATGCCCTGAATAATTGTGACGCTTTTTTACATTTGAAGGCGTATACTCCTGGACCAGTTTCACATCTCCGGCCTGCAATGAAAAGAATAAATAAATCTTTTATTTGTTTTCTGTTAGCAATTCTTATTATTCCTCAATGTGGAAAATATCCTACTAACTGCTCGATAATGCTGCAACTGATCGACTTTCGGCTTGAGGACCAACCCCAGTGTCAGTGTCTACTTTTCAGCAAATAAGTCATAACAAGTAGGACGCACTGTTTGTAAACTATCGTTTTCAAACACTGAAGGTTGTCATGTAAATGCTAGCTGATTTGCAAGATACTCATGTAAATGCTAGCTGTTGTGACTACTCTGGAGAATGCAAAACATTATAATTAAGTCTTTGTTTACAATACCTGCATCAACATTGACATTTAAAATGTTCTGATACATTCCAAATTATTGGTACCAAATTTCAAATAGCTCAGAATGTATTGTCCTTTGCTTCATTAGCAAACAATGTTTAGATATGTTATTAGGATTCTAAATAGAATATGCTTACCTGATTCGAAACTGAATACTTCTTCTTCAAATCCGTATCTTCTGAGAGAATGCAGAGGCCACACAGTTGATTCTCTTCCTTCCCTGTACAAGACAATATTTGTCTCTGTAATTTCGAGATAGCCCGACGACTGGTCTGTCCCATGATCATCAATGTTGACAACTCGAAACAAATTAGGATTCTCATCCAAAGATTGCTCTTTACTGTGCAAGCACCCCATTATATTAACAAATTCTTTCTTCTTTCACGATATTGGCCACTAAAGTTTGCCACTTCTAGGCCTCCAGCACATTATTTACAGCATCTTTTAAGACTCTATTGGTATGTACTTTGAATCACAAAGTAATTTGTGTTATAGGATGAATTGATTCAAACACAGGATATACAAATTATACTTGATTTGGAATTTTTATTGATTTGGGTGAGGTGGGCTATAGTTTGATTTCTTGTGATTTGCCTATTTTTTTGTTTTTCGCATGGCGTGACAGGACGTTATTTGACAGTGACACTGAAGCTGCATAAAGCTATATAACATAACAACACCAACCACGACAGAGTATCCAGATGCACTATAAACTCTTCATGCTTGATCCATTAGTTGAATTCAAATAAAAAATAGTTTTAAAATCAATTTCTTTAGAAACTTGTTCCTTACGATCACGAAGTGAAAATATTTTGAAACACATTTGCGACACTAGTTTCGAAACAGATGAATAAGTACACATAGGTTCCATATACAGGGTGTCGCATATTTATTCAAACATTGCTTAGCACACTCATTAAAAGGGTACGTATACGCTTGTTCTAATAAGTCTAAATACCTGCACAGTTAAGGATTGTCGTAAATTTCTAAGTAAACGATTTTTCATTTTTCTCTATACAAATTACTTTTTAGATTTCGATACTCGTTCGAGACTACTACGGGCTCACTTACCATTATAGAAAGGTCTCTCCCACCCAACTCTATGACTTGTGATATTTTCAGATACGTACACTACATAAAGAACTTAGAAAACCCTTATCTATGTTTGATTATGACATGACTACTTCTAATTTAGTATTAAGATTATGGAGCATACCCAAATTCGTGCTATAAAATGATCTAATTTATGAATAAATAAAAAACATAATTAAGTAAACAAAACAAAGTAATATAAATAAACATATTTAATTCATTTATAAAATTAAGATAACAGCTTACTTAGTAGGTAATGATTATCATATCACAAACCCCTCAAATGTTATATAGGATTATTTATGTTTATTTATCGAAGGCGTAATTTTTAATCTATAGCAAGACAATAACCATATGCTACATATTTTACATATATTAACATTAATATATTGCATATAATATTAAATACATTCTGACTTAAAATTATTTTTTGCACTATTGGTAGAGCTTGGCCCTTGAGTACTTTATCTACTCGTACTATAAAATATATGTTTACCTAAAAAATATTCTAGCACTACTAAGGCTATAATAGAGAAGTTTATACTCTTCTTCTAGGATTTTAATTTTCTTTTCCGTAAGTGCTAAAGCTTGTAGCAACTGTGCGGAACCTTTTAGCTTCTGCTCTTCAAGCGCAGTCTTTTCGTGCTGTATATGTTTCCATATAGAATCGAACCAATGTAGAGATTCAAAGTTTGTGTCCTGAAATACAAATTAAAAACTTATTGAGTTCAGGTCACCTGTAACACGAATGCGTCTAGTTATGACTCTATCAACGTTTGAGCGGCTTAAACAATGTTGATAGAATTGAGGAGATCGACCGATATATGTACAATACCTAACCACAATTTATGCAGTAAATCAGAGTTAAATCGATCTGAGAGTTATAAAGATAACACAGCCCAAAGGGTAGCTAAACTTAAAGCATACATAAAAAAAAGTAGGGTGTCTAAATACTATCTATCAGACTATCAGGTATATTGTAGGTACAGAGAAGATTAGAACGATTGTAAGTAGCCTGTGAATGCATGCATTATAATGTAACAATTAGAAGTTACATTTAAATTGAGCATACCTGATCCAGTAATCTCAGTATATAGGCAATACCCATAGCGAAACCATCGTCAGTAAATGCAGCACCTATTTTATTCTTTTTCGTCATTTTATCTTTCGATAAAATCATATGTTCAACAAAGTTCAAAGTTAGTGGTGGGACAATAACGTAGAAGTTCTTTAGATGAACATTCTTCGGATTTCGGAACACCGGGGCAAAAACATCGACAAGCAGCATAAAATATTCTGTGCCTTGGATAAAGTTGGAAATTAGTCCGTTGATGTTTTGATCTAAATTATCAGCAGAATTTATCGTTAATGTTTGTAAACTGTTTTCTTCCGATAATTCTTTGAAGGAAACATAACTGTCGAGAGTTGGCAAGAACATGGTTGCATCAGAACAGCAGTGGCGGCCCCCGGATCTCACCATGCGTACATATCCCATTGCATTTCCAATTTGACTAATCAGATCTCTGAACAGATCTAAATAACTCAAGCCATCTTCATTCAAACCCAGAGTTCTTATACCTTTGTTGAATTTTTCCGCACTTTTGTACGGGTACATGTTTCCAATCACAGCAACATTATCTTTGAAATTCCTCAAATCCTTGATCAATCTCGATTTTATATGTTCATCATACATGAATTGTGAAAAAGTATAAAACTTTTTTTTTAGAAATTGGTATGTGAAGTTCACTGTGGTGTTCATTATTCCCGTGCCGTGCGTTCTGATCGAGTTTGCAATGTGCCTGATATTAATTGAATTTAGATGTTTATTATTGCTACTCTTTTCAATAAATATCTGGTTGTTGAGGTTGTATAAATATTTTGAAACAAAAATGTGTATGTTTCTCATGATTTCCAACACATCTAACCCTTGTTCCAAAGTTTGTGTGGGTAGGTTGTCTTGAACAGTTGACAAATTAAATTTAAATCTTGCCATTTGGCGCATTTCTCCATAGGTTTTCCAGTCTGACAGGACTACTGTTGTTAAATTATAATACATCAGGGAAAGGTAGTGCTCCACTGAAGGCACTACAGACATGTACAGACAAAGGACCCTGAAGTTGTCTGTTATCAGCAGTATTTTCTTGGTCATGTCAAACGTAAAGGGATTCACCACATCCAGTTGTAGGTGGGAATGTATGTGTAGGCGCAAGTTTGTTTCAATATTCTGACTGACAGAAGTCAGCACTTTATCCACCACCATATCTTTGGCGTTTTTAAGAAACAATTCAGACTTGTTTGCTTGATAGAAATAATCAGTTTTATGCAGTAGAGCAGCACTATCCTCCAAAGCCATAACAAAATATTTTAGTTTTAAAACATTCAGCTGAGCACTAAAATTCTGTTCAAAATAAATAGGTATGATGCTTTGGTGCCACAGTATCCAGGAACAGTTGCAGTATTTCTCCATGTTATGAATATATCTGGACAGAGTGTGACTTTTTTCAAGAAGCATTCCCAGTCTCGCATAACTGTCTTCTAAGTATGTGTTACTCGGCACAAAGCTGAGCGCCACACTGGCTGCGACGTTGCGCTCTGCAGTTGGTGCGCCCTTCAGAGCGCGCTCCGCCACTACAATGCATGTCAGTTCATCCAGTCTCTTGTTTGCGTAGTTTTTATCGGTCATCAATGTTTTCTTAACTTCCGCAATCGACACTGTAGCTTGAAATATGAGGTGATGAATAATCATATTGATAGATGTCAGTATCTGATTCCTGTGGCGAGTTATTACATTTTTCAAGCTTTTCAATAGGTCTATGATATCAAATATGGACATCAACATGCTTTTGGGTATCGGTATGCCCAAAGTGAGATGTAAATTGATTAGCATTAGCATCGAAAAATTGATGCTTGATACAATGTCAAGACCATCGAGGAGTGTTCTGGTGTGCAGATTCATTTCTGCAGCATTCAGTTTATGGTGATTTGGGGAAAATATATTTTCCATGGTTAGGACCCACTGTGAGCTAATATATTGTAAGTTCACTATATCCTTGGCTAAACCAGACTTGGAAGCAGCAATGAACGCTTGACGTGCTTTGAGCATGGTTTGGCTAATCTTATCATACCTTGAACACAATGTAGACACATGTCTGTGGAGGAATTGTTCTGGAAACCAAAGCATGGTCCCCATCACATATATGCTGTGTGCCTGAAAAAAAAAACAATTAGAATACATCTAACAATACTTATTTATCTAACATTGCATTAACTTACAGCTAAGATACCAAGATGATAATATTACTATTTACCTACATTATAATTACACATGAAAATATATAAAACAAGATAAATCATATAAGCCTATAATACATAATGTGCAAGTTATAGATCAGATTTATAGATAATTGTTACCTTTGTATTCAGTTCAATCAAACTCTTAAAGATTTTTTTGTCATTACTCCCAAACAAATGTGCATTTAATACAAAAAGAGCATTGACTTTGATGCATTTATACATGTTATCTACATTGGTCTGTTCAAGTACCAGCTTTTCCAAATTGATTATTGCCTGTTTTAGATACTGATTGAACTCTCCAGTCACTAAAGAACTATTTTTTCCAATTAAAGTTTTCCTGAGACCAGATATATTTCTCAGTGTATTCTGTACAATATCATCATACATAAGTTTTGATGTTATGATTTCTACCGCTCCTATCAATGCATTCAGTTTATCAACTGTCAGATCAAGGGTTTCAGGCGCATTGCAGTATGATTTCAAGTTCTTGCTGTATTTACTCCAATTTGTTGGTATTGATGTATTTGATATTAACATTTCAAGAAGTATAATAACCGTAAACATTTCTCCAATGTGATTTATAAGGTAATGCAGTTGAATCCCATCTGTAAATAGTCAAAGTTAAGGTTTATTTATAAACATTTTTTTTAAGTACAAAAAAACAATGGAATTGAAAAATGGCTCACTTATATTAATAACTTGCTTGTTGTAAATAGCTAAAACTTGAGAACAAAGATTACGAAGTGTATCGTCACAGCGAGTAATGAATGCACTTAAAGCACAGATCGCTTCCATTTGTGAGCTCACATCATTGTTGTTATATTCTTCATAGACCGATAGAAACATGAAATGTCTGCAACAAAAATCTCACTTTAACCAGTATATAAGTATTAAAAATAAACGAATATCTAAGTCTTAATGAGACTATAATCATCTGTTCCTTGGGAAGATGATGTATAAAATCACAGTAGGCAATAAACACAGATTTTGATAGACCATGGATCTACATCTATTACCTTTCAAATGCCTCCTGTTTGAGAAGTTTTACTTCGACACAGAGTGAAGTAAACACACTAAGAACTTTTGTCATCAAAGTGTTATCAGATGATACCAGTTCTATAGCTGAAATATGCTCAACTGGTGCATACTCAATTTGAATGGGCATAAAAGTTTTATTTTCATCCCAAAGTTTACCATCAGAAACAGAAACAAGGTCCTGCAGCTGAGTTTTGAAAAATTGGCCATATTTTCTCAGCAAATTTGCGCTTGATTCTTTCGCCAGATCAGTGCTCATGGTGCCCATTGTGGCCATCAGTGCCCATTGGACGCGGATGTCCGATTTTTCAAATTAAAATCACTTTTTCCCACAATTGTTTGATATGCCAAACTGTACCAAAAACACGTCATGGAGAGAACAAATTCAGATCAAAATAAATTTCTTTACAAAAATCAAAACGAAAACAAGCATTGAATTGAAGAATAGACCGATAAACAGAACATTGAATGAAAGGAGAAAAAAAAATGAATGAACATTATCGATGTAGCGTGAATGGGAATTTTCGGGAGCATAAAACTAATGGAGAGGAACAAAGGAAGTGTTATTTTAGAATAAATATTAGGATATAAAAATAACAGTACTAACAGAATAATGGTATTTGTACGTAGGCTGTACGAATGTTATTTAATCATACCAATGTAAATTATAAAATATGATGTTTTTGTTCGTATGAATAGTCTCATCCTTACAATCTGTCAAAGTCATAAAAATTCAAGACTTGAAAATAGCGTGCTTGCTTAGATTGTGCTGTGCATGTGTGCAGCATTATCTTCGAATAGTTAAAAATTAAATGTTATATTAACCAATTGAAGGATACAATATGAGGATGGTTGGTTACTAACCATTGAAATTTTCCGACTTAGGTACTTGCCTCTTGTCTCACTAGTTAAGTGACACAGCCGAACGTACCGATACTGGGTACTATCGTGAATCACAATCTACCATTTCGTATTATCTCTACATAGTATGAATCACGTAGAATGGTACGAACCTACTTAATTACGTATTCTATTTAGTAATTAAATTTTCGCTGAGCGAAAAGCATTTGTACCTAGTGGCATTCGAAAAACCAAAATGAAAACAGAAAAACTACTCTTGGATGGCAAAGAATACAATAATGTTAGTTTTATGATTGGTCTAAGTTTAGCAATATCATCCAGTGTGTTCATCGGATCCAGTTTCATAATAAAAAAGATTGCTCTTAAAAGACTTGATGCATCAGGATGTTTAAGAGCATCCGCTGGAGGATTTGCTTACCTGAAGCAATGGACCTGGTGGCTTGGACTAATAACAAGTATGTACTCTTTTACAAATTTAGTTATCTTATATTGGTCCCTACATTTATTTACAAAACTTACTGTTACAATGGATACTGTTTTGTTGTATGTGGATGTTTAAAAAATAATTGACTATTTTTTAAAATATTGTTTTATATAAAATGTAAATACTCTTATAAGTACCATTAGCATTAGCTCAATCATATATTTAAGATATATCTATTCCAAAAATTAACTACTGTTTTAACTGATTAATTTCCCAAATAAATACCTATTCTAACTATTGTTCTTCTTGTATTTTTTGTTTTGGTGTAATTTGTGTACAATAAAGCGTTATTCATTCATTCATTCATACCTATTTTATTGCAATGTTAACAAATTTCATTTGTTTTAGTGGGCATAGGAGAGGCAGCTAATCTACTAGCCTATGCTTTCACACCTGCAGCATTAGTGACACCTTTGGGAGCCCTAAGTGTTTTAGTTGCTGCAGTACTTGCCTCCAAATTCCTTGATGAAAAACTTAACATCATTGGAAAGGTAAATATTTTATTTTTATTTATTTAACAAAATCCACAGCTCTTAGGGTATACAAAATAAGGTTTCTTAAGAATATAACATACAGCCAATAACGGATTTACATTTTTTGTGTAAATTATTTATTATTTCCAACATTTGGCTATGTACTTTTTTGTTAAATAAGTTAATTGTCAATAAACTTTTTTTTTCAGATTGGATGTTTTCTATGCATTATTGGATCTATTATTTTTGTCATACACTCACCAAAGTCTGAAGAAATAAAAACTTTTACTGAATTAGTGAAAATGCTGGCTGATTACATGTTTTTATCTTATGTAGGCAGTGTAGTACTAATGAGTTTTATTCTGAAAGTTGTATTTGTACCTAGATTTGGTAACTCTAATATAGCTATATATTTATTACTGTGTTCAGGTATAGGAAGCTTAACAGTTGTTTTTTGTAAAGCAGTTGCTTTGGGAGTGAAGGAAACATTTTCAGGGCAAATCAATAATTTTGCTAACTATGTATTTTGGATACTTTTTGCTGCTGCAGCAATGTGTATAATAACTCAAATGAATTATTTGAACAAGTCCCTTGATATTTTTAACACTAGTGTTGTTACTCCAGTTTACTATGTCATGTTTACGGTATTAGTTATTATTGCCTCAGGAATATTGTTTAAAGAATGGTATAGTATGGGTTTCCAAGACATATTAGGGTGTATTTGTGGATTTTTAGTTGTCATAACAGCAGTGATTATGTTGAATGCTTTTAGAGATGTTGAAATATCATTAAAAGATATAAACTTAAACAGGAGAAATAGAAGAATGACACAAAATATTGAGGCACAAGAAACACTACGAACAAGATAGTATAAAATCAATTAGATATACCTGAGTAATACTTACATTATATAAGATTATATGATAAGCTAGTTTTAAGAATTAGATTTTAGTCAGCTAACTATGTAGTAGGTATTTGTGATATTTAAGCAACACTTAATTTAGTATGTATGATAATAATTTTTTAATTGTACCTGAAATAAAAAGTCAATTTTTTTACAAAAAGTTTTTATATTTGGTTTTCAAGTTACCACTAATAGTATCATTATAAAAGTATAAAACATTGTAAGCTATATTGCTTTATGTACACCAGATCTATAATAATCAGTTAATTGCTATACAAAATGGTACATTACTTCACCCTTAGCTAAATAAATGCTTTGAGAATGCTTTGAAAATTAATAAGATACATTGCAGGCTGTTATGTCACAAGTATACAGTGACAGAATGATAAATAAATGTGCGGCAAATTGGACAAGTGCGTTGGTAGCCATACAGCCTTCTGCAGCACTCTGTACATAAGCAGATATGACGACACGGCAAAGTCAAAACACATTTTTGCCGTTCCTGGCAAATGACACAAAGAACATCGGAACCATTGTTAACATCATCTGAATCTACTGTTTCATAAGGTTCACTCATAACATCGCCATCAGGGAACATTGGCATTTCTGGATTTGTAATATAATTGTTACATGTATGATATAAGAACATTATATTTCTTAGTAAAGCCCAATATAAGTTAATAGCTTTTATCACAATAATATCTTTGAAATGCACACACAACCTTACTGTAATGATGGCACATATTATTCCTAAAAATGATTCTAAAGGTACTTCTGTTAAAAAGTTTGTAAAAGTTAATAACTTCATATATGCATCAATAAGTATGTTATACAGTAAACTTAGTAAATAATTTATTAAGGATTTTATCAAATGAGGAAGGTGAACAGGGATAAATGTAATTATAAGCCAAGTTGTTTCACCAAACAATAAACCTACATTGATCAACAGTTTGACAACTTCTATTATTATTACAATAAAGGAATTTATAAGAGCCTTGGATGAAGACATTACGGCCTCAAGTTTGTAGTATATAGTCAGTCCAACCATCTCTAACCCACTTTGTAAATATAATAATTGTTTATATGCAGAGTATGCCACATCTTTAGTAGCATTTGGAATCTCTGTGAATATAAAAATATTGTCTTCATAAACAATACGAAAAAAACTTATAATGTTATCAAAGATATTTCCAACTAAAGCACATATCCATATAACTGCCTTTATTATGATTTCTCCTGTAAATGATGCTGTAATTATCACATGCTGCAATGTTGAGGCAGTCAAATTTAGTACTTTAGCTACATAGGAAATCATTACTAGTGCATATTTATTCTTGAATTCGGACAAAACACATTCAAACTTCGGTCAGTTGGTTCAACTGAACTTGATGCGACGAATTCCGCCAGTGAAACCTTTAAACTCTGCCGGTTTCTCTTTCAGTGCTTGCTCAATAAACTGGGTCCGTCCTGTACTGATTTTTTATACCAGTTTTCGTTAAATTGAAAGAAATGGAAACGAAATAAAATTAATCAACAAAAACATTGAGAACATCTGTCTGACTGATCTTCTGCTTCTTCATTTTATGTATGTGATGCCGCTCTATTTTCGATAGAGCTCATAGTATAGTTAATTTATTTATTTTATTTATTTATTTGCTCCTCGGAGCAGGCTATAGTTTAGAACCATACCGCCTAGTCTTACGTTATCTTCAAAAACCAATTAATTTTTAGAAAACATTTCTAAGCTAATCCCGAAATCCCGAATAATATTTGAGGCATACACTTGAATGACCGAATGTCACTTATTTTGACTTTGAAGTTTTTGATTTCTGAGCTGAGCTGACATTTAATAGACTAGGTAAACAAAACAACACGCACAAGCACAACTGGAATTTCAAGAAAAACTAAATTAAATTGATATTAATTAAGTACATTTAATATAATAAAACCGAAACAAATTAATAATGCGAGTTATGAAACAAAATGATCACTTATGATGTTAAATTTGTTACCTACGATGAAACAATAAATGTGAAAAACAGTGATGTTAGATGTTTCAAGTAAGTCCTGTTACTCTATACTTTTAAAGAAAACTATTTGAACCTTATTTCGAGTTTATGTTTTAGATATGAAACAAAGAAAAGATCCGATGACTCGGTATTTGAGTATGGAAAGAAGGATTATAATGTTCGGCGTGGTGGTCACTGCAGAGCGCCTCATCCACGACATCTAAAACAGTTAGAATCAAAACTGCGCGACAAAACCGTGGTGAAATCCACATGGCTAAAAGAAAACCTTGTCTCTATTATTTTTTCGTCTGGAGCCATTGCCTACCTCACTGTGAAACTAGAAACTTTGGATGTAATTCATATACTGTTTGACAGATACTTGGTGGGAAAGTTGGCGGGACAGGTAGTCACCAATGGTAATGATAAAATCACTACAACAAAAAAAACTCATAGTTCCCATTTTATACATGAATCAATTAAGTATTTTACACCTTGCACTATGACAACTAGATAATTTTTTTTTAAGTTATAAAAGCTTACTAATGTTTTTTTTTCAGTTGCAATTTGTAAATCTCATCTATTGCTTGCACATAATGATAGAATAGCAACCCTTGTCAGTTTTGGAAAGAATGCTTCTACAGTTCCATGTCGCATTGCTGATCGAGACCCGAGTTTACATGTATGTTTTTTTTTCGACCTATGAAATACTAATAAATAAAATACTACAACATTATTACACTAAATACTGTTTCCACAGAGTATGGAGTTGGGAAGTGGAGCTCGCCGCACTGAAAGACACATATCATCCTGCGATACTCCAAATGGTGCGAGGATATTGGTATGGAGTATTAATGCTGCAGAACCTGCACCTTGGAGCCCTATCAGTACAATTGAGGACCTATCCAATTTACACCTCTACCAGATAAGCGGGTAATTTTTATTAGTCAGAAAAAGCTTATGTATATTTCTGACAATGCTATCAAATCCCAAACTAAGTAAAGCTTGCACTATGGGAATCAGATTACTGATAGAATACTTTCATCGTTGATACATTATTGAGTTGTTTTATAATATAAATCTTATTTATTGCAGGAATAACATTTCTCTTATAGCATATCATCAGTTAGAAAGTGAGACACTATGTGCTGAATTATCTCAGAATCAAGACAATGTCATCCATATTGTTGAACAGACTGCATGCCAAAAGGTAATTATTGGAGCTGAACTTTGACATACTCAAAGATAAAACTATAGTGATACACACTCTTGGCCTATGTCCTAAAGTAACCAAAATAAAAGATGTGTGGCACTCGGGGAATGCCACGGTAAAGCTATTTCATAGAATTTTTAGCTAGATTACGCATGCGCAGTGTTAGGTTATTTTCGTTACGGAATTTCTGGATTCGGTCACGCTCAAGACCCGCGATAGAAGCTATGCAATAGCTTAAATATGATTGGCATACTTAGTTCTTAGATCTGTTTAAAAGTGTGTCTGATTTTATTAATACACTAGTAGTACGCCCCGGCTTCGCACGGGTAGCCTATATAAAAAAATATCATTATAATATAGCTAATATGTTACTCAGTATAAATGTATTTTCCAAATGATAAAAAATATAGACCCTATAGTATGTAACCCCCCCCCGCATATACTCCCGTGAACGGCAGGGGCGGCGCGGTGCCCGCTGACTTTTTTCTAATAAGTACTTACATTTTTGAACTCGTGATATCTTTCGAATGGAATGTCCGAATTCAATAATTTAAAAAGTAATAGAAAGGTATTGAAGCAGTCTTAATTTTAAAGTAATTTATTTAGATAAAATATAGAACGTCATTTTAATTATATTTTTTTGATATTAAAACACTTATTATGACATATCTATAATAGTTAGACATATGCTGTCGCTGACTTTTTTGTGGATGATGATGTGTTCTACAAAATTGTAGTACTTACATGATTTCTTTCTATCATCAATAGTTTTCGCAGCGCACGCGATGTAAGGAATTTCTTATACACCTTGGGTTACATAATTGAAGTTTTAGTAAGGATCCCTAATTTTTTTGAAAATATAATATAGCCTATGTTCAGCACAGATAATGTAACTTCACAACAGTGAAAGAATTTTTGAAATCGGTCCAGTAGTTTCGGAGCCTATTCGATGCAAACAAACAAACAATCAAACCTTTCCTCTTTATAATATTAGTTTAGATATTCTGGAAAGAATAGTAAAATTCCATTTACTGCTGTAACTTAATTTATTAAAAAAAATTACAGAATGGAGTTACCATAGACTGGTTACGCTACGACATACCAAATTCAAATCGTGCAATGAAACTATCATCCCGAAGTGAGAGCGCGACCCGAGTGTCGTTTCCGGCACCCGTTCGGGTCGTAAAACGATCTCCGTGCGACTTGCGACTTTTAGTCGCTTGTATCGACGGGTCTTTACATGTTGTTCATCATATTGCTGGCTTGACACGCTCTGTAAAAGCTGGGTTTGTAAGTATTTTAGGTATGCTAAAAAAAGGTTTTGCATTCACATAATTTTCTACAAGGAAAGTTACTATACACACTATACGTCACATACTATACTGTATGTGCGACCGATGTAGCGCGGCGAGCTAAGGTCCGCCTGCGACGCGGAGGTTGCGGGTTCGATTCCCGCCTTGGGATAAATGTTTGTACGATCCGCAAATATTTATTCCGGGCGTTCTGGGTATTTTATATGAAATAAAAAAAATATATATCTGTGTAATGTATTGTATTAATTTAATGTCAGTCTTCCAGTACCCATAACACAAACTTTGCTTAGCTTGAGGCTACATTATGTTGTGTGGACTGTCCAGCATTATTTATTATTTATTTATTTTATTTATACTTGCCAGATTACAAGTTATATTAAATGTTACAGATAGTCACAGGTATACAATGGGCGGACGAGTTGATAGTTGCGGCGGAAGAGGGTCGGATACAATGCTACGATCGTGCACTATCGCTGCTTCATCATCACACAAAATGCTTTGATCTGACGACTTATATTCGGTATGAGACAGCTGTACAAATTTTATAAATTTTGTGCCTTTTCTAGTGAGTTTTTTTTTGCATTGATATAGTTTGTGCCTTTCTTAGTGAGATGTTTTGTGCATTATTGTGATATAACTTATTTTATTACTAAAAATATTTGTTTGATGCTATTTTTATGTTTGCAAACCTAGATCTAAGCATTGTCTTGTTTATTACATTCGTTTTAGATCTATGTGTCGCTGTGAGCGATAACTCTTAAAAAATTACTTAATCTGATAAAAACCTAAATTATGCGCTTTCCATCAGGCGAGATTGAAGCCAAAAGATGGTCTATTGATTATAAAAAAACACATTTTTGAATTGAGCTCAATCTATGATGCATATGTTACAATTTTAGGATATCTTTGGTTAGTTCATGGTTCGTAAGAAACTAGAAAAGTGTATATTATTTCAGTGATGGTCGGCGAATGCAGATTTTATGTACACAACGTGCAAAGGGTGGTCCCGTTATATTGACGTCATTCACTGGAGGACCTCTGACGTTACTACGCATTACTCATCCTCGGTTGTTGACGGTAACCACACAATATTATATTGTCTTGTCTTATTATAATTATTTTTCCTTTTCTTGATTAGCAAATTTCGTTACCATTATTTTCATTACTGGCACCTATGATCGTGATTTGATCTGTTCATATTTTGGAAGATTGACCGGGTACTCTTGCTAACAAAATTTTATTGCATTGCTAGCCGAATCAAACTGTTTATTCAAAGTATATTATTGAGTTCAAAGTGTTCTTCAAAGTATGTTTACGATTAATATATTGTTTGCCTTATGACACATGCTTAAAGATGTACAGGATGATGAACGATCTTAGGACCAGTAGTTTCGATAGTGTTGGGTACAGTTATAAATTAATATCTTGAACTTTTACAGGCCTGGATAAACGGTCGACGCATGTCAAGCGCAGTAGCGTTACTGCGAGCGATGGACTGGGAGCTAGAAGGCACTGAGTGTTTATGGGCGGTCAATCGACTTGTTTGTGCGGCTTTGCGGAGTGGCACGGGTATAACACAGCCTTTTTATATTCTTAGACATGTTTTATTATCATTTGTTATTTTCTAGTGGCTCTTGCTATTGTCACTTTCATGACGATGATATAAAAGACCATTATACGATGTAAACGAGTTACAGTCTGCATTACATTTATCCATTTATCAATAGCCCCTATCAATAATGCTATCCAGCATTGTCTGGACGTAGGACTCCCAAGACGCGCAATGACTCCGGTCTTCAGCTATTCTCATCCAATGTCTACCCATATCCTGAAACATACGCCAATCCAGCATTGGCTGGACGTAGGTTATATAACACCCGTATTCACAAAGAGTACTTGCTTAAGTATAGCATCAACACTGTGCAAAGAATGCCATTTTGCAGTGCGTTCCTTTTGACAAGCCTTCAAACTAGCCCGTTTCCTTAGCAGTTCGTTCATTTTGACGGACGCATAGTGCGCTCTGACACTTAAGTATTGTTTCTGGATTGGTTTCGCTAGCCCTGTGCGCGCGTGCACACTATGAGACCTCACAGTAATGTTTGTGAATACGGGTGTAAGTCTCTTCCAATATGCGCCACTGTCTCCGATCTTCTCTCTATGTTTTATTTTTCTCATCCATTATCTTCCACCTACATTACGCAGGTTATCGCTATTCGCTAACTAAAGGCTTGCTATCATAATATCTGTTTCAGAAGCGGTTGCAGAAGAATGTTCTGCGCAAGCTGCGTTGGGTACTTACTTGGCTCCGCCGGCGCCTCACGGCCCGTCCGCCCAACGGTTTGCACCGCCATTGCACGACTTAGCCAGGAAGTTCTTTCACCATTTACTTAGGTAAATTATTTTTCTAAGTCCATCCGATGTCAATTAGACAACATATTCTATTTTACTGTATAGCAAACAAAAACTACTGTATTTGACAAATATTACAGAATCATGTTTTTTTAAATCCTGCATTTAGATTCAAAGAAATATGATTATGTACTATTTATGATTATGTCATGCAAATGAAAAGATTTATAAAGCACTTGCTTTGGCCAACTTTAGACGCGTCTGTAGACTTATAAAGACGCGGACGTTTCAATCTTGGCCGTAGACAAGACGATTTTAGGTACAGAAAGGAGTAGAGTATGTTTGGATATAGATGCGGGCGCATTAGGAATACCAAAAGTCGTCGATGACTGTATAACATAGAATTTATAACCGTTATTCTTTGAATATAGGCGCGGTCGTATAGAGAAAGCTCTGAGCCTGGCTGTAGACTTGGCGGATTGGGACCTGTTTGCGGATGCTCGTTGGGCCGCGGCGGCGCGCGGTTTGGATTCTCTCGCAGAAGAGGCGGCTATGGGCGCACAAAACACGGCACACTTACATAAACAAGGTACTTATCTATAGTCATCTTCGTAACATCATTTTGTAGTAGTCTTTGTAAAAGTGCTCGTCTGGAATGTTGCTTTCCGTATCGTCTTTTTGTAGAAATATGTTTCTTTCATTGCTGTGTACCAGATTGAAGGCACACCTTATGGTATCAGATTTCTAGTGAGTTTTGTTTTTTGCAAATAACTAAGTGAAGAATTGTCACTAAATAAGGCACAAGAAATGTCACTTAAAAAGGCACAAAGTATAAAATCAAAAAATATCCTAATTATTTTGTTCCTACAAAAAACCCAAGGTTTCTGGTTTTCTTTTTTCCAGACTCTGATTGTTCCGACTCGTGTTCGGACTGCACTTCGAGTTCTTGCTCCAACTACGACGCAGAAACGAGCGCTTCATCGGAAATCACCAAAACGAAACCGCCTCCATTACCAAGAGTCACTTTGTTACCGACATTACTTCCTGTTCCAATATCTCAGCCTGAACCTCTATCAACCAACAGCATCAGGCCAAATCTGCACCAATACCTAGAAAGAGATAATACGATATGGAACACGGAAGTGAGAACAAATACGACGAGCCACGACAATTTGAAGCCTATTCTAAGTATGCAGAGTGCAAAGTGGCATGAAAACGGACTGCCTTATAAAGCGCAAACTAAAAGCGTTCAAATAAGCGAACCGAACAAAACGGTTATAGACATAATTCCGAGAACTCACGAAGCATCGCATTATAAACACGTTTTTCAAACGGAGTTGAGAGAAGAATCATCTAATACGTTGTACCGTTACCAGAACCATCCGCCTGTAAAGGAAAGATCGTATCGAAATGAAAGCAGTTCAGAAAGGCAAGGGAATCGAATTGAGAAGAATAAAGTAAAGTTTTCGGATACTGTCACAATTGCTGTTGTATCGGTAAGCTATCTATTATAAATCGTGTCTTATACCGATTGAATACGTAATACAGTGTTGAGATAATGCTGATGTTTTTACCATAAAAATAATGACTATTTACTTTGAAAACATGATATTCATTTCTCTATCTGCCATGAAAAATAATTAGATTAAAAATAAGCTCATTTAGTCAATAAGTTCGATAAGTAGATTCACGATCTGCTTTGAAATTTCATTGAATTTATAATTTATTGAAGTCTACTAATTTCGTTAATCGAACACTGGTTTACTAATTAGGTTTACGTGCTCCCACACAAAACCGCGAATTCGCATCGCATCGCATCGCAAATATCTGTGAATTTGCGGATGCGAATTCGCATCGCCTCGCATCGCGCTTATGTGTGGGAGCCCTAAAACTATGTGACCACTTGAATGTGAATCTTAAAAATGTTGTGTTTCAGCAAGAGTCACGGGTGTCAGTTCCTGAACCAGCCCGCGAGCTCGCGGATAGCTTGCCTCTATGCGCGCCACACAACTACCTCGCCGCCTTCGCCCCGCACCCCTCGCAGCCCCCGCAGCCGCCCCCTGCCGGTACTATACTCGACTATGTGGAAGTGTGACGCATGATCGCATGTAACAACTAAGCACTGCTTGTGAAGTGGATAACTGTAAACGGACTTCCTTTACGGTCGTTATTCCATATTATAGACTGAGTTATACCGTCTCGTTATGTGCACTAATTTTTACGATACTATCGATTCGATCGAAGTATATTATACTTGTCTATGTCGAAATGTTGCGTTGAGCATGATTGCATGTACAGTGCACACACCGCTTAGGCTCTTGTCACTAATTCCCGGCCTATACACCATTATGTACGACAGATACTGATAATACAATACGAGATATAGAACAGTGGTGCAAATTTTAGATTACTTACCTCTCTATTTAAAACGGCAACTACTACGCGTTTTTCTTTTACTAAAAGTCTCTCTCTCTCCCTATCTGTCTACAGTAAAGTTTACACTCTTGTGACTAGCATCAAACCGTACATAATGAAGTGTAGGCCGGCTTTATGTAACACATCGCACTGAAGCACGTGTGTGTATGAAGTACGTTATACTGTGGTTAAAGAAATATCTGTTATTTATACCTTCTCACTCAATTATAATTAATAAGAAAGGTTAAAACAAGTTAAAATCTCTATGATGTCTGTCCTATTTGTAGCTAACAAACAAATAGATACTATCTACCTGAACTACAGAGTTCATTTATTTTTTTGACAAGAATCCTGTTTAAAACCCTCTTTTGTTTTTGTTTTATAAAGATTTCATTCCATACTTATACCTTATTGTTTGGTCTGGTAGTGTCATAAATCATAAGTTTAGGTTTAGGACGAGTGTTGCACGAGGCATGATGATAATGTAGGTCAATCAAGGTAAAAAATGTTGTCAATGCGCCACTGAAGTTACTGTTATCGTAAATTATCTTGATTTTTCAGAGTCTGCTTCGCAAAAACAACCCAAAATCAAAGTGATTCAGCTCGGAATGGTATGATGAAAATTGTTTGTGTGATTGTTAAGACATTGAAATAGTGTATAATGCGACCTACATATATGTGTTGATGATGAGGTTTAGTTTACTACCTTATAAGAAAGTGTTTTTGTTGTAATGTTTAAGGCAACGGCGGATCCAGGGGGGGGGGTCATGGGGGTCATGACCCCCCCCCTGAGCTGGTTCCAGGACTTAGGTGGACCACTAATTGAACATATTTTTTTTTATTTATACATATAAGTTCTTGACTTGACCACGACTGTGTGACCCACCCCTGGCGCCAAAACATGATCGTGACCCCCCCCTGGCGCCAAAACTTGATCGTGACCCCCCCCTGGAGCCAAAGCTGGATCCGCCCTTGGTTTAAGGTACCTAGGTAGTTGTAAACACAAAGTGATGTATGTTTCCGTCCAACATTAGATTAAGAAGATACAAAATATATTTAATATGAAACATAAAATCCTTTTATTTAGTATGCTTCCCGTGTTAAGAGTGAGAGCGAAAAATTTTACGTGCATGTCCCCAGCAAACACATTAACGGCCGGTTTCTCGAACGATGATCAACGAAAAAATCAAATAATTACTGTGTCAAACTCGGATCAATCGTGATTTGGGTTTCCAGAAACCGGCCGTAAAGGTTCTTGATTTCAGAGTATGCAGTATAGGTGCAATCTGAATATCTATATCAAAAGTTAGGTTCCCAAAAAAACACCGAAACTATAGGCCTAAGACTGTGTTTAAACCAGACACATGTGACATCAGCATTTATATACATCTGCTGATTACGCCTAACGGCTGATTGTACACCATTTATTTGTAGCTCTAACTACATTTATTGCATTATTTGATGCCTGAGATACCAAAAAATTCTAGATCCAGTTTCAGAGTTATAAGACAAAATCAATGTCTGATTGCACCTATTCTGAACACGAACCAAGAACCTTTTCAACAGTTCACCAAAATAGCCTCATATACCTACTTACCTAATGCTAAACTACCTACATAAATACTCTTAATAATTTCATTTTATCAAGGTAAATATTACCTACATAGGTAAGTTTACTGACAAGTGGTTAAGACAAACCAAAGTTTTTGAAGAATTTAAGGGCTGTTTTTACTGAAACACAATTAGTAAATGTTATCACATTTAATTTGTATTTAATAGAATTTATATGAAATGAAACTAATCCTTCAGCTTCTTCTTAGGGCGGAGGTTGTTGGTGTGTCCACACTTGGTCTTGCGGCAGTTGGTAGCACGAGGGTGAAGGCGCGCATAGCATTTGCGGCAGATCATCTTATCGCAATTGTACTTCATAGCTAGGATACGTAGCGACGGCTCAATGGTTCCTGAAAAATACCAAATAGATGTATAACAATAATAAAATTAAACCTTCAGTTAAAATAAATATTGATTTCAAATTAAGCTTGTATTACTACAGGATCTAGATTGCTGCTAAAATGCTCACAGAGTAGGTAACAGGCAGACAGAACAAATATTAATGTCAAACTACTATCAAACACGGCCCACACCATGGAAGGCAAGGCTACTATCAACTGAGCTATGATATCTGTCACAATGCAAGAAGATGTATGTGAACTGAAGATGTTACACTTTATGAATGCTTGTTCCAGTTGGTGAAATAGAAATTAAAATGTAAACTAACCTCCTCTAAGTCTGAGCACCAAGTGAAGTGTAGATTCCTTTTGGATGTTGTAATCGGATAGGGTGCGACCATCTTCCAGCTGTTTGCCGGCGAAGATCAGACGCTGTTGGTCTGGAGGAATACCTTCCTTATCTTGGATCTTGGCTTTGACATTTTCAATAGTATCTGAAGCCTCCACCTCGAGGGTGATGGTTTTCCCGGTAAGGGTTTTGACGAAGATCTGCATTTTGTTTCTGAAATCAAGTTATTTTTTATTATTTTATAGATAAATTAACAGCGTTTTTCACTTCATGGCCGAGTAAATGGGAGAAAACAAAATGATGACACTACATGTCACACAATAATTCCACACGAGTAGGCACTCAGTTTTGAATTTAGAAAACGTACGTATGCACAGGGAAAGATGTATGCGTAACAAAAAGCAACTTTTATGAATTTACGATTATTGATCAGGAGTAGGTTTAAAAAATAACATTTACTGAGTTATTTTTTAAAAACTAACCTAACCTTTCGCCAGGAACGTGCTAGCTACGAAACGGAAAGAAATAATTCAGTGTGTCCACATCCAATTTTAGTTTTTCCCTAGGTTGTTCATACATATCCCTAGAATTTCCCTAAAAGCATAACTTTGAGCTTGATGGTTTTAGTGCATATTTTATAATTTGTTTAACTATAATTCATTCATTTGATAGCATGCAAAATACTCTTAAATATATCATATTTTTTATTATTCATTTCAGGATACAGCTTTCCACTCCATTTTCTAATTTGCTCCAACAACATTATAGTAAAAAAAAAAAATATACATACGACTTGCATACGACCGACGTTCCGAAACTCTTTATAATACCATCATTGCATTTTCCTAATTTGCCCATTATATTGTAAATTGGATAGTGCTGTGTAGTGTGATCAATAGTTTTCTACTATGTGTTTATTTCACTTTGCTAAGTTTCAGGCAGCAGCGTGCAGAAAAATGTATGAAAAATTTTAATTTTATTGTTTTTCATCTGTGCCGACGTTTGTCCTGTCCCGCCCGGGTGCCGTGATTACACAACCATGGAAAACACAGCCACGGAATGTACAGCCCGGAATTGGCGACCAATTTGGCATCCAATTCCATGGTTGTGTTTTCCATGGTCGTGCATTCCAGGCCGTACATATCTATGCACACCCTTGGAAAACACAACCATGGAATTGGATGCCAAATTGGTCACCAATTCCGGGCTGTACATTCCGTGGCTGCGTTTTCCATGGCTGTACATTCCCGACACGTGTTGGGAATTTGAAGCCAAATGACGTCATAGCATATGCTTCGTTTGCACTTACTCGAATTTTTTTTCAGCCGATCTGTCACTCTTGTACAAGTAGGTAACTATGCCACTGTCACGATATTATTAAACTTATTTTCTCTCTCTCACTCTGTGCCTAAGATATTATGTTCTGTGCTCTGTGTAGCGAAGAGATTTTGTTGTTTAGTTTCTAAACAACAATAATTGAATTGGATTGTAGATAATGTATTCAGAGTACCTACTTTAGAAAAACTTGATATAAAAACTACAAGAAATGAAGCTATAATAGATTTTATCACTGAAAACTATTTTATAGCACTGACACCAGATTCCAAGATTATGTTACGTGAGCCGTTTAAAAGAGAACGTCGCCGTCTTTCGTAAGTGGAAGTCAAAGAAAAGAAGCATCAGAAAGAGTAAAATGTAAGTACATATGTACAATAACATATGTATGTAAGTCTATTAAATGTATGTCTATTGTCTACATCAAAACCCCGACAAGAGCTGAGCTCTTCAATTAAAGAAATATAGATACCATAGTGTTCCTGCTAATAAAGCCAGCTGAGTCGAGTGGTTTGCCCTGTCCATTATCCATCTGCTCAGATGCTTTGTATAGACAGTAAAGTTTAAAATAAAGTAGGTACATAATTGAATAATTGGTTAGCCTAATGCTGAGCTCAAGCAAGTTTTATTTTATTGATAATGTCACCTAAGAATAGTAATTATTGCCTATGGTCAGTTATAATTTGACTACAGGCAAGAGTAGGTACCTACTTTTATAGAAACTGCAGGCTAACATAGTGAGACAAGGCATGCATAGTGTTCATAACAATGAAATGACATTCTATTATACTCATTGCTTATACTCACCAGATTTTCATCTCTAATTTTTTAGATATATAGCCATTGAACTTGGTCAGAGCTAGCAATGAATCCCAAGAGAGAAAAATCGACAAAGTGCGCAGTGACAGAATCAGACTTAAAACAAAACTAACAGATGCACTTTCGCAAGCCCTAAAGCTAAAATGGAAATGGGCGGGTCACATCTCACGAAGTAACGACAGCAAGTGAACCACACATACCACTAGATGGAAAAGACCAGTAGGCAAAAGGAATGTTGGCAGACCATACAGCCGGCAGGCTGATGATATTAACCAAACTGCTGGGATGACAGCAGGAGCGGATAGAGAAATGTAGAAAGGGATGGAGGAGGCTGTTACTCAAAAAGGGGTCCACAAACTATCCAATAACAAAATAATAAATTTAGAATACTAACCTATACTAGGTATAAGCTAGCATCTACTAACACTACTGTAAATATATAGATAAAGAGATTTGGAAGTAAAAGGTTATTTTATTATTTATTACTATAGTATGAACTTGGGAGAATGCAGACTAAACCTAAAAAAACAACATCTTTAACTACACTAATATATTTAAAAGGAAAAATTTGCATTTTTGTGTTTGTAATGAGTAAATTCAAAAACAACTGTGCCTGTTTCAAAAAATAATTCACTGATGGAAGCTACATTTATTTATTAAATTCTTTATTGCACAAAGATATACAACAGAAGGACTTAATGTTAAAGTATTTTCTACCAGCCAACCCAATGTGGTAACAGAAAATGTATTTATTTATAAAGAAAATACAAATAACATTATTGTGAGTTAATGAGGTGCTGATTGGTGACATGCTAAGAATATAATTGTTTAGTAAAAAAGCTCTCTTGTTAACTTTTTTAAACGCTCCTCTGACTCCACCTTCTTGATAACATAGGGTAGTTTGTTCCATAGCCTGACAGCTTCTACAGAAAAAGTTTCCGCGAAAGAAGTGTTATGTACCGGGGTTTCTAAAAGGAATAAATAAATAATGTTGGACAATCCACACATCATCAAGCTCAAGCTAAGCAGAGCTTGTGTTATGGATGGATACGAGATTATACAATACACTACATACCTAGCTAGGTAGATATTTTTTACTAGCAGTGCCCGACGCGACTTCGTCCGCGTGCCGTTTTAAGAGATTTTGCGATAACCCATTCCATTACTATCTTCTTATGAAAGAAATTGATGGTAAAGTGCAGTCTAAGAAGGAAAACTTAGTATACTTAAATAACTTTTATCAAAATAACTCAATTCACTAACTAAAATAACGAAACTTTTGCTAAATACCGACCGACTTAAAACACATTGCCAGAACGCACCGATAGCGCGATCTAGGATTCGTGCACAGTAGCGCCATCTAGTGGTAAATACAACAAATTTCTAACTTGACTCGATTTGGGGGATGATTTTGCAAAATCTAAAAATGCAGATCCATTTTATTTCGTGTCAACATTATGCGTACCTACCAAGTTTCAAGTCAATCGGTTCACGATATAAGATTCTGCATACAAACTTCAGAGCCTGTTTTTAGGGCTCCGGAGCGTGATTTCCTAAATTTCTCTCTTATGGGGGGTTTACACGGGTCGATTTTCGCCGTGCAGCGAGTAGCTTCACTAATTGCCTCACCAAGCCGCATCGCTAGCCCATTTACACTGGTTACTAAAATCGCACGCGGCTCTGTCATTTGTACACAGAAACGCTGTAGTAAATTAAATAAATACACGTGCGTGCGCGAAACACCTTCATGCGGCGGGCGATTGCAACTGATCGTTTACACGGTCGATTTTAGTCACCAGACGCATGCGGCCGTATACCGCGCGGCCAAAGTCGAATGCTAGCCAACTTTGGGGCTTGCGGCTTTAGTCACTTGCAACTTAACCGAATTGCCATTTAGATGGTCGATTTACGCCGCGCGGCAAAAATCGTGCGGCTTTAGTCACCCGTGTAAACCCCCGATTAGTGCGCGCCATACATGATTTCTATGTAATGGGGGGTTTACACGGCTCGATTTTCGCCGTGCGGCGAGTCACTTCACTAATTGCCTCACCAAGCCGCATCGCTAGCCCATTTACACTGGTTACTAAAATCGCATGCGGCTCTGTCATTTGTACACAGAAACGCTGTATTAAATAAATACACGTGCGTGCGCGAAACACCTTCATGCGGCAGGCGATCGCCTGCAACTGATCACGACGGAACACGGTCGATTTTAGTCACTCACCAGTCGCATGCGGCCGTATGCCGCGCGGCTAAAGTCGGATGCTACCCAACTTTGGGGCTTGCGGCTTTAGTCACCTGCAACTTAGCCGAATTGCCATTTAGATAGTCAATTTACGCCGCGCGGCAAAAATCGTGAGGCTTTAGTCACCCGTGTAAACCCCCCATAACTTTAACCATTAAGGCTGCACACGCGACGGATGCTTTATAAATGAAGTAACTTCTCCCGTTTCCCAACATTTCCGTTCACTGCTCCTATTGATTGTAGCGTGATGAAAAGTATCCTATAACCTGCCCAGGAGTATGAAAACTAATTGTACCAAGTTTCGTTAAAATCCGTCGAGTAGTTTTTGTTTCTTTAAGGAACATACATACAGACAGACAAAAATTTTACTGATTGCATTTTTGGCATCAGTATCGATCACTAATCACCCCCTGATAGTTATTTTGAAAATATATTTCATGTACAGAATTGACCTCTCTACAGATTTATTATAAGTAGGTATAGATAGATGATATATTTATATAAAATACCCAGAACACCTGGAATAAATATTTGCAGATCATACAAACATTTATCCGAAGGCGGGAATCGAACCCACAACCTCCGCGTCGCAGGCGGACCTTCGCCTTCCTAATAGTCCAGGAGCCAGTGCACAGAACATAATATCCTAAGGGCTATATTTCACCGGGACGCCATGGCGGCGCAACCAGTCGCCGCCACCAACAAAATGTACGTTTGGTTGCGCGACCAAATGGACACCAGGTGAGTAACTCTCTATAGAGCTGTATACATTTTGTTGGTGGCGGCGACTGGTTGCGCCGCCATGGCGTCCTGGTGAAATATAGCCCTAACAGAAAGAAAACCAACGTCATACCACAAAAGTGTTTTTCAATGAGCGGCGTTCACTGCCTATCGGCGGAAATGGGTAATAATAATATCTACGCTGGCGCTGTATACAAAAAAACAAAACACATTTATTAACAAATTTATATTTCAAATAATAAAGAACACAAACATTTTAACAATATGCAATACTTTTACAACATAATCATACCAAATTGTCACACAAAGAATGAGATCATACTGTCTTATCCTAGTTTTCAGGCTAGTTGTTGATATTACAAAATAAACTTATAAAATTGTTTTGCACAAACAGATAAAAATATAATGTAATTTTATTAATTAACGCAACTATTCTGTAAAAAAATCATAGTAAGTAAGTACATATAAATTTTTACCTTTTACATTTATTAATCATAATAAGTAAGTTTTTTGATCTTTTAAGACGTTGCATGTTACATAATTTGTACAAAAGATAACTCTGCTTTCCATAATGTGGGTCGCGGGTTTGATGCCACCGATAACAAATATTTGGGTTCTCAACAACATTCAGACACCGAATAAGCATCATAGAATGATACAATACCATAGATTGATACTTAGAATAAATAGTATCAGCAATCTACTTACAGCAAAAGCCTCTAACGCGCTTAGTTAGAGGCCACATGGTATTGTATGAAATATTGATTAATTTAACTTATCCTAGTAGTGATAATATGTGATTATCACTATTATTTCTTAAAATGCATTAAATTATTATAAAGTTGTAAGGATTACTTATGATAGCCACAATTTTTTAATAATTATATTTATTATCAACACTGGTACTGGTATAGCACAAATTGCTTCCTATTTTAATTTACATATGATACATTATTTTTATCAATGATTTAAATTACGAATTCACATTTAAAAACATTGCATGTTGCAAGACATAAACATGATTTTGAGCATGTGATTGAAATATCAACATGGCTGTGTTACTAATTACTTTCTAAAATTACGCATTTAATTTCGTTACCATAAATACAATCAGTGTTTTATAAACTAAGACAAGCGGATACTACTCATAGTAAAAAAAAATATGTACATTTATTTTTCAATCAGTAATGGACATGAAATAAACAGTATTAACTGGATAATTTGTTGTTTTTGAATATAGCTTTCAGTACCTAGCCTTAACTATACCAGAATGATGAAACAAGACTACATAATATAAGTAGTGTTATTTTTTATTTTATGCTTTAGTTTAAACTTTACTTACTTTCCAAATTAAGTAGCTAACTAGTAGTAACACATTTCGTGAAAGATTCATTTGAAGTTCATGTAGGAGTTTGTTCTCACTGGGCTTCTCTTCATCAAGTTGTAACAGTTAGTCAAACTACTTTTTATTTCAGTGCATCTGCAGAAAGTGCTTCTGAAAAATAAATGAAATGAACATTTTTATTAATTCTATTTTTCAATTAACTTCATGAGGAATGTAATCATACTGCTGTGTTGTGTAAACACACAGCAGTGGCATTCGCAGATTTTCATGATGTTAAAAAAAAATGGTTACACACAATTTGTTGAATTTAGTTAACAAAGTTATGGTTAGTTAGATAAAAACTTTTATGATAGTTACCTTTGTAGTATCTTGCTAAAGCATACTCCGATTTTGTAGGTGTTTAGCTTGTGGATCCTTGAATTCTGTCACCTTTATGCCATCCTTTCATTTAGTTAAATTTACTGATTTTCCATTTAGGTAAAAGTAGAGATTATTTGCTTGAGGATCAGGGTGGATGGGCTGGCAGGTTGATCGATCCGATTGACACTCAGGTTCATCTTAGTAGGTAGGTCTGGACTCAAGCCTGAATAGAAACGTTTGGGCATTATAATGACATTCTTTTATTATAACGTGACTTCCACCATTAAGCGATCTAAATCAGAGTTTACTCGAAGGTTTTTTAAAACTCTTTCTCCCTACAGCACAAAAGGTACATATTTGTTTACTTAGTTTCAAATGCGACATAATATGCTCCGAGCGGAGCCCAGATGTGTAGCCAGTGTATTATATGTGTGTATTACAAAAAATGTAATATAAAAACGTCAGGAATCTAGTTTATAGATATTCCCATTAGAAACTAATATTTGTAAATGGTACTTACAGAAGCAGAAACACACGGTTCTTGGATATTATTCAAATCGCTGACTCCCGTCAGGTTGCAGGATATACCACCTGAAATTGATACATTTCAAATATGAATTACTTTAACTTTACTTAGTAGTCTTCTAGTCTAGGTTGGGTACATCCATCAAATAAATACATTACAACTGTAACGATAGGTATATACCTACATTTCTGAGTATTCTCTTGCTTGGAAACTAATATTTAATGTAAATACTTAAATAGGTAGTACTTACACAATATAGAAGCACACTTATCTTGGATATTATTCAAATCGCAGCTTTTGGAAAACGAAATAACTTGAGATTTTTATAGACTGCTGAAGATTTTCCACATTTCGCACAGCATCTAAGGTGGTAATTCATGATAAATATTATGATTTTAAAGCTTTTTTTCAGAAACATTGAACGAAAAATGGCGAAAAACAAAATGGAGTTTTACTACATAAATGCGTACGTGCGGTGTTGCCACAGAATATAATATCACATTCATATCATATTAGTCCCTTTGGTGTTCTGGGTATTATATGTATAATAAAAAATATCTATCTATGTAATGTTATTTTATTAAGTATAACAGTCTTCTAGTACCCATAACACAAGCTCTGCTTAGCTTGGGGCTAGATGATGTTGTTTGGATTGTCCAGCATCATTTATTTATTTATTTATTCCAGTCACAGAACATAAAAAACTCAGATTCCAGTCATTACGTTGGAAAAATCGGGTTAGAAATGAAAATGAACTGAGAGAGCCAAATTTTGGATATTACGTGGGGGGGCTAGAAAAGCTTAAGTTCAAATTGTCGACCTATACCTAATTGAGAAAAAAGGAAACAGCGAAAAACTATATATAAATTATTTTGATCGATATCTCGATAACGATGATCGATATGTGAAAAATGTATGGGACCTTAATTGTAGATTGTACAAAGAGCAACAAAAAAGTATCCCATGAAAAATTTCGTATCTCAACGGGGAACCGAGTTATGATGAAAAAACTGAATTTAACCCTTTTTTCAAGATGGCGGAAAACGTACAAGATTTTATAATTATATTTTGAACTATAATTTGAACTTAAGCTTTTCTAGCCTCCTCCCAAGTAATATCCAAAATTTGGCTCTTTCGGTTCATTTTCATTTCCAAATGTATATGACTGGACTACTATGCATTTTACGAAGTTTCGATTGGAAAGGACTTGGTCATGAAAATCTGTCACTGGCTCAGAGGGGTCAACGGTACTCGATCTGAAGGCGACAAATCAATCAATCGCTTGAGCTCACCAAAATTGTTTAATCCCCGTAAATAGTATTTTCTAAAACGTTGATAAATAAACGAGCATAATGATAAATTTTTTTTTTTAAATTGACTCACTGAACGCGCGCAGAGATTTTTTAGATCTTCAATTCCTGTATAAACTTTTGCGAAACAACATTGATTGCCCACAACTTTTGGAAACAATTAAATTAAGAGTTCCCCGCCGATACCCTCGTCATAGGGTGACTCCTCTTGTCCCGCCGTTGAGACGTACAGTTCTTGGTGCCAACTCTCCTGTTCCCCGTCTTTGTAAGTTGTATAACCGTCATAGTGATCTGGATATTGGCTTTCACTCAATTTCCAAAGTGCGCACTTATGTTCTAAAGCTTGGGTCTAAATCTTAGGTCATCCTGGTCCTTGTAGGTTAGACCGTTAGTATATCACTTTTAATATAAAAAATTTAACTTGTTCGGATTAGGATCTCGACTGTTGTCAATATGTAATTGCCAACTCAGTTAATTGTTAAACTTACCTAGAGTTAATTATTGTACCTACCTAGAATTTATCAAATGTTCAGTGCTTTTAGGGTTATCAAAGCTTATTTTTAAGAAATTGTACATGGTCTATGGTTTTCTCTGGAAAATCGTGCATGCATCAAGATTTGTATTTTGATTCGTCCCAATATTTCAAAACAACTGCACGCATTTTGTAAAGGGAACTATATTCTATCCTATTGTCTGTGTTTGAACTTAGTTAATACTAAAAATGGATGTAAACCCCCACTATGTCTAATTTCAGTGCAAGTTGTGTTTACCTGTTATTGGTTTCTCATGTAGCAAAATACTCAGTGCCTATGTAAACTAGCATGTAAGCTTGAAGAAATTGTTGGTAGACCTAATAAATAAATAAATAAATAAATAAATTGTAATGTAAATCCCCTCCACATTTCATATTTACACACATTCAATATTATAATAATTATTATTATTAGGTACATTTCATACTTACTTCCTTTCCTACTTACCATTTCATCGCGTATTAAATATTTATTTACATAATATTTATATATTTACATCGCATTATTTATATTTCATAAAGATATAACAGTTCAGCCACAACAAAAAAAAACCCTAAAAAATTTGAATTTCCCGCTAGAGCGAGATAATTTCTTTTGTTTACCTTTTGTAATGCCAATTGTGCCAAAGTCAATTTATGTTTCTGTCAAAAATGATGGATAGGCTAAAGGTTGTTACACATTTGAACTATATCAAATATCGCTCATCACCTCTTTTCCATACATTAATATCAGTTAAGGATAGAAACGCGATTACGTCTATGTTTTATGCATTCGTTAGATCGAAACTAGAATATAAATATAAATAAATAAATAATGCTGGACAACCCACACAACATCATCACAGCTTGTGTTATGGGCACTAGAATACTAGATATACTTAATAAAATACATTTCATAGATATATATTTTTTATTATACATATAAAATACCCAGAACACCCAGAATAAATAGATCGTACAAACATTTATCCCAAGGCGGGAACCCGCAACCTCCACGTCGCAGGTGGACCTTCGCCCGCCACGCCACATCGGTCGTCAATAACGAAATATAACGCTATAATCTGGGACCCCCACTAGATAAATTATAAGTTGATGACTCTATCATCAACTTATAATTTATCTAGTGGGGGTACAAATGAAATTTGGTAGATACCTCTAATTGTATGGGTACTATCCGTTCTTGTCTCTGTCCTTGTTTGTGGGTGGTATGTTGGGACTCCATAAGTTGGAGCTTCGCCGAAAATGTGCTATAATGACCCATTATTTTCAAATGTTACGGGGAAATATTGATAATCCTATAGCTTTATTAGAGTGCTCGCTTTACGTTCCTGACCGGAACTTGCGTGGCCGCGCTCGTCGTTTATGCCGACACCGCGCGGTATGCTGCGACAGCGAACGCACTTACATTATCAACGCTTTGATTGCTCGGAACCCTGAAGTGGATGTTCAACATGAAACTTCATCTTTTTATAAATATGTGTATTCGTTTCCTTAGTTAATTTTTATTGTATGTACATGGTTTATTTGTTATGTTAATATATTTTTTTTCAGGATTATTTTTGTTGGTATCTATTTGTTAATGTTACTATAGCAAATTATAGTCTGTTCGTTTTTAAAAAAAGGAGCACTCTGTTGGTAAAAAGAGTTAGTGTGTGAGCACGTTACACTAAGACATGTAAGATATATTAGAGTAGCCGTCTGTTATAACCTTATACCGATGCATTCCGAAACAAAATAAAATGAATGGTTGCCATTATTTGGATAAAAACTGAATCAAGCACACAACTGCGAGACATTACTGGTTGCACTGTTAAATTTCGATTATTAGACGTTATCCATAACGTGGTTCTTGTCTGATTTAATCTTAGTGTGTTTTGGGGTTTATTATTTGCATATTATAATCTGTGCAGTTCATCTTTATCAAAATGGGATAGTAATATTTTAATCTGTGGTTTCATCTAAACGAAGCATAGGCTTTCGACCAATCAGCAATGGTTGCCAATTCCATGGTCGTGTTTTCCAAGGCTGTACATTCCGTGGTTGGACAATCCCAACACGTGTTGGGAATGCGCAGCCCGGAATTGATGACCATTTTGGCTTCCAATTCCATGGTCGTGTTTTCCACGGCTGTACATTCCGTGGTTGGACATTCCCAACACGTGTCGGGAATGCGCAGCCCGGATTTCATGTACATTTTGGCTGCGTTTTCCTGGTTGCGTATTCCTGGCTGTGTTTTCCGTGGTCGTGCATTCCCGGGTCGTGCTTTCCATGGTTGTACATTAACCGGACCCGTCCCGCCCGACTGACTTATGCAATGCTTATGTATGTCCCGAACGTTGTTTGTTAAGTACCTACTTGTTTCGTAATCACTCGAATTGAATTTTCTTCAGGCACTTGCCGTATCCTTCAATTTTGTCTGGAGTACTGTAAACTGCCTGTAACATGTATCATCAGTTGAGCAAAGTCACTGGCAGGCTTGTCGCTGCCACCAACTTACAGAGTCCACTTTTTCCAGTTGTAAGATTGATTTCTCTTGGTAACCTAAATCTTATCGCATTTCTAAGCAGTGTCTGAAATTGTTATCTCAACCAGGTACCCATTACTTTGCAACGAGTGGAGCAGCCAGCGATCCAGTACACTGCCTCGCTCTCTACTGTAGCGGAGGCTTGCCCAGCACCTGGCAAAAGAAACCTGATTCCAGGCACCAACACTCCTTACCCAGGAGTCTCGGAAAAAATCCGTCAACAGCAACAACTATTCCAGGTGATCTATTTGTATTGTCGATTTGTAAACAATGGTAGACTAGTTTCAGGCAGGTACCCACCCTGCTTTAAATTTGTGCATGTCAATTCTAAATATGTACATGTTAATAATGACTTAAAAAGTTGAGTCTAAAGGAAATGCAAGTTTTCTATGTCTCTTTGTAACTGTATGTATACCATACTATAATGATATTGTCCTGCATATCTTGTTAAATGCCAGTGCAGGAAAAGCATATTCCCTTGGCTTCATTTTGGTCATTTAAGTTAATTGAATTTACATAAATATTTATTAACTAAAAAATTATTAAAACCTATTTACTAAAAAGGCATGAATGGCATGAAGTGCTCCAACACTCCTTGTTTTTTTATATTTTTAAATTATCATCAGTTATCATATCATCATTAAATTATTATATCAAAAACCGAGATAAAATATTACCTATTAAAAACATTTCAGAAAGAAGATGATGTTCCAGTATTTCTGAAGGGAGGTCCATTGGATAGCATCCTGTATCGCCTGACAATGGCGTTGTGCATTGTCGGAGTAATTGGAGTGGGCCACACTATCTTCAGCCATGCTGTTCCCAAGAAGCAGTAAATTGATAAATCAATCATTAAATTATGTATTAGTTGCTTGTTAAGTTATTGGGCACTGTGATTAGAAATAAATAAGTGCAAATATATTCGACTTTTTAAATTATGTATTACTATATGCACATGACCTGTCTCATCATTAGTAGCAAAGAGATGAAGTAGTCTAGGTAGTGGAATAAAGTTATGAACCTGGCTATTATTATGGGAAATAAACATCTGTTAACAAATTCTGTAACAAGTATTGCTACATGTTTGCTGGGTAGGGTAGGGAGGCCTTTATTGTGCTTTGCGGCAACAGATGGCTGAAAAATATTTTTTCCAAGGGTGTTTTTACGAATACTATATTGTATATGCTGCTTCATACTGCACATCTTAAAACCCTGCTCCAGATTTTACTTTATTTTTTTTTGCTGGGAGTACCCAGCAAACCTCAAATGTGATGGGTTACATATTATGTATCATCATCGTAGGTATCTTCTAACTCGGTAGTTAGAAGATACCTGCGATGATGATTTGTTTTTCTGTCGGTACAGAAAAACAAACAAGAAAATTATTCAAGAAGGAAAACTGTGGCATGTTATAAAGTAAAACACTAATTTCACTAGGCAGGTAAATATATTTTTATAAATAGTGTAGGTACCTATGTTACGGTTTAAATAGGAAGGTACCCAATAAATAATGCATAACAATGTAGGTAGTTAGGTACTATGTACGCTGTAGGTTAGGTGGGTACCTTTAATCTATTTATGTACCTTACCTACCTACATATTTTTTGTAACAATTATTAGGTTCTACATGGACACTCATATTTTAACAGCATTCCAACAGGTACATACAACAAACACACTAATTTATATTCACGAAAATGCTGCCTACCAACAAGAAATACATTTAAATATTAATAACACTTTGCGTGAAAAGTTGGGAATAACAAATTCAAAAAATAAATAATTACGTAGATAAAAGTACACCACATGGTTCGCGAATCATCTTTGATGCCTGGCTCATTCTGTCAAGGCAGTTAAAAAAATTCATTAAATAAAAGTATAAAATTATACCTACAAGGAACATAACTAAGTACTGTGTACTACTAAATATAACATTAGCTTAAATATTTTAAACAATACCTAATAAATAATAGAACAAAATTATAAACAAAATAAAAAGTAAATTCGGGAATACTTTATACAAATCGAAATGAAGATCAAGTTCATAAAATGCTTAACACAGCCTTAAATTTCAAAGCAATAAATTCGAATGTACCTAATAGGTATGCAATCAACTTAAGAGCCTTTATTTAACAATGCTAGACGACATACCATCTACACAATTTAATAATAATTTCTTTTTACTAAAAGCACCAGTAAACAGAACATGCAACAGCAAGCTTTACAAAATCTTATTAACGTAAATTAGCAGGTTACAACATAATTAATTTATAAATACAATGGATCTGATAGGTACAGTCAACTGTAGTTGAAAATGATATACAATTTGAATTTCATATTTATCAGTGACTTCATCATCATTTTGCTATCTGATTTGATGTTATTTTGTTTTAGATATTTATTACGATTAACGATTCTTTTTAAGTGAGCAATTTGCTAAAATCGACTGTACCTAGCGACTTCACCTTAACTAGTAAACATCTACCTAACAAGACTAACAGCAGTATTTTACAACAACACAGTATCTATGATGTTATTAAACACAAATAGTATATGTATTTTGATCGATTTTGCCTATTTTATAATAATCTACGTTTTACTTATACAATAAATTAATACAGTGTCTGACCTAATCGTTGCAAGAGCATCTATTTAGTGATTATTTTTGGTCAAAGTTGCTATTTAGCGTCAGTACAGTACCTACTTAGGCACAGTACTCATCCGTTTTACAATATGCTAAGCGGTTCTTCTTTTAACTTGAGAATCGGTGTCAGTGCAGTATGTTTATTTATGTCGGTTTCGGACGTGCGGGCAACGGTGGCGGAGCACCTTGCCTTGCAGGAACGGGTGGCGGTGGGCCAGCGGGCGTGGACGCCGATGCGGGCGGCGGAGGCGGCGGCGCGAACGATGGCGGTGGCGCACTGTCCACCGGTGGAGATGTAGCTCCAGTGGGTGATGACGACGCTGGCTGTGTCGTCGATACAGGACTCGTCACCCCAGAAGGCGTCATCACGGATGAAGTCATTGCAGTGGACTCCATCGTAGGAGATATTAACGCTGAGGGAGATGTAATAGCTGTTGGTGACGTATTATTTTTATTGGAGTCGGGGACTAGAGGTGCGGGTCGCGGCGGCGGAGGGCGAGCTGGACTGGCAGCAGGCGCGCGCGACGGTACCAGCGGGGTCGGAGACGGCGCCGGTGGACGACTGGGTTGCTGTCGCCGCGGTGTCGGGGGCGCTGAACGCAACGGCCGCTCCTGTTGAACCTCTCCGAACAGCGGTATCGTATTGTTTGTACATAAATTAATTTCCGAACGAACTATTTCGACCCAATCAGGGGACTTGAGTGTGATGCTGAGTGGTATCGAGCAAACGCATATTTCGCCTTTCTGTGCTGCGGCTAAAGCGTGTTGGCCTTCTCTGAATGTGATGCTCAACGATTGATCGTCGATAAATCTGACGAGAGTTACTTCACCGATGGTAGCCAATTCTTGCAGTACCGCTGCCATAATATTGTCATCGAATATGGATTCGTCGCCACTAGCATCATCAAAGGGCTGGACGATTATGCTAGCATCTGGAGGTCCTAAATCTTTAACAACTTCATAGAAAACTTCCATGCATTTGGTATAGCTGACTTGTAATACTTCTATTTCGAGAATAGCAATTACCGGTCTATGATCACTTTGTTTAAGTTCAGCACGACCGTAATGAAGTAGCTTGCCTTTAGCCAATTCTGACGAATGTTCTGGGTCGATGGTGTGTTTTCTACTCCTCCAAAGTATGCGGTCGGTCCAAGCAGGAGCTCTACACTTTTCACTTGTATCGTAATCATCGCTAAATAAGTCATACTTATATGTGGGAGGAAAAGTAACATCTCCTTCAAAGCAATTTTTGAACACTAAGCCTTGTGATTTTTGATGAAGCAGTTGATCTTGTTCCAAAACTCGATGTAAATTGTTCTGGGATACTAACAGTCGTATTTCATCTTTGTCTAGATCCACTCTGTAATTGAAATCGCCACACCAAAACACGTAATCGTGCGAATAAAGGGATCGTCCCATTGGGAACGCAATTTTCCTTGTTATTTCAGTGTAATCAGCGTTACGTTCCGTGACTTGAGATTGCCCAGCAGCAAAGTGCGCACACACGAAGCACAAGGACGTGCCGTAGATGACCATGCGAATGCCTACTGCACCTTTATTTCCGGTAGTGCCGCCAAGTCCCGTTTTAACGGAATCCAGAGCAACATCTCTTATGTGGGGAATGAGATCCTTTCTCACAAATATAAAGAGACACACACCAACCAACTGATAGCTTGAAAGCAACGTATAAGGCGCGTCTCTGCATAGTACCTTTTCTAGCTCATCACTCCATGCTTTGGCATTATCAGAACTAGCTGCCATTATGTTACTGGCATTTAAATCCACAATTTCTTCAAATCCAATTGCAAATATATCTGAAGGATGATCTTTAAGATTTACAGTGTTAATTAAAGAAGAGTTGGGACTGTCCAGAAGCCAATCAGCAAGAGACACATCTTTATAAGCAAGACTTCTGAAATGTTTTCCTCCATTCACATTGTAAGTACCAATAGTAATACGAATACTGGATGGTTGAGTAAACTCATTAGATCGGCGACACATCTCCCTCAACACAGGAGTTGATGTATGTAATATGTTAGAAGGCAATAATATTCTTGTCCGATCTGCTAGTTCTGAGTTTAATGTTGAGCCCAACAAAAGTATATCAATAGCTTCTTGTTTTGAATTATCTAATAAGTTATTTTGAATGGTGCGTGCAGCTGATCTTGCTCCATCAATTAACTTGGAACCTCCTTGAATTGCACCAGTGCCTGCATAGATTTTTGATACTTCATTACCATTATTAACCCACATTTGTTTAAAAACTTCTTCAAATCTGTTGACATTTTGCTTTTTGTCAACACATTGTAACAACATTAGTTGAATAGCTAGCATATCTAATCCAATGAATGTTTGTATAGAATTTGTTCTATCCAAGCAGTCAAGACAGTTGGTGCGTATAACACCTTTCTGTATGTTATAGATGTCTGAACCCTTGGCACTAAAAATACTAACATTATCATAGTGCTGCTCCACAATTTTC